>CM062942.1:113226193-114476193 GCA_031878705.1 Tapirus indicus | reverse complement strand
TTGGAACACAGACATGTTAACCTGTTTACACAGCGTATATGGCTACTTTTGTGCTACAATGGCAGAGCGGAGTAGTTGTGACAGAGACCACATGGCCCAGAAAGCTTTGAATATTTACTGTCTGGTCCTTTACAGAAAATTTTGCCAAACTCTGGTTTAAGCCCCAAGATACTGGGGTTATTTGTTTGTAACCTCAGCAGAAGATAACTAATATAGTACAGCACTTAAGTTCACCAAGCCTCAGTTTCCTCATCTGTTAAATGGGAAGGAAAATAGGACCATGGGTTTTTAAAGGATTAAATCACATAGTGCATCTAAAGCATTTAGAATGCAACGTGGCACATAACAAACATTCACAGTTATTATTAAAGGGCCATAAGATTCCTGCAGCAAGCACAAGAAGAAAGAAAAAAGCCAAAGGAAAGGAAAACTGAACATTAGGATAAGACAAAATGCAGCAAGACTGAGTCACTGATCTAACTACCTCTGGCTAGATAATGCCTGGATAAAACAGAAGTCACACAAAACTAGCTCAGGTACAACATGGTTATAACCAATTGTACATCGACATTAACTGCTTGGTAAATCTGTTTCAAAGTCATCTACAAGATGTAGCTTTTTGAGAGAGTATCTTTGAGGCACAAGTCATAGCTTAAGAGCCCCCAAAGGGGCGTTGTTAATATCAAAAATATCCTCACTGACCATCCTTCTGGTGTTTGGGTTGGTATCCTGACAGCAATCCACTTGGGCTCCTTCTACTTGGTAGCCAAAAATTGTTGAGGGGCCAGGTGAATAATATCCTGAAAAACGATGGTCACGCTGAGCCACCTTCCACATTAACTGAGGGTTGGTTGAGCGCCTACATCCAAGTGGTTAGCAAATTGCATGTAAATTGTTTCAACACAGTTTTCTTCCTTGACTCCCATACTCATATATATCATACAGAGTCATCAATATAAATCACCAGGCTTCATGCTTATTCTGCTGCCGTCTTCACTTCCTGGACGCCCAGAAGAAGAAAGCAGCAAAAGGTAAGATTAAAAGGGCAATAGAAAAAGGGCTTCAGAAGGTGTTCCAGAGCTCCTTTGGATGCTCAGAAGAGGAAGAAAATGAAAATTCTTCAGAAAAGAACAAAAATGCTAGTCCCTTCCGCTCTACTCCTGGTGGAGCCCTGGGAGGCCTTCCTAAAATTAAATTAATTCCCTTTCTATCCAAAAGTAGATTCAGTGGCAAGCCAATGTGGCTGAGCCACCTGATTCAACTCCACATTTTCCCCGGTGTAATCTATACAAGGCAGAATATTGAAAAGTATTCCCAAAGTAGTTAGAGTTTGAATTAATTACTTACTTTATTTAACTTCTACGGTTCTAAAACTGAAGCATCTCATAGGTGATCTTTCGGAGGCTAGATGATGTGGAAATATTTTAGTCATTGGCCAAATATTTTGTTCTTTTCTCCCTTTCCAGATGTAAAATCCATTAGTTGCTAGGGCTGCCTCTATGTTGCTGTAAAATGGGAACCAGAATGCCTTTCTCAGAAATATTAGATACTCCAAAAGTTTCTTTGGAAGCTCACCATTCAGAGCATCTGTAACATAAGGCTGGAAACTCAAAGGCACCTCTCCCTTGATACTTGCTATGAGGAATTTATCAGGCTCTTCTGAATCTGCTAAATCATCTTGACGGCTTGCTGCAGCGTTTTCAAAAACACATGCACCATTTTGTCATGGAAATCACTTTTCTTATTTTTTTAAGAGCCCAAACAAGCCGAAAAGCTTCCAAGTAATTTGGGACTAAAGAGAAACACATTTCAGAAAGGTCCCAGAGCAGTCCCTCTCCTGACACCCTGGGACTGACTCCCCCGGGCTGGGCTGGCAGTACAACCGCTTATGCTGGTCACAGGCCTCCATCTCTTCTCAGAAATTCCATCATCCTTTCTAACCCAGGATTCTCCATCCTCAATTTCCTCTTCTGTCAGCAACAGGTTTCGTAGAACACCTAAGACTTTCCTGTTTCTTTCCTACTTTCCTCTATGAATAAATCATGCAAAAATCTGCCACCATTCCTCACTTTTCCTGTCACCTAATCTGAGCTCATCTGTTCTTGTCCATCAGCATTTTCCCTTAATTTCCCTACAGTGTTCAGGCGAGGCAAAGAGTTCACATTCTCATCAGCCCTGTGTCCAGAGCCCTCAATGGCTCCCTCACAGGCATTCTCACAAAAGTTCTCCCTCACTGCTCCCACCAGAGAACCAGAGTTCACCTTTGTCCCCTGTATTGTCATCATCTATGTACTGATTGAGTCCCACTGGACTGGGAGCCCTTTAAGAACAGACACATCTTATTCCTCTCTGAATCCCCAGGAAATCAGACTACCTGGCACATGGCAGGTGCTTAATATATATATATATTTGTGGAATGAAAGAATGAGTGAATGAACCAGTCAGTCAGTCAATGAATTCATTCATTCAAAAAGTAGAATGAAATTTCAGCTATCCAAAACCTATGGGAGAAGTGGCTGAGTGTCCTTTGCAGGGATTTGTAAGCTCTTCCAGGGCTTCTCCGAGTCTTTTTGTTAAATTCCTGATTCTCTGTGATGATCTTGGCAAGGAGGGTTTTCAAGCAGTGAGCAAATGGGGTTATTGGTATATAAGTTATTATCCTATTTACTGAGCAACTGCAAGTCTATTACACATACTACAGTGCTCTGTGGCTGGAAGAATATAAGAAATTAGGATTGTGAAAACACGTCTTCCTGCCCTGTTTGTGTAACCTATTATTCTATCTACCGAGAAACTGCAATTCTATTACACACACTAGAGTGCTCTGTGACTGGAGGAATATAAGAAATGTGTTCTTGCCCCCATTAGGATTGTGAAAATATGTCTTCCTGCCCTACTTGTGCTAGCCTTACAAAAGACTCACATTCATTTACTCAATCATCTCTTTGATGATTGAAACCTAGTTACATCACCTTCTTGGTCTCTCTCTCATCCTCTTGTCTTCCCCTGCTCTGTATCAGAACAGGAGGTGATGTTCATAGTGGTGGTAGATGGGTGACATGGAAGTGAGGAGTTGTGAGTGGCCTCAATTGATTTCCTGATGGAAATTTAATCATGCTAAAGTTTCTACCCAGCTCTTACAATATTTGTGTACATTAAAGTGGCCCTTCCCTTTTTATGGAAAATTTCTCTTTTATGGATAACCTCAATCCTAACCTATTGTATTAAATTAAGATTCTACTTAATGTAGTCTATTCTAAATGTAGATTAGTCAAACAATGAATTATCTACAGAAAGTTTGAAACTCTAAGCTGGCTTTCTGCCGGTTCCCCCAACCTTCTACCCACCTCCACCTCAACACACACACACACACACACACACACACACACACACGCACGCACACACGCATGCACGCATGCACCTTATCTGTTTTCTCTTAATTGGTATGACTTCAAGTAACAGAAATCAATTTTACCATTAACTTAAGAAAAAATAACTGGATGTCAAATCTGTTGCCCAAAACTTGTATAATCCAATCAAACATTTGGCTCTGGACTGTTTTGCTTGTATATGAGGTGATGAAAACAAAATGAGTGTGTCAGGTACTTTGGGAGTTGTTTTAAATTTCTGAAGCCAGCAAGGTACTGCTCTGCAAATTACTATTGCAGTAGACTAAACAGAGCCCTGGTAGCCTTAACGAAGAAATGTTTTTCTGAGAATGCCAGTTTACTCAGAGGAATAACTTCCCAGGGTGACAACAATTAGCATGCAAGCACTTCTCCAGGTAGGGAATATTTTATACTATACTAGGTCCATTGCTTCATTGGCTGGATGCTATTGTGAAGCTGTTGAAAAGAAATAAATTTGTCATTATTGTTAACTATCACTCTCAATGATTTGTATTAATAACTTGGGCCTGACTACACATTCAAATTCAACAGTGAGAGCAAAGTATTGGTGCAGCAGATGAGGTTCAATATTCAAGAAAGAACATTTATTAAAAGGATGAGATAGCTTGAAGTGATTAATCAGAACGGATAATGACATGAACTTTCAGATTCAAATTAACAGTTTGAACACAACCCCGATCAATGAGGAAAATATTTACATGTAGTAATCTTAAAATGAATCATCTCTCTCCATGAGAATCCTACATATCTGTCAAATCTCAGCTCAAATGCTGACTTTATGAAGCCTTCGTGAATCTCCCAACAGGACCATCCATGAAGCAAGAACAGAGCAGACAAATGCCCAACTATGAAGAGTTTGGCTTGTTCTAGGAACTGATAGGAGGTCACTATTGCTGGAAAATGAGGAGCAAATGGGACTTACATAGTAATGGAGCATTATTTGTTCTAGCAGTATTAGAAAGCAATGGAAAAAAATGAAACTGGGGGTATAGATGGGGGTGGAATGAGGTAAGTAATATGATCTTATTTGTTTTCTCAAAAGATCATTCCTGCTGTAGTTTAGAGTACAGATAAGAGGGAGATAAGAATGGAAACAAGACCAGTTAGTTAGCTTATTGAGGTGTCCAGGTGAGAGATGATGGTAGCTTACACTAGTGCTGTGGCAGTGGAGGTGGTGAAAAGTAGACAGATTTACTACATTTTGGAGATAAAAATGTCAGGACTTGTTGATGAACGGGATGCAAGGAGTAATGTTTGAAAAAGCAGTGTAAAGCATTTCTTCCAGGGTATGGGCTTTAGTAGCTAGTTGAGTGGTCATGACACAGAGATGGGGAACCCTGGACACTCATAATAGCACTTTGGGGTACTTTTAAAAGATATTTTTAGACTAAGAAGCTATCAAATCTCATCTCTGTGCTAAAGCATCTAGGATTAATTTCAGTCCAATTAGCTTAGCTCACCGTTCTTAGTCAATGTTTAACCAGTGAATTCAAGAAATATTGATAGAAGTTCTACTGTGTGGCCAGTAATGCCCATGATCAACGTGGTAGCAAAATGTAACCTTGAAAAAGAAAACCAGAGCTTTTCTAAAGGCTACTTTACTAACTAGCAGTGCACAACTTGAAAGAACAAGTCACTCTCCAGTTAGAACTGATATTCTGGATCAAGTAACAGTTCTTGATGAGAAAAAATCTTTTAAAAATATGTATAAATTAAACAAATATTTCAGTAAATGCAAAACTAAGTTAGATGTGAGGTTGAGTGTCAGGAATTGGGAAAAAGGTGAAATAACATGGCATATAAAATGGACAAGTTATGTTATGTTTAAAGCACTAAAGCAAGAGCCAGTTACAGTCCTGTGTCTGCCACAAATTCATTTTTTGACCTTAGGCAAAAGTCCTTTTGTTTTCTGGGCCATAGTTTCCCCATGCACAAAATGAAGAGGTTGCATTAAATAATCTCTAAGATTTTGTTTGACTCCAACACTCTGTGAGTGTAGATCAGAAAAAGTCTAATTGGGAGTCACAAGGATAGGGATAGAGTTAGTTTACTATAACAAGCTTTTCCTAAGACAATGAGGATTTCTTAAAATTATATATTTCAAGGCACAAAAGAGTTAGAAACATGGAAATTAAAAGTTTTAGAATCAGAATCTAGAAAAAAGAAATTTATAGTATAAGAGAAAAAGAATTGTTCAATTTTTCTACAGCATAATCAGGAGAGAGTGATCTGTTCTAGGCAGTAATTTTAGTTGTTTAGCCAGAAATGTACCAAGAGTGAAGAACATGGAGTCTTCAGGACCCCAGAGCTTGACAAAAACATCCTAGAAACCCAATTTTGCTTGCTCTTTGCTGTGATTCCCTGCTCAAGAAGCTTCTGAGGGGTGGCTTACATTACCAAGTGCGGTGTCTATCAGACAACTGGTCTCATTTATCAGCCAGGGGGCCACTCTTGTTGCAAACTAATTGACCAACTTTCTGATTTACATTTAGTCTCTTGTGAGTTTTTCTTTTGAATTTATTCACTGGAACCAAAACAGCCCTTGGTGAAAAGGATAAAATGTGTTTCTGTGCCCACAAGGATGAAAACCAGCCCCTGGAGGCAAAGTGATCTCAAAAGCATAGGAACCATGAAGCCCCAAAAGGAAGTAAATATACTACATGTGTCAGAGTTGTGTTACATTTTGGTTGAGATGCAGCATATTATGGTGGCGATTGTTATTGTGACTAGATACTGACACACTCTGGCTTCTCCAGTTTCTCAGGTGTGCATGAACAGCAAGCCTAGATCTAGCAAAGGCTGGCCTCAGCCCATTTTTCTCCTCCTCACTCCAGTCAACACATATATATGGCACTGAGTTTCCATAACCCTTAAAACTGTGAGAAAAACACACTATATAATAATAAAAATCCACAGACAATTTTATCCACGAACTGGAAAAAGCACTTGGCAGATATCATTAATGCATCTTCACCACATTCCTATGAGGTAAATGTCATCCTCATTTTCTAGATGATAAACCAGAACTTGTCTTATAGGAGTAGGAAAGTCTTGGTGCCTTAAATTGGTCTCAAATATATCCTTCTTTTACTTAACTTTCATGCTTCTTCTTAGAAAGCAGCTAAATTCTCAGAAGTCTTTTCATGTTTACAAGTAGTTTACATGTTATAAAGTGATTTTCCCCATTTGTCAAATATGCAGAGTGATTATTAAACAATGCAAAAATAGAAGGAGTACTTTGGTGTGTAGCCTCTGTGATTTAAAATTCTAAAATATTTTGAGAGTAATATTGGTAATTATACTACACTATCAGTAAACTGACTGTGAAAATATTACTATAGCTTCAGTATGTCTTTATGTGAGCAGCTTCAAAATTATGTCTTAGCACAATGTTTTGTTATCAGCAATTGAAGGACTTGGTTCAGTTACAGCAAAAAGTGACAAAATGAAAACCAATTAAATAACGTGGGGGAGGGACTGTCTGGAAACATCTTGTTCAAATTGTGCAGTAAACATGTGGCTTCTAATTCTCTCGGTTACTGTGTTTCCTCCAAAGGGATGAGAAGCCCTTGTTCCCCGGTTTCCTGGTCCCATCCACAATTTTAGCTCCATTTCTGGAGTCAGCTGGAGCCTGGATTCTTTTACAGAAAGAAAACAATAAGGACGAAGAAATAAAAAATTCTTTGGATTTGGTTTGTTTTTCCTTTTTTAAATTTGAATGCAGAAAAGTACACACAAAGGAAAATAAACTATCTGATAATTTGATGTCTGAGCTCTGGGACCAAGAGTTTTAAATTGGGTAAGCCAGCCTGAAAGTACACGGGCTAATGAAAGGTGGCCAATCCCAGAAAAAGCCAAACCAGAAGTTGAGCCCTGGGGAGTAATTAAACTGGGAAAAGACCAAAAATACTTCTCCTAGAAAGAAATGGAAACACAAAAGTGTAATCTCTCTCCAAACAGACTGATCAACTATATTGAATAGTGAATGCCCTGTATGATAATTCAGTTTTCCAATCATTGCACTTTTCCTCAGTTCATTTTAAAGGAAAAGTTCAAAGTCTACGTTCTGTTGCTGTCAGACATACTTTTCACACCTTGAAGGAAGGGAATTCAAAATTGGTTTTGAAGTGTCTTGCAGACTTGACCTTTTTTTTAACCACTTTAGTCTGTTCCTTCTAACAATTAGCTACTTATTTAGGAGTGTGTGGCGAAAGGAGAACAGTACCCCCCACAGAAAATAAAATTGTGCTTCCACTTTTGAGGCTTTTAAGTTACATTGGACTCTACTTCAATAAGCATGTCAAAAAACCTATTTGAAAGAATAGATTTTCTGTGCCCCAGGCGAAATCCATAAAAAAAATGCAATTGATCCATCTTCAGGAACTGTTCTAAACCCCCTGAAAGAGAAGGTTGCAGCTACTTTAGCAATTAAAAAAACTCTGGTTTGGAAATATATAATATATAGATATATGAAAAGTTATCAAAATATAGTCTTTAACTAATTCCTAATCAACCCATGGCTATTCTATTTGCAGAACTTCTTAATGACTCCAAACAAAGAATCGATTTCCTCAAAATGTGTTTGCAGATAATGAAATAAAGGGAACAAGGCAGAATAGTTTCAGATTTAGGCATTAGCTTCAGAAGTTCAGTAGATTGTGGCCAGGTATAGAACCCTGGAAGTTGTCAAGGAAACAGAATGGCTTTGTGTGCCTGGTAGGCTTCTCTTCTGCCACTGCCTTCACACTTCTTCATTTACACTAACTGAAGCAATAACGTCTGTGCCTTATGAATGTTCCAAGTCACGTGACATGCTTGTTCAGAAATATACTAAAGGAAGAATAGATTCTTAAATATCAAGACATACCTAGGGAAAGCCTAACTGAAAATATATACTTCATTCTGAAATGTTTTTCAAAAATTTCATTTTCCTTAAACCAAGCATCTCTTGAATTTAATCCTTGGAAGAAAGACTATCAAGTTAATCATTGTAAAACTCTGAAATGTTAGTCTTTAATTCCCTCAATACTTGCCCTTAGAGAAAAGATAAAATGTCATAATCCTTCTCTTTAGTCATCACAAAGTTACCTACTTAACTAAAAACCCACTGATGGTCCTCCAACTCATGAATGGATAAATAAACTGTGGTATATCCATAAAAGAGAATACTACTCAGCAATAAAAAGGAAAACAATATAGATGAATCTCACTTGAAGCATTATGCTAAGTGAAAGAAGCTAGACTCAAATGGCCACATATTTTAAGATTACATTTATATGTCATTTTAGAAAAGGTAAAACTATCAGGTAGAAAACAGATCAGTGGTTGCCAGAGGTGGGTGGAGAGGGAGTGGTTGACTAACAAGAATATGGGGGAATTCTGGAAGGTGATTGAAGTGCTTTATATCTTGATTTGGATGATAATTAGGAATTTGTCAAAACTCACAGAACTATACTCTAAAAAGTGTGAATTTTACTATATACAAATTATACTTCAATAAACCTGACCTTAAAAAAAAGCTTACTTTTTACTCCCTCACTCTAAAAACACCCACACTTGTGGTAATTTAGGTTTAATTTATAAACTCTCAGGATAGCCATAAACAAATCACACATAATATCATTATATAAAACCAAGCCACAGATTGGAATTATTCTGATACAAGGGGCTCTGAAGCAAAATTTCATCACAATAATCTTTGGAATAATATTTTTGCACCAAAATGTTTTAAAGTCCCAGTGGAAATATTATAATACTGAAAGTTTCACTTATACGTTCTAGGTAAAAATGACCCAAGGTTATCTCCAAATGAGCTATAAAGAGGTAGCACTTCTTTTATAATATGATGTTTATATATATATACCCAAATCTAGATTAAGTTTTCCTATTTATGGTATACTGAGCCATCAAAAAGGTGACATTTAGAAACGTTTTACCATTTTATCATATTATACTTCTGGTAAACCAGTATTTTCTTCTACTGTTTATTAATATTATGATCATTATATTGAGAACTTCAAAAAAAACATAAAAGTTATGTCATTTTTAAAACTGTAACTATAGTTATAAAACTATAACATAAAAAAAGTTAATATAAAAGGGACAAACACTTATGGTACACCAACTATGTGTTACGCACTGTTCTAGCTCTCTGTTATCACATTTCATTTAAAAAATGATTTGGTAAAGTACACGCGACTATCTTTCTTTTGTAGATACAGAAAGAAAGGCTGAGAGAGATTGACTTGTCCCAAATCGCCCAGCCAGTTTATGGTACAATCTGGATTCCAACCCAGGTCTAGTGGCTCAAAAGCTGAAGGGCTGCCACTTTAAGGTGACTGAGCTTTTGGAGGGCCCACTGAGTGATGAAATCGGCCTCAGACTATTAAAGGTTTACACTATAAAGCTGGAACACCAGTATTTGATTCAACAACAGCCAAGGCACTTTTAATTAGCTCAAGACATCTTATTTAAGGATTTTTCTTGGGTTTGACTGTCCTAACTTCATCCCATTTTTTCCCTCCATCTCAAATTGATTTCCTACATTTCACAGGGTCTTAGAAAAGATCTTTAATCTTCCAAGGATGCAGACACAGTCAGGCATTTGAATGTTATTTAACGATGTGTTTGTAAAGGAAAAAGCCAGGACGCTGATTTAAAGACACCCTTATAGTGCTCAGTGTTATACCTAGTGTCACACTTCAGGCAGAGAAGTGACAAAGACAAGTGGGGAGAAGACAGCATCCCCTCAAAGTCCCAAGCATGCATGCTCTTATAGAAAGTGGCCACATACAAAACACAAATTACAGTATGAAAAAGACAACATGATCTCAAATTGTTTCCTTTCTTTTACTCAGATGATTAAAAGATTAAAGAGAATATGACTCCCTTTTTCCTGTACTAAGAACTCTCTACTTGTGCAGAGAATCATGGCTCAGCTAACTTTTTAAATTATCCAGTAGTCTTAAACGATAAAATCCTTCCATGGTGAAGGATTTTTATCTCGTCCGTGTAGTCCTAGAATCTTAAGGTATTTTATTTCAGGATATTACTAAAATCCCTAGTATTTTAAAATCAAGTCAAATTCTCAGACTTTGTAATTAAACGAGTGACTACCTTTCCAAAGTAAATTAAATATTTTATCTTACAAATGCCTGTTTGAAATGTGTCGGAAGGGCATACCACAAGAGCCTATTAACACAAAGCCTAGCACATGCTGGCCCTTAATATTCTTCTTTGGAATACGAAACCCAAAGTTACTAAACAAATGTTTACGTAAGACAGATCAGAACAAATTACTCTTCTCTAGATGAAATCCTAAGGAAAAAGTGAATGAAAAATCCAGAATGAATTTCTTGGAAGTAAAACATAAGCATCATGTGTGGTTATGTATACTCTTTGGTTTCTCACACATGGATCTTTAGGAACAGCATTTCGCCTTCATAATTATGTTCAGCATGTAGGCCTATTTCAAAGCAATTGAATTCTCAGCTACTGCAACCCCTTCGGGCCTACCCAGTCTAGGTGGCTGTTTGCAAATTGTTTCTTTAACAGCTAAAACTCTGAGATAAGAAAACAGCGAAATTCACACTATGTTTTGAAACTTCCTGACTTTTAAGTGTTTTGAATGCTCATTTAACACTGTTTTGAACCCATTTTTAGTTAGTTTGCCCTCACAGGTGTTTTGTTTTTTCAATTTGAAAAGAAAATTTTAAAAGCCAGTTAGCTGTGAAGTCTCTCCCACAGGCTGCTTTAATCACCTGACAAATGTTTCCCATACTTATCATACCCTTCTACTGCTTAGAGAGCAAGCTCCCCTTGAGAGAGGGATGACTACATTTCTGTGAGCGTGTGTTTCTGTGTGTGCTTAAGTCAAGGGAAAACCACTTCCTTGGTATAGACAACCAACCTAATGTACACAACAAGAAATGCATTTAGGTTGGTCAGATGATACTAAATTACTATTATTGGTGTTTTCAGCACTTTGTATTTTAAAGGACCTAACTCAAATGTTCATTTCCTTCAGCTTATTTTCATATGCCAAAAATCTCTCTGGTAACCAGATGTCATATTCCATTCTTTTAAAATCTCATCAGGTGGCCTTGTTCTCATCTCCACTGCACTGTCTTCTTTGGATATTTAGGAGAGGGCCAGGTGCTCAGAGAAGATCCAAGGGATGAGGTAATGAGATTAGTTTCTTACAAAACAACACCGGACAGTTAACTTACTACAAAAAAATGTGGTTTAAGAAACTATACATTGATCACACAAAGCATATTCAGAAGAAAAATAAACACACACAATATACTAGAATAGATATCAAAATGCTAAGATTGGGAATATGAAAGATGATTTTTTTTCTCTTTCAGCTTTCTTTTTCTAATTTTCTTTAATGAGTATACATTCTCTTTAAATGGAAAATTCAATTCTAAAAAGATTGTTTCTTTACATCATAGAAAAAACAGTTATGTATTTATGGCCAGGTTACTTTTCTGACAAACAATTGTTACAAGTGCCTCCGTGGACACCCTTTGGCTTTGCTGAGAGGTAGTAGTGATTTATGGTTTCAAGTCTCTTCAAAGATTCAGAGCCTATTTATTCCATAACTATAATTCCTTGCTCACAGCAATTTGGAGCCTGTAAATTCATTCTATCAATAGAGATAAAAATAATCATTTCCATTATCAACAACACATTTTCACAGGAGGCCTCCAAGGTGGAGATTAGTAGTCTCTCCCTCCTTTGCATTTCTATGGAATTTATTGTCTGTAAAGCTAATTTGGCATTTAGCATTATTATTGACTTATATTTTCTTATTTTTTCATGTACACATGTTTCATATACCAATTAAGTAATAAATTCCTTGAGAGAGCAGTGATGTTTCTTGTCCAAAGCTTAACAATATGGTGTCTTTCAAGTGAGATTCATTCAATGTTTGTGATAGTGTATCAGCCTCATGCACATACCTAGACCAATCGATAGGTGGGGTCGGGGGGAGGATGGAATGAGTATGATAGATTAGGACTGGTCATGAGTTACCCCCTTGGAGCTGAGAAAAGGGTCACTTTTCCTGACCATATGGGAAAGGAAACACCAAACCAAAACAGGGGATTCACCAACAAGGAGAAACGGGCAGAGCTTGTCAGAAATGGCTATACCTGCAGCAGGAACACCGGCTAACGGTGATCATATGACGATGGTGTTGAAGACTTCAACAGTGAGAGGATTAACGGATGAAACCCTGGGATCTAGAGCATGGAGAGAAAATAGGCAAAGATAATCAGAAAGATATCATTTAACATAATTTCTAGCACTATATGTAGCCAATATAGAATACAGAAACACATATTGGTATCCACAATATAGGAAATATAGAGTCAGTTATGTGCCCTGTATGGTTTAATTGTGCTGTGCTATTAAAAAGCGCCTATGTCAGAAACTTATTTGTTCTGGACAATTATTTTATTTCTCAGGCGTGGAAGACATAAGCAACAGATAGAATAAGGAAAAGACTCCTGCTGTAAGTTTGACAATTGTGATTTGATAAGCCCAAGAATATAAATTGATTCATAATATAGATTCCATTCATGTATTGCAGTACATTCTAGTCTATTTAAAAAAAATGTGAACTGTTTTTTGTCTCGTGTATTTTTGCATCTTCCTTGGAGCCTACACAGGATCTTGCACATGATAAACACTGAATAAATATCTGATGAATGAATAAATGAGTGAGTGAAAAAATTAACAAGTTGTGGAAAGCTAAGAACATAATTCTCATGCTATCCTAGCATTAGCATTATGCTCCTGATGACACAATATTATTTTGCCATCATTTTGATCTATGAAAAATACACCAAGATTCAGGGAAGATATGAGACTGTACAATGTAGATGGGAGCCAATCTGAAGTCGAATTAGCATATTTCCTTCCTCTTCCAAAAAAAGACATAGTAATTGAAAAGCATATACTTCAGAAAACTCTTTTGAATGGAACAGGCTTTTTCCAACTGGCTTTAAGTAGTCTGAAAAGGGAGGTCATTTCTCACTTATTGTGTTGAGTAAAGGAACAGCAGCATGATAGCAAGATCCGGGTTGACTAACTAATCATCAGTGAATAGCTCATTCACAGAAAATACACACACACATACACACACAGAGTAAAAATATTTCAGATAAACATTTATGTTATGTCTCTGCACAATGTCAGGGCAAGGGAGTGGATAGGAAAAATGATTAAGGAAATTTCAGCAGGGCAGGTGCAAAAGAAGATAATACTCTCAAGTAATTTTACTGAAAAATATCAATTACCCAGGAGAGAAAGACCTGGCACCTCCAGAAATCTACATGACCATTTTATGAGAAAGAAAAAAGTAACTGAAAATGTACATGCAACTGTGTGAATTCTCAAAAGAGTAAGTGATGAAACATTTTTCTTTGGGGACAACTAGAGAATAGCGTATTTCCCTGAAATTGACACTAAACAGAAACAAGGTTTCTGATAACAATGTGTACATAAGAATGCTTTCATTCACAAAGTAACATCATGTAAGAGACTGTGGTGCTCTGTACAATATGGAAAATGACAACAGATATGACATGACTAGAAGGTAACGAGACTACCTCCCTTAAGCCACATGTATAGATGCCTCTTGAGACTTCACAGTCATAACCCATCTAGTCAATTCTTAAGGGAATTCAAAATTGGGCTTTTAGAAGGCAGCAGCAGAAGGGTGTGTCACGCATGTTACCAATTAACCACGGAGGACATTTATTTAACAAACTTTTGGCAAACTTCCCCTAAGCATCAAATGAGAATGAAGAAATGTCTCAATGGAAAAAGATGGGAGTAAATGAAATACTATAAATGAAAAGCTTAAGCCTTTAAAGGAAATGAACAGTAGAAACAGGAGGCAGGAGAATGTAGTAAAAAAGAAGCAGGAGTCCAGAGGCAGATTGCCCAGGTTCAAATCATGTCTCCACCATTTACTACCTGGGCAAGTTTCTTAATCCCTGAGACTCAGTTTATTCATCTCTAAAATGAGAAAGTAAACACTTACTTCATAGAGTTGTGAGAATTAAATGAAAACACTGAGCCCAGTGCATGGCACACAGTAGTACTAAATAAATGTTAGGTTCTTCTTTCTACTACTATATGCATGATTAATAAAAATATTGTTGAGAGACTACTGTATTATATGGATTATAAGTAGATAGGGCTTCTTCCCACATATTAAAATCAACCTCTTTCAGATGTGTATTCACTGATCCAAACTATTCTATATGTTTCAGCAGAATAAAAGGAATGGCTTTGTATGAAGTAGCATTTCTACTGAATTTAGTAATCACTCTACAACAAATTAATCTCGATGGCTTGTTGAGTAGTTTCATATGGAATTCCCTTTGTATTAGTGGCAAAATACCAATATTCCCATTTTTAAAAATTTTATTGGCCCATGCCTTTAATCAAGAATCATAGATTGTGTGCTATAGCAACAGGAGCTGATACTGATCATGAAGGTGAGTAGGACAGAATTCACGTGGACAAAGAGAACGGTATCAGTGACATTTGTTCAGGTCCTTCATGTGACTCTACCAATAACATTCTTTAAGAGAAGGGACAAAAAAGAGTAATGGAAAGACCAGATATAAGGACAAGAGAGAAGGAGAAACAAAAAAATAAATTTCTTGCATGGGGATATTTATCAAATACTGTTCTTCCCCTACCCTGCAATATACATGTGCAAGCGCACACACATGCATGTGTAGGCAAGTGCACACACACACATTTCTGTTCACCACTCATTGCCAAACTTAGATGATAGACAAATCTTTTGTGAGATGCAGCTATCCCCACCTAATATTCGTTCATTTCATTTGATAATTCTGTGCCTGGAAGATAAAAAACAATTAGATAGTTACTCCCGGAAATGAGAAGGGATAGTCAAAAAAAAGTGCCATCTAGTAGTTATCTCAGTCCCTTTGTCATTTAGTGATCTTTTCTGGAGATGAGACAGAAAATCTTCGAGAAGATAAAAATAGAACAAAAGAGGAGATAATAAAGAATAGTGGTTAACGTGGAAATAACAAAGCATAATGTTTAAATTACACAGATATTGCCAGTGTTGTGCTGGGAAAGGTGGAGGGGTGGGGAGGAGCCCTGATTTATAGAATTTGCCAATTTCCATGGTGTAAATACACCCACAGAGCCAATTTCAAGTTCACAAAGGACATCACCCATCTCACAAGATTCTTGAAAATTTAACAATTGGCTCTCCCAGGCTAGTACAAGCTAGCTCCAGCATACCACTGATTATAGCTATATGACCATATGGCAAGTCAATCTCTCTAATGTCACTTTCCTCTTCTATAAATCAAAACCACCATAATTATTAGTATAGTATAATATATTTATCATATTCATGATCATCATCACTATTTTTTCTATCATTTCAATCCCACTTACCGACATAGCTTCTAATCCTCATGCCAAAGTCACTCTAAATCACATACCAAAGTCTCCAAGAAACACTATGGCTTTAGTCTTTAGTGATTAGCAAAGTTAGCATGGTCCAATGTCAAAATCCAAGACTAGTGCCTCTTGCAGAGCATCTCCCTAAATGCCTTTCATTGATATAGTTTATCTCTAACTAGAGAGAAGGGAGGAAGAGGGAGGAAAGAAAGATGGGAATGATATCAGCTTGACAAGCCTATCCTTATTTTTTTGAATATTTTCTTCTTTCACCCATCTATCCATCCATCATCCCTCTCTCTATTAAATTAATATTAATTGAAGACCTACTGTGTGTGGGACATTATGCTAGATACTGAGGATCCAATGCTGAGCAAAACAGGCAAAGTCACTGTCCTCCAGGAACATTCTGCCGAGTGGGAGGAACAGACATTAAACAATCACCAAATTACATGAGTGCTTCGAAGGAAAAAAATAAAATTTATGAAAATATATAACAAAGGAACCTGATTTAGGGATGGGGGAAGGGTAGGAATGTACCAGAGAAGGCTTCCTTTAGGAAGTGATGGTTATGGGATCTGAAGGATAGGCAGGAGTTGACAAAGTACAGGTAAATGCAGAGAAGTCTGGTAGAGAAGCAACTGACTATTTGGGGCTGGAACTTTGAGGAGAGGTCTGGATTACAGATACAATTTAAGAGTCATGGGTATATAGATGAGAACTGAACCCCGGAGGCTAGATAAGATTGCTAAGAGAAAGGGCAAAAAGTAAGAAGGCAACCTAGTACTAAACCTTGAGGATCTCCGACATTTAATGGTTACTGATTTGATAGCTGCATTCTCTACCAATTGGGCCTCACTTCTCTAGCTAGAGTCTCTTAAACTAGATTTCCCCACCCCTAGCCATGTTAACAAACACTTGGAGAGACTTCATGTGTAGAGATAAAGAGGGACTTCAGAGTCAAACTGACCTGGGTTCGAATCCTAGATCTGCTTCTTTCCAGCTGTATCACCTTCGAAAAATTATTTTAACTCTCTTAGTCCCAATTCTGCCATCTACAAATGAGATAATTATAGTACCTGTTATCCAGTTGCTGTGAGGATCAAATAAAATAATGCATGTAAAGTACTTAGCACAGCATCTGGCAATTAGTAATTACTCAATAAATGGAAGTTAACTAAGGAAACTACCACCACAAGCCCACTCCCTGACCCCATGATAGTGAGTAGGCATGAGCATAACCAGGTTAATCCCATGTCTTGTATTGGTATAATTGAAATCTAGTCAGTCTTTGAGTACCATTTATAAACCCATCCAGCCACAGAGTACCCAAATGCCTGGTGACCAGAAGCATGGTGTAATTTTTGTCACCAGAAATGTGTTTCTCCCATTCTGCCAGCTTGTCAAGTAGCAGCTCCAGCCATACACTGCTCTGGTAATAACACTGCCAGCCAGTTCAGACCACTCTACTGCTGAAGGAGAGGTTCAAAAAAAAGAGTAATTTAAGAGTTTCCATTCTAGAACTTTTAGAAACAACTCTTCTACACTGCTGCATTCACAATATACACAGTATTTTTGAGAAAATAATTAGAAAAAAAAACACGTTTTCTATATATACATTTGGAAGGGAAAAAACAGGAAATATTACACTGCAGGAATAAGTCACATACCAAAGTATTCAATCAAATTGCTTTATTTTGTGGTGGGGCTATTCAGCCATATTCTGAATTACGGTTAAGTCCCTCAAAGGACAGACTTGTTTGGAAAATGTGCACATCTTTACAGGATAAAATTAATGGAGCTGTGTTTGACTTATATGCAGAAATTATAACTGTGCTGATAAGAAGTGTGCTATTTTAGCTTCTGACTAAAGTTCAAATGTGTGATTAAGGATAGGCTTTTAAATCACTCTATCAGAAGTATGAAGCTACTCAAAAATGATCAACGTAAACACAACATTGGCGATGAATTTCTTCTTCGATAGTGGTACCACCATGATCTCAAATTTAACTCTTTCTCTTCCTCTATATTAAGCCCCACCTAGTCCTCTTGAAAAATGATTCCTATACAATTATTTCCTCTTCTTTCAACTCTCTTCACCCTCCCTAGCTTTGTTCATGCCTTTTCACCTCAGCTGTCTTACTGAAACAGTCTTTTAACAGGTATTTCCTCTCACTAGCTCTTTCCTCTCATCTGTGGTGTTTCTCAAGACCAGGTTAACCTTCCAAAACACTCTGTTCTTGGCATTACCTTACTTATTAAGCCATAGATGCATTCATTCTTACAATCAACATTTATTGAACTCTTATTACATGCAGGTAGTGTCCTAAGCTCTAGAGCCGGAGAGGTGAAAAGCCCAAATCCCCCATTTCAAGGCATTCATAAGATGGTTGGGGTAAAGATTGTGGCTAGAGTCTCAACATCATGATGAAGGTACTTGGTCCAAAAATTAACATGAACTGAAGAATCATCTAACCATCAACCATTATGTTTCTAAATAAATGAGCTATAACTGAACCATGAGGAGTGAAAGAAGAGAAGTTTTAGAAAGATCACAGAACTAGGGAATTTCATCTGATATATATTTTAAAACTATCTATGTCTGGGATCTAGTTTAAGTATAAAAAAGGTTTTGGAGATTCCTCCATGAAAGTTGGGGGGTGGGGGATGGGCTATGGGAGCGTTAAGAAATCTTTTCCAGAATTTTATGATTCTGAAACTCCTTAAGCAAAGCAAGGACAAATCAAAGGCTGATTTGGAGAGTTATTAGTGATTCATTAAACAACCTTGAAGCTTTCTAGATTGCAGAATGGGGGACCAGATTGTATTTCTGAACAAACTATGTAAATCCCCATGAAAATATAAAGTAATCCATTTTTAAATAAAATATTCCCAAGCATAGTCACAAGGAATTAAGTAGTGTTACTCTTAAAGAAGCCAATATGGATAAAGATAATGGTATAAAACTAAGTTGCCAAATATCCAAATAATTATGGTGGTTATCTAGGTTCTTCTAGGTCAACATTTTCTTCCAAGGAAGTAATCTCATGGTGTGGCCTGACCTGCTTTGTGTTGTAAGTACTTAATTTCACATTTTTTTTATGGTTGCTTGCTTATGTCTTCTAAAGACACATGATCAAATTCAAATCCTAATAGAAGCTGAGCTTATATCTTCCTGACACACCTCCAGAAAATCAGTATACAGCTAGCTCGATTGGATGTTCAAGCACTGCACAATTTGGATGGATGAAGGAAGTGGGAATGATTGATCTTTTGCAATGAAACTAGAATTTTGAGAGTGGGATGTGGAAACCCCATGGCACAAGAGAACAAGCCAAGTGTGTTACCTAAACCAGACTCTTGCTGCATCAAATATTTCTGAAAATAAATGGATTGATCATTGGCTGAAGCTTAGATATTGTTTTTAAAAGTATTGTTATATAAAGAGTTTCATTGGAAAGGTATTTTTTTGTAATGGGATTTAATACCAAGACTAAAGTTGATACATGCTCAGTCAAATATTTAAAGTTGACACATATCTCACTATATTTGTTACCTGAGTCATTCAATAAGATAATATAAGAACATCTTTGGTTCCATATGCCTGAATATTTTTGAATTTTGCAGATTTAAGAACAGTGCAAACATATAGCAGCTCCCCAAACTTAATTATAGTGGTGTTTCTTAAACTCAGTGAGGAATTCTATACAGCCTGTTTTCCAGGGTTAAAATTTAGATATATATTCTGAAACTTTTCATTTAAAATCTAAGCTTGGAGAGACTTTTGTGTATATGTGTGAGTATTAAATTTCTTTAAAATTACCACTTATAATTTTAGACTACAGAGCCATAAAAGTTAAAATTCTTTTTTTAACTACTCCAAGTAATGGAAGGGTGAAGAGAAAGAGAATTTACATTGACATGAACTATTACATACTGATAGTTTTGCATTTAGTAATGTTTTCATTAATATTTGTTGATTAGATTTTTATTCATCATTACAATATAATAACTTAGAAACTATTGCTTAGCAGCAATTTTAATCATGAGAAAAATTTGAAACATGAAGTCAGTTTTTTAAAATTTATGTCTTAAAATTACAGATTTGTATATACAATATTTTTTTAGGGATGATAAAGAACAATGCATTGTTATTAGAGTATGTATGTATTAGAGTATGGTGTGAGCATCAGTCAGTCACTGATGCATAGCACAACTGAAAGTATTTCCCAAAGAAACACAATAAACAAGCAAATCACTGGTTCTGACCTTGTAACTTAGGATTTTCTCATAAACCGATTCTGAGTTTGTTTGTTTTTTTCAATAACCACCTATAACAATGATATTAAAGTTGGCCTCCCAGTTCCTGGCATGATGGAGAACTTGCCAGGTTGCTGGCTCCTTCTCCTGAACCCAACCCTGGAGATGATCCAGAAGTGTGTATGTACTGAGGGGAGGCAGGTCGTGAGATCTCACAATCCAAAATGAAAATTGTGGGGAAATCCTAAGGACAGGGAAAGTGGTTGGATCCACTGTCGAGGGTAAAGGGCAGGTTGGGTCTAGAGCCACCCATCACAGAGAGAGGAATGGCTGAAGGTAGCTTTCTAGTTATCCTTTTCAGTCTTACCAACATTTTGCTGGGAAGATCTTTCCTGATCCTGGCACCACTGCGGGATAGGAAACAATAGGAAAAGTAGCAGTCAGAGGATGCAAAGTAACATCTAGGTAGCACTCAAGCTCAGCTGTCATGAGGAGCAGATAACCACAGCCATAGGCAAATAGGCATCCTATTCCACTTTAACCTCATGAGTTAATTGTTTAAAACTCAGGGAGAACAGCAATTCCCAGGGTAGAGGTATAGGGAGGTTTCCTGAGGATCAGGATAACTTGGGGGGGGGGCACTGCGTACAGAGAGAAAACTCAGATTATAATCCAGAAGTTACTATTTATAAACGCAGAGGTCCCCCTCACACACACACTCACACATTAATGAGTAGTGGATGGCGGGAGTCAGGTGGTGAGGGAAGTTATGGATAAGCAAGAAAGGGTGGCTAAAATGATCCATGTGGTAATGGATTAGAGTTGGAGACAGTATAAACTCTCATTTAGCTTAATAGAGATACTAATAGTTACATATAGAAATATTTATAGATATGTGGGTTAGTATACACACATATATTTCCTTGCTCGGTTAGCTGAGAGGGTCTAGAAGCAATGACACACCAATAGCAATGAGTACACCTAGACTCTAGATCTTGGTTTCTAATACCATTCTCTAATAAAAGGAACCAGGACTCCTTGGAGAACTGGCTCATTCCCTGGGGCAGGGAATATACAAGATAAGCTTGGAGTATCCTGTAGTAAGGCAGTGCTCAAAGAAAACACAATCATTATGTCCAAGGGGCACAGGAGCCAGCTCAAAGAGCTCCCAAAGGCCAAAGCTGAAACAATTTGAGCAGCAAAACCAAGCACAAGTAAAAAATTTATTTAAAATGGTGATTATTCCAATGGATTTTAATGTAACAGAGGACATAAATTTCATTTATGTAATTTCAGATTCCATATTACAACTTACCTTTAAGAAACTAAACTTTGTCAAGTTTTGATGTGTTATCAAAGAAAAATATCCATCGTTACCTAAAAAGGCAATAAAATAGCCCTCCCTTTCCAATTTCATTTCTGTGTGAGGCTGAATTATCTTCATATACTTCAACCAAACCATTTATTGCAACAGATTGAATGTAGAAGCAGTTACGTGAGAACAACCGTCTTGTATTAAGCCAAACATTAAAGAAATTTGCAAAAATATAAAACAATGCCACTTGTAGCACTAAATTATTTTTTGCTTTGAGAAATTTATTTTTAATTAAAAATATGTTATTTTGTTGACATGTAATGGGCTTATAATTATTATATTTATAATGCATATTATAATCAATACTTAAGAATTTTTTCAGTTTTAATTTCCAATATGATAAATTTCAATTGATATAACCCACATGAACCAAAGCTCTCTTGGGTTTTTGATCATTTTTAAGAGCGTAAAGCAGTCCTGAGACCAAAAAGTTTGAGAACTGCTGCATTGCACCAAGCTGCTTTCCATGATGGATGATGAATATTAAAAAAAGAAAAACAAAAAGAGATTGGCTTACTGTTCTACTGCCAGTTTCAAAGAAAAAAAGGTACTTAATATTTGTTGTGCAGTTGGTGCAAGCCTAACTTATGGACAGGGGCACACCTGTGGTCTTGAGCACACACCTTACTCTCCCCAAGGAGCCTCTCTTCTCTACAACCCCTTCAGTCTCTTCCTTCCTACGTATTGTTTTTCCTCTGCCATTAAATAAGGATATACCGTTCTCAACATTTTCACTTTACATCACTGCCTCCTCTCTTTCTTTCTCTCTCTCTCTTTCACTACCAAATTTAAGTAGCTCTGCCTGAGATTTCTATTTCTTTTATACTCTCCCTGCCTGCCCAGAATCTGGCTTCCAGCCCCAATATTATATGAAAACTACTCTTTCAAAGATTGGGCATCACCTTGTTATTGCCAAATCTTTAATCTTTCATCTGTTCTAGTTTCTCTTGTCCTCAGTGCAGTGCTGTATTTGATATTGGTGGCATTGGGGGACCACCTTATCCTTCTTGAAAGTCTTTTAACCATATTATTCCAAATGATGCCTATCCCTAAATGATCCTTTTCTGCTTCATTCACTGTCTTCCTCCACTCTCTCTTGCCCAATCCCTAGCCATCAGGTCTTCTCTCTGTACACTTATTTCCTAAGAGAGCATTGCTGATCCCATGTATTCATCTATATTTTAGCACCTTTTTAATATCTTTTTTGGTCCTAAGCATTCTTATCTCAAAGGTCCCATCTCATGTGTTATCAAATAAATTAAAATGCACCCACATTCCATATTACATATCACATATGCATTATATAAAAGTTGAGTTATAGTTGACTAAGTGACATGTTATTTGATAGATATTTAATTAAATATCTACATGAAATATTTATTGATTTTTATTTTGAAGTTTTCATATTTTAATAGCTTTTTAAGAATAATTTTAGGTTTACAAAAAAGTTGTAAACATCGGACAGAGAGTTCTGATAAAACCCATACCCAAGTTTCTCCTATTATTAACATCTTACATTAGTATGGTACATTTGTCACAATTAGTGAACCAAGATTTATACATTATTATTAACTGGAGTCTATACTTTAGCCAAATTTCCTTAGTTTTTACCTAATGTCCTTTTTCTGTTCCAAGAGCCCCATCCACGATACTACATTACATTTAGTCTTCTTGCCTCTTTAGGTTCCTATTGGCTGGGACAGTTTTTCAAACTTCCCTCGTGTATTGACCTTTGAAAAATATTGATTCACCAAGCTATGCAAAATTTACAAATGTTGACATATTTCATTATGCAATAGCAGAAATTCACATTCATTAATATCACCACTGGTCTGCAATCCATTTGGAGTTAATTTCTGTATAACATGTGAAGTTTAGGTTAAGGTTCATTTTTTTTCATAAGAAAAACTCTGAACTTGCTTAATTTGCCTCTTAGTTCTAGAAGCTTTTTTTCAGATTCTTTGGGACATTTTATGTAGGTAAGGATGTTACATGTAAATAGGGAGAGTTTTATTCCTTCCTTCCTAATCTATTTTTTTTTTCATTCTTTTTCTTTCCTCATTACAGTTACTAGGACAGCCAATATGATGTTGAATAGGAGTGGTAAGAGTATATGTCCTTGAATTGTTTCCAATCCTAGGAAAAAAGAATTCAATGTTTTACTATTGTGTATGATATTGCCATAGGGGTGTTTCTTGTGGATGCCCTTTATTAGGTTAAGAAAATTCCCTTCTATGACTAGTTTATTGAGAGTTTTTATCATGACTGGATGTTGAATTTTGTCAAATACTTTCTGTGTACCAATTGTATGATCATGTGGGATTTTCTTCTTTAGTCTGTTAATATGGTGGAATACATCAATTGATTTTCAAATATTGAACCAGCCTTGCATTCTCAGAATAAACCCCACTTGGTTGTATTATATTATTTTTATCTTATATTGCGATATTCAATTTGCTTACATTTTGTTGAGAATTTTGCTCTTCTGTTCATGAGAAATATTAGTCTATTGTTTTCTTTGCTTTTACTGTCTTTTTCTGGATTTGGCTACAGAGGAATGCTGACCTCATAATGAGTTAGGAAGCGTTCTTTGTTATTCTATTTTCTGGAAAAACTGTAGAATTAGTTGTATTTTTTTCTTGAAATGTTAGATAGAATTGATTAGAGAAATTACCCAGATCTAGAGATTCCTTTTTCAGAAAAATTTAACAATGAACTCATTTTATTTAATAATGATAAGATTATTCACATTATCTATTTCTTCTTTAGTAAATTTTGATATTTTGTAAATTTTAAAGAATTTATCCATTCCATCTAAGTAATCAAATTTATGTGCATAGTCATATGTAGTATTCCCTTATTATCCATTTAATGTTGATGATATCTGTAGTGATATTTCCTCTTTTATTCATTTTCGCATCTTCTCATTCTTCTTTGTCAGTATAGTTAGAGATTTATCAATTTTATTGATCTTTTCAAAAAAACAGCTTTTGGTTTCACTGTGTTTCTCTACTGTTTTTCTGTTATGAAGTTCAGTGATTTCTGTTTTTTATTATTTCCTTACTTCTGCTTGCTTTGGGTTTATTTTGTTCTTCTTTTTCCAGTTTTATAAGTTGAAAGTCTAGATTATTGATTTGAGAACTTTCTCCTTTTCCAATATAGTTGCTTAAAGCTATAAATTTTCTTCTAACCATTGTTTCAGGTGCACAACACAAATTTTGTGATGCTGTATTTTTATTTGTATTCAGTTCAAATTATTTTCTAATTTCCCCTGAGACTTCCTCCTTATCACATGGAATATTTAGAAGTATGTGGTTTAATTTCTAATTGATTGGTGATTTTCCAGTTATCTTTATGTTTCTGATTTCTTGTTTAATTCCATTAAGTTCAGTCAATATACTTTTTATCATTTCAATTATTTTAAACCTGTTAAGGATGTTTTATAACCCAGCATTTGGTCTATTTTGGTGAATGTTACATTTCCAGTAGAAAAGAATGTATATTCTGCTGTTGTTGGGTACTGTTCTATAAATGTCCATTAGATACTTTTGGCTGATGGTGTACCATGGATATAAAATTCTGCATTAACAATTCATCCCTATAGGCACTTTTAAAGTGTTATAACATTTCTTTCTTGCCTCCGTTGTTTATTATATAAAATCCACTGTCACTGTATAACTATATGTAATGTGATGTTTTTCTCTGGCTGCTTTCAATATTTTTTCTTTGTATTTACTTTTATGCAGTTTGATTATGATGTGTTTGTACGTGAATTTTCTTGAGTTTATCCTGGGTGGGGTTCACTGAGCTTCTTGATTGTGTAAGTTCATGGCCTTTGCTAAATTTGGAATGTTCGCATCCATTATTTCTTCAACTATTCTTTATACACTACACTCTTTCTCTCCTCTGGGACTCTGATGAAATAAATGTTAGATTTTTTGATATTGTTTCACAGGTCCCTGAGTCTCTGTTCATTTTTTCAATCATTTTCCTCTATTTTGTTCATTTTAGATCATTCTTATTGATTTATGTTCAAGTAAACTGAAATTTTTCCTCTTAAATCTCTATTCTGTTATTGACCACATCCAGTAATTTTTTAATTTTGATTATCGCATTTTTCAGTTCCAAAATTTTCATTTAGGGCTTTATAGTTTCTATTTCTTTGCTGAAACTTTCTACCTTTCCATTTGTTTCAAGAGTATTTGATTTTCTCAGACAAACAAAAATTGAGGGAATTTGTCACCAGTAGCCTATGTTGCAATAAATTATAAAAGAAGTTTTTCAGAAAAAAGAAAAATAATATGGTTCAGAAACTCAGATCTACATAAAGAAAGGAAGAGTGTTAAAGAATCAATGAGGCAAAATAAAGGAATAAATAACAGTAAAATAAAATCTTTTATTTTTCTTACTCTTAATTAATATAACAGTTTCTTAAAATAATAATAGCAACAATGTATTTGGTGATTATAGCTTATGAATAGGTGAAATGAACGACAGCAATGTTATAAGGGACCAGAGGGAGGAACTGGGAATACTCTGTTGTAAGGTATCTGTATTTCCTTTGAAGCGGTATAGTGTTATTTGAAATTGGATTAGTTGTAAATGTACATTGCAAGTTCTAAGGCAGACACTAAAAATGTAAAAAAAAGAAGTATAATTGATACATTAAGGATAAAAAATGGAATCACATAAAAGGCTTAATTAAAACCAGAGAAGGCGGAAAAGGAGAGGAAGACAAAGAGTATTTGCCTTTATTTATTGAACCATGGTTATAATAGCTGCTTCAAAGTATTTGTCATAATTCCAACATCTGTGTCATTTTGGAGTTGGAATCTGATGATCATTTGGTTTTTTTCCCTTGCAAGTTGAGGTTTCTGATTTTTCATATGCTGAGTAATTTTGGATTGCATCCTGCACATTTTGAATATTATATTATGAGACTCTGGCTCTTGATTGATTTCTCAGGAAAATCTCATGGTTTTGTGTTTGTTTGCTTTTTTGTGTTGTTTTGTTTTTGCTTTAGAAGGTAATAGACCTGCTTAGTTTCAGGCTGTAGTTTCAACCCAACTTCTGTGGGCTCTGGTTCCAATGTCACTTCAGTTTTTAGAGCATTCACAGTGTAACTTGGCTCTGTCTTGCATATACATTACTCGACGGTCACTCTGAGACTAGGCAGTGGTGTAGTGGTCTTTGCTATACAACTCAGAGATATGCCCAGGAGTTCATGCACCACTTTACAGAATCTCTTTCCCCGACAAGTTTCTGTCTCTCTGGCGCCCTTCTTCACAGTACTCTGGCCAGAAAGCTGGGGCGTTCATTTTCCTGTTCTGATGCAACATTTCCCATTGTCTGCATATGGTGTGTAGGGGAGGAAAAAGCTTTTCCTCTACCCTTCAAGTTATAGGCTGGGGCCCCATAACAAAAAATAGATTAACAAGAGGAAAGCATACAAATATGTATGTTTTACATGACACGAGAGCCTTCATAAGGAAATGAAGACCCAAAGAGGCAGTTAAACCTGAGTGTTTTTATGCTGGGTTTGATGAAGAGTGGAGTCATGGAAAAATGTGAAAGGACCAAAAAGAGTATGAACTAAGTATAGTAAACTGGGGGAAACAGCAAGGTCTGTTCATTCAGATTCCTTTCAGCATCCCTCTGTCTTTGGAGACAAGGATGCTCCTTTCCTCCAGGTATAGGGAGGGCACCTCTCACCTGAGGTTCTTATGACCTACTTCAGGGGAAGGTCAGCAAATCCTTCCTGAACCTGCCATTCCTCAAATTCCTTCAGCTTGAAATATTCAGTGTGCCAGGATGCCATATTTTGGGGTAATGTATCCAGAACCCTGTCGGGGGCCAAGAGGTAGGAGGGCGGAGAGAGAGAAATAAGGTAATGTTTACTTACTCCACACTCTTGGGACCATAGTTCCTCCGTATTGCCTGGTGCAGGACTGAACCTGGGCAATTTTCAAAACAGGCAAAGTTCTTTTGCATCTTCCTGCCATTTTACTAACACCTGTTTCTCTAGTTTACGTTATTTTAGATGACTTATAAAGTCCCTTCCCGCAGTGAGAGGCTCTTATTTTAAGTAATTCAGTTAATAGCGCAGTAACTGGGATTCAGGATACCTTTGTTTGGACCCCATTTTTATTTGAATCCTACTTACTAATTGGATGACCTTAGAAAGATTACTTAAATTACCTGCACCTTACTTTCCTCTTAACGGTACTTACCTCCTGGGGTTGCTGTGAGTTTTAAATGAGATATTACATATAAAGTACTTAGCACAGAAGCTGACACATAGAACTAGTAAACACTTAATAAATGAGAGCTGTTACTTTTGTAATTAAGGAGAAAAATTACTGTTCCAGGACAAATTTCAAATTTGTGTTATTATTATTTTTGCATTATTATCAAGCAAGAATGCTATTTTATGTATTATATGCTATTGAATTTTAGCACAGAAGTTCTAACATGGCTTTAAACAGCTACATAATACTTATACACACCAGCATACACATGTATCCTACTGAATGTATGAATTTGAATTGTGTCCAATCAAGGGTAGAGTCTGAATAGAGTAGGATTCTATTTTATTTGCATTCACTACATTTCAAAGTATGAATTTTACTGATCAACATTTATTTGTGGAGAAATTGCACATATTTATTATCATGATTACACTGAATGTATTTAATTCTTATTTAGGATTTACTCATGTGTACGTTTATTTTTATTTTAAGACAGTATTCCTTTTAGCAAGGCACAAAGTCCAAAGTGATTTAAAGACGAAATATAGGCAATATGATATTGACCTCTATGCTTCTGGAATACAAGTCAGTAATAGTAATAATAATAACTTGCATTTGAATATTGCTTTTAGAATTTCCAAAGCACTTCCACATAGCCTCTTTTGAAATTTAAATTGCATGTTTTAGTTCCAATAGCGAAAAATCTGACTCCACTTAAAAAATGGACTGAAAAATAAAAATCTTTCATTTTTATAAAATAGTATTTTTACTTTTACTAACAAGGGCTGCACCTGTGTCATGGACAGAACCTACCCACAATCCCAGTGGTATGACCCTTTTTTTCCTCCACAAAACTAGGTGGAAGACAGAAAACCATTTTCATGCTAGGCATCACACAAATTAATGTAAGATGTAAGAAACAAATAGCTTATTTAAACTTAGAAGGTAATTTAAATATATCTAGTGATTCTAAATTTGTAGAAGCATTCAACAAATATTTGTTAATGAATGAAAGATTGAACTTTTTTATTATTTTAAAAGATGAATTGCAAGAAGAAGGTAATGTGAAATTTAATTTTTGCCAAGAATTTATTAATATGTTTCTCTTCCTGGCTCAAAAACAACAGCCTGACACTCAACTTTTGCTGGATCACTCTTACCTACCAAATAGGGTACATTTGCTTGTCATTTAACATTCTCCATTCTCAGACATAGTCTGATCTCCTATTACTCCTCTCTTCAAATCCTTGACACCGGCCCATGTGGACAGTTCTGGACGATTCTTTGTTCTATGGACACACTAATGCTCCCCCAGCTCAGGGACTCTGATCGTATGGTTTCCTTTGCTAGAAATAATCTCCTATCTCCAGCTTACCTGTGGAATCCTATCCCTTTTTTGTGTGTGTGTGTAACAACCATTTTTTAATGCTCATGAATTCTGAGTCAGAAATGCAGACAGGACACAGCAGGCGCGACTTATCTCTGCTCCACCATGTCAGGGACCTCAGCTGGGAAGACTTGAATGGCTGGGGTGATTCAATGGCTAGGGGCTGGAAATGTCCAGAGGTGTCTTCACTCACTGGAAATTGCCCCGCTGGAAATTTCACTCACATCTGGCACCTGGGCTGGGTTGACTGGAAAATTCTGCTCAGCTGGCCTGTTGACAGAAGCACCTATACATGGACTCCCCATGTGGCCTTGGCTTCCCACAGCATGATGGCCTTAAAGTTCCAAAACTGAGTGTCTCAGCAAAAAAGCCCTACTCATTCTTGAAAGCCCCTCTCAAATGCATGTCCCCCATATAAAGCCTTTCCCTATTACCCTCTTAGCCAGATGTGTTTGCTGTCTTTTGAATTTTCATAATAGTTTCTTTGTGCCTCTCTTTAAGCACTTTTCTCATTCTGCCTTGGTTTTATAGCCATTTATATATATTTTTTATATTCATCGTATATTCCTATCTGTTCCCTATGAGCACTTTGAGGGCAAGAACCAGGTTTTACTCATCCATGTATTCTCTAAAGCAGTTAATAAGGTACCTTCCTAGTATATTGTACACACCAAAGAAATATCTGTTGAATCAAAAAGGAAAGAAAAGCTAGTTTCCTAATCCTCCATTACATATTTCAATTTCTTAAATATCCACTAAAAAAAAAAACCCATGCTTTTACTTGACACATATATGTGTTTGGGAATATCTTGAGTTATGTCAAACCATAATAATCAAACAAACAGGAATACCATTTGGCAGTTGGCAAAGAGGAATCGGGTAACCACTGTGAAGTGGTTATTTCCAATCAACCATGCATCCATGGATGGTTTGTGAACCATGGTTAATTTAATATCCACACATGCTTATTAGAAGTATTCAGCCTCTTGCTATAATCAACTTGTTTATATATTTACAACTAATGACTTTCTGGTTATTTTAATTAAGAAACCCTTCATTCATTAGGATTCTGTTGACTAATATAATCCCTTCCGATGGGGCAAACTAGTATTTATTGCAGTTGTAGGAAGAGCAGGTTGACAAATTGCCACAGACATCCACGAAGAGGTCTTGATTAACCTGTTAGTGGAAGGATTAAATCAGATAAATGTTCTGGAGAGCAATTTTGCAATATGTATCAAATGATGTTAAATTGTGCATATCCTTTGATCCAGCAATTTCTCTTCTAGGAATTTATCCTCAAAACTTGCTCAAGTATATGAACATGATATTAACTGAAGCATTGGTTATAAAAATACGTATTTGCAAACTATGTAAATGTGTATCAATGGAGCACTGGTGAAATAAATGATGGTACAGCCATAAAATGGACTGCTACATAGCTGTTAAAAAGATTGAGGAAAATCTATATGCAGTAACACTGAAAGATATCCATGATATATTGTTAATCAAAGCAAGTTGCAGGACAATCTGTATATCATGCTCCCATTTGTGTTAAAAACAAAAACACCAATATGTGTTTATAAACTGTAGAAATTTAACCAAGACCAGAGTGGTGGTGGTGTGGTATTGAGGAGAAAGGGAGAGTAAAAAGGAAGGTGCAAAGGAAGGCTAGGCTATATTTAGTAGTTCTGACAACCAAAATGTGTCGTCAATCTTATTCAAAAATGTAATTCTAATGTCAAGGAGCTCCTCCCTTTTTCTGCCAATCTGCCTCCCAGTTGATCAGGCTTAAATCTCCATTCTCTCTGACTGACCTCTTCCCTGGGAGCCAGTCCAGAGCCAGTTCCCAGTCTGTCAGTTCTGATTAGTCCTATCAATTCTATCTCCCTACCTCTCTTGGTTTTCTCTTCCTTGCTTTTAATTTCTATTTTCTCTATCTGGGAGTCCAGGCCTTTATCACCTCACCCCTCACCTATTGCAGTTGCCTCCTAGTGGATCTCCCAGCCTGTAGTTTCTCTTCCCAGTACACGAACCATCCCTCTGTCCCATACAGGGTCCTCCTAATCCCCAGCAGCATGCCAGCCCAAAGCCTTCAGTGCTTTCCATTGGTACATGTTCCAACTCCAGAGGAAGGCAGGGCAGGCAGCACCCTCCCGCAGCCTGGCCCAGTCTACAGTTCCAGGCCCAGTAACTCCCAGGCCCCAGTATGGTGATGGGCCGAACTTCTCTGTTCAGAAGGATTCCTATCTGGAAGGCCCTCCCTGCCTTTCCAGCTCTCTGAATACTACTTATTCTTTAGTACCCACCTGCACCACCATGAGAACCCACTTATTTTTGTGGGCCCCAGCAATGCCTTTCTCATCCAGCTCCTCATTTGTCACTTTTTATTGTCATGTATGTAAGTCCCTAAGGTGTGTGGAAGCTCCCTAAGAAGGGAAACCATGTCTCTTATACTGATTAATTGATTATGTAACCTGAATTTCCTTAGGCTTTGCCAGCCTGTGGGTATAATAGGGTCACAAGAATCTATACTCCCCTGACTTTTGTCCCTATCTGCTCATTTGGGACCCTGTCCTCCTGCAAAGTGCCCTTCAAGTATTTCTGGGAGTCTCCAAGCAGTATCTCACCTTTGCTAATGATTGAGCCCTTGTCAGCTGTCCAGGTCTGCTACCATGTGGCATCCACCATTTCTTTCCTCATTTCCTGCTCTTGACCCCTGCCAGGCATCAATGTCCCCCACTGGGCACCAATGCTGCTTCCGCTGGATTCCACCATGTTCACTAGGCACCAGCCTCCTGCAGACACCACTACAAGTATATTTCTTTGTGCTTGCCACACTGCTGTGAACCTAACAGTCTCTCACAGACATTAGCTGTTGAATGAAGTATGATATTCACTGGGACATGCTTTGATTTGCTTTTCCAGTGGTGGAGACAGGTTGCACTGATTTATCCTCATGCTCTCTCCACTCACCATTGGGACCCGTCAGCAGACATTTGTGAGGTGGTTTTTCAGGGCTCAGGGCACATGGTTCTGAGTGAGCTGTTGAGCAAAGTTATCCTACCTGCCAGGGTTGCCAGCCCGAATCAATGGGTTCTACTCTGATGTGTTTTGATCCTTATATGGAAACTTCCTATCTCTGGGTCTTCAAAGTTCAAATCCAAGTAGGAGTTGATCTCAAATTTCAAGAAAGGTCAGCTTGCACCTCAAACAAAGTTTCTTTGTGCCCATCTGCTAGGCCCAAGAGAGAGTTCCCTAATGCAGTTCTCACAGGGGTAGAATTGGGGAAGTAAAACAATCAAAGAAATGCTTTCTCCACAAGGAGCGGCACAGGGAAGTGCAGCTAGGAATGAATGGACAAATGCGCCACATGCAAAATGTGGTGGAAGGATGGTCAGAAGACAGTTTATGAGTGTTTGTTTCTTAGTGCTTTACAATATTACCATTCAAATGGTTCCTGGAGGCTTTGAAGTTAAAGCTCCTGGGAAAGAGAAGTGTTCACACTTGGGGTTTCAATCCACTAGACCCAAGGTCAAGTAAACCTGGTGGTGTGAAAGGTGCACAATAGAGGCTCAAATGGTAGGAAATCTAGCTGGGGTTTCTTTTAAAATACCTGAAAGAACATGGAAATACTCTATCTTTATAAAAGGCAAGAGTTAACTCTGCATATTCTTCGATAGTTTTAGTAAAAGAAACATTTTCAAATCACATAAATTAGGTTAGTAACTTCCTGTGACATCTAGTCATTGGTAAGATGTGACATATGTAAAAAAAAAAAAAAGCTGATGGTCTGAAATGCATGGCACTTTAGTGGCGGATATAACATTAGAATTTTCCAAACTTTTTGTAGTAGGTGTCAAATTTTCTCAAACTACTTTCATATAAACACTTTTGGAATTTCTAGGACATTCTCTGTTATATGGGTCTCACTCAAAGAAAATACCATAAATAATTCTGTATCTATACAAAGGAGAAACAGGGAATGATTATTTGCCTAACAAAAGGATCTTCCTCCCCTATAGAGTAATATGAGATTTAACTTACTCATACCTTTTTCTCGTAATTTTTCTTTTGTCTAGTTTTATTTTTTTTTAAATCCCACTTTTAAAGATTCTTTTCAGACTATAAAAGTAAGGCTCATCATGTAAGAGCACTTGAGATTTGTCTAACAATTTGTGATGTTCAATCCTTGCGCCTCCCTCATCCACCCCTCATTTGGTTCTGACAGCCCTATGAGGGAGGTGGCTAGAGCAGAATTTCCCACTTCTATTTTGTTTCATCTTTACTGTGTGTTTTTTCTTACTACATCATGAACATATTCTTGTTGTAACATATCAAAATGATTCAATGTCTAACATAGAAAATTCTCTTTATCCTGCACATGACTTTGACAACTTCTCTCCATCAAGTTAAAGGTATTCTAACAATTCAAAGAAAAACTCACTCAAGAGCGGTGGTAATATTTTCAGCCTAGAGAAGTGGATCCCAAACCTGACTGCATCAGAATCACCTGAATTTTGCTAAAAATAGATTCCAGACCCCCACCCCAGATGTACTGAATCACAATCTCTGGCAGTAAGAAACTTTGGAAGAGCCTATTTCATATGGCACCCCTAATCCTACCTCAAAGAGAGGACTCTGCTCTCCCTAATTCCTTCAGTCCAGGCTGTAATTTTTAACAGAACTTTATAGAATGCTTAGAGGGTGGCACAGAGACAACTGAGGTAGTAGTTTACTACTACTAGCTTATAATTTACAATTTACATTCAATTTCCAGCCCACCTCCTGGCAGTATCCTCATAGCAGGTGCCAGCTCAAAATCCACACCAACAGGAATCTTCAGGAATTCCCATGCCTAGGATTCCAGATCCAGCTCCCCTTAGCTCTAGCAAAAGGAGAAACTCCTCCTCTTCTGCCATCTAAGATCATTGGCCCCCTTTCCCACCACAGAGCAGTTGACACTGAGATTTTCCATTTCCTCCTGGGGAAATCCTGCTCCTCATCTTCAGATACCACGACCCAGACAGATAATCAGGAGTCCACAGCCCATTTCCCAAAGGCTGGCATATTTAGTCTCAAATAATACCAAGTGAGGTCATCTTTCATCTAGTCTAGCCAGCAGTAAGCCAGGTCCAGCCCGTTCCTTGTCATAGCCTTTCCTCCAATTTAAGGCTAAGGAAAAATCAAACCTGCACATCTCTCTTGCCACACACTAATCTCACTTCCAAGTCTATTGCAGGGAAAATCCTAGAGCAAAAAGCCACACCCACCTCAGGGGGAAAAAAAATCCAAGCTTAATGCATCTTTAGAAAAAGGGAAATTCTCTACCTCTATTGAAGACTAGTTTGTTTAAACCCAATTTACATCACCAAACAGACTGATTAGGATTTCACTCTGAAGTAAGGTTCCTCCTGAACAAAGACTGAAGGCTTTTATGACAAAAGGAGCTCTCTGAGATGGAGCTCCCCCAAACAAAGCCAGGACCTGCCACCTTTGAATTGTGTCTCTTCCAGCCCCCTCAACTTTTCCTCATATCTAAAACGTATTCTGCTCGAATCCCTCTTCTTCCTGGAAGCCTTCCCCAACTATCCTGGACCACAGGGTGTCTCCTTCCAATGAATCACAACAGGTATTATCTATCCTGTTCACCTGGCAATTGCTCATATGGGGTCATAAGACTTGAGACTATTGTATTATTGCCCTGAACTTTTGGGTTCTTTTATCATTTAACTTTGAGTATAAATATCTGTCACCTCCACCCCCATTTGATAATGAGCTACTTAAAGAGTGCCAATGAGAGCATCACTCAGGCTTCTTTAGACTGTCTCAGAGGCAGTTCTGTATTCCCCTCCAGCCAGGACTAGCTCTATCTGTGCTTGTCACACAACAGGTAACCATCAGGTGGTTGATAGAAATAATCTAAAATATCCTGCTGTTCCCAAAAATGTCTATGAAGTTTATATCATTTGTTCAGTCCTCACAACAACCCCAAATGGCAGGTGTTGGCACTATCCCCATTACACCAACGAGGAAACTGAGATTCAGAAAGGTGAGCAGATGCCCTGAGGTTACACAGTTGGGTCACACAGAAGCAATTCTCATCTGACTCCCAAAGAATGTTCTCTTGGCCATTATTTTAAACTACTTCCCAAGGGGTCTATTTTGACTGGACCATAGGATGTGTGGGAAGGTATACTGCAAAACAAGTTCGGGCCTAAGTGAGGAGAGCCTTATGTATCAGGCTATGAAATTTGTACTTAACTTGATAAGCAATGGGGCACCATTGAAGGCTTTTGAGCACAGAAATGACAGGATCAGTGTTAGGTGTTAGGAAGACTAATCTGACAGTGGGGTGTAAAATGAGAGTGGTGAGAGCCTGAAGGGGGGGGATGACCAGTTAGTAAGGAAAGACAATAGTCCAGGTGAAAGAGTAATTAGAACTTGAAGGAAGGAGGTGGATGTGCAACAAAGAAGAGGGGACTGATTATAAAAACATTGAGAAGGAATGTCAACACAATCCTCCAAAGTCATTTTCTGGAGCCAAAGAAGTGAAAAAAAAGAGTAATCTCTCAATACTATATAAAATGAACATAGTTTTGCTTGGCACTTCTTTTCTCTTGTCTCTTCTGATTCTTGTCTCCTTTCTCCCCCTGTGACTGAGCTACAGTCACCTTACATGGGAATCTTCTGTCAGGTGTTTAACTTTTTTCTAGGAACACAAACATTTAAAAGTGAGAATTGCGCTTATTCCAACTTGGAGCAGAGCCACAGTATACATCTTCAGGGCTGAAATATAGTAAAACATGCCCAGTGTTTCTGCCTGCTTCACACACTTTAGCTTAAATAATGCCTAAGACAAAGATATTGAAATTAAAGATGACAAAATGTGAATCAGGAACCTCTTTTTAAAACAGTGTGTTATAGAAAATAAGAGATATTTAACTTGTATTCAAGTCAAGAATTTGGACCAAACCTAGAAGTTCAAACAAAAAGAAAGTGAAGGATTGCATGTATGCCTTTTTCTCAATGAGGACCTGATCACTAATTTTAAAAATATGTAAACACCTAAATTAAACTTGTTTTTTGGAAACCTGATGCAAATATGAGTACTTTCTCTCCTACTCATTCTCTGACCTTTCCTATCAGCCCTCCTCCAACTGGATTTTTCTAGATCTCCTTTGATTATTTTTATAGCTCCAGAAAAGTATATGGTTAGATGCTACTCAGACAAATGTTATCTTGTGACCCCCAATGATGAAGACTCACTGTGTACCATGTTTTACACATCAAATGCCTTTCCATGGCTTCAAACATTTTGGGATTACTAATGCTCCAAGAATGCATTAAGCACGTTGCAATGGTATTGAAGGAATATGACTTTATTAACACAGGGTCGAAGATGAGCTCTTTCATTGAGGGAAGGAAACACACAGTAAAAAGCACATATGTTCTACTTCTCTGATACCAAGGAATTCAGAGAAACCCTCATACAAAATTAGCATAGAGCCTGGCGCCCAAGTGTGCCCCTCAACTCTCTCTACGGTCTTTCTTATTTCAGTAGGAGGATAGTTTGTACAAAAAAAGTTTGCACCAAAATGGGAAGTTATCCTATTTACTGCCTTGTGAAAGCCTTACTGTACCGTGCCTCTATTTGGTGTACACATTATAATAAAATCCATGTGCGAATGTTTATATTTTAAAGATGTTGTGCTTCAATATGTTCTGAGTTAGGGCTTTTGAAAATACTGTATAGATTCAGCACAAAGCTAACTGAAAGGCTAATCTTCCCATTGTTACACTTTAATTAGTGAGACCTGTCATTACAACTTTTTATGATGGAAAGTATCAGGCCTTTTGTCTTACTTTTAAGCCCTATTCTGAAAACAGCAGAAAAGGAACTGAAAAGACAAAGGAAATTGCATTTTATGGAACAATAAGGAGAGTCTTTAAAAATCCAGGGAAGTTCACAAACTGCCAATGAAAACTCCTTGGAGGCAGCACCACTAAGAAGGGGGCCGCTTACTGAGTATACAATATTAGCAATCAGCTACCTCCCTAATCCTCTCCAGAATCCTAGGGACAAGAAAGAATAAGGACATTTCATAACAGCAGCCGGTAAGGGTGGCCTTTCAATTGCATCTCTTAATATGTAGGAATTTACAGATGAGTTCCGAAGCTATTAGAAAGGGCCTGGTTTGTCATACCTGTGTTTTCTTTAACATCAGGTTGGAGTTAAATGAAAACATTTATTGTAACTTATTGCAAATTTATTACATTTACTTCCTTGTTTCACTAAAAATTGTGCTGACACCTTTAGTAGAAAATTTGACATTGAAAAACAAAAATCGATACTAAAAAAAGTATAAGAAATTGGAAGATTTACAGAATTAGCCCAAAATTAGGAACCACACAACTAAAAATGTTACAGGTTGAGCTACTTTTATTAGATGAGCTGGATTTAGCAAGCTTGACATTCAAGTAAATAATGCACTCAAAAAGTTCTCAGGAAATGGAACTTTTTTTAAAAGAAAGAGCTAAAAAAGCCAGAAGCCACAGACAAAAATAGGGCTTCTTTCTGATTTTGTACAATTGTTTTCTGCAAACACTATTTATGTAAACATTATTGTAGTTTGTCCTCAAGATAGAATAGGCTTGATATGAATTAACGTGCTGTTTTGAGGAAATGTGCATGTTTTGAAAGCACACGGGACAAAAATACAAACACAAAGCTAAGAATGCAGTTTTTGGTTTTTGGAGTGAAAAATAATTGATTACTGCTAAAGTACTTTTCCTTTACTCTCTCATTATCATCTAATTTGGGGCAGCTTCAGTTGGTTTACTTTGCATCTGACCTGGAAACCAAAGCTTTAAACTGAGATAAGGGAGAGCTTTTCAAAGCAGAATAGGAAAAAGAGCAGGGGGTGTTTTGAAAAGACGGAAGATGCTGCCTTACAGAGTCCTGGCCTTACAAATTCTAACACACATGCCAGTTTATTCCCTTTCTCCACTCCCTACCTTCAGTAAAAAGCTGGATCCTACATCAGAAAGCCAGTTCAACACACTCTCCAATTCTAGAGCTCTCCTCAGTCACCCCAAACCACAAGGGAAAAGAGGCTGATACATAAGAGGGAGTGGTCGTTTTCCTACCTCCACCATTACTGCCCCTATTTTGTCTTGCAGCTGGGGAAGGAGAGCCAAGGTGTGCCTTTGGCATCTGTAGCTAGGTCACCGAACACTGTTAGTGTCCCATTATCTGACTACACTGTGAGTTGAAATTCAAATAGAAGAATTAAAAAAAAAAAACTTTCTGTGAGGTAAACCAGGGTCTCCGTCACTGATTCTAGAGAGAAATAAATTGTGAGTTTAAAATAACCTAAAACTTCACAAGGAAATTTTGGAACATAATTCATTGTTTGTTGGAACTGCCTGTATTGAAAAGGCTCAGCAGAGAGCACTCTATGGCTTAGAAAAACGCAGATGAACTAAATATCTCTGCTTGCTGCATTCAAAAAGGTACTTTTCCTTAATATAATGGAAAAACGATCCTTTAGCACCCATAATGTGAAAAGTTAACTTAGTTGGCTTTTCCTTCCAACTGAAGCTGTTGTAATGTCTGTCTAATAGAAGTATAGGGATGGTGAAAGAATTATTGTCCCTACTCATTACAGAAAAAGCAAGGGCATTATTTTCCGATTCAGGAAGTGCAAGAATTCTTAAGACAGCACAGTATTTATAATGTTACCATTTTTTAATATGTCATGATCATTGACACAGAAAGCTGTGGAAACCTGGAGGAAGGCTTTTGGCATGATGAATGGGAAATGATCAGAAATACAAAAAGGCTTGGGTTTTGCATTTAAGTTAAATGTTAAATCAAACAAACACATGCTGAGGAATCTACCCCCTGCTTGTAGATTTGTCTTCAGATTTACATCTACATGTCTCTGAATGGTCGGCAGTTCTACACTGGCAAAATGAAGTGGAGAGAATTGACACACTGTCCACACTGGAAAAAAAATTTGCCTCAGACAAAAGTCATTTTGGAGTTTATTAATTGAGCAGGCCATTTTGATATACTGAATCTTAAAAGACCACTGGTGAACAAGTAAATCAATTGGTAGTAAAGAGTTTCAAGAGTTTTGATTTTTGTCATTCTGTATAAAATAATAGCTCTAAAACTTTCATATGTATCAGATTTACCTGGAACACGTTCAAAAGGCATACCCCCAGGCCCTGACACTGAGAAGTTTCATTTTGTTTATCTGAGCTGGGTCTGAGAAATTTTGATACAAGTGACCCCCAAGCCACAGGTCAGGCAGCCCTGAGACCCTCATAATTCTATGGATGTATCCAAATAACCAAAAACAAAATGTTAAGTTCCATAGTATATTCCATGCAAACAAACTTTGAGTCATTCATCCATTTATTCAACACTCATTTGGTGTTGATGGACATTGTGGCAAGCCAGACATATGGTAGGTGCAAAACTCAGTTTCTTTAACACTCAGCTATCTGTATAATTTCCTAACTCCCCACTTCATTTTGTCCATATAAACAGTTGTCCCTGCACATTGTCAGCACATCCAGTTGATTTAATGAATCAACCAGTTTAAATATACACAATAACTTCGTGATTAACATTGAATGTTTTCTGAAATGTCTGAAGTTTTGGCTTCAATTAGATATGCAACCCTCTGAGTTTTAGAATGCCTAATGAAACCAAGGAGGAATGTAGTGAAAGACTTGCCTGAGAACATTCTTCAAAGCTTAAAGCAGAGAAGTTCCTGGAATCGTCCTCAGATAGTGCTCTGAATTTAACCATTTAAGAGGGAGAAAAGCCCAGGACACGCCACACACACCTGGCTAATGCTCAACTTGAAAGTCAATGAGGTTCCCCACTTCTTTCACTCCAGACAACACGTTTAAAAATCAAATATAGGGGGCCGCCCGGTGGCGCAGCGGTTTAGTCCGCGCTTGGCAGCCCGGGGTTCGCGAGTTCGGATCCCGGGCGCCCGCCGACGCACTGCCTGTCAGCCATTCCGTGGCGGCGTCCCATATAAAGTAGAGGAAGATGGGCACGGGTGTTAGCCCAGGGCCAGTCTTCCTCAGCAAAAAGAGGAGGATTGGCAACAGATGTTAGCTCAGGGCTTGTCTTCCCCACACACACAAAAAAAAAAATCAAATATAAATATTTGAGCCACTCAATTTACACTTAGCACAGCAATTGTAATATTTTTCTAGCACTGAAGAAATGGGTTTTATCATCTATTTTAGCTAAAGAATGCTCTCTCCTGATTCTACCAGAAACATCAGTTTTGAATACCAGACTACTGGAAACACATACTTTTAATCTAAATTAATGTATATGTGTGTACACACACGTCACAATTCATTTATTGAACACCAAATATGCACCAAATAAGTTTCAATTAGTGCAGGCTACAGAATCAATCCTCCCCGACCCCGACAAAAAATGCCAGAGGCCATACATTTAAAGAAATGAATGCAAATTGAAAACAAATGCACAATTACTGTTTCAAAATGATTTAATTTTAATTAACATTTATATTGTATGTGGATGCTCAGTTGAAAATACAAGAAGTGTAGAAAATTTGATTAAATATTTATTGTGTATCAAGATTTTGCATTTATCATTTACCAATTCATTTTCTGGTTTAATATTTGCCCCATAGAAAATTATACTGGTTAGTTTATAAATTCAAATTTGTTTCCAGATTTTTTTTTTCTTTTAAAATACAGAAGTGGTTATTGTCCTGTGTTCTGATTTTCAAATACTATCTTCCAACTATTCACTTATCGAAAGTGATTACAGTGTTAATAGAAGCATTTGGGCTTAAATTCAGTGTTCAAATAGCTGTATTATACAATTAGTCAATATGCAATTACAGGGAATCTATGGAGCCAGATGCATGCAATCCAGACACATGCAAACTAGAGATTAAGACTTCCTCGGTTTTATGCATATAGGCAAAGTATGCAGTTAAACAGGGCTCGCTAAAGAATGAATTACATCCATTTTTAACCAGTTTGGACCATGTGAATTTTCATTTCATCAGTTCAGAGAGATGCCTTAAAGCTCTGAAGCTTTTCATCCTGTAAAAGTGGTGTGAAGTTTCAAGTACCCATAGCAAAGACAACAAAAAAAGATGTCCTTAATGTTTTTCCTTAAATCAGGGCTTCTTTCCCCTCCCCCACTCAATTTCTTTCACAACAATGTCTTATCAGAAAGTCTCCAGAGAACACTTCCCTGCAGTCTCATTCACAAGATTAAATCTAGTGCCTTGGACATAAACATTGTGTTTCAGTGTTCAACAACATAACATTGAGTGGAAGAAGCTTCATTTCACACCCTTGATACACCCGCAAATCAGGCTCAAAAATCATGGAAGGCTCAGAAATGATCAAGGAATAGACGCCTGATGGAACAGATGCACAGATGCTGTGCTGGAAGAAAAGACAAATGCTAAAGTGCATAATGGTTTTGAAAAGATTTCTTTATCAAACATGTCATTTGTTTGAAAGACCAGAGTTGTTGGCATCAGATGTGGGATATCAGCTTGTTAGCAAAGCGAAACATGATGGCTGCTAGATACTGGCGATTGATGGATCAATTGAAATCACTGATGTTGCTCAACTGAACGTCTTCATTTAATATGTCAATGGTCAGAAGTTAACGAAGCATCTTTTGTTTTGGGTTATCACCACAACCAATAAGATGTCACATCTCAGTGGATACCTTGGCTAAATGTTTTTTGTAAAGAATAGTGACGTCTCCAAAAAAAATGTTATCAGCTGGCCAACCAATTACATACTCTGTTGGTGATTAGCTGCAAAAATATAATATGAGTGTAGCTTTTCCGTGTGAGTTCTTGCTGGGTAACATTAGTGAATCATTCGTAAACAATTTCTACGCACTGGATTTATATCAAGATGTTAAAACGCATTTATTTATCTATACCACAAATAGCCTGCTGTTATTGACTCTAGGACATTTACAGAGGGAATTGTTTGCAATAACATTTTTCTCATCTCACCAATGAAGTTTCTGATGACCTGATTTTAAAAAATAGGACCTTTCCCCCTAAGGAAAGTACAATAAAAGGCACCAGGAGCAGGAACACTTCTCTAAGAATTGACGAGGGTGTTCTCCTGCCTCCCCGGCTCCACACCCACCTCCTTGTTCTATGGGAAAAGACTGCACTGACTGACTTGATCTTTGGGACTCAGTGATCTCATCTATAGGAGCATCCGGCCATGGGAGGCACTACAGCACTACACTAGACATCAGTTTTAGCATTGGTCATTTAATATAACCTCGCTCTTACTCAGTAACAACCAACCAATACTCAAAAAATAATTTTAACACAGCTGACCCCCACATCTAATAGGGCAGGGTCAGGAAGAAAGAGATAGATAAAGGTGATAAACCAGTGAAGAAAGGAATAATGAAAAGTCCCCCAGGCCTCCATGAAAAAGCCATTATCATTCAGCAGTACAGCCTCTCTGGGAAGCTCCAGGTCCCCAAAATCAGTGGGAAGAAAAGAAACACTTCCCACTCAGTTCATCTGGGAAAAGTCTAGTGTGTTGGAGTTTTTGTTTTGTTTTACTGCATAAATAGACCTATAACTGAGAAAAAATACATTTCATAATGTTGTAATAGTGCATTTCTACATTTCAGTCAAGCCTCAATTTTATTAACATAAAAAAATTCAAAGTATCCTTTAAAACATAACAAAACCAAAAGTATGGCTATAAAGTAGTAAGACTGGTGGTAGTTTTATTTTTTATCTTAAGTGAGGCCATCACCTAGGGAGTCCATAAACTTATTCTAAGGATGCTGGTATTGGTCAAAACATTTCCGGGACTCCTCTTTGTGAATTGCTTTCAGAGCTAGCTTACAAGCCCCACAAGAAAATCAGTCTCATTACTCTAAAGTCACACCTGCATAATACTAACATAAATTTAGTAGGGGGAAACTGAATAATTTAAGACATCACAGGATTTAATCTTTTTGTTAAATGTGAATGCCAATTTTCACATTGTAAAATTGTCATTTAATTTAAATATAGTAAGAATCAAGCTGTTGACTAAAGTAAAAATTCTATGAAATTAAAAGTAAACCATTAAATTACTATGTTTACAGATTTTAAGTACACAACTTATTTTTATCTAAGAATAAGTGTATTCATTGAAAGATAATGAACAACAGGCATTCAATAACATTTTAATTTTATGTGTTTAAATATTCATAGCTATGTTCATAAACCCACATGCCTGATCTAGTGATTATGCTTATGAAATGCAGTATTTCTTATATGCCCTAAGTCTCCATCTATTTTCTGAAAACTGCATTAATTTGCACCCCAGTACAAATCACTATATGTTTTTAGTAAAATATTCCATAATATTAAAAAGAGGAAAGTACTCAAAAGGAACAAAACAATAGCTACCTGCAAGGGGAAAAGAAGGGAATTAACATTTGTTCAGGGATGACTCTATGCCAGGCTCTTTATGGACATTTTCTTGTTTAATCCTTAGAATAACCCTAGGAGGTATTATTATCACAGTACAGCTGGCTCATGCACAACGTCGCAGCTTACCTTTCCAAGGGCTTTTTTAATAATCCCATTATAATACTCCACTGCCTGTCTGAAAGAACACAGTTCTTGTTCTTAAAAACAAAAACAAAACAAAAAATTCTACCGGCATCATTATGGGGGGGGGTATAAAAATGTAAGTTTTAGCAAGCTAAGAATCAAAGAATCACAGTCTTTCTTGACTGGCCTACTCTCGATGTAAATGAACAACAAAAATCAAAGGGAGATAAACAGTTTCCCCTCTACTTAAAAATTACCGTATCATCAGTCTACTTAGCAGAAATTTTAATAAAACTGGATCTAAAGAACCAATAGCAAAATACCCTATCAGGCTGCAATTTTACAATACCTCATCATGGCATAATCATGTCAAATAAATAGCATGATGGCCACTCACAGATTACATTAGATTACAGATGTTAAATTTAAAATGAGAAATCAAGTATCTGGAGTTCGAAGAATTTCTCTGAAGTGTCTTCATCTTCTCTAACGCCACAGTTAATTAACAACAACTTGTGTTTTAATAACACCTATATTCCATGATTCTATAAGTGTTCTAATCAATGGTTGCCAAGTTGTCTGCCCCAAGAACCACTTTGGGGCTTCTGAATAATACACATGTAATGTGCTAATGCTGCAAGGTCCCCTCTCCAGAGGCCCTGCCTTCTCCTTTGAGGTTATCTTCAGCTTTGTCTTTCCCTCTCTTTCTCACCCAAATACTGGTGTTTAAATGCTCTTTTTTCTCCAAACTCCTGCCTCCAGTCCTTCCTTCTAATCACCCTAATCAATCCTTGACTCTGAATTCTTCCCCTGACCTCCCCAGCACCTGGCCGAGTCCCTCCAGGAAAACGGTGTGAGCTCAAAACAGTTGGTTGGGGTCTGTTCAGTGAGTTGTTTTTTTTCCAAGTTTATTGCTCAGTGAAAGCCCAGCTATATCATGAAAAATGTGAACAGAATATAAATTGTCCCAATTCAACAGGTTAATCAAGGTTATTTAGGGGCTACAGTTGCCACTGTAACAAAACAATAATCACAAAAAATAATTTAAATGGTTTTATTTCAGTCAAACAACAATTGTAGCGATCCTGGGTATTGCTTTCTGAACACAAACATATGAAATTAACAAAACAAGCATTCATGTTTCTAGTTTTAAACACTTTAGTTCTACATGTGGAATGCAAATATTTGAAAGAGATTTTCAACAAGGTCAACACAATGCACGAGATAATACACACTGGGTTATGAATTAGGCCAGTCTTCACCTCCATCTTCCCATTTATAATCCTAAATTGGCAGGGTGCAGGTTGCGGGGGAGCTTTTTTGCTTTTTCATTTCACAAATGATTGCTCAACACAGAATGAAATACACCAAAAGAAGAAAATAGTCTTTTTATACCTAGGGAAGAAGCTACTACTCTTAAAATGATCACTTCAAGGTAACAGACATCCAAATTGATGTGGTTTTCTTTGAAACCTCATCAGTAAATCATTTCTTGCACAGTAGGTTCGGCATTAACCCTGCATTTAGGATAGGTAGTGTTATGGAGGGCTGGCTGCTGCATACCAACGTCAGTATCAAGTTCTTCGTCAGGAATTAGAGACTGTCCCGGATACCAAGCAGGACAACACTGGCAAAAAAACAAAAAGTGAACTGCAGATAGGTCAAAACAGGCTACATTTACTCTTAGAAAAAAATTCATAAAATGTTACTGGATATGTTGTTTTAAATGCTAGTTTATAAGAAAACATGATGGAATCTCTTATTCTTAATACCTTACGTTCAAATGGTCTTCACATAGGTTGTGTTTTATTTAGTAGAACACATTAGACAACATACACATCCTATTAGAGATCAAACATTATAAGCTTGCCATCTGGTGAAGGCTATTTTTATAGTTACTGTAAAGCTCACATTTCTCTCTATTCATCAGATTAGTAAACAGGTTGAACTGTCATCATATTAAAATATACAAAACTATTTGCTTTGTTAGATGATTTTTAAAGAAAGGTATTTTCTTTAGTTTTAACAGATTTTTTGAAACAGGAACTTCTCTACTCTTATTCAAAGAAGTTTTGCTTCTGCCTTAAGTTACTATTAGTTGAAGTGCTCTGAACACTGCCCCCTTTAAACGCTTCCCGCAAACTTAGTGTTTTTCAAGCTGTAATTTTCAATAGTTATGACAGAAACCAAACCTCAGTGGAAAAAGCAGTGCCCTTTGGAGTCGTCAGTCAAACAAATATGAGTTCTACCAATTTGCGACTCGTCCAGTTTTGCAGAAATCCCATTCACATAACTCCTATGAACATCAACCAGTTTTACCATATCAAATAACCCAAAGAACGCCGCAGGTATCCAGGGGAGACAGTTCACCAGTGCATCTTTAGCTTGATTTTAAAGTCATCTTAAGAGACAATCTGGGCTCTGTAGTTCTTAAAGAGACCAATTGCCTAACCATTGACTAAAGCTTTTTCAAGTTTTTTCCATTTTCCACATTTCTGGCACCGGGAGATTTAACCAGGAAAAAGCGCAAACCTCAGTGTTCAAACTACAGCATGGAAAAAATAAAGGATACAGTAAGCACCACCTATTTCCTTTGATCTCTCAAAGATGTCAATATTCTATTCCAGTGGGGGGCGGGGAGCGGGGAGTAGCTGAGCCCGGGAAGGAAACTTCATCCAAAGGGGAAAAAAAAATCTGTTGGGTGGCAATTTCAAAACAAGTTTCCAAACTGCAGAAGAGGCTCCAGCCTCTTTGACTTGCAGGAATCACACATAAGAAAAGGACAGAAAATACTACAGGGCATGCTTATTTTAATTGCCCAGGGGTTTCCAATGCAAAGCACGACAAGTTAAATGCATATTCCAAATTCTTGCTCCAAAGCTGTCTTCTTTGTGCACTGAAAAGGAGGAAAGACAACCCCATCAATTGTTCTCTGCAGATAAAGGCACTGTTTTGCAGATTTCCCCCAGATCTGGGCCAGCTTTGCTAATGACCTGCCCACCCACCTGGGGCCCTTCCCAAGGTGGCCCACGGGAACTGCCCCACACCTTCGGTACCCCAAGTGCTTGACAGTGGGCAGCCCCAAGAAGGCTGTTTTTCGTTTAGTTGTTGGCCTTTACGAACACACAACCTGAAAGAATTTATGCCGCGTATGTTCCTAGAAGAGCCAGGGGTCAGTAACTACACTTTTTTTTTCCACATTTTTTTCTCACGAAAGACACATCTGAAGGTGAATCTGCAGCATTTTTCTGCAGAGAAAACACGAGCTCGAGATCCCGGAGCTACCAGGGCTTCTTTCACACGCCAGCATTGCGGCAGTTAAGCAAAAGCTGAATGAAAGTTTTCGGGATTGTGACCTTTTTTTTTTTTTCTTAACTCAAGACCACCAGCTGTTAGAGCACACACAAGAGCTACGACAGTGCCATTTTTCATAGGCCCACGTTTAAATGAGATATGCAGAAAACCGGGCCTGTGCAACGTGTAGGGTTCAAACTCGAAATAGCACATCTGTCCATAAGCCGGGGCATTTTATCTGAAAAAGGTGCATACGTGCCTCCCCACCCACGGGCCCGGCCACTGTCATGGAAGAGAACACAGTGTCCACTCACTGGCATTTTTAGGGACTCGAGGGTGCTATGGCATCCCGACTCGGGCGCGATAACTCAAAATGGCATCCCCCACCCATGAGGGCTGGGAGAAACGTTTCAAGTCGGGACGGGAGGGTGGGGCGGCCTCTGGTGGATTTCACGTCCAAGTCCCCCGGGAACCCCAACGCCCAGAAGGCTCGCCAACTTCCCACGCCCAGAATGCCCTGGAAGAACTTCTTCGCTTCCGTTTTTTAACAATTTTGCGTTCGGCCGCCACGACCTACATTCTCCCGCGAGGCTCTCAGAGCTGAGGAATAATAAGGGAGTTTAACCACACAACAGTTCGGCAGCCCGCAGTCTGCGCTTTGCTGCGCTCCGCGGGGGTTCGCATCCGGCCGCCATGTTTACGACTCGAGAGCCGCCCCAAAATCAGCCCCCCTTTCCCACATCCCTCTCCTCCCCTCCCTCCCGGCTCAGCGGAGGCCGCGGCGCTGCAAAGCCGCTTTCAACTCTCCCCCCGACCCCCAAGCAGGAAAATCCGACTCGACGGCTGCGGAGTGTGCGCCTGCGCGCGACGCGGGCGCGGGAGTGGGGGAGTGGGGGTGGGGAGGCTGGCGGGCCCCCGGCTGCGGCTTGAAAAGGCCGGAGCGACGGGGAGCGGGGGAGGGGCTGGGGCCCAGGCCCGAGCCTCCTCTTTCCTCCCAGCGGGTCCCGGCTCCGGCCCTGGCCCGGCTCTCACACGTGCGCGCTAAAAACCCACTTCAAAGTCTGTTCCCGGCGCGGGGGCGGCCCCCTTTGGGCCGGTCCTCGGGCCCTCGCGCGGGCCGCCAACCAGGCCCCGGGCCTCGCTAGCCCCTCCAATCCCTGGCGCTGCGAAGAGACCAGAGGGCCGAGCGGGAGGACGCTTGCTCTAGAGCCCCGGGAGCCGGGAACGGCCTTCGGGCGTACGAGTAGAACCCTCCCTCCTCCCACCCCCACCACCTTGAGAAAATGAATGGAACACAAAGTTTGCGGCCAGCGCTATGCTGTGGCCTTCGGAGCTCACCATTGTTTGGGCTCGTATTGACCCCAGGTCCGGATTAGGCAGCGGCTGATTCCTGCTTTACAGCCCCGCCGGCCTAATGAGGCCGGGAGGCGATGGGGCGCGAAGCGTCCTCGGAGCCCGGGCGACCGCCGGCTTACGGCCGCCAAGGGCCCTGTAGGTGGAGGTCAAAGGGTCAGCGGGCCGAGACCGCGAGAGAATTGACCCTAGGAAATGAGGTCCCCTCCCCCCCGGCCCGAGCTTCGACCGGGACTTGCAAGAACTTGATGTGTGGACAGGGACCGTGGGTGCCCCGCCGAGGAGCTTGAGTACCGCCGAGCGGAAGCCCTGACTCCTGAAGCGCCTGGCCTCCTCCCAGGGCAAAGCCCGACTCGAGACTTGAGCCTCGAGGGTCAGCCAGCCTGAGAGGAAACCAGCCTAGCTGAAAGGCGGAGAACTCGCTCGTCAGGGGATGTGCACGCCGCTGGCGATTCTTACAGAAACTTAAGTGGAGAGAGGCCCTTAGACATTTTCGTTTGTTTGGGGGGTTTTATAGGGGGAGTAGAGGGAGCCAGGGGCGAAGAGGCAAGGAGACAGCAGGCGGCGAGAAAGGGGGAGGGGCGAGGAAGTGCTGAACACAACTTTGCTGCGAGGCTTTGTGAGCGGAGGCGGTCTCTGCTCGCTCTCCAACCTTCGCAGTAGCTAAGACCGACTGCCCTGCTTAGCCTGGACCCTGATCTTTAACCTTCCAAACTGGATGAAGGCCAGACTTCTGTCTGCGTGGAAAGACATATCCCCCTTCCCCACCCAACGGTGAAAACCTTAAGGTAAACCACCCGTTTTGGAAAAGATAATGGACTTTTAACAAAGTTCTTACCAGGTGCCAGAAGGAAAGTAACAGGTAAAGCACTAAGAGTTCAGCTGACATTTGTGGTTCCCAGCCAATCCATATTTAGGGGTGCAAAGTTTTTTGTTTGTTGGGGGAGGCAGGTGCTTATTCTTTAAGGTATTTACTGAAAATTCAAGAATGTGAATGTGCACTCCCAGAGTCAGATTATAGGAAGAAAGTCTGTGAAAAGTTTTCTACTAAAATAAACTTTTCTTTCCAACAAATGACAAGGGCAGAGAACAGACTATTTGAGAAATATGATGCTACATCCAAATTAGAGGAAATCATGTAGAAGGCAAAGCTTTTACATTATCTTAATATGGGTTATCATTATTGTTAATTGGCATCTTCCCCTCTTAGGATACGATGCTTTACTGTAAAATTTTATGGTAGAATAATTTCAAGCCTACTAAGGAAAGATGAGACTCTTCTTTATGTCTCCCATGGAGATATTTAATATATTTAATGGGGGAGGGAGAAGCAAGTTTCCGAAGGAATCTTGCAACCCATCACTACTCCCATTTAAGTTTAGGTTAAGTTGGAGGTGGAGAGGGAATTCATGGAGTAAAGAGTAAGCTGTGGAAGTTCACTGCATGTTTCAGACGAAAAACACTACTTCAACTTCAGTTGGAACACATTTAGAGCCAATCATAAATATACACCTTCTGAAAGCTTGCTGAGCATTTAAAACGGTCTCTGGTTTGAAGTGAAGGAAAAATTCTGAAATAGGAATTTGGTCCAGCACCCTCAATGTCAAGGTCAAGATTGGAATGTCTGGGGTAGGAGTGGTAGACTGACCAGGTTACCTGCTCATCACTTGTGAAGTCATCCCTTGCCTTGTCTATTGATGGAGGAAAGTGCAAAAAAACCCTCATTCTCCACAAACAAAAAATTGCATCCAAAGCAACTTTCAATTAGAAACTGTCAATAATTAATTGTCTGTGGGCAAAGATAGTAGATTACTTAAAATAGACTGCTTCAACTATATCCAGGGAATCAAAGTTTCTTTTAATCATCAGAAGTTCTCTGACCACTTCAATTTAAGGTTGGTTTATTTGAACATGAAAAAAAAAAATCAGGCACCAAATACAAAAATGTTATAACATAAATAAGATGTGCCAAGACTTTATTTCTTCAAAAGAACAATAAACAAAATTCTAGAATTCAAAATGATTATGTATAATACCAAATTGACTGCCACCAAAAAACCTAGAGCATTGCCCCTTCAAGAGAAGGAAGTACTTAAGCCTATTCATTACATTTCTAAATTCTTTACAATTCCTCATCTCCACCATTCTATTTGCTGATTTGCAAGCTGGTTATTCATGCAGAGATTGGGCTCAATATTAAACAGCACCCTAAATTAGTTTAAAAAAATCGCTCAATACTCTACCCACTCCAACCCCCCAATATAGTAATCAGTTTCTTTTTCATATAACAACTGTAAAAGAACTGCTTGTCCAAATGAGTTGCTTCGCTGAAGATAAAATGGATTGTTAATATTTTATCACAAAGCAAACAACCATTTTTCATTGTTATTGATTTTAATGGAAACAATGCTCTTAACATCTTTGCCTACAAACCATGAACTTTAAAAATACACATTTCGCAAATGTTTTTCTTTCCATAGTATCATTTCGGAACCGCTGCAATTATTACACCGCTATAAAAATGTTATGAATAATTGTGATAATTATGAATTGAACTATATACAGCAAAACAAATCAGCCTTTGCCTTCCAAAATTGCAAATGGACTATGGTTTCTTTAAGAAGCACTTTAACCATAAGTAAGCACGGCTCAACTGGCCTTACTCATCACCACTGTTTCAGACATAAGCTTACTTTTGAAAATATATAGATAGCTAGATAGATTTGATAGGCAGATTAGATAAGTCATAGATACAAACATATATAGGTATATGGGTGATCCCTCAATAGAATGGAGACATGCATCCTGCCGCAATGTTCATTTTTATGTAAGGTAATAAAAAACTAAGGGACATAAAACTCATTAGGTTACCTTATGCTCATATATGTAGGGCAGGGATGATTAAATCCAGCTTCTCAGTCTTTGAAGTACAAGATTGAGATGTCATGGCCACTAACTGAATTGATCAGTAATATTTGATTTGCATGCCGAAAATCCAGGACAAACACATTTAAACTCGAAGTTAAACAACCATCTGAGCTAGAGATAAAGAAAGGAGGGTCTTCCCAGATGGAAACTGACACTGTAAGGAATCTATACTGCAATAGAAAAATAATTTAACAATTAAAAAAAGGGATCTGAGTGAATTATAAATACCAACAGACAAGATTTCATTTGTTCACGTCTCCTCTTTGTAGAAGGAGGCTGTTACAAAACAAGAGAAAGGAGTCAGTGGTTCAAAAATTGTAAATTGTGTTCTTTTTTCAAAACAATAAAATTTAATGCTAAAGCAGTTATAATCAAAAGCTGTACAGAATTTGTTAGAAAACATTTATCCATAAATATTGTTCAGTTCCCGGCACTTGTAGCAATAATTAAATTACAAACGATAAATATGGCATCAATGGATATGTATTTACAAAAAAAAGTTATTACAAAAGGCAACTGTATACTAAACGTCACAATCTGTGTAGAGTAACATCACATCCTCAGCCTGAAAAAATACTGAACAACAGTTTCGACCCCATTAGACAAAAATACATTCACAAGTGTAATGCTTTGAGGAAAAGTTCAAGACATAACAGGACTTTGGCACGGTTTAAGACTGTGAGAGTTTAGACAATCACCACTAAGGCGAAGAATTTCCATCAGTTTAACATCACCACCACCACCAAGCCTTCTATAACTTTCTCTCAAGAAACAGGACAAGTGTTAAAATGAACTGAAGGAGTTTAGGGATGGGGTGTGCAGAGAGCAAGAGAAGGGGGAGGAAAAAGCAGTGAAAAGATTTTTTTTTTGTAATCCTTCAAAAGCCAAAACATATTTTCTAATCCTGAGAAAAGGGCATGGCTACTTTTGGATCTTGCCCCAAAACCTTCCGGGACAATTGCAATTAACAAGATGTAGCCCTATATGTGGCCTCTTGCCTTAAAACTCCATTTCCATCTGATTGGTCTCAGTTTTCTTTTTAAAATGCATTTGGTCCATTCTATGGTTAACAGGGTTTGTGTTTGTGTTTGTCCTCAGACGTACCATTCGTTAAAATTGGGAGGAAGTCCAGGGTTGTGGCTGGTGCTAGTTTGAACTGCAGAAGGGGTTTTAGTGGTATCTTTACTGTTTGCAGAAGCTATAGCGGGTGGAGTGGAAGATTCATAGCCTGAACTGGCAGCAGGGGAGGAATCTGACCCTTGAGATTCATGAACCTAAAATTAACATGTATATATTATAATGAATATAATTCCAACTGGCATTGTGCAAGCAAAAACAAGAGCAGAATTCGAGCACTGTAAGAGCAAGACCGCCCAATGACCCACTTTAAAGAGAAATGCTGCTTTTTTGTTGTTTTTAATTTCCGTATTACCGATGTCTAGAAAACCAGAGATGTTCGCCAACAAAACAGTTTCAGTCCTAAGACTGGGATTATGGAAAAGGAATAAAGCACTCTGTTTTATTCATGCCCCTTCAAAAATGCTTTCTCCGCGGATGGAGTGGGATAAGCACTTAGTCTTTGGGGCCCTATAAAACACTCACTCCGGGCCCAGGTTTCACCAAGCAGACTTCGGCTTGGGAAAGCAGGTACAGAGAAAGGTGGCACAGGCGCCCTGGGCCCTGCGAGGTCTCAGACAAATACATGGGAATCAGACCGCGCTCCTCGGCCCTATTGTTTTATCCGAAGCCGAAGAGCGAATGAACCACCCACCCCCGGGTTCGACGCGGGCACTCTTGGTTCCCACCGCGGGCTGAGCCGGGAAGAGGCGGCCACTGCAACCTCAAGCCTTGGCGAGCTCGGTTAGAGCTTCCCAGTAAACAACCGACTGTTCCCTCCGCTCCCTCCTCCTCCCCACTGTGATCTCCCCCGCCCCCCTCCGGGTCCCCAAAATGGGTTCAAGGTGTCACCGCTGGAGCAAATCGGATTTAACGTGGAGGACACAGGGTTGGCAGCGCGGGCGCTTCCGTTCCGCGGCCCGGTGTCGGGCCGAGTGTTTATAAACCGCCGACCGCTAATAAAGAGGTAATTACCTTCATGTGCTTGCGCAGGGAGCTCGGGTGAGTGTAGGACTTGTCGCACACTTTGCAGATATAGGGCTTGTCCGAGGTGTGCACATGCATGTGCTTCTTGCGGTCGCTGCTGTTGGCAAAGCGTCTGTCACAGCCTTCAAATTCACATTTGAAAGGTTTCTCACCTGCAAAAGGCAAAAATGCAAAGCGGGGGGACTACGGTCAGGGCCAGGAGTTTCCTAGGGCCGAGCAGCGGGAGACTCAGCGCCCGGCGGTCTTCCCGGAGAGGGAGCGCCGACTGGGGGCGGCTGTGGCATCTCTTTTCCCTAGAGAAAAATGGAGAGCGCCGGTTGAGCCTGCTGGGTTGGGGAGTGGTGGTCGGGGGCGGGGGTGGGGCAGGGCCGGCCCAGAACCTGCCCGTCCCTTTGTTCTCCCGCGGGATGCGAAAGCCCCTGGCTCCTCCAAAGTTTCCCCTAAGTTGTGGTTCCACCCCCGCCGGGCCGGGGCTCCCAACGCGCGGCCACGTTCTACCGCTACCTCGGCGATGTAACCAAGCCCGGGCGGGACAATGGCCCGGAGACGGGACAATCCCATTCAGTTCCCTCTTTGTACCTTTTAATTTGCCTCTTTCATATGCGGCGGTTTTGCTAAACCCAGTATTAAAAAGCTCGGGTCGTCGTACTTAATGTTCGAATAGAGAAAACGATATAAATCTAGGAGCTCCAGACAGTTTTACAAGATGTTCTCAAGAAGCCACGAAACTGTGGTGCCTTTTCTACTTTAGCTTTCCTCTCGGAGGACCGAATTGAACCTGGAACTCCAAATAAAAATAGTTTGACAAAAGTATCAGTCATTTAATTAGGAGATGTGCCAATCAAGGGTAAAAAAGAGCGGAAGTAACCGAAAGTTAGTTTTCATTAGCATTTCTATGGTTGCCTTCCCCGAATGTGTGACGAGAGCTAAGTCGCTTGTAAGCAATATGCTCTCAACACATTCGGAATCCCTTCATAGTAACCCAGAAAGAGAGACAAAAAGAGGCGGCGCCAGTTTGTAACTGGGCGCGAGAAGGTTCCAATTAGTTCCTGAGACCGCAGAGCTGTCTGCCCGGGAAGTTAGAACTGGGCAAAAGCGCCGCGGGGCGGGGAGGGCGAGAGGTGGAGGGACACTGACAGCGCTTCTTTTCCGACCGGCCCTGGCGGGGCGCCGCCGCTCTCTTTGGCCGCCTCCCCTCTCCCTCGCGCTGAAAGTCGGCTTCGTGAAGCGGTGCGGCGGTGAATCCCGTGCCCGCCTGCCTTCCCCCTTACCTGTGTGGGTCCTCTTGTGGATCTTGAGGTTCTCGGAGCGGGCAAAGATCTTCCCACAGCCCGGGAAGGGGCATGGGAAGGGTTTCTCGCCCGTGTGCACTCGAATGTGGTTGACCAGTTTGTACTTCGCCTTGAAGGACTTGCCCTCGCGGGGGCACTCCTCCCAATAGCAGACGTGGTTGTTCTGCTCCGGGCCCCCCACATGCTCCATGGTGACATGTGTCACCAGCTCGTGCATGGTGCTGAAGGTCCGGTCGCAGCTCTTCTTGGGCCGGCTCAGCTGAGCCTCGTCGATCCACTTGCACGACAACTCCTGCTTTATGGGCTGCCGCATATAACGGAAGAAGGCGCCAGGCCCGTGGTGGGCCGCCACGTTCACGCCCATGTTCATGTTCATCGGGCTGTAGTTAGGAAACTGCGCGCCGGCCGTGTAGGGGTCCGTGCGCGGGCTGGCCACCGGGCGGTAAGGGTCGGCACGGCCGAACAGCTCCCCGCGCAGCCCCAAGTGGACCTGGTTGTTGTCCACGTGCCCTGTGGGAGACGGGTGCCCGGCGCCCTGCTCATGCAGCCCGGGGAAGAGCAGGTAGCCGGGGGGCTCGGGAATGCCAGCTGAAGCGTGCAGGCTGCTCGCCGAGCCGGCGAAGAGCCCGTGCTGCCCGCCACCCGAGGCCGCCTCGCCGAGCCCGGAGCCGCGCTGGCGGAACAGAAAGTCGCGCGTGGAGTTGAAGGCAGCGGAGGCGGCACCGCCGTAGGTGGGCACCTGGCCGGCGTGGTGATGGTGGTGATGGTGGTGGTGGTGATGACCCAGGGCATTGGCGTAACCCGAACCCTGCGGCGTGAACGCCGAGCTCTGGCCCGAAGACAGATCGTGAGCCGCGGCGGGGCTCAGCTTAAAGGCAGCGGCGGCGGCGGCGGCGGCGGCGTGGGGCGAGTCCCCGAAGGGATTCAGCCCCATGCCCGCCGGCTCGCGGTTGGGCATCTCGTGGTGGCGTGGCGCGCCGAAGCTGCCCACTCCCAGCCCGGGGAACTGCGGGCCTCCGTCCAGGAGCATCGTCATGGGTGGGTTGTTCTGAGTACAGGCGATCCGGCTGAAATGAGCGAGGGTGCGGGCGAAGGAAGAGATCTCCGAAGCGCCGAAGTCGGAGATGGGTGGCGGCGGTTGGACACTGCCGGGAGACCCCCAAGGCTGCGCCGGGGGCTGCAACTCTCCGTCGCTGCGAGAGTCTCCTGCAGAGGGATAGGAGGGAGGAGGGGAAGTAGAAGGAGCAAGAGGGGGGAGGAGGGGGGAAGAAGGAGGGTGTAGAAGGGAGGAGAAAAGACTCTGGGACTAGATCTGGTTTAACAAACTAACAGGCGCGCACAAAGAAAAATAAGCAAAATAATAAGTGGAGGGCGGAGTTTGCCAATCCTGTCCCGGGCACCCCTTCTCTCCCCGAGAGCGCAGAACCGCGGGGCCAGGAGGCTCCCTCGGCACGGGCCTCCCGGCTAAGCTGCGCTTAGTAGCAGAGCCAGCTCCCGGCCGGCGCGCGGGCAGCGGACAGGAGACAGGCTCTGTCCTCGCCGCTCGCCGCGCGAGTCCCAGCCTCTTCGCCTCCAGAGTAATGTCCTTGGACTGATAAAGTCAATCACTCACTCCTCTCACATAAACCGAGCGGGAGGCCGCGAGGCGCGCGCCAATGGGGAGCCAGCTGGCCCGCGGTCACCTGACCCCCGGCCCGGCAGCCCATTGGCCGCCGCCACACTGATTGGCAGCGCGGAGCGGGGAACATGGCAGCCGCGGCCGAGCGACCGCCGCTGATTGGGCCATGGCCGGGCGCCTGGCAGGTGAGGCGGCGGCGGCCGGCCGCCCGCGAGTGGGCTCTGCGGGGCTTGCGCTGCTGTGGGCAACTGGAGCCAGGCTCGAGCCGGTGACCGGCGGGGCAGAGCTGGGCCTCTCCCCGGCTTCCCTCAGGCCCGAAGCGGGCAAGCACCGCCCGTGCGCGTTTACCCGCTTTGGCCAAATGAACTCTGTGCCCGGCGAGGATCGTTCCCACCGTCAGCGCGGCACTGGACATCCAGTCCGGCTTGGGCCCCTACCGCCTCGCCACCCCGAGATTATGTCCCGTCGGCGGCCACAGGGCGCCGATCCGGGGACAAGCGCAGCAGTTCCACGCTCACGGCCCATTAGCCGCGTCCTCCCTACAGGCCACTGTGGGTCCTGATGGCCCAGAGACCCCGGACCCAGGCCGGCCAGCTCGCCCTCTGTGCCCCGAGCTGCTGCCGGCCGTCCGAGACCCAAACGAGGAGAAACGACTACAGTTAGAGCCGATCTCCCTTACTTCCGTCTGAGCCAAGCGTTGACTCCTTAGTTTGTGAGTAGTGGCTATACTCGCCACTGCCCCTGCCACCCCCCGCCCCACGACACACCACACACAACATAGGAAACATATAACACCACAGTAAACACAAGCACGCAGCAGGAAACACGCACGCAACATGGTAAACACGCACACAACTAAACACAACAGTAAGCACACATAACCCAGTAACACAACGAACTACACAGAACGCTAAACATACGCACACATCAAACTAAACACACAACAGAGTAAATAACACACATAACACAGCAAACACATGCACCAGCGCAAGTACTAAATATGCACAGAATACACTTAGCCTGTGTGCACAAAACATGCACACAACACACTAAACACACTGCTTAGCCAACTCACTAGACACACACAGGATTACCGCGGTTTTCAAACCACAGGGCTGATCAGCTTCGAATTCTCAACATTTTCAAACGCAAAAGTGGGAGGCGGGAATGACTGTGAGGTGGAATTTTCTTCCCTCTGAACAGCCAAGGCTTTGCTCTCTTCTACTCCTACCCGGAGAAGCACTTAGTGACCTCGGTGACTTCTTACCTCTTAAGGATTTACTTTCAGGGCGGTGTGTGGGATCACACACACACACACACACACACACACACACACACCCCCCTGCCCTGTCTGGTGCAAGGTCTTTCTGGACAGAATGACCAGGTTCAGACAAGGCTATAAATCCACTCATTTTTTGTCCGGCAGGGCATTTGCAAAGAATGCAAGAGAGTGAGAGTGGAAAGAAAGGGCCGAGAGAAAGATGGCTGTGATTGTCACATCCCGAACAGGGCCGAGCCCCAAAGTCTACGCCTTGAGGCAGCCTCAGAGCCTGGCCGCCATCTCTCTGTAGGAAACAGAACATCTGATCAAGTTCAGAGGCGCTTGGAGAGACCGCCTGAAGCAGCGCATTATAATTGCAGCCTTTCACTTCCTGCCCCCCAATCCGACCGGCCTGGCCAACACTTCACCTTCTTTCTTTGCCAGTTTGCTGGGGGAAACCCTGTCGGTAGTATACTTACCGTAGTCACCCCCACCCATCCAACTCGCCCCAATTCTCCCTCTACATCCAGAGCTCTCTCCCCAGGTTGGAAGGTGAGTTCACTGCTGACTTAAATTATTACATCGACTGAAAATAGGCTCCCCAAGAATGGTTTCAGTGTCGCTCAGCAGAGTTTCTTTGTGGGGGTGGGGGTGGGGGGTGGCCCTGAGAAGAACAAATACGCCTAAATCATGCAAATGAATTCCCTGGAGTCAGGTTTACAAAAAGGGAGGATTGCTTTTCTTTCTTTTTCCCTTTTCTTTTCACTTTCCCCTTTATGTTCTCCCTTCTGTCTACCTCTCTTCACCTCCCACTAACCCCCACGGACCCTGGGCGTGTAGTTGGTTTGAAAAAGTTTGCATTTCCTCACAGCGCCAGTCCAAAGGAGAGCGGTACTCGAGGCTCGGGGACGGGGAGGGGTGGCTGTCGAGCTCTAGCCCGGCCAGCGTTGATGCGAGGTGTTTCCGGGGAGCTCCGCCAGGTACCCCGAGAACCGGGGGCCTTGAGCGTTTGGGAGTCAGGGCGGGCAGCTGGGCGAGGGGCTAAGGAAGGAGGGCGGCTGACGGAGCCTAGCCTGCCCCTTTTGGAGGAGGGGTCCCGAGCGCAGGGCAGGGGGATATTGCCGCCGCTGACCTACCGGGTGCACAGTGTCCGTTTTGATATGGCCACATTCCGATAATTAATTGCCTCCAGCACGTGCTCTGTGGTCCCTGGAACAAAAAGGCATAATTCAATTAGATCATCAACCGAGAAGTGGGGAGGGGGAATGCTCGTTAAGGGACCGACCTGAGGCGGTCCAGCCAGGCTAAAACCCCAGGCGGTGGAGCCCTTCCTGGGGCAGCCCGGCCCAGCCCGAGTGTGTGACTGAGGGGGTGTCGTTGCTCCGTGGGGTGCAGGGACCTCAGATGCCCCCAAGAGGACGAGGCTGGGGACTTTGTGAACAGCAGGGCAGAGGCAGGTTATTTCGAATTCTATTTTGGTTGGTTTGGGTGGAGGTTTCCCTTTTTGGGAGGGGAAACCTGGCCCTTGAAACACGTTAGAAAGTGAAATTTCTCCAGATATAGCAAGTGACTGCATATGAAAACAAAGCCCCCCCAAGAGCAAACCACTCCTGTTAGGCAATACTACTACTACTACTAAGTGAAGTTTTCCTGGTTACCTGCAGCCCCCACCCCTCAACTCGCTTTTTGGAAGCGACCCTGGGAACAACTTCGGGAGACAGGGGGCTTTGGGGAACTGAGGCCGAGAGCAGAGTGGTGGCCAAAAGAGAAGAGAAAAGTTTTTCCTGCACACAGGCTGGGGCAAGGCAGAAGAGAGCTCTCATTTCTTCCTTTCTCAGGTAGAGAAAGGACTCACTGGGCAGGGCAGGGCAACTCGAACCCAGGGGTCGTGGTTCTTATTTTATGCTGTAACCGAGGCTCCCTCAGCAGCTTTGGCTTACTGGGGTTTACATGTGTATTAGGCGGCGTAAATTAACCAATAAATCTCTTTTATGTGTCCCCCAGTTGTATGTGGTCTGGTCTAAATATCCACATGTCTGTATGGATAGGAAACGTAATGGGATCTTTTCCCTCACACTGAGTTCAAACGGTAAATAGGAAAAAGATATATTTTCATGCCCAAATCTGAAGCAATAAATAAAATCAGAGAAACTGATAATTGCCAAAAGAGCAAAACTTTTAAGCCCAAATTTTAGGATCCATCTTGAAGAAGCAGGAGGGAAAGAGAAGGTCCAGAGCCGCGGTAGGGACGAATTAGTTTCTCCGTACAACCCAGAGCCCCACTCTGCAGCACTTTTCTCTTTGCTCCAGCCTCCTAAACACAAAACATGTACAGCACGCTGTGCTATCGGGCAGAGTTTCTTTCTAAACACAGTTTCTGTGGCGGACATGAAATTATCCTAAGTCAGAGACCTAGCAATTTTCTTTAAGTCCAAGAGAAACACTGCGGTCTTTTCTTCTGTTTTGTATTTAGAAAAGACTTGCAATCTAACACTCGCAACATTTTAAAGACCCTTTAAACCCAGCAAGCGGATTTCCGTTCTGCCAATGCTTCCTGATTTATTTCAATAAATGAATCTTTGAATTCAGGAAGGGAATTATTCCAAGACGCTGAATTTGGTGCCCCTGCCTCTTCCTAGTGGAGCACAGTGTTTCTCGTTGAAACATGTCCTTGAAATTCACCATTATTCGCATTTTTTTCCTGGTAAACGACACTTTCTTTACATAAATCTCCACCCTTTCTTCAGAGTCCCAGATCTTTTTAGAAAACAAAAACTGCAAATCGCAATAAAAAAAATGAAGGGGGAAGAAGGCTGGGAAGGGAATGTGTTTTTAACTCCTTTTTATTTTTATGTTAAGATAAAGCTCTTAATTAGCTTCAGGGGCCGAGCTGAAGTATCGATCTCTGGAGCTCCGGGACCTGCAGACACACTCGCCCACCGCTCTTTGGACTCCCAATTTTATTGACTACATCAGAGTTTTCACTACACTTCCATCATTTGACAAATATTTTATAAGCCCTGAATACCTTTACAATTCAATATAGAATGAACAAATAGATATTGTTAATCAATCTTTTTAAAAACTCTGTTTTGCCTTTGTCCTCTGCAGTCCAAAGCATATCACTGCCCAATGTAATGAAATGCAAACCAGACAGGAATGAGACATGTTCATTGTACTCATCAGTCAAGGCTGCGCAGACAAATATATATATATACTTGAATATACTTGAACTTCAGAGACACAGGCTGAAGTAAACAGGGTTGAACTTGGAGAAAGAAGGCAGGCAGGCAGTTGAACTAGAACTATCAGAATCCAGTTTGGGATTATGAAGAGAGCCCTACAAATACAGAAAATGGAGTGAAACCCTTGGCGGTGGGCAGTGCTCAGTCACCAGCCCAGTCTGGGTGCAGGGCTCATGGTGAGCTTGAGCCTTGTCCTGCTGCCAATGAGTACCTCTACCACTCTGGAGATGCCTAGATGTTAGCCTCCGGGCTCTAAGGTACACTGGCAGTGGCTCTGGGTGCCAGAAGGACAAGTCACATTGGAAGAGGACTTCCCCTTTCCTTTGGGATAGAATGCCTTGTAGGTGGTGAGTACCCAGGCAAGGGGGGAGGGAGACCCAGGCAGAGGCAGAGATATGAAATGATGCATTGGAATTGTGTTTACAAGTCCTTCCCAAGAGACCTGAAGAGATGGGGGAAGGAGAATGGATTTGAGGTGTGAAGCTTGCCTGACATTCTGGAGTACACATTTACCCAGGACCCCAAGTTCCTTCTAGCTGCTAAATGCTCCATTAGTTCTAAGATGTAAATGATCTCAGCTCCAAAACAAGTGGACAGAAGCTTTCAACTATCCTGAGGTATTTGCTGATTCATTTCTTTTCTTTGAGACAGGATCCCACACCCATGGTGACAGGAAGTGTACCTCTGGACCACATCATGGTTTCTGGCAGTGACTCTCACCCTTGGTGCCTAGGTCTGAGGCCCCTACCGTCCATCGGTCACCAAGCTCCATTGCCCTAGTCTAGGCCTATTCCACCATGCCATCTTCCTCCTCCCCTCCTCCCTGGGGGCAGAGGCTGCATTATCCAAATTATCTTCCCTTTTGTCCAAGCAGAGAGCAAGAATTCCTGCCACCTAAAAAAATGCTGTTCCCAGCCCATTCGACTCCCAAGGAACTTCATATAGTTCAGGAACTGCATTTTGTAAAAACGAATTGCCTGTTGTTTTTGCATTTGGTTTGAAGTCACTCATCTAGTCCTTTCCCAGTGAGGGGATGGGAGGAAAGGGCTTTGATATTAAAACAAAGCATGGGGGCTTCCCTTCTCCTCCTTTCTCCCTCCACCCCCAAACAAGACAGAGTGGGGGTGAATTAGACTAACTTCTAGTTTGAATGTGATTTGGCAACTTGCAAGCCAAATCTGGCCCATAGCCTGTTGTATTTGTATGGCCCCAGGAGCCAAGAATGTGTTTGTGTGTGTTTTTTTAATCTCTAAAAAGTTAGAAGAAGGAGGAGGAGGAGAAGGAAGGGAAGGGGGAGATTATGCTACAGAGACTGAATGTGGCCCGTGAAGCCTAAAATATTTTCTATCTGACCCTTTACAGAAAAAGTTTGCCAACCCCTGAACTAGGGACTGGACTGCAGCCTCAGTGGAGCCCAGGTATTCTTAACTAGTGGATTTTATCCACCATCACTCTCCTATTTTTCAAGCTTCATTTTGCGTGACATGATTTTTTTCAGGCTCACACCTCAATTATTTCCGGGGATAACTCTGGCTTTGGAGAAAGGCGAAAAGTAAAGAGTCAAGAGAGGACAAGCCCACAGGAGAAAGAGGGGACAAGAAGAGAGAAGAGAGGAAAAAGAGTTGTGAATATCTCAATCAGTGACTAGGTGACCTCTGACCCTGAGGGTGGTTTTATTGTCTTTTTTTCTTTGGCTAGAGATACATAGTTTATTGACCCTTTCTGCGTGACTGAGCCGTGAGGGGCAACAGTAGCCGCCAAACCAAGCAAGGCCTGTGAGTCCAGGCTAAGGCGGATGAGCAGGCTGCCTTCAGGAAGCCCTAGGGAAGTGACCCCAAATCCCCAGGTCTGAAGGGCTCTGAGGAACAGAGAGGTCAACTCTTCCCCAATTCAACTGCCCCTCCTCAGTGAGGGCCTGGAGCTCACCCCTCCTTGTCTCCCAGAAACACTCCCCCCTCCCTTTCTCCCCTGGACAAATACCATCAGCTGGTACACTTGGGCAAGAATTTTACACTCCCTCCCTGAACACCCCTTCTTTACACTATAAAGGTAGGTTAATATAAAGATTCCAGGGTTCTCCCAACACCTTAGCTGGCCGGCTTACTGCCTTACCTTGTCCTCTTAGGTATGTCTCTCCTCCTCTCTCCTCTTTCCTGCCAAACTCTGGCCCAATCAGGAATTTCTCTTTAATGTTGCATTTCCCCCTGCCCTCAACCGTCCCCTCAGACTCAACTTTGGTAAATTATACTTCACCTTTTGAACCTGGCCCAGGCTGACAAACAGAATAAACAGTTCTTCCAGATACAAGTAGCCACTCCACTCAAGTAGGGTTACCAGATTTAGTACATAAATCTGGGACGCTCAGTTGAATTTTAAATAAACAACGATTTTTGTTTTATTATAAGTGTGTCCCAAATATTGCATGGGAGATACTTATACTAAAAGATTATTTGTTGTTTATCTGAAATTCAAATGTAACTGGACGTCCTGTATCTTTTCTGGTAACCCTATGATTCAGGAGTCTAGCCTAGATGGGACTAGATGGGCCAAATTTTCTCCAGAGGGAGATGTGGCCTGACCAGGTGTCTCGTGCCCTAGGGGAGTGGAGAAAAAGGCACTTCCCGCATCAAGGGTTTTCCACAGGCACCATTTGTGGAATCAGTTTGGAGACCAGGTAAAGCCAGCAAGGCCAAGAAAGAAACGCAAGCCGAAGAAAAGCCCGGATGACACTCCCCCTCCAGTTCAGCGAGGGTGCTATTTCTCTTCAGGAGGGCTAGAAGCCATCCTGGTGAGACTGCTGCGGAGGACGTGAAATTTAAATCAAGCCCCTCCTGGCGCTGCCTGGAGAAACTCTCAGCTCTTGGAAGGTTGAAAGAAGGGAACAGAACTCAGGGATTAGCACCTTCCCAAGCTCCACCCCCCACAAACCCCGCCCCCTAGGGCTCCCGCTTCTCCCCTCAAAGCAGGCGCGTAACCCCTTGAGGGAAGCCACATGTGCTACCAACCACAAAGCTCCGGCACACTGCGGACGTTGAGGACCCGTGCGCTGGGGACCTTGAGACCCCACGCTCCGCAAGCCTCCAAGTCTCGCGCGCATTGATCTCGCGCCTCACCGACAGGACCGGAGCCTGGGGCTCGTCCTTTCTTAATTTGCTCAGCCTAGGTGCACCCGAGGCCCCCTTGTCTTCCTCACACAGAGTCTGAGCTCCACGCGAACCTGGCCCCCAAAGACCTCTGCGTCTTGCTCTCTCTCCGCCTTTTTCTCACAGGCAGTCCTTCAAGGATTGAAGAACCCGATTTGAGCAGGAAACCTCCCTGAAAGGCCCTTGAGGGCGCTCAACAGGAGGCGTTCTCAGAGCCTGTGGTCCCTCTGCCCCGCTCTGTCCTTTGCCCGACCTCAGACGCACATGTTTCAGTCAACACCAGCTGTGCAGAAGCCCCTCTGCAGCTGTCCAGGGCTAAAGGTCAAGTTTTCCTCAGGGCCAAGGACCTCGTGAAGCACATTTTATCAGCAGACATCCGTTTTCCTCCTCTCCTGTTTCCTCACCTCATCACACATTTCTAGATAGACATTCTTCTTATCTATGTACCTACTACGCGAAGGGGAAAAAACGGCGGCTCGAACTTTTCCTCAGCTCAGTGGCCTCAAGAACACTCCGGAAGACCCCTCTACCCCCATCACGTAAATACCCCTTTCCCGCTTTACTAAAAGCTCACGAATTCTTACCTCTTACCTCTGCCTCCTTCCTCCTGAAGTGATTTTAGCCTCTAGGTATTTCTGAAGCCAACGGAGCTCCCCCTGCCTACTGAAGCAAACTAGCCTTCTCCGTGGTTTATATACTCCTTAACCACCGTGACATCGGTACACACCTGCCTGTCCTCCTCAGTTTCTAATACGCCCCCTGGGAGTGGAGGGGGACTCATTTCCTTTATGCACAGGCTTAAAGCTCCAACTCCAGCCTGATCTGTTATTTTTGTGTTCTCAATTAGAGTTAAATTGCAATATCTAGTTTTTTTTTTTTTTCAAACCACACCCCCTCAAATTTGGGAGAGGGAGGAGTTGCCTGCCTTCTGCCATAGAAGCAATAGAGTGGAGCCAGGGTTCCTTGGTAACCCTGGCTCCACACTAGACTCTCCTGGGGATCTTTGAAATATTCAGATGCCCAGACCCACCCCAGAGCTTCTGACTCACTTGGTCTGGGGGGGGGGTGCCACATTACTATTATTTTTAAAGCTCCCCAGGTGATTCTAATGAAGGAGCCACTGAACTACAGTAGGTCAATATCTGGAGCCTCTTTGTTCCCACCTTGTAACCTTTCCAGGCTTACATTCTTGGCCCTGGCATCACCACCCAGGTGATACACCAACTTGGTGTGCTCTGAGAGTAAAATTGGGGTTCCCACTCCAGACTGCTATCCCTGTCTGTTCCCTTTGCCCACCAGATGTTCCCATGAAGAAAAACCTCACCCTCAACGCCTGCCTCACTCTCTGATTTCTACAAATGCACCCTTGCCATGCCCTGGTCTGGAGGTAAAAGAAATCAAGGTCTTCTGGTCAAGAAATGGTTTGCTCTGGGCGTGGTCCCATTTATTTTATTTCAAGTAAAGAGCTACACTTTTGTTGGTACAGAACAAAATTTCCACTGGAAGATAGTAAGGGATGGAGCTATTTGAAGAAAAGGGTTGACTGTTCTGATCCCACTTTTCTCTATCTTACTCAGTCCAATCCAGATCTCCTTCCAGAAGAAAGGAGATGGGGATGGGGAGGCATTTCCTCTCACTTAGAATTGTTTACCAGAAACAATTCTTTGCTGTCCCCTCCCCCCACCCTAGGTGGACTCCCCAGGACTGATGAGGAAAACCTTATGACTGTCAGGTTCTAGATAATTACAAGGAACAGAGCTGTCCAGGGATTGTGTAGTTTGGTTCAGGCTCCAGGAACTTCTCCCTGAAATTGTAGAAGGCAGAGAGAGATGAGGGTAAATGGTAGCATCTCAAGTTGCAGTGATTTGAAACTTAACCGATTTTTTCTTAGACTTTTTTTTTTTTTGGTGAGGAAGATTAGCCCTAAGCTAATATCCCTTGCCAATCCTCCTCTTCTTGCTGAGGAAGATTGGCCCTGGGCTAATATCTGTGCCCATCTTCCTCTACTTTATATGTGGGTCGCCTGCCACCGCATGGCTTGATAAGCGGTGCGTAGGTCTCGACCGGGATCCGAACCTGCAAACCCTGGGCAGCCGAAGCGGAGCCCACAAACTTAACCACTATGCCACCAGGCCAGCCCCCCAAAAAACTTTTTTTTAATTCACGTGAGTGCTACATTAGCTGGTTTCACTCTATTCAAAAAATATTTATAGCTTGACTGCTATGTGCCAGACACTGTCTTAGATATTCTGGGGGGAGATAAGAGTAAATGATGTCATGACTCAGTCTTGCACGTGGACCAGCAAAATGTTTTAACCCCCTGAAAACAAATTCTGGGATTTGAAGTTTTAGAATAAATATGTCATGAATACTATATTGATTACTTGAAAATCTGGGATAACTATCAGAGCTTCTTTATTTTTTTTAAACATGTGTCTCTTGCTTATGTCTTTTCCAACCCTGTACTGGAGTTTGCTGGGATGCATACCCAAATGGGACTTTTATAGAAAAGTTTATCTTTTCATGAGAAAAAGGAAATCAGCTTGAGTTCATTATTTTCCCAATTTGGGGAGTGGCTTCTTTCATTGTATTCTACTTTTGTCCTCTTCTGCAATATATAGTTTTCAAGATCAAGGCTCCATTTAATATTGCTTACATTCTGGCCCCTTTAAAACAATTTTAAAGATCCCTTGGTAACAATTTGAGGCTTATTATTATAATTCTTAATTTCACAATTCCATAACCCCCTGAAATACACACACACACATGCACACACACAGAAGATTAACTATAAGACAGTGCTTTATAGCTTAGTTCCATACATGGGCTTCATTTCTTGAGCTATGTTGTCATTCTATAGCTGTGGTAGGTTTAAATCATTATTTTGAGCATAATGCTCAAAAATGTTGGGAGACAAACTGCTGTGGAAGCTGGCTTGGTGCTACTTTGTCATCACCCATGTCACTTAATTTTCATTGATTGTTTTTATAATGTAGGTCCATCACAAATAATTTAATGAAAGAAAAGAGCCTTTAGAGGATAATACAAAGGAGAAAGCTATTGTGCATATGCTTGGTAATATCAAATTTTCTGATTCATAGAAACCACGTATTAAATGAATTATTTTGATTATTACCAAATGATCTTTGCAGTTGTTTTAAAAGTTCCATCCAAACATATCACATGCTGCTTGTGTGTGCTATTACATGGAGAGTGTGCACGATTTAAAAAGAACTCCTTGGTACCGAAGACCATAAATACATTTATACAAATCCTAATATTTAAACTCCAGTATTTAAAAATATTTGGTGGGAAAAGTAATGGATTTTCACCTTTCCCAATGATAGACAACACTGTAGACCTCTTTGCATAGTCAAATGGGCTACAGAGGTCAGAGGTAGGCAGCAGCTCACCCTGCTTTCTGTCCCACTACATCCCAGCCATGTAGTGACTCTCCTCACCCCAACCCTGGCTCCCAGGCCGAAAACCTTGACTTCCACTCCCGGTTTCAGTAGAAGAATCAAATTTGGACAGGAGAAGAGGTTTTATGACCAGTCCATCAATTTACTGGGTTGTGTTCTGAGGTTCGTCTAGGGGGCAGAATCTGCATCTCTTACTCCCCCCCCCCAATCAAACTCCACAGGTTTATATTTTGGGTTTCCTGATCTCACCAGCAGAATGAACAAGCATTGCCCTCTGAGTTTAAGGCTACAACATGCCTACCATCACTATCTACCAGCCTGAGCAGCAAATTTTGTTGAGAGAATGCTGCATGGGCCGGCTCTGTGCCATACTCAAAGGCTAGGCTGAGACTGAAGCCAGGCCGCTGGTGTGTGGGGGAGGGAGAGAGGGATTATTGGTGGAGCTGAAGTCTGCAGAGCTTCCCAAGAAGTAAACGTGTAGTGTGTGTGTAAGAACAGGCCTTGCTTAGGCCCACAACATATCCTACCGTTAGCTTCTCCTTTGCCTTTCTTGAAGTGCCACTTATGACAGCGCCTGGGGCGCCCACGCTTTCAGTGAGCGGATGCTTGCGAAGTCTCCTCTTCCTGTTGGTCAGGAATCAGAGGATCCGCTATTTTGGGACCCAGAGAGGGCGAAGTAGGCGGAAGTCAGAGTCTGAGCCGGAGAGCGGGCAGGGGCCCCAGAGCTCGCCCTGGTGCCTATCGCTCACCCCTCCCCCAACCTGGAGACCCGAAAGGGCCTGGGGAGGAGCGACATCGGCTGCTGGTGAAGTAGGGGCGTGGGGGACATGCCAGGGGGAAGGGGATTGGAGGTTGGCGCCGAGCCGGAGCTACTTGGACGGCCTTCGTTCATTCTGTTCCCAAGAGGGCGAAACCTCCTCCCCTTCCTCTCCTCTTCCTGCCCTCCCTCCTCTCTGCCTCTGTGGGACGCTCGGGTCCCGCCGCTTCTCGAAGCCCCAAAGCCTCAGCCTGCTGATACTGGCCCAGAGGGCACAGAGGCCTGCGAGCTCGGCTCTGGGGCCAGCCAGCCCTTCCGTTTTTCCTAAAGGGAACGAAGGGGCGCAGCGCCTTCATAAGCCTCGCTTCCTTTCCTTGCCCGCTGCAGCTCGAGAGGGGCTGTTTAATTAAAGGGGAACCCGCAATGTATACGTCAGATAAAAGCAACGCGCAGAATAAACTAATTAAAACATTGTGTTTGCAACACATTTTATTTCTCTCTCTCCCTTTTTTGATCTTCGCTGTGTTTTAAAGAAATGTCATCGCACCATAAAGCGAGCCGTGAAACGCTATTTCCTTATAGTGTGCGGCGCTTTTCAAAGGCTAGTGTGATATATTTTAGAAAAGGGATCCCGCTGTGAAAGCTTGCGTGTCTTCCCTTTACCAAACTAAGCTCTTGTCAATCACGCCGAGCCCGGTCCAATCACCGAGATCCTTTTTGGAAAGCAGTTCATCCTGCTGTGCTTTTATACCGCGCTCCGCAGCCTGTTTTGATGCATTTTTACCAGCGCGTTCAGGGAAATGAATGATGAGGCCGCGGACAGTGCAGGCCTGGCTCCCTGAGCGCCCGCCCGGCCCTAGTGAGGCGCCGGCGCATTGTGCGCGGCCCCGGCTTTCTCACGTGGCGGTCACTTCGCTGGGGTATCCCGACGTCAACTCGGGCCAATGCTGGGGACCTGGCTTATGATGGCCGCGAGATCGCTTCCATTCGGCAGCCACTGGCCTGGATCGGCGAGGCTCAGTAGCTGCCCTCCTGGCCCGTCTGCCCCGGGAAAGCAAGACCCAGCACAGCCTGACGCTGCACCTGGACCACGGGGAGTCGTGGGGCCCCTCCAGATGCGCCTCTTCTCCAGAGCCATGGGACGGGCGATGGCGGGGGCGGGGGGGGGGAGTCAGGGCTGATCGCCCCACGTTAAGAGGTCTCTGTCTCGCCTTGCTCGGGCTTAGGCTAAGGCGTTGGTTCCTAGCAGTAGGCTTCTCCTCTCTGTCTCCCCTGCCCCATCACACCCAGAGGTTCGGGGGACTCCCTAGCCTTCTGGGAAAGGCCATCCCAAAATGACGTAGGCCCCGACAGCGCTCTCAGAATCCTAGCTCTGAAAGAGAGACCCAGCTAGAGACGCTCATTGGTAGGACCGAATTGGTGGCCCCGGGCCCGGCCTAGACTACAATTCCCCAATCGGGACACTTACTGGCCTAAGGGATCACGGAGCCGCCGGGCAGGTGCGGATGACCCTGAAAGGCCAAATATAAACTCGTAAACCACTCAGGGGAGAAAGGGCCTAGGCCTGCGCCATCCCTGGGTGCAAGGAAAGGTTGGCAGGAGCCGCCTAGCTTCAGTCCCACAGATCTCCTCCCCCCGCCGACCCTCCTCCCGTTCAGTCAGCCTCTGTCAGGGCTGGGGGCGCGCCCCGCCAGGGTGATGTGGAAGCTTTTTGATCTTCACATTGGCTTCCCGGCTCTGGCTCCGGGAGGGGAGATGTGGGAGGAGGCTTTGTGGTCCTCCTTTCCGGCAGCGCCAGAATCGTTGCCTGCTTTTGTTTCCAGTTCCACTTCGAACTTGAACCAGGAGAGTGCGGCTTGGCTAAAGTCTCAGGGGATGAACAAGTGAAAGCTGTGTGAGATTATGCGTTTGTAGAGTACACCAAATTTTGCATTTTGAAATAGTCGTCCAATGCGACGCATCCGTCCATTCTGCCCCCCTCTCTCTTACTTCTCTCTCTCTCTCTCTCTCTCTCTCACACACACACACACACACACGTCCCCTAGTCTATGATTACACGCACCCTCTGTGCACATGTTCGATTTCCATGGGACTACATACACCTCTACTCCTGTGGTCAGGCGCACTTCTTTCCCCACCTGCCAGTTTCTTTCCCTAGCATTCCCAAGAGGACTTATTTGTTGGTAGGGGCCTGGGCGAGGGGAGCGAAGTGCTCAGCTCCCCTGAATTTTTGCTCGCCCCCCAGGCTCTCTCTCGTTGGAAGGGAAATTGCTGCCCACCCCGGTCCCTTCCCAGGGGTCTCCTCCGTGACGAGCAGATCCTCAGGCTGACCCTAAAACGAGGGAAGAAGAAGAAACCACCTAGCCTCCCTTACAGCCCGGCATCCGGGTACGGGCTCACGCGGTGGTTGGGACGCCGATCAGCTGGAATCCTCGCCCAACCCTGCCCGGCGCTCCGCGGCTCCCAGGGGCTCCCCCATCTTCGCTCCACCGCCCGCCCTGCGGAGAGCAGGCCCTGCGGGTTGGAAGCTTCTTGAGAGTTCCTCCTCAACACCCCCACCTAGGGCCCCGGGGCAGAAGAGGGTCGCCTCCCCTCCCGATAAGGAGGAAAGTTGTTGCTGCCGTTGCACCCAGGGAGGCCTGAGGAGCCTGCCGCCGGGAAGCCTTTGTCGGGCTGTGCTCGACTTCCGAGCTTTGTAAGACAAAGCGTGGGTTTTTGCCATAGCCCTTGGCGAAGTTTGCAAGTTGGAAAGTGGCCCCAGTGTAAGCGCCGGGGACCGCAGGAGCCTGTGCACCATGGAATGCAGGCGCAAGGGGTTTCACCTGCCTCGGTTTAGCAAGTTGACAGGGGCTGGGATTTCGCTGTGACTTCCATACCGCGCCGGTGTCTGTCTCTGAGCAGCAGATCACACGAAAATTTCTGAAATGCTGTGTGCAATGGGAAGCTGGTGAATTCTTGGTACATATGAAAATATACCCCGAAAATAATGGGTACTTTCGATGCGGGGAATTACTTGTTGCCTCCAGCGAACAAATTATTACCCTTCTTTAATATTGCATCGCGGCTCGGGGGATCCAGGGTGAGCGTTTAGGTTTCTATTTCCAGGCGTAAAGCGGTTCAACTGTGAGCTCGACGGCTGTAATAGGCGGTTTGCCAATAGCCGCGACAGGGAGACGATCACGCACACACACGCGGGCGACAAGCCTCGATCCTTTGGGAAACCTGTGGCTACTCGAACCCGGGGGAAGAGCCTGAAGAAAAGCCATTGACCCGAGCTGCCGCCACCCGCCTCCCCGCGCACGGACCGAGTGCCCGGCACGCGTGCTTCCTGGTCTCTCTCCACGGCTTAGGTATTCGACCGGTCCTTGCTGAGGGTCCCAGGGCCAAGCCAGGAAGCCCAGACCAAACCCAGGACCCTGCCTGAGCGGCCTCCATTGGCGTTTACCTCTGGCAGCCGCGCTCTCCCCGGCTCGCAGAGCCCGCCTGCGCCACCGCCGCCCGAGAGCCAGCTGTTGTCTTAGGCCAAACTCGGAGGAGCGGCTGGCAATCGATGCTGGAGGCTAGGCAGCTCAGAAGATTTACTGCTGCCCGGATAAGCGAGGTGGCCTTCGCCCTTTTGATCTAGCTCTTAGCTTGGAGGGTGGGGAAGGTGTGGCTGTGACAGGATGTGTGATGTCTACCTTTGAGAGAAGGAACAGTGTCATACGTCATTCAGATTGGAATTAGGAGTTCCCAGTCCCAGCTAGGCTCCTACAAGTTCATTGACGTTGGGCCAATCCTGGCCCCTGTCCAGGCCTCAATTTACCCCATTGTAAAAGGAAGGGTCCTTCTCCTGCATCCGGCACAGTGCCCTGTCTTTTGAGGTAGAGGTGGGCTCACCATATGTTTGTGGGGCAAATGGATGGACTCCTGCCTGTCCCCCTTACCTCCTTCTCACAGGGTCTTCTAAAAACTTCCTTTGAAACCATCTATCCTCTAAGCGGACTTAATCTACCACCTCATCTGTCCCCAGAGCCCTGGCCAGGCGGGAAGTTTTCCACTGCAGCAGCCAGAGGGTGCTGGGGTCTTGGCGGTGCCGCACCCCTCGCCTCAGTCCCTGAGCTCGGTGATCCCCAAGGCCAGGGACGGCCGCTCCGCAGCAGCAAGGACGGAGTGGGGGCTCATCGGGCTGTCTAGTGGCCTTCCCTGGACTTCGACCTAAAGGGGCTCACTGCACCCCCTCTCTGGGGCACGGAGGGCCACTTTCCTCCCGGGCTCCCTCTTCAAAAATGGGAGCTTTAAATGTTTAGGGATCGTAAAAATAAGGCTATCCAAACTCCTGCTAAAAAGCTGAGGCTGATCCCAGGCTGGGCCCAACCAGCTCGGGGCGGTCCAAGATCATGCAGACGCAGCCCCCTCGGCTCTCTCGCCAGTGCCGGGCTGAGATCGCTGTCTGGTTGTAAAACCGCACGCGTCGAGAACACCGGACACAAATAGCTCCTTTCCCTCGTCGTGTGACCATTTCTTCGATGGGACCTCTTCTGCCTCACCCGCCAGAGAGAGGCAATAAGCAAAGATTCCAGCTGTCGGCTGAGCCCCGGCCCGGCGGGACGCTAGTCTAGCGCATAGTGCTCGCCATTACCCAGAGATTCCCCCGCTGACCCGGCCGTCGCTTCCCAGCCCGCGTCTTCTCATCTCGCTTTTCCCTGCCTCGGCGCTGCGCACTACATCTCCGGCCAAGAGTCAGGTGGGAGGAATGCGTCCTTTGCTCTCCCGGAGGTCGAGGATCAGTGACGAGGACGCCTGGGGCAAACACTTGGTGCTCTGCACTGGAGGGCTGACGACCCTCAAAGGCCCCGGCACGACCACCCCTCTTGCCACGGCCCCCAGTTTGGCTCCTCGCTGCCGAAGTCTGGCCGAGAAAAAGCCATTCGCTGGCTCAAACCTGTTTGCCCAATGCACCGACTGTCCCTTCTGCCCTTTGCACTTGTAAGTTTTTTAGACTTCCATTCATGTTAACTAGTACCCCGTTAACATCTGCTTCCAGCCAGATCAAAGTTGCCTCCTCTCTCAGTTTCCCCACCTCACCTTGGACTCTCCAGTCATTTAGAAAATGACTTCACAACTTTTCAAGATATAGGGTGTTCAGAAAGCTCCAGGAAAGCAACAAAACAGCGATTTATTTAGTGCCTATTGAATATCAGTTTCTGAAAGTAAATCATCTCAAGAAATCCCCTCCACAACCCTCCAAGGATGGTACTATTACCCCCATTTTACATATAGGGAAACTGAGGCACTTGCTTCCAATTGTTTAGAATCTAGTAGGCCCCTCCGCCACTGAACTTGACCCAAGTATGAAGCCTCCTCTCTTAACCGGTGTTGGTGGTCCCTAACCTCTTCTTTTCCTCCTGAGGCTGGAAGAGAAGTACCAAAATTGAAGGAGAGGCTTTGGGTGGGAGACACAATTGCTGGCTGAATCTGACCTCAGAGACTGCCTGGCTGGGTACAGGATCTGGAGTTCTGTCTAGATTGCTGCCGACCAGCTGTGGTCCTTGGGGGAGTCACCTCACCCCAGTTTCTTCCTCATCTTTAAATTGAGAATAGTAATAATCACCTACTCCTTCACTGAATCAACATCACAATCAGGAGAGAAATGTCTTTGATACTATCAAGTACAATACAATGCACTGTTGAAATTACCTGATCCTGGAGAGCTAAGGCAGGATTTGAGGGTCCTTGTCAGCCTGCAGCATTGGGCATGACGCCAGTAGTGCCCGTCCCAGAAGGCGAGCTTGCAGGGACCACGGCTGGGAAGTCCCCTGACCTCCCCTGGAGCAGCCTCTGGAATCTGGCTTGGGCATGGTTCGAGAGCCCGCTGCGGCGGGGCCAGGGCATGCAGAGAGTCTGTGGGAGAGTTACAGGGCGCACCTGGCAGCCTGAGAGTCCCCGCCCCAGGTGACCCAGGCTGTTCCGAGTGCCCAGCTACTCTGTTTGAAATTTTGAACTCACTGGGGCCACACCCAGCTGGCATCTGCAAAGTGCAGGGTCAAGCGTAAACAGAAGTGCCTACACTCGGCTCCGGGTAGACATTCCAGAAGATTTTTGCTCACAGGGAGCGTTTGGGAGGGAATTACGGTGTGCCTGCTAGCACTACCGTGGCCAAGTCTCTCTGCCAAAGCCGTCAGCATTCAATCTGGCCTTGAGGGCCCCTAGCTCTGGGCATGGGAACGGCCACAGCTTTTTTGCTTTGGAAAATTTAAAATAGGAAAAGCGTGGCGCTTTTTTGCTTGCTGAAGTGTCTCAGGACAGGGTGTGGAGGAACGCATGAACAAGTGAATAAATAATGCTCTTGTCTTGACAAGCATGCCAGGTCCAGGTCCTGAGGGGCTGTGGGACAAGAACTCAAGGGCGCCCTGGGGGAAACAGTGGCTTCTGCTATTAGCCTAAGACAGTGGTCCATCCTGCCCCACCTCAAAATGCCCTATTCCTTACAAAGTTTTAACTGGTTCCCAGCCTCTGTGCAAGCTGAGATTATGGGGAATCCATACTGACCTCTCCACTCCACAACAAACACTTCTCTGGCTCTCCCTTCCTCTCTTCTCTCTCTCTCTCTCCCCCCCCCCCCCCCCCCCGTCTCCCTCTCTGTGTCTGCCTCTCTCCCTCTCTCATTCACTCTCTCTCTCTCTCACACACACACACACACTTCATTCATTCATTCACTCATTCTCTCTCTTTCTCAAAAGTCCTGTAGTCAGTACAGTGTTAGGAAGGCTTGAATCTCTACATCTTGCCACTAACTAGCTTCTTGACCTGGGACAAGTGACTTCAGAACTCTGAACCTTAGTTTCCACATCTGTGAAAGGAGGTTAATAAGGGTGCCTATCTCTAGGGTTTTCAGGTGAATTAAATGAAATAGAGTGAGTGGCACATAATAGTGGCCACTCAGTGATAGCTACTGACATGAATAAAGTAATATCTGATAAAGTGGCTTCCTCTGTAATGTGCCAAAGCAGGCAAAGTGGTTAGAAGGGGTTAATGTGCTTCATCATATTTTTAGGGTCTTGAAGAAAAATGTGTTGTATGAAGTTACTTTTAAAATCCCTTTCAAACATGAGTCTATAATTACAGCACCTTATCCTACCTGCCATCATACCAACTGATGACAGATGCTTTTGCCCCTCACGTCCCCAAAGAGCAATTCCGTTGCCATCTGGAGATGCCCTAACTGAGCCCCTGTCAGTCCACATATCCAGGGCTAAGCTGGCACTCCCTCCCTATAATAGGGCAAGTCTTCCCTGATCCAGCAGCCCATCACTACCCAGGGCAAGCAAAGACCCTGCCCCAAGGGGATGTGGACCAACAGAAAGACTTTGCTCTTCCCTTCATTTCCATTCCAATGTCTTCTCAGGTGAAGTGAAGATAAGAGGATTATCAGTAGCAGCACAGAACGTGTGGGAGGAGTCACAAAATGCAACCTAAGAAATTGGAAGTAGAAGGTGGGGAGGGAGGACCCAATGGGTTGTTCTCCAGCTACAAGCATGGTGGGGGTTTGGAAAATGCATGGAACTCCTGCACAAAGACAAAGACAAAGAAGGTGGTGTAGTGAAGACAACACTGGAAACCTGAATGGGGTGCCCTAAACTAGCCAAGTGACTTTGGACACTTAAGCTTTGGACTTAAGTCACTTAAGCTATCTCGGTTTCTATTGAACTCATGTATAAATCTGAGACAGCTGGACTGGATGATCCCTACAAACCTTTCCATTCCTAAGGATCTATGATCATTGTCCTGTGTAAAAAGTCAAGATCCAGTTTGACAGCACTGAGAGAATAGTTGGTTGGAGTCAGGATGGGGCCAGGAAAGAGCAGATGTGGCATTTCTAGGCTCTTTGGATTATTTCTGAGCAGAGGATTTTTCCTAAGAAATTTTTCCTAAGAAAGTGATGAGAAATCTCCATGATCCATTACTTTAAGAATCCAGATCAAGAGGAGGTGCAGCCTAACAGAGAAAATAGAAGTCGGTTACTGTGGCCTGGGAAGGATGCCCTGACCTCTTTCCTCAGGTCATGATGATCCAAGGTTCCAGCTGAACCTGTCAACTGTAGTCGAAGGGTCTATATACCTTAACTGCACCAATTTTGACACATTTTACGCCTCTAGGAAATTATTCTAAATGCCTGTGGTTTTGCTTGGCCTTGGTTAGCTTGACTACAGGGAGTGGTGTTGGTTCCCCAGGGATTTCACTGGTGAAAAATCAGATGAGATCTTTTCTCTCCATCCTTCCAAGGGAGGGCACATCTGTCTCCCAGACCTTCCAGAGTCAGCCGACAGTGACAAAGTTGGCAACACTAGCCAACTGATATCTCTGGCAGGATCACATCCATTTTAGCTTATGAGTTGTGGGCTAAGTAACTCTAGGGTCCCCAAATGCCCATCCACATAACTGAAAATATCGACCACAAGGAGTGTCACAATTAAGGATAACCTTCTAACATACAAGTAATGAATTATGTAAAAGATTTCTCCGTTAAGAAAAAGATTTATGTATGCTCGTTACATTGGATTTGGTTTGTACCATTTAAGTTCTTATTAAGTCTCTGTAATGTGCACTTGAAAGAGCTCATTCTGGAATCAATGACTCCCTAACCTTAAGTGATACTCACTTGAGTCACGGTATATTTTCAGTCGTGTTTCAATAGCTGTTACTTTTCTTTATGTCAAAAAGTCTCAACACATGTGTGAAGAAAGGAAAGAGAATTCTAAACTGGTTTGCATTGGGTGATTGTAGTTTGGCTCATATTTCCATTCAACTGAACAGGAGAGTGTTTAAATAGGCAGCCTCATTGGATTCAGTAAGAATATATCCACACTTGGGTTCTCCTCTGCTTTGGATTTTCTGAGGAGAAGAAGCAGCAATGTGGTTAGGGTAAAAGGTTCTAAAAATGACATGGCTTTTCCCTGGCTACCAAGTAGAATGACGTGGTTTTGGCCTCGTGAGTTTAGTTAGTCCATGGCTTCGCATGCTGTATGCTCAGGTAGTTGCTTTGGATATAATTTTGGAGAGGTGCACTTTGCTGTTAACAGTGTCTTTCTGTCTGGTTTGGAGAGGCAACAGGCTTCTTTGGACTTCCAGGGTGGAGGTTTACAATCATTGGCACCTGGGATGATCTAGCAGCTTTGTAAAAAATGCATCTGTTTTGGCAAGTATAAGGATGAGAGACATCTTTCTCGTTATTCAGTGGTTTCTGACTTGGCTTTTCTCTGTGATTTAATGTCCTGCCTGTTTTCTACCTCATTTCAACCACATCTGAAGATATATTTCCTTAGGTAAAATGCATTTCAAATTCCAAACTGGGATGTCCCGCCTTAGTAATAGGAGGAGAAATAGTAATTTGTAATTACGTTAACGCAACATTTATGTAAAACAGGCAGCCTTATATGCTCCTAAGAAGTGGAGAGTCCTTTTCAGCCCTGCCACTTATTAGCTGTGTCACCCGGCAAGTTACTTAAACTCCGTAAGCCTCAGTTTCCCCATTTGTAAAAAGAATTATGTTGATAATTAAAGGGTTAGTACAATTCCTGGCATCCAGTTAGTGCTGAGTAAATGTTTAAAGCTCTTTTTAAAAATCTCTCTCTGTGTCTATAAGAGAACTCCTCAGACTTAAAGTTAGGAACTGAAAATGCAGAGGAGGCTTTGGCTTACATTATTACTGGGTTGGGGCCTACCTGTATTCAACCCCATTTTTAAGAAATAGTGCAGAGTAGATAGACAAATCAAAAGAAAGGCTGTAGTTTGGGTTTGTGTTGTTATTGGCTTGGTTGTATTTGTGAAAATAAATCAATGAGTAGTTTCAAGTATCTACTGTGGGCCCCTCTCTGCACCATGAATCACAACAGATCACAACTCCTTGGCTCTCTTCCTCGTTAGCCTGTGAGCTCCTCAAGGAAGGATAAGAACTGTGTCCTTCTCACTGTATCCTTAGAATGTAGCCCAGTATGTGCCTTGCTATAAGAGCTATTCTCATTGGAACAATAGATTATTTTTATGTGCTAAATAATGTAGAGCAAAGACAAGCTCTCATGTAATATGGGAATTCTGAGCAGAGTGGCAATGGGCTCAAGCAGTCCTGAAAGACTGTGTGGATGGGGCACACCTGAATGTGGAGGAATTTTCAAACTGCCTTTCCTCAAAAAATGCAAAAGGAATTGGCAAGGGGTGCCTACAGATAAGATGAGGCTGTACTGTGAGACATAAAGATATGTCATTTGTACAACTTCTTTGTAAATCCTCAAAAGGTTTTAGCATTGTTGTCTTACTGTTGGCATGTTTGACAAACTGAAGCCTAGTTTGCCTTTTGTAATTAGGGATACTTACCAGATGTCTTCTTTGTGAAAAAGGAGACTTCCCACTTTTGTGTATCTCAACACTACCTTTGCTACCAAATGTTTAAAAATGGAAGGACCCTTTCAAAGCAACAGCCTGAGTAACCAGCCCTCTTCAGACATTCATGCTTAGAAAGGAAGCACGGCAGGGCCCCAAATGATGCAGGTCAACTTGTGTTACAAGAAATATCATCACACACACAGAAAACTCCATATGGCAGGAAGTCCCACTGATGGCTGGATTTCAAGCACTATTTATTATAGCTGAGTTCCTGTGTAGCAAAGGAATTTGGCACCAGCCTGCACAGTTTGTACTAGCAGGATTTAACCTGTCACTGGAGCTAAATTCTGGGTCCCTGTGAAGCCTGACTGGACTGTGGATGGAGTGCAGGATCAGCCATGGAGAATGGATGCCACGCAGGGCTGCCTGTAGGCATAGCTGACAGCCCTGTGTAACCAGGAGCAGGTTTTGGCTGATTCTCAATACTGCTGGTTGTAGCTGTTCCCTGGCTAAACCACACATTGGTGTATTTGCTGGTGATGGTGAAGAACCATCACTAACACATACTCCAGGATGGAGTGACCCATTGTTACTGATGATGAAACATGTTCTAGGATGAACATCCACTCTAGGCAACCATGTAGTGATATTTTAAAAGAAAGTCAGGAGATCTCAATATAGAACTCAGAAGGCAGGGACAATTATGCAAAATGGAGTCAAGTCACCAGACTGTTTTTAACCTAGACTCCCTAAACTGAAAATAGTGAGAGGATGTGAACTAGCCAGTAAACTCAAAAACATTTTCTAAGGGCTTGCAGCGGGAGAAGACTGCAGGGGAGGGAGAGAACAGCATCATAATAAGGCAATACTATCATTCTAAATAAAAGTGATGCTCTTTGAATTTCTTCCCTCCAGATTGCAGGGTGCAGACATCCACGAGTTTTCTCTCTCCTACATTCCTTATTTTTTCCTTTCTCTTCCCCTTTGTCTGCTATTCTAATGTCCTTCAGATGGAAAATTCTTGGGCTTTTATTATTTTCCCTGTTGTACTCCCTCAATTGGCTACCATTTCTTACTTTTTCCTCTCTACCACCCTGAAAACGTGGACAGACATCTGTTTATTCGTATAAGCCAAAGTTCATGAAGAGCAGGAGATCACTTAAACATGCTTAGAAGGTGTTGAGTAAGGAATGTTCTACTGTGTCCCTCTTCTCAGGAAAAGAAGAGCCCAAACCTAACATTGATCATCTGAATAGGGAATAAGGTTCATTCATTCATTCATTCAAGAGTGTTCACGGAGTGCCTACTCTATGCCAAGCCCTGTGCCAGGACTGCCGCCTCCCCAACATAGGAGTTCTGTAATAACGTAAAATGCGAACAGCTGATCCAATTCTATTTTGCTTCTTCCATGCGTTATACATGCCCTGAGCACCTACTAGTATGTGTTGGGCACTGCTCTAGATGCTTGGACAGAAAGATGAATGAAAGACAGTCCCTTGGCTCCAGGCACTCACAGTCTAGAGGAGGGAGGCAACCAAGTAAACAGGCAAATACAACGCAACTTTCTGCATTGCTACATTCTAACTAGGAAGCATTGAGCAAGGAAATGCCATTCCTCATTGAAAATAATCATAAGACTTTCCAAGTCTTGAGAAGAGCTCTAGGAAAATTTCCAGATAGATGAGAATGGCCACACAAGCAGTCCTTATCTCTTTCCTCCTTTCTCCTATCCTTTGGGGTTCTCTCACTTGGTTTTCCAATGCCACCAGCCCCCCATTAATTTATTTTTTCATTCAATAAACATGTATTGACTTTCTACTATGTACCAAGTACTACACAACTTGCTGCAGACACTGAGATAAGACACTGTTTCAGCCCTCAAGGAAAGCCCATTCTAGTGGGGAAACAGACAAGGAAAGAGTCAATTACAATTGGCAATTACAGTGTGGTAAATGCACATCCCCTGCAACTTACCAGTCATTATCCAGTTATGTGGTAGGCCTGTGTTAGGTGTTGGGTATAATAATTATAATATAAATCATATTTATAAAAGTTATTAATTTTTTCATTAAAATTATTTAGCTTTAATTATTAAAATTAATGTTATTATGACTAAGATGTTTTGAACGCTTATGATTCCAGGCATTTTACATGTATCATCTCATTTAAATCAATCTCCAGTTTGCAGGTGAGAAAGCAGAGAGATTCAAGAACTTGCTTAAGGCCCCCTGACTAGTTAGTGGCAGATTTGGAGTTGGACTCTAAGGCCTATCTGAATCTAAAGCCCACATTCCCATCCAGCCTGGTATCAAAAAGAAAAGCCAGCCTCTGCCCTCAAGATGCTCACAGCAGTGGGGGAGATGGAGGAGGAAACAGACAATTACAACACCATGGGATGCTGGGAGGAAAGTGGAGAAATACGTTTTTGCTGAGGGTATTAATTAGAAAAGGGAATGATAGCAGATGATTCTGGTTCTGTTTTTTTTTTAATCAGGAAATCTCTCGAGTTTATTTTTTTATTGTGGTAAAATTTTATGCATAACCTAATACTTATCATTTTAACCAATTTTAAGTGTACAATTTAGTGGCATTAAGTACATTCACATTGTTGTACAACCATTACCACAATCCATCTCTAGAACTTTTTCATCATCCCAAACTGAAACTCTGTCCCTATTAAACATGAACTCCCCATCCCCCTCACTCTAGCCCCTGGTAACCACCATTCTACTTTCTGTCTCTATGAATTTTACTATTTTAGGTACCTGATATAAGTGGAATCATATAATAATTGTCCTTTTCTCTTGCTTATTTTACTTATCATAATGTTTCAAGATTCATCCATGTTGTAGCAATGTAACAAATTTCATTCCTTTTCATGACTGAATATTGTTCTGTTGTATGTATGTATGGCTTTCTCTTTATTCATTCATCTGTTGATGGACACTTGGGTTCTTTCCACTTTTTGGCTATTGTGAATAATGCTGCTGTGTACAAATATCTGAGTACCTGTTTTCAATTCTTTTGAAGTGGAATTGCTAGCTCATATGGTAGTTCTATGTTTAACCTTTTGAGAAACCGCCAAACTGTTTTGCACAGCGGCTACACCATTCAACATTCCCACCAGCAATGTATGAGGGTTCCAATTTCTTCATGTCCTTGGCAACACTTCTTTTCTTTTTTTTATTATAGTCATCCTAGTAGAAGTGAAGTTGTATCATATTGTAGTTTTTTTGTGTGTGTGAGGAAGATTGGCTCTGAGCTAATATCTGTTGCCAATCCTCTTCTTTTTGCTGAGGAAGATTAGCCCTGAGCTAACATCTGTGCCCACCTTCCTCTATTTTGTATGTGGGATGCTGCCACACATGGCTTGATGAGCAGTGCATAGGTCTGCGCCCAGGATTTGAACATGAGAACCCTGGGCCGCTGAAGCAGAGCGTACAAACTTAACCACTATGCTACTGGGCTGTCCCTCATATTGTAGTTTTAATTTGCACTTCCCTAATGAGTAATGATGTTCAGCATCTTTTCAGGTGCTTATTGGCCATTTGTATATCTACTTTGGAAGTATGTCTATTCAATCCTTTGCCTGTTTTTGAATTGGGTTGTTTTCGTTGTTGAATTGTAGGAATTCTTCATATATTATTGATATTAATGCCTTATCAGATATATGATTTGGAAATATTTTCTCCTATTCAGTAGGTTGTCTTTTTGTTTTCTTGATAGTATCCTTTAATGCACAAAAGTTCTTAATTTTAATGAAATCCAATTTACCTATTTTCTTCTTTTTTTGCCTATGCTTTTGGTGTCATAACCATAAAGTTTTTGCCAAATCAGATGTCATGAAGATTTCCTCCAACATTTTCTTCTAAGACTTTAATAGTTTTAGGTCTTACACTTAGGTCTTTGATCCATTTTGAGTTAATTTTTATGTATGATATAAGATAAGGGTCCAATTTCATTCTTTTGCATGTGGGTATCCAGTTTTCCCAGCACCATTTGTTGAAAAGACTGTCCTCTCCCCATTGACTGGTCTGGACACCTTCATCAAAAATCAATTGACCATATACATGAGGGTTGGTTCTGTTTTGAGTGCAGGCTTCTCTCACCATCATGAACTGACTCCTGAGTTTAGTAGACCGCAGAGGGAGAAATCATGCCCACGAGGCTTGAAGATTGCTGGACAAGGCTTAAACAGGACAACTTTACCTCTCATCTCAAAACATAAAAGCAGTATGATTCCAAAAACATGTTCTCATGTAGCTGTTACATTCATGAGCTTTGCCTTCTACATTGTGGGTACTCAAATAAGTATTTGTTGAACAAATATTAAAAGCACTTTATTCACTTGGTAACAATATTGTAAAATGCCATTTCTATATTTAAAGATGTCTTAGTTCTTATAAAAGCAAATGGAATTCCTCAAATTAGAATTTGTGACATTTTCACATATTCTGATGACTTCTTACCTTTAAAGGAGTTTTCAGAGTTTCAAAAAGTTCAAAGAGTTCTTTGATTCTTCTTCTCTCTCTCCCTCTTTTCCCCTGGCCTTTCTGTTATACAACACAGTACAGACCCAGATTTCTCTTTGATAAAGACGCTATTAATCTTTCTCACACCGAGGGAGTACATAATGACACAGAGTAAACAGACTTCTCTGCATTTACACTTCATAAACATGAAGCCATAATAGATTAAGCTGTTCATTCTCTTTCTGTGGCTATAATATGCTAAGCACTGCACAAGTGGAATGCAGTGATGTATTTCAATAATGTTGCATTCCATACCAGCTAGGTGACAAGATTGTCAGGTAATCAATGGAATAGAGTCGTCCCATGCAATTGTGGGGCAGAGTCTTTCCTGCAAACATGTATAGCCCTGTCCTTTCCACTGTGAATCTGAAGTCATTTATAGGAACTCATCCGAGGTTGGTGACCCAGTGATTTCCTAAGGACAGACAGTAGGGCCTGCCTAACAGGGCCCATTTTGTGACTGACTGCCAAGACTCCATCAGGGAAGATCGATAGTTGGCATGGCAACGAGCTCGTTTCTCCAGAAATGAGCTCCTTTTGTTAAATTTTGGCAGCTATTGATCAATTCCTGATCCACATATCAAAACATGACATGCAGTTAATGAATCACAGATCTGGTTGAGTTAAACAAGAACAACAGTAACAAGTAATCAACATTAGTTAGGGCTGAATCTTTTTCTACGTATTTGGTCCAAGGATTCTAACATGAATAGTGACTGGTATAGCATAAATCCGTTTGTAAGGATGTAGAGGTACCAAGACAGGAAAATGGAATGAATAAAACACACTTTCACAGTAAGTTTAAGATTGCAACTTGGTCTGTGTTTTCTTTTTTAGATACTTTAAGACAAAGCTATTTTTCATACCACGCATGCCGTCATTTTCCAAGTTTTATGCTGAAAGACAGAGTACCTGGCTAATTGGGGGTGGGCCTAGACATTTCTTTCCTTTAGCTATTAATGGTACCACCACTCTTCTTCCTGCAATTTTAGGCTGTCAGGCTCTGTGTGTGAAAGGAGGAGCTTGGAGAAGAGAAAGGATCCCATTGTGAAGAAGAATGGCCAAGACCATGGAGATGGCTTTACCTCATTCCCTTCCCATTTTCCTTTCTTCCACTTCCTTCCCATTTCCTGGCCACTCAGCACCTCTCTTCAGCTGATTTTCTCCAACCCAAATAGAAGACTGATTTCTCCCATAAGTAATGCTTTTAGTTGAGGATCCTCAGGGGTTCCTCTTTTTTCTTCCATTAACCAAGCTCATGTCACTTTAAAGAGTGAAAATAGCGTAACACTCTCTAGTATCCAAACTGTGGATTAAAACCACACAAAGGGCCTTAATGATACCAGACAAGTCACATAGTCTATCAAGAAAAATCATGCATGCCTAAAAAAAAGATGTATTTCAATCTTTATTTACATTAGAGATAATAACAGTTCTGCCCTCGGTTTCTTCATATCTGATTTAATGATTCCATTTAATCTAAATTGTTATTGCAATGATAGATTATCATGGATCCAGGAGTCACCTTCATAACCCCATCAGTACACTTGATGTGGTTCAGAAACTGCCAGCTTCTTATTTCCTCATGTGATATGGAGTGTGACAACTGTTGAGAAAGACTAGCTGGAGTTCTGTGTTATTGTGTGAGATCTATTTGTAGAAGAATTTATTATCATAAAAATAAACTTCCCTCAATAATGACCCTATAAAAAGAGCAGCCTTGAGAGCTCTGGCAGGGATTCTAAACCTGAATTGAAATGAACTATTTTGTATAGGGGGAATTAGACCCACGTTACTGATAAGTGATTTCATTATGTCTGATATTGTCAAAATGACTGCTGGAAGAATTAAAAGTGATTAGTTGTGGAGTATAAGTGGTGCCTATTTGCTCCTTGAAGTGTTTGGGAAGTTTAAAAAGTGCACTTGGCTGAAAGCAAACTAAAATAATCTAGAACCAATAAGTATTTTATATATATATATATATATATGGGTGTGTATCTATGTGTCTTTGGAGGTTTACTGGGGTTTTTTATAGTAGTGTTCTAAGTATCACATATAGTAGAATAGCATTTCTTAGACATTAAAAAAATCACTGAGTAATTCAATTTGACTTAAAAGTAAATGTTTGTTTGGCACCTATTATTAACAATGCAAATGGTACTAGGTCCTACAGGGCAAAGGTAGCTAACTCATAGGTTCAGAATCTAAAAAATGTTGACCTAAATAACAAAGCCACAGACTGGTAACACCTCACGCCTTTATAAAAATTATGCCTTGTTACACTGATCAGATGCCCCTTTGTGACAGAGGGCTCAGCCTGTTAGGTCAAGTGGCTATTATGGCCGTTATCTAGCCTGGATGTCTCCCAGCTTTTGATTTTATTTGTGAGGTCACCTCATGTCAGCTGAAAGATAGGTTCTAACTCCCCTTCTTTGTTGGCAGCACTATGAACTCCTCAAGGATGCAAATTGCTGCTATTCAATTTGGAGTTCCCAGAGCACAGCACAGTACCTAGCACCCAGTAATCATGCAATATATGTATGTGGAATTGGAAGAGAGTTTCTAAATCAAGAGGAGTTTAGCGACGAGCCTGGTGTGAAGAGGAGAGCATGTGGAGTGGCAGGTGATGTTCTGATGGTTGAAGTCTCTGCTTAGTGCTCCCTGCAGTCTGTCTTCCTCAGTGATCCGGAGGGCTAGAATAGAGGGCTCATCTCTATTCTTGAGACACCAGGCTAGGTGGATGAGGCAATAGGCAAGTATTCACATCTGTTAATATTTCCGTCTCCTTGCATCTGGGCTGGGGCTGGGGCCGAGACTTGATTTAACCAATAAAATGCAGCAGAAATGACACTGGTTTTTAAGTTCTGGGTCTTAAGATCTGGCTGTTTTCATTTTTGTACTCTTGGGAGCTTTGAGCCACCATGTGAGAAGTCCAGCTACTCTGCTGCAGAAAACATGTGGAGAGTCCAGATGGAGAGAGAGCAGCTCTCAGACGACATGGAGAGGAAGAGAGTCCCAGCCATCCTAACATGTGAGCTGAGCCTACTCCCTAGTTGCTCCAACAGCTGAATGCAGCCACACTAGAGACCACTGGCAAGACCAGCAGAAGAACCACCCAGATGAGCCCAGCCCAAATTGAAAAATCATGAGCAAATAAAGTGAGTGTTGTTCTAAGCCACAAAACTTTGAAGTAGTTTGTTACGCAGCAATAGATAACCGAAACATTTCACTAACAATATTGGAAGGACTGGATGTTGTACAATTGGGACCCTTTTAGAGTAGACTGTGGTTTTCAATCTCCAAGTAAGGCAGAAAAATAAAGCTGGTGTAAATTATAAAATGAGGAACTAACTTTTGTTAGCTCTAAGGGAGAAACTTCCTCAGAGTATAGAGGAGGGAAGCTGCAGGGTAAGGTGAGAATGCATAAAGTAGGTTTAGGTGTTTGGAGTCTTGTGTCACCACCAAAGGATATTTCAAAGACACATCTGCAATTTAAAGGCTGGCGGGGGTGGGGGGGTGGGCATGGGGGTGGGGGGTGCCTGTATGTGTGTGTGTGTGTGTTAGGGTGGCAGGGAATTGACATTTATAGAGCACTTACAAGTGCCAAACATTGTGCTGAATATTATCAGCCCATTACCTCGTTTAAACTTTACAACAATACTATGAGGTAGGCATTTTAAAACTTATTCAGACATATAGGCAATAAGATAATTCACAACTGTGTACCCATCACCCAGCTCAAGAAATAATACAGGGACCAGCCCTGGTGGCTTAGTCGTTAAGTTCAGCACGCTCTGCTTCAGCAGCCTGGCTTCAGTTCCCAGGCACAGACCCACAACACTCCTCAGCAGCCATGCTGTGGCAGGCAGCCCACATACAAAATAGAGGAAGATTGGCAACAGATGTTAGTTCAGGGTGACTCTGCCTCAGCAAAAATTTAGTAAAAATAATTATAATAAAATCCTGTTTTATTAACAGGAGAAATATAGTTGAAGCTTCCTGTGTACTCCTCTGTGATCACATCAATCTCCTTTCTTCCCACTCCAGAGAGGTAATCATTTGCTAGAATTGGTGTTTATCACTCCCATGCATGCTGTCATAATTTTACTGCAGGCTTTATGTCCATACAACATATCTGTATGAATCCCTAAGTCATGTATAGTATTGTTTTCCATATTTTTAAACTTTGGAGATGCCTTCATTCTATGTGCCTCCTACTGCAGGTGGGTTTTTGGTCAAAATTAGGTTTTTGAGATGCATCCATGTTGTGGCATGTAGTTTTTGTTTGTTCATATCCACTGCTGTATAGTATTCCATTGTGTAAATACACTACAATTTATTCAGCCATCCTCCAGTTGGGGGACATTTTGTCTCCAGTTCTTCGCTATACAATGTTGTAGTGGACACCCTTATACATGTCTTCTTGTAGATATCAAGAAGTGGGATTGTTGGGTCACATAGTATGAACATCTGTTACTAGATATTATTAAAACAGGCTTTATCTTTACAATCGCATTTGTAATATATGATAGGATCTATTTCTCCAGCTCCTTGCTATATTTTACACTGCTAGACTCTAATATTTTTGCCAACTGGATTGTGTGCAACAATGTATCTTTTGTGGTTTTAATTTGTATTTTCATGGTAACTAGGGAGAGTTAACATTGTTTCACGTATTTATTCACAATTCAGGTTTCCTCTTCTGTGAACTGCATCATCATATACTTTGGCCATTTTTCTTTTGGGTTGTTAGTTTTCTTTTAATTGATTTTAAGGGAATATATATATATTCTAGAGACTAATCTTTGTCAGTTATATGTATTGGTACATATAACATCAACACATTTGTTTATCCTGTTTTACAGGATGAGAAATAGAGGCTCAGAAAGGGAAAGTAAGTTTGTCAGTCTCACACAGCTAGTGATTAACAGAGCTGGGATTTTATTCCAGGTCTGACTATATTTGAACATAAAATGCAGTGGCTGGATTTCATACACCTACATCTAGTCTTTATTAGTAAGAAGCGTTTGAAACAAATGCTTCCGAGATGACCAGAATTGCTCCTCTTGGAATCTCTTAATCTTAGGAGGTTCAACTTCATATCTTAAAATAAGACAGAGAGCAAGAGAGAAATTCAAACATTGTTGATTTTCAAGGTCCATACAACTCCTTGGATTTGCTTGTATTTTTCATAATTCTTAAATGCAACTCACACATATATACACTCACATACCTATACACAATTCGATATTTCCTGGCACCAAATAATAGAACCTAGAGGGTTATAGATATTATTAGGATGTAGTTAACATTGAATGATCAATTTACATAAAAAATGTTTTACATTCTAGCATAGTTCTTCCAATTGATTGTGCTATTAAACTCAGATGAAAAAAAATCCTCATGAAAACGAGAATCCATTGATCACTTAAAACTATGGATTTAAGGGGCCGGCCTGGTGGCATGGTGGTTAAGCTTGCGTGCTCCATTTTGGCGGCCCAGGATTTGCAGGTTCAGATTCGGGGCACGGACCTACATACCTCTCATCAAGCCATGCTGTGGCAGCATCCCACATAAAAAATAGAGGAAGATGGGCACATATGTTAGCTCAGGGACAATCTTGCTCAGCAAAAAGAGGAGGATTGGCAATGGATGTTAGCTCAGAGCCAGTCTTCTTCACAAAAAAAAAACCCCACCAAAAACCAAACAAACAAAAACTGTGGACTTAAGAAGCCATAACTAGACAAACACAGTAGCTGAAAACCCACAAAAAAGAAGTGTGTGGCTTGAAGTATATGGGATTGTGGAAGAGTTTTTTCCAAGAAACAATTGGTTTGGTTTGTAAGAATAAATAAAATAAAACTAAAAATAAAACTAAAATAAAGTAATAGGAGGTCAAATTTTAGAAGAGTAGAAGAAATGCTGAAAGAAATTGGTTCAAGGATGTTCATTCTTTCATTTATTCTATTTCCTTTTCAACAGATATTCACTGAGGACCTACTATGGCCCAGATGCCACTCCTGCCCTCCTAGAGCTTAGTAGTAGAGAGGGAGGGAACAGTCATTAAATATCTAATTCTGTAGTCACTGGACACATTACAATTGGATATATGCTACAAAGGAGAAGTATGGAATACATCGATGAAGTGGAAAAGAAATGTTTTCCAGGAAAATTAAGTGTCTGATATCAGTTTGGCCCAGTGGGTAGAAAATCCATAAGGGAGAGATGGAAAGCAAAGAGTTACTGGGACCCAAATAGGGGGAAAGAGAATGAGTACAATGATGTGCTATCTAAGCCGCAGAGTCAGTGAAGTATAAAATAAGTCAGGAAAAAGACTGACAGGGTGATTATAGATTTGCTTACTTCTCTTATTGTAAAAGAGGTTTTAATTACTGAAGAAGCCAAAGAGGTCACTAAAGAAGAAAGTGAGGCTTCTAAGAGGTGGAAATCACAGAGCTAAAATGAGCAAGAACAGAACATTTAGCAGCAGGCTGTGAAAGGATGGACCAGATGCAGACAGGAGGAAGAAGCACAGGCTTTCTTAAAAGAGCTCTGGGGAAGGGAGTGGACTCAGGCAGTATGTGGCAGTATTAAAGGTGAAGGCCATTTTCTGCCATAGAAAAGGAGAGGAGCCTTAGTGTGAATGGGGGCCCACCACTAGGTGGGAAAGAGGAGTGCAAACTCATATATGTGTTTTACAAGAGGAGTCAAAAATGCTCCCTACAGGAGGAGAAACTAAGAGGCTCTAGGACAATAAAGTGTCTGGTTGACTTGAGCCAGAATAAACTTGCCACGTTTCTTGATTCACAGGGGCACAGCTTTTTCAGTGTCGTGCCAAAAGACCATCTCCTAGGATATGGAGACCATCTGTGTCAAGGAGCAAAGCCCTTAAAGATGATTTCAATGAAAATGTGGCGTGACGGGGGCCATATTGTCTGACACTGTCCAACCCCTTTCGTATTTCAACAAGTTAAACACAAAGGAAGTAAAAAACTGCCAGCAACAATGAACCAGAATTCCCAGACAGCTCCAGGGGAGAGGGAGAAGGCTTTGACAGAATTAAGACAAGTCAGCATGGATGTGCACAAAGGTGTCGAAAATCACTAAGTACGGGGTTTGCAATGAGCAAAGAAAGATGGCCAGCTCCGTGAGAAGCCACGGCCATGGGCCCCACGCTGGCCCAGCTTCTTGCCACCGAGGATCACAGTGGGAAGGAAAAGAGACTGCCTTCCCTCCTCACACACAGGCTACCAGTTGGCATGAGCCCCTGTCCCACGAGCCTCTGCAGTTGCCAAAATTAATTCTGCTTGGGTCATGTCAGTTTCCAGTGGTTGCTCAGCTGGGCATGGTGATACCAAATTCTTTTTTTTTTCCAGTTTTATTGAGAAAATAATTGACATACATCACCGTATAAGTTTAAGGTGTACAGCATCAAATTCTTCATAAACAAACTCTTGCTTTTCATGCTGAAATACTTAGAGTTGAAATGATATGTTTGAGGCTTGCTTCAAAATAATCCAAGATTGGGATGGAGGGAGTGAATGAAGGTATAGATGAAACAAGACTGGCTATGAGTTCATCATCGCTGAGGCTGGAGAAGGGCCCATGGAAGTTTATTACACTACTTTCCACTTTTTTATATGTTGACATTTTTCCATTAAAGAAAGAAAAAGGAAAGGAAAGAAACTCTTGTCAGTTCACCTGTCTTTATGTCAAGGACTTTCCTGATTGCTTCACATTCTTTCCTTCCTCCCCAGGGAGTACTGCCTCTATTTTCTCCCTTGTCATCTTTTCATTCAGCAAACATCTCCAGACATGCATTTGGGGGAGACACTGTGCTGGACACCAAGGGGAAGGCAGATGGATGGGTTTTAGTTCTTAGTTCACAATCTTGTGGGGAAGACAGATGGAGCTTAGATAGTGTGCCCAGGCAGGCTGGAGGAAAGGCTGGCACAAGAGATGGACAGAGGAAAAACAGTTTTGGTTCATGCCCTTTGGAAGGAATTCCTGGAAGAAGTGGTATCTGAGGTGATCCCTGAAAGAAGAGTACAATTGTGTCTAGTGTATATCTGGTGCAAGCCTGTACCTAAAATTTGTGAGGCTGGGACAAGAGTTAGCTGGGACAAAGCAGCAAACTGGCCCATAAAATATGTTCTATCCTCCTATCCTAACAAATATACCTTTATAAAAATCTGAAAGGCTGGGTTGGAACTTAAAATTTTTTACTCCTTGGAATTCTGGACTGGAACATGGCCCCATGGGGGGAACCAGTCCCCTGGCCGACAGCCTGTCTCTCTTCTCTTCCTACCCTTGGTTCCATCCCTTACCACACGGGGCTTCATGCACATGCAAGTAGACAGCTCTCATATCCAAAATGTATTTTAAAACTCCCACAAACAGCCACCTCTTGATCACTCCTCAGACCTAGAGGTGCTCACACTAGCAGCATCATCATTTGCCTTGGAGAGGATGGACACAGGAAGAGTTTCCCTTAGGCCCAGAAGTGAGTTTGGAGTCATTTGGATAGGAAAATCTGGGGTTCCCTGTGTTTGGTCTAGGTGCAATGTGGAGGGAAGCCAGGCTCTGGGTGGACACTTTGCCTTGGCCCGACAGATTCCTTGCCCTGTGGGAGAGACACAGCTAGAGGACAGCCAGAGCAAGGTGCCCTAAAGCACAAAACCAAGGACAGGGGCCCCTCTTGCCACTCCCTGTGTGGTTTCAGGTAAGTAACAACTTTTCAAACTCTTGGTTCTTTAATTTGCAAAATGGGGATTCTAATAGGACATAACTTACTGGGTTGGATTGAGAATGACATGACATGATGCATGTAAAGCTTTTAGAATAGTGCCTGGCATGTTGTAATTGCTCAATGAATGAAAATAAAGCCAGCTTGATTTCTCTCTCTCTGAATTAGCTGAACAGACTGGTTGCTTTTGGGGGGAAGTGAGTGAGAAAGATGCAAAAACAGCTTCAAAGGATCTCATAAATACTTTAATGAGCAAATCTTAATTAAGTGTGTAGATAAGAGTTATTTGTCATAATAGCGTTAATTTTGCGTATGCTGAGCTAAAGTCTACCAGGGATGGGAAGAAGGGTCGGGTGAGCCCAGTCACAGTTAATCAAGAAGAAGAATCATTTCCCTTCTCATCAGGGAAAATGAATACACTTCTTGACACTTTCTACCTTTAGTGGCAGCAGCTTGCTCACAACTATTTCACGTGAATAATGTGCTAATCACAATTAGTGACCACTTATAGAGGAGAAGGTAGAGGAAGTGATTGGAAGGGTTACCACTCCAAGCTTGAGATCATCAAGCTACATTTCCGGTCACGTGGTCTACAGTCAGTTATGTAGAGGCAGTTTAGCAGTGGGCTGAGGAGTGCAGGCTCTGGAGCCAGGTGGCCTGGGATCATGCCCCAGCTTTGCCACTTAGCAACTGTGTGACTATGGACAAGTTTCTTAACTTCTTTGTTCCTGTAACATGGGAATAATAATAAAATAGTAATAATACCTACTGCATAAGGTTGTTGTGGGAATTAATATATGTAAAGTGCTTAGAATGGGCACATAGTAAGCCCTATATAAACGTGATTTTCATATCATTATAATGAATCCTGATAGCAATCTTTCTACCCCTCCCAAACACTAACCACTAATACCTTATTCAGAATTAGTGGGCTTAACTATGCTTAGAAAGTTTTATTATTAACAATAATAGTGATAATAGTCAATATTCATTGAATTTTTATTAAATGTGAAGCACTGTCCTAAGTGTTTTACTGCAAGCATCAGCTCATTTATTCCTCACATCAATCCTTGAAGAAGGTACTGTTATCCTCCACATTTGACAGATGAGGAAACTGAAGGTCAGAGAGGGGAAGTAACTTAATCAGGGTCACAGAGCTAATTACTGATGAAGCCAGATTTCAAACCCATGTCTATTGAGTGCAAAGTTGTGCCTGCCGAGGTGCTTCAACAAAAAGTTTACTATTTCTCTGGTGCCAATGGTGGGGATAAATATAAGTTGCTGAGGAAAATCTCACTACTTCAGTTAGATTCACTGTGGTGCTTTCAGGAAAGGAGCTCAGAGAATGGGCTCCTTATACCTGCATAGGGAAAAGGAGATGCAGATGTGAGGAGGCAGCTTTTCCCACTTAGGAGCAACAGCTGACTGCCCTGCAGGACCATGGCACAGGTACCAGGAGATGAAGGTGGTTGGGAATCATGGAATGTAGTGAGGTCCTGTCTCAGTCAGTTCCGGCTGGTATAACAAAAACACCACAGCCTGGGTGGCTTAAATGACAAATGTATTTCTCACAGTTCTGGGGGCCAGAAGTCCAAGATCAAGGTTCTGGCAGATCTGGTGTCTGGTGAGGCCCCACTTCCTGATTCACAGATGGCTGGCTTCTTGCTGTGTCCTCACATGGTGGAAGAGGTGAGAGAGCTCTCTGGGGTCTCATATAATGGCACTAAACCCATTCATGAGGGCTCTGCTCTCATGACTTAATCACCTCCCAAAGGCCGAGTCTCCTAATACCATCACACTGGGGGTCAGGATTTCAACAAATGAAGTTTGGTGGAACACAAAAGTATTCAGTCCATAACAGGTTCCTTGCTGCTACAGGACGTGGTTTTGGCCACCCAGTGATGAGTGCAGTATCGGGTGTAGGCCGTGGCAGGTGGTCTCATTCCTTTTCAACTGCTTGGATATGTGGGGGTAAGAGGGTTGATTTAATGCAACGTCTTGCCAACATGGGTCTCCTTGTCTGGACAGATCTCCATTTGGCTTTCTTGCTGTGGAAATGTATCCAGTGGGTCATTGGCAAAGAACAGGTTCAGAGTTGTCCATGTCCCTTGTCACCAGCAGGGTTACTAGAAGGGGGGTCCTCATGAAATAATGGGACTGAATGCCAGGTGCTTAAGGGGAGTAGCTATCTGGGACTCTGCTCCGGGGAAACTGGTAGCCTGCTTACAATCCAAGAGAACCATAAATGGCTTGGGTTGGAGAGAAACAGAGATCATTGAAATTAAACTCCATTTACACACTAAAAAACTGAGAAATGGAGGCCCCAAGAATGGGAATAACTTTGTAAGGTCACACAGCATGCTTCTCTTTTCTTCAGTTTGCCATGGTGAGTTTCTTTCTATTTGCATCTACTGCAGGGTGCCCTGGGACAAACTCCTTCTGGCATATTTATCAGCTGTGCAAAGTCTACACAATGAGATGTTTTCTTTCGTTTAAAACTAATGTTGCCTTACAGTTGAAATTGAAGTCCCCCAAAGGATCATTTCCTCACTAGGATAATTTTGCTACAAGCTTTTCATTAATCCAATCATAAATTCAGTAATGTTATTTGGCAGCTTACTGAAGTCTTCAGGAGCCACAGGGGACTGGAGGCATTGTCTGTTTTTATGACCAAGAGAAAAAGAAACAAACAACAAGCTAAAAAAGCTCAATTTAAGAATTGGTTTTGTTCCGTATAATGTAGAAAACTCATTGACTCATTCATTCATCCAACAAACAAATGTGTATTGAGTACAAACTGGGTGTAAGGCACTGCACTAGGACTACTGGGGCTACAAAGATGAATCATTCATTCAACAAACACTGACTGCCCATTTCTTTTACAGGAGCTTACAGCCTAGTAAGATAAGCAACTTATAAACCAATCTCCTTGATACAGGGAACAAGAAAGTAAGGACCATAAAAGATGTATGAACAAAGTTCAGAGGAAGAAAGAGTCATGTCTGATGAGACCAGGGAAATCTTCATGGAGGAGATGATTGACTGGGCCTTGAGTGTGGTCTGCAGAAATGATCTTGAAGGACACTCAGGGTGGGGGACATGGGGTGCTTGGAGACATTGAGAGACATACAGTGTTAGAGCTTGGTTAGAGTTCGATTCTTAAATGGAGTTTGCTGGAGCCGTTTTAGGGGGGATACTGCAGGGAAGGAGGAAGGTCAAAATGGAAGAATCCTAGGACACCTACCCCAGTTTCAACCAAAGCACCACTGCTTTAATCTATTTTCCACATTAGAGTTCCATATAAGATATTATTTGGGGAAAAAAGTGTTCCACTGATAAAAACAAAAATTTAAAGCAAATGGACCAGAGCACAGATAGGTTGCCTGGCAAGGAAAAGTCAGAGATAAGATTGGAACAGTTAGGCTGGGGCCTAAGCAAGAAGGACCTTGAATGAAGGCCTAGGGATGTGGGCCTCATTGTGTAAGTACGATAATGAGTCCCTGGGGAATTTTGATCAGAGTGAAAGGATCAGATTCATGACTGCAGGGGGCAGGGTAGATTGGAGCCAGCAAGACAGGAGGGAAGGGCATCAGTTCGTTCGTTGTGAGAGTAGCCTGGATCTCTATCTTCTGAGTGCTGCTATGTACCAGGGACTGTCCTGGGTACTAGGGCTACAGTAGTGAACCAAACACAAAAATCCTTGCCCTCACAGAATTTATATTCTAGTAGGAGGAGGTAGAAACAAACAAATGAAGAGCTGATACATCAAGTGGTGGTGAACACTAAGATAGAAAAAGAAAGCAGGGTAAGGGGACAGAGAGGGATGGGGGTACTATTTTAGATAGATTCACCAGGAAAGGTCTGTCTGAAGCAGTGACATTTGAGTAAGGACCTGAATTGAACTATGGGGCTCTATGGGGGAATTATAGCGTGGGCCCAGGAAGTGGCAAGTTTCCTGAGATAGGTGTGTTAAAAGATCAGCAAGGAGGTGGCTGGAGCTGAGTGAGCAAAGGAGAAAGTGTTAAAAGATAAAGTTGGATGGGCTGGCCTGGTGGGGTAGTGGTTAAGTCTGCGTGCTGTGCTTCAGCAGCCCAGGGTTCACAGGTTTGGATCCCAGGCACGGACTGATGCACTGCTCATCAAGCCATGTTGTGGTGGCATTCCACAAAATAGAGGAAGATGGGCACAGATGTTAGCTCAGGGACAATCTTCCTCAGCAAAAAGAGGAGGATTGGCAACAGATGTTAGCTAAAGGCCAATCTCCCTCACCAAAAAAAAAAAAAAAAAGATAAGGTTGGAGAGGTAACAGGCACCAGAACATGGAGGGCTTTATAGGTCATGCCGGCGACTTTGGATTTTATTTGGAGTGTGTTGAGAAGCCATTGGAGGATGTTGAGCACATGAGTGACGTAATGTGACTTATAGTTTTAAAGTGATCACTCTGTGCAGCATAGACTAGAGGCAAGGGTTGTTTGTCACATGGCAATACATACCTGAAACTGTGTGTGTGTGTGACTGTTTCTGAGTGCTCAATTCTGATCCACTGGGAAAATGGTCGTTTACGGGTCAGTACCACACTGTTCTGTTCACTCTGGCTTTGGAATATGCCTTACAATTGGCAGGGTGGGTGACAAAGGTTTTCAGATTTCATTTACAACACTGACATAGCCTATTTGCAGCATAATCTCAAAGCTGGGTGATATTTTTGAGGCAATAAAGATATTTTGTGTGGGTGTAGCCTAGGAATCATATAAACCATTACATTGCTGTTGAATAATAAGAGCCTCCCTGGTCAAATGGGTTACTTAGGGTATTTTACCATTCGGCTTCCAACCACTTGCCTGGCCTTATCTCCTCCTTTTATCTATTTGTGTAGTCAGCATGTCCTACATCCAGCCAAATCAGAGTCCCTGAATATATTCTACACTTTCCCACTTTCATGTTTTTCTTTGCTTATGCTGCTACTTCTCCTGAAAACTCCTCCCTTGTCAGGGCTACATGTAGAAATTTCACCTATCCTACAAGGCTCACCTCGAATATCACTTTCTCGATGAAGCCTTTCCTGATGCCCCTGACAAGATATGATCTCTCCCTCCCCTGAATCTTGATGCCATTTGCTTGGCATTTCCTTTCTGTCCCTTACCTTTCTGGTTCTTATCTGAGTCATTTGTGCACCTGCCTGTGAGGTGTTGAAAACAGGGCTTCTCACTTAATCTTTTCAGTCTCCCTAGCACCCAAAACAGTGCATGCAGCAGGTGCTCAGTAATTGCCTGGTGAGCTGAATTTGGTGGAATAACTTGGTTGCTCTGTTCTGATCAGGTCCCTTATTCCCAGGCAGAACGAGATCTGCTTTCAGGATCCAGTAGAATATAAGTTGCTTCAAAATGTTGAGTATAGATTCTGCCTTGTGTCCTCTGCTCCCTTTTTCTTTTATTTTAAAGAAACTCATTTACTGACAGAACTTGGGTCATATTAGACCTGTGACCAATTGAAATGTGTATTCTTTGACTACCTGTTTGAAGTGTTTTGTGCACAGCATTTCCATGCCCTCTTGACTTGACTTTGGTGGCAGGACAGTTCAGTGGTGAATGTGAACTGATTTCTTGACTTCATTTTGATTAAACAATGGATGGATAGGCTTTGTTTTGGCATCCAGGAGGTCTGGTCAGAGGTGACTGACTAAAGACAGACACATGGCATAAGAGGACAACAGTCACCCCTGCTTTCTTGCTTAAGGATGAGATACTAGGCTATTATCAAGTCTAATTGCTGCATTTTCAGTGACACAAAGTGACTGGTAGTATATTTGGACTGTGAAATAGCAAGCTAGGCTATCATGCGGCTATATTACATTTCATGAAGTGAGGTAAAACATTTTCAGCTTAAATTATATTCCTTTTGAGAATCGCAGAAATCACATTGAAAAAGAGGTGAATTAGATGGCACCTTTGGCCACGGTCATAAGATTGGAAACTTGGGGACAGGATGGTACAGAGGAAAGGAGCTTTGACCTTATACAAGTACATCTCCCTCAGCCTTTTTTCCTCACTGGCAAATACCACCCACCTTGCATAGTACTTGTCAGAATTAAATGAAAGTGCCTAACACTGTCCCTGGCACATAACTATACTCAAGAAGTTAGTTCCCTTCTCCTTTCTTTCCTTCACAGAGATGAACACTCTTCAAACAAATATTTAGATAGAGGGACAAACACATTCATTTTCTAAGTGAATCCTGCATCCTGTAAAGGAAGACAGCATGCATTCCTAAACGCATAAATGTAGCCTATATTCGAGGCCCCATGCTACTCAGTGTGGGCTGTGGGACAGCAGCAATAGCATCACCTGGGAGCTTGTAGGAAAATTCAGTCTCAGACCCCATCCCAGACCCACAGAATCAGAATGTGTATTTTAACAAGATCCTGGGTGAATCATATGCACATTAAAATTTGTGAAGCATGGCTCTAGGTACTGCCTTTCAGAAAAAAGCAGGAAGCCATCCCAATAGGCTGTGACCTCATTTGTCTTAACATACATCTTAACTAATGGATCTCAACATCACACCTGTGATTATAACAGCATTGATGATGACTACATTATTTTGTTTGCAATATTTAGTAAGTTTCACAACAGAAAAGGGAAATAAAATCCAACTGCTGGAAGTCCTCAACAGGACATGAATACCTTTTTTTGTATCAGCTGATCCTTGACCTAGATGTCGGCATAAGAGAGGAGAGAAGTCTGTTTATGTATGTGGAGGAGTTATTATTTACAATAAAAACATCCATTCTCATTTGTTTCTTTCAACAAAGCTGAGTTTAAATTATGTCTTGAATGCATTCATCTGGTTTGTAAGGTTCACGGATATGTTAGATTTACATAAATTCCAAGATTATGAAGCTGGTGACTCCCAGCACATACTAAAAAACCTTTCCCAGCCAAAGGTGGGAACATAATAGTTCACCTGCTGGGACTAATTTCCAAAGAGGTGGACGTGCCTGGCAACACTGTCTTTTAGCCAGGCAAATTTGATAGCTTCCTTTTTAAAAAGGGAATTTTAATGGGCTAATAATTTTCCTTTGCCTCTCAACATATTAGGCTACTTTCAGTCACAACCAGGACATGTTCAAATATCAGGAGTCGCAGGACTTTGTCATTATGGAAAAGCTGTTCTTCATGCCACCTTTGCAGGCTTACAAGGTAGCTTTCATTTACTCTTTTGTTTGAATTTACTTTATTACTTTACTTAACTCTTTGTCCATTTCAATCCTAAGTGGTATAAAATGAAAAATAAGAGGAGAAATTTAGAAAAGTATGATTTCAAAAATGGGACTGTTTCCAGTGATAAAGCTTAGCAATGAATTATCTTTATATATTTTTGTCAGCCAAGGAACTTGGCTGAATAAGGTGTTGACAAGAACACTAATCAAACAGTGAGACATTTAGGAAACAGCTACAGCTAGTTCAGGGTTTAACTATCATCTTAAAGCTGATGACTTCAAACATTATGCAAGTAGCTCCCTGCTTTCCTAAAGAAAGAAATCCTGAAAATATGTGCAGAAATCCAATGTATGAGTCAAACAATAGACTCACATGTTATTGGGGACATGGGAGGGAGTTGATTCCCAGTGAGGTAAAAAGTAATATAAAAATCCCCAATTATACCTTACTTTCTAGCCACAATTTCCAAAAGTAGATTTTCACAATTTTATTTATCTTCCATAATTGTAATCCTTTTGTTCACGATTAAAGAAATAAATGCCTGAAGCCCAACGAGAATCCAGTTGAAACTAAATATTTGCCATGTGACAGCATATCCAATAATTTCCATGTTTGTCTTAATTAAGTTTGAGATAATACTTCTTGTCATTAGTATTAATCCTGTTGTTCTTCTGAATTTCTGTTTATTCTTATAAGGGAAAATGTAACACAATATTCTAAAATGTCCCCAATAAACACTGTTGAACGTACAAGCCAAGATCTTTGGAACCATTGTCCAGGCTTAGCACATAGTAGGCTTTCAACAAAATGCCTGATGAATTGAAAAGAGACTGAAACATTATAAAGAATGCCAAAGTACCAGCTCTTTCAATCAATTCAGTGGAAAAGACTAGTCAACAGTTCTTAATGCCAGGAAGACAAATCAACTAGGTGACTGAGTTTTTCACTTGCTCACATTTGTGCTACAGTATAGAAACTCATCATTATTTGCTCTAATCACAGCACATCAAATACCTAAATGAAGCCATTCAAGGAAGGAGAGTAAGAAGTTATAGCAATTTGCTAATATCTCAGAAGAATGACCATAGCTTTTTCAGAGGTAGATTGTCAGGGAACTTGGAATCAGGTCAAGTGGACAAGCAGTAATGGCATCAAATCCTCAGCACTGTGCTAGGCTTGGGTGGGGAGGGTAGAGAAACATAGTAGAATGCACATTACTTTGTCTTCCAGTAATTCAACCATATTACCAAAGGGACAATTCTCATACATGAGGAAAAATTAGGGACTGACAGGATTAGGTCGCAGTTCCTGAAAGAAGAGAAATCAATGCCAAATCAGTCTACATACATCAAAATTAGTTTTACAGCTCCCCAAAGTATGGTAGCCTACACTGTGGACATGAATGTCCCATGTAATGACATTCCTTCAGTATGCCTAGGATATGCAGCTATGGGTCCAAACCCATCATAACAAAGAGAATTTAAAATGGCATCATCATTCTGTAACTAAAAAGACCTTCCATCAAGAGGAATCAATTTGCCTGCCAGTTTTCAACAATATTTCAGAATTCTATTATGGCAGTATAAAACCAACCCAACGAGGCATCTTTGTTTTGGTTCTACTGGGATTTGGTTTCAAAATCTCTATTGGAAAGCCTGGCCTAGCCCAAGTGAAGCATCTAATGCTGAAAGGTGAGCAGGGGTAAGATGTCTTGGTGGATTTTACTGCACTTGGATCACCTTGAAGCTGGCTGAGTCTCTACCCTCTTTTCCTTGTGAGAGTGATGTGAGAGGCTGCCTTTTCCGTTCTTTGCACAAATCGTTATCATGCAACATTGCTTGCCCTGTCAGCAGATGATTTTGATTTTTGGATTTGACAACCTTGGCAGGGTCTGCATAGGACTACAGGATTGAAGGGGGACAGGGCTCCAGATAAAAGATGAGGGCAGTCTGAGCTTTTCCCTGGCCTGGGGCAGAACAAATCATAAGAACCAGTTCAAATCTAGGACTAATCGGCAGCTGCAATCCCTAGTATGTAGCTCAAGCTAGACCTGCACTGTCCAATACAGTGGGCACTAGCCACATGTGGTCAAGCCCTTGAAATGTGGCTAGTTTGAATTGAGATGTTCTGGGAGAGTGAAATATACACCCCATTTCAAAGAGTTAGTATGAAAAAAATATGCAAATTATCTTATTAATAATTTTATGTTGAAGTGATAATATTTTGGATATATTTGGTAGGATAAAATATATTATTAAAATTGATTTCAGCTGTTTCTTTTTTTCTTCATTTTTATTGATGTCAATAGTTTATAACTTTGTGGGGTTTTAGCTGTACACTATTTTTTGTGCGTCACCATGTGGATGCATCCCTTCAGCTGTTTCTTTTCACTCTTTTTTCATGGGCCTACTGGAAAAGTTCAAGTTACATATGTGACCTTGCATTGTATTTCTATTGGCAGCGGGTGATCTAGAATCTTGCAATGCATAGGCATGAAGCGAACCTCAGGACTCGAGTTACCCTTCCATAGTCAAATATGTCAACCTTCATTTCTTTTTCCATTTATATCTCATAACCGGGACCTGCATGAATGGCTGTTGTCATCGGATTTGCTGTCCACGGGGAGCCTCGGGGTCTGCTCTTGTTCCAGAGCACCGAGGATTGGGCGACGGGGAGACACATTATTCATTTGCTGTTGCTGGTGGAAAATGCTATGTTGCCAAATGCTTCTCTCAGGAGGTGAAAAACCCCCTTTCAGTTCATCCTCAGATGCCCAAATAAATCTTGTGCCTCCCCCCACTGCAACAAAAATATTACAATAATAAAGCATTTGTGTCAACCAAAAAGTATCCCAAAGTCTTTTGCGCCTGTAGGGAGACCTGCTGCCAATAAGGCATTAAATCTGAGGGAAACATTTCTGCAATTACTGATCAAATACAATACAGCTAAATTTCACCTCCAGCATATCATTTAGATAATGGGTATGGAAATTATCCATTCAATAGCTATTCAAAAATAACTCAGGAAGATTGGTTGCTAGATACTTCACAGACCTTCGGAATAATCCTTTCTAATCAGGCTAGTGAGAATTCAATAGGCAACATTTGCCTTGGACGAAATAACCTTTTGGGGGGTTGCAGGGCTGCGGGCTTGCTCCTTCTCCCATTTGGCGTTCAGGAGGTGAAATTGCTAACAGGCAAAAAGGCAGGGACTCTCTCCCTGTGGGCCGAGCTGCTGCCCAAGACCCACCAATGCTCAGTGCAGACAGCTGTGCCTGCAAGTTAAGTGAGGCGCCTTAGTACTTATCAATCAGGAATCAGCAGGGCTTCTAGAGTTGTCCTCATTAAATTTAAAGTATATTCTCTCCCCAGCAGCAAACGTCTCCATTGCCATCCATTTCTGCACAGCCAATTTTAGGCAATCAAACAGTGTTGGCTTCATCACTGTCTCCGAACAGATTTCCAGCTCGACACAGCTCTTCCCAGCTTCCCTGATCTTTGACAACCAGTAGCTATCTCCCTCTGGTTGCCACCAACTCATCCCTGACTCTAAGCCTTTTCTGATCCTTTTATCTTCTCACTGCCTTTCTCAGGCCAGATGTTTTTGTCCATAAAATATGCCACTCCTACCTATTCCAGCAGAAATGCTCCTTCATTCTTATTTATTTCCGGGTCCCCCATATCCCCATTCTCAGCACACGGTAGATGCCGAATGTTGGATGTCTACTTGCTTACTTACTCAAGAAGGCCATGTAGTGAGGTTGAAAAGAACACAGTTACTTACTGGGATCAGGAAATATCACTCGCCACCTGATTAGCTATGTGACACCCGGGCAAGCCACTTAACCCATCTATGCCTCAGTTTTTGTAACTATAACCTGGGAATAATTATAAGTCCTTCCTCATGGGATTCTTCTGAGACTCAAATGAGAGACCCATAAAGTGTAAAGTGCTATAGACTTTTTGTTCATTCATTTGTTAAGCATTTAATCAGCCTTTATTTTGTGCAAGGCAAAGATGAGGAGCTGGGCTTATAATGGCAAACAAGGTCCATTTCTCATCTTCAAGGAGCTCACAGCCTGGAGCGGGGCACAAACATGCTGCTAACTCTAATAGGTGGCAAAATGAGATGAGTGCTATGAGTAGGACAAGTAGATCCTATGATTATGAGAACCCGGGACAGAATGATTCATTCTCATCTTGGGCTTGGGGGAGTGGAAGAGGGAAGACAGAAAGGTGGTAGCATTTGTACTGCACCAGAAGGGTGAGGTGGGTTTGATAGACCAAGGAGGAGGATGTGAAAGGCAGAATGAGAGTGTTGAAAGGCAAGAGATAGGTTTGGGAGATACCAGAGCACCTAGTGTGGCTGGAGATCAGAGTTAGAGAGGACTGCAGGGGAAGAGACGGCTGTAGTTGGGAAGGTGGGCCGAAACTAGGTTGTGGTGGGCTTGAAATGCATACTGCAGAGTGTGAATTCAAGTCCTGTAGCTAAGGGAAGGCTGAAGAATGTTTTTTGGAGCAATTTTGCAGTTTGAGAAGCTCACTCTAAAGGTTAACTGGAGAATGGAAGGAAGATGTACAGGACTTGAGATAGGAAGAACGGGAAGGAAATTATTGTAATACAAATCATATAATCCAGAATTTCCCTATGGATTCCCCAGAACTCTAGTCTGGAGAGAGGCTCTGTGAATCGTGGTGTCTGTGGCCAAATGTTTGTGAAATGCTGCTTATTGTAGGCCTCTGTTCAATATTCATAAAACATATTAGCATATTCTTCCAGTGTCTAAGAAGTCTTTGTTTTATTTAGCAGTTTTTTAAACTTAATTGATCACAGAATTTTTTTTCCACAGAAGACCCAGTAAAACTAGTGTTCATCTGTGTCAAGATCATGAAAGACCTAGAAATTGTCACAGGTTGGAAGTGATTAAAGAGACTTGAATGAATGCAATGTGGCATTTTGGATTCGAGCCTGGAACAGAAAAAGGACACTAGTGGAAAAACTGGTGAAATCCAAGGAAAGTTTGGAGTTTAGTTAATAGTATTGTACTAATGTTAATTACTTAGTTTTGACAAATTTATCGTGGTTATGTAAGATGCTCACATCGGGGGAAGCTGAGTGAACAATATACGGAAACTCTCTGTACTCTTTGCAATTCTTCTGTAAATCTAAAATTAATTCAAAATAAATAGTTTAAAAAAATACTAGTGTTCATCAAAACGGACTCTGAGAAATTGTGGCATAAACTGATTTAAGCACAATCCAGGTTTAATAATATATTTCATTTTCTTAGCATTTGGAAGTAAACATAACCCTCTATTTTTAGTAGAAAAATGAAACTCTTTCAAAATTTTACCACTAATATAAGTAAAACATCTAGCACATAATTGGAGTTCAATAAATCCTAGTCCCCTTTTCCAATCCTTTCTTCGATTTAGGAAACAAAATTGCCAAGTGGTTATTTAGAAACATTGTTTTATTGAACCAAAAAGTTGTTTAAAAGTTGGAGTTATGTGAAAGCTTGTTCCCTTTCCACAGGAGATAGAAGAGATGGAAAAAGGCATTTAACACTCAGTTACCAAGTCTTCCTAGAGCAGACAGGAACTGCTACTGTGCAATTTCCAACATTCTGTTCTATCACTGTGTTAAATAATAGATAGGAAAGCCTAAGATAACGTTATATTTCTAAGCATCTAAAATGACCTTAAAAATTTGAAGAGTATGAAATAACTAAACTATATATAACCAACACAGAGATCAAAAGAAATTAAGTTTTAAAGGAAATTTGTAACATAAAATGTACATACACATGGTACAACCATTCATGGGTACAAGTGACACCCTCCACCTCCCAAAACACACACACGTGCACACACCTGTGCTCCCCTCCTTCTCAGCAGTCTATCAGCTTTAGGATTTGCTTGCAGTGATGGGTTTAAATCAAATCTTTCGCACTTTATGAGGATATAACTGAAGAGATATGTGGGTCCGCCTGGGGAACATGGCACCCTTCTTAGGGTGCTGGTCTCAGCACACCATCCCCCAGATGTACACTTCATAGGGTACCTAGAGTCCCTCCAGTAGCATCTCTGACAGCATCTTTGACTGATTGACTTTATTTCCTCACTTCATCTGTTTTAACCTGTGTTGAGAGAAAACAATGTCCTGATCTCTGGTTGTTCATGAGACTTAATGATTCTGTCCAAATTATGTGTGGGGGTCGGGGAAACAGGGCTCATACTGCTGCTCCTCATAAAGTCTGGGCTTCCAGGGTCTCAACTGCCAGTATTTATACCCCAAGGTGAATCAGGGCAACCTATACTCCTGAGGGGACCCCAGTTAAAACCCAGTGTCAGGTCACGTGAGGTGGAGGATGTTATGTACCCAAGCTGGGCCTAGAGTAATCAGGGAGAAGAAAGGAGGTGGGAGACAGCTGGTATTTGGGTCCAAGAGAAGCCCACGCCAACCCAAGACACCAGTTATCTGAAACGGCTTCAAGTGGAGATGCGGAGATACTCCATCCCTCCCTTAGGAAGCACTTTTCCTACTGATGTTCAGGATATAAATGGCTTTATTTTACTCTATGCTGTTAGGGCCCCTGAGGAGGATCTAGATGAACTAGAAGGAAGCAGATTTCAGACCATAATAAGAAAAAGTGTAAGTAGAAAGAGTTTGCTAAAGATAAGTGTGGCAGCCTCAGGGCATAGTAAGCTCACTCGGGGGTATTCAAAGCAGAAGGTGAAATGGCATTTGGCAGGAAAAGTGTGGAGAAGAATCAAGCATATCAGGGATGGAGAAGCTCAAAGGACTCGCCTTAAAGCAAAGATCCATCTATTTGACTTTGGCAAAGAAAGACTTCAGCGAACACACACACACACACACACACACATCCTCCCCTCAGCTCAGGGTCCTGGCAGCAAGCTGAGTTGGAATTAGTTTAAGTGTCCCACCAGATGAGCGTGTCTGTGTGCCTGGAGAGTATGTATTGTATGTATATTGGTTAGCAGGAGTCACCTAATAGAAGGGGACAGAGAAGACTGTTTATGAAAAACTGATGATTGTTTAGAGAAGACAATCTAGATCATTAGGGTTTACTTTAAAAATCTAAACTTCTTTTCTAGTGATGATCACTTAGTTCTTCCTTAATGCAGTCCCCAAACTCCTATTAGACTGAAAAAGAAGGGAGAAGAATATTCCCGCTAGTTGACAATAATTATAAAAATAGCGAGTATTCAAGTGTTCATTATCTTCCAGGCTAAGAACTTTACCTGCATTTAATTATTTAATTCTCATCACAGCCCTTTGAGATAGGCACTATGTTCATTCCCATTTACAGATAAAGAAATTGAGGCTCAGAGAAGTTAAGGGACTTGCCAAGGCCCCATAGCTACGGATGACAGAGGACTTGAACTTCTGCAGTCCTACTGCAGAACCTATGCTATTAACTCCTGGACAATACTGCTAAATTTGTACTTACATCAGGATTGTTGGGATCTAGCTATTTGAGGGTCCACAGCTTCAGGGAAGAAGAAAAAGAATTGTGGCCCAGGAGGCAAGGACCTCTCCCTGAAGCTCGCTTGGCATAGCTCCCATGTCAGGCCTCTAGGCCCAGCATGTAGTGGAAGTCTCACTGGGATGGGCAAGGGCATGCTTTTCTATAGGCTGTCCTCTGACCTAGAGCAGCCAGGGGATGGGGACACCTGGCTTTGATTTTCTCCTCTCTTATTTTTTATCTGGAAAATGAAAACAAAAAACATCTTTTCACTCAGCTGTCTTCTATCTCGTTAGGTTCCCTGTCTTGAAAACACATCTCTGTCAAGACCATGATCAGATTAGGATCTTCATGGATCCACCATTTGTGGAATTTCTCCCAAATGAAGAGACCAATGATAGTTTTTCATACTCACGATTGACAGAGAATAGAATTCAACAGTGGAGAGGAGATGCTTTGTGTCTGAATAACAGTATCTAAGTAAATAAATAGAAAATGTATACAGTCATATCTAAAAGCAGTCCTGTAGTCTCCCTGGGCTTCTCTCGAAAAGTAGAGTGCTCTCAGAGTCTGCATACAGCACAGCATCCATTCTTGTTATTTGGCTGGTTCTGCCATAAAGGAAAGATTAATTAATGACCTTTACAGTTTAATGTATAACTATCCTTCAAATATATTCACCCATCCTTTATTTTCTTTGTTGCTTTCCAATAGAAGAGACAACGGGGTATATATTCCTGTAGAACAATAGATTATTATCCTAATTATAGTTGCCTGGTGTTTTCTACACTTTTACCATTTTATTAAAAACAATTATCTGAGAAGAACCAATCTTTTGTAATACCTACCCTATTGTTCTCATTTCTCTCTGATTCTGATGAGGTCTTTTCAAAGGGTATTTTATTCATAATTATAGACTATAGGGCAATTGCTCAGAAACTGAGTCCAGGAGATATTTTGTTGAGATTAATTTTTCTTGTACTTCTTGATCCAATTATGTCTTTAGTTTTTTTAAACTAGCCACTTAATAAACCTATTTCTTTTCTGTAAGGCAAGCATACTATCTATTAGAAATGATCAACATTAAAGCATGTTTTTAAAGAGTAAATATTTTAGAAAAGTATAAAATAGTAAATATGATTTTTTTTGTTTCATAAGATGAATCCCTCCTTTGCACGTGAGTAGGTGGCAGAAAAAAGTGCTTTAAATTCAAGCATTCTTCTCTGATTATAGGAACAGATAGCTATTTTATGTAGGCTGTTGGTCATCTCAGGAAAAAAAATCTATGCCATCAGGACTGTATTTTTTAAGTCAAGCTCAGTCAAAAGATATCTGGGTGAAGAGGCTGATTAGTCCCAAGTGGAGGACAGGCAGAAAATGTGGGTTAGGGGATTCAAGTGACAACGCCCTGCGGTGTAGTGGGCAGAAGCATCCAGACACAAAACCTTTAGTTCTTCGACTTTCAAACTTTTTGACCATGTCCCAGAGTAATACACTAAACATCACTACCAGTACACACGTACATGCACGGGCACACACACACAACACACTTGTTCTCTTCCTCTCCGAGAGGCACTCTCATATTTTCTATTATATATTATCCTATTCCTATCTTTTTTTTTGTGAGGAAGATTGGCCCTGAGCTAACATCTGTGCCAATCTTCCTCTATTTTGTATGTGGGATGCCACCACAGCATGGCTTGATGAGAGTGTGTAGGTCTGCGCCTGGGATCCGAATCTGTGCACCCCAGACCGCCGAAGTGGAGCACATGAACTTAACCGTTATGCCACTGGGCCGGCCCCTCCTATTCCTATCTTAACCCATACCATTCCTTTCTATTCCATTTTTTAACATACTGGTTGTAATTTCATGACCCATGAATGGGTCATGACCAGTAGTTTGAAAAGCACAGTTCTTGGTGGGATTTGGGGTGACAGAGGAGTCATTCTGGGGAAGACTCATGAAAAAACTCTTTTTGGCCATCCCCTCTGCATTGCCCTAGCGCCCTGGTCTAGCGGCATCGGGCTGGGTGCCTCATGGCTTATTGGGAGAGAGCACCTCTCTCCACTCCCAGATTGTTGCTTTTCATGTAGGCTTCAGAGACAATTTCATGAAGTCCCCTCAGCAGCTCTGCTGACTCTCAAAGATGTCCATTTGTTCAAGTTTTCTTCTGCCCTGCCCTACAAGCTCTGGGGCTGCCCAGTGAGTAGTCTATCTGATGGTGGGGTGAGTCAGTGGCGTGGATATGTCATCTAAGTATGAATGGGATTTAAATCAAGCGTCAATGGAAAGTGACAGGGCTATTAACTGTGCTTTGCTCTCAGCTGCCTGCCCTCATATGTCAAGTAGATAAGCTAGAAGGATCGCCAGTGTAACTTTTTTAAGGGAAAACACAAGGGTTCAGCTTCCACTTTGGTTTTATTTTTTTAAATCAATGACACTTCATCTCTGTTCCTTAGCCATTTAAGTCCCATTTCAAGAACAAATTCTAATTGCTTTGCATTTCACTCTAGAGTTTCTCTACACTTTGAAGATTGGCATGCTAGACTAAAAACAGAGCAGCTCTTCCTTTATGTCTTTATCCTGGCTGATATTTCTTTACTTTTTGAAAGAGTTACTATTTTAAAATTTTAGTAAAAATTCATATTCATCATTGAAAAATATGAAAATGTGAAAAAGCAAAAGTAACTTTTAAAAGCCTCACTAATCCTACCACACAAGGACCAGACACTATGCACATCTATCACACTGGACTTTTTCCTATGCTAACAAATCCATGCAAACATATGAATATTTTAAAAACCAGGGTCCTACTATATACGCTGACTTTTTGTTGAACAATATATTGGGAACATCTTTGTATATCCACAAAAATAGACTGAAATAACATTTTCCATGGCGACATGGAATCCCACTGTATAAATGACTCATAATTTCTTTAACCAGTCTTCTTTTGTTGCCTATGTAGGTTGTTTCCATTTTTCACTATTACAAGCAAAACTGTGATAAACATCTTTGTGTAGACATCTGTTCACACATTTAAAATTATTTCCTTTGAATAAATTCTTAGAATGGAATTTGTAGATCAGCACGCATGCACATTTAAGGCTCTTGATAATTATTTTCAAAATGCCCTCCAGAAAGGATATACCAGTTTCAACCCTATCATCAGTAAATAATAGTGCCCATTTCATCATACCCTCAACAGCAATTCATTCTTACAACTTTAGCCAATATAACTGACAAAACTGGGTAGGAGATTTTATGTATTCTCAATCACGTTTTAGTTCATTTCAGCTAAATTTCCACAAGATGCTCCAAGCACCCCACTTCTGCACCTTCCTTTCAGGATGCATATTGCCAAAATGTCTTCCAAAAAGTTAGTCTTGATTATTCTCTCCCTGGTTGTCTGTGAGTGTCTCCTTCTCTACCCCTCACCCCTCTGGGTATTAGTATTCATTTTCATTTTTGTCAATCTAATAACTGGCCACGTTAGTTGAAGGCTTAGTGAAATCCTTTACTTGACATCAACAATGGATGGGACATCTGAATGTTGCCACTTTCAACTGGCTGTGAGTGGTTCCCAACATTGTGATTAGATTTCCTGCTGAGTCTTTTCCTCGCTGTCTGGTTCCAGGGTGCCAGGCTTGGCAGAAGCCTTCAGGTACCTGTGGCTGCAATTGTCCAGGGAGGTTTGGCCCACAGTGACAGGTGACAGGGTCCTTTGACTCCTGGCCCTGGTTTGCTTGCAGTGGGCACTCGGTATTCAGCCTAAATGGGAACAGTCTTTGCTCAGAGAACACCGAGATCCTGGGTGAGGTGTGTCTTCTCCTGTTTGAGACAGATGGAAAGTGCCAAGAAAAGAGTAGATGGTCACTTGAGATGGGATTCCCTGGGGGCACCAAGCTATAAGCAAAGGGCAGCTTTGAGTCCTGATTGGGAAGGCCTAGGGTTTATAGTTTCCATGAGCCTCTCTTTTGATAGCTAGGTCTCAAATCATGATTGACACCTGTTCAGTAGGCTTCTGGAAACTGGTGAGGAACTCAGTTATCATCTGTAGTGTTGTCTCTGTTAGCAAGTGCTCTCCAAGTTTGAGCCAACTTTCCTGGAAATTTTCAGATCCAGCCTTGTTACAATCCAGATTCCCAGCCCTAGAACTTTTGAATCAGAATCTCTGGGGTAGGACCCACGGATTTGCCCTTGTAAGGACTGTCTCAGGTGATTTGGAAGCATTGTTAAATTTGAGTAAGAGCTCTCTTAAATCTCTTCTTAATCTTTAATGTGCATGAGTCACCTTGGAATTGAGTTAAAACGCAGATTCTGATTCTGTAGGTCTGGAATGGGGCCAGTGATTCTCCGTTTCTAACAGGCTCCCAGGTAATACCTATGCTGCTTGTCTGTGGACCACACTTTGAGTAGCAAGCAAGGCTCTAATTCATGCTCTACTACTAACCAATTGGGATTGCTTCCGTCTTGGAGTGTGGGGTGCAAAAGGGACCAAAAAGGGACCAGAGAATGCATCACAGAAGAGGTGACATTTCAGCTGGGCTTGAGGATGAGTAGGAGTGGAGGAGAGATGAGAAATGGTGTTTGTGAGAGGCTACCTGCTCTTATCAAATTTAAATTTATAACTTACTCCCTCTTAGAACTTTTGAGGGACTCAATGTTTTCTGCAGTCCAAAACTTATGGATCAGCATCTTCAAATCATCTTGGCTAAACATTTCTTAAACTGTGTGTGGATCCTAAACAGCAATCATTTTTTTTTCTTTGGAGAGTTTTGTTGATTTTGCGGTTTAGAGATACAGGCTCCCCTCAAAAGACACATGGAAAAATTCCTTAAAATATCTTGTAAGTTTGGTTTGTAAGAAATTGGAAGGAAGGTTGTTTTTTAATTTTTTTAATTGAGGTATAACACATACAGTGAAGTGCACCAACTTTAAGTGTACAGCTCAACAAACTTTCATACATATACACATCCATGTAACTGCTACCCAAATCAAGATAAAGAACATTTTCAGCACCCCAGAAGCTTCCTTCAGTGCCTCCACCCAGTTAACACACCCCCCCACAAAGGTAACCACTATTCTCACACCCGAAATCATAGATTAGTTTTGCCTGTTCTTGAATCTCATTGAATGAAATGATACAGGATGCATTCTTCTATGTGTGGCTTCTTTTGATCAACATTAAATTTTTGAGATTCATCTGGGTTGTTGCATGCAGCCCACCCTCAAAGAAATGCTGTTAACTCCCTTGTAATATTTTGAAAGTTTGGTTTTGGCAAGATTGGGGGAAGGCTGAGGGTTTTTGAATGGGGACGACCACAAAGGAAGCGAAACAGCTGATGGGAACACTTGGAAGTGAATGAGGCAAGACTGTCCGAGTTCTTGGAGCCTCTTTTGGGCTCTTCCTCTCCTTCCCAGATTGCATTTACTGGTATGGCCTAGACCTGTAAAGACCACACCTAAGAGGCTAGGCCTTGGGCTCAGCAATCCCTAAACCGACAACTCCTTTCATTTAGCCACAGAGCTGAATAGAAGAGCTGAATAGAACTCCTATGTGCTCCTGGAGTTTTCCCCTTTGATTAGGAGAGATACTCTTACAGGAATAACTGTTACATAAGAGAGTGTGAAAACATTATAAGGTTATTAACCACAAAGGGATATAAAAGATCAAAGGAGGCAGGGATAATTCCAGTTGGTAGGGTTGAGGGAGACTTCAGAAAGGTGTTGATATGTCAAGTGGGCTTTGAAGAAAGAATATGTTGGCCAGGTGAAGAAAGGAAGGTGCTTAAGGAAGAGATTTCCAAGCAGAGGGAACAGTGTAAACAAAGATAGGATGAGGTGTGGCATTTTCAGAGAATGGTGAGTCTACCAGCATGGTTGGAGCGTAAGGGAGAAGGGGGTGGGGTGGGGCATGGACAGATGAAGCTAGTAATAGAAAATAGATCTGAAAAGTAAGTTGTGGCCAAATTGAGGAGACCTTCAATACTATCCCAAATACTTTAAAGTTTGTGCTAGAAGCAAAAACAGAGCCACTAAAGGTTTTGATAGGGCTGGAAATTTTAGCAAGATGGTAACTCTGGGGACAATGGGAAGAATTAATTAAACGTGGCTGTAGAAGCAGAGACAGACTTTGTCTTGCCTTATTGGGACAGGTAGCATGACAAAGTGGTTAGCGTATCAATTCTAGAGTCAGGAAGCCTGGGTTCCACTTCTGGTTAGAATTCTGGCTCTGTCATTTACTAACTGTGTGGCCTTGGGAATATTACCTAACCTCTCTGAGCATGAAGAATGAGGAAAATTGTAATATCTACCTTCTAGCGATAGTGGGGATTAAAGGAGATTATACATATAAAGTATGGGGCACCGGGCCTGGCACAGATACAATAACTGGTCTCTACTACTATCATTAAAGGCATTAGCCAGTGTTTGGGGTGCAGAGGCCTCTGAGAAGGATGACTTTGTGCTAAGGAGGCTGATGCCTAAAGCTTTTCTCTGCTGGGTCTGTAACGATTCTTACTGCTTTGTCACCTGTTCTTTTGGGGGCCTTGGACTATGTTTGCTGGTGCAGAAAAATTCCCTTTCTGCCTGCTGGATTGCTGGCCTGCCTGGCTCGTAATTGCCAACTGTTTCCTAGAGAGCCCTATGACTGAAGTTTGGGCTTCAAGAATATCTTTCTCTGCTCTCCTTTGTCAAGTTCACTGTAGGAGTCCCACCCCTGGGGGGCCCTGGAGCCTAGAAAAAGGGCAGTGGAGCAGAGTGGAGATGTCCCAAAAGCTCAGCCCAGAAGCTCCGTGCAGCTGCTCAATCAGGAAACTCCTAGGACTTCCTGGGGGGTTTCTCATTTACCTAGCCGGCCTTTTCATGATTGCTTCCTAAGAAAAATCTGGAGTCCTTTTCCCTCCTGAATATCAGTGACCTCTCAGGGACAGAGGCCCTGTTAGAGATACTGAGAATTCTCCTTCCCAGTCACTTCAGTGATGAGCTTCTGACAGGCACGAAATCCATTCTTATTCACCAGGACTGAATTGCATTCTATCACTCTTAACAGACAGAAAAGGCAGCTCTGGTAGGTAGTGAGTTACCCATTCTGGGGGGGTGTTTAAGCTAGACTTAAACTGTTGGTGTGTATGTGGCGGGTAATTTAGAGGCGATTGTTTTATGGGTTGCTAGACCAGGTGACTTTCTAAAGCCCCATCTACTTCTGAGATTCTGTGATGTACTTAAGCTTGCCTGTCAGCTTATTTGCTCACCCAAACAAGTCAGCCAATCTTTGCTGCCACTCACCTGACAAGAAGCACTATCTCATACAGGTTTCCTGTAGAGCCTGAACCCCTCTGGTTTATGAAGCTGTAGTACATTACTCAAATAGTCCTTACAGAAAAATTGATGAGGCAAGTCTATATCTGCCATCCACTCATTAACTCTGCCATGTGCCCATCAGAGGGCCCCTGGTGGGGACAATGGCCCTCTCCACACGGAATGGGCCCATAGGGCCTGCCCTGCCACAGAGCTGCTGCGGGGGGCTCTCCCATTGATGTCCACTCACTGTCTGAGCTCTGAACTGCTCTCAATACCAACAGGGAAGACTCATGGCGCAAATGACAAGTGACACAGCCAGGGGCAGAAAGTCTTGAGCTCTGGGGCCAGACTTCCTGTGTTTAAAGCCTGGCTCTACTCCTTACTAGCTGTATGACCTCGGGCAAATTATCTAACTTCTCAGAGCCTCAGTTTTCTCATTTAGAAAAGGGGCTGACAGTTTTGCCTGCCTCATAGGGCTGACGTGAGACAAACACTGTTTAAGTATTCTCTGTTATTATTAAGTGAGGTTTAATATTGATTTCATTCACTTAAGACACAAATCCAAAACTCCTGGCTTCTTTAGGCTTCCTGACCTCCTCCTGCTCCTTCCCCCTCCCTTCCACAGTCGTCGTTAGAGAAACAGCTGAAGAACAGTGCGTTGACTTGCCATAAAGCCTATGGCTTACCTTCCCTTGAAGATACTGCAGTTTAACAGAGAATAATGTTAAGCCAAAGGAATGAATTGCCAGTGATAGAATTCTTGGTATCAACCGAGGTTAGTGGAGAAGTTTAGGGATGCAGAAGGGCCTGTCAATCAGAAGAAAGAAAGTTTCCTGGTGAGGTTGGTTATATGACGGCTCCAAGTCCCCTCACTGTGTTTCCTGGATACTGAGTTCTTCAAGTGCTGGGAAGAGTTCCGCCTGAAGCAAAGTCTTGGAAAGCAGGACTGCATTTCCCCACAAAGGGGCTTGGCCAGGTTGATATTAGCGCTGGGGAGGGGAGACGCTAGGAGGGGTCGAGTCAGGTGCCAAGCTCTGCTGGAGGTCTAAGAGGCTTCCTTGGGGTCAGGTACAGAAATTCCGGCAGAGGAAGCCAAAGAGCCCTTCCACGGGGGAACGACCAGCTCTGGAGGCAGTAGCCAAAGAGTAAACAAAAGAGCCCAGCGGCACGCACTTGGCCTCTTGGTGAAGTTCACTGAATAGCATGCTTGTTGCCCTGTTGCCTTGTTGACCACACTGGGAGGTGTGTGGTGCCTGAGATTAAGTGGCCACAGAGAAGGAAGGGTGGGAGAGAACTCTCAAGTTAGACTTACGCTCTCTGAAGGAATAAGTACAAGGTAACCTAGATGTTTCCCTGAAACAGAAGGTGGATAACTAACAAGATCTCTGACTTTCAGTTTCTTTTCTTGGCCCAATAACGTTCACCCTCATTATCACCAACCTGTATGAGGATTTTGATGGCATGATTATCTGATTGACCATGACACACAGTTCCTTAGGAATTGGGAAGAGAGTTTTCTGGATAGTTTTGGAAAGCAGCAAAAGGACAAATTAGTGGGAGTTACAGAGCAGCAGATTTGTATTTGACGTAAGGAAGGGTTTCTCAGGATTGAGGCTTCTCTTGGGCTCTCGAGACAGGTGGTGAGTTCCCCACCAAGTGTTCAAGCAGAAGCTGCGTGTTGCTGAGGGCATTTAGGCATCAGAAAAGGTTTGAACAACTTTATCTTAGTTCCCTTGCAACTCAGAGGACACTCTGATCCAGCTCAAAATTGAACCCAAATTGGCTCTGTCCCACTGCAGGAAGTAGCTTTTTCACGTCTTAATATTTTGTTTTGGTGTCATGCACACAATGGTAGTGCATCACCTGGATGGCAACTCCACTGGATTCTTCCAAGTCTTTAGCAGGTTTTTTTTGGCCGAATTTAACAGTGATCTCCTCAAGATGCTTTCTTTATCTATACCAGAGAATCTGGTTGAGAAATTCCATTGCCAGGGATTAAATTTCATACTGTGTTAGATTTTTGAACCCACTTGATGAGTAGTAGCTAGAAGTGCTGAATAGAACTCGAATTGGTTGGGGTCGGATACTATTTACATTTTGCTAATTGCAATGACTGTTTCTAGGAAAAGTAAATTATAGGAAAGAACCAGAGGATTCTTAAATATCAAAGAGCTTTTATGAGATAACATTTTGATGAACTAAGTGCAACAAAATATTCCATTTCTCTCAAAATGCAGAAGAGTTTAATAACGAAGGCACTGTATGCTTAAAATGGATGCATTTTATAGTATATAAATTATACCTCAATAAAATGGTTTAAAAACAGACAAAGGTATTTGCAAAATGTATTTTAGGTTTTCAAGGTTAAATCCCTTGAAAGCACGCTCAGTGAGTGCAGTATTAGGCCTGTATAAGAGAATCTGCCCTAAAGTCAGACTGCCTGCATTTGTAGCCTGGCTCCACCACTTACTAGCTAGGTAAACGTGGCCAAGTCACTTAACCTCTCGAAGCCTCAGTTTGCTCATGTGCCAAATGGGGATAATAATAGAGCTTCCTTCTCAGTGTTGTGAACAATAAAGAGGTGACTCCATGTAGAAGGCTTAGAATAAACAGTGCCTGGCACATAGTAAATGCTCCATAAATCTTAGCTTGTGTGTGTGATGACCTCCAGATGTGTAGATTTACCAATCTTTGTTAGTCTAACTTCTGCTTACTTGGTTAATACAAATAGTTGTTTATGTTTATGATACTTTGTAATTTTTATCACCTTGGTCATATTGCTACATTTTAATAGCTTTCATATTGCTTGTTATTCTCCCATTCCTCCAAAGAGATAACCTAGACATATGTATAGAGCACCTACTATATGCCTGTATTAGTTTGCTAGTGCTGCCATAGCAAAATGCCACAGACTGAGTGGCTTAAACAACAGAAATTGATTTTCTCATAGTTCTGGAGGCTGGAAGTCCAAGATCAAGGTGCTGGCAGGGTTGGTTTCCTCTGAGGCCTCTCTCCTTGGCTTGCAGATGGCTGCCCTCTTGCTGCCTCTTCACATGGTCGTTCCTCTGTGTGCATGACCCTGGTGTCTCTTCCTCTTCTTATAAGGACATCAGTCATACTGATTAAGCCCCACCCTACCAGCCTCATTTTGACTTAATCATCTCTTTAAAGACCTTATCTTCAAATACAGTTACATGCTGAGGTACTGGGGGTTGGGACTTCCACATATGAATTTTACGGGGACACAATTCAGACCATAACAGTGCCCAACTCCATAGTCTGTACTGTGGGGGACAGAGAAGAGAAAAGAGATACATTCTTGCCCCAGAGGGCTTATGATTCACTTGTGGAGATGAGACTGAAAGACAAGCCAATCACTAAGGTTCCAAACAAGTATGTCTTAAAGTATTAATTTTGCGGTGGGAGCACTTCAGGAAACTGAGTGACAGAAGAAGGCTTGTGTGGCCAAGTCAGCTTACCTGGAGGAGGTGGAGCTGGATCGACGGATAGGAATTTGATCAGGATAAAAGAGAGGAAGGCTATTCCAGGCAGAGAAACAGTCTGATCAAAGGACTGAATTTGTATGTCCATGGGACAGAGAGAAACTGGCCAGACTGCAGTTGGTGCCACAATTCCTGGTATATACACAGTCTCCTGTTTTCATGCCTAATGAATTCCTAAAAATACATTTAGAAGTTTGAGTGTGTGGAAAATTGTGTTACCTGATATGAGATAGGGTGGGGGTGTTCCCTTCCCAGAAGACTAAAAATATTACTGAAAAACCCAGATCAATCTGAATGACACATTCACAGCATTTTGTACACGTTCTCTAACTGTGTTGTTCTCCTTCCCAATTGAGCCTCTAGTGTCCTAAGTCAAAAAACTGAGTCCAAAGACTAAGATTAATGAGTCTAATTTTGGACCATGTAATGATTTCCATCTATATCGCAATCATGTTGTGTCTATGAGACCCGAGCTCCTTCTCACTAGTATCAACACTTTTATTATTGTTTTCAACTTTCCACTCACTTTTATAAAGACTGAATGCAAAAAGAGAAATTGCACGAACCACTGTACCCAAGAAAGATAATGCTGCTGAAATATGTGGCATCCTCATGTGACATCTCAAAATGCCCACTCAGTGAATGTTCAGCAGTCCACAGTAGGTGTAGAGATGGCAGTTTTAGGAGACTAATGTAGAATGTACAAAGGGCTGAATGTGTGAAGGTAAGCAAGGACACCCACGCCCCATAAGAGATGAAGATCCTCCAGGGGTCTGGTGCCTGGGAAACCCCCCCACTCCCCTCCAATGGTGCAATCTATTCTCAAATGTGGGACTGCAGGACAACAGAGCCAGCCATTTTGAATAGATCCTTACTAAGGTCTTTGAATAAGGCTTTACCAAGCAGGCCTAACGTTTCTTTTGGGTTGTGAATGGATTCACATAACTTTGGATAGCTGATATTCCTTAGCAACTCAGTAGCAACCGCTTGAGGTCATGATCTTAATGACAAACTGCCTCAGTTCAAGGGGCATCCCAGACTCTCTGAAGAATATTTTAAACAAGATTTTGGAATAAAGATTTATACTGATTTAATTACCGTTTGCAAAGAAAATGGTATCCAAGCCTCTTTCATCTCCGCCAGGCACATTTTTCCAGAAGTAACTGGTGATGAAAAAAGCCCATTTTTTACTTCCTCCTAGCCATGCTGCTGTCCATCCCTCCCCTTTGCCTAAGCTGATTTGGGGGCTCCCCTGGTCATTTTTTTTTTACACCTCAGAAGCACAGAGCTAAATCAGAGCTTAAAGAGTGACCAATCTGGGAACAATGTGAGAACCTGTCTAATGGACAAAACTTACTAAAACTTTGGTTAAATTCATTGGAAAAGTATCTGCCTTTCAGAAAATTCCAACCAAAATATAGAAATGATCTAGTTCAACACTCTACCTGTAGCATAAATACTATCAAGATCTCAAAGGAAAAGATGGCCATAGCCATCACTTTCAATTGTAGTGTGCTTTCAAGTTTTTTCAAAGCACTCTCACATACTTGATCTCATTTTATCCTCATAAGAACCCTACGAGGTGAAGTAGAACAAAAAGTATTATCTCCATTTTATGGCTGAGGAAGCTTGATCATCACACACCATACACACACACACACACAATCTGTGCCTATGAAAAGGTAAAGATGATGAACTCCTTTAGAATCTGAGAGAGTATGGGTGGACGCAGAGACAAAGGATATTGAATAAAAACCAGTGCTTTGTTTAGGGTCAGGGGAGTGATCAGTGTCTACTTTTTTGTTCCATCATTTTTTTAAAAATTCACAAAATGGACAGAGTCACTGCTTGTTCAACAACTAACAGAAAATCACACTATATGAACCTCCAACGGTAGCTAAAAGGCGGAAAGCAAGACCCAGTCACTTGTCTTTAAATACATCTCATGTTCACAAATACAGTCAAAGCATTTAGGCTCCTTAGAGCTCTAGGTTTCTTGTGGCACCAGAATTCTTTCTATTCCCCAGGGGGCAATGGGGGAGGGAAGAGAGGGAGATGCAAAGAAAAGGGATGCACTGTTTAATTAAACTGGTAAATCTTTTTTCCTTTGAGAAAAATATGGCTTCTTAATATTTGGTTTTGCAACTTCAATATCAGCACAAATGCCAGCAAGTCAGCCTATGCATCGGCAAGGGCACTGCTTTTAAGGCTGAGGTGGCATATTAACCACCTCACAGGGGGTGGCTGTTTTACATATATCTTGTTCACAGGAATACAGTATAGGCAGCCACCATTTTGCTGTAGTCCCTTCGCAGCAATAAAATGGTGGCATAAATGAAAACTTTCAGATCAAACACACGTCGGCTGTCTGTCATCATCTTTGGCTTCTTCCCAACTCGCATGTTGATATTGGTTGTCTTGAAACCTAAAATAATGTTAAGGGATTTTCCCCCGCAATTTGGTCCTGTAACATTTAAAATGCTCCAACAGACATGGGCATGTGATGCTCTTTCTTCTCAAACACATTACATTCTCACTTCTTAATTATAATTGCATTTGTAAGAAATACTGAGGAAAAAACCCAGCAACAATGAAGGCTAATTTTAACATGGACAAAGATTTTTTAAAAAATCTTTGAAGATGTCCTACAGCAGATCTTAGGACTAAGTCCTAAGGCAATGATTTTACTTATTTTCCAAGACCCTCCCCCCCTTTAGCTGCAGGGGCCATGCTGCAAATACAATCCAAAACTAATGCCTTCTAATTTTCATTAGTGATTCTTTTAAGGCACAGAATCTGGAAGGTGTGCTGCAAATGCACAGAAATCAATTATAAAGGTTTTGGCATGCTGTTTTCTGCTGGGTGATGGTGAATTCTGCAGATGTTGATTTTTTCTTTAATAGTGACATCATCATTTGAAAAGTGGTTTGCTAAGGAACACACATTGCTGACCACAGGAAGTTGTCTTTCCCTGTGAGAGTCTGAACTCATCTTGGTCATTATGGCTTCCAGTTGTTGATCCATTGCTGCAAGGCGTTTGGAAGGGCTCTCATTCCAAACGAACGTCGACTTTCTATCAGGCATATAGACTAGATTTAGATGTTTCTGGCTCTTTCTGATTTCCCACTCGTATTTCTCTCTGGTGTTCTTAATCCATGAGCATCTCTGAATGACAGAATGTTTTAAATGGCAGTCTTGATTTGCAGTTGGTAGTTTCTTTTTCTCTCTTCCTTCCTTTTTTTCTTTCCTTTCTATGCATTACACACTTAACCATCCACAAGGCAGAAAAGGAATTCAGTGAATTTACAGCTCTGTTTACATCACTCTTGATGCCTTTCTGACCCTTTTCAAAATACCAGCTATATTTTCACAGAGTTGTAATCACTGGGCACATGATGTTTTGTGTTCTGCTTGTTCTAATTAACATTATTTCATGCAGACATTGCCACACATTGAAACAAACCACCTGCTCAATGCTCTAGTGGCCGCGCAATGCACCAATGAGTTGATATGCTATTCTTGGCTTAGCCAGTCCCCTTACTGTTGGGCATTGAGTTGTTTCCAATTTTCTCCTATCATAAATGGCTTTGCTATAAATATCCATATAAAATTAGCTTTTGTCTTTTGGATGATTTCCTTGAGATATAGTCCTATAAGTGAGATTACCAGGTCAAAGGGTAGTCATGGTTTTAGAGCTCTTGTATAACTCTTTGTACCATTCAGCTTCTCCTGCCTGAATGCTCCATCCACAAGGCTACCCAACAGTTCAAGCTGAGTCAATCTGTTTTCATAACTGAAACATTGTTATTTATAGTTTTAGAGAACTTTCTAACTATGATTTTTTACTTTCTCATCAGGAATTTAAAAATTGTGAGTGCTAGGGAGATGACCAGATCTTTTGAGGAAAAAAAGACATTTAACTACTCATCTGAAATGAATGATTTATTGGCCCCCTGTGGCCAGCCAGTGTGAGTCCACCAATAGCCCATGGTCATCGCACAGGGGGTTGAGCTCAGTCAGAAACCCCTGAGCTGCCAGCCTCCTGTATGCTCGTCTGGGACTGGCTGATCTAGTTTTTCTGTTTTTGGTAAGAAATAAACTTTTATTGTGTTGAGATTGATTTCTTTTTGTACACATTCATTCATTCATCGTACAAACATTTGTTGACTAATCCCCATTGACCAAGCATTGTGCTAGGTGCTGTGCCAGGCGACTTACACCCCAGGTTATACAGGGCTGGTGAAAGGCTGCTGGGGCCAAACAGTGGCTGAGCTGCACCTTTGGGCACAGCTGGCCTAAGTGCTGGCAAGCACAGCCTTCACCCCAAACAGTGCACCGTTTATATGAAATTTTTCAATTGCAGACACAATTATTTACATGCTGAGTTTCATACCTTCGCAAGGGCTCAAGCTGTCAGTATAATATATCTCTTTACAACCAGCACTGGGCATGGAAAGGATTATTTTTCAAGGCTGTGAGTGCAAAACATCAATTAGTTGTAGGAGAGAACAGTTAGCTGGCATGCGTTGGAGATTTTGCAACTTTGGGAGGGAGGGGAAGTACATTGACCTAATATTTTATAGCTGAATCAAATGGAAAAGGAGACAAGAAAACCACTCAATTTGGGTTAGTTGATTCTGTAATCAGCCTCTCAATTAACCGCAGATGCACACAGTGAACAGCGAACAGCCAGCCAGGAAGGTGGCCTTTTCAGTATGCCTGCAATATTCACTAGGAGCATTACCGCACTTGGGTAGGAGGCTACAGAAATCAATAGCAGCTTTCTTGGGCTTCAACCCCAGGAGCTGCAGCTGCCCTGGAAAAACTACCTTTCCTTGTGTCACTTTTGATTTCTTTCCTCGAACAAGAGAAAGGCCTGATTCAACAAATATTGGCTGAGCCCCCACCAAATGTGGGGCCCTGGGGTGCAGACTGGAAGGGTTGTTCTATACAGAAAATTTGGTAAAGGGCTCTAACCTGATGCTCCCACTTGCTCCTGTAGGGGAATGATTAAATTGAGAAATCTGGGAAATGTGAATATGAACTGGGTACTACATGATGACAAGGAACTATCATTAATTCAATTAGCTATGGAAATGGCATTCTAGTTATGTAAGAAAATGTCCATATATTTTTAAAAGGTATCTTGTAGTACACAGGGGTAAAGTGACACAGTTCTGGCATTTGCTTTAACATAATGCAGCCCAAGGCAGGTAGGAGGCGAATAGATGAAGAAGTATGGCAAAACCATAATTACTCTTCAAGCTGGCTGATGGGTCAATGGGACTTCACTCTACTATTTTCTCTACTCTTGTATATTTTGAAAGTTTTCCTAATAAATAGAGTTTTAAAATCAGTGGCTTAATTTGAACACAGATATATTTCTCTTAATGGAGTGATAGAATTTTAGAGGCAGATCCTTTGGGATGACTAGTTTTAAAAATTAAGAGTAGTATTGTTTGATGTTATCTGATTTCATATTACTGTGTGTTTTAAGCAGTCTCACAGTTCTCAAAACTCAGCACTGCAGCCAGCCCACTTAAGAAATGCAGCCTTATTAGAGATGTACGGCTGCAATAAATGTGTGAATCACAGTATGACATTTCATTATTGGTGGGAGTGGTGTGGGGTAGGAAATACCAAGTTTTGCTAAATAAAGGATAACACTGAGATGCGCTAGATACACTGAGACCAGCCAGAGGTAGAGGCAAAGGTTAGCTCTGGCTGTATTGTTACCTTTGCATACAACAGCAGTACCATAGCAATTGTTAATTATGGGGTAATTAATCTGAAAGATATCCTTGTTTAACAAGTGTATTTGTAAATATAGCATGGTAGGTCTTCACTTTGCAAGAAACTGGTATAAGAGTGAAAAAGTTAAAACCCCTCCGGGTGACAGGGACTACATTACTTGGGGTCCTTTATAAAACTTATTGTTTCCCCTTGGATTTGGAAGGGTGGTGTTGTTTTTTCTCTTGTAAATGACAGCACAGCTTCATTTATCCAGCTGCAGCCCTCTGGAGTCTACAGATGGATTATCAGGTGAGTTTGCTGGCACCTGAGTAACTTAACTCTGTGTTCTGTGGGACCTTTCTTTCTCTGAGATGATCCTCCTCTGCATACAACTTCTTAATTGGGAAAGGTCTCCTCTGCATAAGAGATAGTGCCCCCGAATTGACAACCATGAATCCTGACCAGTGGGCGTCTACAAAGTAGGCACGCTTCTCTAAGAAGAAAGAGTCATGGTGCTAGAACCAAGTTGGGTTGTAAACTATTTTTTGCCTGGGCTACTGCACCTGCGCGGACCTGGCAGGATATTCAAATGAAGTCTTTCCTTAACAGACTCCTAAGGCTGCTGGCTGGGGAGGAAAAAAGCAGGTCCCTGGGATCATCCCCGACATTAAGGGTCATTTCTAAACTCATAAACTGAGAAGCCCCTGAATTTGATACAGAATTCAAGAACTTTAAACATTTTTCTTAGGTGCATTAAAGAAAGCTCGCATCTACATTTAAATTTGAATACGATCTATAGGTTTTGGGAAATCATTGTCACCCTGCCAATTGATAGAAATGATTTATCTGGCATTGACGGCATTGAACAGAGACCTGGCCACCTACGTGGGTAGGCACCTTTGGAGAGCAGCTGAAGCTGCTGGGCCCCAGCCATTTCAGGCACAGATGCGCTTGCCTTTCCTAAACTGATGTCTTCCAGAAATGTTGGCTCTGATGTCTGCTTTTGTAAATTAAACCATATTTCCCTCATCAACCTCTGTCATAAAGTTATAGCTGTTTTCATGAGGATTCTCCGACCACTAAAAAGTAATACAAATCACATTCTAGAATGCGACAAGGGTTTTTGTTGTTTTTTTTACCACAGTAAAGAAGAAATGTGACAAGGCTTTCAAAAATCACGTATTTTAAGCTAAATTGTACTTTTATAGTGAACGATTAGAAATGCTGCTCTGTTTACATCTGAAGAAGGATGTGTATGCCATTGCTCGCCTCTCCCTAGATCAATATTTTCTCTGAAAACTCAAAGCATTTAGCTGCCCCTTCTGTAAAGGGGTTTATCTTATAGGAAATCCCGTAACTGCTTGTTTGCTCAATGTCCTTTGAAATTTAGTAGGGAGAAGGCATCTTATCTTTCTGTCTAGTTGAGGCATCAGATGCTGAACGAACAGTTATTACCATAATTTGTTACTTCTGTAAGTATATTCCACCTAAAGGGTTGTATTTAAGTGGGGATCCACCTATGTTTGGAAGATATCCACGATCATTCTGACAATTAAAATTTTCTTAATGCTACTTTTTCTCCTCAACCTACCCCCATTTGTGGGATATTAACTTACTAGTAGGCACCTTTTTCACATAGTTATTTCTGAATAATAACAGAATTGAAGGCTTTAGACACTTTTCCTTAGGATAAAAAAATGTTTAAGTTGTACGTCATGGCAAGAATCATGTAAAATTCTTCAGGGTTAGTTCTCCAATCTAGAAGTTAAAATAATGTATTATATCTCTACTTAGTGTTTATACTAGCCTCGCCTGACCTCTGCCCCCAAGGCATATTTTCCTGGAAGTTTCCAACCTAGCTGAAAACAGCTTTAATTGGTTATTTTATTTAAAAAGTGTTTACAACTATACTTCAGCTAAAAGAATACCAAACAAATAAGATGGAAATGAAGGTACCACTGTAACATTACCCATTTCTCCAAAGGGTGGATTGTCCTGAGCGTCATATGGAGGGTAGTCAGCAATCCTCTACATCCAGTTTCCCATTCTTTTTCTTGAAAGTTTGAGCTCTGAAAAATTACATAAAATGAATCAATCAGAAATAATAATCACAAGCTAAAAAATATTCTTAAAGAAAAATTCAACAATGCAAATAGGAGTCATTCATAGGAAACTTCTCTTTATTCCTAAAAGGTGACGTTTTTCAAGTCCCAGTGTTTGAAAAACATAACATGAGTTTTTCTGTGTCTATGTAATGCTAAGCATCTGCATTAAAATGGAAAAATACGTATTTCTTAGCTACACGAGAATGAACGTTTGCAAATATCTATAGCATTGACTGTTCCAGTCAATTGAGGTTATGTAGAAAGAGCCAATATTACATGCACCAATATGCCAACTACTCAGTAACAGCCCAGATTTAATTTTCTTCCAAATTAACATAATATTTATTAATTTGACAGTGTATCTATTGCTGCTACCAATGAAAACACATATACAAAAGACTTCTGGCTGCATTTTAAGTGGAAACCTGCAGCATTTTAGAATCAATCATTTTTCTAATGTTGGTAAATTCATTGTTTCTTTTTATTTCAAAAATTTTACTCTACTTATAGCATGGCCTCTGAGTCTGCAGGCACATTGTTAATAAGTGCTTTTGCAAATATGATTATGCAAAGAACAAATGAATATTGATTAAACTGAATAATGCATCATTTTCTAGGATAAGTATATTAGATTAACTCTCAGTGAACGAACAGCATGAATTAAACTAGTTAATTTTTTGAAGCTGTAACCAGCTTATTTTGCACTGCTATGAACATTCAGACTGAAGTTTAAAACAGCACTTGCGCTGCTTTTTCTCTTCTTTTTAATTATGATTCGTAAAAATGTGTATAAGTAATATAGGTTCCTTAAAGGAAAGTTGGAAAATGCAGATATGTTAAAAAAAGAAAAGAGAATACCTATTGCCTCATCACTCAGACACAACCATTGTTAGTATTGGTGCTTTCTAGTTTTATTGTGGATGTCCCTGAGTTTGTTTTTAAACATTTACCCCTTTTATGCAATATGATGTAAACTTTAAAATTGGATCTTATTTTCTCCACATTTTCATGTTTACTTAGATTGCAGATCCTTAATACTGCACAAAATCAATCATATTAGAAAACACATCAATTATTTCATAGCTCCAAGCATTGGTTTCTAGGCCAATCTTAAGACTATTCCAGAGAATTTAAGGAAGTCTCTAAAAGTGTTTGTTTGCAGCAATAAGAAGTAAGATAACACATGGTTCAGGGTGGGGAGAGAGTTTGAATTGACAGGTACTTTGGTTACAGGTAAGAGTAAGCATTCGATAACTACTAGCTATTGACAAGATGTACAAGGTATTTGGCATGTGCTATCCATTTTACCCTCACGACAATCTTGTGGAGTGGGTAATATTAGCATCCTGATTTTTGAATGGGTAAACAGAGGCTCAGAGAGTTTGAGTTAGCCAGTGTCACACAGCTAAGTGGCAGTGTCACATTCTGAGCCTAGGCAGTATGACTCGAGCCTGCATTCCAACCCTATGCCACGCGGATAGAAGGATGTGATTCCATGAAGTATTTCCAAAGCCCAGAGCATGTTTTGGCCAGGGCCTCCAACCTTTGGACACTAATAAGTCCTAAAGCACAGGAGCCCACAAAAGGGACTTTGAAAGCATTATTGTCTCCAAAATCTACCCCTATTACTACTCCACCCGTTAATTATAAACCAGAATCAAATGCTACATTCTGCCTATACCTCCTAGTCTTGAGAGAAATCCTTTGTGTCAACTTGAGAAGATACAAGCTCTCTGTCTCTGTGGGTCTCCCAACCCCTCCCTGTATCCCCATAAACATCACATTTCTCTGCCTCCTGCCAGGTTGATAGATGTGTGGCCCAAGAATGCAATATTGGGGCTTGCAAGCCCCACCACTCATCACTGATAGCAGTAAATGCTTCTAAGCAATTTGGAAACATCAGAGTATAGAACAGGCCTAGAGGACTCAGAAGAAAGGTGTTGTCTAAACAGTTCTTTTTTTCTATGGAGCAGGGACATATTCTCTTTTCTATCACATGTCCCAAATGGTCAAGAAAGATGAAACTTTGTCTCCTGGGAGACGAAAATAAGCCACTTTCTGTTGGTATAAATGATTGTAGTTTCAACATGGGCTTAAGGTGGAGAGTGGGAGGAAGCAAGTGGACAAGTTGCTCCTCTTGCACACTAACCTGAACACAACACGGCAGACATTCCCCCGGTGATGGCTATGGCAGGAACATGGTGGCCCTCTCTCCTCTCTTGGCGCCCCCACGTCCATCCATGCTGCACACAGCAGTCAGTGCTCTTTCTCAAATACAAATCTGATCATGTCCCGCCCCACTTAAAACCTCTCAATGTCTTCCCATTGTACCTTTATCTGACCTACAAGGCCCTCTCCCCATTATTTCCCCTTATACTCCATGATCTCCCACCTCAGGTCTTCACACATGCTGTCTCCCTCCAAGACACACTCTTTCCTTTCCGCTCCCCACCCCCACTAGCCCCATGCCACGTGTACTTCTCTTTCAGTTCTCAATACAGAGATTGCTGCTTCCAGGAACTCTTCCCTGATATCTTCCACCACCACCTATGACTAGATTAGATTCCCTTTTGTACCTTCCCATAGCTCCCTGCACTTCGCCTTCAAGGTGCTCATCCCACTTGGCTGTCATTACTTGTTTGATGTCTGTATTCCCTGGCTAGACCATAAGCTCAAGGACAGCATGGAGCAGGTGTGTATTTTTCATTCAGGGAAAGGCAGAGACAAGAAGTATGATTAGAGGTTAGCTAAGCAACAGGGGCAAGAGATGAGGGGAAGTCCTTCCAGGTGGAAGGGACTGCATGAGCAAAGGCTTGGGATGAGAAATCACTGAGTAGGTGCAGGGATCTGCATAGAGCCCAATATTATTAGAATATAAGATATATAGTAGGGAGTGGAAGCCCCAGAGTGGTTATGTAAGTGTCTGTGTGTCTGTTTTTTTCTGAGGAGATTGATAGTTTTGATCACAATCTCAAAAGGATTCAGGAGGGATATTTGGAGACAGATTTGCGAGAGGTCCACAGATTCCCCTCAAGCATATCCAAGGACTCCAGTTAAGACCCTCTTTTGGAGACCCGTGTTGCTACTACCAGCCACAGACCACAGGTGAAATGAAGACAGAGATTGTGTCTATTTTTGTCCATCACTTAATCCCCGGTGCCTAGAACAGACATCTCAAATTTAACGTGGCCTACACCAAACTCATGGATTTCTACACCACACCCCCACCCACCCCACCAACCTACTTCTTCACCAGATTTCTCCTTCCCAGTAATGGCTCCACCACCTACAGTTCCTCACACCCTTGATTCTTTGCTTTTCACCACTCCCACATCCAATGCATCAGCGAATCAAATCCATCCACCCCTCTCCATCTCCAGTTTTGGCAGCTCCAGTCTGAGCACCATCCTCTCCTGCCAGAGCTACTTACTTCCATGGCTGCCTGACCAGTCTCCCTGCTTCCTGCCATTCTTGTTCCCTCCAATCCATTCCCCACCTTTTGGTCAGATCGTATCAATCCCTCAAACCCTCCATAGTTTCCCAAGGCACTTCGAATAAAATTCAAACTCTGTACACTGATCTACACGGCCCTCCATATCTGGCTGCAGCCGATCTCTCTTGGATTTCATCTCCTTCCATTCTTCCCCCCTCATTCACTATTATCCAGTCACACAGGCCTTTGAACACTCTCTTCAATGCGGAGCTCAGTCCTGACTTAGAGCCTGTGCACTCGCTACTCCCACTGCCTGGAAACCCCTCCTCTTTATCCCTCTGCCTGGAAACTCTTCCTCCTCATCCCTCAGGTAGTTTTAGCTCAATGCCTCCTCCTCAGAAGGGTCTTCCTTCTTTTATTGTCTTTGTAACACAGACTTCTATGGAAAATTAACTTGTTAATGAATTTCTTTGCAACTTAATTTGTTTTCTCCCCTCTCTAGAATGTATGCTCCCCGAGGGCAGGAATCTTGATGGCTTTTGTTGTTGTTATTAACATCTATGTATCCCCTTTCCCTAGAACAAGTCTAGTGGTTTGTAGGTGTTCAATAAATATTTGTTCAGTGAATAAATACATTTTGAAAACATGGTTGGGATAATAGAAGGTAAAAACCATTGACTGTGACTTTGAGCATGTCCTTGAACCTCTCTAGGCTCCAATTTCTTCATCTGTAAAATGGGGTTAATCATAATTGTTCTTCCCTACGGGGATGGCATGACATTAAAAGCAGACACCCATCCTGGCTGTGTGCCACATTCTTGCAGAAAAGCAGCTCTGAGTACTAAGCACAGAGGGGCTATCTCCAGACACTGGCTCTCATAGACACTTGGGCCATCTCAGAAGGCAGCCCAGGAAAATCAGAGTGGAGGACGAGCTGAAGGGCACACCCTACATAATGCCACCATAAGGCCTGCTTTGCCAATTGCACAATCTTCCAGGCAAGCCTCTTCCCTGCCAAGGACCCTGGCATTCTCTCTCTCCCTCCAGCCATTCCTGCTGCCATTTCTGCCTTGAGTAGGTAACCAGCTGGCTCTCTCCCAGGTCTTTCCTTTGGGCAGAGAGAAGAATGACAACAGAAACATTCATATTTCCCAGTTTACAGAGTGCTTTTACATCTATCTTCTTGTTTACCCATCCCACAGACCCTTCAAGGTTGGCTTATTCTCATTTTATTGAAGAGGAAGCTGAGGCTCAGAGAGGTTGTGTGACACACCCAAGGTCACAAAGGTTGAAAGTAGTAAAGCTAGAATCCACCAGGTCTGCCTCTGTACTTTGCATAAGACAGCACTGGATTTCCTGAACACCGCAGAGTTGGGCTCTCTCGAGGTGAAATTCTGGTTGGGAATCTCACCTCCCTCTCCAGACCCCTCCTTCTGCAGCTCCCAGTGCAATAGGGCAGCAGAGTGCTGGGGCCCTCAGTGCAGTCTCTGGGAAAGACAGTCCCAGGCTGCTGGCGACAGCTAGCTTGAGGACCCAGAGGTTGCGCTAGGAGCAGGTCCAGACTGATGCATGTGGGGATCCACAGCAGGCTTGAATGGATGTTTCATTGGAGGCCTCTTAACATATTTTAAATGCAATAAAATAAATCACTATTTCTGGTAAATTGCCCTAAGCCATGCATTTTGTGATTTCACATTTTGGCTGACAGCCAAGGCCATGACAAATGTGGTCACCAGCCAGAGGCCTGGCTAGTAGCTTCCCCTGGGAAGTTGTACAGGCCTGTGCAAACAGTATCAACAGAGGTAAGTAAGCTTAGCAAGAACTCTGTATGTGCGTGAGCGCGCGCGTGTGCATGTGTTTAAAATCTCCACTTTAGGACTCCTTCGAGCAGGGACAGGAGCTATTTACTTTTCGCCACTTGTGTAAGGGGAATCTGGTGAAAACTTGAAGTAACTAGAACCACATTTTGATTCCTTCAGGGGTATTTGGTGCTCCTTCGAGATTGTTAGTTGGCTGGGAGAAATAGGGCCTAGATCAGCACTCTGCAATGACAGCCTGGGGTCCTCTCTCCTTACCCTGAATTTCCAGATTTGACCTTAGGAGCTTCCCTTCCTCAGGCTGCAGCTCAGTCTCTGTTAGTTGGGTTGCGCCCCTGACCCCTGGGACCACGCCTTCCCCGAGCCCCACAGCTCCAGAAGCCCTCATCCTGCCAGCTGTCTCGCTCTCTGAGCCTCCTGGGTCTCACGAAACCCGACTACCCTTTTATCTGGCTGACTTTCCCTCTCAGCTTCAAGGCCACTTCTTCTGGAAAGCCTTCAGAACCTTTTTTACCCTCCCTAACTCTCATCCAGACTAGGTGGGGGCTCCTGCTCTGTGCTTCCTGAAGCCTGTGTCTCTCCCAATGGGGACTATCATTATCCCACCACTTGAAAATTTGCTGGCCTGGAGAGCAGGTTCTTTGATGGCTGCTGTCCTTCTCCCTGCTTCTGGTGCCCAGCACATACCAGATTGTCAGTAAATAATCATTCGTTGAATGAATATAGGAACACAGAGTCATTGGCAAACATTTTGAAAGTACAGAGTTTTGAGAATAGTTGTTGAATGAGGGGTTGTATTTGTATTCCCTCAGCAGTGATCACACATTTGGAATTCTGTTTACTTGTCTCCCTCCTCCAACAGACGACTCCGAGTTCTGTGATCAAGAATTTTATTCACCTTGTTCTGCATCACCTGGACAAATGGTGCTTAATAAATATTTGATAAATGAATGAATGAATGCAGGGAGGAAGAGGTCCCCCAGCACCAGTCTTGCACGATCACACTCAGTGAAGGCCTGCCATTTGTTGGACTTACGTCTCAGACTTTCAGCATGAATTACAAACTGTAAAAGCTCAGGGGCTTAACTCCAAGCAGCTTGAAGTCTTGGAGATCAGCAGGGACAGTGGAGGGGAAGGGGCATGGCACTGCGGAGCCCACCTCACTGTGCATGCCCCACTCCGACTGGAACATTCACTGGGAAATTTAACTCTAAGACCAAAAATCTTAGGGGCCAGGGTAAGGGGTTGAGTACTTTTTTCTTCCAATTTTATTTCATCATTGAATTTAGTGTCTCTGAAGTCTGCTGACTTTTCAAACTTAGAGTTTGACAATGTCTGTTTTTATCCAGCAAATGGGTTTACTCTCAGTCCCCACGAACCATTTAAGAAAGCCATACTCCGAGGATGGGTTGCAGAAGAGGCCGCCAGTTTGGCCCAGAGAACAAATAAAAAGGAGGACAAAATGGAAAGCGATTACTCAGTCAGGTATCAGGGGGTTCTGTGTTTGCAGGAGGTAAATTGAGAACAGGACAGTAAAGTGGTTAGTGGCACTGGTTTCAGAGTCATACAGATTGAGGTCCTTACTTTGACACTTACAAGATGTGTGTTTTTGGGCAAGTAAATAAACTTCTCAATGCATTAATTTCTTCTTTTTGTGTGTGAGGAAGATTAGCCCTGAGCTAACATCTGTTACCAATCCACCTCTTTTTTTGCTGGGGAAGATTGGCCCTGAGCTGAAATGTGCGCCCATATTCCTCTGTTTTATGTGGGATGCCTGACACAGCATGACTTGATAAGTGGTATGTAGGTCTGAGCCCAGGGTCCAAACCTGCGAACCCTGGGCTGTCAAAGCAGAGCACGCGAACTTAACCACTATGCCACCGGGCCAGCCCTGATTTTTCTAAATTTATTTTTATTATTATTTTAATGCCTTGATTTCTTTATATGTAAATTATAAATGGTGATAACACCTACTTCACAGAGTTGAATTATTGGCGAATTAAAATAATGCATGTAAACAATTTAGCACACAGTCTGAGTCCTCAATAAAGTTAGCTATTATTATCTTCTAATGAAAACCCTTATTTTACAATGAGGTCAACTTTGTCTGATGGGGCTCTGAGGCTTGGAGAGATTGACAAGATCCCTGAGAATAGGCTTAATTTTTCAACTGCTGTCTGCCCCACATTCTGCTGATGAGAGAAGTGCCAGGTTACGTAGGAGATTTGAGAATAGCCAGGGAAGAAATATTTGTAAAATCTTACTGAAATACAGGAGCCAATAAGTCCATATTTAAATAAACAAATAAATAAATTGGAAGGAGGAAAAGCTTTTTCTTACATAAAGAAACAACTAATAAATGTTTAAGGGATGATTGAATTAGAAAAATCACCATTTGGCAACCATCATAGTAATAATCAATTCAGGCAAGAAACATCAATGGATGCTAAAACTAGTGGGTGAACGTTTGATGAGGAATGGGATATTGACATAGTCTCAGAGTACCTCCCCTCCCCACAGAATACTTATTAATTACAAAGGGAATAACTTTACAGTGGAGAAGGCTGGCTGACACTGCCACCTTAATGAAGTGATCAAAGTGAACATCATTAGTAATGGGACAAATTAAAATCATGGGCCACCTGATAGGATGCAATGAGAACACAGCAGCACTTCTGTGCTATTCCTGCAAAAGATGCATAACTTGAACTTAATGGTGAGGAAACATCAGACAAACCTAAATTAAGGGACATTCTACAAAAGAAATGGCCTGGACTCTTCAAAAGTGTCAAGATCATGAATAACAAGGACAGCCCGGGGAACTGTTCCAGACTGAAGGAGACTAAAGAGACAAGAAAATTAAATGCTCCCTGTGATCCTGGATTGCATCCTTTTGCTGTGAAGAACGTTATGGGGCAATTTGAAGAAACTTGAATGGAGCTTGAGGATTAGATGGTAGCGATGTGTCAGTGTTAACACCCTGGTTTTAATGGCTGTATTGTGGTTATGCAGGAGAATGTCCTTCGCAGAAAATACACACCAAAGCATGCAGGGGTGATGGAGCATCTGGTCGACAGCTTACTATCAAATGATTCAGGGGAGAAACATATTGATACTATTCTGACAACTTTTCTGTGAGTTTGAAATTTTTCGAAATACACATTTTTGCATTTCAAATAATGTTATTGACACGTACACTGTATCTACAATTAATTGCCTGAGAGGTGGAGTTACAGACATTGTGTCTATGTATTGGAGGAGGTAGGTGGGGCAGGTTCTAGGGAAAGAGGAATAGTGTGCCCAAACACAGACACTGCGGTCCCCACACCCACTCAGAGGAGGCTCACACCTGCCTCAGGAATGAGGAGAAAACGGGGGCAGAAAAAGGGGCCGAGGCATTATTATCCGCAGCGTATAGCAGGGTAAAATCCACAGAATAAAAGATAATGATAGCGCTAGAAGGTGCCACCCTATTCTTTTACGGAGGAGCAAACTCATCGAAGCTCACAGGACTTGCCCTGTTCTTACAATCAGAGCTGAAATGGAATCCACAGGCCAATACTACACTGCTCACACCAAAGCACATCTCATTAAAAATATGTATGTGTGAGTGATATATATGTGTAACTTGTTCATAAAATTATCATGTTTTGGTACATTTAGAGATGAGAGTAGCTGGAATAAAATAGAAAAATCCCGAGCAAAAAGACAAGAGCAGGGATTTTGCTCACTTTTATTTGCTATTGTGTCTTCAGGGCTAGTACAGTCCTTAGCATGTGGTAGGCACTCCATGAAGGGTTGTTGAATGAATGAATGGTGTTCTAAACTTTTAGGGAAAAAATCCTAAATACTCAGGGAAATTGTTTGCACTTTTTTTTTTTGGTGAGGAAAATTGGCCCTGAGCTAACATTTGTTGCCAATCCTCCTCTTTTTTGCTTGAGGAAGATTGGCCCTGAGCTAACATCTGTGCCAGTCTTCCTCTATTTTGTATGTGGGTCACCGCCAAAGCATGGCTTGATGAGTGGTGTAGGTCTGCACCTGGGATCCAAACTCACAAACCCGGGCTGCTGAAGCAGAACACATGAACTTAACCACTATGCCACCAGGCCAGCCCCACTATTTGCTTTTTCCCCCCAAAGAAGCCTCAACTTTCTTTTCCCCTCCAGGAGACCACACTTGTAATCCCAGGCAAACCTGGCCATGGGACCACCCCATGGGAAACTGCAAAAAGCTCTGCAAAGGGGACAGGTGGTCCTGCCCAGAGGCCTACCCCATGGTTGGTTCTTGAGCCCTCCTTCTAATATTTGCCTTAGCTCTTTAGATGGAGCTGGCTTTCCCACACAAGTAGTATCCTGTGGTGGTTAATTGCCTGGTAACTGGAGCCAAACTGCCCATGTTTGTTTGAATCACGGCTCTACCACCTACCAGATGTGTGATCTCCGACAAGCTACATAACTGCTGACTTTCAGTTTCCTCGTGTGTAAAATAAAAATAATAAGAATACCTATATCACAGGGTTGTTGTGAGGATTAAGCTAGCATATAGAATAGTAAGCACTCGAGAAATGTTTGCAATTATTCCCAGATCACTGGGAGTTTGTTAAAGCCCAGCCTTGAGTAAAAATCCCCTCGGAGTATTCTTCTAGATTGTCCTCTGGCACATCCACCCTAAATTTGTCCTGCTTGCCTGGGTTTCAGGGGCTGTGTCTCAAAGAAGGGGACAGTGGAACTAAGTCCTGAAGGATGAGTAAAGGTTCACTAGACGGGAAAAGAAGGCATTGGGATACCCCTCAAAGAGTGCCCAAGGAGCCAGAGTCTCACAGGCAACTTCTCCTCAGCCCCTGGGGGGCCCAACCTTCAGCTTAAAGCCATTTACCAAGAATGGATTGTGCTGTCATCATTTCTATTTACTCAGTGCTCTGTCACACTCTGTGGTTGGCAGTTTGATGTGACTTAAAATAGCACCTTGAAAACCTTTAGAAGCGAAACTAACAAAGTGACTCACAGAGACAGCAGAGTGCAGTAGTCATGAGCATAGAGTGCTTGGGAATAAATCTCAGGTCCACCATTCCTGGCTGTGTAACCTTGGGCAAGTTCCTTAACCTCTCTGTGCCCCAGTTTCTTCATCTCTGAAATAGGGATAATGGTAATAATCGTACCTGCCTCATGGGGTTGTTAGGAAGAGTAAATGAATTAATATTTGTAGAGTGCTTAGAACAGTGACAGGTACAGAGTATGTGCTATATAAGTGTCTGTTAAGTAGTAAATAAATAAATGATGACAATACTTAATATTAAAACAGAAGATGGGAGGAATTATCCATGTTAACAAACATAATAGTGATAAATTAGTAATAGCCTATAAATGAGACCTCAGATGTCTTTACCATCTTTTTCCCCCTCCGTGCATAGTCTAAAACCTCTTTCATTACCAAGAAGACAGAAATTCTTTTAAAGTAAATTATTAGTTACATATTATGGATCTCAAAAAGCCAAATCTGAGGGGGAAACGTGTCTTTATTGCTGCTATTATTGCTTTTAACATGAAAACTTATCTGTGCAAATAGGTTTTGGTGACTAATTGACTCATTTTTACCTGTTTGTAAGCAGCATTTTAGAAACCCTAGCACTGAGTAGAGAAAAGCAATTTTTTTTAACCATGAAAAGATCAAAATGAAAGGAATGGAAAAATAAATAAAAGCACTAAGTGTATTTTTACCACCATCATCACCTTTATTAGGAGAAAAAATGTTTCCCAGTAATTGGCATGGCATGAAAAAAACACCCATTTCATTTGCTTATATACTCCCAGGACGACCCAACTAGGTCAAGATGCTGTGAATTCCAGCACATTCATGAGTATGGTGTTGGCCTTCTGGAGCCACTGGACACGGCCCCAAGTTTTGTTTTTTGCCCTCCCAAGTCGATTCAGATAGGAAGTCACCATCTGAAGCACAGCAGGAAGGGTTGGGATGGATGAGCTGACTGGCAGCTTCTGCACAGCTTTTCTGGAACACTCGGTTGCCTGAGAAATTACATGCCAAGTAATTGACTGGGGCAATTAGGAAGACTCTGAAAGTCAAGCTTCAAAGGCACATGCCAAAGTGTGCCCACAAATGGGTAAGCTCCGTTGTAGCCCTGTGCAGATGTCACCCAAACGCAGAGATCTTGGGAGAGTTTTCTTTTCAAAGCTGGCAGAGATATTGCTGGTATCAAGTGTTCTGCCCATAAAAATGATAAACCGTCAGTTAATGTCAGTCCTTTGCTAAGAGCAACAGCTGGGGACTCTGCGCTGGCAGAGGGGGGTGAATTGTATAATCAAGCAGAGCTTAACTCTCACGAGCATGACAATATGCAGCTCTCGATACATTTGCTTGTAAGGATGTGTTCATGCTCCACTGGGACACCCTTCTCCCCGCCACAGCTACACACCCCCACACGGAGTCCATGCACCTTTGCCACGCAAGGTTTGTGGAACCAGCCTTGTACTTTATGGTCACATCTGTCTAGCTCAGTTTATACTGTGCCAACAGGAAATGTATCAGAGGGACCAAGTTCACCAAATTACAAAGATAGAAAGATGGCAGTGTCAGTGGGTCTTGATTCTTTAGCGCCTGCCATGTCCACTTCACAGGGAGTGAGCCTTCACAGGATAATGCACGAGCAGGCCGCTGCCAGGCGTACATTGATATCCAAGTATGAAAGGTTATGATTATTATTATTTAGTAGAGTCTCAGCAAGAACTAACCCAGTAAAGACTCATAAATCTCTGAATGTTTAAGTAATGTCACTTTAAATAGTCCTGAGGCTACAGTAAGTCCATGTAATCTTAATAGCTCTAAATAATATTTTAATTTATTATATCCATTTGAAAATCAGCTTGGGGTAGTGAATATTGCTTTCATCCTTCCTTTCACCATCACAGTTCTTAGAAGAGTTGTTTACATTTCTTGCCTGCATTTCTTCACGTGTACTCCTTTATCCCTTGTGATTTGGCTCCTGCCCTCACCACTCTGCTCAAAGTGCAGTGTGTTAGGTATCTGTTGCTGCATAACAAATTACCCCAAAATTTACTGACCTAACACAACATACGTTTATTATCTCACAGTCTCTGTGGGTCAGGAAATTGGGTGTGGTATAACTGGAGCCTCTGGCCCAGGGTCTCTCACAGGCTGCAATTAAGCTGTTGGCTGGGGCTGCACTCTTCTCAAAGCTTGACTGGGGAAGGACTCATTTCCAAGCTCAGTCACATAGTTGTTGGCAGGATTCAATTCTTCATGGGAGGCGGACTGAGGGCCTCAGTTCCTTGCTGGTTGTTGGCCAGAGGCCACTCCAAGTTCCTTGTCACATGGGCCTCTCCACAGGGCAGCTCATAATATGGCAGTTGAATTTATCAGAGTGAGCAAGTGAGAGGGCAAGAGAGAGAGAATGTGAGTTAAGATGGAAGTCAGTTTTTGTGAACTTAATCTTAGAAGTAATAGTCCATCACTTTCACTGTATTCTATTCATTACATGGTATTCGATTTGTCAAGTCACTAGGTCCAGCCCACACTAAAAGAGAAGGTTACACAAGGACGTGAATAACTGGAGGTAGGGATCATTGGGGGCCATCTTAGAAGTCTGTCTACCACACGGAGATCACTTGAGACTTCATTGCCAAATCCAATGAACTCTTTATATGTTTCATCCTTCCTGACCTTTCTGGAGCCTCTCATCTATGTCATATCCCCAGCTTGAAATGTTCTCTTCACTGCAACTACACAGCAATTTACTTTCCCGCCTCTATCATTCCTTTCTTGTCTCCATCTCTGTTCCTCTTCCTCCTCCTACCCACTAAATATGTGGCCTAACCCAAAGTAGGCACATTAACCAAAATTTGTGGACTGACTGAATAACTACAAAGAGTCTCTCAAGGGTCAGTCCTTGACTTTCATGCCTACATCTTCCCTTTCTACTGTTTTCACTATGGAAATTCCATCCTATCTCCCCCACTTAATCATACCCCTTTGGTTGCCACCTCTATGGAAATAAATCTGAAATCTTTATCTGCAACTTTGGTGTCTCTCCTGAGCCTCACTTCTGTCTTCCTAACTGTCTGTGAGACATCCAAAAGGATGGTGTGCTGGGACCCCCAGATCAGCATATCTTTACCCCCCCTTCACCAAACCCTGTTCCTCTAATATTCCCAATTTCTGACATTGCCATCTATCCAATCACCCAGACCTAAAACCTCACCATGATACTTGATTCCTCTTTTCCCTCCTCCTGTCACATACAATTAAGTACTAAATTTTGTCTATTCTAACCCTGCATCATCTGTCCTTTCCTGTCTCCCCATTGACTACTGTAATTGGTCTTCCTGCCTCTGGGCTCTATCCTTTCCCCTCTATCCTACACATTTCTTTCAAATAAATCTTCCTGGAGCACATCTCTGATCATTCCACTCCTTGCTTAAACACTATCCATGGTTGCCCATTGATTACAGAATAAAGTTCAAATTCCTTAGCTTGTCTGTTGTTCAAGGCCTGCCACGATCTGGTCCCATCCTTGGTCTCTTCTCATTTCATGCACTGTGTCCTCCAATCATGTAGAATCTCTACCATGCTCCTCATATAGCTCTCATCATTTCCTGCTTCCCTGGCTTTGTTCTTGTTCTTTGTTCCCCCACTCTTTACCCCAGTTCTTCATAGTCAGCTCCCACCTATCCCCCATGGCCTGTCTCAAATGACATTGCCTACACAGAGGTTTCCCTGAGTGTTCCACCTTCTCTAAAATCTGACTTGAAGATTTTACTTACGCATTGTGAATTCCCAGAATCCTTTACTTCTCTATCTTATGGCACTTTACCTAGGTATTTCTGTTCACATTTGCTTTTTCCTACTAGACTGGGAGCTTCTTGATGGCAGGGTATGTGCTTGATTCTTTTTTGTCCTCTGCACTCTATAGTACCTTACACATCCATATTATCAATAGATTTTTAAATCTTTTTATAACTCCCCCATTAAATATGCATGTCCATTTGCCCCACGGTCACAGGAAAAGAGGGTAGTTTCAGTTAATACAGTGCTATTGCTTAAAGGTTAATATTAGGTTTGGATGACATTTTATTGCTCATTATTTCCCTTTATTCTTTCCTTGGTTACATCTGAATTTGTCTCCAAAGGATAAGCAATACATGTTGTGACCCTAAGAAAATATGTCTACAATTCCCTGTTGGAAATAGTAATTAATAGATGTATCAGTCACAACTTTTCATAGGAAGACAATCATAGTATTCAGTTCTACAGTCATCAGGCATCTTCAATGGATGATGGAGAAGTAAGACCTAATTCCTCCTTGGAAAGGCCTTTCAATGGGGGATGGGAATATAAGACAAGGCAGCAAACAACAATAGCAGAGGCTAAATTTCTCCCCTGCAGTGTCCAAACAGCACAGCCATCAATTACGATGCATAAACGCATTTGCTATAGTGTGGGAGAATCTCTAGGCAAGAATCAGTTACAGAAGTATGTCCGTGGATTTCCATGGTTCACTTGATTCACCTTAGAGCGGTGGTTCTCAGTGAGGTGCCTGAACCAGCAGCATCATCACCTGGGAGCTTATGAGTGATGCAAATTCTTGGACCCCACCCTAGGCCTACTGAATTGGAAACTCTATGGGTGGGGCGCAACAATCTATATCTTAACAAACCCCTCACCCAGGTGATTCTGGTGCACATTGCAGTTTAGGCACAGATTTAGGACATTACTCAATCTCTCCAAGTTCTTCCAGTTAGACTTGCCCCTTCTTTAAAGAGATCCCAATGGTCTTCACACAGGAGTCTGTATTTTCCTGGGAGTACATGGAGACTTTCCATGAAGTTTTAAGAAAACCAAATTCCAGACCCTCAATTTCAACATGTACTTTTTTCAAAAACTTTATCTGCTTGAGAAAGTGTCCATGGTGGAGGCAGAAAGCCAGTTTTACTTTTCTACCTTTCCTTCCACCACCAATTTTCTTGCACTTTACCAAAGGAAGGCTAACTTTCACCCATCCTAACTCTCACTATGGTGCATTGCCCCAGGAATGTAAATACCTCTGGGAAAACAAACAAAGAAGCAATTTAAAATACTCAGCTAGTGTTAAAAAAAGTGTATGACTCTAATCAAGACTGGGTAACAAATCTCTTTGCAAGTAGGTGGTATTTAATTCTTTGCTTTCAACAAAATTGAAGGAGGGCCTAGTTGTATTGTCAACTGATTGATCACTAAAAATATTTTTCAGTGGAACTCCTGTGCATTGCTGGTGGGAATGTAAAATGGTGCAGCCACTATGGAAGACAGTATGACAGTTTCTCAAAAAATTAAAAATAGAATTACCATATGATCCAACAATTCCACTTCTGGGTATAAACTCAAAAGAACTGAAAGTATGGACTCAAACAGATATTTGTACACCCATTATTCACAATAGCCAAAAGGTAGAAGCAACCCATTATTACTGGTCACAGTAGCCGAAAGGCAGAAGCAGCATTATTTACAATAGCCAAAGGGTAGGAGCAACTCAAGTGTCCATCAATGGATGAACCGATGAGCAAAATGTAGTATACCCATACAATGCAATATTATTCTGCCTTAAAAAGGAAAGAAGTTCTGACACGTTACAACGTGGATGAACCTTGAAGACATTATGCTAAGTGAAATAAAGCCAAACACAAAAGGACAAATAGTGTATGGTGCCACTTATCTGAGGTAACTACAGTACTCAAATTCATCGAGACAGAAAGTAAAATGGTGGTTGCCAGGGGCAGGAGGAATTAGGGAGTTAATGTTTAGTGGGTACAGAGTTTCAGTTTGGGAAGATGGAAAAGTTCCCAAGATGGGTGGTGGTGATGGCTGCAAAACAATGTGAATATACTTAATGCCACGGAACTGAACTCCTAAAATGGTTAAAATGGTAAATTTTGTGACGTATATTTTACTTCAAAAAAAATTCTCAATGATAATCATGATGTGATTTGGGAGACATGTAACATGAAAAGAGTTTTAAAAAATCAGGCGACATTGGTCTAACAAAACTTCATTCCTCCTTCTAGTCTAATATACTTATTTATGTGAATAAGGTTTCCTTGCACTTACATCTATAAAAATGAAAAATAGAAATAACGTCAATGTTGAATCCTGTCTCATTCTATCAATAAGTAATAGTTATCTCAGGTACATGAAATAATTGGGCAGAAAAACCTCATCAACAATTATTGGCAAAGCTGTGGAGAAAAGGGAACCCTTGTGCACTGTTGGTGGGAATGTAAATTGGTGCAGCTACTGTGGAAAACAGTATGAAGTTTCCTCAAAAAATTAAAAATAGAACTACCATAGGATCCAGCAATCCCACTTCTGGGTATATATCCGAAGGAAATAAAAACACTATCTTAAAGAGATGTCTGCACCTCCATGTTCATTGCAGCATTATTCACAATAGGCAAGATATGGAAAAACCTAAGTGTCCATTGAGGGGTGTGGATGAGGAAGATGTGGTGTATATATACAATGGAATATTATTCAGCCATACAAAAGAAGGAAATTCAACGTCTGTGACACGGATGGACCTTGAGGGCATTATGCAAAGTGAAATAAGTCAGACAGAGAAAGACAAATATTGTATGATCTCACGTATATGTGGAATCTAAAAAAGCTGAACTCATAGAAGTAGAGAATGGTAGTAGTTGCCAAGGGTGGGGGTGGGGGAAATGGGGACATGTTGGTCAAAGTGTACAAACTTCCACCTATAATATGAATAAGTTCTGGAGAGCTAATGTACAGCATAATGACTATAATTAACAATACTGTATTGTACACTTGAAAGTTGTTAAAAGAGTAAATGTTATCACCATAAAAAATTATTATGTGAGGGGATGGAGGTATTAACTAACATTATTGTGGTAATAATTTTGCAATATATACATGTATCAAATTATCACATCATAAACTTATATATGTTATATGCCAATAATATCACAATAAAGCTGGAGAAAAATTTTTTAAAAAAGAATATTGTGCATCACACCCCAATAGCCTAAAAAAATAAATAAAAATGAAATGTGTAGGAGGGATGCTTATTTTTTCAAAATTGTTTCAGAAGGGCACAGGGGCAAAAAAGTTTGAACACCCTCTCTTTGACTCCTTTCTCGCCAATTTCTCCTCAGTTACACACTGTATAATCCCAGTCCAAGACTGGGATTGTTTTTCTCAGCTCCCTCTATCCATGGAAAAGTTGAATACTAGGTGCACCTCTTGATTTCAGATTGAAGCCACCATTCTCAGGGAATCTCAGTGAAAAACCTGGATTCTGGTATAAGTGGCTCTCAATCAGGCACAACTTTGTCCCCCCAGGGGACATCTGGCAACATCTGGAGACATGTTGTCACAACAGGGAGAGGTCTGCTACCAGCACCTAGAGAGTAGAAGCCAGGGATCCTCTAAACTTCCTACAGTTTACAGGACAGTCTCCCACAACAAAGAATTATGTGGCTCAACATATTGATAGTGCTAAAGTTGAAAAAATCTGTAAAGCATGCATTCTTGAATGAATGGACAAATGAATTAGGGAATTAATAATGTAAATGAATCAATGAATGAATGCTAGCTAGCTCAAGTAAAGTCTTGAATCAGTACTGTGTGCCAGGTACTGTGCTAGGCCCTCCGAATATATTGGTGAACATGACAGATCCAAGGCCAGCTTTAATGGAGCTTAGAGTGCCAGCCCAACACGATGTCTTTTCTAGGCCCAGAGCACCTTGCTCAAATAGCAAAGACTCCCCCTCTACTCAGACCTACATTCCTCTTGCCTTTGGGGTGCTTTAAAAGTCCTCAAGTTTTTAATTGCTTGGGTTAGGGGCTTCCATGTCACATGTTGGGTCACCCTTCCTCAGATAGTCAGGTGAAGGCTCTCACCTCTATATTACTTCCTCTTCTTTCAAAAATCCTCGTGGCTCAACAGCATGACTCCTGAGCAGTCGCATTCCCATCCCTCTGGTTCCCTTCAGCCAGCTGAGAGCTGAGATCGCTATGATCACCCCAGGGAAGGGCTCTTTGCCCCAAATACCTCTTAAAAAGTAATATGTACAGTACACAAGCTGATTTACATACTTGATCCCTGGGTTTTTCATCTATGTTTAACCAGTGGCATCTGAGAATGTCCTTTCTTCCAAATAGTTGGTAAATAAGCTTAGCTCTTTAAACAATGATAACTACAAGACAGTCACTTCACAAAGGACCCTAAGAGACCGATGTTTCCTTTCAGCCTCCTGTTCTATCCCGAGTTCTTAGGGCCTGAAGATTGTGTAGGAAGATCTTCACATCTAGGAGCCTACAAATCCAAATCTTTAGTAATGCAGCTTTTTTGCAACATCTACAAATAACAATAGCTAACATTTATGGAGTGCTTATTATAGGCCAGGCACCGTGCTAAGCTCTTTCCAAAGGCCAGCCTATTGTGAGTGTCATGCAAGAGTGACAGTCACAGGCCAATGAGATTCTCCTACTGCCCATACAAGTTCTGATTATCTTGGACTTTAAGGCTACTGAGTATGCCCATAAAACAAAAAGCTATTAATTCCTCTCCTCAAAGACATGTGCCTGACTCTTTGATGCACTAAACTTATAGTAGGCAAGTCTGAGGTGCCTGCCTACTCACACACTCTTTCTCTGAAAACTGCTTCCCACCTATAGTCCCTGCTGAAGAGATGAGCCTAAGCTGCCCAGGTGAACCCACCCATCCTGCCACCAGCTGATTGAACCCAAGTAATTCAAGCTGGACCAATCCAATCCTCTTCCTGAGAATACGGAATTGAGGCCCCAGGAAACTGAGCTATTTAGCTATGGGAAACAGCCGTTTGAGGATGGTCATGATGCTCCATGTGCAAGCAGTTGACTGAATTGAGAATGCAGAACTGGCAGTGAGAGAGAAGAGTAGATCAGAGAAGCCATGGGAGAGAGCATGTGTGATCCCATGTAGTGTCAATTCCTGATGGCTTTCCAGGTCCTGTGAGGCCTGGCTGACTTTGTTTACTGACCTTGGGTTCTCTGACAATCCCCTGTGTCATTTCATTTCAATAAACTCTTTTTTATTTGAGTGGGGTTGGGTGAGTGTCTATTCCTTGCAACCAGTGACTCATGACTAAAATAAAGTCTTTATTGAGAGGCTACTACGGAATAAATAGCTTACTAACTCTGGAGCATCCTGCTCCATCGTGATTGACTCTCTGAAAACTTATGATGTTTATGGTTTGTATTCCCCAATCTAGTAGTAACTTATCTACTGTTTTCACTCATTCATCCAGTCATTGAACATTTATTGGATGCCTATTGTGTGCCCAATGCTCAGAGGATCACATAAGGACAAAATATGCCACCTGCTTTCAACAAGGTTACAAATCTATTAGGAATTTTAAAGTATAAAGCAAAAAAATGTTACTATAATAAAATGCACATAAAACATAAGATTTCAGAGGAAGGAGTATAATTTTCACTGTAAAGACTGAGGAAAGCTTCATAGAGGAGGTGTCATTTGAGCTGAAGTTTGAAGGATGAGTAGAATTTTGGCAAGCAAAGAAAGTGGGGAAGAAGAGCAGATTAGTTAGCTATTGCCACAGTCATGCTGTGTAACAAACCACCCCAAAACTAAGTGGCTTTAAAGAACAATCACTTATTCTTACTCATACAACTGTACATTGTCTGGAAATCAGCTGATCTAGGCTGGGCTCCACTGTGGCATGGCTCCAATATGCAGGGTGTGTGTGCATGTGTGTGTGTTCCTTTTGGAGCCCAGGCTGAAAGGGTAGCAGCTGCCCTTTCAGGAAAGTTCGTCGCATGGAAAGCGACGTCGCATGGCCATGGCAGAAGTGCAAGAAAGCAAGTCCAACTACTCAAGCACATTGAAGCCTCTGCTTGCATCACATCTGCTAACATCCTATTTCCCAAAGTAAGTCACACAGATGAGTCCAAAGTTGAAGGATGGAGAAGTATATTCTGCTTCTAGTGGAACTGCAAAGTTACATGGCAAAGGGAGAGAGCATAGGGAAGGTGAACAATTTTGAACAACGACAGAAATTCCAGGCAGTGAGATCAAAGAGATGATCAAAAGCATGTAGGTATAAATGTATATGGATTGTTTAGAGGGAGGTAATAAGGGTAACATTTAAATTAAAGTTAAATTTTTAAAAGTTTCTAGCAAAATTATGAAGAGCTTGAATGTCATGCTAAGGAATGTGGGCTTTATTCTCCAGGTTCCAGGGAGCCACTAGGGTTCACACGATTATATCTGGGTTTTAGAAATATTAAAAGCAAGGAGACAATTTAGGAGGCTAGTGCAATGCTCTAAGAACGTATGGAAGTTGGATGGATACGAGAGACGTTTGGGCGATTTTAAGATATGTCCACAAATTATCTGATACTCCTCCTTTCGAGAGGAGATTAATTGTCCTCTCTTTGCGGGCTGTATTCAGTAATTCATCTCTATTGAATAGAATACGGCAGAAGTGAAGGAGTGTAACTTCTGAGACTAGGTCCTAAAAGGCATGTGGCCTCCTCCTTGCTCTCTGTGGGCTCACTTACTCTGGGGAAGCTAGTTGTCATAACATGAGGGCACTCAAGCAGCCCTGTGGAGAGGTGCATCCATCGAGGAATCAATACCTCTTACCAAAAGCCAAGAGGAACTGAGGTCTCCTTCCAGTGGCCATGTAAGGAAGCAATTTTGAATGCTGATCCTGCAGCTCTAATCAAGCCTTCAGGTGATTACATCCTCAGCTAACATTTTGACTACAACTTCATGAGAGACTCAGCCAGAACCACCCGGTTAAGCTGTTCCTGGATTCCTCCCCCACAGAAACCGAGTGAGATAATAAGTGTTTATTACATTAAGACGCTAGGTTGGGGGATAATTTGTTAGCCATAGATAAATACTACAACTTGGATGTAGAAGGTGAGGGAAAAAAATAAGGCAAGGATAACTCCCAAACCTCTGGCCTGAGCCACTGTGTGGTGTGCTTTATTGAGAAAAGAGGAGGAAGGACAAGTATGAGGGACAGTGATAGGAGAAGTAAGACAAAGTGTTCATTTTAGGACAGTTTTTTGGACTGAATTGTGCCCTCTTCAAAATTTACATATTGAAGCCCTAACCCCCAATGTGACTGTACTTGGAGGCGGGAATCTTTAGGGAGGTCATTAAGGTTAAATGAGGTCATATGGGTGGGATCCTATTCTGATGAGACTGGTGTCCTTATATGAAGAGGAAGAGACACCAGAGACCTCTCTCTCTCCCCCTGCATGCACAGAAGACAGGCCATGTGAGGACACAGCAAGAAGGTTGTTGTCTGTGAGCCAAGGAGAAAGCTCTCATCAGACACCACCCCTGCTGGCACCTTGATCTTGCACTTCCAGTCTCCAGAAGTGTGAGGAAATAAATTGTTGTTTAAGTCACCTAGACTGTGGTATTCTGTTATGGCAACCCAAGCTGACTAATACAGACAGGCTGTTTGTGACAGCAGGACACTTATGTTGTAGATATCTAGTGGGCAGTTGAAAATACACGTGGAGGTCAGAAGAGAGATGTAGCTGTGGGAGTCATCTGATTGGCATTTGGAGGTGGATGAGATAGATCATCCAGAGAGAAAGAGAACATGGAGAAAAAAGAGAAGGGGGGCTAGGATGAAAGAGGCATGGGGATAGCACCTATAATTGAATGGTTCTACAAGGAAGAGAGAGTGATGACTTTGAAGGAATTGTTAGAAAGACAAAAGTGAACTATAAGAGAAGTTAAGGAAGATTCTGAAGCCAGAAAAGTTGATCAACAGTGCAAAATGCTTGCAAAATTCATGTAAGAGGAGGATCATGACAAGGCTATTAAGCTTTCTAATTAGGGGTTCATTGCTAACCTTTGCAAAGGGATTTTGTTGGCTTCTGAAAAGGCAACAAAACTTACTGTGGGTTGTGTTAGCCACTGTGATGTACCACTCAGATCTCCTTTCAATGACGGATTTGTTGTTCGGCTGCTGGCAGTGCTATCTGCACAAGATCTTCAGCAGCCAGCCCCTTCAGGGATTGCCTCGGCTTCAGAGAGGCCATGCTCCTTTTCAGGGTGGCACACATCTGATGACCGATCTCTGTGGGAGCACAAAGGTCTAGCTATCTCAGCCTAACTCAGGGCAACTCTGAAGGGCCGTCTCCCTCTGGAGAGCTTTGTGAGGTTGGCTGCGCAATCACTGGGCCTGCATCACAGCTCATCTTCTCCCTCTGCCTAATCCTGCTTCCTCCCCCTCCCTTCTGCAGATGTTAATCCCAAGGGAACTCACTTATAAATATCCTGCTTTCTAACTCTGTCTCAGAATTTGCTTCCCAGACAACCCAACCTGAGACATGGGTTGAAGAAAAGAAGCAGAGGCTTCAAGTATAGATTGCTCTTCCATGGCCTCAAAGAGCCAAAGAAAGATGGGCCACAACGTGAGGGCAAAGATTTTGTTTCTAAATGGCCTTCCGTTTCAGGCACAGAGTTGGACACAGAGTAGTTTTTGCCTTGACTAGAGAACTCCAGGAGGAAGACAAAGTTGGCAGTTAAATGCCCGATTCTTGAGATTTTTCCTTTCAAATATTTAAATGAAAATATCAGGCCAGACTACCACACACACACACACACACACACACACACAGGAAAAGTGATTACATTGTCTGTCTATTTCCCCTAGCCAACAAGGTTATAGGGAAAGGGAAAGAGAGAAAGAGACAGATGAATGGCCGGAAGCACTTTCAATTGCTGATAACAGGAGCAGCCTTGTCAGCTGGGGTCAAGCCAACCACTAAACTTCAGACTTGAACTACTTTAAACTTATTCCTCAGATGACAGGAACTCAGTCAACTGGGAACAAACACATGGCTGGGTTGAAATGTCTAGGAGAATCATGGGGCAGGCCCAGACGGAAGCTATACCATTCTCAGCAGCCCTCCAACATGACAGACCCCAAGCCTCCTCTCTGGAGAAAATGGGGCAGAAAAGAATGCTTAATGAGGTGCGTTGTGATCACTGAAGAGGGAGCTTCCCCACCAAGGCCCCAACCCTCAACTCAAAGGGCTCCTTTTTTTCCTACAATGTTCTGACTGGAAGCCAGTGGGGGCTCTATGCTTGTGTGTGAGAGACATGCAGGGAGACAGGTGGGGACCATGGGTGTCATGATTACCAGGCACCAAAACTGCATAACGCAGAAGCTGGGGCATTTTAGGAGGTGCAGATGCTGACTGCAATCTGCCTAAGCCAAAGGCTTTGGAAAAACACAGAATTAAAGGCATACATTCAGGAAAGAAAAGAAAAAGAAAGTATTTTACAGGACACTTTGCATTGCCCAGGTGAAATCATCAATTTTTGGAAGCTTATTCAATGAATCATAGCAAGGAAAGAACAAAGACACGTAAGGCTTTAACACTAGGGTGCATTTAGTTTAAAACAATTCCCCAAGAAATGTTAGGAAAAAAAGAACATGCTTCAAACACTGTCCCAGTATAAGATGCTCTCCAAAATGCCTCTGATGGTAAGTGTTTCGTATTTAGGGTTAGGATGGTGCTATTCTGGAAAATACAGATGTGCAATGGGCAGAAAAAGAGATGGGAAAGAAGTCACAAAAGCTATAGAAACAGGAATTGCAACACCCACAGGAGTCTAAATGACTTGATATTTCATATCAGCACAACTGGAAAAATAACGCTCAATGTTCCAACAATCATCTTTAAATAAAAAAGCTGCACGCTATTTTTTTAAAAAACCCCCAAAAAAGTTCAAATCCAGAAAGCAAAAAGTAACTGTTTTGTAGACAATCACTCCCATGAACTAACCTCATATGGTTTACTTACCCCGCATTAAGATTCAGTAGCATTTTTAAATCTGAAGAGCAAAAGAAAATTGAAGATAGAAAAATATATATGGATATGGATATATAGACTTAGATTCTGTCTCTATATATGTAGTAGGAACAGTGAAAGAAATATACTCCAAGGATATTCTTAAACTTCTGCTTCAAATTAACACCTCCTCCAAAATCTAGTGGTGTTCCACTGAACTATAATGTTATTGTGTTTCATGTCACCCTCAGGTGGAATGCTCAAATGAATTCAGTGAGAGCAGATCCTAATATGGATTCTATGTCACCCCAGAGCCAAGATACTCTTTCGTTTTACCTCAATGAATGAAATTACAATTATTCTGACTCCAATATCCTTAAGTCTCATTGGTCATTTTCAAACTCTATATAGAATTGCCAATTCTTCATCCACTAATTCAGCACACTTTTACTGTGTGCTACTTTTGTGGCAGGAATCATGTTACGCTCTGGGGATGCAGCAATGATGAAGCCAGAGTCTCCCCCTGTGAGTAGCTCAGAGTCCAGATTGGGAAGCCTTCAAGTAGACAGGTGACTAAAATATGGTGTGACGAGGCTGTGGCCAGGGGTGCACAAATTGCACAAGAGGGGCAAGTAAGGAGGATGGGGAGCCATGGAAGGCTTCCTCCAAGAAGTGATGTCTGAGCTCCACCAAAGCCCAGCCTTTGCCATCGTCAGTCACGAGCTCTATGAGAGCAGGGACTGTCTGTCACCTCACCAGTGTGTCCTCAGTTCTAGGTAGTGTGCCTGGCATATAGTAGGCACTCAGCAAATGATACTCAGTCAGTATGTAAGCCTTTGTTTGAAAAGGTTGCAAGGAAAAGGGTCTGCTTAAACATTTTTTCCCCTTCTATTTTCATAGCAGAAAACATACTTGCAACGGATGTGTGCTAAATAGATAAATGAATGAGAGAAAAAAAAAAGAGTATTTAGGAAAAAAGCCAGTTCAGTTCCATAACTGTCCAGAAAAACAGTTCAATAAACTGGCACTGGGTGCGGGGGCTACAGGGATGGCTAAGACACAGGCCCTGTCTTCAGGGTACTCATTGTCTCCTGGGGATGACAAGGCCAGAGGACAGACGAGTGATGACTCTGTGTACTTAGGTCATTTGGGTGTGAAGGTATCCTTTCTTTCCCCTCAGCAGGTTGAAGGATGCATTAGAAAGGCAGATGTGGCTTGGCAAGATGTCCTCTGAGACCTTTCAACACCACCTGGACACATTTGGAGTAATTCTTCCCATTAGAAGAAATGCCAAGTTATCAAGAGGCTCAGCTTATGTGTGTATAAGTACTAGTATTTAATTTTTTGGAAAAATCTGCAGAAAATTTATAAGCAGATTTCAAAGGATGCAAATCTCATGAAGACTCTTTGCTTTGGTTTGAAGTTTAAATATAACTAATGCTTGAAAAAGCAACCCTTGAAAGGAATGGAGGCCCCCAGGTGGAGGTGAGGGTGTTTCTAGGAATAGAGAGGAAGGAGAGGAAGGGAAGATCTGCATATATTGATTGGAACTTAGACTTAAATATAGACTACTAGTTCTAAAGTCATTCGTCTTAGTAATGATGTCCACTATCATGAAAGAAAATCTAGCATTTAGAAAGAATTTAGCCAGAACCTAGATAAGGTAGCCAAGAATGGCAAACTTTGAGGCCCATTGGATATGAGCCAAGTTCAGCCTGGAGTTTTGGTTTGTTTGGTCACCACAACATTAAAAAAAAATGGAAGAAGATTTTGAATGCTATTAACCAGAACAAGCACTCTCTGGTTTGCCACAGCTCCTACCATCCCTTGTTGTCTTACACCCACCCATCTTACCCATTGATGTTCCCTCCCTGACCCCTGAGAAGCCATTTGGGTTTACAACTTCTGATCTAGTGACTTTTTGTTTCCATGCAACAGCTAGGTGAGCAAATGCTTCAAAGTGGGCCTACAGAACCTCCAACTTGGGAAATTTTAAGAGTGCCAGCAGGTTAGAAAAGGCTAGCAAGAGAAGCTGAAACTGAGCTGGCTGCCTTGAAATGTCTGGGCTGGAATCTTGCCCTAACTCCTCACTGCTCTAAAACTTGGGCCACTTATTTGCCAGTGCTCTTCCTTCCTGCTGCCAGAGTGCTCAAAGTAAAGGTGGAGAGAGTCCTGCTCCAGCCAAGACCCGCTCTATAGTCACTTTAGGGATGGGAAAGATTTTTTTCCTTCCTCATTTTCCATCCCCAGCAACTGGAGAAGCAGAGCAGTACAAAAATAGGAGAAAGACAGTACTGACATTGCTTGAAGGAAGGGGAGGAGAGACATAATCACGAGCACAGAGTGTAATGGACAAAGGTGAAGAGGAGAGGATGAAAGATATAGTGGGCAAGAGGGAGCCAAAAGAGAACCTGAGAGAGGTGTGGGGTTTCTGAATGAGATATTAGCTCTTCCTAAAGGTTTCTCTGCCCCTCCCTGGTCATAGACTCAGAATATCAGCACTGGAAGGGGCCTAGAGTAACTATCTGGCCCAACCTTCTCACTATACCGAGGAAGGAAAGGAAGTTAAGAGAGAGAGACTTGCTCAAGGTCACATAGCAAGTGAGTGACATGCTGAGCCAAATCTTGAACTAAGGTCTCCTGCAATTTCCCAAGCTCTTTTCCCTCACAACCATGCGACAGCAGGACCGAACTGCTTGGGGAATGCATTTCATCCTGGCTGTCTCGTCCAAAGTCAATGTTTCCTGGGGTTGGAGTGTTGGAGGGAGCATTCATTCATTCATTCATTGAAGAGTAGGGACCTACTATACGTCAGATACTGTACTTGACTCTGGAGATGCAAAGAGCAAGAAAACATCGTCTGTTCTAGTGCTGAGCACAGAACAGGTGTTTAGGAGCTCTTTACCAACTGTCTAGGGAGTGTTGCCCAATTGAAGCAGAATTTGAGGCATAATTATGAACTCTATGTGTAATTTTTATTTTCTGGCAGCCCTATTTAAAAAATAAAAAGAAACAGCTAAAATTAATTTTAATAATATACTGTATTTAATCCATTATCATTTCCACATATAAAACATGAAAATTATTAATGACATATTTAGCATTCTTTTTTTGTACCAAGTCTTTAAAATCTGGTGTGCATCTTCCACTTACAGCACACCTCAGTTTGGACTAGCCACATTTCGGGTGCTTAATAGCCACATGTGGCTAGTGACCACTGTACTGGACAGTGCAGGCCTAAGGTGAACAACACTTGCTCCCAAACACCTAACTTTGATGAATTCCAGGCTAGTCTATCTGCAGCTTCATAATCTATGAGCCCACAGCTTGGCCACATAAGGCTGGGAAGTGACGTGGAGGGGACAGAGGGAGACAGGTTCCAGAACACAGTAGACCTTAGGCCTTCAAGGATTTCATGATTTCGCCTATTCATGACATGTCCTAAGGCACTCAGCCAGTGAGCAAGTACACATCCACACCTGCACATGGCTTTATTGTTGTCAGTTTTAGAAGTTTCGTGTCAACTAAAAGTGGAGTAACAAACTCAGTGGAGGTCCTACTCTTTATGGTAGACAAGTCCACTATACACTCTAGACAGAAACAAGAAAACCCAATCCAAGCAACTGCAGCGGGTGTTCAAAGCAGTGTAAAAATTGCTCGTCAGAGGAAAACCAGAACTTCATTGTATGTTGAAAAGGCCTGAGGAACACAAATCTGCCAACAGAAATGACATTGGCATTCTTGAATCTGAAGGTTCCCAAAGGTCTCTTGATCGAGCCCCGGAGAATAAGAGTCTACCCTAACTTTTGTATTCTGGCCTGGTCCCAGGACCTCAGCCTCCCCATTGTGAACAGTGCCTTGGTTTCTGGCTTTTTCTCCTCAAGAATTCCTACTTATAACTTACTTGCTGCCTGGGTCCAGCCTGAGAGCATCTCGGCTTATACCATTTCCACCACGCAAGATCAACTGTTGTTCTCAGAACATCTCTCAGGCTGGATAATGCAAACAGTTAGCATCACAAAGTGGTCACCATTGCTTGCTACCTTCATCCCTGCCCACATGTTACTCTTTAGAAACCATGGTTTAAGGATTCTAGGATATAAAGATTAAATTCTAAGTGGGCGCAGATTTCATTTTGTTCCAAGAATCACATACTGTTAGAGCAGGAAGGTACCTTAGAGATGATTTAGTTTTATTTCCACACTTTTTATATTACAGATGAAGAAACTGAAACTCAGAGAGGGGAAGTGACTTGCCTAAGAACTCACTGGAAGGTACTAGAACCAAGGGCTTTCAATGTCACATCCTTGAGAAAGCTTAAGTGTTTCAAAGTATCATGGACAGACAGCAAACGTCAGGTCTTTATTCAGTAGATACTATGACCTCAGCCTCATATTGGTTTTTCCAGTCCTGAGATACTTTTACTTTTTGAAAACTCTATGAGTGTAAAACTTACCAACATGTCCTCTCTTGCTCTCTTTGTGTTTACCTTCAAGAAACAGACATTTATTCTCATTTTCTAGATCTCCATTGGAGCCCCATTCCAATGAGATTATGCCGACCATTCCTGCCCCCACCTACCACTGTCACCTCCAAATCTGGAAATAAGGTTTGATAGTGGCGAGTGTGCCCTCTGCTGACTGGATGTCTGCCCTGCAGTCATGTCTGCATAATTTCCACTTGCATATTTGGAGCCTTAGCTACCTGAGAGATATGCTAAACAGAAACAAGACATGCATGAGAGTTTCCTTATTTCTTATAAAGAATCTATAAACTTTTTGGCAAATCAATGTCTTTGACACTCTTTGATACTCAGTTCTTATAATGAGAAAACTATTATTAAAGAAATTTCCAAGTTCTGATTTGCTACAGATTTTGCCAGAAAAATACGTTTATAGCATTTACCATCCTCCCACCCTATACAAAAAGTTAAAATGTATAAACAGAACTTTCAAAATGTGGAGTATAACTCAGTACAATAACAAGCTTTTAAAATGGAATTTAAAAGGAGCCCCTTTCCTGGGAGCATGAAAAGTAATTAGAAATACATTTGAGTCCTTCCTAGATCCCCAGCTCTCCTGGGGTGTGCTTTAGGATGTGTCACTTTTCTCACACGCCTCCTCCTGCCCTCCCCCCACCAGAGTTGCCTTGGGAGCCGGGAGCCTCTCATTCTCAAGCCTTTTCAGCTAGAGGCCTCCCAGTATTCCTTTCCACTGGGGCCTCTCCTTTCCCGCTCTTTCTTTCTTTTCCTTCTTTCTTTTTTTTCTCTCTCTCTTTCTTTTCCTCCCTTTCCCTCCCTCCTTCCTTCCTTTCTTTCCTGCCTAAGATCGAGGGAGGCACCTTCAAGGCTACAGGGATGGACACTTGAATGTGTTTGCCACCTGCATCGCACTGAGGAACAAACTCCAACCCATTTGGAAGTCTCCAGGAGTTCAATATTAGGACTAAGGCAAAGATCTAGCTGGGATTAGGGTGAGGCATGGGTCGGAATCTCATAATTGCCCCACCCGGGGCATTGACACATCCACAGTTCTGCTTGGGGTTCTGACTCAACTGTAGTTTGATTTTCTATGAAGGGTCAGGAGATGAGAGGACAGGAAAGCTGTCCCAGAGAGACTTAGAGCAAGGTGGGGGTGGGGGCAGAGGATACCTCAGGATAAGCTTCAGGTTTGGGCAGGAGAAGAAAGAAAGGAAACCTTCAGACCAAGAAGGTGAAATAAATCCAGGAGGGTCCAGAGGAAGGACAAACAGGAGAGAAGCTCCAGAATGCAGAACAAAGCCTGAGTTCTCATTCAACCCAAAACATCTTGTGCAACGACAGGAAAATGAGGGCCTTCCCCAGTCACTACCCCAACTCACACGTTTGCTACCATTGGCAAATGTCAGCCACCTTTAACTCCTAGCCAAGCAGCCTGTGGTCACTGCTTCTGAATCTAGTAATGGAGGTCCAAAAGCCTGGTTAGAAAGGACAACAGTTAGAATTCATGTTGACAGTAATTCAAGGCACGGGCTCAGTTTTGTGTGTGTGTGTATGGGGCGGGGGTGAATCAAGAGATGTTAGGAAATCTTGGACAAACTTAAATACAATGGCTAACAGATTCTCTTTCCTATTTAATTAGAAGCTGGAAAAGATCATCAGGAAAAAAGTTTAGCATCATCGTTCTCGGTGAGAAAAACTTAAGCTTGAGTTGAAGAAAAGAGCGGTTTGGAGTTGGGGCTGAGGGTGGGGCGTTGGGGTGTGTGTGTGAGAAGTGAAGCTGAGAGTTGGTGGCTGCTGCTCAGTCTCCTGAGGGGGTGGAACCGTATTGCAGCCGCAGCCGAGATGCTCCGGAGACAGAGAGATAGCATCCCCCCTCCCGAGGACGTGCCAGCCATAAACTTAGTACTTTTGGTTAGAGGTTTCCTGGATTTGGCGACCAGGGGGTGGCGGTGGGGCGTGGACGTGTGGGCCTTGGGAGTGTGCGTGAGAGCAAACAACCCAAGCTACTAGGGGATGGGGCTTGTCTTCTCAATTTGTGGAGATCGGCTTGAATTATACCCGGCAAAGTTGTGCCAACCCGATCAGTTTTTAACACATGTTCCCGGGATGTCACTGGGAACTTCAGGTCCACTTTCTTCACAAGAAACGTGAAGTGTGCCAGGCGCTGTACCACGCGCTCAAGATTTCATGTTACTGAGCTTGGATTGGGCTTGGGTCGGGTTTTTTCGGTTGCCTGCTCCCCACTCCGCAGACTCGCTCCCCTCACTTTCCACCCCATCCTCCGGGCCTGGTGGGCACCTGCGTGGTCCCAGACCTCAACCCCAGCACCCTCTCCCCCGCCCTGTCTACCTGTAGCTCCGGGTTCCCGAAACCCGGGGCTAGTCCACATAATGAGTGCGTTGTGCAGCTCTCTCTGTTGATTTAATACAAGTGCACCGTGAATGCGGAAAAATAAATAGAAGGACCGAACATATGACTCTCCGTAGTGAAAAGTCTTTTCGAATAAAAAGAGGCTGAGTTTTCACTGTTGAATGTAAATTCCTTTGAAGTGGAACTAATCATTTCAAGGATAGTTCACGTTGTCCTAACAACGCGGGTGAATGGCAAGGGCCCTTCTTTTTGTTAAAGATATGTTTTCTTTCTTTCAGTCAAAACTGATGATGATACCCCTTTCACGCTCTGTCCTCCAGGATCGTAAATCTCCACTCCCAGCTACCCAAATCGCACTTTCAGATGCCAAGCCCCCGCGGGTGACCGCTTCTCAGGCGGGGCCGGCGCGCACTGAGCTTCCCGCCCCCCTCCAAGAACCGCATCCCCACCCCCGGGCTCCCAGCGCCCGTCGGATCCCACCTCCCGGCCTTAGGGGGCGCTGCAGCGGGGGAGGAGCGGGCCTCCCGGACCCGGGGTGCAACTGCGTTCTGGGGTCCACTGCGCCCGGGACGGGGAAAGTCCTGGGGCGCGAAGTCTGGAACTTCAAACTAAGCGGGACACCGCGACTTCCATACCTCCCAAGGTCCCTGCCAATCTTCCCCTGGCCCCAGGAATGTGAAAAATGTTCACAAAAGCTGCATGCCCCTCGCCTGCGACTATCAGCTGCTGGTGCCCACTTACTGGGGAGAAAAGGTCATCTCGAAACGATCCCAGCCGGCCAAGCCGCTCAAATCCTAACTTTTCTCTCCCAACCGGCGCCTCCCTCAACAATCCCGAAGACCCTTGCGGCCCAGGCCCCCAGTTCTCCCAGCCCCGCGGCGTAGCCCACCCCTTCCTCGACACCCCGGGCCCTCCCGGCTGGCGTTAGTGGCGTTTATGCCGAAGCGGGTTGGGGGTGGGGGCTGGGATTCGCGGCCCAAGAAAGTGTACTTGTGACCTTGGGCCGAAGAAAGTTGCTCCCAGTTCACCTACTCCGAGGCTCAGAGGTGGGGGAGGGGACTTCAGACGTCCAGACAGTCCCTTTTGGGTCCCAGAAACGCCGAGCCTGCGGCAGGGGTGGTTAGCTGAGTTCTCCCGTACAGGGACGAGGTGGGCTAGTCCTCCATCCTTCTGCATCTTGAAAAACGGATGAAACGGTCCCACCAAGGCTAAAGGAGAGGTGCTTCGGCCCGAACAACGAATGCGGTCGGCCGGGAGCCCCTGCAAGGGCGGGCCTGCTCCGGGCTAGCCCCGACAGAAGCGTGGTGAGCAGAGCTTTCCCGGAAGGAGCAGGCTGGGCATTTGGTGGCCAGTTCCGCCCGGGGACAAGGTGGCACTTCTGGCGGCCCGACCCAAGCGGGTCCCTCTTGCTTCTCGGGCGCTCCGGGCCGGGCGTGGAGCGCTACCCAGTCGGAAATGTCGAAGGAGAAAGCGACGGGCTCATTTCCTCTCCTTGTTGCGCGCCGGCTCTTGCCCCTCGAGTGGAGAACGTGGCGGTGGTTGGACCCCAGCGTTGACCGTTTGCATTCGCCTGAGTTTTAAACTCTTCACCACATCCGAGGGTGAGAACCGGCCGGCGCACTGCAGGCGGTCTCTCCCACGCGCAGAGCGGGCGCGGCTGCCCCGAAGTGGGCGGAAGGGGCTGGGAGGGCAACCCCTTGTCTCTCCACCCGGGCTCGCGGGTCCTGGCAGCATCCGACGGCGGGGCAGAGACAGCACCTCCCCCAGACCCGCTGTGGCCTGTGAGGGCTTTGGAACCCAGATTAGCGGCTCCCGGACCCGGGAGGAACCAAATCAGGGAAAGTTCATCAACAGGGCAGCTCCAAGAAACTTGGAATGAGCCACTAGCTTAGCTTGGGCTCTGATTATTCAAACGAGCTCTTCTTCCTTGCAACAAAACGAAACAAAAATTCCAAATTCAAGCCGCGGACTGGGCGCCGCCAACTCGGAGGAGATACGGGCTGGGCCCATGCGGCCGGTTTTGCTCTGTCCCCTACGCCCTCCAGACTAAGTAACCCAGGAGAATATTTGGAGGGCTCTGGGGGCAAATTGCGGAAGGTTCTGCGAGAACGTGCCTCCTTCCCAAAGAGCCGGGGTTGGCAGCTAGCCCAGAGTAGCCAGGACTTTATTGGCAAGTTGCTGCCAAGGGTCCTTGCAGCCTCAGTTTCTGCATATGTTAAGGGGGAGAAATAATACCCTTTACTTGGAGAGAGGGAACTAATTGTGAAGCACAGAGTATGGCACACAGCAGGTGTTCAGAAAATTCTTATTCCCTTTCTGCGCCCCGCAAGCCCCAGCCCCTTAACTTGCGGATTTGTCTGGTCAGAAAGGTTGAAAAGGAAAACCTGCGTGAGCGCCGAAAGCGGCTTCATTGTTCCGAATGTTGGCTGTGGGGTGGGCCCGGGCCCCCACACCTGAAACCCGTGGCCCGTGCGCAGGGCCGCGTGTACTAGCTACCGCGGCTCTCTCCCCGGCTGCGGCCTGGGGGCTGGGATTAAGGGGAAAGCCGCCTGGTGCCCCTCCTTCTCTCCCAGCCTTCTGACCTGTGGCCTTTGGACTGAGAAAGTGGTTTAGAGGCCAGCGTCGAGCACTTCGGGAAGTGGGGGAACAGAACCTAGCGGCAGCGCCCTACGCAACCTCGGCAACTCCGAGGACGCCGGCGGCCCGCGCACTTGTCCTCTCTCTAGCCGGTGTCTGCCACTAAACTGCGCGTTATCAGGCTTCGGGGGCCAGGTCGGGTCGCGGCCGCCTGCGCTTCTTTTGGCGGGACTCGGGGCTCGCGGCGGGCGGGCGGGAGGCGTGAGCCTGGTGGCTCCTTCCCGCCACCGCGCCGGCTGCGTAGGTAACATCTGTGTCGACCCCCCTCCACACCCCCCTCCACCCGCCACGCCACCTCTATTTTTTTTTTTAAGAAAGAAAGAAACGAAAAACCAACCTTCCTTTCCCTCCACAATAGACACACCAGGGGGCCTTTCACTTGGCCAATCTCAGGAGTTTCATATGAACTTCATTAAATCAATTACTCGGTGAACACATCACAATTTATTTGCAATTAGTATCAAAATGTCTTACTTTTCTTAATAGGTCGGAGCAGATGTAGCTACATAAGGGACAACGCGTTTTCGTGAAATCTATCTCTTGCAACATATTAAATCTTCTGGTCAGAAGAGAAGGAGAAATTCAAAGGCAGTTTAGAGGAGGAGAGAGAAACCACGCTGGAAACAAACGCTATCCGTGCAGGTGTTGGAGCAGCTTGCGTTATAATTGTATCTAGCGAAAAGGTTGCCTTTATTACCCGTAATGATCGAACAAAAGTCACCGTAATTAAACGTCTGGTTTTCTCCGATGACTGAGAGGTGCGTGTCTGAAAGGCGCCGGGTACAGCAAGGGACTTCAGAAATGGTTAACAAGATGCCCTGTTCTTTGAATAGTGGCTTTGTCTTATGGGGGGGGGGGGAGAAGAGACAGAGAGAGAACAGTTATCTAATTTTCATTGCCCCAAACCAGAGATTTATTGATTGCGACAACAGTTTTATTGTACTCAGGGAGGGGGTTGCTGCAGGTTTATAGAAACTGATTTACTTTCGTTTGGAAGTAAAATCATATGCAACAGTCTCCCGTTGGAAGGTTGGATCTCAGCTCCTGTTAATACCATTAGTGACACAGGATCGAATTTCAAATGAAGCCTGGTGACAATTACAGACGGAAACAGATGCCCTTGGAAATTTAGGTCAAGTGTTCAAGATTCTGGTTTCATGGTCAAGGTTGTCTTGGGGGTAACCTTGAGGAGACGCTCATAAATCTGTCCTCTCCCAACTGGGGATGCGCCTTCCAGGGAGGGTGATCAGAGAACAGGGCGGCAGAAAAAAATTTTAGAGGGTCCTCAGGTCACCGAAAACAGAAGAGATGCCGAAGTGTTGTAAAACTGGGCAAGTGTGCTGGGCTGGACAGTGTGAGTGTGTGTGGTGGGGGACACCAGCTACTCCTGGGGGCGCCGGGGGAAGAACAACTGTGCGTGCGGGGGAGTTGCGAAGACCTAGACTCCTGTGTCCACTTAACTAGTCCGCAGCAGGTATACTGGGAAGCTGTCCCTTAGGCTCAAAGCCTTTTTTTTACCCATCCGTAAAATGGGAATCCTGGTCCCGGCCTGGTCTTTCTGGAAGGGTGGTGGCGAGGATTAAGTGTGATAACGAAATGGAAGGTATTCTTCTGAAATTGCAGCCCCCTTCCTTTGCATTTTAATCACTCGCCCCTCAACTAAGTGAAAAAGGCGTCGTGTCGCTTCCCTTCTCCCTGCGGGAACCTTCCCTGAGAGCCGCCGGCTCTGGCTCTGGCAGCACCAACGCCTTCCTTCAAGGGTATAAAAACATGTTGTCTTTTACCCAGCTCTAGAGCCCAACCGGCGTCTTTAACCGTGGCAATCTTCGGGGTTTACGTCCCTCTGGTGGGTGTTTTCCACTTGACAACTCTTTTAAAGACATAGAACCATATTTTATTTACTGCCTACTATAAATTATTTACTAGCAGGCTGAGGTAATTCCATTAAAGCCGCACGGTTTGTTTATACTAAATAGTTATCTGGGGACTCTTTGCTCGCCTTTGAGCTGCGAGGCTCCGGGGAGGTGGGGACGGTTCGCGCGGGTAAGGGATGCTCATGGAAAAGAAAGGAGTCCAATGGAAACGAAAATACCCTTATTTCTCTTGATAATTCATTAAAAATTAAATACAATCTAATAATCGTCGTTTTTGTTTGGTGTGAGGTGTCGTTACCGCCGCCGCTACCCCTCCCCCCGCCCCCGTATGGACTGGCTCACACTTGATAGCAAGATGACTTCTTCCAAGGAACTAACTCGACGGTGGCATCAATCAGATTTAGGGGACGATGGAGGATTTAACTGGGGGGAAATGCAGGGGGCCATTCCTGGGATGAAGGGAGGAGGAGGAGGGGAGGGGAAGTCCGGAGGTCCTTGCCGAGGTTGCTGGGGAAAGAAAGAAAGCACCGCGAACTTTGCCTCGGGTCCCCTCCCCCAACACGTGTATCCAGGCAGAAAAGAGAGAGGAGAAAAAACCAGCCTGAGGGAAGGCAGCAGGCTTTATAGATTAGCTGCACTCGCGCGCGTGTGCCTGTGTGTGTGTGTGTGTGTGTGTGTGTGCGTGCGTGTGCGCGCGCGCGTCTCTCTAGCCAAGATTTTAGCACTGGCCCACTGAGTTACTTCTTTCTACTTTTCTGACTGTGTGTGTGTTATTTGTATATAAAACAATTTATTTCCCTCTCTACTTAGAGACCTCTCTGGAAATACCAAACACCCCAGGAGATAAATTGGCCTTTGGGGGAGGGGGAAATGGTTCGGGGAACCGATCATAACTGAAATTTTTGTCTAAACTCGCTGCCTTGAGTTATGTTGGCCTTGGAAAGGGTGGGGGTATTTATCTATTTCTGTTGAAGGCTTTTTAAAAAGGGGCTCTAGAGGAATGTGGTAATAGTGTGTTAGTTTCCCACCTGGCTTTGCAGATGGGGATTTCAGAATGGTTGGGTTATCTCCATAACACAGGGAGAGATAAACAAGACACCTGGACAAAAAGCCAGTTGTCTGAAGCAACTCAGAAGTGATCTACAATAAATTGAAAGGCCTCTTGTTTCATAGAGTATTTTTTTTCTCTTTCTCTTTCAGCCTAAATAGACGTGCAAGGTAGGAAGAAAAATCATATTGGTCTCAGTGAATGAAAGACCTACTGCTGTTCATTACAGAGCTGAAGGACTGGAATTGACTTAAACATTCAAGACACATCTTGCATTCTCGGTAGTTAGGTTCACCAATAATTGAAAATTCAATGACACATTTTTAATATTCTTGGATTATATTTCTTGGTAATTTGGTTACCTTTATTAGTTTAAATCCTGTTATATCAGAAAGGGGGAGAAAATTATAATATGTATAAGCACCTTAAGTATGCAAACATGCAGGAGGCATTTTGTGATGATGGGGATGCAGGTTAACCCTGCGAACACCAAATTGAATGTACATTATGGAACCACATATTTCAATAGCCACATGTACATTTAAAAAAATTGAGGTGCAATTTATATAACATAAAATTAACCATTTTCAAGTGAAGAATTCTGTGGTATTTAGTACATTTACAATATTGTGCAACCATCACCGCTATCTAGTTACAAAACATGTTCATCAAGGGTGGTGATGATGGTTGCACAATAATATGCATGTACTTATTATCACGGAACTGTACACTTTAAAATGGTTGAGATAGTATTTTTTTAAAAGAATTAACTTATTCTCATTACTAAATCCAATCCTAATTCAATCACACTAAAACATCTACTAAAAAATACCCCAAACCCAAACCAAGCCAAACAAACAAAAAAACATGTTCATCAATCCTAAATAAAACCCTGTACCCAGTGAATCATTACTCCCTATTTTTCCCAACTCCCAGCCCCTGGCAGATCTTTCTTTGGTGCTTGTATTTCTTAAGTATTTTCCTCAGCAGCAAAATTTCTGTATGTTACTATTTCCTTAAAATCTATTTCATCACATTCTATTCCACACATCTAGCTACAGATACAAAGAGAGAGGGGATAAACGACATAATCTGCTTATTTGTATTTGTTCTAGAAGCCAATAGAAGGTTTCCAGATTGGTATTTGCAACATGGGTCTTTTTAATGAGCGGGTGGATCCCTGGGCAACACACACAAATACTTTGTTAGTCATTGTGGGAGGGACATGAGTTTGCCGCAACAGTTAATCTTGCTGTCATCAATAGAAAGTGGATTAGAGTGTTATTTTCTCTTTTGAAATGTAATTCATAAAGTTTAACAAAGCAATAGTTATCATCAACCTTTTGGAAAAAAGAGGGGTAAGATGAATTTTTGCAAACCATTTGTTTCTGGGCATCAAAACTGTGCCCTGAATTCACAATAATGGAAAAACTTTGTGAATAGCTTAGAATTGTCCCAGTCCCATCTCCTTGCTCTTGTGTGTGCTGACGCATTCATTTATTTCACACGGGTTCACCACAAAGACGAAAGGAAATATGACTGTGGCTAAAGAATTTTAATCAAAATTGAGGCTACCATTCATGTAACTAGGATCACAGTGTCCGAGGCCATTGGAGAAGCTATTTCTGTAAGATTGCAGCGAGAGGTCAGGACTGGCCCAGAGTCGTGAGCTCAGACAGATTTTTGAACCCTATCTGCCACCCTGGATTAATGTGAATTAAAGGAGCAAAGAATGTGTTGGTGGACAAAATCATGGGTGGTCAGTTCAGTTCAACATTTTGCTTCATTCTCTTTGGAGGATAACTTTCAGAGGAGCTAGCTGATTTTGACCCGCAGTGATAAATTGCAAAAGGCATACTTGAATTTTGGACTAGTCCATCATGAGGGGAAAACAAACAGTGGCACTTGGAACTGTTCCATTCCTCCTAATACATTCTTCCAATGAAACATATTTCCTTTTTTGCCTTAAACATTCTTTCTACAGCAGGGTTTTTCAGCCTTATCACTATTGACATTTTGGACTGTATAGTTCTTTGTTGTGGAAAGCTGTCCTGTACATTCTAGGATGTTTAGCGGCATCCTCGGCATCTACCCTCTAGATGCCAGTAGCAGCCCCCACCTCTGAGTTGTGACAATGAAAAATGTCTCCAGAAATTGCCAAATGTTCCCTTGGGGTCAAAATCGTCCCTGGTTGAGAACCACTATTCTACAGTGTTATGTTTAATTTTTAGACAAATTGTTTTCTTTTTTTGTTGAGCTTTGTAAAACATACAATCTTATAGTCAGCAAGGACCTTAGAGATTCATTATTCATTAAATAGGGAGGCCGTTAAGAGCATAGATTGAGTTTAAATCCTATATACTAGTTGTGTGACCTTGGGGAAGTCATTTAACCTCCCTGAACCTCAGTTTCCTCCTCTGTAAAACGACCCTCAAAAGATCCATGTGAGGATTAAATAAGATAATGCATGCTCAGAGTTTAGCACAGTGCTTGGCACACAGTAGGCAACTAATAAACGGGGGTTCTGGTTAGTTACTGCACGCCTACTGTGCGCCAAGCAATGTGTGAAGACCTCCCTTCATTGCAGAACTCCTGTTCCACAGCAGTGACAGATGGGGGTGGTAAGGGCTCAGCCTTCTTGTTAAAACAACTGCCTGCAAAGTGACAGTTCCCCTAGGAATCATCAGGAGGCTGTAGCTGTGCCCTCAGTTCTTCCCTGGTTCTTCCTCACTCTCCTGGGGGTCTTGCCCTTGGATTCCCCGTGCCGTTTGCATGCTCCCCCTTCCTAGTCCCCCTGACTTGGGCCCAGTTAGGTACAAAAACCCCTTCTGTGTTTGCCCTTAGCACCGCTGGGAGAGCTGACATTTTCCGAGAAAACTTTACTAATTACTAAGGGAAAATAAAAACGAAACAATTACAGAATAAACAAGCAGCATAAAAATAGATTTCTAAAACACAAGTTTCTGATCCTTTAATCCCAGTAAAGGTTGCAAAGAGCCTTACAAGGCTCCAATTCCCCTTATAACTACATTCTGATGTAGTCCCTAAGAAGACAGGTACATTTATTCATTCATTTTACATATTGTGATGAGTGCCACGAAGGCAATAAAACCAGGTATTGTAATAGAGTGGACTGGGTTGGGGTGGAAGAAGTCAGGGGTGCTTTTCGGATAAGATGGTATTTGTGCTGAAGTCTTAAGGAAGAGAAGGTACTTGCCTAATGAAGACCTGGGATAAGAACATTCCAGGCAGAAAGAACAGCAAGGGCAAATGCCTTGAGGCAAGTCTGAGCTGTGCATTATAATAATAATGCTCACTATATTCCAGGAACTATTGAAGAACTTTTCATATGCAAACTCACTTAATTCTCTCAATTAAGCCAGTTAGTATCTATGTGCTAGGTACTATTATTATTTCCATTTTTGAGGAACAGAAACCTTAAGTTGCCCAAGGTCACTGAGTTACTAAGTGGTTGAGCCAGAATTCAAGTCCAGACAGCCTGACTCCAGAGTCCACACTCTTAACCACTAACACTACATTGCCTGGAGCATGGAGAGAGCAAAGGTGAAGGTGGGGTGAGAAGAGGCTGGGGAGGCAGATGGGGGCCAATCCAGGGAGGGACTTTATAGGTCTTAGGATGGAATTTGTCTTTATCCTAAGACCAGTGAGGAACCCCTGAAATATTTTGAGCAGAGGACTGACATGATCTGGTTTTCATTTTCACAAGATCACTCTGGCTTCTTGTTGAGAATAGACTGTAGGAGTAAAGGCTGGAGTCAGTGAGACCATGTAGATGCTACTGCAGCCATTCAGGTGGGAGATGAAGACCTAGACTAGGATGGTGGTGATGGAGAGAAATGGAGGGATTTAGTAAATAACGTTGGAGGTAGAGTTGATGGGACCTCCTAGTGAACCAGATTGACGGAGGAACAAATCAAAGATGATTGATAGGTTTGGGTTTGAGCAACTAGAAGGATGGTGGTACCTAAGCTTTTTTGCTCTTTACCCATGTGGATTTGGGATGCCATCTTGCCTTCCTGATCTCTAGGAACTGTTCAGCCACTACCTCTTGTTCTTTGCCAGGAAAAATATCAATGCTTTTTTTTTTCCAGAATGCTTAGAACGCCCCAGTTTCTCCCCACTCGGTTCTAGTGTTCAATTTGAGCCAACACCTAGTTCAGAGCTAGTTTTCATAGAAAACACCACAAGTTAACACTTTCAGGAGTTCTCAGTTCACCCCTAAAGTATTCTGTAATGACTTCTTCAGGTAACTCCATTTCCCATGTATAGACAGTGTGGCATAAAGATAAGAAAGTATAGCATGGAGGATGAGGTCATTGACTCTGGAATCAGATACACATTCAAATCCCTGCACTACCACTGATTATCTGTATGACCTTAGGCAAGTTACCTAACCTCTCAAAGCTTCAGTGTCCTCATCTGTAAAATGGGTATAATATATTTTCCATTGTTAAATGAAAGAATGTATGTAAAGTGCTAATTATAAGTACCCAGCACATCATATATATTGAAATTGATCTTTATTATTATTACTATGATTTTTCACCTACTAGTTTTAGTCCTGTCCTAGAAGCAACATAATAAATATGCATCCTCTTCCTCAAGGCAGCCTTTAGCATATGTGAAGAATTTCCACCTTTCTGAATCTACCCTTCTGAAAAATGTCTAATTCTTTGATTTGTTCATGGGGTCAAACATTTCCAGATCCCTCTACATATCCCTCTACAATCCCTTAGCTTATTCATAGGAATATTGTGAAGAACAAATGAGGTAATGTTAGTGAAAACACTTTGTTAGCTGTGGAAGAGCTAAATAAATATTTTTATTCCTTAAAATTGACATATACGATATATAATGATGTTATCCTAATTTGCATATGAAAAATTGAGGCACCAAAATTCAACTAAGACAAATTGTGAATTTCTAACTTTTAATCTTATGTTATTGAAAGAAAAACTAGAAATGCAACAGCATTGCAAGAAACTAGCTCAAATGTTTGGCTAATTCCCAGGAGATATATGCTGTAGTTTCAAATGTTTATTACCTAGCCTAGAATTCAACCTTGACATGCAGAGTATCAATGTCATACTGAATTCTAGATTTACAAATTTAACTCTCCTCTATAACATAGATAAAATAAAAAGAACATGGAAAGTTTTTGTGCCAGGTTCTGTGCTAAATCATGTATTTATCTTAAAAAAAAAAGCAAACTAAATATATACCGCCAATGAAAAGACTAATATATATGTTACACCTATTAATCAAAATTATTCATAGATTTATAACAAAAAAATCCATGTTTTAATTTAAAAATATATCCACGCTTTACGTGAATGTCAAAAAAGAACTGTTTTAATTATACTTGTCTCAGGTTGATTTAAAATTGTGAACTAAAATAGGTCTGGCCGTCTCCTTCATCAAGGTCTTAAATGTTTGAGGTTTGACTTCATCATGAGTTAAGGAAATACTCTTTTTGCTTTCTACAAAAATGCTTCAACATTCTTTGTATTATTGAAGTGACTCCAAAAGAAATTTTTTGCTATTTAATAGTTCTAGAAAATAAATTTGGCAAAGTATTAAGAACTGATACATTTAGGTGAAGGCTATATTCTTTAAAATTTTTTGTAGTTTTAAAATTTTCAAAAGGAAAAGTTAGGGAAACACATAAAAATAAAAATTTTAATGAGCCATAAAAATTTCAGTGCATATTAAAATAATTAGAAAGTTAATACATAAATTAATAAAATATAAATGACTTGGAAAAATATAGATTAAATTTACTTTGAAATGTATGGATTCACAACCTAAAATAATATTTGGAAAAATGCATTTTTAAAAATTTTACCAAACTACATTTTTTACTCCTTTTAAAAATACTTACATCCCTCAGCTCTGCAGTCCTTGCTTCCACAGATATTCACTGAGCACCTCCACCGTGGCTAGTAATTGTCTAGATGCTATGTGAGATACAAAGATCTATAAGATACGGCCTGTGCCCTCAAGGAATTTACAAGCTGGAAGGAGTATCATATTCTTCAAAAAGCTTTGACAGTGTAAACAGAAAGTATAAGCTTATAAAAGAAAGCAAGCAAATCTACCCCAGAAGTCCATTTTGTAATATTACTACCCCTGATTCTCCAGTTGACTTCTTTCTCTAAAGCAGAGAGGATTCCTGTCATTGCCTCTTCATTCTTTGTCCTTCTCTTTCTCTCCTTCCTCCTCCTTCTCCTCCATTTTCCTCTTCCTTTTTCTTCATTGTTCACATCATCACATTTTCATTGATATTTTTTAAATGCTTGCAAACAGTTCTTGATTCTTAAAGTTATTTTTTTTATGATTTTTAAATGGTAAGAATAACATAAGCACAAATGATAATTGACCTAGGAATATTAGAAACATTTTAAAATAAAACAACAAAAACATTAGCTTCACACGATCAATGCTTTTTCCATTAAATAGTGTTGATTAGGCCAGCCCCGTGACATAGTGGTTAAGTTTGGCACGTTCTGCTTCAGTGGCCTGGGTTCGCAGGTTTGGATCCCAGGCGTGGACCTACACCACTTGTCAGCCATGCAGTGGTGGTGACCCATATATAAAGTAGAGGAAGATTGGCACAGATTGGCTCAGGGTAATCTTCCTCAGCAAAAAAAAAAAAAAAGTGTTTTATTACTTTAGGTAAATTGATCCAATAAGACATTAAGACATCTTTAAAAATCCCATAGTAGAGAACTTCCTGTGTGAAAAGAATGCTTCCTTTATGGTCCCCATCACTTGCTCTCCTGTGTCCCTGCCTTAACTCTGTTTTATGAGGATACTGTACCTTAAAATACTCAGAAATATGGGTTCAGAGGTGTGACTTTTGCATATTAGCAACAATTACCACAGAATATTATTTATTTCATCAGCCTGTCTCTTTTCACTGCTCTGGGGCCTTTTTGGTTGCAAAGAAAACACAGTGATCTAATACCTGCTCTCTGGTGTTTGCATTTAACTATAGAATGATGCTCACTTTATGTCAGCAAAACATGGAGGTCCAGGAACAACAGCAACAAGATGAGTGGTGAGTGGTTTAGTCTGGTTACAATATTTAAAGCTGTGGGATTGTTTTTAAGGGAGGAACAGAGAGAATAACAATGAGAAGTGAAAAGGACATCTACTCCATCTCCTTACAAGCCTTGGAGATCTTTCCACGTCGACAACTATAGATCTACTTTATTCTATTAATCTGCCGCATACTATTCCATAATGTGCATGGGCCATAATTTATTTAGCCTTTCCAGCAGCTAATGGGTATTTAGGTTATTTCTAATTTTTTTTTGATATCATATATAATCCTATGCAGTTTTTTTTACTAAGGTTCTTGCATAGAAAGAACTTGCTTTTCCCTCCAAGGGGGAACAAAGCGAAGGCTTCTCTATATTTTACCCTGTGATTAAAGATCACGGAATGTCAGAACTGCAAGGAATTTTAGAAATCTTGCCTTTTTTCCTCAAACCTCTAATACCTCTTCTCCCAACCTCATTCTTACCTAATGACCTTGTTTCCTATTTCCTTGAGAAAATAGAATTAATGAGAAGAGATCATCTACAACTTCACCGTACTATATATACACACCTACCTGCAGCTTCTGTACCCCTGTACTTGGCCTTCTCTCCAGTTATTATGGATGAGCCATTTGTACTACTGGCTAAGGACAACGTCTCCTCATACACAACAGATTCTACTCTCCTTGCATACTCAGACATGGGCCTAACAATTCTCCCCTCTCCCTCCTGCATTCTCAAATTTTCTGTCTCTAATGGATCATCCCCATTAGCATACAATCATGTTGTCGTTTCTCCCATCTTAAAAAGTACACTCTTTCTTGACCCTACTTCCTCTTCTGGATACTGACCCAACTTCCCTACTCCTTTCTGCAGTAAAATTTCTCAAAGGGACTCAAATTGTTCTCCTTTCATTCTGTTTTGAACTTGATTCACTGAGGCTTTTGTCCCCACTACTCTGCCAACACTGCTCTTATCAAGCTCACTAGTGGACTCCATCAATGGTATTTTTGAATCCTATTTCTTGACCTAGCAGTAGCATTTGGCACAGGTCATCACTTCTTCCTACCTTGACACACTTCCTACTTGGCTTCCAGGATACCTCTTGTAATGATGTCCCCTCTCTCATTCTTGACGTTGATAATTTGTCTTTTTTCCTGATCAATCAATATAAAGACATCAATTTTATTGATCTTCTCAATGAACCAGCTTTTCGTTTCATTGATTTTTCTCTTGTTTTTCTATTCTCTATTTCATTGATTTCTGCTGTGATGTTTTTTTTTTCCCTTTCTTCTACTTACATTGGGTTTTCTTTGTACTTTTTCTAGTTTCTTAAGGGGCAAATTGAGATCATCGATTTCAGACCTTTCCTCCTTTTCTAATATAGTTGTTCAGTGCTATACATTTCCCTCCAAGTATTGCTTTAAGTGACATCCCATAAATTCTGTTATGTTGTATTTTCATTTTTATTCAGTGTAAAATAATTTCTAATTTTTTAATTATTTTGTTTGACCCATGGGTTATCTAGAAGTGCTTTTTGTTTTGTTTTGTTTTTAGTTTCCAAACATTTGGGGGTTTTCCAGTTCACTTTCTGTAACATAGTTTCCATTTTAATTCCATTGAGTCAGAGAACAGACTTTGTATTATTTTACTCCTTTTAAATTTCTTGACACTTGTTTTATGGCCTAGAATGTGATACATCTTGGTAAATGTTCCATGTGCACATGAAAAGAATGTGCATTCTGCTGTTGTTGGGTGGAGTATAATATAAATGTCAATTTGGTCAAGGTAGTTAATAGTGTTTTTCCAAATTACTGTATCCTTGCTGATTTTCTGTTTACTTGTTATATCAATTATTGAGAGAAGGTTATTGAAATCTGTAACCATAATTGTGGCTTTGTCTATTTCTCCTTGCAGTTCTATCTTTCTCTAAATTTCTCCTCCACAATCTTTTTCAAAATGATCTTGACTATTCTTGGTCTGTTATTCTTAAATATGGATTTTAGATTAGCTTGTTGAGTTCTATGAAAAACTCATGTTTGGAATCCATTTAAATTATAGATTATTTAGGAGAAGGAATTCTTATCTTTATGATATTGTGTCTTTGTATCCTTGAATACAGTATTTTGCTCCATTTATTTAGGTCTTCAACTTGCTGTTTTTTATAACTTTTATTATTTTTCCTGTAAAGGCTGTGCAAAGGAAATCCATTCACCAAATACATATTGAATCCCCAATATGCATCAGGAGCTGCTCTAGGCCCTAAGGATCCACTGACAAGTAACCAAAAGCAGACATGATCCCTGTCCTCCTAGAGCATTGTATTTGGGGGTGCAGTGAACAAGTACACAATAAAGAAGTAGCAAATAAATAGAATAATTTCAAAGAGTGACACATGCTCTGAAGAAAACAAAACCGAGTAATGTAATGGAGAATGATGGAGGAAGGTTTCATTAGACTGAGTAGTCAGGAGAGCCTCTCTGAGGAGGTGACATTTGAGGAGAGACTCAAATGACAAGAAGAAGCCAGCCACGAGAAATCCTAGGGAAAGAAAAGTGCAGGCAGAGAGTACAACAAGTGCAAAGGACCTGCTGAGGAGATATAACAATGTCAATGCTTCCAATAATAATAGCTAATGTTTGTTGAGTGTGTCATTTGTATTATGCCAGGCACTATTTCAAGTACCTTACTTTTATGATGTCATTGTTAATAGACACAGTAACTCTATGAGGCAGATACCATCTAGTAAGTGCCAGAGCAAGACTCTAAACCCAGGCAGCCTGGCTTTCAAGCCCTTTTCTTAACCACTATGCATTACTAATCTCCCCCTTAAGTACAAATCAGGCTGAATCGTATGGGGTAAATTGTGTGGTAGGACTTGAGGTTATAGAGGGAACGTTTAATAAGACCCCTCCCAAGTGATGCAGAGACTTCAGAGACCACATACAAAAAAGAATATAGACTTTAGAGAATTCATTCAGAAAGGTCACTAAACAAACATATTACAACAAACAGGAACAACAAGAAACTGGGAGGGGAGAGAATCAGATTTCCAGAGTTGTCACATTATAGTCTTTAAAAGGCCCAGTTTGCAACAAAAAATGATGAGGCATGCAAAAAACAAGAAATTATGGTGCATACATAAGAAAAAAAATAATGAATAGAAAGTGTCTTTGAGGAAGTTCAGATATAGGATTTACTAGACAATGACTTAAAATCAGCTATTTTAAATCTATTTAAGAACTAAAGGAAATCATGTCTAAAAAATTAAAGAAAAGTATGAGAAAGATGTCTCACTAAATATCAATAAAGGGACAAATGATAAAAAATGAATCAAATGGAAATTTTAGAGATCAAAAGAAAAAATAACTGTAATGAAAAATTCACTAGAGTAGCTCATCAGCACATTTGATTAGGCAGAAGAACCAGGGAACTTAAGTCATGTGAGATTATCCAGTCTGAGGAACAGAAAGAAAAAACAATGAAGAAAACTGAACAGAGCTACAAATAACTCTTAAAACTCAACAATAAGAAAATGAATACTCCAATTAAAAAATAGGTAAAAGATCTGAATAGACACCTCACCAAAGAAGAAACACAGATGGCAAATAAGCATCTGGAAAGATGCTCAACATTAGAGAATAAGGTCATTAGGGAATTGCAAATTAAAACAATATGATATAGCAATCACACTGCTTAGCATTTACCTAAAGGAGTTGAAAACTTATGTCTACATAAAAACTTGCACATGGATGTTTACAGCAGCTTTATTCATCATTGCCAAAATGTGGAAGCAACCAAGATGTCCTTCAGTAGGTGAATAATTAAATGAACTGTGGTACATCCATACAATGGAATATTATTCAGTGCTAAAAAGAAATGAGCTTTCAAGCCATGAAAAGACATGAAAGAACCTTAAATGTGTATTACTAAGTGAAAGAAACCAATCTGAAAAGGCTACATACTGTATGGTTTCAAATATATGACATCCTGGAAAAGGCAAAACTATGGAGACAGTTAAAAGATCAATGGCTGCCAGGGGTTAGCTAGGAGGTACTAAGGGATAAATGGGTAAAGCACAGAGGATTTTTTAGGGCAGTGAAAATATTCTGTATGATATTATAATGATACTATAACATTTGTCAAAACCCATAGAATATATGAGCGTACTCTAACAAACTATGGACTTTGGATGATGATGTATCAACTAAGTCCATCGATTGGAATAAATGTACCACTCTGGTGGGGGATGTTGATAGTGGCGAGGTTGTGCGTGTGTCGGGGAGGAGATCGGCTACTCTCTGTATTTTCTGCTCAATTTTGACGTGAACCTAAAACTGCTTTAAAGATAAAGTCTATTAAAAAAATAAAATTGCATCATGTATTTTGTATCTCTCTTGTTAAGTACATATATGTTTGTGAGTGTTATACTTTCTTGAATGATTGATACTTTTATCATTATAACATGTGCTTTTTGTTTCTAGAAATGATTTTTGTCTTAAAGTCTATTTTGTCTTGCTTTAGTATAGCCACTCCAGGTGTCTTTTGGTTACTGTTTTCATGGTATATCTTTTTCTATCCTTTTACTTTCAACCTACTTGTGTCTTTGAATCTCAAATGTGTCTTTTATAAACAGCATATAGTTGTATCATGTATTTTGTATCAATCCTGCAAACCTCTGCCTTTTAATTGGAGTGTTTAATTGATTTATATTTAGTATAATTAGTGATAAGGTTGGATATACATCTGCCATTTTGCTATTTGTTTTCTATATGTTGTACTTTTATTTTGTTCATTTATTCCTCCATTACTGCTTTCTTTTATGTTAAATAGATATTTTCTCACCTACAATTTTTTTTTTTGCTGGGGAAGATTTGCCCTGAGCTAACATCTGTTGCCAATCTTCCTCTTTTTTCTTTTTTTTTTTAATGTGAGCTGCCACCACAGCATGGCCACTGACAGATGAGTGGTATGGTTCTGTGCCCGGGAACTGAACCTGGGCCGCTGAAGTGGAGCATGCCAAACTTTAGCCCTAGGCCATTGGGACTGGCCCTCATCTACTATTTTAATACCTATGTCATTTACTTTATGGCATTTTTTGAGTTATTTTCTTAGTGATTGCCCTGGGAATTATAATTAAGATTTTACCATAACAATCTAGTTCAGATTAATACCAACTAAATTTCAATAGTACATAAAAACTTTGATCCTACATATCTTTCCCTCCCTCCTCCTTTGTGATGTTACTGTCATACAAAGTATAACTTTATCCATTGTGTGTCCATCAATCTACACTTATAATTATTACTTTATGCAGTTGTCTTTTAAATCAGATAGGAGAAAAAAGTGCTACAAACAAAAAATACCGTTCAATAATAATGTTTGGAGACTTCAATACCCACATTCAATAGTGGATAGAACAACTAGACAGGAGATCAACAAGGAAATAGAAGACTTGAGCAACATTATACAGAAACTAGAACTGACATAAATCTATAGAACACTGCATGTGACAGTGACAGACACACATCCTTTTCAAGTGCACATGGAAGATTCTGTAGAATAAACCATAGGGTAGGTCATAAAACAATCAATTTAAAAAGATTTAAATCATAAAATGTGACCACAATGGAATAAAATTAAAAATCAATAACAAGTATGTAGAAATTAAAGAACACACTTCTAAATAACCAATAGATCAAAGAAAAAGTTGCAAGGAAGATTAGAAAATACTTTCAGACAAATGAAAATGAAACACAATATACCAAAATTTATGGGATGGAGCGATAGTAGTACTAAAGAGGGAAATTTATAGTTGTAACACATATATTAAAAAAAAACCTCTCAAATCAATAACCTAAGCTTCCACCTTAAGAAATTATAAAAAATGAGCAAACTAAACTCAAAGCAAGCAGAAGGAAGGCAATAATAAAGATTATGGTAAATGAATTAAAGAACAGGAGAACAATAGAGAAAAGCAACAAAACTGAAAGTTGGTTCTTTGAAAAAATAAAGTTGACAAATCTTTAGCTATATTGACCAAGAAAAGAAGCAAGAAGACACAAATTCCTAAAATCAGGAATGAAAGAGGATACATTACTACTGCCTTGACAAAATAAAAAGGATTATAGGGGAATACTATGAATAGTTGTATGCCAACTCATTAGATAACCTACCACATGACCCAGCAATTTCACTCCTAGTTATATACTCAAGAGAATTGAAATAGAAATGGAAACAACCCAAAAGTCCATCTAACTGATAAAAAGATAAACAAAATATGGTATATACATATAGTGGAATATCACTCAGCCATAAAAAGAAATGAATGCTGATACATTCTACAACATGGTTGTACCTTGAAAACATTATGCTGAGTGAAAGAAGCTAGACACAAAAGGCCACATGTTGTATGATTTTATTTACATGAACTCTCTAGAAAAGGCAAATCCAGAGACAGAAAGGAGATCAGTGGTTTCAAGGGGCTGGAAGTAGGAGGCAATGGAGAGTGACTGCTAAAGTTTTGGTATTTCTTTTGGGGGTGATTAAAATGTTCTGGAATTAGATAGTGGTGACAGTTGCACAACTCTGTGCATATACTGAAAACCACCGAATTGTATACCATGAAAGGGTGAATTTTATGGTATGTGAATTATATCTCAAAAAAATTTTTAAATAGAAATGTATAAAACCAGACTGCCTGGATTTGATCATCTTTTGACACTATCGTTCACCTTAGTTAGATTATGAATTAGTAACCATGGTAGATTAAATAATTGGTCCCAATTTTTCATTACATCAATAGTGGTATTGTACATCTATGCCCTTGTCATTGCATTATGGTGAGCAGATTATACTTTCCTACCTCTTGACTTTGAGCTTGGTCATGTGACTTGCTTTATCCAATAGGATTTTAGAAGACATGATGCCAGTAGAACAGTTTACAATATGCTTATGCAACTGGACTTGCTCTCTTGTGATTCTACCATTGCATGAGAAGAATACGCGACTGATAGCTGATGGCCCTCCATCCTGGGCCTTAGAATGACACACATGGAGCAAGGCTGTCCCATTGACCTGCCAACTTGAAAGCACAAAATAAATGTTTATTACTCAATGCCACTGAGATCTGGTGGTTGTTTGTTATACTGCCAAAGAGGCCAAACACGTGAACAAATAACCCAAGGATTTTGGTGCCTTACGATCACAAACGTTTAACTCTTAGTCATGTTATGTGTACTCTCTGGGTCAGCTTCATTTCTGCTCCATCTGTCTTCATTCTCGGATCCAATATGAAGGAACGGCCCCTCTCTCAAACACTGTTCATCTCATGGATGAAAGAGAAAGGAACATGGTGAATGCTGAGCTAAATTTAAGATTTTTGTTCAGAACATTTTACTTCTGTTCATATGTCATAGGACAAAGCAAGTTACATGGCCAAGCTGGATGTAAATGGAGAGGGGAAGAGGCACCACAAGTAACATGGCCAAGACTGATATTAACAGAGTGGAGCACCTAGTATTTTACACCCTGATATAATCCACTACAGTGACCTTGAGCATCTTATTTGACCTTTTTGTGCCTTGGTTCTCTCATCTCTAAAGTGAGAATAATAATAGACCCCCCCTCACAGGGTTGTTATGAGGATTACAAGACTTATTATGGTGGAGCACTTAAAATAGTGCCTGGAACATAGTAAATGCTATATAAGTGTTTGCCAAATAAAAATAAGTAAAAGATTTGCCTATACAATTGTTTCCTCTTGCCATGGTGAAAATCATATATTCAGCCCTTCATCATCACACGCCTAGAAAGAATGGTACTTTATTTACAGGCATTTAAAACAAGACATTTCTATTTTTAAAAGTTTGATTTTAAAATTAAGCCTTAAAAGTTGTGTCATTGCTTAAACTCACGTAAAGACATTCCTGTCGTGGGTTTGCAGTCAGATTAGTTCTTTCTGGAAAAAACGGAGAAGAGTTTCTGTGTGGTAGGAATAGAACAGCAGGTGGTGGTAGCATAAAACAGAAGAAAAGCTTCTCAGCTGAAAAAAGGATGGCAGCCAAAAGGTCCAAAATGCTGTTCACAACTGTGATGGAAAGCGCATTGCAGGAACCCAGGTGTATAAGCTGCTGTCTGAGTTGCCACCACCCTTGGAATAAAAGGATTTCTATTCACATATGCTTTTCCCTTTTTTCCTGCTATACTCTGAGTGTTTGGTGGTGTATTTTGATTGAAATACTCAGCTCACTCAGCAGGCCTGTTAATCCCCTCCAGGAACACTGAACACACACCTGGGATTTGCTAAAAGCATTGAAAGTTTTTTTCTCAGTCACTTTGCTTCCTGAGTTAAAAAAAAAGGCAATAATTGTTCCACACCTGAAAATAAATTGGGGAAAAATGTAACAGACAAATGCAGCCTGCTCAGCACCTCTTCCACTTCCTACCAAAATAACAACTACTAGCGTGAAGATTAGGAAAGGGAAGATCAAATATTTTTTCTTATAGACCGTGCCCTGCACAAAAGAGAGCTTAATAAATGCCTATGATACTACACTTCTCATTAAGGACTTTACACATCTTTTCTTTGATGTCCCGAGATCTTTAAGGTGCCTTCCAGTCCTGGAGAGTCTATACCGGGTATAAATATAATATAAAGCTTCATTGTGGGAGTTGGGGGGGGGTCTCTAAGTTCCTCTGTCTCTAATCATTTATGCTCTACAGTCTTAAATTAGCATGAGGTGATCCATTTCCATCAGAATGAGTTGATCGATTTTCCGGCTTAGCTGGAAAGTCTCATTCTATTTCCAAACATATGTAGACCAAATTCATATGTCACAGATTCTACTGACGTCTCCAGCCCTGAGAGATGATAGTAAGGCTATAGTAACTACCATAGCTGACATTCATTGAGCACTTTTACCATGTGCCAAGCACATGCACTATTTCCCTTAATCTTCCCAATGAGTTATGATTCATCATCTCCATTTCACAAACGAAGAAATGAAGTCCCCAAAGCTAATGTAAAACGCTCAAAGTTAGCATATGGTGCTGATTGAGTGCATGGATTCTGAAATTAGACAGTTTGGTTTAAATTCTGACTTTGCTACTTACTAGCTGTTTTAACTTGTTTAATTAATTTGCCCTTCCTGTGCCTCAGTTTTCTCATCTTTGAAAAGAAGATGATGTTGACAGAACCTATCTCTTGAGATTGCTGTGAGGATTAAATGAGTTAATTAAGAGTTAACTGTGAACTGTGCATGGCACATAGTAAGCGTCATAAAAATGTTTCTAATTCAACACCCATTCAAACTCTCAACAAAGAAGGAATGGAAGGGGAATCTCCCAACTTGATAAAGAACATCTATTAAAAACCTACAGCTAACATCATATTTAATGGTGAAAGACCGAATGCTTTACCTCTAGGACTGGGAACGAGGCAAGGACATCTGCTCTCACCACTCTTATTCAACACAGTACTGGAAGTCCTAACCACTACAATAAGGCAAGCAAAGTAAATAAAAAGTATGCAAATCAGAAAGGGACAAATAAAACAGTCCCTATTTGCAGATGACATGATTGTCTATGTAGAAAATTCTCAAGGAACACAGAAAAAATTTCTAGAACTAATAAGTGAGTTTAGCAAGGTTGCAGGGTATAAGATCCAACATAGAAAAATCAATTGAATTTCTATATGCAGTCATATGTGGTTTAATGACGGGGATATGTTCTGAGAAATGCATCATTAGACGATTTTGTCATTGTGAGAACATCATAGAGTGTACTTACACAAACCTAGATGGTATGGCCTACTACACACCTAGGCTATATGGCACTAATCTTATGGGACCACTGTCATATACGTGGTCCATCGTTGACCAAAACATTATGCGGTACATGACTGTACTAGCAATGAACATGTGGGCGTGGAAATTAAAAATGCAGTACAATTTGCAATCACTAAAAAGGGAAAATACTTAAGTGTAGATCTAACAAAACATATATAGGATGTATATGATGAAAACGACAATGCTGATGAAATAAATCAAAGAAGATCTAAATAAGTGGAGAGCCATATTATTTTTATGGATTGGCAGATTCAAAAGACTAAAGATGATAATTCTCCCCCAAATCGATCCACAGCTTGAATGCAATTCCTATCAAACTCCCAGTAAGAGTTTTTGTAGCAATAAAAATCTAAAATTTATAATAACAATCAACAAAATGAAAAGGTAATCTAAGGAATGAGAGAAAATATTTGCAAATCATATATCTGATAAGGGGTTAATATCCAAAATATACAAAGAATGCATACAACTTAATAGCAAAAAAAGTAAATAATCTGATTTAAAAATGGGCAAACGGACTGAATACACATTTTTCCAAAGAAGACATACAAATGGCCAACAAGGACATGAAAAGGTGCTCGACATCACTAATCATCGGGGAAAAGCAATTCAAAACCACAATGAGATATCACCTCATGCCTGTTAGAATGGCTATCGTAAAAAAGACAAGACGTAAATGTTGGTGAGGATGTGGTGAAATGGGAACTCTTGTGCACTGTCGGTGGGACTATAAATTGGTACGGCCACTGTGGAAAACAGTATGAAAGTTCCTCAAAATTAAAAATAGAACTACCATATGATCCAGCAATCCCACTTCTGGGTATATATCCAAAGGAAATAAAAACACTCTCTCAAAGAGATATCTGCACACCTATGTTTATTGCAGCATTATTCATAATAGCCAAGATATGGAAACAACCTAAGTGTCCATCAATGGATGAATAAAGAAGATGTCATATATATACACAATGCAATATTACTCCAGCATGAGAAAGAAGGAAACCCTGCTATTTGAGACAACATGGACGGACCTTGAGAGCATTATGCTAAGTGAAATAAGTTGGACAGAGAAAGACAAATACCTTATGATGTCACTTATATGTGGAATCTAAAAAAAGCCAAATTCATAGAAACAGAGGAGAATGGTGGTTACCAGGGGCTGGCTTGGGGAGTGGGGGGATGGAAAGATGTTAGTCAAAGGGGACAAATTCCCACCTATAAGATGAATAAGTTCTGAGGATCTGATGTACAGCACGGTGGTTATAATTAATAATATTGTATTATATCCTTGAAAGTTGCTAGGAGAGTAGATCTTAAATGTTCTCACCACAAAAAAGAAATGGTTATTACGTGACATTATGGAGGTGTTAGCTAATGCTATGGTAGTAATCATTTTGCAGTATATAAGTGTATCAAATCAACAAGTTGTACACCTTAAAATTACACAATATGTCACTTACATCTCTATAAAGCTGGAAAAAATAAAACTAAAGTTTATATAGAAAGGCAAAGAAACTAGAATAGCTAAAACAATTTTGAAAAATAAAAAAAGTGGGAGAATCATTCTACTCAATATTAAGGTTTACTATATAGCTATAATAATCAAGATGGAGTGGCGCTGGTGGAGAGACATATAGATTAATGGGACAGAATAGGTAACCCAGCAATAGACCCACACAAATATGCCCAACTTATTTTTGACAAAGATATAAAAGGAACTCAATGAAGTGAAGATAGCCTTTTCAACAAATGGTGCTGAAGCAATTAGATACCCATAGGCAAAAAGAGGAACAATGGCCCATCCACTGTATTTCAAAATCAACTTGAAATGGATTATAGACTTAAACATAAAACAATAAAAGCTTTTAAGAAAATAGGAGAAAATTATTAGGACCTAGGGCTAAGTGAAGAGTTTTTAGACTTGACAACAAAAGTATGGTCCACAAAAGGAAAAATTGATATTTTTGACCTCATAAAAATCAAAAACTTTTGCTATGTGAAATACTCTATTAAGAAGATAAAAAGACAAGTTACAGAGTGGGAGAAAATATTTGCAAGCCTCATATTGGCAAAGGACTAGTATCTAGAATATACAAAGAACTCTTAAAACTCAACAATAAGAAAACAAATAAAACCCAATTTAAAAATGAGCTAAATATCTGAACAGGCACCTCACTAAAGAAGACATGCAGATGGCAAATAAGCACACGGAAAGATATTCAACATCATTAGCCATTAGGGAAATTAAAATCACAATGAGATATCACTACGCATAAATCAGAAGAGCTAAAATAAAAATAGTGGCAACACCAAATGCTGATGAGGATGTGGAGAAACTGGATCACTCATAGTTATTGTTGGGAATGTAAAATGGTATAGCCACTCTGGATAATAGTTTGGCTGTTCCTTTCAAAACTAAACATGAGCTTACCATATTACCCAGATATTGTAATATCAGGCATTTATTCCTAATGAAAACTGATGTTCACAAAAAAACCTCTACACAAAAGCTCATAGCAGCTTTATTCATTTTAGCCCCAAATTGAGGTAGCCAAGATATTCTTCAATGGGTATATAGTTAAACTGTGGTACAGCCATAGCATAGAATACTACTCAGCAATAAACAGGAATAAACTATTGATATAAGCAACAACCTGGATGTATTTCCAGGGATTTATGCTGAGTGAAAAAAGCCAATCTCAAAAGGGTGCATACTGTATGGTTCAGTTCACATAACATTCTTTTTTTATTTTCATTTTTATTGATGTCTTAATAGTTTATAACATTGTGGGGTTTTAGTTGTACATTATTATTTGTCCATCACCATATGGATGCATCCCTCACCCCTTGTACCCACCCCCCACCCCCCTTCCCTCTGGTAACCACCAACCAGTTCTCTCTGTCCATGTATTAGTTTATATTCCACGTATGAGTGAAATCATGCAGTGTTTGTCCTTCTCTCTCTGGCTTATTTCACTTAACATAATACCCCATAGGTCCATCCATATTGTTGCAAATGGGACAATTCTGTCTTTTTTATGGCTGAGTAGTATTCCATTGTGTGTATATATATATATATATATATATATATATATATATATATATATATCACATCTTCTTTAACCAATCATCAGTCGAGGAACACTTGGGTTGCTTCCACTTCTTGGCTATAGGGAATAATGCTGCAATGAACATAGGGGACATAACATTCTTGAAATAACAAAATTATAGAGAAGGGAAACAGATTAGTAGTTGCCAGAGGCTAGGGATAGTGGGAGGAGTGCTGTATGTGTGATTATAAGAACATCCCTGAGGTAAGGGAATAGTTGTATACCTTGATTGCAGTAGTGGTTATATGATCTACAAATGTCATAAAATGACATACACATACATTGTACAATGTCAAACATCTAGTTTTGATATCATATTATAATTATGTAAGATAAAACCCTTGTGGAAAACTGGATGAAGAGTACACAGGACCTCCCTGTACATTCTTTGCAACTTCCTGTGAATCGACAATTATTTCAGAATAAAAAGTTTTTTAAACAAATAAAATGTTGGGAACAAAGCTGGAATTTGAATGTCTAGTTGCCTGATTATAAAGTTAAGCCGTATAATAACAGTGAGCAACTATTGAGTGTTTAGGCCAAATTCTGTTAAGTAACTTGCCAGACATCACACAGAAAGTGATAGTGCAGAACTAGAACCCAACTTTGGTTCCAAACAGGAACTTTTAACCACTGTATTGACCCTCTGAATCATATGGGAGGGAGAGGATCATGACGTGAGTGGAGGGAAAGAATTGGAATGTGAGAGAAACTAAAAGAGAGAAAAGAGGGACAAAGTGCCAAATTTAATTAGTTGTAGTCAGGGAAATAAAAATTTAATCCATAATAAGATGCCATAATACACCTATCAGATTGACGAAAACTAAAGTCTGACAATACTAACTGTAGTCAGGTTATAGAGTACTGGGAACTCTTACACATTGGGATGGGAGTGTAAATTGGTACAACCATTTTGGGAAATAGGCACTGTCTGGTGAATTTGAATATGTGCATAACTCACACTTAGCAATTCCGGTCCTAGGTATATGTTATGAGAAACTTGTGTACCAGGAGATACTTTTCTAGATCTTTGTTTATAATATCAAGAAAGTGTAACCAATGCAATTGCCCAGCAGTACTAGAATGGGTAAATAAAATGTAGTATAGGAAATGAGATAGAGGACTTGAACAATAAGATATATCAGACATATATACCAACGAGACCTATTGAACATATATAGAACAATCCACTCAACAACAGCAGAAAAAACATTCTTCTCAAGTGCATATGGAATATTATCCAGGATAGACTACAAAACAAGTCTCAACAAATTTAAAAGACTGAGATCATGCAAAGTATTTTTCTAACTACAATAGAATGAAGCTATAAATCAATAAGATAATGAAAACTAGAACATTCACAAATGTGGAAATTAAACAATGTACTCTTAAAGTCCAAATGGTCAAAGAAGAAATCACAAAGGAAATTAGAAAATAGAGACAAATGAAAATGAAAACACAACATACCAAAACTTATGGGATGTAGTGAAGGCAGTGCTCAGAGGGAAATTTATAGCAATACACCCCTCCATAAAAAAAAGAAAGATCTCACATCAATAAACTTTAGACCTTGAGGCACTAAAAAATCAAGAGTAAACTAAACCCAAAGCTGGCAGAAGGAAAGGAATTATAAGATTAGAATGGAGATCAATAGAATAGGGAATAGAAAAACAATAGAGAGAATCAACAAAAATAAAAGTTGGTTTGATGAAAAGACTGTCAACCTTAAAAATAAAACAGCCAGTTATTTTTCCAGCAAATTGAGTTTATTTGGGAATAGCCAAAGAATTGCAATTCGGGATGTGTATGCTATGGTGGACCATAGGCAAATCCAACAAACAAGGGAGAGGAACATTATTTTATAGAGAAAAGGAGGAAGTTGGGAAGACGTTGTTTTGAACGAAATTTCACTGGAGAAAAGCAAGAGTTCAGAGTGGTGATGGTTTCTCATTGGCTGAGTTGCTGGGGTAGTCAATTTTTGTTTGGGATGCAATGTACATTTCTTCCTATAATTAATGATTCTTTCCTGTTGAGGACTTCTGTTGGGGTCTGTAATTGACTACCTTTCCTGTAATTGACCTTAAGCGGTACTGCATGGGAGCTCTGCATTCTGGCCTCCTGACTCCATTTAAATTAAGTTTCTCTTTATTAATTTTCACAAGACCAATACAATTGGCAAAACTTTAGATCAACCTTCAGACAAAGAAAAAGGAACACACAAATAACTAAAATCAGAAGTGAAAGTGGGGACATTACTGCTGACCTTACAGAAATAAAAAGGTTAAAAGAGAATACTATGAACAACTGTACACCATAAAATTAGATAACCTAGGTGAAATGGACACATTCCTAAGAACATACAAATTACCTAAATGGACGCTAGAAGAAATGGAAAATCTCAACAGACCTATAACAAGTAAAGAGATTGACTCAGTAATCAAAAATCTTCCAAAAAAGAAAATGAAAAAAGAAAAAAAAGATGGCTTCACTGGTGAATTCCACCAAACATTTAAAAAAGAACTAACACCAATCCCTATCGAAGTCTTCCAAAAAATAGAAGAGGAGGGAACACGTCCTAACTCATTCTATGAAGTCAGCTTTACCCTGATACCAAAGCCAGATAAAGATATCTCAAGAAAGGGAAATTACAGACCAATATCCTTTATGAATAGAGATGCAAAAATCCCCAACACAATACTAGCAAAATGAATCCAACAGCATATTGAAAGAATTTTACACCATGACTAAGTGGGATTTATCCCAGGAATGCGAGGGTGGTTCAACATAAGAAAATCAATCAGTGTAATACACCACACTAATATAATGAAGGGAAAAAAACCACATGATCATCTCAATTGATGCAGAAAAGGCATTTGACAAAAATCCCACACCCTTTCTTGATAAAAACATTCAGAAAACTAGGCGTAGAAGGGAACTTCCTCAACATGATTAAGGGCATTTATTAAAAAAACCCACAGGTAACGTCACACTCAATGGTCAAAGACTGAAAGCTTTCTCCCTAAGATCAGGAACATTACAAGGATGCCCATTTTCACCATGGCTATTCAACGTTGTGCTGAAAGTTCTAGCCAAAGCAATTAAACAAGAAAAATAAATAATAAAAGGCATCCAAATTGGAAAGGAAGAAGTAAAACTATCTCTATTTGAACATGACATGGTCTCATATATATCGAAAACCCTGAAGAATTCACAAGATAGCTACTAAAGCTAATAAACAAATTCAACAAAATTGCAGGGTACAAGATCAACACACAAAAATCAGTTATGCTTTTATACACCAGCAATGAATAATCTAAGAAGGAAATTAAGAAATCAATTCCATTTACAATAGAATGTGATTGAAGGAAATACCTATGAATAGATTTAGCAAAGGAGGTGAAATACTTGTACACTGGTAACTACAAGACATTGCTGAAAGAAATTAAAGAAGACCTAAATAAATGGAAAGACATTTGATGTTCATGGGTAGGAAGACTTAATATTGTTAAGATGTTAATACTACCCAAAGTAGTCTATAGATTCAATGCACTTCCTGTCAAAATTCCAACAGCTTTTTTTTTCAGAAATGGAAAAGCCAATCCTCAAATTCATATGGAATTACAAGGGACTCAAATAACCAAAACAAGCTCATGAAAGAACAAAGTTGGAGGTTTCACATTTCCTGATTTCAAAGCTTATTGCAAAGCTAAGGAAATTTTAAAGCATGGTACTGGCATAAGGATAGAGATATAGGTAAATGTAGTAGAATTCAGAGTCCAGAAACAAACCCATACATTTGTGGCCAATTGATTTTCAACAAGGGTGCCAAATTCATTCAATGGGGAAAGAGCAACCTTTTTCAGCAAATGGTTCTGAGACAACTGGATTTCCACAAGCAAAAGAATGAAGTTTGATCTCTCTACCTCACAACATATACAAAATTAACTCAAAATGAATCAATCACCTAAGACAAGAGCTAAGCTATTAGAAGAAAATATAGGGGTAAATATTCATGGCCTTGGATTTGGCAACAGATTCTTAGATATAACACCAAAAGCATGAGCAACAAAAGAAAAAAAACAGATAAATTGGACTTCATCAAAATTAAAAATTTCTGTGCGTCAAAAGGCATTATCAAGAACGTGAAAAGACAACCCACAGAATGGGAGAAAATATTTTCAAATCATGTATCTGACATGTGTGTAGCGTGAAAAATATATACAGATCACATGGTAGTTCTATTTTTAGTTTTTTTCACAATGTATATCAAACATCAAGGTGCATATCTTAAATGTATACAATTTCAGTTTGTCAGTTATACCTCAATAAAGCTGGAAAAAAAGAATATATAAAGAACTCCTAAAACTTAACCAAAAAGACAAAGAAACCACCCCTCGCCCATGGGCAAAGGACATGAAGAGACATTTTTCCAAAGAAGATATGCAAATGGCCAATAAGCACAGGAAAACATGCTCAATATCATTAGGCATTAGAGAAACGCAAATAAAAACCGAAATGAAATACCACATTACACCTATTAAGATGGCTACTACAAAAAAAATCAGAAAATAAGTGTTGGCAAGGATGTGGAGAAACTGGAAACCTCTACATTGGTAGTAGAAATGAAAAATGGTGCAGCCACTGTGGAAAACAGTTTGCCAGTTGCTCAAAAACCTAAACATAGACTTACTGTATGACTTAGCAATTCCACTCCTATGTATATACCCAAACGAACTGAAAATAGGGCCTCAAAACAGATACTTGTGCACCAATATTTATTGCAGCACTATTCGCAGTAGCCAAAAGATAGGAAGAACCCATGAACAGATGAATGGATAAACAAAATGTGATATATACACACAGTGGGCTATCAGTCAGTCATAAAAAGGAATGAAATTCGAATACATGCTACAACATGGATGAACTTTGAAAACATTATGCCATTTGAAATAAGCCAGACACAAAAGGACAAATGTGTGATTCCACTTATATGAAATATCTAGAACAGGTAAATTCATAGAGACAGTTAAGTAGATTAGCCGCTACCAGTGGCTGGAGGAAGGGGAGAATGGGAACTATTGCTTAATGGTTACAGAACTTCTGTTTGGGGTTATAAGAAAGTTTTGGAAATTGATAGTGGTGGTTGTACAACATTGTGAATGTAGTCAATGCCACTGAATTGTATACTTAAAAATGGTTAAAATGGCAAATGTTATGATATATATATAATCAAATTGAAAATGAGGTATAATTAGGCAGAATACCATACAATAGGAAAGTGAATCAATGGCAGCTATACTCATCAATATGAATGAATCTCACACGCATATTATTGAGAGACAGTTACAAAGGTACGTGCATATTATCATTTTGTTTGCATAAATTTCAAACATAGGCAAGCATAAACCACATTGTTTAGGGATGCATACATAGGTTCAAACATATAAAGAAAAGCAAGGTAGTGATTACCACAGCAATCAGGAGCACGGTTGAATCTGAAAGGAATAGGAAATGGATCGATGGGGTTCTGGAACGCTGGCAACGTTGTTTCTTGATGTGGATGGTGACTACACGGGCGTTTGATTTATATTTATTGTTTCAACCCTTGCTACCAGAAGCACTGGCATCACCTGGAAGCTTGTAGAACGTCAGGCTTTACTCCAGACTTGCATTTTAACAGATCTCCAGGTGATTCCCGTACATATTAAAGTTTGAGGAGCCTTCTGTCAACTTCACATATGTTTTATGCACTTTTTCTGATGGTGTGATACATCTCATAATTTTAAAAATATGGTTCCAGTTTACTTCAGGTTCCATCAGGCTGTCAATGGAAAAGTTGTCTGTTTCTGCTATAGCTCCAGTCATATATGCGTACAATATATTTAATAATGCTAATAATGGGCACCTATGTGCCAGACACATACACATATTACTTCACTAAATCTTTAAGCAACCTCAAAGTAGGCCCTATAATTGTCCTCATTTTACAAATAAAGAAACTGAGATGCAGAGAGGTCAGGTGGCATATCTGGGATTGGAGAAGCTTCTGTTAATCTCCAAAACCCAAATTCCTAAGCCCCGCATAAAGATTTGTGAATTGCCGGGTTTCTGCAACTGGAGGAAGGAGAACTGTGGGTGGCTACCCTGGGCACGGAGGGCGCGGGCCGCTGGAGCCGCGGTGGCGCCCCGGGGAGCGGCACCTGCCGGCGTCCCTTGGACGTGCCGCTGCCAGACCGGTCCTCGAAGCCGCACCTTTCGTTTCCTTTCTTTGTAGGCCAGGCCTACAGCCCACATCTGGCTACAAGACGAGTTGGGGCGAGTGTTGCAGTTACAGCCGGCCTGGCCTGCCAGCGAGCCCTCCCTACTCCGCCTGGGTTGGAATGACACACTCCCAAGAAGGCAATAAAAGTCTTGGACTCTCCTGCGTCCGTGTCACCCGAATTCCGGAGCCCTTCACAGCACGCGCCCATCCAGGACGGGCGGGTCACGCCGTGGCCGAATTGGGGCAATTTTCAGATGAAACTCGGGCTAGGCTAGCCAAGGGACATTGAGTGCGCGGTGAGAGGCGCGGGCCGTGAGCCGCTGGGGGCTCTTCACCCGCAGAGGAGCTGGCTCGGCCCTCCCAAAGCCTGGGCGTTGCGCGCCGGCTCTAGGCTCGCTGTTTCCAGTCCTGGGCTCTGCTACTTAATTGACGGAGATTTTGTGCTTTATCCCCCCCCACCTCCCAACAATAAATAGACCTAAATGCTGCAATTTTCTGATATTTTCCCCCCAGTTTTTTTCCTGCACAGATTCTCTCAACGTGAATCACAATATAATGAATAGTATTTGGCATTTAAAGACGCTTTTGCAAATTACTTTGGGTTTCCACTTAGTGCTCTTGGTTAACTGACAATCCATAGCATTATTTTCAAAATGTAAAGTTATTTGTGGTGAGATGGGAATGAGAAGACATTGTTCTGGGGGAAAGCCTTAAGTGCAAAAAGCTTTTAAAAACCAGTACCATAGATGGTAACCTACTACAGGAAGCCCTATTATTTTTCCAGTGATTCATTATTCATTACAGTTACAATGAAAGATGCATGGTATTAGGATTTAAAGTAGAACGAAATGTTCTTTTTTTCAAGCTTTACAAATCCAGCTGTTTGTTTTTCATATTGGTGTATACCTGTTAGTTTTAATTACACTAATAATTTCCCTGGGTTCTTAAATTTACATTAGCTTTTAAAGCATAGAGAAAACATTCCTCTTATAATTTAATAATTTGTGCAAATGGCAGACAAGGAATCTATTGGTTTGTATTGTAATTATTGTAGTTCATGTTTTGAGCTCATTTGTACAATTGCTAAATTAATAATTATCATTTATGTAAGCAGATTAGGTCATCTGCACTCATTTACAATTATAATTCAGAAATGATTAGATGTTCTTCAAATTTCCCAATTTCTTTAATGCCCTTATTAAAATTGTACATTAAAGAATTTTCTAATTAAGTCTATTATCATAAGTAAATTTGTCTTAGTACATATAATTACTCCCATGCTATTGCATATAAATTTTCAATTAACCCATCTCTTCCAAGTGTATGGCAAAACAAGTTGATTGTCATAATGTTGTTTGCAGCATTTGCTTAAAAGCCATCCTTGTTAAAATTCACAAGACCGAACCATTATGGGTAGTACAAAATAGCATATGAAATTATTCTGTGAAACAGGTACAACCTGAATGTCCCTTGCTCTTTACCGTGATGTATAATTTGTGGGAAGAGAACTTTTGACTTACTGCATAGATTCTTCAATACCATAGAATGCCAGGAAATATTTAAAATCCACACATTGTTGAGAAGACACTGACTTTTTTCAAATTATAAATGTAATGCATATTTATTGTGTAACATTTGGAAAATACAGAAAAACAAGCAAAAGCATGAAGAAGGAAAAAAGATCATATATAATTTCACCACCCAGAGAATTTTTGTTATTATGTTGGTTTTTATCTTTCAAGACTTTTCAATGGATTTTTCTCTCTCTATCCGTTTGTGTGTGTACTATGCAGTAACAAAATTGGAGTTGTATTATACATGCTGCTCAAATTCTTGCTTTTTATGGCTCCAATGAAAAGAATGGTGTTTTCTTCCATTTTGTCTGCCACAGAACTGACTGACTTTTGTATTTATCATAAAAATCTATACTTTGAAGAACAAAGTTCCTTGTAAGCAAAGGTAATCGAATCCCAACTCTCACACTTACTAGCTGTGTGACTGTGTGACCTTAGACAAGATACTTAACCACTCTGTGCCTCAGTCTCCTCATTAGTAAAATGGGGATAATGATGGTGTACCTACTTCAGAGAGTTGTGAGGATCAAATGGATTAATTTAACATGAAGCTCATAGAACAGTGCCTGACACATAGTAAGTGCTCTGTGTTTGCTATATGAATTATTTTACTAGCTTTCTGGGGGTTAAATAAGTAGTTTACTGCTAGGGTATTCAAATGGTGGAGATTTTAAGTTAGTGAGATTATTACAGTGTGAAAGTAACACCCTCTTTTCAGTTGTTACATGAAGAACATCTTTCTACTCTGTATACACCAAATGAGGACCAGCCCTGGGTATGGAGAATGGGAGGTGGGGGAGGAGAGACAAATAGGAAACCAATTTAGAGACTGTGGAATGGCTAAGGATTAAAGGATACTTTTTCAGTTAGAGACGTATTAACAATGGGCTTTCCCAGGGTGCTAGAACGACTCTTGTTTAATGTTTTTATGAATGCTCTGGAAGTAAGAGTACATATTTTCAATATCTGTTTTTGCAAATAACATGAAGTTCTTCCAGTAGTGCAAAGTCAAATTAATGGACATAAACCAGAGGGAGAGCTTACTAGTTAGTGGGTAAAAACTAGAAAAAATGCTTTTAAAATGAACTTTATTGACGTATAATTTATATACAATAAGCTGCACCCACTTAAAGGGTATAGCGTGATGAGTTTTGATAAATATATTCACCTGAGTAACCACCATCAAAATCACCTTCACCCCCACCGCACTCGGAGACTCAGAGAACCATTGATCTTCTTGCTGTCATTTAGTTTTAGTTTGCATTTTCTAGAATTTCATATAAAAGGAATCATATAGTAGGTACTCTTTTGTGTCTGGCTTCTTTCATTCAGCATAATTTGAGATTCATCCATGTTGTGGTAGGCATCAGTAGTTTATTCCTTTTAATTGCTGAATGGCATTCCATTATATCGAATATACCACAATTTGTTTATCCACTCACCTGTTGATGAACATTTGGGTTGTTTCCAATTTTGAGCTAATAATTAGTGGTGTGCTAAAGCTGACTCATACTGGCTTGCAGAGGTGATGGTGCACCTCTTCTCAACTCCATGTTCAGTGAGGCTAGGTTGGTAGCTTGAAATCAACCATGGTGGGAGTATTTACACCAAGGAAATTGACAAATCAGGACTTTTTCCCCCCAGGGAGCCAGTTTTGCCAGTACTCCACTGGCTATTATGAATAAAGATGCAATGAATATTTGCGTAGAAGTCTTTTGTAAACATAAGTTTTCATTTCTCTTGGGTAAATACCTAGCAGTAGGATTTCTGGGTCATAAGGTTAGTGAATGTTGAATTTTATAAGGAACTGCCAAGGAGTTTTCCAAAGTGGTTGTACCATTTTACATTTCTTCAAGCAATGTATGAAAGTTCCATTTGCTCCACCAGTACGTGGTATGGTCAGTCTTTTTAATTTTAGTCATTGTAATGGTTGTGTAGGGGTATCTCATGGGGTTTTAATTTGACTTTCTATGTAGATGAAAAATGTTGAGCATTTTTTCATGTACTTGTTGGCTATTCTTATATCTTTTTTGACTTTTTATTCATGTTTTTTGATCATTTTGGGGGGGTTGTTTTTTATTGAGCTGTAAGACATCTTTATATATTCTTGATACAACTCCTATATCAGATATATGTATTGCTAATATTTTCTCCCAGTCTATGGTTTGCCTTTTTGCTTTCTTATTTGTGTCTTTCAAAGAGCAGAAACTTTAAATTTTTATAAAGTCTATTTTATTAATTTTTCTCTTTTATGGGTCATACTTTTTGTATCCTATATAAGAAATCTTTGCTCAATTTAAGGTAAAATTTCTTCCTATGTTTCCTCTAGAAAGTTTGTAGTTTTAACTTGTGTATGTATATATGATTTATTTTAAGTTAATTTTTGTGTATAGTGTGAGATGGAGTTTGATGTTTATTCTTTCCCCATATGGATATCCAGTAGTTTCTGCACCACTTGTAGAAAAGACTATCCTTTCTTCAACTGAATTTCTAAGGCAGTCTCATTGAAAATCAATTGACCCTATATGTGTGGGTTTATTTCTGGACTCACTATCCTAATCCATTGATCCATATGCCTATCCTTGATTAATGTAGCCTTATAGTAAGTCTTGAAATTAGATGGCTTGTTTTCAACTTTGTTCTATTTTATTTGCTTATTTCTTAAACTGCTTTGGCCTTTCTAGATCTTTTCCATTTCCATATATTATTATATATTTCAATTTCTACAAAAAAGCATGCTGGAATTTGGATTGGGATTATATTGAATCTATAAATAAATTTTGGAAGAATTGATATCAATTTTTAGCCTTCTAATTCATGAACATGGTGTATCTCTCAATTTATATATGTTTAATTTCTTTTGACAATATCTTCAGTGTACAGGTCTTGCTCATATTTTGTTAAATTTATTCCTAAGCAGGCCATGTTTTCGGATGCCGTTATAAATTGTATTTTTTTTAATTTCAATTTCCAATTTTTCATTCCTTGTACATAGAAATACAACTGTCTTTGTATTGTCTTTGTATCCTGTTATCTTTCTAAATTCACTTAGGTCTAGTAGTATTTTTGGATACACTTTAAAAATTTAAAAAATGTACACAACCATGTCGTGTGCCAATAAAGTCAGTTTTACTTCTTTCTTTTCAATCTGTATACCTTCTATTTCCTCCTCTTGCTTTGCAATGACTAGGATGTCTAATACAGTGTTGAATAGAAGTGGTAGGAGTCGATCTTTGCCTTGTTTCTGATTTTAAAGGAAAAGCATTCAGTCTTTTTACCAGTAAATATATTTGCTATAGATTTTCCATAAATGCCTTTTATTAGATTGAGGAATTTTCCTTCTATTCATGTTTTGCTGAGAATTTTTATCATGAATGGATATTGAATTTTGTCAAATGCCTACATCTGTTGAGATGATTATATGTTTGTCTCCTTTATTCTGTTAATATGGGGAATTATATTGATTGATTTGAATGTTAAACCAATCTTGCATTCTTGGGATAAACTGTACTTGGTCATGGTGTATAATCTTTTCTATATGTTGCTAGATTCAGTTGCTAGTATTTGAAAGAATGTTTGCTTCTATGTTTATCAGGCATATTAGTTTGTAATTCTTTTCTTGTAACAAACACAAAACATACTATTCTTGTTCTAAGCCAGGGTCAGAGAACTATAGCCTGTGGGCTAAATCTGACCTACAGTCTGTTTTTGAAAATAAAGCCTTATTAAAACACAGTCACACTCATTCATTTATGTATTATAGTCTATGGCTGCTTTCGTGTACTACAATGGCGGATTAGAATAGTTCTGATAGTGACCATATGACCTGCAAAACCTAAAATATTTACTATCAGGCCCTTTAGAGAAAATGTTTGCTGGATCATGCTCTAAACCATGGTCCATCTAGATGTGGAATTCTGGAAACAAATTCAGTCATTATTCCTCAGTAAAGAATGAGAGGATTGGGGAAAAAATGGAAAAATTCCAGACAAGAGAACAAATATGACTAAAATGTTTGGGAGTTCTGGGTGCTGGGGGAATGGAGAGTAATATTAGCTATAGGAGGAGAGACTTCTAAGATTAGAAGTTTTAAATCTGGAAAGAATGATGACCAAAGAGACTTTTGATAACCAAAATCTATATGATTTATGAATGCTTAACAGATAAAGTGATTTCCAATTTGTTGGGAGACGCAGTCTGCTATGGGTCCTGAGTGTCCTTGCGCATTCTTGCTGATAGTGATATTCTTCAAGGCCTAACTGCACTCTGACCCTGAGCAGTTTCTATAGCCGGTCATGTAGGCCATTAAATAGGTCAAGGAGACCACAGTGTGACTACTATAGGACTACTCACTCCTCGGGGGTGGGGGACTGGTTTGTTACTGCTTGCTACCAAGATGCAGAGCCGTGAACCCTGGATTCCTCAGCTGTAGCATAACCCATTGCACACATAGCTGACATCTGGGCCCATCACATTGCCCCATGGGTTTTGGATTTAGAGGAGCCAGTGCTACCATGCTAATGCTCCAGATGTTTGCTGTGCTGTGAGTAATAAACTGTCTTGCTCTGATCCATTGAGTCTTATTGTCTACTTTCGGCACCTGTGACAAGCTAATCTGCTTCTTTAGTAATCTCTTTTGGAGTCTTGTTACTTCTTGCCATCTTTTATAAGGTTTGGGTTCTTTGCTGATAAAACTTATTTGCTGGATTCCAAAATGTTGGGTGGAAGAGGATACTTGATGTTTATAAGAAAGATGTTCTAACTAATTAAAGTAGGTCTCTCCTCATGCAGCAGGAAGTAGAGTTTTGGAAGTAATTAATTACTCAAGAATTGTCAAAAGTAAAAAAGAATTAATTTCCATCCCTGATATATGACATTGACATAAGAATAAACATGATACCACACTGTTCTTAGTGACTCCTCAGACTGAACAATTTGGAAATCTGTTCCAATGTTGTCATTCTAAGTACAACATTATTTTTTCCTTAATATCTTGTCCTGATCACTCTAAAGACATTTCTATAAGGTAGGTAAATTCAGTTTTCTTTCCTTCACTTGGCTGTTTTGGACTCTATCTGTGACGGTGTTCTATCTGAGTTCTTTTCCAACTACACTGATTGTTCTTTTGGTGTCTCCTTCTAGGGCTGCACTTTATCCTTCCACCCTGAGATATAATGCTCCCTTTCCCTCAAAGCTGCCTTCAATCTCAGCTTTCACTTCCTTTCCAGTATTCCTAAATAAATTTCCAGCTTAATCTCTTCTATCATTAGCATGACTTCTACACTTTTGCTCCTCTTACATTTACAATCAATATTTCTCAAATGCAACTGATAATTTTCCCTAGCAATCCACTTCCTCATCCCCTTTACCCCATTTATCTGAATGGTCATAACATCTTTTCCAAGTCCAATGGCTTCAAACCCTGGAGATTTCAATGACTGCTCCATATCCTTCTCCAGTGTCAAAACAGTCTCCAAGCCTTGGTCATTTCCTCTAGGGTTTTCTTCTTCTGTTTAATCATATTGGCACCATTGTGGCTCAGAGTGGCTTTGCCTCATACACTCCTTTCAAGGCTCAGCTGAAGACCACATCCCACCCACCAGCATCATTAATAAATGCCTTTCCTGGCTGCAGTTCACACTGACTCTGCCAGGAAATAATATGTACTTCTCAATGTAGGACTTAATTATGTACAGTTTGGAGATGTTGAAACCATACATTGGTTAGTGTCACTCCACCCCTCCCTTTGTTAGAGCACTCTACAGTGACTTCCCATTGTTCTTAGAATAAAATCCAGACTCCTTTCCATGGTCTACAAGGATCTGTATGATCTTGCTTGTTCTCACTTGTCCGTTCTCACCTTGAACCACTCTGCCCATTGCTCATTTCTCTGCAGCCATACTGGCCTTCTCAATTTCTAGAATGTTGCCAAGCTCTCTCCCACCTCAAGACTCTCTACCTGGAACTCCACTTCCAACCCCACCAACTCCTACTCATGCTTCAGGTTTCAGCTTAAGTTTCACTGACTTAGAGGAGTCTTAGAGGAGACTTAGGCTCCTAGCTAAATTAGCCTCTGTAGTTAGTCTTTTTCATAAAATCCTGCTCTTTTCCTTCAATGATTTATCAGAATTTGTAATTATACATTTATTTGTGATGTTAAAAAAATGTCCATTTTACTTACGACCATGAAGGCAGGGATTGTGCCTGTCTCTTTCATTTCTGAATCTTTAACACTTAGTACAGACCCTGGCACATAGTAGGCACTCAAGGTAGATGCTCATTGAATGAGGGACTTTCAGTTGTAACAGAATGTCTTCTATTTACCTATGTCTAATGAAAACTGAATCCTAATTATCCTAAGCCATGAAATTCCTCAGCTCTCTCTGCACTATAGACTGATTTTATTAAGTTGTTTTGACCCTAGAACTACCTGACACTTCCTCCCGGTTTTATTAGGTGAGATGATGCCAGTCACTTGTATTAATTTCCTATAGTGTTTCAGATAATTCCTACTGGAAACAGCCTTTATGTTTTCCTTTAATGTGCTTCCTGTTTGATCCCCACTGCACTCCACTATCCAAGCCCCACCTCTGTCATTCCTGTCCATGCCATTTTCAGAAACTCTATGCTTCGACTTACTGCAGTCGAGTCAAACCGTGAATCTAAGATGTCAATCTCGCTGAAAAACACTGAATATTTATACTCAAGCATTCAAATTTATTTCTTTGGAAATTGCATATTTCCCTTTTTAACAGAGGCCCAAAGTGTAGACATCTTAAATTAGAGATATGGGGAGATGATCCACACAAAAATTTTCTAAGCTCTGCCTCAGGTGCAGTGTGACTACGAGTTATGAGTTGATTAGCAATAAAGGACAAAGGAGGTAATTTTCCTGATTTATTAGAATTGCTTTCTTCGGGCCCAAGCCCTTCCTCACTTGTCTTGTCCTTTTGGTCTGCACTTCTTTGTCCACTCACAATACGTCTCATTTGAGGGTGCAGCTTAGCATAGTGGCTAAGACTTTGAACTCTGGAGCTGGACTGCCAGGGTTCAAGTCCTTGACTCTACTATTTATTAGCTATGTAACCTTGAGTAAGCTACTTAACCTGTGTACTAGTTTCCTCATACATAAAATAGGGATAATGAAAAATGACCATAATAATAGTATGTACTTCATAGAGTTATAAGAGGATACAATAAATTTATATTTATAGTGCTTAGAACAGGGCTTGGCATGTGGTAACTATGCTATTACACTAATTTTTTTTCATTTTGAATGAAGCTCTTCCTCAAAAGAGATGTGTGCACATTTTTGTGTATAAGCACTTGCCCTTTCATTCTTATCATTGGCCATTTTTGAATTTAGAAGGCATAAAAATGACTGCAGGGAGGCGGAATGTCACCTAGAGTAATAGTCTATCCTATGAAATCATTTATGGCCTCCCTCCTTGTCATTCTTCCTGTGTGGGGGGTGATGTAAGAGAGTTCTTGAGTACTGGAACCCAGGGATGCCCAGTTCTTATCTCTCATGCTTTGAAGATCCCTAGAAGTTTTTTGGACAGATTCAGGCATACAGCAGTCCATGAGCAGTCTAGATTCATGGCATTAGGCCCAACTGTGTACATTCTGTTGTCTAGGGTGACTTATCATCCTGGTTTACCAGAGATATTCCCAGGTTTAGCACTGAAAATACTGTGTCCCAGAAAACCCCTCAATCCCAGGCAAACTAGGACAGTCAGTCACTCTATTCATCATTGACTTTTACTTGCCTAGGCAGATCTCTCAGAACCTTGTACCTTACATATGCATCTCTATACACAGCTATGATCTTACCTGTGATCTAGGTGGTAGTCAAACTCAAGTTTTGATATACCTTATTTCATACCACCCAACTGCTTGTGCCACCCACCTGCAACATATTGTTCCTTCTCATAATAGAAGTCACGCTGTGATGTAACTAGAGTTTATATTTTCTCGTACTGGGCGAATGGCTTACTTTTTTGGTAAAACTTTTGACTCCAACAAATGGTAACATGACAAAACTTTATTTTCCTCATTCCCCCTTTAACTTATTTTTTATTGATATATAATTCACATGTCATAAAACTCACCTTTTAAAAGGTATACAGTTCAGTCATTTTTAGTATATTCACAAGGTTGTGCAATCACTACTCTCTAACTCCAGAATATTTTCATAGGCCCAGTAAGAAACCCTGCAGTCTTTAGCAGTCGGTCCCAATTCCCCATCCCCATACTCTAGGCCCGGGAAACCTGTACTCATGTACTTTCTGTCTCTATGGATTTACCTTTTCTGGACATTTCACATAAGTGGAATCATACAATATGTGGCCTTTTGTATCTGGTTTATTCTACCGGCATAAGGTTTTCAACGTTTATCCAAGTTGTAGCGTGTATCAGTAATTCATTTTTACAGCCAAATAATATTCTATTGTATGAACATACTATGTATTTGTTTATCCATTCATCAGTTTCTGGATATTTGGGTTGTTTCCACTTTTTAGCTATTATAAATAATGCTGCTATGAATATCTGTGTATAGGTTTTTATGTGGACATGTATTTTCATTTTTCTATGCTTAACTTTTGGAGGAATTGCAGACTGTTCTCCAAAGTGGTTGCTCCATTTCACATTCCTACCAGCAGTACTTGAGGGTTCTGATTTCTCCAACATTTCTCTCACCTTTTCATTATATCTAACCTAGTGAGTATGAAGTGATATCTCATTGTGGTTTTGATTTGCATTTCCCTGATGGCTAATGATGTCCACCATCTTTTTATGTGCCACTTGTGTATCTTTTTTGTAGAAATGTCTGTTCAGATCTTTTGCCTGCTTTTTAGTTGAGTTAATTTGTCTTTTTCTTACTGAGTTATAAGAGTTCTTTATATTCTGGATACAAGTCTTTTAATAAAAATATATAATTTGCAAATGTTTTCTACCAAATGTGTGTTGACTTTTCACTTTCTTAATAGTGTCCTTTGATGCACAAAATTTTTTAGTTTTGATGAAGTCCAATTTATTTATTTTTCTTTGGTTGCTTGTGTTTTTGGTGTCATTTGTAAGACTCCATTGTGAAATCCAAGGTCACAAAGACCTCTGTTTTCTTCTGAAGAGTTTTATATAGGTTAAGAGTAAAGAAGCCTTTGATCCATTTTCAGTTAATTTTAGCATATGATGTGAAAGTAAAGGTACAACTTCGTCCTTTTGCATGTGGCTATCCAGTTGTCCCAGCATCATTTGTTGAAAAAACTATTCTTTCCCCATTAAAGGGTCTTGGAACCCTTGTCAAAAATCAATTGACCATGTATACATGGGTTTATTTCTGGACTGTCAATTCTATTCCATTTATCTATATGTCTATCCTATGCCTGTGCCACACTGTCATGATTATTGTTGCTTTGTAGTAAGTGTAGAAATTGGGAAGTGTGAGTCTTCCAACTTTGTTTGTGTTTTTCAGGATTGCTTTGGCTATTCTGGGTCCCTTGAATTTCCACCCGAATTTTAAGATCAGTTTGACAGTTTCTACAAAGAAACCAACTGGGATTCTGATAGGGATTGCTTTTAATCTGTATATCAATTTGGAGAATATTGCCATATTAACAATATCAAGTCTTCCAATCAACGAACATGGGATAGCTTTTCAGTTATTTAGATATTGTTTAATTTCTTTCAACAATCTTTAGTAGTTTTCAGGGTAGAATTTTTATGATTCTTTTGTTAAATATATTCCTAATTAAAAAAAATTACTTTGATGCTATTGTAAATAGAATTGTTTTCTTAATTTTGTTTTTAGATTGTTCATTGCAGGTATATAGAAATTAATTTTTGTATATTGGTCTTGTATCCTGCAACTGTGCTGAACTCATTACACTAATACTTTTTTAGTGGATTACTTACAATTTTCTATATATGAGATCATGTCATTTGCAAATAAAGATAGTTTTACTTCTTCCTTTCAATCTGGATACCTTTTATTTCATTTTCTTTCTCCTATATGTTTCTGAGTTATTCTCTTAGTGGTTTACCTGGGAATTACAATTAATATCTTGATTTATAACAATCTTGTTCAAATTGACACCAACTTAATTTCAATAGTACACAAAATATTTGCTCCTATCTAACTCCATTCCCTCCCCATTCCTTTATGCTGTTATCATCATACAAACTGCATATTTACACACTGTGTATCCATCAACACAGATGTTTAATTGTTGCTTTATGCAGTTGTCCTTTAAATCAAATAGGAGAAAAAGTTACAAACAAAAAATATATTTATACTCTTTTATATTTAATTATGTAGTTACCTTTACCATTGCTCTTTACTTTTTCATGTGGATTTGAGTTACTGTCCTTTCATTTCAGCCTGAAGATCTCTTGTAAGTATTTCTTGTAGGGCAGCTTTGCTAGAATTGAATTCTCTCAATTTTTGTTTAACTAGGACTGTCTTAATTTCTATTTTATCTTTGAAGGATAGCTTTTCTGGATGTAGAATTCTCTTAGCACTTTTATAACTTTGACTATGTCATCCCACCACCTTCTGGCATCCAGCTCTTAAAATCAGCTCTTAAAATTATTATGGGTCTCTTTTACATGATAAATCATTTATCCCTTGCTGCTTCCAAGATTCTCTCATTGTCTCTTTTTTCTGACATTTTGATTATCATGTGTATACATATGAATCGCTTTGAGTTTATTGAGCTTCTTGGCTATGTAAATTAATATATTTCTTCAAATTTGGGCAGTTTTCAAGCCATTATTTCTTCAAATATTCTTTCTGCCCCTTCTCTCTTCCTCTCCTTCTGGGATTCCCATATGATGATATGCTTGATGGTGTCCCACCAGACTCTCAGGCTCTATTAATTTTTCTTCATGCTTTTTTCTTTCTGTTCCTCAAACTGGATAATCTCAATTGACCTATCTTCAAGTCCACTGATTCTTTCTTCTGCCTCCTCAAGTCTGCTGTTAGGCTCCTCAAAGTGAATTTTTCATTTCAGTTATTGTACTTTTCAAATCCAGAATTTCTGTTTGGTTCCTTTTTATAATGTCTATCTTTTTACCATTATTTTCTATTTGGTAAGACATCATTCTCAAGCTTTCTTTAGTTCTTTAGAGCTGATTTTATTTAGTTCTTTTAGTATGTTTAAAATAGATGATTTAGTCTTTGTCTAGTAAGTCCAAAGTCTTAGCTCCCTCACGGACAATTTTTATTAATTGCCTTCTCCCCCCCCCCCCCAGTATGGGCCATACTTTCTCGGGGTTTTTTTGTATGCCTCATAATTTTTGTTAAAAACTGGACATTTTACATTATATAATGTGGCAAATCTAGAAATTAGATTCCCCTCTCCTCAGGGTTTCTTGTTGTTGCTGTTTGTTTAGAGACATTTCTGAATAAATTATGTAAAGTCTGTATTCTTTGTTGTACGTAGTCACTGAAGTCACTGCTTGGTTAGCTTAGTGGTCAGCTAATGATTGGACAGAGTTTACCTTAAATTCCTAGAACCAATATGTCTCCCAGTCTTGTCAAAGGGCTCTGTGTGTGTTGAGGCATGTCTTCAAGACTCAGCCAGGTGTGGATAAACTGGCTCATCCTAGGCTCAAACTCATAGTCACTCTTCAATGGAGAAAATGATCATACTACACATGCTATTATTGATTATCTTCTGGCATAGGTTATTTGTTTGCTCTGAACTACAATGAAAAGGTATAAATGGATGAAACAAATGTCCAAAACATTAAGAAATCATATTAGATTCCTCATACGTTTTATTAACTGGAATGTAACAAAAACTATGCTATAACTAACTTCTCATTGTTCCAACCTATTTTTGCACTAGATTCAGTGCTTTAGGAGAAATAATTCATGATGGTTTGCTGTGCTTAGAATTCAAAGTTTAGTCCTTTAACTCTACTAAGCTATATTTTTGGTGTGTATTTTTTATTTTTTGCTCATTAAACTACTATCTTTTCTAAGATAATCCGAAGAAATGATCCAGAAATATGTTAGTGAAGGGTCACTTTGATTTTGACTACCTATGACGCTGTCAATATAAATTCTTTGATTTTGTTTTATTAGAACTGAAGCAGGTTATGAAAAAGCCATATGTGTTTAAGCTACCATGGACTTAGTCATAAAAGAGGACTTTAAAATTTGGCAGACAAAACTGTTTGACGGTTGGAAATATTTTGGAGAAAATCTTTCCTTGGCTTAAAGCTGAGAAGTCATTTGAGTTAGTCTAGCATGCAAATTAATGTGCTTGAGTTTAGTGAAGGAAGATATGTGAATGTCTTGAAGATTAGCAGTTAGGATTATAAATGATAAGGAAGGATGGCAAAGTACAAAGAAAAAATGATTGAACTTAAGAGTCCCCAAAGAACAATGTTCCAAACCTTGCTCAAAATTTTTCCGACTTCATTTTTTTTTTTTTTGGTACCATGATCATTTAGAATAGCAATACTTTTGGAATAGCAGATAGAACAAGAATTGATCTAACTGGAGAAGAGCCATTCTAACTGAAGAGGAATGTATATAAGCAACAGTAAAATTCCAACTCTGGAATAAGTCTGCTTATAGTGAAATACCTCATTAAAATAGGGCCTGGCACACAGTAGGCACTCAGTCAGTATTTGTTGAATGTATTAAATGATTACACTAAAATTTATTATGATGAGAACATACTGGGATGAGGTTTATTTTTTATTGAGCATGGGAAAAAAGATGTGCTAAGCAAGCCTGCATCCTTAACACGAAGAAATGTTAGTTTCATTGATAGTGTAGGCTGACTATGGGGTAGAGAGGAAATATTTGTTTGTATCTGCAGAGCTTGGGGCCTTATAAAGAAATTTTGTTGAAAATTTGGGATCTTGGGTTAAGAGCAAGCCTTGGGAAGGTAATTTATAACTGTATATAGGCAGTGATAGGACTCTAGGGAGATTTATCTAACTCTGGAAGTATAAGTTTACATTTCAAGGAAAAATGAGGCCAGAGACCTTGGAGACATTTCCAGGTCATAAAAGTTGGAGACATATCTAGATGCATTTATATTCAAAAAGATTGGAGTAAGAACCCAGGATCCTTTTCATTTTGTCTCCAAAGAGCAAAGGTTTCACTCCCTCCTTTCAAAAGGGAAGGAGGAGGTATCTGCCTCTTTCTCCTGTATTTAAAGAAGAGAAAATCCATTTTTCTCTGTTCCTCACCTGTGATACAGACCTCGCATGTGTAGGAGATTGGACCTGCCTTTCATCGTCTCACCCCAGGGATAAGAATCAGGGTATGGGGAACTGAGGTCATTATTTGCTTTTTTTAACCAAATAATGATAAGCTGTCTCTGATCCAGAATACTCCATGTGTGCATTCAGAATAAAATTTAAAAATATGAATATTAAAAACCCAACACAGACCAATTGTTTTCAAGAACTGTCATCACAGCATCATTTGCATTCAAACAAGAATGTACGATTTTCTAAAGCACTTACAGGATTCTCAAGTACAATACTTGAAAGTAATAACATTGCAGGTTACTTTTTTTTAAGTCCATAAGTCTGAGTTCTCCCCAAATCTGATTGACCATATAATTAACAGGGCCAATTATGGGGGTTTTACAAAAATTAAAGCTCATTTGAATTGTATGACTCTAAAGAGATCAGAGCTTTTCTTTACAAATCAGAACCAAAAAAAGCTAAAATCTTGGAGGTTTTATATTGTTGTTGTTAAGATGATTCCATTTATTTTTACTGTAAAAAGAACATATCATATCAACTAGGAGACAGGCCTTCTATGAAGGAACAGCTACAGGTATTATTTCATTTCCTGTCCACAGACAGTTGAAATAGCTTAGAAAACTTACATAATATTGTTCAATTTGTGGTAAATGAAAAAACTTTTATGTTCGATTTTTTCATTACATTCGGATCAAAATGATAACAGACATAGAGAAGTCAGAGAACGAAATTCTGGAAATTAAGCTGACTTTGTGGCAGCAGAAAATAACTGACCTCTATTTTCGTTTCGTTTTGGTATGAATGGCTTCCAACTTAGATGCAAGAATTGTCTAGGCAAAACCAAGGGTAAGCATAGAAGGAAGGCACATCAGTGCCCAGCTTCCTGGCTTCCATAAAGGTTCAGGCTCCTTGGAGTGGCCCCTCATGACCTAGCCCAGTTTCATACTTCCTACCCGATCCCATCTCCTTTCCCCTTCTCTTGATAGACATTAAGCTCCAGTAATGATGAGTTACCTAAATTTTACAAACTTGCTGGACAGTGTCACACCTCCATGTCTTTGAACATATTTTCCCCTCACTTAGAATGGTCTTCCCACCTTAGCCATCTTATCTTCACACCAAACTTCAATTCATCCCTTAGAACTCTACTCAGGCATGACTTTCTCCTTTGTCAGATCTTCCTAGATTCCACTTCCCCATAACATCTCCACGACTCTTTCTGTAACTTGTACATACATCTGTCTTTGCATGCATCGTCCTATACTGAAATTATCTGCTTGCATTTCTGTATTCTACATTTCTGTTTCTTATATTTCTTGTGCTTAACACAGTACCTGGCACATAATAGTCACTCAATAGGTGTTTGTTAAATGAATTAATAAATGGATGCTTGGATGAATGAATGAATGAAGGTATATAATTTTATTTTCCTATTTTTTTTTTTTTGCTGAGGAAGATTAGCCCTGAGCTAACATCTGTTGCCAATCTTCCTCGTTTTTCGCTTGAGGAAGATTAGTCCTGAACTAACATCTGTGCCAATCTTCCTCTACTTTATATGTGGGTTGCCCCCACAGCATGGCTGACAAGTGGTGTAGGTCTGTGCCCAAGATCCGAACCCGTGAACCTGGGCCACCAAAGCGGAAGGCGCTGAACTTAACCACTATGCCATGGGGCCAGCCCCTATTTTCCTATGTTTTGACTGGCATCATAGAAAAAAAAAAGAATTTAGAATATGAAAGGGATAACTTTGGAGATTATCTGACCTGTCTCCCAGTCATGCAAGCATCCTTTCTACAGCATCCCTACCTAACAGAGGATCAGCCAGCTTGAACATTTCCAGGAAGAAATCTCTACTTTCTGAGTAAATGTATTCTATTTTGGGATAGTTTTCATTTTTTAAGGTCTTGTTTGTACCGTTTATCTGAAATGTGCTTTTTTGTCATTTCCATCTATTTATCCTAGAGTTTGCCTCTGAAGTAACACAAAACAAGTGTACCACCTCTTCTATTGTCAAATCTTGTAAGAGTCAGCATGGTTAGTTTAGTCTTCTTCTCTCTGGGCTAAACATACAGTTACTTCAACCCTTTCTTGTCTGTCATGATTTCTAGACCTCTCCTCAGCCTGGTCATCTTCCTAGGCATAGTCTCCCACTGTCACTCCTAAAATGCAATATCTGCATTTGAACGTGATGCTCCAGAGGTGTTCTAACTCAGTCCAGTAGAGTCACCATTTACTGCATATGTACACTATTAGCTTGAGAAGCTAATGTCACATGAGGCCATCTTCCCTAACCCTCCCACAACTAATTCACATTTCTGGAGTTCCTACTGCCCTTAAAGGGAGATTCTACTTTTTCTTTCTTATCTAGAGCGTGATCTGTCCTTATTATAAAGCTCCATATGGTGAGTATGGGTTTATGGTCTGGTGAACAAAAATGTCTCACAAAGGGAATGATAAACAAACTGGTGCTAAGAGATCAGGACAGCATTAACTTAATGCACAAATTGGGTCTTCCAGGCAGGCTGACAATTACTTTCCGAACTGTCTCTAACTCAGTATATGTAATAGAAGATGTAGACGGGATAAAGAGGCAAAGCTTTTAGCAACATTGTTATGTGCAGATTCAGTCTACAAAGACAACCCCACCTCGCACCTCCACACGTGGACATACAAAATGATTGCTTCACTCAGTTTTGCCAGAGTGCACCGGTAAATAATGTGATAGTGCTACCAAGGTCAGATGAAAGCCAAAAACAGCTGTATCTAAACTGGATCTGGTCATCCTGTCCTCGCAAACATTAACATGAGTAAGAGGCTCTTTGGCAACAGATTAAAACACAGTCATCCTACAGCTTGCTCTTTCAGGAGACACAGATTAAATAATAACTACCTAGGTGGGCAAAATGAGATCTCCTGGCATCAGGCCCAGATCTTACCTTTTCACATCAAGCTCTTCCTCAACCTCACATGGCCACTTCGGCTTCAACTTTGTTGACAAGGAAAAACCATGAAAACCCCATGCAGAGGAAGACACAGGCTCCTGTCTTGTCATAAAGCACTTTTAATTAGTTACCTGGATCAAAAATAATTCTCAAAGTTCTAGTTTACATTCTATGCATGTTGACTATTAAAGGTCTACATAGGAAACATTAGCCTGAATTCAATAACCTCACACACACACACAGACACACGCGCACACGCACACACACACACACACACACGGGCTCAGCATTTTAGAACAATAATACTGGGTTTGTGCTAAGGATTTTGATGATTTTTTATTCTAGGAAGGTCCATAGGTTTGCCTCAGTCAACTTCTTCTCCCACACATCTAAGAAGATGAGTGTCGCCCAAACCACACACTGCTCACTGAATACTGATAAAACGTAGTCACAGGTCAAAGTGAATTTCTACAATCTTACATTTACAAAGATTACAGAGAAAAGTCTTTGGATTCCTGACAAATGCAGTGAATCCTTTATCCTTTTCTTTCTCATGGGCTAAAGCACAAGCTGATGGAGAATCAGTGGTGTCTATCTTCTGGTATCTCTTCTGTAGACATGAAGTATTAAATATTTGCTTTCTTATTCTTTGAGTTTCAGGGAGTAGAATTTTTTTCAGAAATAATTCTATGAAATAACGAAAAGGAGTGACTATTGATGAGCTTTCTTATTAATCAACTTGTAGCTATTGTTTAACATGCTATGGATAAATTAACAAGTGTTAGAATAGTCAGAAAAATGAAGAAAAATTTCATTTAAAATGATACTAAAAAATTTACTGATCTTAAGGGTTCACAGAAACTTAGAGCCAGAAGAGGCTGGCATGATTTAATTTCACCAGGAATACGAAGAACTGTTTGTATTTCCTGATCGCTACGTGCCAGGCACAGTACTAATTATTTACAAATATTTTCTCATTTAATCCTCATAAAACACTATGAGGTAGATACTGTTACTATGTCCATTTCTCAGGTGAGGAAACTGAGGCCCAGAGAGGTTAAGTGACTTTCTCAAATCCACACAACTGGTAAGTGGAAGAACTGCCTCTTAACTTCTGTCTTGTCCTGTTTCCCTAATTCTAGAGAAAGGGAAACTGAGGCCCAGAGATGATCAGCTACTTTTTCCAGGTTGTACAGGTACCTAGTGGCAGAGTCTGGGCTATAAGCCTGGCCTCCTGACTCCTAATCCAGTGCCCTTTCTGTGGCTTCCAGCCACCAAGGTCTTCAGGGAGATGGAACATGTTCCAGACAGTTGAATCAATATTCTTTCTTCAACAAGACCTAAAAACAAAAGCTAAGCAGGAAGTCACCTTGGTTTTGTCTTGCAAAGCTTATTCATTAAAAGGAAAAAAGAAAATCTTCTGTCCCTTAAAATAGCCCTTTCTCGGTATGCTGCTACATAATGGGCATACTCAGGCAAATGGAAGCGGGTCGATAGCAGGGCGCAGAACGGCCGTCTTCGCACAGAAAATGATTCAATAGACTCGAGTTCACTGGCTGCTTTAGGCACTGGTTACATGGTACATCCATTACTAGGGAACAGCTAAGAGCACTTTCAAAAATAATTCTCAATGAACCCAGAAAAAAATATTATGTATTAAAAACCAGAAAATATGTTTTGGCTGCTGTTCTTGATGCTTGGATGCTGGTCGATATTTAAGCAAGGCAGAATGAGGTTCTTGGGAATGGATTTGAATACGTGTTTTGTACAAGCCTGAAGGCAACACTTGGGCGCTGGATTTATCCGGGGTTGGTGCAGGTCACGAATGAAAATCAATGAACTGGGTTTCAGATTGAATATCTAGTGGTCACACATTGTCTCAGATTTGTCATCCTGTTTGTCCCCTGCCCCTGCTTTGCAGTCTCTTGGCACTAAGCACTGATCACAGCATACAGAAGGTGCTAGATAATTGTTTGCTGATTCACTGACTGATGGGTACGTTTGGCTTAGATTGCCAAGGTTCAAAGGGCTGAACCCTGCCTTTTAGAAGGATTTAAGAAACATAAAACAGGACATGAAGGAGCTATCTGCTCTTTTATGAGACTCCTTGAATGAAACAGAAGAAGGTTTGCAAGTATTATTTGCTGTTGCTGTTTTTTTCCCTCCACACACTGGTCATTTGCAGCTCCAAGCAGATCCATGGATAACACTCTGTCCTTGGCTCCAGACATGAAATCCTGTGATTTCAACTACAATGTGTGAGATAATGAACCCTATGTCACAATATGGTGTTGGACTTTGCCAAGTTTGCAATGATACAGAGGTGCAGGCCCTCCCACCCCTGCCTAGCTGTACAGCCAGCAGGGCCATAGGAAGTCCTAACTAAGGAAGGAAGCCTCTTCAAACCAATGTTAATCTGTCTTCATTCAAGGGCAGAAAGTGGTCAGGAGAAGCTCATTTCCTCGGACAGACGGAAACAGCAACTGAGCCCTTTGGCATCATCCATTCTTCACCTAGCTGTCCCCTTGGTTCAGTCTTCCACAAAGACATTTCCTGCATGTCAATTGGCAACTTGAAAGGGAGGCAAATGATCAGAGGAGTTGTTCCAATATTCCAGGGAGGGGAGCTGGATTTAAAATAACCTTAAAATCTACCTGCAGCTGCCCATTTCTCAGGGCTGTTTTGAGAAGAAAAGATCATTGATGAAACCTTAAAACAAGTAAATGTTACCTTACTTCCAAAAAGTTCATACATTAATACCTTGAATTTTATTGCTTAAAAGCAATAAAACATTCCTTTTTAAAAAAACTAGTAAATATCAAAAGTATGGACTTCCCTGGTTTTCCTGGGACTTCCCCCCCAGCGTCTGCAGACATGAACCCAGCAAGGCATGCTTTGAGGCTTTGCCCTTTAAACTCCATACAGGAATGAAGAAAATCCCTGGATCCTTGGAGCTACTACTTTAGGGACAAAGGGCCAGCTTATAAGATGGGGTTAGTAGACTGAAGGAAAGAGTGTGAGACTGGGGAGAAACAGATCCAGTCTTGGCTCTGCCACTTTCCACTCTGTGCCCTTCGGCAGGTCAACTGCCCTCTCTGGGCCCCAATTTCCTCATCTATAAAAGGAAGGAGGTTGGAATAGATGCTTTCTGAGGTCCTTTCGAGTGTCAACAATTTATGATTCACCATCATTTCTGACTTCCTTACGATGATGGCACAAGAAAAGCAAATGAAATAAAAATAGTTTTATTTGTAGCGAGATTACCAATTTCCAGAGAGCTGGATGTGAACAAGCACTATCATAAATTTCTAGAGAAAAGCAGAAGCTGTTTGTTTGGCATTATAACCGCAAAAACATGTGCTAATCAAAATGTCATTTCCTCTCAGTAATTAAAGCCTTGGCAAAAAATCCAAATGCAGCCCAAATTGCCTGATATCAGAGTGTGTGGGATGGACTAGTAGAAAGAGCGTAGTGTTGGAGTTTGGAGATGGAGTTCAAATTATAGCTCTACCACTTATTAGTTGTGTGACTTTGGGGAAGCAGCTTAATCTCTCTGGGACTCAGTTTCCTCATCTGTAAAATAATGCCCATATCTGTGGATTGTTGTAAGAACTAAATGAGATAACGTACCTAAATATCCTGGCAAGTAGCAGATACTCAGTTAGTCCCTTCCTCTTCCCACCTATTCTCCCAATATAATACATAGAAAACTCAGTTCCTGCTCTTCAAACATATATAATCTAGTGATCAAATCAACAATAATACACTTAACAATTAGGTAACAGTGTCAGACAGCAGATGTGTGGTAAAGACCCAAAGGGGTTCCAAAATGACTAAAGTGATCATGGAAGCTTCTTAGAGAAGGTAGGATTTACTAGAAGATAATCTCATTTTCATCTGTGCATTTAAAGAACGTCTCTAGAGCAATTTTGTTCTAAGTGTACAGATGAAGAAATGAGCTCAGAGAAGGCAAGTGACTTGTCTGAAGTCGTACAGCTTATAATGAGAAGAGCTGGGACTTGAATCCAGGCTTTCTGGTTCCAGGTGCAGTGCTCTTTCCAAAGCAAAGAAGCTGAGCCTGGAGTGGTAGAGAGGATTTTTAGGGAGAGAGAGTATAAGGCAGGAGTTTCAGTAGGAAAATGGATACAGATGTGGCAAAATCAACCATCAGAGCAGAACTACCTCATCTTCTCACCACCAATTCCATCAACCCTATTCACCCACTCTGACTTCCTTCTTGTAGCAATCGGTAATATGCTCTTACTTTTATCCAAGACCAAAGACTAGATTCCAATTCATCTCACCTTTTTAAGGGCTTTGCACCTGCAATTTTCTTATTTCTTGCTTTTCATCAATTTCTCCGTATTCACAGAAAAACTTTTCAGAATAGTTTTCTCTAATTGCCACCTTTACGTCTTCAGTTCCCTTCCTCTTTTCTCAGGCTCCCAATGCTACCACTCAACTGAAATGGCTATTATCAAGGCCAATGATGACTCCTATCTTTGCCAAATCCAATGGTCATTCTCAGTTCTCATCTTCATCTCCCGGCTATATTTGACACAGCTGGTTATTCCTCCCTTCTGAAACCTCTTTCTTCTCTAAGCCTCCAGAAATTCATGTTCTCCTGGCTTTTCTCTTATTTGGCTACTGCTTCTCAGTATTCTCTGCTGGCTCTTCTTTCTCCTTTGCACAACTTCTAAATATCGGTGTATCAAGGCTCATTAAGTTAAAGGCTCACTAAGTTAAAACAAGGCTGTTAGGGTGGGCCTAATCCAATCTGACTGCTGTCCTTATTAGAAGAAGAAATTTGGACACCCAGAGACACCAAGGGCACACACACAGAGGAAAGACCATGTGGGGACACAGTGAGAAAACGGCCATCTGCACGCCAAGGAGAGGCCTCAGGAGAAACCAACTCTGCGGACACCTTGATTTTGGACTTCTAGCCTCCAGAAATGTCAGAAAGTAAATTTCTGTTGTTTAAGCCCCCCAATCTGTGGTATTTTGTTATGGCAGCCCTAGCAAACTGATATAGACATCTTCTCTCTTCTCTGTTTTCAGTGTCTACACTCACCGTCTTTCTGATTTCATCTAGTTTCAAGGCTCTAAGTACCATCTCTTTGCTGACAAGTCCCAAATTTATATCTCTAGCTTGCCCATTTCTTATAGCCAGCTACCTACTCCACACCTCCAGTCGGATCTCTAATAGGCACCTTTAATTTAACTTGGCAAAAACAGTATTTTCTTACTGTAAGACCCATGCTTTTAACCACTGTATTAAATCAGAGCTATTTCCTTGTACACCTCAATTAATGCAGGCTGTGACTGTGCGATTAGTTTTTTCTTTGGTCTATTTGTTTTCATTCTTATCAAAATACTGGTGACTCACACTATACTTGAGATATTTTTCACCTGGAGTGCTGTCAGGATAAATATTCCTCATGATGTACTTTGGCAATTGACTTTTTAAAACCTAAATGCAGTTCTTTCACTTTACCCTTGTTGAATTTCATCTTCTTGGTTTTGACCTATCCTTATAGCATATCAAGATTTTAAAACTTAGTTCTGCCATCCGCTGTGTTACTCTCTCCCCCATCTCTGTCATTTACAAACGTGCTAAGCATGACTATTTTCATCTAAAGTCTTGAAAAAAATGTTGAACAGTGCAAGAGCAATAAGAGAGCTCTGTGGCACTCTAATAGAGAGCTCCCTCCAAGTTGTCCTCAATCCAGTGACCTACACTTTGGCCACGGTTACCCAACCACTTGTAGATATAGATAACGAAACCATCATCTAAACCTTATATCACCATCTTGTTCTCTAGGATGTCATATGAGACTTTGTCAAATGCCCTGCTGGAACCAAACTATCACAGAATGATGGCAGAGTGGTAGCAGTGAGAAAGGAAAAGAAGAGAGATGAGATGTTTCATAGGAGGATGAATTTGATGGCACTTGGGTATGAGGAGAGAGGAGAGACATTTAAGTACAGTGCAGAGGTGCATCCTGACATGTGCATTTTATTTTTTATTCTACACAAAGATTTTTAAAAGTTGGTAGGTTGCCCAACAATATGAATGACTCTCAACAGTATTTTTCTGAGAACAAAAGAGTACATACTGTATGGTTCTATGTATATGAAGTCCTAGAACATGAAAACTAATCTATGGAGGAAAAAGTAAGATTGATGGTTATCTTGGGTGGAGAGAGGTAGGATTTGACTGGGAAGAGACATAAAGGAACTTTCTGAGGTGATGGAAATGTTTTATATCTTGACAGGCACTTGGGTCATATAGGCATATATATTTGTCAAAATACATCAAATGGCACACTTAATATTTGTGCTTGTAAAATTTGCTTCAATAACAAGAACAAAATACTGTGAACAAATTCTGAACTGAAATGATACACAGTGTGACGTATGTACAAGGGAATGTCCTGATGTCCACAACTGACTTTGAAACACATTGAAAAGATGGATTGAGGGATAGATATGTGATAAAGCTAATGTAGTAAAACATTAATGGTAGAATCAGGTGATGGGTACGTGTATGAGTGTTCAATGAGTGTTTTTCTGTATAACATTTTTCATAATAAAATGGTAGAAATAAAACAAAAAAAAATTGACAGGTTGCCTACATTTAAAAATTGGAAGATTTTCCATAAAAATCTAGATATCTGTCTACTCTTAAAAAGTTGGAAGATCTGGCAAGACTGGTTTTTTCCATGGCGGGAATTGAGTTATACCCTACAGGACCCATCACTCCTGTTATTTCCCCAACAGGGACAGACTGCACTGTTATTTTTTTCTTTCTTGAGTCTGGTCTGCTTTGCTTATTTACACTACTTGCCTGATGCCTTATAAGCAGTTGAGTTTTTGACGTCTGCAGTGTAGTTAAGCGCTCAGGCTTTGGCTTCGGTTGGACCCGGATTTATCCCCGGAGCAACTTACCTTCTCTGAAACTCAGTGTCCTCATCTGTAAAATAATCATACCTCATAGGATTGTTGTGAAGATTCAGTGAGATCACATAGTTTTGGCACATAGTAAGTTCTTAATAAATAACAGGATTCCTTCTTAAGGGTTGGAGTCAAAGCTGTTGTCAAGGGGCCGGCCCAGTGGCGCAGCAGTTTAGTTCACGCTTGGCAGCCCGGGGTTCGCAGGTTCGGATCCCGGGCACCTGCCGACGCACTGCCTGTCAGCCATGCCGTGGCGGCGTCCCATATAAAGTAGAGGAAGATGGGCACGGATGTTAGCCCAGGGCCAGTCTTCCTCAGCAAAAAGAGGAGGATTGGCGACGGATGTTAGCTCAGGGTTGGTCTTCCTCACAAAAGAAAAAAAAAAGTTGTTGTCAAGATCAGTAGTCTCAATGAGTGGTAAACAGGAGAACAGTGCTAACCATGATGGATACAGGGAAGGCGAACCGAGATTTGGGGAAAAGACTAGGCAGGGGAAAAGATGTGTCTAGTTTTAGGCAAGTAAAGTAGAGGTAACGGTTGGACATTTGAGTTGCAGCATGTACTAGGCATCTGAAGACGGGGAAGTGAGTTTCACAGCAGAAGTCAGGGCTGGAGACAGAGTTTAAGGGAGTCCCCCCTAAATAGCTGATAGTTGGACCCATAAGGGGGGGTGAGAACTTTGAAGCAGAGAGTAGAGAGGTGAGCAGATGTTCAAGGACTGAAGCTCAAGGACCATCCACAAGTTGGAAGCAAGAAGAGAAAAAAGAGGCAGAGAAGCAGGAGTATGTCCTCAAAGGCAAAAGAAGAGAGTGTTTTAAGGAGAAAGAGGTGTGAATAATCAAAAGCTTGTGGAAGCATAATGTAGTAAAATGGTCTCCACCCACTTGTCAAGCAATAGAGAGACCACAAGACACAAACAAGGGCTCTATGACAGCCTCTGTTTGACCTGCTTGCTCCTTCTGGGTTATAGGTTTTAATATGGCAGGCAGGCCACAGTCTGTGACATGTAAACCAAGTGTCATGTTCTTTAGGAAACAAGCATCATCTGGTTGAAATTATAATTCTAGTAGCCCTACCAAGGTTGAAGCAACATACTTTCTCATAGGAAAGAGAAATAAGATGTCTTTGTACCAGGTAATATCAGACCTTGGGGGAATTGGGAGGGAAGATAAGCAACAAGCTTTTAAACTTTTCATATTTCTTTTCACTGTGACTTGGTATGAAACTGATTTTGAAATCAACATTATATTTGACATTAATTTATAAATATGGGACTCAAATGATATTTAGTTATATTATATTATATTATTATCTATATCTAAAATCCATGGCTGAGTTACATTAATTCTTTCAATAATCCAAAGTAAATGAAAATGGTCTAAACCAAGGTAGCACTACGATTTAAAAGTTTTTTAATCACTAATTTAAAACAATGCTATATTGGAGACATATAGTTATTTAAAGTCTTTGATTATACTCATATGTTAATGTGATTAGCTGTGCTGAGAAAGAACAGGATCCTTATCTTAGCTCAGTGTCAGATTTTCTGTTTGACACCGGTAGTACATTGATATTAAAGAAATGTACAGAAAATGCATCCTTAATCTAACAAAAAGCTATAATATTAATTTCCCAATCTTTATTATTTCCCCAAATTCCTCTTAAAAGTGCTCTTAGAAAATGTATTTACAGAAACTCTTGAAATTGCCCTTGGGATTTCCACTGCCATAAGTTTAGCAAGTTACTGGTTTATCCGCTTAGCAAATAAAGCCACAGGAAGGGTTTTGCAAGTTTCATCTATTTCCGTTGTTACAATTTTCCACTAGGCTGCCTAGATCTGTTCTTTAAGCCTAACTTAAATGTTCCAAATGTTAGCAGTTTTCGTTTACAGCTTCCAAGTGATAAGATCTACAAAAATTTCAGAATTCGTATATGGAATCAAATTCTTAAGACTCACCCAGAGACCAAGCTATTCAACTTTTCCAAATGCCAGGCACAAGGTTTGTTAACTCACTGACAAATTTCAGTCAATTATCCACGTATCTTCTGTTTTCCATCTAAAAGGTGGGTAAACACACCAGAAGACTAAGAAAATTTGTGCCTTAATCACTAATGTGCTTATACTTTATTTATCGTGGACACTATTTTAGCTCCGAAAGTAATCAGTTTCATTTAAATAAATAAAAATTATCATTGTTACACACAGTATGTCTTGAGATAAACCAGAATTCTCCTTAAGCATGTTTCAAAATTAGTTATAAGCTAGTAAATGACGGAGGATGAAAGAAATTGATGAGACATCACAAAGCTTCATCACAAACCTGACTTCCACCACTGAAGTATTTTGACACGAGCTGACATCTTGTTCATCTTGAATAGTATTAAAAATTGTTTAATTAGGATGGCACTGTTTGCTTTAAACTTAAATTCAGTGACAATCCTGTTGTATAGTAACTTGGAAAAGATTTTTACAAGGTAAGCTGTAATCACCAGGTCTTTAAAAGGAAGAGATTTCAAGAGTCTTCTGTCCTTGAATGAAAAGATAAATTACATTCTTTTGTATAGGAAGTCATCCGTCTTCTTTTAAACTTCATTTATTCCATCCTCTCTATCTTATTATATTAGTTAAATCTTTCATGGAATTCTTTGTTTTCATGTACAGTCAACTCTTGATTATCTCAATTCAACAATACAATTGAACAAATATTTATTGAGCATTTGCTAATGGTGCAGCTAATCTAAAACAGCAGACTATTAAAAAATACTTTATATTTGGTTGTGTAATACATTATGATTTTATTATAACAATACCTTGATTTGTATAGTGCTTTATAATTTTCAGAGTACTATCACATACATGATCTCATTCGATTTTATGCAGATTCACTTCCCTACTTAGGAGAGGCTGATTTGGCTTAGGCTGATTGATATTAATATTAATTTGCATTCACTAAGCACATACTGGCTGAACAGCAGGAGCAGGCGGCTGCTGGAGTGTGCTGGGGAGAAGGGGGAAGCTCGTCTGCGATTACAGCTCTGAGGTGGACAATAGAGCTGATGCACATAATAAGGCGGTAATGACCACACATACACACTGGCATATATGCCTTAATTTATTTTTCCATTGCTATTAACCACTGAAACAGGCATTTTGGAGGTTTAAAATGGATAGCTAATTATGATGGGCAAATAGGATGGCACAATAATTGTGTTTGGATGAGTCACTCACTCGAGATCTAGTAGTTGAGGAAACCTTTGTGACTATCAGTATTGAGTCCGGAAAAGGAATTTAAATGGAAATGAACAAAGTAACCACTGATAAGACTTTAGCATCAGCTCAGAGAGTGGAGGCTGATGGCAGCAAATCCATTAGCAGAGAAGCATTAGATACTGATTTTAGCCAGTAGCAGTAATAAGTAGCCCATAATAAGGAGCAGCAGCCATTTTACCTCTGGAAGCACACTCATACTTTGCTTTCACTGGGAGGGCAACATGAGACGCGCAGAGAATATAAGCACCGGTTTTGGAGACTGGGTTTGAATTTCAGCTCTTGTGCTTGTTAACTATGAACTTCAGCTGTCCTGGCGGCAAAAGCAGTTCACACCTCACAGGTTGGATGTAGGGATTCCGGGAGATATAAAGCGCTCAACACAGGGCCTGTCACATAGTAAGCACTCAATAAATAGTAGCTATAAGTTGTAGTCGTTTTTAAGTTATCATTACTCATCACTTACCCTCCCTAGGAGAGCCACCCACCCTCCCATGCTCAAGGCAGCTATTGGGAAACAGAGTGGCTGCCGCAGGCATCAGACAGTTGGTCTGGGCAGCAGGTGCAATATATAGGGGCAAGGAACTGGAAAGGAAGAAAGGCCATATTCATTTCCCTTATTCAGAGAGTGAACTTAGGACAGACAGCAGTTTGAGCAGACTGGCCACCAGAGGCATTCGGGCAGAGGCAGGAAGCCAACCTCACTGCTTCTGGACATCCATGACAGATCTCCCCAAGTCACTTCCAACTGCCAGAAGTAGACCTTGGGTTTGCAACCCCAGCAGCCTAGAATGGCAGGAGAGGACCAGAGGAGTCTAGGCATGGGGAGGAGAACATTAAACAATGATCCAAAGCAGCAAGGCAGTCTGACTTGACTAATCAAGGCCTCAATCAGGAGAGGAATACACACTGGGGACATGGAAGGAGAGAGGCTCTCAGAAACAAAGAGGCTGTGAGGACTGAAGAACTGATGTAGGTAGCAGTCATTCTGGATTAATGCAGTACCTTCCAAACAAAAAGGAAACATGGCAGGTTAGTTCAAGTTTCTTCAGACACAGAAGTTGCTGTTAGTCTCTTTGGGGCCACAGACCCTTTTGGAAATCCAATGAAAGCTATGTGTTCTCCCAGGAAAGCAGCAGATGTATACCTACCCACAAAATGTTTCGTGCAATTCCAAGGGGTTTGTGGATGACAAGCTCAGATTAAGAACCTCTCCTATCCAAGAAGATAGGTTAGACTGGAACTGATATCATGAAGACGTGCTGGGAGTTCCAGATCTCAAGAAATAATGAAATGGTTGTCCAGTGTTTACCTCAGTATTGAGTGAAATGGGAAGCAGTTGGTTAAACTTTCTCCTCGGTACATGGGCCCTAACAATCCCAAGCAACAGTGCCATTTCATTACCAAACAATTTATAGTTTCCACCAAAGGAACCATACCGTCACCAATGAAATCCTTCTGGGTCCAAAAGGCTATTCTAATAGGGAGAAATAAAGGAAAAGTGAAACTCCAGAAAAGTCTTCTTTCCTGTTGGGCAAGAGATGGTTTCAGAATTTCAGCTCGTGATCTATCATTTACCTCTTTACATCTCTGCCCCTTGCACTAACTAAGAAGAAGTAGTATCAGGCCCCAGAGCGACTGTTTATTTTATGTACTACCTTTCCTTTCCTCAGCTCTGCCACCAGCACAGACTCTATGGGAAAGATGGAAGAGCACTAGCTGAGCACTTCAATGGTCACACATTGAGTCACCACCATAAATAATGGAATATTTCTTGTTTGGACACTTTCAAGTTCCACAACTCCAGAAATAGCCATTTCAATGACTTAATTTTCTTCTCCATTGACTTTAATGAAGATCTCCTTCAATTCAGCCATCCGGCAAACGTAAACTCTCAAATAGTGCTGTGAGTGTTTGACTTGGGCTGGGAATATCTGAAAAATGGACTCTGGTTATGCAACTGAAATATGAATTTGGATTAAATGCTCTCATGACAAAGCCCTAAAAGGTTAGGGGCTCATTTGAAAAGCTAACGCACTCCAATACAACTACAGTGGCCTTTCAAACACTGAAGCTGATGGACCTAAAGGCCACAGACGCTTACACTTCTTTTTGTTTTATTTTTCCCTCAAGGACATCTTTAGCATCCAACTGTCATCCTAGGATGCTTGGATACTGGAACTCTCTCCTTTTCCCTTTTGCCTCTGGAGGGAGGCCAAGCAAATCAAACACAGTCCTGAGTGAGTCCCGACAGGCTTCATGTCTGAGTGCCAGCACTGAGGAGGCCCTCGGGACCTTCCCAGCCATGTGAGCTCATTTTATGCTGGAGGCCACCTAGGCTCTGAGATGGGAAACACTGGATTTGAGAAATCTGGAGGCTGGACATGAAAGGGCAAGGCTAAACTAAGGGTAGGATAAAGATGAAAGTGGGTGTCAGAAAGCACAGGGAACAGAGAAGTGAAAGTTCTCAGCCCAGAATCACAGCCCAATTTTAGATTTAAGATTAGGATGTCAATCTTCTTGGATTTAAGACATTGATAGCCTAATAATCCAAAACTGCCTGGGATGGGCATGAGCTTTGTTATAAGTATCTTCTTTTTTTGCATTTCCTGTGTTTTATATGATGACCTTAAGATGGCATTAACAAAAACGTGTCCTGTATTCATTCAAATGTAGTGACAATATTAGATTATCTATTGTTAAATATTCTCCTTTAATCATTGTAAAGTGAATTGTCACTTAATCACAAGTTTGTCCTATGGCTAAACTAATAATTATCATACCCTGAAAATCCCCCTCACTTGCAGGCATTTTCAGTACATTAGGCCACCAGTTCCACAATTAATTTCCCTGAATGGTGTCAACAAAAGTGACATACTTGTTAGTGTAGGCCAGCACCTCTCTACTCTGAGATGTCAAGATTAAATTCAGAAGAGCCCAAATGTCTTGGCTGGATAAGAATGGTCTGGAATACCCAGAGAGAATGGAACGAGACCAAACACAGACTCCCGTACCTTCACAGCCCCAAAATATAACTCTCTTTTGTGCATCGACCACAATTACACAATTTGATTCCTGCGAGTCTGCTGGCTTGGTTATGGTTATTCCACTCTGTGCCTCTCCCACTACAAGCGCTTGAGTGGTTACAGTTGCTTGATTTTTTTTTTTAAAAGTAATAAGATCAAATGATGTGTATAATAGCTTCTGTTTACTTAGCCCTTACTATACGCCAGGCTCTGTTCTACAAGCTCTACACGTTCACGTCATTCCATTTAATCCTCCCAATGACTCTCTGAAGTAGGTATTGTTATGACTCTCATTTTACAGCTAAGAGGCACCAAGGTTGTCACCTTTCCAGGGTCACCCACTTAGTAAGAAGCAGATCTAGGATGTGAATCTGGGTCTAACTGACCCCAAAGCTCATGTGGCAGGCTCTTCTGTGCCTAGTCCACAAGCTTATATATGTGTTGCTGTGATAGGTGCGTATTACCTCTCAAGATAAGAGAGCATCACAATGCTAGGAGATCACTGGTCTGAGCACATGGTGACTCCAAGGGCTTACAACTTGCATGCTGATCCCCGTTATATACCATCTACCTCCTTGTCCTCACCCACACGCTTGTGCCCCTTGGACTGATGGGTCCTCATTTAGGATCTGGAAAATCCAGTCTACCAGTCTTGAGGCTTTTCTTCCCTTATGAGCTGGCAGTCAGCCTGGGGTGTGGTGTGGGGAGAGGAAAGAGATAAGACAAGGCTCAGTCTTTGTCCTTGAAAATCTCATGTTCTGTCTTATCTGGACTCAATAAAAGGCCAATGGATTGATTGCAGAAGCCTGTCTCCAACACTGCTGGATAGCTGCATGTAACAGTCTGCAGGAACAGGGCAGAGGGAAAGAAGTTTGAAACAGACGCACTGTGGAGTCAGTGGCCCAGAAAGAACCCAGGGTCATGCAGTGGAAGGCACCAAATCCAACGTGTCCGTTCAAAAGCTTTTTTCTTTTGCCTTCTCCTTCTAGTCCCCACCGTTACACAATTTAAGCATATGAAAACCATCAAATAGGTCCTGTGCTGATTATTATGTTTTAAGGTGTAGAAATGGGCCTCAAGAGAAAGTGTGCGTCTTGGAAACTTGGTCACAAGTCAAATATTCCCCCAAAATGTCTGTAGCTAATCAGAGAAATTCAAGTACAGCCCTTGCTGATTGATAGGCGTAACCAAGCAATTCCCCACACTCTATAAAGCAGCCTCCATGCAACCACCCACATATTTGCTGATACCTGGGAGAAGCACAATATAGTTCAAGCTCTGGTGGAAGTGAGAGAAAGCTCTGAAAAGGCTGTTTTTTCCACTCCAGAAATAATATATTGCCCATGACCATCATTTCTCAATCTTCCTAAAGAGCCAGCCTTCAAAGATTTAAATAACTACAAGGGGATTTAGAAAGTCAGACCAGAAAGAGCCACAGGCAAAGATTAGTGTCAGGAAGGCTGACAGGTAAATTGTCATTATGGTGTGCTAGGTGGAGGGAAACGTGTGCAGCCTGTCACTAATTTCCCTCACTAATTTCCCCTAACAATGGGGAGGCCCAACCCACAGGATCCAACTCCACAGATTAGGAAGAAAGCAAAAATAATAATAATGAGTATAAATCAAGCTTACTGCATCACTAAATATATTATTATTATTTAACACTTAATGAGCACCCACGATATGGTGGAAGTTGGTTCATCTCAACAACAGCAGCTTATTTTTATTCATATAACACTTCCTGGAAGGCGAGTAGCACAATATGAGTTCAAGTTCACTTCAGGCTTCCAGTTCCTCAGAGGTGGGGAATAATGTTATTGAGGCTAGGCCAGATTTGTAAAGCCACTGAAAAATCATTCCTTCTGGCTGTTCTTTGCTCCTTTGGGGCTAAAAAATGAAACGGGAAGAAAGAAAAAAAAGAGAAAAGAAGAAAGCCCATCACAGAGGGAAGCAGATCAGAGGAAAGGCAGAGCAAATTCAGAAATGGGGAAAACCACCCCCATAAAGAAAAAAAGGCAAATGCCTTGGTTTTGTGTGGAGAAATGTTCATTCAGCAATCATGCATTAGCCTCTGGACACTTGTTTCAGGACAAGTGTAAAACCTTTGATCTGAATGGAACAGTCATTTCTGCCCCGGGGAAACCCACTGCTCTCTCATTCCCACTGTGCCCACATTCCCACCATTCCCAAATTCCCACTGTTCCAAAGCCCAGCACAGGGCCTGGCCCACAGTGGGAGCTCATAGAATTGCTGGTTATATATCTCCTTCTCAGACCACAAGCAGACCCAAAATGTGTACAGAATCTAAAAATAGGCAATATCATTGGCTTTGGGAGCTGGTTTTAAGAAGTGTGGGAAGGAGTGGCTAGAAACCACTGAGTGGAGAGCCAATACCTCAGAAAATGTAGAAAATATAAAAGTCACCTGTAATTCCATCGAGAAATTGCCACTCTTCAGATTTTAGAATGGTCTTTGTTTTTTCCTTGATTTTGGTGGTCCATTGGACACTATCTTTCTCCACTTTTCCCCTTCTCATGGGGCAGTATGTTAAGACTCCACAGCAATCACATCACATCCATTTCTTTAGCATCTCACAGAGCTCCTAGAATCCTCAGAGTGGGAGATGATCTAAGAGGTCACATCGTCCAACCCCATAATATTGCAGATGAGGAGACTGAGGGCCACAGGGGGGAAGTGACCTTCCAAGGTTGCACAGCTAGTAAGTAGCAGAACCAAGACTTGAGGCTAGGTCAGGCCAAGTTCAAAGTCAGATACTTAGCCACTACACTGTATTACACTGTATATATGATATAGGCCTTCTTCCCTTCTCAGAGGAAACAACACCTGTTTATGAAAAGATGATCTCTAACAACACACAGTAGCATATAACTTTAATGGGGAGAGAGAGGGGCTGGTCAGGGAGAGCCCGGGCTTGGCAGGTTGGCAATGATTTAGCTCTTTCATTTAATATGCAGGTGTTTTCTGAGCCAGGTCCTGCAAGTGTGAAGCTATTGGGCAGAGGGAGGGGAACAGATTTCAGACAGGGAGGGACGTGGAGGAAATGCAGCAGTGGATATGAGCCTGGTTTCTCTGGGGGCAGAGTGGAGGCAGGCTGGTTGAAAGACAGTATAAATTGGTAAGTAGGAGCATTCGTGTCCTCATTCCCTCATGCAACTCACATTTACTGAGCAGCTATTATGTCTAAGGCACTGTAATAGGCAGTGGTGAGCAAAAATACACAGTTTCTGCCCTCATGGAGCTTGCAGTCTTGTGGGAAAGACAGATTTCAGTCAAGCAATCATTCACGTAATAATGCACTGAGACAAGTGTTCTAATGGGAAGGAACACAAGGCTTTATAAGATCTAGCTGAAGCCAGGGGATCAGAGAAGGAAGACTTCCATAAGGGAGTGATGTTGAGCTGAGATCTGAGAAGGAATCATCCTTCTCTGGCTTCCCACAGTCACCTGGCTTACCTCTGTCCTAGCACCCATTTGCAATTGCCGGTTGACTTCTCTGGCTCTCCGGCTAGACTGGGAGCTCCTAGAGAGGAGGGACCAGGTCTGTCATGTTCACTGCTTTATCCTCATTCCCAATAGTGCCCGGCCTTAGGAGGTGCTCAGTAAAGATTTCTCCGGTGAATTTGAGAGTCTGTGTACATGCATATGCAAATACACAAGTGCACATGCATGTAGGGAATGGTGGTTGGTAAAAAGAGCCTGGAAGAAAGGCACTGGGGGTCCATGAGTGGCTAGATGGTTACAAGGGTATTTACACATCTCCATAAAGTGCTGTACCCTCCTAGTTGATGCTGTATTGAATGATATATTCATTGATGTATCAATGAATTGTATTCAATTGATGTATCATTCAATACAGTTGATGCTGGATTGAATGATAATGATAAGAGCTACCACTTGCTGAGCACCTACTATGTGGCTGGCACTTTGCATATGTATCATTTCCTGTAATTCTCATGAAAGCCCTTTGAAATACGCATCTCAATTTTCCAGATATAGAAATAACCAGGTTCAGAGAGATTAAATAACTTGTTCAAAGTCACTTAGCTAATAAATTGCAAAGACAGGATTTTGACCAAAATCCATCTGACTCCAAAATCTGAGCTTGTAGCCACTGGGCTGAAAAATGCTGTGACTACTTTAAGTTGGGTGCTTATTGCTTTTTGGTAGTCTCTCTGATGCCTATTCCAAATGTCTCTGTGCTCCAGGCATATCTAGCAGAAGCAAGAGAAATATAGTGCCCAAAAGGCTGGAGGCACGAGCCAAGGAAGCACAGAGGGACTTCTGTCTCCCTGCTGAAAGCCACACCTCAGCGATAGAACTTCAACACATAGGTGCTTTGATCTTTTTCTGAGCATTTCTTCTAAACACTCTAAAGCCATGATTCTCAAACGTTTTTGTCTCAGGATCCGTCTACACTCTCAAAAATTATTGAGAACCTCCAAAGGGTTTTGGTATTTGTGGATCATACCTATTGCTATGTATCATATTAGAAATTAAAACTGAGAACGTCAAAAATATCTATTTATTAATTCATTCACAAAGAATAAGGAGCCTATCACAAATATTTTTATGAAAAATAACTATATTTCTCAAAATAAAAGAAAATTTAGTGAGACGAGTGGCATTCATTTACGTTTGCAAATTTATTTAATGTCTGACTTAATGAAAGACAGCTGGATTCTCATATCTGCTTCTGCACTCAGTCTGCAGCTCTGTTGTTTGGGATGCAGTATATGTAGAAAAACCTGTCACACACAGAGATGTAGTTGGAAAAAGGAGGAAAGTGTCTCAGGGACCCCTAGGGTTCCTCCAATCCCACTTTGAGAACCCAGACTTTGAGACTTGCTGTTCTAAAGTCTTCTTGCTACCTGCAAACATTACATTAGGGTCACATCTCTGGCAAAGAAAAATAAAAGAGTGACAGGCCTTTTCAGGAGGAAAGACATTTGAGAGCTGCCAGACCACCACAAAAATAGACTTGGCTTAAAAGAATAGCCCTCCATGAACTGAATCAGTCCAGGAAGCCAACCAGCCTGATTGCCCAGGCTCAGAATGGGCTAATTTAAGGATTGGCAGAGGGGCATATAATGCTACTCGGAAATTGGTGGCACAACTTCTTCCCAACGTGCCCAGCTGGAGAGGGACTTCTCAAGCAGTCTTATTTTTATCTCAGATTTTGAGAATGGCAGGGCCAATTAAACACCCACTCCAGTGTTCCAGGCTGACACATTATGTTTCCATTCAAGCGTCATTATTATCAAAGGTAATTGTAGGCAGAGGAGCAGAATCCAAAAATGCCCATTGAGGCCCTCACGCCTTTTTTTTTAGAGAGAACAGAATACATTTTGACAAGGAAAGAACCTTGCTGAGTTCTGGGATTTGGAAACTTTGGGAGGGTTTGCATTCATTTATGAGTTAGCAAAGTACAGCCTCCTGACTTCTAGGGAGTGGAGGAAGTTTTCTCAACATCGGTTATAAAGTAACACTGAATTTGACCACCAAGAAAATCCAACACCTGCTTAAGATTCTCTCTTATTGGAGGGTTAAGAGCGGGATGGGTGGTGGGGAAACGTTGTACTTCCTGAAGACCCAGGTTTGGAGAGAGTTTAAGACCTCGCTCCCAAACTTGGAAAACCCAATCATCCACTTCTAATGCCATTGTCAACTGATGACTGGAGTCTTGTTTTAAAGGAATAAAATGTGAAATATGCCCTGAAAAACTATATGTCACTTTAGAGCATGCAGAAGATATCCTTCTTTCAAGTTTTCTAAGGGGTCCAGAAAAGGCCCAAGTGGAGGGCAGCTTAGGGAGAGGGGCAGGCTCTGTCTTACCAGCTCTTTGAAGAGGGGATCCAGCTGAAGTATTGCCTTATACTGACACTAGCTGCCTTTCCTGCTCAGCAGTGCCTGGTTCCTTCTTTGGCAACATCCTGCCTCCTGCTAATGTCATCTCTAGGAATACCTACTGACTTGCTGAGATCCAGAGAAGAAAAACATGTGGACACATAAATTGCATGTTCTTCTGCTCTGTGATGCCTGTGAGGGCTTTGTGGAGACAATGCAGGGAAATCACTACAGGGGGTGGGGTTCAACTATAAAATGTGCATCTCTCTACCTTCTTCCGATCTCCTACCCTACTCCCCCCCAACACACACACATGCAGATGCTTCCGCACCAGGCATTGTGTGATGCTATTTTGGAAGGTGGCGAAATTAGATAGTTGGGTAAACATGAGCTCAGCTAGGACATTTTTGTGGCGAGAGAAAATTTCATGTTTCATCTAAGCATCTGCAATTTGGAAGCTCATTGTCACTGCTCTTTGGGCTTTCTGGCTAGGGATGGCTGAAGGAAAGTCAGAAGAATGTTCTCAAGTGATTAGAGTGATCTGGAAACTCTCTAGTGTATGTGTCTGCACTCAGAGTGAGGACTATGGCATTTCCGGGACTGTTGAAGTGCTCTGTGACATTTGTGCTGCCCTGGTTGGGCTGTAAAAGTGCTACCTGGATATGTTCTCTGTCTCTCTCTGCCTGTGTATCTCTCTGCCTCTCTTTCTCCTTTCTCCTTGGCTTCACTCTCTCTGTCACCCACGCACACCCACACTTCAGCATCAGAAAGCTCTGTAGAGAGTAGTATTTACTCCACCCATCTGTCTACTTCTCTTCTTGGGTCCTTGCATCTTAGCTTCCACTCACCCTGTGGAATCTCTTGCACTGCCTGGTTATTCTGGGGTCTGGAGCCCTGGTCTGGAAGCTGCTCTGGCTCAGCCTCTCTTTTCCTCTCCCTATTAGACCCAGTCTCTCTCTGGCGTTCACAACTGCTAACCCATACCATTTCAGACGGCCTGGGTCTCTGAGAACTTCCCCATTGGCCTGGACATGGCAGACTTCCCCAGATGCTCTAAGCTTGTGATGGTTTCAGCTCAGTCACATCAGAGGTGTGAAGAGGGCTCAAATTTCAAAATGGCTTTCTCAAGCAGCAAAGATGTTCACAGAAGAATGTAACACGTTGTTAAAAAGAGAAATCAGGTTTTCTGGAGGCTGCATGGTATAATAGCTTTGGAGTCTTCTAGAACTCTTAGTCCTGGTTTGGACTCTTACTAGCTGTATGATTTGGAACATATCATTTAACTATCTCATGCTTCAGTTTCCTCATTGTAAAATGGGGAAATATCAGCCCCTATTTCCCAGAGTTGGTGAGGGGACTAAATGAGATAATGTATGTTGAGTGCCAGGCATATAATAAGTGCTGAAAAAGAAGCTAGCTTTCTCCTTATGGCTGAATATTCACAGGTACTCTCCTATTTTCCACTTTCTTTCTTTATGTGGCAGCAGTATTTGGATTTTCCTGATTCATTAACCATGTAACGTGAGCTGACCTGCATAACATGAAGACATGCTCAAGAAATTCAAAGCATGGAAATTTCCCAGTTTCCTCATTCAACTTGAATAAAGCAAAACCAAAAACAATAAACAATCAAAATTATGATGGACAATGTCTCACTCAACTTTAGGATCACCAACATACATGTAAACTTTTATATATGTACTATATTAATAGAAACCTCTTAGCCCCAAAAGATCCTTTTGTAGTGTATGTCTATTACATAGAGAGAAATACTGAGGCCCAGAGACCTCTGAGTGTAACTTACTTTGTGTGTAGACCAAATGCACAGCAGATGGTGGGATTTTAGATCCCAGAAACCCATGTTCCACCTAGCAGAACACACTGACCGCGGTGCACTATGAAGGAATGGTTTATGTTGGGTGGGAAGGGGGAGGAAGCAGGAAGGTAAAGTCAAAGGTCATTCAGTAAATCAAAGGCAGAGACAAGACCAGAGCCATCAAGCTTTAAGCCCTCGTCATTAGATCTCACCTATCCCTCAAACACTCTTTATCGGGTCTGCCACTGTCTTAGGAAGGCTGCCGGAGGTAATGACAGCAACAAATAACCAAATCCCCATGGTTATTCCTTATTTATCTGCTGATCACACTTCTAATCTTGTCTCCATCCTCTCAGTAGCAGTAGCTGTCTTATCTTCCCACTCTTCTTTTGTTTCAGGCTTTCCTCTTCTCAAGTCCTCAAAGAGGACCTATAAAAAATAATCCAGGAAGCACCCACCTGGTGTGGGGCCTGGAGTTGAATTCCCAGTCCTTGGTCTGTGAGCAAGGGAATCAGTACTTGACAGTCTATCCTAGGCTTATCTTGGCACTGAGGCCTGGGGTGGGAGAAAGAACTGGATTCAGCATGCTCTTGGGACCAGAAATTAACAAGAAGCAACTTAATGAGCAGAACAAATAGGAATGACTTTGAATTCACTAGCCCAGGGTCCTCAAAAGGAACTGGTTTCAGCTGACTCTGTATAATCCCATAAGTAGCCAGAGTGGACATTTTGAGCACCTTAGTGAGGCCAAGTAGGAGAGATCCTGGCAGAAATTCGGGGAAACAGCCTTCTTAAAGTGCTAGAGGAAAAATGAGATGGCTAAGATGAATGAAAGGATGAGGGCTGTAAGTATGAAGATTATGCACACCAGTCCTCTTTCTCCAAGAATTCATTGGTTAATCACAATGTGTGGTATTAGCCTCAACTGTCTCACAATTAAGCACTAATTCTAAATGAAGCTGATATTATAGAATAATAGCTCAATAGTCCAGGATGTCCCAATGTAAAGTAAAAGCTATTTAATACATTAAGGAGGACAGTCATCAGATAATGTCTGTTTCTAATGAATTTGATTCCTGCAGCATTAGCCACATCAGTGAAAATTTTTATTTTAAAAATAATTCAGATGATTTCTCCACATCAATGACACATTACGATAAAGCACAATTCTTGTATCTCAAAAAAACAAAATATGAGTAAGGAAGGCATGCAATGGATTCTATTGTGCTTACTGTTTCAGGGGCTGAAAGATGATAGTTATGCTAAGCTACTCCCTAAGTTTCTACACAGATTATTTTTATTTATCACACCTCTCCCTAACTAGAAGATTTTTCTGCATAACAATGATCCATGTTAATAGTGATTATAATCATCATTATCTATCATAAACATAATTCTTTGCCCATAAAACCGTTTCACAATCTTTTTAGCAATATTTCTAGAAATTGCCCTTTTATGAACTGAACGTTTATGTCCCTGCAAAATTTATATGTTGAAGCCCTAACTTCCAATGTCACTGTATTTGGAGACAGGGCTTTTAGGGAATTAAATAAGGTTAAATGAGGTCAGAAGGGTGGGGCACTAATCTAGTAGGACTGGTGCCCTTATAAGAAGAGGAAGGCAGAGATCTCTCTCCATGCACACACACAGAGGAAAGGCCATATGGGCATACAGTGAGAAGGCAGCTGCCTGCAAGCCAGGAAGAGAGCTCTCACCAGAAACTGACCTTGCTGGCACCCTGATCTTGGACTATCAGACTTAAGAACTGTGAGAAAATTAATTTCTGTAGTTTAAGCCATCCAGTCTATGGATGCCATTTTGTTATGACAGCCTGAGCTGACTAATACAGGCCCATAAAGGGCATCAGTCCTATAATTCCCCATTGTATGTTGTAAGAAAATCTAAGGAGGTTCTTAGTGAGTTTCCTAAGGTGAAACCTCCTTAATAAAGCATTCAAGGTTCTCTAAAATTTCACCTGAAACTAACTTTTCAACTTTTTGTCCCTAAACAATATTCTTCATTCAAATATTTTTCACATCCATTCCTTCATGTCAGTTCTTAATATTCTCGCCAATTTTGTTTTTGCCCTTATCACCTCATAGCTGAGACTATTGCCAAAATATCTCCTTTACCTCCAAAGTCATCAAGCACCCTACTGTTGAAGAGCCTTTTTCAAATCCCAATTTCATGTCACTCTTTCGAGCAGAAAAATCTTTGCAGCGCCACACTACAGGTTCATTCCTTGTTGACCAGAGTTGGAGGTCTTGAGCCTTTTTGATGTTTTTCCCCTGTTACTCCTGCCAAGTACAGCCAAAAACCTTGCACACTGTACATTAAAAAATAAGAAGACTCTGAAAGGTGGACAGAAGAAGTCAGACCAATTCCAAACCTCAGGACCCAAGGAACAACACAGTGGTGTGGTCTCTGGGTTTCCTTTTTGCTTGTATATCTAGGACTGGGTATTGGATAAAGTGGCAACCCAGAAACACCAATAGGCATAGACAAAAAAAAAGTCCCAAGAAAAGCCTGCTCTCTCTAGCCAAAGGACCAAGAAAGGGGCAGCTTAGAAAGATATTGTTTAAACCACTCCACTCCAGCCAAACACCCCAGAAAAAACTGTGGACCCCCACTTGAGCAAAGGCCAAAGGGGGGTCCTAGGCTTCCATCCTCACCAGGCTGTAATGAGGCACCTCAACTTTCCCATAGGGGTGGTGTTCAAGAAAGCCCAGTGGGAAGCTGGGACACCACCACTCAGTGGTAATGAAGCCACCCCACACACCCATTCATGATGCCACCTCTCAGAAAAAATAGAGACATGGAAGGTATAAAAAAGACCCAAATAGAATTTCTAGAAAAGAAAACCGCAATGTCTGAGATGAAAAATAGACTGGGTAGTGTTAATGGCAGATTAGACACTGCAAAACAAAAGATTAGAGAACTTGAAGACATATTCTTCAGCAATAGAAACTATCCAAATGAAAGACACAGAGATAAAATTGAATGAAAACAGCCTTAGTGGACTATGGGACAATGTCAAGAAACCTAATGTATGTTTGGAGTCCCCACTGGAGGGAAGGGGCTGAGAATTCTCCAAATTTGATGAAAACTATGAACCTATAGATCCAGATGTTCAACAAACCCTAAGTACAAAAAACATGAAAAACATTATACCAAGGGATATCATAATCAAATTATTCAACAAAAATAAGAATTTCAGAAAATTTCTGGCCAGGAAGAGTGAAAGTGAAAAGACAGTGGAACAATACCTTTAAAGTATCAAAATTAAAAAATATACATTAACCTAGAATTCTATATCCAGTAAAAATATCTTTCAAAAATGAAGATAAAGTAAAGACTTTTAAAGATATGTAAAGGCTGGAAAAATTCACCATCAAAGATATGCACTACAAGAAATGTTAAAGATACTCCTTCAGGTGCAAGTAAAATGACACCAGATGGACGTATGGTTCTACACAAATGGATGAAGAGCACCAGAAATGGAAACTACATGGGTAAATCTATAATGTGTTTTTCTTATTATTTAAATATCTTGAAAAGATAAGTGACCATTTAAATGAAAATTTTACACTGCATTGTGGGATTTATAGTATATGTAAAAGAAAATATATGGCATCAAGGCCAGGAGGTAGGAAATGGAAGTATACTATTAAAAGTTTCTTATGCTACACATGAAGTGATATAATATCAGGTAGACTGTCATAAGAAGGCCAAAAGAAGGCAGAGAAAGAAGGAAAAGATCACAGACAACAGATGAATTAAATAGGAAACAAATATCAAGATCATAGACTTAAACAAAACCATAACAATAATTCCATGAAATATAAATGGTCTAAACACCCTGTGGTAGGCAGCCTCTAAGATGGTTTCTAATGATCTCTGCCTCCTAGTATTCACACCCCTATGTAATTCCCTCCCGCTGAGTATGGGATGGAACTGGAAACTCACCTATAATGAACAGAATATGGCAAAAGGAATGGGATATCACTTTTGAGATCAGGTAACAAAAAGATTGTGGCTTCCATCTTGCTAGCCCTCTCTCACTCTCTTTCTTGCTCACTCAGAGGGAGGTCAGCTGCCATGTTGTGAGCAGTCCTATGAAGAAGCCCATGTGTCTAGGAACTGATATCTCCAGCCAACACCCCATGAAGACTTCAGGTCTTTCCAACAGCTACATGAGTGAGTTGGAAGCAGATCCTCCTCCAATAGTGCCTTGAGATGATAGTCAGCCCAACAAAAATCTTGGTTACAGCCTTATGAAAGACTCTGAATCAGTAAGTCCAGCTAAGCTGCACCCAGATTCCTGGCCCAAAGAAACTATGAGATAATAAATATTTGTCCCTTTAAGCCACTAAGTCTTGGGGTAATATGTTATGCCATGATAGATAACTAATACACACTCAAATTAAAACACAGTGATTTTTAGATTAGATTAAAAAAGACCCAATATATCCTACTTACAGAAACACACTTTAGATAATGAAGACACCAAAAGGTTAAACAAGAAAGGATGGAAAAATATACCATGTTAATACTAGTCAAAAGAAAACTGGAATGCCTATATTAAATTCAGACAAAATATATTTCAAAGCAAAGAATAATACCAGGGATAAAAAGGTTATTTATTTCTCAGTAATAAAGGGGTCAACCTATAAAGAGGACATATCAATCTTAAACACTTATGTAGCTAATAACAGAGCTTCAAAATACACTAAGCAAAACCAGATAGAACTGCAGGGGGAAATAGATTAATCCACAATATGTGGACATTTTGATATCTCTTTCTCAACAATTGTTAGAACAACTAGACAGAAAATCAACAGTGATATAGAAGAATTCAACAACCTCATTAACCATCAGGATTTAAATGACATTTATAGGACACACTACTTAATGGCAGCAGAATACATATTCTTTTCAAGTATACATGAAACATTTACCAAAATAGACCATATTCTGGGCTATGAAACAAGTCTCAATTAATTTAAAAGACATTAGTTCATACAAAATACGCTGTCTGAGAACAAAGGAATTAAATTAGAAACCAATAACAGAAAGATATTTGGAAAGGTCCAAAATGTTTGAAAATTAAATGCCATACTTCTAAATAATCCATGGGTCAAAGTCCTAGCAAACTAGGACTGGAAGGGAATTTCCTCACCTGATAAAGACCATCTACAAAAACCCCACAGCAAACAGCATACTTAATGGTGAGAGCCTGGATGCTTTCCCGAAAGTTTAGGAAAAATATAAGGATATCTGATCTCAGCAATTTTATTCAACATTGTACTGGAGGTTCTAGCCAGTGCAAGAAGGTGGGAAAAAAAAGGCATCCAGACTGGAAAGGAAGAAGTAAAATCATCTCTATTCATAGATGACATGATCTAATATATAGAAAATCCTAAAGAATCCACTAGAAACTATTAGAACTAATAAACAAGTTCAGCAAGATTTCAGGATACAAGATCAATATACAAAGGTCAATTGCACATCTATACACTTGTAATGAACAATCTAAAAATGGAATTTAAAAATCAATTGGATTTTCAATAGCATCAAAAAGAATAAAATACTTAGGAACACATTTTATAAAGGAAGCGCAAGACCTGCATACTGAAAACTACAAAACATTGCTGAGAGAAATTAAAGAAAACCTAAATAAGTGGAGATATTTATCTTGTTCATTGGTCAAAAGACATAATATTGTCAAGATGTAAATTCTCCCCAAAAGACCTACAGACTCATTAAAATCTCAATCAAAATCCCAGTAGGCTTTTGTTGAAATTGACAATCAGATTCTACATTTCATATGGAAGTACAAAAAACCTAGAATAGCAAAAAAGTTCTTGAAATATAACAAAATTGAGAGATTTCAAGACTTATTATAAAACTTCAGTAATCAAGTCAGTGTGGTATTGGCATCAAAATAGACAAATCAACAGAATAGAGAACCCAGAAATAGATCCATACAAATATGGACAACTGATTTTTGACAGAGGTGCAAATGAAACTCATGTAGAAAGGATAATCTTTTCAACAAATGGTGCTGGAACAATTGGATATCCATAGGCAAAAAAATGAATAAATAAAACTTCAATCCATATCTTGCACCATATACAAAAATTAACTCAAATGGATCATAGACCTAAATGTAAAACCTAAAACTAAAACGTGTAGATGAAAATACAGGAGAAAAATCTTTGTGACCTTGGCTTAAACAAAGATTTCTTAGACATGACACCAAAAGCATGATCAAAGAAAATAATTGATAAACTGAACTGCATCAAAACTAAACACTACTGCTCTTCAAAAGACGCTAATAAGAAAATAAAAAGGCAAGCCACAGACTGGGAGTGAATTTTGCCAAGCATATATTTGATAAAGGACTTGTATCCAGAATACATAATTAACTCTCAAAACATAATAAAAAAATCCATTAAAAATGGACAAAATATTTGAACATTTCACCAAAGAAGATATACAGATGGCAAATAAGTACATGAGAGATGCTCAAAATCATTAATCATTAGCGAAATGCAGATTAAAACCACAATAAAATACAACTACACACCTATTAGAATGGCTAAAATTTCAAACACTGACCATTTTAAGTGTTGGCCAGGATGAAGAGGAACTGGAATCCTTTTATATTGCTGGTGAGAATGTAAAAATGATACAATCACTTTGTAAAACTACTTGGCAGTTTCTTAAAACTCTAAACACATACCTACCATATGGTCCAACCATTTCATTCCTAGGTATTTACCCAAGATAAAAGAAAGCATCTGTCTACAAATGGCCAAAAGGTACATGAAAGGTGCTCAATATCACTAATCACCAGGGAAATGCAAATCAAAACCACAATGAGATATCACCTCACACCTGTTAGAATGGCTAACATCAAAAAGACAAGAGATAACAAATGCTGGCAAGGACTTAGAGAAAACGAAACCCTTGTGCACTGTTGGTGGGAATGTAAATTGATGCAGCCCCTATGAAAAACAGTATGGAGGTTCCTCACAAAATTAAAGATAGAACTACTATATGATCCAGCAATCCCACTTCTGGGGATATATCTGAAGGAAATGAAATCATTACCTAGAAGAGATATCTGCACCCCCATGTTCATTGCAGCATTATTCGCAACAGCCAAGATATGGAAACGACCTGTGTCCATCAATGGATGAATGGATAAAGAAGATGTGGTATATATATACAATGGAATATTATTCAGCCATAAAAAGAAGGAAATCCTGCCATTTGTGACAACATGGATGGACCCTGAGGGCGTTATGCTAAGTGAAATAAGTCAGACAGAGAAAGACAAATACGGTATGTTCTCACTCCTATGTGGGATATAAAGAAGCCAAACTCAAAGAAATAGAGTAGAAAGGTGATTGCCAGGGGCTGGGGGGTGGGGGAAATGGGGAGATAGTCAAAGTGTACAAACTTCCAGCTATAAGATGAATAAGTTCTGGGGATCTAATGTACAGCATGGTGACTATAATTAAAAATACTGTTTTACATACTTGAAAGTTAAGAGCATAAATCCTAAAAGATATCACCACACAAAAAAATGTTAATTATGTGAGGGGATGGAGGTGTTAACTAACCTTACTGTGGGAGTCATTTCACAATATATACATGTGCCAAATCATTACATTGTACACTTTAAACTTATATACGTTATATGTCAATAATATCTCAATCAAGCTGGAAAAAATTTAACAAAGAAAGCATACGTTTATACAAAGACTGGTACATGAATGTTCATAGCAGCTTTATTTGTAACAGCCAAAACGAGAAACAGCCCCAATGTCCATCAATGGGATATAGACAAACTGTGGTGTATGAATGAACAAACTATAGAATAAGCAATCAAAAATAATGAACTATCGATACATGTGGCAACATGGATGAAACTCAAAATAATTATGCTGAATGAAAGAACTCAGGCAACAAAGAGTACATACTATATGATTCTATTTGTATAAAATTTTATCCAATGCAAATTAACCTCTAGTGACAGAAAGAGAGAAGTGGTTGTCTAATTGAGGAAGGGGAGGACAGGGAAGGATTAAAGGGAAGGGAGGGAAACTTTTAGGGTGATAATGTGTTCATATCTTGATTATGGTGATGGTTTCCTGTGTGTGTGTATATATATATCAATGCATCAATAGCTATCAAAGTGTACAATTTTAAATATGTTTAGTTTATTGAATGTCAACAAAGCTGTTAAAGAGAGAGAGAGAGAGAGAAACCATGGTACTGGAGCCAGTAGGTCCCTTCCACCTAGAAACAGAGGTCCAAACCTAACTAGGAGTAGATGTGGCACCAGAAATAGACCTCCCACTCACTCTGCGAGCCAATTCCAGGTGTTGGCTTTTATCAAAGCCTTGTTTACTTTGACTGACAGCGGTAAGGATTAGGGGCCTCTTTTCGCAGAGAACTGCCTTGGGGAAAAATAGCCCTGAGTCTGTAATCTTTCTCACATCCAAGCCCATCCTCAAGAACAATTGCATTGGTCTTGAGTGCACAGATGCATTATCGTAGATGTGAGACTGATCAGCATGCATGTCACGTGGGCAATCAAACAAGCATGTCCATGCAACACGTGTCTGTGATCCAGCCTCATCCAGTGGGAGGGAGACAAGTCAGATTTTGGACCCTTTGGAGACTTATCTCAGTAAGCTCTGGTCCTGGCTGTTGGGACAGTTGCACTCTCTCCTGATTTTTTTTTTTTTTTGTCCCTTTGACTCCTCAGGGAAGCAGATTCCCTTAGGTGGGTTTCTCAGTTATTAACTGTACCTTAGGAAGAATGCCCCAAGAGCCCAGGTCCCCTGTAATGGCAAGTCCCAGCTAGGTCCTAGCATTCACAGACTGTACTTGGTGAAGGAAGCTTCTCTATCCCCAGTACCTGGCAAACAGCAATATTTGCTGACAGAATGAATGAAGTAATGACAGAAAGTGTCCTGTTTCACTTGTATCTTGTCCTACGATAATAATAACGGGCATTTCTGTGGTGAGGCAAGCAGAGTGTACGGAGCTCCTTTACATACATTGTTTCATCTGATTGTTGCAGGAACCCTTTGGAGAACGATCATTGTTTGTCCTGTTTTACAGATAAGGAATTTGAGACTTGGAGAGCATGAAGTGACTTGAGGAAATGAACAAAGCTAGTGAATGACAGAGCCATGACTCACATCGAGGTTGGCCAATTCCAACAAAGTGTGCTTTTGAGACTAAGTGAGATAATGTTTAGAAAACGCTTAGCACAGCATCTGGCCTGGCTCTCAGCTTCCTCCACTCCAAACTCCATGTGCTTCCTACCACACCCACCATTAATGAAGGGAGAGGTTATAACTCCTTATTACCCTCTTCTAATGTCTCTTAGTCTTGCTCTCCCTACCTACATTCCCAAATTTGAGTCCCAACTCTCATCTTTTATTTAACTGGTCCTATACCACCAACCCCTGTGGGAAATATGATCTTTGCTCCCTCAGCACCTATCAACCCTTCAAAGTGAAGCCCTAGTTAGGTTGCATATGTAAACATCACCATTTATCAGAATATCCACAGGCTGTATCTGATTGATAAGAGTTTCCTATTTGTCTCTGCACCTTGACATCAAATGTCCTAACAAGAAAATATTTATTGACTCTATTCAAAACTATATCCCTCATTTCAATAAGAACCTGACCAGTATCAGCAATTCAATTCAAAATCATTGGCTGGATCTGGGAAGAGTGCACACCAGAATTGTCATTTGAGTTGGGTCTTTGGGAAGGCAGAGTTCAACAGGTAGACTAGGGGAAAGAGAACACTTTAGAGGCAATCTGAGCAGAACAAGAAAGGGAGCCGGAAAGCAGGGATGAATTTTGGGCAGGGGGAGTAATCCCACTTGCTAGAATTACAGGTTGAGGAGAAGAGGAGGTAGTAGCAGAGGTGAAGGTGATGGTGGTAATGGTGGCAGTGGTGATGGCCCTGAAGGAATTAGGAGAAAGAGAAAATGTTGAAAAGCTAGCCTAGGACCAAATAATGGGGAGGGTTTTTTTTTTTTTCCCCTCAAGGTAACGGAGGAACCATCACAATTTATCAAATTTTTTCCATGGAAAACTAGAATTTAGGGGCCAGCCCAGTGGTGTAGAGGTTAAGTTCGTGTGCTCCACTTCCGGCGGCCTGGGGTTCTCAGGTTTGGATCCTGTGCGTGGACTGATGCACCACGTGTCAAGCCATGCTGTGGCGGCGTCCCATATAAAGTAGAGGAAGATGGGCACGGATGTTAGCCCAGGGCCGGTCTTCCTCAGAAAAAAGAGGAGGATTGGCAACGGATGTTAGCTCAGGGCTAATCTTCCTCACCAAATAAAAAGAAAACTAGAATTTAAAATACTTCTATAAGTGGTGATCACATGTCACCAAGAATGATCATAATCACATTTAGTATGGCCATGACCAGGCATCTTGCCTCTCACCTGGGAGCATGACATCATATACCTTTCACTTGGAGGACTATAGGACAGTTGCCACCAAAAACAAGCTTACAGAGTGTTAAGAAGCCTGACAGGTAATTATTACAAAGTATTCAAACAAGCAGGATTTTTTTTTTTTTTTACTTTTTCCTATGTAATTTCCCCACGGATTAAATCTTTTCACTTTGGGTGGGAGGAGAGACTCTTTGATGCCAGGAGTAAAATGGGGGATCCATAGGCAGGGTGTGCTTCTTTTCCACTCAAGGTTGTGGCCCTGGTGCCTTCCCTTCTTTCCCAAAACCCCTTCTCTCAAATTTTCTACACTTGATTAACTGCAAACATTCTCTGTACAGCCTTCCACAAGCTGGCAGTATATTTCTACAGCAGAAATACTTTTTTGATTCATGAATCAATCTCAGTATGCAGCAAAGTGATGACAGTCATTGTGTCTGGATGGTGAGATTAGAGATGATTCTTTTTTTTCTTTTTGCTTATCTGTATTGTCTAGTTTTGCTGCAGTGAATACATATTACCAATGAACAGAGATATAATAGAAGTTCTAAAGAAGATTCAATTTCATTATAATGTCAAGTAAATGAAACTGGATACAAAATCGTATATGCAGTATGACCTTAACTTAGTAAAATAGATGAATAATTAGCAGAACAGAATGGAAGGAAATGTGCCAAAATAGTTGTCTCTTGGATCAGGACTGGGTATGCTAGGGACTAGGGTGAGAAAGAGAGGCACTAAGGGTGCAAAATTTAAAGAGGCACTCACTCTCAGGTCAAGCCAGTGAAGGATTGGTACCTGACAGTCAGTGCCTCCTTAAATTTTATGCCTTAGGCACTGTGGGTGCCTCATCCTAGTCTCGGCCCTGCCAGGGTGACTGAGACGTGAAGAGGTTTGAATGCTTTAGAACAATCCATTTTCAAATGACCATTTGATTGTGTACTTGTAGGGGGAAATGTAGTCATTACATTATCCATTTTCCTCAGTCTGCCAGCAACCAGCTAGTTTTATGACTTCTCTCTCCAGTCATGTTCCTAAGTCGGCCTGCTTTTCAATTATTCTTTACCTATACTCTGAACTCATTTGGCCTTTGGCAAAATTCTTACCATGGATCAAGCCAAACAATTGCTTTCTCTGATCCTATATAAGGGCAGCTCCAGGCCTCAGCTGCGGCTTTGTCGCAACACTGCCCAGCAATCCTGCACGTGTTTTATCAGCTCCCTCTTCCATTCTCCATGAAACTTATTTCAAACCTTCTCCACTCTCCTTAAATTACTCCTCACATCACCTCCCTCATTCACAGTAAATGACTTTGCCTCCTCTGTCAGTCTGGGTCCCCGGCAGGAATCAGATGTTACATCTAAACCGGATAATTAAAATGCGTTTAATGAAGGGACCATTTACAAAGGTGGGGGTAGAGTTTCAGGAAACCAACATGACATAGTGCAGATCCTGGGGCTAGCAACAGCGGGGAGTGTTAAATCCCTAGGCTTTCGGGGGCTAGGAATGCAAGCCACGATCACAATTGGCAGAGGGCAACTGTGTAGAGATGGCTATCTGACTGGAACCATGGCCTTTAGAAGAGAGAAATAGTTGATTTGAAGCAATCCAATAAGGAGGGAACTAGGGGAATAAATATCCAGGCTTCACTCACCTCACACTCTCCCATCTCCTGCTGGTGCCTCCCATTGGCCAAACTCAACCTGAAGTGCCATATAGGTCAGCCCCTGCTTACAGAGCAAGATAGAAAAGGATGGAGTGTGCATCTGGAGGAGTAGACCTCCTTTTCCAAAGAAAATAGACACCATTGTGTAGGATTTCCCTCAATTCCTCCAATTCATTCCTGAATCCGTCTACAGCCTTTCCGCTTTCTTTCCCATCCCAATGGAAGTAGCGATCCTAGTCCTCTCTGGAGTCAGTCTCATGCTCTGGTCATTACTTGTCCTGAATTTCCTGAGACCTCAAACCATCAGTTATCCCATCTCTTACTTCTGTCTTCAAGCTTTCTCTCTTCACAGGTTCCTTCCAATTTAGCATTTCAAATACTCTCCGATATTAAAAGCAAGCAAACAAAATAAAATAAAACACTTTCTCTCGTGACTCCATGGCCGTCTCCACTATCCCTCTCCTCTTCCTCACAGACAAAGTCTTGATGGAGTCATCTACCCTTGAAAGCATTTTCATACTTCCTCACCTCCCATTCACTCATTAACCAACTATAGTCTGGCTCTTGACAAAGCTAAAGGACACATATTTTTGTCCTCACTCTATGTAATCTCTGAAGCGTTTGACATTGGCTAATCCCTCTTTCTGGAAACTCTCTTCAACCTTGGTTTCCTACAAAAGGCCGGAAGGTATAATAGTTAACAGCATGTCCTTCTGAGTGAGAGAGACATAGGGTCAACCCACCTCTGTGTCTTTCTTGGTCTCAGTTTCCTCAAGCTTGAAATAGAGGAAGTAATATTACCTACCCTAGTTCCTGACACACTGCAAGCACTCTGTAAATGAGAGCTATATCTGTGACTTCATTGTCTCTGTTTTCCTGGAATGCTCTGGCCACCCCTCATAACTTTTTCATCTTTCTCTTCTCATGTATGTTACCAGGATCATGATTTTTTTTATCCTTTCTTTCTTTATCCACACTGCATGGGTGAACTCATCAAAAAACACTGCTTTAACTACATCTATATGCTATTGCTGCCCATCTCTATTACCCATCCCAACCTAACTCCTATGCCCAAGATTGTTTATTGGATATATCCACATGAATGTCCCACTGGCATTGCAAACTCCACATGCCTGAAACCACACTTATGGTCTTCCTTTAATCTTTTCATCAATGCTCCTCTTCCAGTGCTCCTTATGTCAGGGAATAGCACCAAATGCTGTCAGCTGCACGAGCCAGAAACCTAGGCTCCATTCCTGATGCACTCCTCTCCCTAACTGCCCCCTCTCAATTCAATCAATCCACCTCCTGCTGTCTATTCTACTTTATGTATTTGAATTCCTCCTCTTCTCATCACTACTTTAGGTCACACTCTCATTACTTCTTACATGATCATTATAATTGTTCCCTAATTGCTACTAGTCTGCTGCACCCCCCTTCCCTCAGCCTCACCTGCCAGAGTGCTCATTTGAAAATGTGACTCTGATCGTGCAACTGCTCTCCAGGGTCTTCAAGATAAAGTTTAGACTCCTTAACCCAACACATAAAGTTCATCCTAGTCTGGCTCTTGTGTATTTGTTCATATTTTCCAGGTTAATCTACAACCTCTCTCCTAACAACTACGGTACACTCAAGTCATACCAACTATTTTCAGGTCCACCAACTCTCCATGCTTATTTAATAGCTATTGCTCACTTTTTTTCTCCTTGGAAGATCTTTCCTCCACCTGTACCACCCCCATCTCTCCTAACTAGCTTGCACATACTCTTCAAGACTCAGCTTAAACTTCACTGCTTCCTGAATGCACTTCTTGACCTATCCTGGCACCTGCCATGCTTTCAGGTAATCTTTGATTTACTTTGATATGCTAATTATGGAGTCAGTAAACTATGGCTGTCCTCTGTTTTTGTAAATAAAGTTTTATTGGAACACAGCCACACTCATTCATTTATATACCATCTATAGCTACTTTCGCACTTCAACCACAGAGTTCAGTAGTTGCAACAGAGATCGCGTGGCCCACAAAGTCTAAAGTATTTACTCTCTGGCCCTTTCCAAAGGATCTTTCCAAAGGACTGCTCCAGATCAGTGGTTATCAACTCTGGCTACATGGTCAAACCACTTGAAAATATCCTGATACCCAGGTCACACCCTCCCAGAACTTCTGACTTAATTGTTATGGATGCAGCATTGAGAGTTTTAAAAGCCCCTTAGGTGAATCTAATGTGCAAGTTTGAGAACCACTGATGTAGACTGTAAATTCCTTGAGTGCAGGAACTGGGTCTTTGCCTTTCATCTCTCTATCCCTAGTTCTAGCACAATGAAGAGCTCGTGGTGGATAGTGAATAAGTGATTGTTGCATGACTAATAGTAAAAGCGATCATAGGTAATTTACTGAGTACTTACTGTGCTCCAAGACTTATGTACATACATTACCTCATTTAATCCTCACTATAAACATGCCAGGTATACACTATTATTGTCCCCATTTTACGGATCAGAAAATTGAGTTTCAAAGATGTTGACTGACTTATCCAAGGTCACACAGCTAGTAAGGAACAGAACTATGACTCGAAGTCAAGCTGGTATGATTTCAGAACCTCTGTTCTTAAACCAATCTACTATGTCACTTTGAAGAGTCTCAAGCAGCTCATTAGAGGAGAAAGTGAGTTGGTTTGTTGAGAATGAGGGAGCTGAGATTGTGGGTAAAAGGAGCACTTGTTTTAAAGCAAGAACATGGGAAGATCATAATAATAACACTAAAACCAATTATAATAGCACCTCCCATTTCTTGAGCACTTACCAGTGCTAGATGCTGGATAATCACTTTAAGTGCATGATCTCATTTAGTCCTTACAACCCAGAAAAAAAGTCCTTTTGCAGGGCTGGCAGTTTAGGTAGGATAACCTGGTGAAGGATTTCAAGCACAGTGAGAAAGTGAGAAGAACCATGCAGGCTTTAGGGTACTAGGAGGCAGGAGAGAGAGTAGGAGATGATAAAGACAAACATTATCTACCTTGAAATGTTCATTGGGGTCAGCTTGCCCATATAATAAAAACAGCTACTAGTACTACCAATTATTCAGTGCTATATTATGCCACTTAATATATATTAAGACATCAAATATATATTATCTCAATTAATCTTACTACATCTGTGAAGTAAATACTATAATATCCATTTTACAGATTTAAAAAACTGAGACTTCTGGGGCAGGCCCAGTGGCATAGTGGTTAAGTTCGCACACTCAGCTTCGGTGGCCCGGGGTTCGCAGGTTCGGATCCCGGGCGCAGAGAGATGAACCACTTGTCAAGCCATGCTGTGGCAGCGTCCCATATAAAGTAAAGGAAGATGGGCACAGATGTTAGCCCAGGGCCAGTCTTCCTCACAAAAAACAAACAAACAAAAAAACCCTGAGGCTTAGAGTAAGAAAGCTTTCCCCAAATCACACAGCTAGTGAGTGGCACAACCCGGATTCAAAGTTAGGTTTCTTTGACTCCAAAGCCTGTGACCCTAGCCACAACATCAGGAAGGAATAAATCAGTTACATATAATGGGATGTTACAATGCAACTATTTTTGTCTCAGTTGCAGCTGAGACCCTAAGACTAAGGAGGTTTTAAAAATTGGCTTCTGATTATTAATCCCTCTCCAACACTGAGAGTATAAAGGAGGAATCTACGGAGGCACCAGCTTTAAACACCTGCTAAGCCCAGAGAGCACGGATGCTGGATTATCATGGTAGCACTAGTGAAGTAAGGTCTTTCTTGACCCCTTATCTCTCTTTTCTTTGACCCCTGAGAAAGTCAGGAACCATGGTTAGCCAGGTGGGGGAGCGGAGTAGAAGTGCAAGGTGTGGAACTTGAGAATCATGTGACCACCATCCCTCCTTTCCCACTACAGGCCCTAGTTTAAGGGAATAGAGAAGGTTTAGCTTTAAATGAAAATAGGGGTTTTGACTTTTCATTCTTTTTAATTTATCTCATTTTTCCAGGTTTATTGAGATATAATTGACATAACATCGTGTAAGTTTAAGGTGTACAATGTGATGATTTGATAGACATATATATTGTGAAATGGTTACCACAATAAGGTTAGTTAACACATCCACCACCTCACATAGTTACCTTTTTTTTGTAGTGAGTACTTCTAAGATTTACTCTCTTAGCAACTTTCAAATGCAGAATACAAAATTGTTAACTATAGTCACCATGCTGTACATTAGATCTCCAGAACTTATTCATCTTATAACTGGAAGTTTATACCGTTTGACCATCACCTCCACCTACCCCACCCCTCCCCTGGCAACCACGTTTCTACTCTCTGTTTCTATGGGTTCTTTTTTTTTTTTTTTCTGTTCCACATATAAGTGAGAACATACAGTACCTGTCTTTCTCTGACTTATTTCACTTAGCATAATACCCTCAAGGGCCATCCATGTGGTTGCTAACGGCAGGATTTTCTTTGTTCTCACTGCTGGATAATATTCCATTGTATATATATACCACAGTTTCTTTATACATTCATCCATCGACAGACACTTAGGTTGCTGGAGTTTTGATTCTTAAGTGGGACTAGACTCTTTACTGAAAATGGGATATATTTTGTGACCTGAAGTGATAAGAGAACTTTTCATTATCCAAGAGCGAACAGAAAAGTCACAGGACTAGCCCTGGTTTTCATCCTGGGGAAGAATAAAGCATAGGTCCCACAGAATAGAGTTGAATGGCCAGTGGGGGAGTCGCACTTATTCAATGGGACAGACATAGACACTGCATGCACCCAGGTGGTAGAGTGGGGAGAACATTGCTTCAAGAGGCTGAGGACAGGGATCATTGTCCAAGCTCTAATACTTGGTGACTGAGTGACTTAGGACAGGCCACTTAACCTTTCAGAGCCTCAATTTTCTCATCTGAAACTTGGTGACTTTACCTGTCTCACAAAGGTGTTAGGAGGACACGATGAGGTACCAAATACAAAAAGCCTTTGTTGTACACACGTAAGAGATTATTAACATGTAAAAATGTACAAAATTTACAGAAACAACAAATCTCAGAATCAAAGGAAAAGCTACTAAGGCTTATTTCAGGAGATATATATATATAGCAATCACTAAGGAAAGAGGTACAAATGAACAAATCAATAATATAGTTGTGAGACAGTTCATAAGAAAACCCTAGTTGGCTTTGTTGTTTAGTTTTTCAAAATCCAATTGCTTTTTATAGTTACCTATAACCAGAGATGCTGTTTCTATGGCTCTTTCCCCATAATAAAACACAAAAAGAGATGTAAACATATGAGTATATTCAAACAATAGTGGTGTGTGTGAGAGAGAGACAGAGAGTGAGTGAGTTTTAAGCTGGACTTTGCCAATAATTGAGCTATTGCCAACACTTCTGAGGCCTGCACCATTTGTTTTATGTATCCCGGTGCTATAGTATTACTGTAGGAAACCATTTTCCAGGCTGTCAACAAGAAATTTTTAAACTTTGGCTTTCAAACATACTGAACGGTCCATTTTTTCCCCAGAGCCTCTTTTACTTCTAGGCTGCATTTTCCTCTATTCCCGCGTAAAACTCCCATCCAGACGCAAATTTGTTTCAGACTTGAAGTGTGGAAATGTTAAGACTGATTTCTCCTTACCAGAAGCCAAGATGGTTGCAGCTAAATCACGAAACTCATGACAAAGAGCCATTTAGTCTCAATCTTGGCTAACATTAAACAAGGAACCGAGCTAACAGTCACCTGTCAATTGCTACATCTCTGTTTCAAAAACAATTATCAAAGGGCAGAAGTTTTAGGAGTGAACTTCTAATGTTTTCGGCCACTTTGTGACTTAGGCATGGAGGTGGATACAACACAGGCAGATCTAAGTTCACACCTGAAAGTGACATCTCTCTTCTCTGAACTCTCATGCCCTTTACCTGTGCCTCTGGCAGCCCTTTACTGCATTCTGCCCTAAGGTATAGCTAGTTTTGCACATTTTTTATCTTGTCTCCTAGACGATATAGGACCTGTGTCCAATCCATCTCTGTAGCCTAAAGTGTCGAGCACAGTTCTTGGCACTAGAGTGGGCTTCAATAAACAATAGTTGAATGAGTGAATGAATGATATCTTGGCATTGGCCAGTTCTTGGAACCTGCTGGGCTGGAGGAGTTCATTTACCAGAATATCTTTGTCTTCCTGTAAAAGACTTTATAGGCTGCTGAAACACCTGGAAGATCACTTAGACTCACTGTATCTTGTGACTACCTCTTCAGTTTAAGTTACAGTTGGTAATTCACATGGTCAGTTCCATTCTATTTCATTCATCTTCATTTTTCTTTGGAGAATGAATGGAACGTAGCAGTATATGTCAACCCTGATTGACTGGTAGTGGCTGCCCGGAGCACCATGCTCAGCGGGTTCTGAGAGCAAATCTGGACTCAATGGGAAAAGACTGCTGTGACTGATTGGCAATTTTTTCATGGATACAGTGGGGCGAGTATAGGCCCAGGTGACCCACATCTCCCATCTCCTTTTCAGAGTTTGCCCTCACAGCCTGTTTTTTTTTTCCCACAGATAGGATATCAATTTATAAGATATGGATCATAATACTCTGCAGAATCCAAAGTTTGTGAGATCCTGCTTAATCTCATCTTTATCATGAGCGATTGATATCCACAATACTTTTTGTCTAAACCTGACATCAATGAGGTTCCAATGTGATAATGGATGTGAACGGGATTGGCAAAGGTAAAAATACTACACAGGTGGAAGGGCTATCATTTCCTCACTTCATTCTAGTGCAGTGGTTCTCCAAGTGTCTCCCTGAACAGCAGTATTAGCACCACCTGGGAACTTGTCAGAAATGCAAATTCTCAGGCTGCATCCCAGACCTACTGAATCAGAAACCCCTGTTCCAAGCCCGCTAAATAACTCAGATGGCTAAACATCTGACCAGCTCTGGACTTTGCCTTTTCCCCAAAGGAAGGAGGTACTTTATTGCTAGGATTAGGCCCCAAAATAGAAACTCCATCAGGACCAAGCATCTTTCAGTCCTCTAAGGAAGTACTTGTTCCTAAAACAAAAAACAACGACAACTCTTCTAATTCTTTTCCCAATCCACCCAACCAAAATATCACTAACCCATTGGGAAAAGCATTGCATTTTGTTATGACTAACATGATATTTAACGTGGAGCCTCTGTCCAAATGCAGTCCTAACATAGACCTACCTTCGGTTTCACAGAATGATAATTATATCCCAATAACTGCTAAATAAAGAGGAGCTTTGGAATAAGGGGTGCTTGTTCTCATCAGCAAAGCATTGTTACGTGGACTGTTTGCCAAGCCATGAAAATAGCTTCATGATGACCATGATACCAAATTAGACATTAAAATACTCTTGTTCAAAGAGAATTCTACTTGTGGTACAAACAGCTAGCATTTATTGCTACTAAGCATGTACTAAGGCCTTTGCGTGAATTCTCACCTTTAATCTTAACGACCACCCTTGGGGGAGGTCCTACTATTATCCCCATTTTCCAGATGGGGAAACTGAAGCTCAAAGGGGTTAAAGAACTTGTTACCCAAAATCAGACAGTGGAGCTTGAATTTGTAAAAGAATCCATATTTTTGAAAGCCTAAGCTCTATTTCTTAACCACTTTGCTATAGGAAATCTTTGACTCAGATTCTCTAGGATTGCCCATTTTCCTTCCCTACTTCATGTAGGGCAAACAACCTATTCTCAATTCTTCTGTCCATGAAACACACACGTGCTTGCGCGCACACACACGCTCGCGAAAGAAGGAGGAAGGAAGTTGCCTGTCTTACTTGGGACCCCATTAGCATTTGGAAATAGACTTAAGTAGAGTGTGAGGGATTTTAATAATCCTTATTGTCTTCCTTCCATCTAATCTAACTCTGAATCAAGTCACTGGGGAAGTCTGTGAAATCTCTTTTTCCCTGATGATTCTTAAACATTAAAGAGCTAATCTGCTTACTGAGATGCTTGAGTTCAGCCTTCCCTCAGGTTTCACCAAAGTCTGAGAATTTGGATGAATAAAGGAATTATCCATCACCAAATATTGCTTATCTCTTGAAAAATGTCATGACAAAATTAATATTTCCTTTTGAAAGAATAAACCAAATAGAATATTAGTAACAAGAAAAAATTGTCTGTCCTCAAGGAGAGTACAATTTAGATGAAGAAAAGAGACTAATTCATCATTTCTTCCATTAACAAACATCGACAGAGTCCCTGCTATGCATCAAGTACTATGCGAAAAAAAACATGGAAGATAAGAATGTGAAATGCTCAATAAGGATGTTTTCATAGACCCATTCGGACATGACATTTTGTTGCTATTTTATCAAAATGCCAGTGTCAAAAAAAAGCTGCATCAGAATGTCCTGTGTCCCTTTAAATATGGTTTCTGCTCTCAAGAAGCTTAGAGTCATGAAAGAGTAATAGCGCCCATGTGTAGTGCTTTACATGCATTATCACTAATCTTCACCCCGACATTGCAGCATGGGTATAGTTCACTTTTTATGGAAGAGAAAACTGAGGCTGAGAGAGTTATGTAATTTGCCCAAGGTCATACATCAGGTGAGTGACTGAGTCAGTATTTGAATCCAGGTCAGTCTATTTTGTTGGGCCAAACCAAATGGAATGGTGGGGGCAGCAGCTAGATTGCAGTAGATGGAGGAGTCATTTATAAGCAAGGAAGGAGACAGGGACAGGGAACACAGATGACTCTTTCTCAAGCCTGGCTGTAAAGTTTGGGAGAGAAATGTGTCAGAAATATGAGAGGCAGAGAAAGTTGGTTGTTCTGGTTTGGTTTGTGGGTGGGAGTGATGAAAGAAAATGCAGTGCCTGCCCTTTAGGCATTTACAGAGAGAAGCATTCTTCAAATTTGTCATACAGAAAACCACTCCCAAAGGCCTGACATGGACACTAACTGGTCCAATTGATCTTCTTTGGTATTCAATAATCCAAAGAAGAGAGAGCCATCATCAGAAAACAATAAAGGAAGCAGGTATGGGAGACTGGGAATAGGAAAACTGCACCTTCCATATCTTTCTACCATAGTTCTGTAGCATATACAGTTTACCATTCTCAAGGACTAGCTTGACATCCACCTGTGGTAGGCAAGATCCTAAAATGGCCCTTCAGATTTTTGCCCCCTGCTGTACATGTCCTGCATAATCCCCTTAAGTGTGAGTAGAACCTGTGAATACAATAAGATGTCATTCCCATGTTTATGTTACATTAAATGGCAAGGGGAGATTATCCTGGATGAGTCTGATCTAATCAGGTGAGTCCTTTAAAAGCAGTGAGTTTTCTACAGCTGGTTACAAATGGAGATAGAGATTTGAAGCCTGGGAACAATTTGACACACAATTACTGCTTTGAAAATGGAGCAGATCACATGACAAGGAATGTGGGCAGCCCTTGGAGCTGAATGTGATCCCTGGCTGACATTCAGCAAGGAAACGGGGACATCAATCCTGCAACCTCAATGAACTGAATTCAGCCAACAATCTGAATGAGCTTGGAAGCAGATTTTTCCTGGACTTTCCAGATGAGAACTCAGCCCAACCAATACCTTGATTTCAGCCTCCTGATACCCTGAGCAGAAAAGCCAGTTGAGCGATGCCCTACAGAACTGCAAGCTAACAAATGGGCGTGATTTTTGTGTGTGTGTGAGGAAGATTAGCTCTGAGCTAACATCCATGCCCATCTTCCTCTACTTTATGTGGGATGTCTGCCACAGCATGGCTTGATAAGCGGTGCATAGGTCCACGGCCAGGATCCGAACCTGCAAACCACGGGCCGCCACAGTGGAGCGCATGAACTTAACCGCTACTCCACTGGGCCGGCCCCTAAATGGGCATGATTTTAAGTCACTGTATTTATGGTAATTTGTTATGCAGTAATAGAAAACTAACAGACCACCTCTTCTGAGAAGCTTTCCCCAACTAATCCCAGCTTAATATGGTCCCCTGAGAACAGGGAGCATAACTTATACATCACCGTGCCCCTCACTGTGCCTCATGCAAGGCTTCACACAATGAAAAGCACTCAATAGATGAAAGTTGACTGACTACAGAAATCAGAGAGTAAACATTCCCTTCAAAAAGTAATTCTTGTTTAATCAAACCACAGGAGAAGTGCTCCCTGGAAATGAATGATTGAGTGAATGAATTAGTGAGTACCTCTTGCCCTTAAAGTGACTGAATGTCTACATGTGTAGTCATAAGAACTCAGCCATTATGCAGAAGGAGGCACATCTGTAAGTACATTTGCATTGCAAAGTCCAAATTTAGACCCACTCAGTTTACCTTGGCTGATGGGTGATTTGCATAATCTAAACAAGCTTCTCCGTAATGGATTCAGTCATCCCAGTCTTTCACTTATAATCCTGAGACATGCAGATCACCTATTCCTATCTTCTTCATCTGTCAACAATTATACAGATGTGCCAGCTAATTTCCCTTGCACTGAAATAGAACTTGGGGATATATATCCAAAGGGAGTAATAGAAATATATAAATGCTGCATGAGGAATAAGGCCTTATGTTCTCTGGAGAACACACGATTGCTATGATTTATTTTATATATGCATACACAACACATAGGTGTATATATGTATACACACACACACGAAACCTCACACAATTTACAGTTTACACAGTTCTTCCATGGCTATTGGGCTATTTGAGCCTCAAAACTCTGAGGCAGATTTGTATCTTCATTTTTAAACGAAGAAACTGAGGCTCAGTGAAATCATTTGCCCAAGTTCACACAGCCAATTAGGAGAATTGCTGAGGGAGCTAGATCGCCCATGTCTACTGGTGTTGCCTATAATAATCACTTAGGGATGCTTCTGATGAGCTTTTCATGAACACCTAGAAATGCTCATTGGTACCATCTTATAGTTCTCGGCTAACTAAAAGCCCTTTAAAGTGATTTTAAAGTCAAATAATCTCCTAATTGAAGGTATGAAAATTTGACCTCATCTCATTCGTTCAACAAATATTTATTGAACACCTACAGTGGGCACTGTTCTTGACTTGAGAGATACAGTGGTGGACAAGGCAGTCATGGTCTCTTCCTTATGGGGTTTACACGGTTAAGTCATTCAAGGAGTTACACAGAACTACTGCCATTGACTTCATTTAAGGAGCCCATGCTCTTCCCTTCATGACTCCCTTAGGTAGAAGTAGTGTCCATCTGCTGAAAGGGAGAAACATTGCTTGAGCATACAGAGGGCTTTAAAGGTTCTTTGTGCCTCACTTATTTTTCAGAAAGGTATAAGGGAATGCTTCTAGGGTATGCCCTGAAAACCCAGATCTTCTCCATTGCTGGTATTAATTCTTCCCATATCCAAATCAGACTAAGGATGCTCCTGGCAGCTGACAGAGAACATACAAGCCTCAAGCATAGATGAACAAGAGCATCCCTAGAGCAATGTAAACACGACACCGGCCTCTCCTGCATTGCACAGTGAGCAGTACTGTGGGCTGGTGGTCCAGGATGCCAGCCTGTCTTAATTGGGGTAATCAATACTAGCTGTTGCAATAGACACATTCTCCCTGCCCCCACCCTTAATCAGTGTTTTAACACGACAAAGATCATGTTACAGTCTAATGAAGGTGAAGCAGATCTCCTTAGCAGCTTTCCTCCAACAAGTAACTCAGAGACCCCAGCTACTTCTACAGTGCAATGCTGCCATCTCAGAGGTTTTAGCTTCCAGCTGCACAAATGAGGAAGAGGAGCAAGAGGAGGGATAACACCATTTTAAACTACCTTGGGCTGGAAATGACACATCACTTCAGCTCACGTTCCCATTGGTAAGAACTGAACGGTACCCTTCCAAGAGAGGCTGGGATATATACTCTTCCTGGTAAAGGAAGAGGAAGTAGGGTGAACTTTGTCTAGAAAAGAAGTGAGTCTCTCATCCACTTTCTCTTACTGGCTGGTTATAGTCAGGGCTCTTTTGCTACATGGTAAACCCACTCAAGTTACTCCTTGAGGCAAATGGAGAGAGTATTGCAAGGGCACCCTTGGATTGGAATTGGCCTCAAAAGGTGCCAAGAACAGAGACGGAGACTTTCTCTGGGGATCACTTCTCTTGGGCATGCCTGCTTCACCCTGCCTATATGCTCCATTCACCTTTTTACCAATCGGATTTCATAACATTTCTACCTTGCACATAGCCTATAATGGCCACCCTGGCCCTGAGTCTCCTTGATGACTTTCCAGCTCAGCTGCCCTGACCAGTTTCTAGTTTCCCATACTAAATTCCTGAGGGCAGAAGTCTATCGGCTCAGCTCCCTTTTCCAAACCAGGCCACCTGAGCCACTTAAGCCCTTGGCCAGCCTACATATGAAACATCATTGGGCCAATGGCCCACTCTGGTGACCTAGGGAACAGCAAGGGTCACATAATCCATTGACTATTCAACAAGGCTATGGGACAGGAAGTGTTTCTTGAAGCTTCTGCTGTGGGCAGGGCAGACAACAATTGACATATTTAGTAAAATGACGTCTTTAGGACATTGGGTCTATATGACCACAGGGCAAGAAGCTCCTAAGTGCCATGGCCATGCAAGGCCAGCAGACTATTCCAGAATCAGCTTGTGGAGATATTTTGTTTTAGTTCACTCAGTCTCCATTCCACTCTCCTTCTGATGTACCTTCCTATACTGCAGAGGTTGGAAAGCTAGAAACTACATTTCCCAGTCTTTCTTGCAGCTGGGGTTCTGGATGCAAAATAGATTCCACCAACTGGATACACTTGCTTGGTTTTTTGAAGGCAGAAGTGAAATGTAGGTCATCTGTCTGTCCTTTCAGTTGTTTTCTGCTGGCAAGCAAGTTCTCAGAGGTGCAAGATTTTTCTGTACTGGTGATCTCAGGTCCATTCTCTAGCTTCCTGCATGTTGAGAAGCAGTTGCAGCAGAGGTACTGGCCAGAATCCATGTTGCAGTGCCCAGTCACAACCTCCGTGTGGGCCAAGAGGCAGTTGGGGTAGAAATAGTGGAAGTGGCAGCTTCCTGGACCACAGCAACAGCAGTGCGTTCTTGAATTTGGTGGTTCCCTTAGTGGCCTTAGAGATAGTTCTTCAGGTAAGTCAGTTCTGTCCTGTTTTGGGAGTCATTTTTGGAAGTCCAGCATAGAGCCCACTCTTTTAGCCCTTCAAATAATTTTTTAGTATGAATTCCCTGTGTTAAATAATTTCTGATTAATATACCTTGAGTGGTTTCTGTTTCTTGCCCTGAACTCTGACTGATACACCAACTGTGTACTGCCCCATATGGAGTGGAAAATGGAGGAGACTGAAAACAAAAGTGCATTCATCAACCCAGTTGTTTGCATGTGGGTTGCTGATGAAAGTCTATAATTGGAAGATGCCTATGTATCACACCCCCCCCCCCCAGATTTAACTCCAAAGTGTAAACAGTTTCATTAATCACCAAAGGAACTTTATCAAAAATATGCTGCAGCAAATTTCAAAGTTAAAAAATTTTTGATTTTAGATGCAACTTAGCAAATAGTGATTGAGTGCCTCCTCTGTGCCAGGCACTGCAGTAGGGGTGGCTGATGCGAAGATAAGTAAAAACTGGTCTGTGTTCTCTGGAAGTGTACTGCCTCCATGTTGGGGAGAATAACTGTAATACAAGGCAACACTTGATAAATATCAAAGAAAAGTTCTAGTCAAAATGCAATGGGAACACAGCAGGGGCAGGGTATGTGGAGGAGGAAGGAAGAGATAAACTCTGCCTGAGGTGGGACAGAGAAGGAGTCCTAGATGAGGTGTCAACTAAGCTAGGTCTTGAAAGATGAGTAGGACTTTGTCAGGAGGAACAACACTGCCCTTCCAGGAATCCACTAAGCTCTGGCTTCACTTGGTTTTTTTAATTCCATGTGAGTGTATTTTTCACTGTGTCTTTTTTTTCTACCTTTACTTTCAACTGAAAGTGCATGTGAGCCACATATGCATCTTGGGACAAGTAGGACATGAAAAATCATGGAGATGAATTGCACTGTGGAATTTGGGAGTGGGCGCTGGCAGTGTGCATTGGGGAGACCACCGTTAGAGCTAAGCACTTGCTGAAATTACTATCAGCCAGACAAGATGTAATCAAGTAAAAGGATGCAGGCCTTGGGCAAAACAAGAAAGAAAGAAACCAAGTGTGGAAATTATTTTCTAGGCACCTCACAGCAAATCAGGAGACATTCTAGGAGGAGCAGGATGATATAGTTGAAGGAGCAGGGCATGGAGGGCCAGAGAACTTGAGTTCTCGTCCTGACTCTGGTGCTAGTAAGGTCTATGACTTTGAACAAGCCACTTCCCCTCTCTCACACTGATGATTTGTTTAACTTTGGATAACAAAAGAGGCAGCAAGAAAAGCCAGCAAACACTAGGCTAGATTCCAGAAGCCTAAAAACCAAGAAACTAAGGAGGCCTTAAAACGCATTTACACCGATCTCTATCCTCACCATTTCTACCTTCTCTAAAACAAGAGTGGCCCAGGCATTTATTTTACAAAACCTTTCCCCATTGAAACCCAAGCATGGAGAATTCAGTATGTGGCTTAACCCCAATTAGACCCTATTTGCCTGGGTAAGCAAGTCAAGCTCTGTAATTTCATGTCTTCAACAGTTAAATGGCAACAGAAACACAGCCATGGAAAATGGCATCAATGGAGGGAAAACAGAGATTCAGAGAGAGCTAATGACTTATCTAAAGTCAAACAGCTAGTAAGTGTCGGGGCTGGCCATAGAACCCAAGTCTATCTCACTCCAGAGCCCAAGTTTTTAGCCACCACCCAGACGATGCTTAAACAGCTAAAGCACTTACTACCAAGTTTTTCCAACCTCTTCTTAAGGTGTGACTAGTTAGCATTCCCATTTTTTTTAGAAGAGATGAGTGAGGCTCATGAACTTTATATTGTTTTCTATCGCTGTGTAACAAAGTACCACAAACTTAGTGGCTTAAAACAACACCCACATACTACCTCACAGTTTTCCTGGGTCAGGAATCAGAGGACAGCTTAGCTAGGTCCTCTGCTCAGGGTTTCACAAGGCTGCACTCAAGGTATTTGCTGGGGCTGGGATCTCATCTGAGCTCAAGGTCCTCTTCCAAGCTCACATGGCTGTTGGCAGATCTCATTTTCTTGCTGCAGTACAACTCATGGCAGCTTCTTTTTCAAGGCCAGCAGGAGAGAGAGTCTGTCTTCTTCAGGTCTCTTCTTTTAGGGAAGGCATGGAACCTCTTTGAAAGGGCTCACCTGATTAGGTGAAGCCCACCTAAGAAAATCTTCCTTTTGATTAACTCAGAGTTAACTGATTAGAGACCTTACTTACATCTGCAAAGTCCCACTACCTTTGTCATATTCTGTTGGTAAAAAGCAAGCAACAGGCCCCACCCACATTCAAGGGGAGGGGCTTATATAAAGGTATAGATACCAGAGTGTGGGAATTATAGAGGCCATCCTAGAATTCTGCCCATCACAAGGTTAAAGCAACTTTTCCAATGGATGTTTTTCATGTTTCTATCAGAGGTACCCAAATTATTTAATCTCTGGAGCTGCAATTCAATCACTGTTTTTATCCCTTGCTTCCCAATAGCTGTGTTTTTGTTTTTGTTTGGTGAGGAAGATTAGCTCTGAGCTAACATCTGTTGCCAATCCTCCTCTTTTTGCTGAAGAAGACTGGCCCTGGGCTAACATCCATGCCCATCTTCCTCTACTTTATATGGGACACTGCCACAGCACAGCTTGACAAGAGGTGCATTGGTCCTGCCAGGGATCCGAACCTGCAACCCTGGGCCGTGGAAGTGGAGTGCACGAACTTAACTGCTACACCACCAGGCCGTCCCCCCAATAGCTGTGTTTTTATTGCAAATTAACTATTTAAGACATGAAGTTACAGAAGCAAGTGCTAACAAAAATACTACCTACCTTTCGGGGTTGCTGAGAGGATTAAATTCAATAAAGTATGTGAAACCCTTACATAGTAGTATGCACAAAGTAGGTGCTCAGTAAATAGTGGCCATGATAGGGAAAAGTGGAGAGGCCCATCCTGCTACTGGAGACCTCCCAGGTCTCTGGGAAGATCCATCATGCAGGCCCCCATCCACTCCTTCCTTTGATCTGGAAACTCACGGTGAGTTGGTTATGCTGAGTCCAGGGAACTGTTGGGGGAAGAATAGAAAGAAAAGATCTAAAAGCTTTTGGAAAAAATATGCTAAGTGGTAAATATAAAAACAACACATCATCCCATTGAAGGTGAGGTGTGAGATATATGCTATTTGCTTCTGTCAGACAATTTGAATGTTAAAAAACATGTTTTGTTCCTGAGTAATGAGTTCATCTTTTTTGAAGTAAATAAGGTAGACAATAAGATCCCTTTTGTTTACATAATAAAAGCTATTGTTTTATCTTGTGTGTGTGTGTGTGTGTGTGTGTGTGTGTGTCTGTTGGTGAAGAGTAATAAAATGACTCTTAGGCCTTTACTTATTCCTATCTATTCTCTCCCTTTCTTTATTTTTCTTCTCTTAGGTGCATGACCACTTCCCAGCCCTATATTATTTGGTTGTCCCAAAGGATGGTGCAAAGGGAGCAGTGTGGATGAATGTCTCAATTAACAAAAAGAACTTTTGAAAAAGCATGTTATAAACTATTTTTTGGTATTATATGTTCAGTTACTATAGCAACAAAGGAGAGAAAAAGAAACTCTAATAGAGGACACAGTCCATGAGCCAAACCCGGTAGGTAAATTTCCATTATATGAATAAATGTTAGTAAAATCAAATTTAGTCAGATGAATCTTAGAGGTGTTTTTTTGGCTAAAGCCAAAACAAAATTATATCACCATCATCATTTCCAGTCTTTCTGCACTGTACAATGTATGGTTGGATGTTATCATAACAGATAAAGCAATGACACTTTCTATTAATTATGCATCCTGGCTTATACCAGTCAAATGTAAGGGCCTGACCCAAATGCTCACAGTTCTTGTAACTGGTAAATTCAATTATGTGGAGTTGCTGCGTGTTCTTTTAGCTTAACCTGCAATGCTTGACGAATGGGTCAACCTCCATGAAAGTCAAGCTTAGACAGAGAACTCCATGGTGCAAAGTGATATGAGAGTTGGCAATTATCTGGCTAATTCCATGAATGTCAAGAGGCACTCTTTTTTTTTTTTTTTTTTTTTTTGTGAGGAAGACCAGCCCTGAGCTAACATCCGTCGCCAGTCCTCCTCTTTTTGCTGAGGAAGACTGGCCCTGGGCTAACATCTGTGCCCGTCTTTCCTCTACTTTATATGGGATGCCGCCACGGCATGGCTGACAGGCAGTGCGTCGGCAGGCGCCCGGGATCCGAACCTGCGAACCCCGGGCTGCCAAGCGCGGACTAAACCGCTGCGCCACCGGGCGGCCCCAAGAGGCACTCTTAATAATTCAGATATTGTAGAATTTACTTCAAGGATCCAATTATTTAGTCACCAAAAAATGTACCTCAAGAAGCAAAATTACCCATATTTCTATGTGTATATTAATGTAATTTGGCATAAAACTTGCCCATTTCTACTCTCCCTTGAACACAGCAGACAGAACTCTCACAGTCATGTACAGTTTTGGGCTTACTCTTCTGAACCAGAGTAGGAAGACAGCTGGGAATTTGACCCAAAAAGGATTTCTCTTACCTCCCAAATGGTCTTTAGCAAAGTGTCCTTCAATATTCCACATGACCTCATCACCTCCCTTTTTGTCAGACTGTTAAATAAAGTCATGAGGAACAAGTTTGTAAAATGAAATGCTTTCCTTCCTCTTCATATCACATCACTGGGGGCTCCAAGATGGGGGTTTAGGTGGTGCTAAAACAGTATGGGCACAGCCAACTCCCTCTCAAGAAGAAAACCAGAAAAGGAGGTTATGTTCAGCACAGTCACTCACCCATGTATTTCTAATAGCAGCTTTTTCATTATTTCAGGGAATGCATGTGTACTTGAGAGATGGAGTGACTGATGCCATCAAAATTCCCAGGACAAAGTTTATATACAATATAATACCATCATAAAGGTAACTCTCAGTTGAAGAAGAAATAAAGTGCCTAGAAAGATTATTATTATTAATCATATTCAACAATACCTGATTCTAATATTAATGAAGAACCCAATGACAATGAATGTTTAAAAGATGAGACTAACCATTAGGAAAATTCCTCATCTTTCTATAACAGATTAGCGCTTAATTCTATTATTCTCAAATGTCCCATAGGGAGAAGAAAATATCAGAATTGATCTAGACTGAGAAACTGAAAGAGACCTTTTTTTATTTTAATGTCATTTGGCACTTGCGAGTGTATAAAACACTGACTTTCTTCTGGACTGTTTTGGGGCCAGCTCTTCCTAAGAGAAGAATGCTCAGGTAAGGGTAGGTTCATCTTGAAGCCTCCACGCACACATATCTATGGACTCTTCCCTCGGAGGAGGTCCTAATTGGAATGGACACGAGAGAATCCAGCGAGTTGTGAAGCAAACCTAGGAGGAAGGAAGAGAGTGGAAGGAGTTGAGCATGGATATTTTCCTAACTTATAAATGTTGGCTAGGACATGTGGCTGTCAGTGTGATTTTGCACCTGCCATCAAGTAGGCCAGGGAAGTCCCATGATGCAAGGCGAGGAAGCAGAGTTTCATGGAATCATTGTCTCATAGAGTGGGAGAACTGCAAAGGACCTGAGAGGCCATGTGTCTGAGTCCCCACATTTGACAGATGAGGAAACTGAGGTATAAGCATAGAAAGGGACTTGCTTGGGGTCATTGAGCAAATTAGGGGCAAAGTTGGGGTTTGAACTAAATCAAGAGCTCAGAGAATGCATGTTCTTCTTCTCTGTGGTCTCCACTGGGCCATGTGTGGTGCTTTGCCCATGGAAGGTCAGTAAACAGTTGTTGAGTTGCACTGACTTCAGATGTCATGACTCTCATGACTCCCTGTGTCACTCCCCTTCAAAGTTGACTCTGAACCACACATAGAAGTGATGGTCAATAGGTAGCATCTGCTGATAATTTGGGAGAGAGGAGCAAAGGCAAATGACGGTCTAGACACATAGCTATAGTTTTTCAGGAAAATATTTTAAAGGAAAAATAGGGAAAAACATGCATAGGAATAAAGTAGTGGTCCCCAACTGGAGGGGGTGCAGGTGGGAAGGGGCATATGCTTTTCATGTCAAATGCTCCCAAGGCACCTTATTTTTTTCAAATGTCCAAAGGTCATCTTCTTAAAAAATTCTTCTGGCTGATGTGTGGAGAATGGACTCTCAGGAGGCAAGAATGGATAAGGGGAGAAAAATAGAAATAAATCATGAAGTGGAAGGGAGTTGCTCACTGACTTAAGGAAAGCAGCTGAAAAAATACAATTCGTTTCATGATATATGGATATATTGCAGGGTTTATTTTCTCAATTGATTTGAAGACATAAAATTTCAGTGGTTTAATAGGTGTGTTCTGTTATGCCAGCAATTGATGGACCTTGAAAAGTGATGTTTGAGGATGCTGCTACCAACTTGCATCATTCTGAGAAAGAAATTCCAAAATTCCATTCTAGTATATTCCTTTACAAAAATAACCTTGCCCATTTTCTAATCACTTGCCCATACCTCCTCCAAAAGATTGCACTGCAGTTCATCCTTAGACAGGTTTTTATTTGAGTTTATTGAAAAAACATCCACTTATGAATTAGACTAGCCTACATTTCCTTCCCGTGATCTGCTGGAGCCAGAGTCTTCTTATGTATTTTAAGCACATAGCTTTCCACCTACTTATTATTTTCCAGTGCAATGGTTTGTAAACGGTGGCCACGAACTTAAGGGTTCAGAGCAATTGCTTCAGGAGTTCTGCAAATATTTGACTCCAAGGCTTTCTGTGTGTATATACAAATACATATATATGAAAATAAATATAAAATTATATTAAAATTTGTAGTAAATTTAGCCTAGGTGCTCAGATGTTGTTTACACCAAGTTTTAGCATTCTGACTTTCACCAATGTTTTAGCTGGAGCTACAGGTTGACTATTTCCATGCATTCCTTAGAAAGCCTGTTCTGCCATCTTTATTGTTTTTGTTTTTTTAATTGAAATATATTTGACATATAACATTGTGTGAATTTAAGGTGTACAACATGTTAATTTGATAAATTTATATACTGTAATATGATTGTCATTGTAGTGATAATTAGCACCTCTGTCATGTTACATAATTATCATTTCTTTTTAGTAGCTGGAATAATTAAGTTCTAGTCTCTTAGCAAGTTAGGTGATTATAATACAATATTGTTGTCTATATTCACTGTACTGCACATTAGATCTCGAGGGCTTATTTATTATTCATTGCAAGTTTGTACCCTTAAACAACGTCTGTCCTGTCCTCCTACCCCCACCCCCTTGGTAACCATCAATTTATTCTCTGTTTCTATGTGTTTGGCATTTTTAGATTCCACTCACCATCTTTGTTGATTGAAGCATATCTCCATTTTGCAAGGCAAGCTATTGTATTAGTCAGCTCAGGCTGTCATAACAAAATACAATAGACTGGGTGGCTTAAACAACAGAAATTTATTTCTCACAGTTCTAGCAGCTAGGAAGTCCAAGGTCAAGGTGCCTGCTGATTCGGTTTCTGGTGAGAACTCTTTTCTTGGATTGCAAATATCAAAAGGAGAGTGGAGGTTAGGCACTGGCTGTTGGGTAGAGTCATGGATCAAATGGCTTAAGCTAGGAGAGGTTAGATCCATTGTCTGGAAGAAGAGGAGGATCATGGGGGAAACAGGGGAAGTGGGGAGTCGAAGGGATGTGAACTGAGAGCAGCTTCAGTGGCAGAGGTGGGAAGACACGAGGGGATCATGAATGATCAGGGAGGAATTTCAGAGTTTGACATCATGGGGGTGGTCGGAGCAGTTCTAAGAGATGCTGAGGCCTTTGGTGTGGTGGCATGGGTGAAGTGAGGGGAAGGGGAAGGTCATTGAAAGTGAGAAGGTCAAGGAACTCAGAGACTCGGGTATTTGCAGGATATTCACAAGACACACAGAAGTCCCCAAAGATTCTGGCAAAGGACAATTACAGAAAGACTATGATCCAGAAGCCAATGACCTAGAGACTGGAGGCAGTGTGCTTTCAAAGGCGGCCAGAATGTCAGGTAGCAGGGGACAAGGTTAAGCAGATCTCAGTGTCAAAGAAGCACTAGCTCTTTTCAGTGAGAGTAAGAGAGACAAAGAAAGTAGGATTCAGACTTGAGCCTTCTCTTGTCTCTGAGAAATGTGTGTCTGGAAGACGTGGGGGGTACTCAGTGGGCAGGATTGGGGTCACCCACCCACATGTCCCCAGCTCAGAGGCCGAACCACTCTGCACCTTGGCTTTTGTACCCTGCCTATGACTCCTCCTTTGCTTCCCAGAGTAGCAGGCTGGGGCCAGGTGAATGAAGCTTCCAGTTCCACAGCCAGGTCCAGTTTGAGGATTTACTTTTGGCTTACCAAGAAGCCCTCTGTCTCCAAAGGAAGTGCAGGGTAGTGGTTTCTTGTTAGAGCTCTAAAATCAGACTGCCTTATGTTTGGATCCCAACTATGTGGTGTAAGGCAAGTTAACGTTAATTCCCTGTGCCTCTGGCTGTGGCACAGGGAAGTGGGGATCATAAATAGCAGCTACCTCATGGGATCCTTCATTTATTCAGTAGATATTTATTGAGTACCTACTATGTACCAGGCATGGTGCTAGGTTCTGGGGATACAGCAGAGAACAAAGCAGATAAAAATCTTGGCCCTCATGGAGACAGATAAATAAAAAGATATGTAAGTAAATACACACCATGCTACATAGTGACAAATGCTATGCATTTATGAGAGGGGGCGAGAGTATTGTGGTGGAGGGGGTTGCAGTTTTAAATAGGGCATTCAGGAAAGGCCTTATTGAAAAGATGATCTGAGGCAGGTGAGGGAGCAAGCCATGTGGGTACCTGGGGAAAGAGCATTCCAGGCAGAGGGCACAGCAAGTGCAAAGGCTCTGGGGTGGGAACATGCTGGCAGTTGTGGGAACAGCGAGGAAGCCCATATGACTGGAAAGGATGGAGTGAGGGGATTGTTGTGAGGATAAAATGATGCAATGTGTGTGAAGCATGCAGCATGGGCCCTGGCACTAATGGGTCCCTCAGCAAGGTTGGGGTGTGGCAGGGAATAGAAGCACTAGCAGGACCGCAGGCAGCTGCCCAATCTGGCTGCACATAGATCTCAGGCCCCCCCCCCCCCCCCGGTAGAAGTGTATGTTCTCCTCCTTTCTGAGAAGAACAGAAAGAGTACACTGAGAACTAAAGGAATGTCAGTGCCATTTTCACTTGGGAGCTGGCACCTGCACTGACGGCACTTTCATGTGTAAGCCTCACTGAGGAGGCTGGCAGGGAGAAAGTGAGTGGCCTTGGAGTGACTTTCCACGCCATCTGGGGCAGGGTGATGTGGCGGCTAAAGGCCCATAGTCATTTTCATGGGGGTAACAGGCCAGTGAAATGTGGCTCTGGGGCCTCATTTTTACCCATAGGTTAGGGAGCCTCCAGGTCTTTCAGGTTGCATATATAACCACAACTAACTGGGACTTAGGCCCAGGCTAATTGGAATCCTCATAATCCTATGAGGTGGAGGCTACCATTGCTCCCAGTTTACAGAAGAGAAATCAGACTCAATGAGGTCAATTACTCTGTCCGAGATCAACCAAGTGATGAGAGGTGGCGCCAGGATATGAACCCCACTTTGCCCGAGTCCCCACTCTTAACTACTCGGTACTGTCACGTGTTATGAATGACTCCTAGAATGAGAAACACCTGAGAGTTTTAAGGCAACTGAGTGGCCGGGTGACCTTGGTCAAATCACCTCACTTCTGCTCTCTGGACTTCTCTTAATCTGCTAGATGTGGCGAGCTGGAGGACCACTGCAGGGAAGTTCTCAGGGTTGACTGTAGACGGAGGTAGGGGCTGTACAGTGCAAAGATGAACTTGGAGGATACATGGGCAGGCCAGGGACTGATTGTATGAAAATCCAGAATGCCAGGGCAGTGTCTTATGCTGGAGACCCCTTTGCCAACTCCTGGGCTGCCAGGCTGACCCTGCAGAGGAGAAGAGAAATTCTATCTTTTTGTCTAAAAAATAAAAAAACCCACAAGCCCTGCTTTGGGCCCACTCACATAAGTATGACGAAGACGAATGGAAAAGGAATGAGTGAAAAACTGAATCAAATGCTTGGCCAGCTGGTAACTGATCCCAAGGCTTATAGCCCTGGGAACTGTTGCCATGGTGGGAAGTGGGGATGGACTGGATGTAGAGGATGGAGCAGCTAGTGGGGTGGAGGAAGAGGATGCAAAAGATGGACGGGGCTTTGCAGTAGGGGTGTCTGGTGGAGTGCCTTTGTGCTGAGCTAGAGCTTTGTCGCTTATACCTCCAGGGCTCATTGCTGGACTGTTGAGTGGGGTCAGAGGTGAAATAATCATAATCAAGTACCTCTCTAAGCACTCTCCAAACAGTGTCTCATTCGGTCCTCCCAACAACCCCGTGAAGTAAGTTCTATCTTTAGCCCATTTTACAGATGAGGAAATAGAGGCATAAAGATGTTAAATGACTTCCATAAGGTCTACAGCTAGTAAGTGGCAGAACTGGGATTCAAACCCGGGTCTGACTGATGTGAGTACCTGTGCTTTTCATCAAGCCTCCTTGTCTGTAAGGGGCTGGGTTCGACGGCATGATTGCTGAAGACCCTGTCTGAACCTCACCATCCATTCCCCTTGGTTGCTGGGGACACAAAGACTGGCCTGGCTGGGAGCTGGGGTTCTGGGAGGCCAAGGTTGTGGCAGGGAGTCCTGACCTGAGACAATGGGGAAAGGGACACTGAGGCCAAAACAAGGACCGAAGCTGAAAAGTACACAGGAGAGCTAAGAGCCAAAATGCCAGGACTGTGTTCAGAGGGCTGTTACATGCAAGGGAGCCAGAGGTGGGTGTGGAAGTTGGGATACAGAGCCAGGGGATGGGATGTAACACAAGCTAGCTGGGAGCCAGTAGGGGTGGGGGGTGAGTGAGAGGTTCCTGAGCCCAACACTCTCACTAGCGGGTAGGTCACTGATGGAGTGCTGACCATCCTCCAGGCAGCACAGGCTTGACAGCACGACCTCATTTCACCCTCACAGCAACCCTGAAAAGTAGGCACATCATATCCCCACTTTGTCAGAGGGGAAACTGAGGCTCAGAGAGATTAAATTACTTGGCCAAGGCCACATAGCAAGGGAGCAGCAAAGCTGGGAGCCAACTCCGATCTGGCTGACTCCAGAGCCCAGGTTTCCAGCAGCCAATCCTTCTGACCTGCGTGTGATTAGAATACATTGGTGAGCGGCCACCTTGAAGGCCCAGAGGCAGAGTGGCCAGACCTCTCCAGCTCTGTGAATAAAGGGTCTGATGCCTATAATACCTGCTGCAGACAGGTTGGGATTCTTCCGTCCTTTGCCAACATATCTCCAGGCAAATTAAGTTCAACCTCCCAGGGGAAAATTTTCTAATTTTTAATTCTAATTTATCATCAAGCAAAACTTTCAGAAAAATCTATAGAGTTTAGTTCTAATTTTGCATAAGCACATATATAGCCTGTAGGAATACTACAGAGATTTTATTCATTTATCCTTTGTATTAACTCATTTGTGGCCTGTGGAAAGTATAATTAAAAATGAGATGTCACAAAAAATCAATTAAAAGAATTGAACAATGCTAGAGGGATTTTACTTTCATTGTCAATGGAAAACAAAAACTGTGTCAGAAGTTCTAAGAACAAATGAGGATAAGCACCTGGCCAATCACTAAATGCATCACCAGGCTCAGTTGTTTAGAAGCATGAAGTCTAAGGGAATGAGCCCAGAGTCACTGAAAGTCCTATTTTCAACTTGGCACTGGTCTTGCTGGATGACCTTGGAACGATAGCCATGCTACATGTTCTCCATTTGTCCCTCCAGATCGGCCCACCACCCTTCTCCATCCTGCTCTGTGCCCCAAGAGGCAGACCCGTGTGGACTGCATCATCTGGGCTCCCTAGTCCTCTGGCTTCCAGTTGAGTTTGACGAATCAGATGCACTGGCAGAAGACTGAAGGGTGGAAAGAGAGAAAGAATGGCTCCCTCACCGTCTGGGTGCTATAGAATGAATATTTATGTCCCCCTGCCCCCAAATTTGTAAGTTGAAACCTAACCCCCAACGTGATGGTATTTGGAGGTGGGGCCTTTGTAATGTAATTAGATCATGAGAGTGAAGCACTTATGAATGGGATTAGTATCCTGAAAAAAGAGACCCCAGAGAGCTCCCTTGCCTTTTCCCTCACGTAAGGACACAGCAAAAAGACCACCGTCTATGAAGCAGGAAGCAGGTCCTCACCAGACAATGAATCTGTCGGTGCCTTGCTCTTGGACTTCCAAGCCTCCAGAACTGTGAGAAATAAATGTATTTGTTTATAAGCCACACAGTTTATGACATTTTGTTATAGCAGCCTGAGTGGACTAAGACACTGGGGCACAGGTTGGCAGAGCCTGCATTCCTTCACTGAAAGCCACATCTCCTGCTGCACAGTCCCCTCCCACCGCTACAGCTTTCAGTGGGTTCCTATGTACTCCCTCCCCTTGCTTCTTCAGGCTAGGGGTGGTAACAGCTCCCTGCTGTGGCTAGACCCAGGGTCTTTCACCATCCCTTGTCAGCTCCCTTTACCCAGCCAACAAGCTTTGTACCCAGCCAACTTACACCTTTGTAAGTAGTCCCTTCCTTGGACTTTCTTCAAGTTACCCCTTTAGGTACACTATCTCTTTATGTAACATCTGTGGGTCTCAAAGTCTCTGTTTGGGTTGTGGAATTTTGTCTTCCAACCATCCCAGAGAGATTCAATAATTCACCACATATTTATGGAAAGCTAATATGTGCCAGATGCTCAGAGGAGAAACAAGAAAGGCAGTGATGGCCTTGGTCCTACTAATAGGAGATGGTATTTCAATCTCAGGAGGGAATAGTGCTTCATTCCATCCCATTCCTCTCCAGCATTTCCAGCAGGGAGCTCAGAGCTGAGGATTAGCTGGACTTTCTCACCAAAGAGCACCTGCCCTCCTAAGGTAGAGTTCCTGCCCAAGAAGCCCTGAATTCTGGGATAACAAGTTGAGGACAAGGTGAAGAATAGAGATGTTGTGAAGGCTGGACCTAATGTTTCTTACAGGATCTTTATGTAATAATAACTATAATTAAATGTAAAAAATAAATGCATGGCTTTGGATCCAGAACACTTGAGTTGCAGGTCGAGCACTTTCACGTGCATGAAAAAATGTATCTAAAGACCTAAGTATAGGACTTGGCATATAGTAAATACCCTGTTAATGATAACAACAATGGCAATGACAATAATAGCAATGACAACAACAGCTAATAGTTATATGGTGATTACAATATGACAGGCACTGTTTGAAAGTCCCTTGCATGTATTAACCCAATAAATCCTTACAACAACATTATGAAGTTGATCTTATTATTAGCCCTATTTTCCAAGTGAGGAAACTGAGGTACAGAGAGTGTATTAGCCATTTCCTATGGCTGCTGTAACAAATTACCACAACCTTGTCGGCTTAAAACAGGACAAAAGTATTCTCTCACAGTGTTATTCTGAAGGTCAGAAGTTCAAAATTAGTATTATTGGGTGGAAATCAAGGTGTCAATAGAGCCACACTCTCTCAAAAGGCTCTAGAGGAGAATCCATTCCTTGCCCCTTCCAGCTTTGGCGGCTGCCAGAATTCCTTGGCTTGTGGCCACATCACTCTAATCTGTGATCACTCCACAATCACATTGTCTTCTCCTCTTTTGTCTGTTTCTAATCTCCTTCTGCCTTGTATCTTACAAGGATACACGTGATTGCATTTAGGGTCCACCAATATAATCCAGGATAATCTCCCCATCTCAAGATCCTTAATTTAATCACATTGGCAAAGTCCCCTTTTTCATATACGGTAACATATACAGGTCCAAGGATAAAGATCTAGATATTTTGGGGGCCATTATTCAGCCTATCACAGAGAGGTTAAGTAACTTGCCCAGGATCATACAGATACCTATTATTATTAATTTAGTATTCCTATATGATTTGGGACAAATTACTTAACTTCATCTGTGAAATGGCAGTGAAAATCTCTGCTCTGTGGTACACAAAGAAATGATTACTAAGATCTTCAGGGAGAATGTGAGGGTACAAAGGCCGAGCCTCTGTCTATTTCAGCTTCATGTCTACCCCAACCCACAATAAGCATTTAGGATAAATTTGTTAAAGGAACAAATGAATGCATTAATGACAGCATAGTATATTCACACTGACCTCAGTTTACAAAGTCCTTTCTAACCATCATCTCATCTGACCTCACAATGAGCCTGTGAGGTAGATAGTATGGGCCCCACTGTCCCAATTTTATCCAGGTAAAACAGGCTCAGGAAGGCTAATAACAGTAATACTATCACCTAACATTATGGAGTGCTTGCTGTGTGCCAGGTACTGTGCTAAGTCTTTGCTCAAGGTTGCACAGCTAGTAAGTTACATGATGGTAAATGATAGAGCTGTAAAAAAAAAAAAAACTGGGCATCTTAGAGGTAAGGGCTCAGACTGTGCAGGGGGTGGGTGACCAAAGGCCATGGATTTTCCTCCTGGAGACGTCTGGTGAACCCCATCTTTGTGGAATGCTGGGCTATGTGTTCTGATTTGGGGTTAGGAACGTTGGGGTCAGAGAGACCTTGTCTCAAATACAGGTTCCGTTGCCTGCCCTGGGATAAGCTACTTCACCTCTCTGAACCTCAGTTTCCTCATCTGTAAAATAAAGATGGTCATGGTTCCTACTTCACTGGGTTGTTGAGAGGATAAAACAAGGTAGTCCGTGTAGGCACTTAGTGCAGGGCCAAGCCATGATGTTCAGCAACTGCTAACTATTATTACTGCTGTCACTGTTATTAGTATTGGCATTATCCACTGTATTATATAGGCAACTTGAGTTTGGAGATTTCCACCGCCTGAGTGACCGTGAGTAAAGGATGTGGCTTCCCCGTCAAAACTCTAAAGTCCTGATACTTGGCACCCCAAGCTATTCTCCCATCCTTTCTTTCCCTTTCAAGGCTGCCATATGGCTGTTCACTTGGGCCATTTTCCCTGGGTGTATATGTCTCACGGGTTGGAGTCAAAGAGGTGCCACACAGAGGTGCTCCAAAGCTGGGCTGACTCTGCTCTTCATGTCCTTGGCCTCCTCTAGGCCCAACATGTTCCTGCTGCCCACCCAGTCTGCCTCCTAGATAACATCCAGGTACCACAGGGCTCTGAGCTATGCCTTCCCCTGGCAGACAGCTGCCGTAGAAGCCTGGGCCACTCAAAGAGAGCAAAGCCACTCCTGATGCTCGTGCGCTTTCTTCCTGAGGGCAGGCCTGCAGCCAGCCACCTGGACAACCCTTGAGTGTTGGCATGGGCGCCGCTGCAGGGGGCCTCATGTACATCTTGTTCAGCACCTCCGCTTCCACCCCTGCTGTTTCACAGGACATGACGCCTCTACTGGGACAAGTGAGTCACCTTGCTCATCACCCTACACCGTCACCAGGTTGGCTAGGGACTGGGCCAGCTGCACAATCTGGGAAGCCTTCCAATTCTATCTTTTAATAAAAACCTGAGCTGCAAACTCAAAGCTGGCTGCCAGGGGAAGGGGCTGCCTGTTCAAAGCTACCTTTGAAACTCACCCTGCCCTCTCCTTTTTAGAAATCTAATATTTGGTATATTATATTTTATATAATATAAATAATATTATGTATCAAGAATAGCAACGGCTATTCATTTAAGGCTTGCTATGTATAAAACACTGTAATAAGCATATATTATACACATGATCTTAATAGTCACAATGACCTTATCATGAGCCACTTTATAGATGAGAAAATGGAGGCACTTCTCCAATGTCACACAGCTAGTAAAAGTCAGAGCCAGAATGCAAACCCAGGCCTGTGGGATTTCAGAACATGTGCTCTTGATGCATAACCATTGACATAAGTTAAGATGAATGAGCCAATCTTTCCTTATTCCCCCTCCTCAAATGGCTTTTTAAAGCCACTTGCAACAGAACCCCAGTTTCCACCAGAGGCAGGCACTGCATCTTCTGGGACTCTGTTGCCCTTTCTCATTGCTCTTCCTCTTGCCTTGCTTACGAATTTCCCCTCAGAATCAGGGCTGTGGCTCATAGTTGTGCAATCTGTGACCTGTACAAAGCCACATGGCTAGAGAGTCAGACAGAAGGGGCCTCAAATACATCCTAAGCCCTGCTCACTAAGCCATTTCCCCTAAGGATTATGCATGAACTGAGAGGGCACTTTTCTCCAATTCACACAAAGGCACTGTATGTTCCTGCTCAGATCAGGGTTGTGCCATGGGCAGTTTGCCACTGGACTTGCTGGCTTCTTTGGTTTTTTAGGATTTAAAATGTATGAAGGAGTCACACAACATCACTATCTAAGAAGGGTGCATTAACCCCATATGGGGAGTACAGGTAGGCTCCAGAGGAAAACCTCGACTGAATGCAACGCTTTAACATTAAACAGAGAGTGGCAGATCAACATATGGTGGTGGAGCATTCATTCATTCATTTAACAAGTATTTACCTAGCTGCTACCATGTGCCAGATATTGCACTGGAGGCTGGGAATACATGGGTGCATGAGACAAAAGCAGTTCCTACTCTCAATGAGTTTACAGTCTAGTGGAAGAGACACGCAATAAAAGTAAACAAACAAATAAATACATAATTACAAATCATTATAAGTTGTGCTAAGGAAAATAGTAGAGAATTATGGGAGAGAAAAACAGGGAGGCCTTACTCTAATTGTGTTGTCAGGGAAGGCCTCTCTAAAGGAGGAATATTTAAACTGAGATTAAGGGGTAAGCAAGATATATCTAGATGAAGGATGAAGAGAACACTATTCTGATTAGAGATAACATTGTGTATGAAGTAAGGTGACCAAATGTCTATTCTGCTGAGGATTGAGGAGTTCCTGAGACATGGGACTTTCAGTGCTAAAACCACAAAGTCCTAGGAAAACTGGGATATTAGCACCTGTAGTGCGAAGTCCCTGTGGTGGGAAAGAGCGTGATGTGTTCAAGAAACTGAAAGAAACAAACAGGGTTGTTAGCCTTGGGTACAACAGGGAAAAGTATGAGTTTAGGCAAGTGAGGCAGGCAGGGTCCAGATCATGCAGGCCCTGGGACACCAGGGGAAGAGCCTGGATTTTCCCCAAAGGACAATGGGAAAGCCACTAAAAGATTTCAAACAGTGGCATAACCTCATTTGAAGAGCATTTTTTAAAGATCTGCTGTCTGGAGGATGGATTATAAGAGAGCAAGAATGGAGTCAGGGAGAACAGTTAGGAGAATATGACAGCAATTCAGGTGACAGATGATGGTGGCTTGGATCAGGGTAATGGCAGTGGGGTGGTGAGAAGTAGTGGGATTCAGGATATAGATTAAAGAGAGTACCAGCTGGACTCAAGTTCACCTAGTGCAAACAGCTTTTTCCCCATAAGTACTGGTCAAAAACAATCAGCAATAATTGTTTAACAAAACAGCTTCTTGAGGCAGCATATAAATCCTTGAGCAAACAATAGACTAACCAAAAAGCTTAAAAGGAAAAACTGAGACGTGAGATTTCCATAAGGGGCTTTAAAGAGATCTGACATGTTCCTGGGAATCTAGAAGGTGACGTGCGTGTGTAGGACTGTGCATATGCACGAGGTTGTGCATATACTCAGAAACACCTGAAAAGGCCCTAATCTCTCACCTCCAGATGACCTTGAAGCTATATGCAAGCAGGAAGTGAAGGCTAAGGCAGAGTTGACAAATGTCTGCCAGGGTGTTGAAGGTGTGCCCCAACATGTACACATAGCCCCTTAACGAAGATTGGAAGACTTAAAGTTTCCAAACATTTAAAGAAATACTCTGACCACTAAGTTAACCAAAAAGAGACTTCAGTGGCCACACATGACAAAGAATACAGACCTTACAGATTTTGTTCAGAAAAATCACTAAACAAACACCAACAATGAAAATAAAGAACAACAACAATGAACCCTGGTGAGGGGAGCTGGAAGAAAACCGGAAGACTCTGTGTTATGTGAAACCAGGAAAGGAGAGTATTTCAAAACAGATGGAATGGTCAATTGTGTTGCATGCTGCCAAGGAGTCACGTAAGACGAGGACAAAGAAGCGACCACTGGATTTGCTAACACCGAGGTCATTGGTGACATTGACAAGAGCAGTTTCAGTTAAACAGTGGGATATGAAATCTGATTAGTGTGGACTGGAGGAGATAAAGAAGGATAGACAGGAAGTGTAGACATAACTCTTCCAGTAGACTGTGAACAAAGGCCTTCAGGTTGTATCAAACTAAAGGAGGTGAAGAGTATGAAAAGACTGTGGGCGTACTTAGATCTTTTCTGAGCCACTCTTCACAATCTCCATTCCACTTGCTGTCTCACACTCAGAAACCACTAGCTAGCTGGGTGCATTTGGTCCAGGTTCTTCCCCTCTTTGCATCTCACTTTAATCATTCGTAAAATGATAGGTTGGAGCCAAGTTAACATACCCCAAAGTAAATTTCATGACATACTAATTGCAACATTTGTTTGGTGACCACAAAGAATTTTGTGGTCAAACACAACTGGAGAACAAAGGCTAAACAAAGTTAAATAGATTATCTTTATTGCAGGACTTCTCAGAGCCTTTAACGGGCTAATGTGAATTTCACATTTCCAACAGTGGGATATAGTATGCAGCATGACTCAATACAATTAAGGAAGAAAATCTTATTTCTTGGATGATTCTATAAACAGACTGAAAATAGGGTTCCAAGAAATGCATTTTGAGAATATCGGATCTCTACAGGTTCTTTTGGAGATAAATCTCATTTAACTGTTATCCTAATATGAATGTATAATACATTTATTAATTTATGCCCAAATCAGTCCAAAATATTAAAATTATTACCATAACAACATCTATTATTTTATTGTGTGCTTAGTTGGATGAAATTTGTTTAAAGTGCTTTACATGTATAATGAGAAAAAAAATCACCCTCCACCTCATAAAAACAGGGAGGTGGATGGCAACTTGTCCAAAAACTTAACTAGGTCCTTTTAGGAGGTCATTTCTAAGGCTCAGCTGGACCTTTGCTTATTAAAAAAAAAAAAAAAGTCCAATGCTAAGCTTGAGGGTTTAGGGCTAGAGAGATATGAATTGCTTTGCATTAGAAAATGGAAAAAAATGTACTTTGTTTCCAAGAAAGAAGGAGCAGAGAAGAGAGCGGCCAGCTGAGCAACTTGGCGGAGTGGCGAAAAGACTTTTTCATTTTACGGTGTTTGCTCTGCTGCAATAACTTTTCTACTTCCCGAAACCTTCAATGAACGATGTTGTACAATACAGGCTTGATGAATCATTGCTTTTGCTGTTAATATTTGCGGAATAGTTTTGTTATTGTTGTTGATATGAAAAAAGGGTTTGAATTCTAAGTTTGGGTTAACACTGGCAGGGAGCTAAAAAACCTTCAATGCCATAATTTGAAGAACAGGAAACCAGAAGTGGGAGAAAGCCAGAAATAGAGGTTCCAAGCAATTGTAAATCCCTCAGAAATTTGCAGACATCCTGGGGAGAGGGAATGGGAGTTTGGGCCACTGTTATCAGGATCTTAAGGGTAAGAAGACTTCAGTAGCTGACATCTGTGTTAGATAAGCAGAATCGCACTCAATCTTCTCAACAGCCCTATGAGGTAGGTATTATTATTTATCCCTACTTTTCACCTGAAGAAAGTGAGCCAACTGAGGCTCAGGGGGCAAATGACTTGTCCAAGGTCACACAGCTTGAGAGAGGCAGTCATGATTCTAGACGAGATCTGTTTGACTCAAAGCTCACGTGCTTAACCACCTTCCAAACTGCTCCCTAAAAAGGACTGTGGGTGGAGCGGGAGTGGGCATGACGTTAGATTCGATGTCTGTTTTGAGATTTTGCTCACTGATCGAGCCATGGCTACTAGGACTGCCAATGGATCGATCCTCAGGCAGGCAGCACAGGAGTGCTCAGGTTTCTTATAGGGTCACTGTGGACATCACAGTGCCTGCCACACTCTGGAGTCACCATCCTCTGCTAGAAAGAAACCATTTCCTGCAGCACGGCTGTTCAATTATTATCCATTCTTCTCGACTAAGCCGGGTGTCAACTCCCTAATGCCTTTCAGACAAAATTACAGCATGTATCATGTGTCCTTCTCCCCCACGAGGCTAGACACTCCCCAAGAGAAGGGACCCAGTATTAACCTTCTCTGCATCCACGGTGCATAGCAAACGTGCGGCCAGCAAATGTTTGCTGAATGTAATAAAATTTTGACTCATGTCAGGTGGAGACCTTCTTGAGAAGCGACGGCACCCAGCTCCACCCCAGCCTGGCCTCACCTCTCCCCTCACCATGGGCCCCGGGGCTAGTTGCACTCCAATGACTGTCAGTACAAGGGTGCACAGCCTGTCCATTTCCCTTTTGCTTCCTGCCAACAGTCTCATTTTTCTTGGTGGGGACACAGGCAGGGTGGATACAGACTACAGACTAATTTTATTTTATTTAATTTTTAATCCGCAGAGGCCTAATTCTCTGAAATCAGCTCTTCAGCCTGAAAGGACAAAGCTACCTTCAGTAGGAAGTCAGCCTGGTATAGCCAAGTGTCATCATATTAATATGCAAAGCTACCAGTCAGCTAATCTCCACAAACCATTTGTTTCCTTAATTGCCCTCTCAGGGCAAAAGTGAAAAAAAATAGGGAAGATGAATAACAATTTTATTTAATTCACTCTTCCCACTCTCCCCAACTCCACTTACTGATACAGTTCTGAAGCTGGCAATTTTCAGTTTAAATTGTCTAACTATCCCCCACCCCAGCCTCCCTCACTCACATCAGCTTCTGTCTCTCTACACTTCTGAGTTCTGTCCACTGACCCCACTCAGAACAATCTCTTGGGACTTTGAGTCTCAAGAAGATCCTCAAAGAGGTGGAGGGCAATGACAAAATGGCAGCATGGTAGGCAGTTGGAGTCCTGCATCCCCAAGGAGCAGGAGAGCATCAGATTCAGAGCACTGGTTCTGGAGTAGAAGACTGCACTTGAATTCTCGCTCTTCCATTTACTAGCTCTGTGCCTTTGAGCAGGTCACTTGACTTCTCTGGGCCTCAGGTGCCTCATCAGTGAAAATAGGGCAGGGTAGGTCCAGGGGCATAATAGTACCTACTGCATGGAGCTGTTGTGAGGATTGAATTAGATCATGTGCAAGCATGTGAGGTCATGAAACATGAAAAGTCCTGCTCAGTGACACGAAACATATCTGCTCCTGCAACTGTTGTTGTTTTTATGGTTATGTCAGGTAACTGCAAACCGGGTCTTCTCTCCCACTCACAGCACAGCCAGACCACAGGAAGCAGCGCAGCCGGTGGTGTTTTGGATGGCTAAGACGGGAGGAATAAACTTGGTGATTCCCATGAACCAGCCACCTTAGTCCTTATTATTCCGTATCTCCAGTCTCAGGAAATTCCCCTCTCTGATCCCAGCCCTGCCCTCTCAGCATCCAGTAATTTTCCAGTAGTCTATTTGAATCTTAGAGTATCAAAGTGGATCCCAACAAAATGGCAAAACCAACAGAAACCCCCCCCAGAAAGGGGAGTCACTTGAGCACAATTTACCCCTCCAGTTCACAGTTCACACTTGGAGGATAGAGAGGCATAGAGTAATGAGGCCAAACCCATTAATGTGTTATATCCTGAGCATTATGTGTATATATGCACAAACCAGCAACTCAGAATCAGAAAAGGTCAGTGGAGACCCTGAAACCATCCTATGGAGGTACCCTAAAGTTTCTTCTTAAGCTTAAAAAGTTCATCTGGAAAAACAGCTCTCCCCATGAGACTCAGCCACTGATAGACTCAATAGTTTCCTCATCTGTCTAGTGGAAATAGCAGTACCCACCTCGCCAGGGGTGTTGTGATGACTGAATGACACCAATGTTATCAATAAGGGTTGTCTCCCATCCCTCCCACACCATGTCCCTAGCAAGGCCCCAAGCAAGATTTTGGGACAAGTTCCCACTTATCTTCCCTGGAGTCAGCAGTCCTAGATTTGATTCCTGAGTCTATAACTTATGAGCTGTGTAACCATGGGCAGACGACTTAATCTTTTTTGGAGCCTCAGTTTCCTCATCTGTAAATTTGGGCTAATACCAATACCTACCTCACAGGGTTGTGAGAATCCAACAAGATAATTCCTATAAGGAGCTCTGCAGAGTGCCGGCACATGGTAAACACTCAGTGAAGGTTTGCTTACAGTAAAATAACAGTAAACATTACCATTTGTTTTTGTGTTCCTTGGAAATTACTTCTGGGATCTCCAAACGTATTTGCTTTCCCTTTCAGTAACTTCCTGAGAATTCCCCATCATTTGTATCTATGCTGCTGCGTCTACTCTTGCCAAATCCTAAGTGGAGACAAGTGAATCCCACTGTCCCTGGGTCTCCTGGCCTTTCCTGCTCCAAGAGCCATGGTCAACGCTGGCGCTCTGGCTGCCACTGCAGATGCTGCCACAGATCGCTTCGCGATGTGCAATTGTAACCCAACCCTCCCACAAACGACTTCATTCGGTTTCATTATCGGTGCTCGGGGAGTTGGCTTAATTACAATTTTTAATGGCACACATGTTCATACCACTACTGTATTAGCTGCCATCTCCTTGAGTGCTCTTTAGTATGTAATAAACATTATTCTTCACTGGAGCGGAGATCTGATTTCTCATCTTCAACACATTAGAATCATTTACAAACCTCTGCTTCTACCGACATAAGGAGGTTCAGTTGATGACAGAATGTGCTTTTCCCTGCTTCCAAGGGAGGGGGACACCCCCAAGCCCATGAACTTCAAAGTGACTCTTCTGATTAGATGCAAACTCAAATTTTGAAAGCTGTTATGGGAAGAATGGGATGGGGGCTTTGCTGTGCCACCGGCAGGTACCTGTGACATGTGAGTCTGGAGGGGATATGCGTGCACTCTGAGTGCGACATATCCCCATTTGGATGATTCAGCACCATCATTTACGCACACAGAGCAGCGGTGATTAAATTCTGTTCCTCAATCAAAGACACCTGCTGGCTAGAAACTCAGATCATGAAAAACCTGCCAAGTCCATTCAGAAAATATGAAAGACCAGGGAAGCAAAGCTACTGCATGTAACTCGTGCTGGACTGCCAGACTCCTTGGTACTTGGAGAAAGGCCCTCTTGGTGACAGTGCTGCATACAATGGGAGTAGAATATTTTTATTGAGTTAAAATTCACATAACATAGAATTAACCATTTTAAACTATACAATTCAGTGGCATTTAGTACCTTCACAAAGTTGCGCAACCATCACCTCTATTTAGTCCCCAAACATTTAATCACCCCAAAAGGAAACCTTATATGCATTAAGCAGTCATATTCCATGCCCCTTCCCCCCCCCACTCCCAGCCCCTGGCAAACACTAATCTGCTTTCTGTCTCTATGGATTTCCCTATTCTGGATATTTCATTTAAATAGAATCATACAATATGTCACCTTTTGTGTCTGGCTTCTTTCACTTAGCATAATATTTTCTAGGTTCATCCATATTGTGGCATGTATCGCTTCATTCCTTTTATTGGCTGAATAATATTCCACTATATGGATACAACATATTTTGTGTATCTATTCATCAGTCAATGGAAATTGGAGTTGTTTCCACCTTTTGACTATTGCGAATAGTGCTGTTGTGAACATTTGCATACAGGTATTTGTTTGAGTACCTGCTTTCAATACTTTGGGGTAGATACCTAGGAGTGAAATTGCTGGATCATATGCTAATTGTATGCTTAAATTTTTGAGCCATCAAACTGATTTCCACAGTGGCTGCACCATTTTAAATTCCCACCAGCAATGTACAAGAGTTTCAATTTTTTTAGATCCAACACTTATTTTCCTTTTTTAAAAGTTATAGCCACCCTCATGATTGTAAACTGGTATCACTGTGGTTTTTATTTTCATTTCTTTAATGACTAATGACATTGAGTATCATTTCATGTGCCTGTTGGCTATTTGTATGTCTTCTTTAGAGAAATGTCTATTCAAGTCCTTTGCCCATCTTCTAAATTGGGTTGCTCTTTATATATTCTAGATACTAGACTTATCAGATATGAGATCTGCAAATATTTTCTCCCATTCTGTAGGTTGTCTTTTCACTCTCTTGATTGTGTCCTTGGATGCACAGCAGTTTTTAATTTTGATGCACTACAATTTGTCTCTTTTCTTCTCTTGTTGCTCGTGTTTTTGGTGTCATATCTAGGAATCTATTGTTAAATCCAATATCATGAAAATTTACCTGTATTTTTTCTTCTAAGAGTTTTATATTTTTAGCACTTACATTTAGGTCTTTCGTTTGTTTTGATTTAAATTTGTATATGGTATGAGATAAGGGCTCAACTTCATTCTTTTGCAAATGTATATCTGGTTGTCCCAGCATCATTTGTTGCAGAAGTGATTCTTTCCCCATTGAAGGGTCCTAGCACCCTTGTTAAAAATCAGTTGACCATAGATGTATGGGTTTATTTTCAGACTCTCAGTTCTATTCCATTGATTTATATGTCTATGCTATGCCAGTCCCACACTAGCTTGATTACTGTATCTTTACAGTACATTTTGAAATTGTCAAGTGTAAGTCCTCCAATTTTATTCTTTTTTAGGATTGTTTTGGCTATTCAGGGTTCTCGGTAATTCCACATGAATTTTAGGATAAGCATTTTAATTTCTTCAAACAAAGTTGTTGGGATTTGGATAAAGATTGCATTGAATCTATAGATCAGTGGATACTATTGGATAGTATTGGGTAACTTTGGATAGTATTATCATCTTAACAATATCAAGTTTTTCAATCCATGAACACAGGATATCTTTCCATTTATTTAAGTCTTCTTTAATTCCTTTCAGGGAGCAGGATTTTGATGCTCAACTTTCCACAGGGACTGTAGTGAAGCTGTGTTGAGGTGAGCTGGAGCAGCCATTTGGGATGGGACTGGAACCTTCTTAGATTAATGCAGGCTGAGTTTAGCACATGCTGCCAGAAGGAGTGAATGGGGATGAACTTCAGAATGTTGATGTTATCAATTTTCAAATGGGGAAAAAGAAGCCCAGAATGGAAGTAGGGGGTGTCTGAGAGAGTGTGGGTTTGGTCTTCAGCAGATGTCAGCTGTCCCTTGTGGTCTGCCCCAGTACAATGGCTCTCAGACTAGAGCCTGGCCCAGCAAGGCTGGGCTCAGGCTTATGGTGAGAACATAAGCACATCTCTGCTTGGGAGATCTGGAACAGTTTCCTAACTGTAGCTATTAAAGAAACCAGACACTGCCAAACAGAGACCTAATGAAGAGTGAAACTGCTCTTCCCATTTATCCATCCCTGTGAGGTACTGGGGGCAGCAAGTTGGATTTGGGGTATGAAGGCAAGATGGTCTCCAAGATTTCTGCTCCCCCAATATGCCCCAGAAAGAGCACCTTTTGAACTAGACATCCAAAAACCCAGGCTTGACTCCCAGTTCTGCCACTTGACTTGATGTGTGACCTTGGGAAAAATCATTAAAATTCCCCAAGATTGTTTGCTTATCTGTAAAATGGGAATTCTTATAGTATATGCTGAACTCATAGGGATGTTGTTGCTGTCACCACCTGAGGGTCCCAGCCCTTGGAGGGGTTCTCACTCTCCGGGGACACTGATGATGCTAAAAGAGTAGGTTTATGTGTGCACAGAGCTCAGACTCCAGGGATCAGACTGGAAGAAAGTGAGAGAGACAGAGAGAGAAAGAGAGAGAGATTCATACTGTCTCTGAACTCCAAGGGGGGAGATTATCGTATACAAAAATGAAAGAAACAATGAATGTGTGAGTGAATGAATAAGGGCAAAAACAAAGTGAGAGAGTCTAGTGTTTTGCTGTAAAAAGGACCAAGAGATACAGTAAGCAAACAACAAGTATATAATGAATGCCTACTGCATGTCAAGGCACCACATGGAGCTCTGGGAACTGTCCAGTGGGATGTATAAAGTTCCTTGGGGGAGGGGGGATTAGTCTGGTTTGAAGTCCAAAGGTTACTGAGGAGAGTACAAGGTGACTAAGACTTAATCCCTGTTCTTTTGGAGCTTCAACTGAGTAGGGGACATACGATATGCATACATAAATAATAGTAATGTGCAGCAGAAAGTTATATTCAAAATCAAGTAGAACCCCTTTCATGGAATAACTTGGGACACAGTTGTTCAGAAAGTACCCATGCAGAGAAACCAGTCCTCCTGACTCTTTGTTTCCTTGTTATAACAAAGCAGAGGTTGCAAAGACATTTTTTTTTTTTTTTTAGGGAACAATTTGTTTTTGAGCCTATTGACACCCCTGGCCAAGGCTGGGTGGGTACAAAGTTTGCCAACATTTCTGTAGATTTGCCTATGCAGAGTGTCTCTTTAGAGGTGTCAGGTTGGCTGTCAGTCCTCACTCTTGACCTGGGCCAGCAGAGGGGTTGGGGGTAGGACTGCCTCTTGATCAACTCCTAGCCTTCCCACTTACTGCAAAGTGTAATGAAAAAAAAATCATGGTCTCAGCCACTTTCCACCAGCTCTGTGATCCTAGACAAATGAAGTAACCTGTCTGAGCCTCAGTTTGCCCTTCTGTAAAATGGAGATGATAACAATACCTACGTCATAGGGTTGTTGTTAGAACATAGCACAATATACAGCAATTGCTCAATAAATGGAGTAGCTCTTACTATGACTATTTAATGGTTGGGAAGCCTGATTTTTACTAGGATCCTGGGATCAGAGACAAAACTTGGATTCTTAATAAACTCTCCTGGTATTTGAATGAATTCCTAATGGAGCAGGAACTAGATACCTAGAAAAAATTGGTCTGGACTCTAATATTTCAATCCTGGAGAATTTCTCATCACCCAAGAGCTGGTCAAGGTCACACAAATATTTGGGAGCAAGGGGTCACTTTTGGTGACTGCTTCTTTTGTGGTTTTTCAATCTATCTTAGTGTGAAAGAGAGAGGAAAGGTGGAAAACAAAGGGATGTGTTCAGGAAAAGTGATCAATTACAATGAATATTTCTACTGATGACTCTTATGATTAAAGTCGGAGGTCATCCTTTTCCAAATGTGTTTATTCCCATGCTATTTTCTGGATCGTCTCACAGCTCACTGAGATAGAGGAATTAGGGTATTCCCACTTTCACACCAGACACCAAGCAGAACTGTTCTGACATCCTAGTTGGGGGAGGGGTTCATGGGTGGGGAGACAAAATAAACAAGTAGCAATGTAAATATATGACGTCAGGTGGTAATAATGCTGTAAAGAAGATGTAGGTTAAGGGGAATATAGTGTGATGGTGAGGGAGTCTAATTTTTTTAACATGTTCAGGGATGATCCCATTGATGAGATGACATTTAAATAGAGACCAAGGAAGTGAGCGACTGAGCCATGTGGCTACCTGAAGGAAGAGTCTTTCAGGCAGAAGCTGCCACAAGTTGCTTTCCAACAACCATTCTATTCCTATGTTGATCCAAATCCTGACCTTTCATCTTTCTTTCCCATTTCTTCTCTTCTTCTGCCCCTTCCACCAAAAGACAGGTTATGTTTCTCTTGATTCTTGGCACTTTCCCCTGTATGTAGTTGGCATTCACACTGGCTCCTCTGTCTCTTGCCACTCTGGGGTACCCCTCCTCTCACCTCATCAAGCCCCTGTCCCTGAGACCCAATCCTCTCACTTGACTGATACCCCCTCTCCCATATCGGGGATCAGACACCCAGCACACTGCCTTGTTTGGTTTGTCAAATTACTAAGTAAATCAAAGAGGTAGCCCAGACCATAGCAACAATGTTGAGCCCGTCCAGGAAAATAAATCATTTCTAAGCAGTGCAGTAGCATCATTTTGTGCGTAATTCAAATGCTGATTTTCAAATGCCTATCTCTGATGAGAACGAAAGGAAAATATAAATCTAGACATGGCACAGACAAGTGATTGGCTGGTTAGTGAGCTGGCTGCCTTTGGATACTTTGGTACCTGCTCATAATAAGAAAAGGCACAGAGAAGACGACAGTCACTACCTCACTGCAGCCACACATGACACATAACAGTGCTGACCTTTATGGGGCAGACTTGCATAGGAATGCATAGGAGGGGTAGTTGACAGACAGACTTTCAACATTTATTGAGCACCTACTATAGGCCAGGCATTATTTGTTAGACTCTGGAAATAGAGCCATGTAAAAGATAGAAGTCCCTTACCTCTTGGAGATTTCCTTCTAGTCACTAGAATCTAGTGGGAGAGCCAGGCAATAATAGTAATCAAATAGATATCTAAGGTAATGTCAGATAGCAATAGTTACAGTATTATGAAGAAAATTTAAGAAGAGTGAGAAGAAAGAGGTTGATGGGGCAGGGGTACTATTTTAGAGAGAATGGTCAGGAAAGGGCTCTCTGAAATAGCGTCATTTGAGCAGAGACCTGAGAAGAGTGAGAGAGGGAGTCATTCAAATGTCTGGGGGAAGAGTCTCCCAGCAAGTGCAAAGGCCCTGAGGTGGGACCAAACTTTGTGTAGTCAAGGAGAAATGAGGTCAGTGGGCTGAACAATTATTCTCAGTGGGGCATCAGTGCCCCCTAGAGGGCATTTTGAAAATGTGAGTGGGCGTTTTTGGGGTTTTGCTTTTAATGATTGGAGGACCCTACTTGGAAGAGGGGTGTTGATGGCAGGAAAGACCATATTTCATTTTGTTTGGAACTTTATCAAGAAGTATTCACCATTTTGGAAAAATATCACATCACCAACAGCAATGCAGTTCTGTATATTAGAATAGCTCCCACAACATGCTATTATCCATCAGCATTTGGAGCTGTCACTTTCACTGTAATTTTCATTACAGGTACAAAGCTTCTTACTACTTCATTATATCCTTGAGCGTAGCCATGCCCCAGGATTTACACATTAAAATAGGTACCATTTTATTATAAATTATTTCCTTGTATTTCTTTTATATTATTTTGGGGGCATTATGTCAATATTTTAAAAATATGGGCAAGTTATATTATCTACACATTTCACTTCAGGATAATAAAAAGGGGCATTAAAAGTATTTATTATCAAAAGAGGGTGTTAGATTTACTAGAGTTGAGATCCTCTATAGTAGAGTAGAGTAAGCAAGGGCAACAGCAGTGAGAAATAAGGTCAGAAAAGTAACAGAAGGGCCAGATGATATGGAGCCTTGTAGGCCAGGGCAAAGACTTTGGCTTAGACTCCGAGTGAGATGGGGAGTTGATGGAGGATTCTGAGCAGAGGGGTGATGTGATATGACTAGTGTGTGGAGAATAGACTTTGGCGTACAGTACTAGAAGCAGAAAGATAGGTCAGAGATTCTTACAAATAGCCCTGGGAAGAGAGGATGGTGCCTTGAATCAGGGTGGTAGCAGTGGAGATGGTGAGAGGTGGTCAAACTCTGGATATGTATTTTGCAAGTAGAGCCAAGAAGACATGTAGAGGAGGCAGACTTGGAGCTGAGCCTTGAGAAGATAGAAAGGACAACAAGTGTGAAGACAAGGAGGTGGGGCTGCATGTGGTGTCTGTAATAGGACTGGAACAGAGGCTGTGTCTTGAAGAAGAGGAAAAGGAAAGAATGGCCAGGGAAGATGGCCTCATATCCCATTCAGAGGCAAAAGGCCATGAAAGCCCAGGAGAAGAATTTTGACATTGAAGCCCAGGAAGGTTTTGGAGCAGGACTGTGAACTGCTTGGCAGCAGGGGCCCTGCTTCCTTCATCCATCTTCCTTCATCTGTCAGTGTGGTCCTAGCACAATCCTTACACACAGGAGGAAGTTGACTGGATGAAGTAATGTATGATAGACCTTAGGGAGGTTAGTCTTTATAGAGAGAATTCCAAATGGAATTATTTTAAAGATTTACAGGATATTTCAGTGTAGTCCTAAACTTGGCTAAAAAACATGAAAACAAGAAAGGCAATCAACTATGAAAGCAAACAAGAGGGGCTGGCCCGGTGGCATAATGGTTAAGTTTGCGCAGTCCACCCTGCGCAGGCCCAGGGTTCGCAGGTTCGGATCCCAGGCACGGACGGACACACCACTTGTCAGCCATGGTGTGGCGGCGTCCCATATAAAGTAGAGGAAGATGGGCACGGATGTTAGCCCAGGGCCAGTCTTCCTCAGCAAAAAGAGGAGGATTGGCAATGGATGTTAGCTCAGGGCTAATTTTCCTCACAAAAAATTAAAAAGTAAATAAATAAAAGCATACAAGAAACATACACTGCTTGGAGGCTGAATGTGCTTTGCCACTTCTGCAAAGATTGCTGGCCTTTAAATGCCAGAGAAGAGCCTTATCAGATGATCAAACACTTAGGAGTTTCACTTCACAATTCTTTCTCTTCATCAGAAATCAAAACAATCATTTTCTCGCAACTTCATTGTTGCAGGAACATATCAATAACAGAAATTGACTTTGTGAGACTGTATGGGACTTTTAAAGAACCTGCTCAATGAAATTGTCGTTAAAAGAGTCTACTCTTCTCCAGCTTTATCGAAAGTATAAGAGGAAACTAGCCAGTGACTGGATCATTTACATAAGCATAGAGCAGCGCTGTGCCGAGCAAGATCCTAGTCAGGCAGCCTTGCTTTCCTGACATAGATCAAAATCCTCCTTTCTGCTCTTTGCTAGGGTTCCATGAAGTGCTTGAGCTGCTGAGGTCTTCTCACCATCCAGACACCCTTCTCTCACATTGCACCTAGCAGCTCATTCCCTCGGGGCTTAAAGACCCAATGCCTGGTTTTTGGCAGCATCTCACTGCTGAAGCGAAGCCATGGAATGAACGTGTGCAGGCTCCTCTGGTGCTTTTGCTCCTGTTACACTCTCTACTACTACTCCCACCAACACCACCACCGAAAGGGATAAGAGGGGGAAGTTGAAGCACTCCTTATATTACGGTGGCCTCTGTACCATAGCCTGTGCCTCACCCCAGCATCTTGTTTCTGGAACCTCCTCCCCACATCACAGGTTCATCAGCCAATGGGGAACAAAGTGACTTGACCACAAAGTAAGGAGTCTTCAGGGTTCAAACCTTATTCAGATGCGGGGGGTTGTGAGTGCACAGCCTTGTAGGTGAAGGCAGCAGGGCACAGAGGAACCATTTATTAGTCAAGCACTCTGGCTCTTGTTGCTTCTTCTCCCTACCCACAGCCTAGGTCCCAAGTGTGGGATTTCCCAATCCTTTCATGTCAGCCCAAAGTTCTAGGTCCACTAAGTCACAGGTCAAAAATGCTCTCTTTCACATATTTAACAATTTTTTTTGAGTTTTTACCTATTATGGGCCAGACTCTAGGGATATAGTGGCAATCAAGACAGACTTGTACTCTCACAGAAGAGGCAAGAAATGAGCAAATGGGAGGAGTGCTATTGAACATCAAGAACAGGGTGCCATGGGAGCCCAGAGGATAGGGACTGCACCTCGTCTAGGGTTCAGGGGAATTTGCTGTGAGCGAGTGAGGCTGAGGCTGAGCCCTTAGAGAGAAAGAGGATTCGGACAGGTGAAGAGGAGAACAATCACATGTTATTATGTGGGGGATAAAAGCAGGTTGTAAAACATACTGATAGTAAATTTTTAAAGAAATATACATATGGACTTAGAGTGGAAAGTCCAAAAGGATGTACTTCAGACATAAATAGTGGTTATCTCTGGGTACTAGAATTATGAATTATTTTTAGTTTCTGCATAATTTGAGGTATTTTCCAAAATTCCTACTATCAGCATGTTTACATCTATAGTCAGAAAGTAAAATTTGATCTTATGCAAAGCAAACCTGTCTCTGCTTCAGCGACTCCAGCCCTGACCCAGTGACTGTGTCCTCCTCTGAATTACTTCCAAAGTGCTCTTCTCTGGGCTCTGGTGGCCAGCCAGCGAACAATATTCTCACAGCTGCTCCTTGATTTCAAACCATTGCTGGTTGACTTACTCCTGGTCAGTTAATGGAATCCTCTCCTGGGAGCCCCTCTGTAGCTCCACATGCTGCATCAATCAGCCTGTCGCCTCGCCCGTCTTCTTACATTTTCTGAGCCCCGATTTCTCAACAGCCCTATTTTTCTTTCCATAAATCCCCTTCCCCAGAACTGCCATCAGAGTCCACCAGAAGGCTTGTCATGGAGATGGCCTGCAAAATAATTCTTAAATGCTACAAACATTGTTAAAGTCTATTTTCCATTATGAGCACTTCTGGCCCAGACGAAGAAGGCTACTCTCAAGTCCATCCATATGTGATTTTGAAAGACTTTTCTCTATCATCTGTGGCCCGCTAAGGATATTTACTCATTTCCTCATTATCTCCCCCAGCTAATATTTCACTTCTGAGGCAGTAATGGATTTGAAGCCTCACTCTTGGGTCTATGTGATGTGCAGAAGCTAACACATTGGAATGTGCAGAAGGTAGGCTGCCCTTCCTCCTTTTCCTTTTACAGGCTAGTACAACCCAAATTCAGCCATTCCACTTTTCTGGTTCGAAGCTATACTGCAGTGACTGGGAAGGTTGCCTGGAACCTATAGGGAATAGGTGGAGGCCAGGTAGAGGCAACATGACTCTCACTGGCACAACTTCCTCCATATGCCCTCTCCCTGGTGCCAGTCTCTAGTGTTTTCCAAACCCTGTGTTTGACAGCTGCACAGCTGCTGAGCAATTAAGCCTAGTCATCTCAGAGAATTTGCAAAGGGACAAAGATAAAGGCTCTCTCCTCCTGCTCAGGCCACGGTCTAGGAAGTTATGTGGAATTATTATATGGGAAGCCAGAAGGCACGAAAGGACAGAATACTAAGTGAGTTCTAGAAACTGCTCTCCAAGAGTCTATCACAGACTCAAAGAGTCTTAAAGTTGGAAGAGACTTTCATAAATATTTTCACCATGACTTACGATGCTTATTTGCTGTCTCTGAAAGATAGGAACCAAGTTATGGTCTGTTGGCCCCTCACTTGATGAATAGAGGTGTTTACTTCTCAGCCTTATAGCTAGCCAGTGGGAGGCTGCTCCAGAGGCCACCAGATGGATAGCCCATAATGATATCTATAAGCAAAATCAGCTGCAGCTAAGTCAGCCAAGTCAAGGCTTACCACCCTTCGGCTGATTAGCATGGAGATGCAACGTCAGTTCTTTTCAGTAGTGTTCAACCCAATTGGCCCCTCCCATTTTCCAAGGCACTCCCACCCCATTATGGCCTTGTCTAGTCTCAGCTTTCTTCCCTTCTCTAGCAACCCCTGGGGATGGTATGGAGAAAGAATTGGTGTAAACAGATTTATTTACAAGGAAAGGACTGTTCCAACTGAAACCTTATAATTTTATGACCAAAGTGCAACAACGTTTTGGTTTGTATTGATGGTTGAGGTTTTCTTTCTTTTATAAATTATCCACTTCATATATGTGTTTAATATTAAAATTCTGCCTCTTGATGGCCAATAGACACATGAAAAGATGTTCAACATCACTAATCATCAGGGAAATGCAAATCAAAACTACACTAAGATATCACCTTACACCAGTCAGAATGGCTATAATCACAAAGACAAATAACAACAAATGCTGGAGAGGTTGTGGAGAAACGGGGACCCTCATTCACTGCTGGTGGGAATGCAAACTGGTGCAGCCTCTATGGAAAACAGTATGGAGAGTCCTCAAAAAATTAAAAATAGAAATACCGTATGATCCAGCAATCCCACTCTTGGGCATCTACCCAATGGACATGAAATCAACCATCACAAGAGGCGTATGCACCCCTATGTTCATTGCAGCATTATTCACTATAGCCAAGAAGTGGAAGCAACCCAAGTGTCCCTCGACTGATGATTGGTTAAAGAAGATGTGGTATATACATACAATGGAATACTACTCAGCCATAAGAAAAGACACAATTGTCCCATTTGCAACAACATGGATGGACCTAGAGGGTATTATGTTAAGTGAAATAAGCCAGAGAGAGAAGGACAGACACTGCATGAACTCACACATATATGGAATATAAATGAACACACGTACAGAGAGAACTGATTGGTGGTTACCAAGGGGAAGGGGGGTGGGCGTGGGCACAAGGGGTGAAGGGTTACATCCACAAGGTGACGGACAAACGAAAATGTACAACTAAAACCCCACAGTGTTATAAACTATTAAGACATCAATAAAAAAAATGGTAAAAAAAAATTCTGCCTCTTAGGGTGGTAGGTAACATTTAAAAATTTATTTAGCACTTTTGACCAAGGAATTTCAAGTACTTAAAATATTGGCTTACACATTCCACAGATTCATTCTAGACCAGCCAAAAGATAGTAAAGCCAAATGTGAAGAATGGATCTCTAGGGGGGACTGTTTTATAACCCTAGACTAGTCTTCCCAGTGAGTCTCAATCTTTTGCTGGGGGTAGGGGGTGAAGGAAGGGTGTATCAGAATCTCTAAAGAAGGGGACAGAGGTAATGTGTGAAATAAAATAACAATATTCTTACAATTTAAAAAAATATCAACTATAGAGAGTAAAGCTCTGAAAAATCTGCCTGGCTGGAGAGAATGTGCAGAAGATACAGTAAAAAATATTATATAAGGACTAAGTAATAAAAAGAAAACAAACATTGCCTGGCCAAGATCCGTGCCTTTGACACAGGAAAACCAGGTGAGAGGCCACTGACAGGTCAGCACAAATCAATCCACACCACAGGCAACACTCTCCCCAATGCAGCCCCTTCTGATTGCTAGAAGACCAGCAGGGCAAACTGCTAAGTCAGAGCGAGCCGCTGGAACCACAGCTGTACTGTTATCCTTGAGGGCAAACACTAGATCTTGCCCACAACTCCATCCCCAATGGCTGGAGCTCTGCCTGGCAGAAAATAGTTTCCCAGTAAATAAATGTTTCTTATATAAATATACTATAAAAAGAAATAGATCAGCAACATCTCAGACATGTAGTTAATCCACTTTATACCATATTTTCCCTCTCTTTATACTCAACAAAATAACTCATTTGAAGAGCAGTAGAAGATATACCAAGCAAACACACAGTACCTTGAATAGCAGTGGTATAGTAGGCACTCAATAAATATATCTTGTATGAATAATTGTAGATGTGACTTCAAAGGAAATATGTACTGAGAAGATACCTTACAAATAGTAGACCCAAATTGCTGCTTGATTATCTATCTTGTTTTAGCTTCTTGTTCAGAAATGTAACAGGTCAATCAAGACAAATCAAGTTGGTTAAAAACAATGGCTACTCTTACCAAGGACAGATGGACCGCATTCTTAATGCCTACATAAAGTTGAATATGCTCATTTTTTTCCTGTCTATGATCCATCGAGGAATACTGCAAAATCATTCCAGGAGCCATATTATATCCAAAGAACCAATGGGGAAAAAATTAGTTGTTGAGAATGAAAGTAAAACATCAATGGCTGTTTGTATTTTCATGCACAATAATGCTATTTTCTCAGTATGAAGTCCGGTTTATATTACTTTCATCATCAGACCGAACAGACTTTTAAAGAAATAATCAAATGAAAGGTGATTTGTTTTCTTCCAATGTAGGTATTTACATATAACCACTTGCTCAATCTGAAGAGCTTCCTCATTTCTCCTCTGTACTGTGGGGCCATCTCAGAGACGGTTTGCATAAGTAATGCATTTATTTACTAATCTTCAAAGAGTCTCTATTTTTCCTGCCTTCCCACTGTAGTCATTAGGGGTCACAACCCTGCAGGAAATATGGGCTGCCATGGTAACACAAAATGTCTGCTGCTGGGCTTAGCGTAATTCCTCCCTAATAGAAAAACAACGAGCAGTAAATCCCATCTTTGATAAACTGGCTTATTGTTGTATGGAGCCTCTACCTGGGAGGTGGAGGTCCCTCAGAGCAATTTTAAATGATACAAATGCGATCGGCATCTGGACTGATTTCTCATTTTGCACAATGAGCTGAATAAAATTATACCAGGTCAAGTCAAATTCCTTGTCACATTTAAAAATTCATTGGCATTGCACTCAGTTATCTGTTGGGCACATTTATCAAATGCTATGTGGCACTGTGCTAGGGGCTGGAACAAAGCAAATCATTTCTTCAAATCGCTTTTAATCCTCATAGAGAACTACAAATAAAATGCACCAACTCCATCATTTCCAACTATTTAGTAACGATAGCTATTTTATCAGTTTACAATCTTGTTTATTGAAAATGGGATGAGCCTGCTCGTGGTTAGCAGACCAGACATAGGAAGATATTCTAATACTGACTTCAAAGAGAAATCATATACAGTCATCCCTCAGTATCCCCGGGGCATTGGTTCCAGGACCCTGCGCTGATACCAAAATCTGTGGATGGTCGGGTCCCTTAGTCGGCCCTCTGTAAACGCAGGTTCCGCATCCACGGATTCAACCAATGGTCGCGGTTGGTTAATTCCGTGGATGTGGAACCCGTGGATACAGAGGGTCGACTGTACAACAACAAGAAAAGGCTCTCTCGCTTATATTTGGGAACAAAAGAAATATAAAGTAATAAAAGGAAGAGCCGCTGCCAAATTATTTCTTCTGAAAGGGAAGTGTTCAGAAAAATATCCTGAAATTAGCTATGATTACACTGTAAATGCTCAAAATCACAGTCTTCTCAAAGTACACACTCATCAACATGTGCGCCTTTGAGGCCCAGTCACGTGATCACCCTCTTGGGCATTGACAGGAACATCCATTGGAGAGATGATGGTTCTTCTCTCAAATGGCACTAATGCCCTCCTAAATCTCTAAGGCACACTTGGCATCTGTTGTTTAGTTCTCCTGCTTTCCATTACACTCCAAATCTTACCCTCTACTCACCCAGCCTGCTGGGCTCACTGTTCTCTGAACATACCATACCATCCTGCACCCATATCACGGCACACACTATACCTCTTACCTGGAATGCCTTCCCCCTCCCTGTGTGACTAGCCCTCCCAATCAAAATTCTATGAAACCTTCATATTTATTATCATACATTTGGAAATTTAATTACAGTCTGTCATATATACTGCTTGCCAACTGTTTTCTGTATACAGATCTTGCCTCCCCAAGGAGATTGTAAAGGCCCCAAGAGCAAGCATCAGGAGTCTCTCTTGTTTCATTGGCTACTACACTGTGATGAAGCAAGCTGCCATGATGGAATGGCCCAAGGGGCAAGGAACTGAGAGTGACCTCCAGCCAACAGCCAGCAAGAAACTGAGGCTCTCAATCCAACAACCCTCCAGGAACTAAATTCTGCCAACAACCACATGAGCTTGGGAGCATATCCTTCCCAAGCCCAGCCTTCAAATGAGATCCCAGCCCTGGCCCCATAGAAACTGTGAGATAATAAATGTATTTAGATTTAGCTGCTAAGTTTTGGGGTAATTTGTTACACAGCAATAGATAACTAATACTATGAACCTAGCTACTAGGTTCATAGCAGGGGTTCCATAAATACTTGTTGAATTAGAACTATGTAAGAGAAAATTATATTTTTGGTATATTCTCCAGTGACTTAAGTGTTCGGGGAAATAGCATCACACTTCTTGTTAGGTGAAGGTCAAGACCTTTAAGTGATTATCTGAGTCAGCTGCCAACTTCAGAAAATGAGGGTTAAGTTCAGCATGTCCTGCTTTGGCAGCCCAGGTTTGCGGGTTCAGATTCCAGGCACTGACTTACACTACTTGTCAGCCATGCTGTGGCGGTGACCCACATATAAAGTAGAGGAAGACTGGCACAGATGTTAGCTCAGGGCTAATCTTTCTCAACCAAAATGAGGAAGATTGGCAAAAAAGAAAAAGAAAAGAAAAAGAAGATGGAGGGTGAAGACCAGGGCATCTATCTCTCATTAACCCCTTCATGGTGTCCACCAAATATTAATATCTGTTGACTTCACACAGAACTCTCTTACAAGAGTTCTCTTGGGTGGACCCAGTTTGTCAGTCTCTACTTTTGATGAGTCCTCACTGCTCACAGAACCAAGTCTAATTCCTCAGCCTGCTGTTCAAGCCCTTTCACATCTGGACCCAAACTACCTCCCCAGCCTTGTCTCTCACCACATATCTTTCTCAGACCCAATGCAGTGAAAGTGATCTTTTAAAGACACAAATCCGACCATGTCCTTCCTGTGCTTAAAACCCTCCAATGGCTTCTTCCTATTGCTCTTAGGACGAAGACTCTGCACAGCCTGGCTCCTGCCCACAGCTGCAGCCTTATCTTGTACTACCCTTACCTGAATTCTCTCCTCTCTAGCCACAATGGCCTACTTCAGTTCCATACCAGTTATGTTCTGTCTTGCCACAGAGCCTTAAAACGTGCTGTCCCTTTGTCACCTGGTTAGCTCCTTCTCATCCTTCAGCTATCACCGTAGCCTGACTCCTTCGGGAAGGCATTTGCTGACTTTCCTGACAAGGTCAAGCACTACATTCTCGGCTCCCATGGCACCACATACTTCTCCTTTCTAGGACTTGTCATATTTACTTGTGTGACTTATTAATGTTAGTCTCTCTCAATCACTGCCATGGCAGCTCCATAAGGCTGGGCCTTTATCTGTCTTATTCACTGCTGTTTCCTCAGCACTGGGCACATAGTAAGTACTCAATATACATTTTCAAAATAAAAGTTGAATAGAAGTCAATTCTGTTCTTTAAGCTTCAATTTCCTCTCCCATCCAGGGAGAGAGAATCTTCTATTCTCTCTTCCAGCTCTGACTAGTTTGTGATTCCAAGTTGTACACCATCCCCACCTTTCACCTCCAACCCCCAAGGCAGCAACCTTTGTGGATCACTGTGCTCCATCTGCTGAGCCTCCTGAAATAAAGGGCAGATCTTTGGTCCACTTTTCTAGTTCCAGAAACTAAACGTTCAAATTCAGAAGAAACATCAGAGAGTGCAAAAATGTTTCTCATTTGAAGTCAAAAGAAAATCCACGGTTAAAAAAACATTCCAAACTGATAAAAATGTATGAGTCATTTGTTTGTTTAAATGTGATTATGCCTAGGAGCTGTCCACACCTTTCCTGGGGTGAAAAGCTACTTGTGAGTGTAACCTCATGTTCTGATAGCTCCAGCCCAGTGGATGCTCAGGAATGACATTTATCAGTCTCTTTTGGAGGGCATCACTGAGAACAGAGCTTCAAATGAAAACAGAGATGCACCTTTTTAGGTCATAAATTCCCATAATGTCATACCCGGAAGCACCCAAGAGATAATCTGCTCTAACCTCCTCACTTTACAGATAGGGAAGCTGAGGACTAGAGAAGGAGAGTATCCTGCCCAAAGTCACAAGCCAGTCAGTTATCTCCCAAAGATTCCAGTGCAGAGCTGGGACTAAAAACCAAGATTCTTGATGCCCAACTTCTTTGGTTGGTGTCATTTCTTGCACTGTCTCTATGAAAATCTGCTCATTTTCTTCTGAATCTCTTCCTGCCTCTCAATAGCATTTCCTTGTATGCCTTAGATTTAGAAAAATTTTAATCAAATGAATGCTAAAGAGAAACAAATATCTGAAGACTAAATCTCTGACTGTTGTGATGAGGAAATGGAAGTACAAAGAACTCTTGACAGTTAGAGAGGGCATCCAGAAAACTTCATCTCCGACCTCCCTCCAATTCACAAATCTCACAATTATATAATTGGCATATAATTTCCTCCATAAAACTTCTATTTTCCTCCTAAGAACCATCACATTCTTACTAAGCCAATTGCTCCATCACATCAGCCTTGAAGTGTGTGCAATTCAAATTTATGCCTCAGCAAAATTACAAATTACTACATGTCATAGGCCTTTAAGACCCACTCATAAATAGTTGAAGCTATGAATGTTATATCAAAAAAGCCCATGGTCTCCTGATTCGTTAAAGTGACAGCCTCACCAAAGCTGGATAGGTATTTGAGTCACAGATCCTAATTCAAGGGAGAGACCATGTTATGCCAATGTGAAATCTGAAAAACTATTGGTTCATGAGTTACATGTGAAAGCAGAGAATATGTTGAGTGGGCTTAGAAGAGTAAGGAAAATCAGACCCATCCTAATCATGGAAGAGCTTTCTCTCTCCCTCCTGTCTGGGTATTGGAGTCTGTTTTGTCTGTAGCTATGAACTGGGCATTTGTGCCCAGCCATGTGCTATGCCATGCTGTGGGAATTTATGAAGAAATATATAAACTAGGTTCCTGCTCTTGAGGAGCTTAGAGTGAAGTTGGGGAGTCCAGGGGAGTTCACTGGAAATTGGTAAATAGCGATGTAAGGGAAGAGAGGATATTTAATAGCATTTAGTAGAAAAGAAAAGCATTTAAGCAAGGGAAGATGAGATGGGCTGTAGTAGACTCAGAAGTGTCTTTGGAGGAGCCCAAAAACGGACTAGGGTTTGGCTGCAGGCACCCTAACCATCAAGGGGAAATTCAAGGAGTCCTTTGCCTATTTTAGGTTTTATTTTTGGATTCCTTTGGAAGGGAAAAGAATCCCCAATGTCACCCAGCACAGGAGTTTATACATAGTGGGGGCTTAATAGACCCCCATTTGGGGAAAATGTCATTGAAGCATAACCTACACGCAGAAATGTGCACAAATCATGAGTGTTCCATTTGATGAATTTTCAAAAATTGAATGTGCTCTTGTAAACAGCACCCAGATCAAGAAATAGAACTTGACCAGCACTCCAGAAGCCTCTTCTATTCCCCTTTCCAGTCGCTGCCCACCACCCACCCCCACCCTGCAAGGTTGGGCAGTTTAATTTTGCCTGGTGTTGAACTTTACATAAGTGGAATCTTGCAGCATGACAGTACGTTCTCTTTTGTGTCAGGCTTCTTCCACTCAACATTGAGTTTGTGAAATCTGTCGCTGTTATTGTACGTAACTGTGTATATAGACCTTTCTGGAAGCCATTAGGCAGTTTCATAATGGTTGCACATAGTTATCACGTGTCAGGAACACACAAAATCATCCACTCACTGCTTCTGGGAACAATCAAATAGATATTCAGTAGTGAAGGAAGGAATGAACGAAAGGAATGAAGGAATAGACTGGGCCTCCACAGCCAGGTCCTCAAAGGAAATTGGCTCCCAGCAATTAGGTGAAAGGTGAAGGGGATAAGAGGTCTGAGTGGCAGACCTGATTGAGATTAACATAAACCATTAGGTTAACCCAGAGACAAATAGGAGTGGCACTTGAAATTTACATAAATGCTATACGCAGCCGCAATCAAGGTTCTGTAGGAAGAAAAGAATTGACAAAGAAACTTGCAACCAGAATTGAGGAGTAACAATGGCGACCCTAAGTTTTCTTTGTCTGGCAGGAAAGAAGGGAGATTTTAGAAAAGATTTTTGTGTAGGTTGGTACTGAGGTAATCAGCAGATGCTGGGACTTAATGCCAGCCCTCCTTTGGGGGAAAGATAAATGTGTAAGCCCTGACGGTATTCCTATAAATCATTCCCTCCTCTCAGGTTCCCCAGCCTTTCTGAGCCCTCCTACTGTGTGCCAATCACTAGGCTAGGTGTATGGTGGTGAACAGACCCCGCCTCTGTTCACACAGAGCTCACGGCCACTATTTAACACTGTGCAACAGCAATCTGGCACAGCCATGAACCACACAGCATCCCTCTGGAAGCTTTCTTCACCAGAATGAAAAGTTGCCCGTCACCCTCAGCACTCCTCTCCACTCCACTCCTATGCAGGGACTCTAGATTGGGGTGGAAGTTACACATCATTTAGACCATTTTGTGCTACTCACCCTGCGCCTTAGGAGAAAGGGAATATTTCCCAGGACCTGTAAGAGGCCCGAGAGGAAGGAGATGCATGCTGGGGAGCTAAGACAGTTCCTGATTCTGGATATTTTGTGGATGGGAAATCACCATTATTCCAGAGAGAGCTCCTCCAGGCTGGCTTTGAGTATTTTCTTCCTCTTGCCCTCTGCCCCATCACACACCCAAATCCTAGGACCATAGATTCCTATTCTCTCTTGTGCCTCCCTCTGCCTGGGCATAATGATATGATGTAACTGGGCGTAAGGTCCATGGCTCCCTCCTTGAGGAAAACTACAGCAAGTTGCTTGGGATTTATAATCTGAGATAGGCCTCTGTTTAAGGAGTTCTCAGAAACTTGTGTAGGCTGGAACTATTTCTGAAGGCAAGTGGGACTGGTGGCCAACACCACAACAATAGAAACTGCCCTTTTTGTGCCAAGTACCTCGCACAGTAGCAAAATTATGGAACACCTACTATGGGCCAGACTCTGTCTATAGCCTTTACACTCATTAATTCACCTAGTCTTCACAGCAATCCTATGAAGTAGGTGCTATCATTACCCCCATTTTACAGATGAGGCCATGGGAACTTAAGCAAATTGCCTTAGGTCATACAACTGGTAAATCAGGGAAGCTGGGATTGAAATTCTGGCTGTCTGGTGCTGTAGTTTGTGCTCTAAGCAGTATCCCATGCTCTCTCTTAGGTTCAGTGTCTTATTTAATTCTCTTACCAGTCCTGTGAGGTAGCAGTTATCCCATTTTACAGAAGAAGAGACTGTGGGTCAGACAGACTTGCCTTAAGCCTTAAGTTCTCATAGCTAGCAAGTGACAGAGCAGGATTTGAAGCTCAATCTGTTTCTCTGTAAAACCTCATCTTGAAGCCAGTGAGTAAGTGAAGTAACTCCGAGGTTCAGAGGTAGCTAAGGGTATTCGCTTGGTCTGCCCTGGGTAAGGCTTTGAGCCCCAAGTTTTCACACTTTGTCCACTCTTCACTCAACCAAGGGGAGTGGGGTCAAAGTCCTCTGAGACAAAGATGAGAGATCAAAACTGTGAACCAATTTCATGAGAGGTGGGGGGAAAGGGAACCAATCTTTTCATATTATCAAAAGAAGAATATGGTACAGTGGGTAAAAGCATGCGAATGAGAGTGTAACTAACCTGGGCTTGAGTCTCCATTTCTATCACTTACCAGCCGTATGACCCTCGGTTTTTCCACCTGTAAAATGAAGATAATAGTTCCTACAACATACAGGTTTGGAGGGTCATTAAGTAAGAATTCATGAAAGCCATTTATTGCAGTACCTGGTTTAAGGTAAATGCCCCCCCAAAATGGCTGTTAGTATTAGTTTTAGTTCTCCTTCTTGCTATTCCATTGGTTTTCCCTCCCTGGGCACAAAGGAAACCCAATGTCTAGTCTACAGTCTGAAGCCTAGAGATGCCAGTTTCCATTTGAAAGACGTGCAGGTATGGAGGTCATCAAGATGAGGACAGGGAGGCAGAATGCCCAGAGAGACCAAAGCCACTTTCAAGTGCAACATGAATTTTCCAAATCTCAACTCATTCTCTCATAGACTGGCTGGCAAATGAAGACTTTTCTAAAACTCTAAACCAACTTTTATTTTTGTAAATGAAAAGATGCTGAAGTATTTTGTAGCTCCTGAGAGCAAACTGTTCCCCTGGTCTTTAAGTGTGCTTAGCAAAATGATAAATGATTACACATAGAGCCAGGAGAAGATTGCCCTTTAGGTTTCCAAGATAATCTCTTCCCAGAAACAATTTATGTTGAATGTTTTATAGCTTCATGGGTACAGAGGAATACCACCTCCTTGCTGCCTTGAAGATAGTGAGTTCAAAGTGGGTGACAGGGGTCTAGGCAGGCCAGGGGTTGCTGTAGCTGACCATCCCATGGGCTCCGGTAGCTGTAAACTAGAGTTATTTAGGCTTGTTTGGCAGCAATCAAGAGTGGTTTGTGCAGGCCTGCTTGCCTCTTACCACTCCTCAGGAGATGACGGTAGAGCTATGGACTGACTGTATTTCTAAAAGCCTCGGATCTTTTTATAGCACCGGCCAGAAAAGCCACCTCTTTTTCTTCCTAACTTCTTGAACCAGAGTTCCAAATACCACTTAGGACTGAGCTCGGAATCAAACATTATTGCTGATAATAAGAATTTTAAAGTGCTATTTATTGTGCTGGGTACTGGGCAAAGCACTTTACCTGCATTAGCTTATTCAATGTTCATAACAACCTTCTGGGGTTGGTCCTTGTGATGACCCTTCATTTTATAGAGGAGGACACTGAGGCCTGGAAAGGTTAAGTAACTCCTGAAGTGCTCACTAATTGGAAGTGGCAGAGCTAGGACTGAAACCCAATTTATTTTGACCAAAGATAGAATGATGCTTCCTTTGGGGGGGAAAAAAAAGAACTTTCTGGATTCTGGTGATTGCTGCCATTTTAGAACTTAGTCAATTTGTGTACATATACCATAGCACTAGGTCACCATTCTCAGCATCTCACAGCAACTCCTACCGGAAACGGAATCTGGAGCGGGAAAGTCCAAAAACCCAAATGTGGTGGAGAAAGAAAATGAAATGGTTTTATGACACTTTTTAGAAACAAAACAACATTTATACATGCCATGCTTCTGTTGTCTCAATATTAAATTTAAAAAAGATCTCTTGCAAAACAAATTATTTTAAAAAGTATAAGACCAGAAAGCACATATATAATGATTATAGAAACACAAAAGTGTTTCCATGGAAGAGAAATTTTAAATGAATTTCAATGAAGCAAAAATAAACAGAACACTGAATGCTTTTATTGGAAATGAGCTACACCTGAAGAATTACTTTGCAAGCCCCTGAATTTCAAGTTCTAATAGCTGTCAGATAGCATTGTCATACTGTGGAGGAAAATGTGCTCACTTTCTACAGATGGGCCTATTTCTGGCACTTACTAGCTGAAAAATCACTTGTAAAGAATTAGGTAAAGGATAATATGAAAGGCCTCGGGATTCAGGAAGTACTTTCTTCTGGATTTCATTAAGTCTAATGAGTCAGATCAGTTTGGAGACTTCGAATTTTGTGTATAGTATTTTTTAAGGAACATCTATTGGATCCCTAATAAAAGAAAAACACACACAATTTTCTGTCCCCTGTACACCTCCAAAAAAGCTCGTAAAAATATACCTAATGCTTGGCTTGAGCTCACTTGAAAATCCTAGTGTGCAGCCGTACTGAAGGTCTCTTATCTTGAAATGAGAGCCTGACAAGGAAATCACTACGGCATTTGTATCCCAAGTCAGTCTGAAAATGTCATGGCTTTCATGAGAACTCAAATTGATTCAGCACACACTACCTGCAAAACACACTATACTAGGTGCTGGGAAGGGCAAGGATGACTAATGCCCAGCCAGACCCTGCCCTCAAATAGCTCTATCATCTAGTAGGGACACATGGAATGCACAACAGGGAGTCAGATGCCTTGAACAAGCCTCTCTGGGCCTCCATTTCATGTCCATAATGTGACACCAGCTAACGGTCTCTAATTCTATGAACGTGAATACCCCTGGAATAATACAGACCACAACTGCTGGAAAAGTTCAGAGGAGGAGAAAGGCTGCTGCGCATGAATACATCCTACAACCTCACCCCCAAAACACATACATGGCACTGTGCTGAATGGCATCTTTAAATTATTTCTGAGGGAAAAGCTTGGAAAATTAAAAATGGCACTTTTCAGGCTATAGTCAGAAGGAAGCAGGTACCTCACGTGATTGCCCCATACTCTGAGTAATTTACGCAGGTTGGAGTGGTCAGTCCATAGAAACTGTGTCTACACAACTGTAAACATCCACACAAATCCAGAGCATCAACTCAGTGATGCTTTCTACCCACAGTTGTTTGGGATCTCGTAAATGCAGCCTCCAGATCAAATGAGCAAAATGCATATTTTTGATTTTCTGTTCATTAGGTATTATTCTGTTCAATTAGGAGTAGGATTTGCAATTCTTAAGTCTTATGGAGTTGATTCCCTTCTCAAAACCCAATTTATAGAACTTTTCTACAGTTCAGCATGGTGATAAGTCTAGTGATAAGACAGCTGTCATGCCCTCCCCACCCTAGCAATTTCCTGAGAGCATATTGTGTGCTAGTCATTGTGTTCGGATCTGGGGAGGCTCCAGAGAAGGATGACACTCTGTGCTTGCTCTTGACGATTTCTCTGCCTGGTGGGGAAGACAGAAATCTAAACCAGGGGTTGCCAATTTTTTTTTTCAGTTTAAAATGGGGCCTTATACTGAAGAAAGGTTGATAATAAATGGTTTAGTGTGGGGGATTGAAAGCTCAAATGGTCACAGGACCTAGGCAAGTAACAAGGCGGGCCTGGTGGAGACTGGCAAAGTGGAGAAGGTTTGCCCTGTGGGGTGGGGGAAGCCACGACTCAGGGCTAGTAAAGGCATACCATGCAGAAATGATGATCCAGGGTTGCCAAAGCTTTTGCTTCTTCTCCCCAAATCCAGAAATCCTGATTTCTTTTATGATGTGCTATCTCTCTCAATTTTTAAATGTTGGCAACTAATTTAAAACACATTTTTAACACTGTGTAAGGGCCAAACAGAAATTATCTGTGAGCCCCCACAGAAGTCTGCAGGCTGCCAGTCAAGTCATGCTGATTGAGTTTTTGCAGCTAACTGGCCACGTGACTCAGTGAAAGTCATTTGACTTCGTCTCTAGGCCTCAGTTTTCTCAACTGGAAAATGGGGATCAATATCTACGATCTCAGACTATGATAAGGAATATAAGGAGATTAAAAATGTGAAAATGGTGAAGAAAAGATGTTTTAAAAGTACAAAGCGTGGGACTCCTGAGACACTCCAGCTTTGGTTGCTTTGCCTAACCAGTTCATCCTAAATCAAAACAGTCCCAGTGGTTACAAACAGATCCTAAATGTCTCTTCATGTTTTGTAAAGTGAGACGGAGCATTTCTATATGGGTGAACTTATTTGAAAATGCACCTGATTCCACATGACATAAATACTGGGTTAATGGGTTTTGAGTAAATAATAAAACTACATTCATGTGCATCTGATTTGGCAATTATTTAGAATCATAGTAGACCCCATCTATTGCAGAGGGGAGAATTGGCCTTTCTCAGAACTACTGATTAGCACTTTGTTCTCACTATTCACACCGAGAGAACTCAGTTTTATAAATAGAGAGATTGGTATTGTCTCCACATCAGTTCAGGGAAATGTTTTAAATTGTGAAGTTTGAAACACCTCTTTAATTCCACTCTGGTCATCCACTCCTAATCACATCACTCAAGCAACCCGGACAAATAACACTGCAATTTCTAATAAACAGCTGCATTAAGGCCAGTTAAGCTGGAAAGTCCATTGTGAATTTAGAGATTGCAGTTCTGCTGAATGACAAGTCAAATCAGTCCTCGAGTTTTATCTCAGCTATTCTACTTGTCTATGTTAGAGAAAAAACATGTAGCTCTATGTGGTTTCTTTAAGATTAAATTTTGTTCTGTGGTATTAGTTTACTGCCTCAAATATCAAAAACCAACTTTGGGAACGTGCTGTAAGAATTCGGGCAAGATGCATATTTTTCAGTCTCTGAAAATAGCTCTTTTTGGTAAGATTCTTATGTAGAATGTCTGGTTTTAGAATAATGTCAAGTTTCATTTGAAAAGAAATTTTGCTTTTTGAAAACTCTTCTCCTTAATTCCATCAGTTTTTCTATACTTCTTTCCTGTCTTTATAATCAAAGAGACCAAGATGTCTCTTTCATTCTGCATACAGAAATCAAGCTGGATTATGGAAAAAATAAAAATAAAATTTGTGATTGAAAACTCCCACAGATTGTGCCCGTGTAGGCAAATCAAGCTTTTAAAAGAAACGACCTATCTAATGTGAAACCTCTCTATAAAGAGTTTTCAACGAACACATCATGCCAGGGAATAGATCAGGGACCCTTGCAGCTGTGATTTCGATTCTTTTTTTTTTTTTTAATCCGGAGATAGCTTCCCTAAAGGAGAATAGCTCCTTTGGAGACATTTCTGTGTTTTAGATTCTTTCATAAGCTCTCCTTGGCCACTAATTTGCTTCCATGGAGAGGTGACTTGAAAATACCACAAAAATAAGCCATTGAGCATGTGGACAGATACATTTTTAAGCATTAATAAACTGACTTTTTGGAAAAAAATTAAAGCAAGAAAAGTCTCTATCGCTTATAGATGTGAAATCTCGTCATAAGAAATGCTACCAAAAGAACTGAAAAGCATAGATCAAAAACTGACCTACTTCTTATTATTTTGCCTGGTCTGACCTCATACAAATACCGCCATATGCATAGTTCTTCAAAATGGAACAATATTTAAAGCCAAGGCAAGACCCCCCCAAAGCATAGATTGAGGCCACAACAAAACACAGGTTATCAGCAGAATGATTAATTGCATTTTTAGATCTTGGCTATTCTGGTTTTCTGTTATTCCATTATGTACAACACCTGATTTAATCAGTCATAGCGACCCTTTGTCAAAGTGGCAGAACCTGAAGAGCACACAGAGAAATAAAATATTTATATGAATATCTATATATCTATACAATATTTTTTACATAAACAATTTACAAAGAATTACCCTGAAAACAGGATTTTCTTTTTCAGTGACACTAAGGAACATTAATTCCTTAAAGCAGAAGCAATATAGTGCAATTATTATTAACTAAACAACTACTATTTTTTAAAATATATGACTTTGAGAATATCCAGTTGGAGGGAGCAATGTTTGTTGACCAGATTTTAAATATTTTACAACCAAGCTAAACATCCTTTACAATCCATGTGAGGGAGAACCCCAACAAACAAAAAGCAACAGTAATTTTCCTTCCCTGCCTTTAAGTGGACATTTCAGTATGTGCTAATCACTACACTGTTGATAATAAAAAGATATGCAATTCAATAATCCTATTCTATTTTTATTTCAAATAAACAAGAGTCATACAAACTTCTCAATATTGCCATATTTTAAAATAAAATTAGAGCTCTCTTCCAGAACTACACATAACAATTTATTGTACCTGAATATTTACTTCAGTTGAATAAAGTCCATATGTTTCAAATAAACCTGAAAGACATTTGTTTTTTTAATCTAATTCTCCCAGTTAAACAATATACTAATTAGTCACATATTTCATAAAAGTTACAGGGATGTAATAGCAGCTTGTAAATTGCCCTGCATTGCATAATATATGATTCCATAAATCATCACAAACCATAAAATAATGAGCAAGACCAAAGGCTGGGTAAAAATTAAACTATAAAACACTGTTGCAACTAAATTTATCATTTTATCTTTTTTTAAGAAGCAATGACTAGACATCAAAACATAAAAGAAGAAAATGTTGTCTGTAAAAAGACAACCCATTTTGTTTAGATTTCAGCCATCTTTGGAAACGGTAGAGATACACAGAGAAAACAGCATCATGCAGCCACTGATTTCCATTTTTAAGAGGAATTAGCTAACCAACCAGTTCAGATTTGATTACATATAAAAGGTCTCCATTTCACGTGGGGGAGGGAAAGGGGCACAGGATCAGGGTGATGGGAAAAACGACATAAATGGCACTTATTCAATCATTAACAAAATTAGAAATCGAACTGGTTTTTACTCCTCAAAGGTGACAAAGCAGAAGCATCTACTTGCATTGCATATATTTACAACCTCATTAAGAATATTTCGTATCTCCCTACTTTCTTCCACTAAGTTCCCTTTACTGGAATCACAGAAATGAGGTAGGATTAACCAAAATGTACAATTTGAAAATCCTTCCAGAAAATGCCTTCTATTCTCTTTGTTTATTCCTTTTGAATTCTGTGAGCTATAGTACTCAATCTCTAAATTAGCTGCTATTTGCCATAATCCGCCGATTCCCTCTTTCTGAATCCTTCTCTCAGAAAAGCCAGTACAGAATGCTGAATTTTTTCTATCTAGACACAGATACATAAAAACAAATACTCTTATATTTACTAAGTGTCTTAGACAACAAATAGACAAACTTCTATTTTAAGACAATAAACCAAAATTTCAATGAAAAATACTATGAGTATTAATATTGATAGCATATATGCAATTTTTCTTTATATTATTTTTCAAGTAAAATATGTTCCTTGTTTGCACTTACACTATCAAACTCCAAAGAAATCACATGATACCAATAGAAAATTCCATTCAGATATCAAAACGGTCTTACCAAAATACCTGAAACTACCCAACCGACTTTTTCAAATAACAAGTTTTTAAAGTCACACACATATTAATTATACTAAAAACCTCTCCAAACTTCACCTAATTTCATTTATAACCTCCAAAGACATCACAACTTCTTTAATACCCTGGTGCCCCCTTTTGGTGTAGATAGATCAAGGCATTTTTTTCAATTAAAAAAAATCATATACACTGTATGTATTCATTCACAAGACAGTAGCGTTCAACTTGGGAAATGTCAATTCACACTGCAGATGGCTCATGGTTATTAGAGCTTTTGTTCTGCATTGACTACTACCAGTTATTGATCTAAAACATGTGCAAACAAACAAAGCTAACTCTTTGAGTGGGAAAGGAAAAGTGTCCTTTCCCTTAGACAATTGGCATAGCACCACTCAGATTCCTTGAGTTCTCATCCCAGTCTTCATGGTAAATAAGTGACCCATTACCTTTGCTACAGGACATTCAATGGCTCGCTGACGGCTGCATTCAGAAGATATTTTTTGTCTTCGATACATTTATGCTGTATGTCTGTCTATCATCCTGAGGAAAGAAAGGCTGGTGAGCATGTATAGATCTCAACAGCTATTGACAAACAGCAAGTCCAAGCATGGAGACACAGTCTAGTAAACAAGCTTTGTCAAAGGGGGAAATAAAAGTTAGCATTTTAAAGAGTTTGACCAAAATTTAAGAAAAGGAAAAAATGAAATATCCTTACGACTTTTCATATGTTAGAGCTGGTAATTATGCCTCAGAAATAAGTTCTTTCCACGTTCAACAGCACTGTGTGAAGAAGACGAGCTGATTTCCAGCAGGGATATTGAATCCTTCCATCTGAAGGACCAATCAAGTGTGAAGTACAGTATAGTTTTAGATTCAATTGAAAGGAAAAAGCTTGACTACTAGTTCATAGCATGACAACTTTCATGGATTAGTTCAGACCCTATTCTCCTCCCTGAAAGGGTATCACAGCATGAAGACAGTTTTCAATGCACTAAACTTTAATAGCTGAGTGGGGGAGCCAAAGCTTCCCTTTGGTCTCTATAGAAACAGTATAGCCAAAATTTGAGGCAAAATTAAAGTCTTTGGTCTTAGGTGCTGTATCTCCCCTCAGAGGTTCCTTTTCACAAACACTTTGGCCCTTATCAAATGTACACTCTTTTGGGGGCTACTGTAAAAGGGAAGAGGCAAAACCTACTTCATTATTTTTCCCTCTGAACTCCACACAGGCGGCCATTTCAATGAAACACCAGCGAACCAGATGTGTGGCTCCCACTGTCAAAGGCAGGTGGAATCATCTTTAAGGAAAGACTTTACTCTTTGTTGTGTTGGTGGTGGTTTCGATTGTTGACAGAAAGCACTTCCTGCTCATCTCTACGACCACTGCACTGTGCCCGCAGCACTCAGGCTGCAGCAGGCCCCTCCCCTCCCTCTTCTCCCTCTGCCTTCTCCACCCATCTCAGCCTTTGGGATTTTCCCACAGCAGCCTCCATAGCATTCTCTGAATTGTTCCCCCACCCCTACCCCCACATTATAACAGTACATTTTCAGACGAAAGAGGTGTTTCAACAATGCTGAAGGGGTGTTAAAGGTGGCACAAATCAGATACTTCATTAAGAATTTACCATGCTTGAATTTTCTTTGTCAGAATTCCCAGTAAAGTCACCAAGACCCTAAAACTTAAGGATTTTCTTCTAACAATACAGTTTTACTTCCCATTCATGTTAGCTGTGTCTGAATCTACCTAAAACATTGTTTTGGTTTTTTTCTTTCTTCCTTAGTTACAACTTCATCTACAGGTTCAGGACTCCTTTACTGATAAGAAAATGCAGGCTCCTCATCTGCCTAAGAAAGGGGACTCCAAACGTGTGGTGATGAAGATCGAGGATTCATTTCCCTGGAGGCTCATAACTACCACAGTAGGATAGGGACTGGGGAGACCTCTCATCCCTCAGTGGGGATGATGGGTTTAGATATTGATGAGGAAACTCTCTAAAGAACATGAATTAGGGGATCTCAGAAATGGCTTTCTTCAGGAAATCCTATCAACGGCATAATAGAAGAACTGTCTTGGAAATCTATCAAACCAGCCTTTAAGAACTATTGTTGAAATCAAACCCATACTTGGAGTTCCTTTCTTTAACACTTCACATTCATGTTATGCCAGCAATCCTACAATACAGTTGTTATCTAGCATCTGGACTCCTGGAACCCTCAGGAAACAGCTCAAAAACATTTTTTATAGTGAAAAAGCAACCCCTTGGCATCCAGCATCAAACAACATGACCAAAAGGGACAGCCTGCAGAATTACTCCAAGTGTGAGGTGACTACTTGTTGCCACCCAAAAGGAGAGTGACACCATTAATAGCTGGCAATATACATTAAAGGTCATTTTTCACACGTGAAAGCCAAGAGGCATTGGAGAAGGAACAGAAGGAAGAAACAAGAAGTGGGCAGAGTCATTGACAGCAGAAACAGCAGAGATTAAGAAGTAGGGATGGGGAGGCTACGGTGATGGTGGCAGGGACAGCAATTACAGCTCACAGAATGAGAAGCAGTGATACCCAAAAGTTTCTCAGGGCACCCCAATCAATAAAGTTTCACAGATCAAGTTTCACAATAAAGTTCTTCACTGAGTGGAGAAGAGGGGACATTTGCCACATACAGAGCAAAGTGACAAACTCATTCACACATCCCTCCATCCTATCCATTTATAGCTACATCTATGGAGCACCATATTTAAGAAAGAACAGATGCATACAGAGCCTTGTAGAAATATTTTTGTCAACAGCCATTTACAATTTTAAAGTTGGTGCATAAAGTACCTAGAACATTTACCAATCCAGACAGATTCATTCCTCTGAAGGTGCTATATAGCTGAATGTTTGTGATTCACCGGTTTTATCGTATTGATTGAAATTATTCCCAATACTTATTACTATTTTTAAATGACCTAGCATTGAGCCATGTACACAATAGTCACTTGATAACTGTTTGTTGAGTTGGTGAATAAATCATGAAAAATGTCAATAGTAAAATAACCAAGAAACATTTCCTTTAGCCAGATTCTTTAAATAATTCATTCATGTACTTGTGCATTCAACCAGCATTTATTGGCTGGGTAATGCACAGAATTGGTGCGTGCGTATGGGCGTATGTTGGGGGGGGGGTGCCAGAGTTGACAAAAGTCAACATAATGTACAGCAAAATCCTGCTAGCATCCATTAGTTTAATATCCATCTGTTGGATTCATCAGACTAATATGAAAATACAATCAAGAACTATTTGAAAAATATTCATTTTCACTAATAATAAAATAATGACAATAAAAACAATGAAATACATATTGATAATTACCTGTAATGGAGCTGGTGTGGCTAGACAAACAGCCTTTCAGGAGTGCATTTTGTCAAGCTTAAAAACATGATTAACTCTTGAGCTCAGCAATTCCATTTCTAGGAACATATCCTAAGGTAATAATTAAAGATGTGAATAAAGATTAAACTACAGGAATTTCATTGCAATATTATTTGTATTAATAAAATACAAGACAACTTGAGTCAGGGGCTTGAATACTTTATGCTACAGTCATACAATGAGGTATTAAACAGATTAGAAACCACTTTGGAGAAGAATATTAACATGTAAAGATGTTCACAAAATACCAAGTGAAAAGTTTTTAAAAAGACATTTATTGATTTTGATTGTCAAAGTAACTCATATTTATAATAATTCAAACGAAATTGAAGAAAGTTGAAAGTAAAAGTCCACTGTGGTACCAGAAATAAGCACTGTTAGCAGTGCTTGCTTCCAGACACTTCCATTGGTATACATGCTCCCAGACTGATCTCCTTTGCTTATACAAATGTAATCAGTAAGCTGAACTAACCAAAGTCATGGAACTAATGTAAGTCATGGAATAAAAAGGTATTCCCTATTTATTTCTAATTCAAATTTAACTGGGCATCCTGCACTTTTATTTGCTATATCTGGCAACACTGGTTCAGAGGCAAAACAAGAAGATGAAAAAGAAGTAAGGGAGTCAGGAAAGTTCTTTCTTGACTGACACTGTTGTAAATTGGCTTTTCACTCTCTGGGCCCAGCAGGTGTTTAAAATGGATCCTTTCGTGGATGCTTGTGTGATTTCGTGGATGCTTTTGAGTCCCCGCACTGCAGAGGACCACTAGCCTGCAGATGTCTCATGCATGTGTGGCCCTCATCTGATCCCTGGGGTACGCTCACACATCCCTTGCTCTGGAAGCCTCTGGGAGTGCAGGCACATCCCAACACAGCAGCAATACTCTCGCTCCTGCTGTTAGAGTGCTGGCCAGCTTTTACACTTTCCAGGTGAGAGTCAGACACCATTTCATCATGTCTCCTTAACTGCAGGGGACACATATCAAGCTCTCTAAGTGGTCTCCTGAAATTCCTCTCTCAGGACTCGAGGTAGAGGGAGAAGCACCCTCCACCCCTTGTTCTTGGGGAGGGGGGCTCACAGCACAGCCCTCTTTAAAGAAATCTTCCTTACAAATCCTCCCCTAATTTCCAACAACCAGATCCTTTTATATCCTTACTGTGGGTGAAGGGTTTAAGAGTTTTGAAGTCAGTTATTGGTTCTCTACTTTGAAAATCATACAGAGAGGCCTATCTCACTAATCACTTCAATATCTATTGTATCTTGATGCCTCAGTCAAAACTTCTAATTTGATATCCTGTTACACCAACACTCTTAACTATGGTTCCTCTAGTCAGCTCTCTTACATTCCCCACAATTGAAAACCTCCTTGACTACCCTCATACTCTGCCCTGCGATCACCATCAATATTTATGGTTTCCAATGTCAGTGCTATTTGGCAAGCCCAATGGTTCTTGAAGTGTGGTCCCTGAAACAGCAGTATTAGCGTCATCTGGAAGCTTATTAGAGAAGCTAATTCTCAGCCCACCCGAGACCTACTGAATCAGAACCCCTAGGGGTGTGGGGCCCAGCACTCAGTGTTTTAACAAGCCCTCCAGGGGATCCTGACGCACACTCAAGTTTGAGAACCAAGACTTTAGCCAATGCTCTCTCTCCTACTTTCCAGAGAAGTTATTTCAAGCCTTCATTCTCTTTATACCCCGTTATCCTATAGCCACCTCACTCTTCACTCCCAGCAAACGAACTCAAATTCAAATTCACATAAAAAATGGAAAGCTTCAGAAAGAAATTCTCTAAACTTACTGCCACCAAATCTACAGACCTACCTGTAGTTCTGCCCATCCTTCTCTCCTATTGAAATGGAAGAAGGTACCTCCTAAGGCTAGTCCTACCACCCAAGCTCTGAGTCCCAGCCTCTCTAGCTTCTCAGGAACTTCACTTTAATGATTATTTACTCTCTCACCTAAACCTATAATCTCTCTAGGGTTTCAAAACTCCCATATTAAAAATCTCCGCATCCAACCCTCCTTTTTCAGCGATTACACCAGATCTGGTTTCCACTCCACAGTCAAACTTCTTGAAGAAGCTGTCTAAACTTATTATCTCCATTTCTTCATCTCCACTAACTTCTCACTGGCTTTTGCTCCCCTCACTCTATTGAAATTGCTCTCATCAAGATTACCAATGACCTCCCCATCACTAAGTTCCACTGGACACTTTATGGTCCCTATCTTGCTTGATTTTAGCCCAATGCTGTCCAACAGAAGTTTCTGCAGTGATGAAACTGTTACGTGTTCATGCTGTCAATACAGTATCCAGTAAGCACATGTGGCTACTGAGCACTTGAAATGTGGCTAGTGTAACTAAGGACTGAAGTTTTAACTTTGTTTAATTTAAATTTAAATAGCCATGTATGGCTCGTGGCTACTGTATTGGTCAAGGGAATTCTAGATTATAGGCCACTTCCTTCTCCTTGAAGCATTTTCTTCTCTTTGGCTTTTATGTTGTCAACTCTATACCTCTTCAGGATTCCTTTTCAGCCTCCTTTGTTGGCTACTTCTTTGCTACTCCAGGTCCCTTGATCTTTGCACTTTATACTCTGTCTAGGCTTCAATGGCCACCCATAGGGGGAATTCAAAAATTTGTATACCCAAGGAGAGTTTGTGCCTTGAGCTATATGTGTATATTACACATAGTAACAAAGAGAAATGGAATTACATTTAAACAAAGGTATAGTTAATAAAACTGTATTGTATACTCGAAATTTGCTAAGATAGTAGATCTTCAGTGTTCTCACCACCAAAACAAAAGTGGTGATGGATGTGTTAATTAGCTTGATTGTGGTAATCATTTTACAATGTGTACATATATCAGATCATCATGTTGTACACCTTAAATATATGCAATTTTTATTTGTCAACTATACTTCAGTAAAGCTGGGAAAAGAAAGGAAAACACAGAGATGCACACACACGCGAAAAGTATGGACAAGTTAGCCTTTCTGATAGTACCTTCCTGGAGAGAAATTTGGAAAAATGTATCAATTTCTACTCTCATTAGTAGACTGTAAGACAATCAACCTAACTGCACCCTCACAAGCGATTCAGTTCTGAGTGGCCTCAGGTTCACTCGCTCACACCAAGTTCATATATCAAGACAAAGAAGCAGAGAACACCTCCTACTCTGAGCACTTATCCCAGATCCCTCCATGTTTTCACCCAACTCTTTCCCTCCTGAGCCTAGGTTTCCTGGCTTCCTAAGCCAGCTTCATTTATTTATTTTTGTTTTAGCCTCCAACTTTTTATTTTGAAAAAACTTCAAACCTACAGAAGAATTTCAAGTATAGTATAGTGAACTTTTGCCCTTTATGTGGATTCGTTCATGATTAACATTTTGTCACATTTGACATGGCACATCTCTCTCTCTCCCTCTCTCTTTCTAAACACATGTATGCACACACACACATATTGTTATCATTATTGGGGTTTTTTGCCTATTGTTGTTGTAATTTATTGCTGTTGTTTTCGCTGGGCCATTTGGGAGTAAGTTGCAGATATCTTGAACTTTTGTCCCAGGATACTTTCCCGTGAATCTCCTAGGAACAGGTACATTCTCTTGGATAAATATAGTTAAATTATCAGGTGCGGGAAGTTTAGCATTGATACAATATTATTATTTAGTATGCAGACAGTCCATATACAAATTTTATTAATGATATTCTTCATAGCAATTTTCTTTCAACCCAGGATCACATGCTGTGTTTAGTTCTCAGGCCTCTCCTAAGCCAGCTACTTTTGGCCATTTTGGTTCTGCTACCCTACCAGACTTCTATCTCAAGAATGGTAAGATCATCTTTCCCAGCCTCACTTGTCTGAGACAATTCAGACTACGTACGACAACCTCAGGAACCATTCCATTCTATAAAGAGGATCCAAGAACTGAAGAGTCACCTTTCTGTAATATTCTATAATACCCTGCCCTATGGGAGGGAGAGTGCTGGCAATGGATTTGTCCAAAAGAGGGCACTGCCCACAGTGACTGTGAGGTCTACCTACAATATCTGAGAGTAGTCAAAGTCAACCCTCAAGGTAAGCCCCAGCCCCAGGTGAGCTGGGCCACCTTATCTCCACTCACCTTGAAGTTGATGGCAGCTTCAAATAGCAGTAAGCAAAATTCTTCCCCTAGACTGAGCACTCTGATGGAGAATGACCATTAGCAGGCTGAAAACGCCTTCAGAAAGCAGTCGTGTCACATGGAATGACCATGATACAGACCATCTCTACATGTTTCATGTAGCAGACCACACCATCTGAATAGTCACTGTACAGAAGAGAAAAAGAACCCTTAAAACTGACCCTCCTGGACCCAGGAGATCACTTCCTTAGAGCAGCCATAGCAAATAGAATATGCCCTGGACAGTGTGTGCTTAACAAAGGCTGGTACAATGTTACAAAATAAATTATATTTACAACCAGACCTCTCCAGTCTCATATGCCTAACTGCCTATTTAACATTCCTTTACGGTTATCTCCAACTTAACAACACCAAAGAAAATTCCTGGATACCATTCTCCCAAAAGCCTATCCTTTCTCCAGTCTTCTTCATCTTAGTAGATAGAATTCTCATGCACCCAGAAAGCTGGGGGAACTCCTCTACTCCCATGGCTTCACTTGCCATCTATATGCTGATCTTTGTCAAATCCATAACTCGAACTGTGGAAAGTCAAAATAAAATTGGTCATAACACTTCACATTACCTTAACCAAATATTAATGGGCGGAGGAATTGCTGGGTCATATGGTAATCTCATGTTTAACTTTTTGAGGAACTGCCAAACAGTTTTCCACAGCAGCTGCACCATTTTACATCCCCACCAGCAATGACTAATGACTTTGAGCATCTTTTCAGGTGCTTATTGGCCATTTGTACATCTTGGGTGAAATATCTATTCAGATCATTTGCCCATTTTTAAAATTTTTTGTGAATAATTTTAGATGTACAGAAGAGTTGTTAAGATAGTACAGACAGTTCCCATATATTCTTGTTTTCCTCTCACATTCTTCAACTAGCTTCCTATAAACATATTTCATTAACCATGGTGCGTTTGTCAAAACTGAGAAAGTATGATTGGCACTATACTATTAACTAAACTACACCTTTTATTCTGGATGTCACCAGTTTCTCCACTAATGTCCTTTTTCTGTTCCGGGATCCAATACAGGATAGCACACTGCACTTAGTTTTCATGTCTCCTTCGTCTCTTCCAGACAGTGACAGTTTCTCAGTATTTCCTTGTTTTTTATGACCTTGAGAGTTTTGAAGAGTACTGATCATGCATTTTGTACAGTGTCCCTCAATTTGGGTCTACCGATGTTTTCTCATGATTACACTGAGGTTATGAATTTTTTGGAAGAATATCACAGATTGAAGTGCCCTTTTCATTGCACTATATCAGGAAGTACATGATGTTAACAGCAATAAGAAAGAATAAACTACAACTCTATAATCAACAGCATGGATGAATATCACAAAGAAGCCTGACACAACATAATTCATAGTGGATGATTCCACAAGACTAAACTTATTTATGCCTTTAGAAATTAAGATAGCAATTACCCTTGGGGGAGTAGTGACTAGAAGGAAGCAGAAAGGGGCCTTCTACGTGCTGAGTTCTGTTTCTTGATCCGAAATCTGCTTACACAAGTGTGTTCACTTTGTCATAATTCATTGGGGTGTTTACACTTATGATTTGTGTACTTTTATGATTGGGTATTGTACTTCAATTAAAAGTTCAAAAAACATTCCCTGATGGTCAGGGGACCTGGGTTCACATCCTGGCACTGCCACTTACTGTGCTAGTTGTATGATCTCAGGAAACTTATTTAACCTCTCCAGCTTTAGCTTCCTCATCTATGAAATGGATAACAACATTTTTACAAGGGTGTTGTGAGGATTAAATTATATGATATATGAGGAAAAGTAATTTTAATTTCCAAAAAGTATATAGTGATGGCAGTGTGGATCTGGATAGATTCTAGTGAGAAAAGAAAGGATTTCACATTTCTCTCTATTGGGCCTTGGCACCAGGACAAAGACAATAGCCAGAAAATAGTATGACGAGTGATTACAGCTTCAAGGGGATGTGATTAATAAAAAGAGTACAAATTAAATGCAAGTGATTATGACTAAAACATAATTAGATAGGAGACAATAGCTGCTAGCGCACTTAGAATTTATTTTTCTGTGCTTTAGCTAGATTTCCATATGACTAGGAAAGAGGGTATTCAAACAATGATATAGGTATTTAAAGGCAAACCTCCCTATATTTCAGTTTTATGGCTATTTCTTACCAAATATATTGGAACCAGAAATAATAAGATATGTTTAAATGCTCTGAGACTGGGCCCTAATAATTTTTAAAATCTTGATGGCCAGAAGAAGAGAGAAAATGGCTATTTTAAAATTGGAAGCAGTTTTTCTATGAGCAGATGCATAGTTCTTGTTTGGGGTAAATATTTAGATGTGTGGTAGCCAGCTTCCAAGATGATCCCAGTGATTCCTGCCTCCTGATATTCACACCCTTGTGTAGTACTTTCCCACATTCGATCCTGGTTGGTCCATGTAATCAAGAGAATATGGCAGAAGTTTTGGTATGTCACCTTCAAAATAAGGTTATAAAATATGATGGCCTCCATCTTGGGTTCTCTCTTTCTCTTGCTATCCTTTGGATCACCCACACCGGGAGAAGCCAGGTGCACGTCAAAAGAACACGCAGGCAGACTACAGCAAGGAAACAGCCAGTGAAGAACTAAACAGCAACCACATGAGTGAGCTTAAAGGCAGATGCTCCCCTAGTCAAGATTTCAGATGAGACCACTGCCCCAGCCAAGAGCTTGACTGCAACTTCATGAAAGACTGTCAACCAGAAGGACCCACCTAAGCCACTCCTGGATTCCTGATGCACAAAATCTGTGAGATAATGTTGTTTGTTTTAAGCTGCTAAATTTGGGGGATAATGCCTTACAGCAAAAGATGGATAATAGAGATAGTTAGTTTCTCTATGCAAATATAAAGCCAGAATCCTATCTTGGAATGGAGAAGTTTGGGATAATGTGGGCCTAAACAGATTTGCATAGTAATGTAAAAAGTTATCAGTTATCTTCATTACAAGCTTGCATCTCTTTAAGGATTCTGATGATATGGACATGAAAGTGAGGGGTGAAAGAAATTCTTTTTCTCTGGTGGATAAGGGGAGGGTATTGGGACCTTGACTAGAGTATATGGTCAAGGTCATTCCCAGTGAAGACAAATAGGCTGGCTCCACACCATGGTGATGGGCTGGGGGCTAATAAGAGAGAAGGCTAGTAAGAGATCACCTGCACAGGGGTGGCATATGGGCTCTAAAAGCCACATTGTCTAAAATACAATTTTAAGCTTTTCTTCTATCATAATTCCTCTTTGTTGTTCCAAACTTTCAATAAAGAGAAGCGCTTGTGATAATCATTCTGCCCCGGCAGTATGGGAGGGTGGCTAAGGTGGCCTACAAGCACAGAAGTCTAAAGGTGACTAGAAACAACCAGGACATATTTGTCACTATTCCATGGGGATTGTCAGAAATACCTGGAGAAGAGAACCCAATAAACAACTAGACTACCTGCAATCATGGAACGTGCAAGCTCAAATTATAGTGGCCTGGTTTTAAAGGACGGGGTGAGTGAACCTTGAAGACTAGAGGACTTGGAGAGAAGAATGACAACATTCCTGTCATCTCCATCTGTAGCTTTTCACAATGTCTTGTTACTCTTTTAAGAATCAGGAAAAGTAGAATAAAGCTTCAAGTTTTGATTTTTAGTGGCCATTCTGGGTTGACACTCCAGTATCGATCCTTTCTTTTACTTTCCTAACAGCACCATGATTTTGATCAGGGGTCTATCCTTCTCCCATGTAGCCATGTGGTTCTCAAAGTGTGGCCCCCAAATCAGTAGCATCACCTAGTAACATGTTAGAAATGCAAATTCCTGGGCCCCACCCTGGACTTACTGCATCAAAAACTCTGTGGGTACAGCCTAGCACTTTCTGTTTTAAAACAAGTCTTCTAAGTGATTCTGATTCATGCTAAAGTGTGAGAACCATTGGTCTAAGGGGATCCCACTCCCTTGGTGGTGATTGGGTTAAGGCATGGTTACATGACCTGATTCTGGTCAATTGTATTTGAAGAGAGGACCGCTGTATGGCTTCTAGGAAAAGTTTGCTTATGCCTAAAAGAGAGGCATATAAAAACACAGTCTCCCTACATCTTCTAGATGTTGTTATATCTGGAACTGTTGCATCCATCATGCTACAAGCCTAAGGACAAAGCTTACACTGAGGATGGCAGAGCATAGAGATGGAAAGATCCCAAGGTTTTCATGACATCACTGAAATGCTAAATCAACCAAATAAAAATCTGCCCTACCTCTGGTCTTCCTGTTTTGTGAGATAATGTATTTCAGGGGAAATAGATAAAGGATGAGCCAAGGGCAAAACTAAGAGAGAGATGGGAGTGGGGGTGGAGGAGTAGGGGGTGATTGATATTTAAAGGGGAAAGAATGCAAGAGGGCTGAATGTTTGCACAGATTCAGCTGCTCACGTTCTTTAGAATCCAAGGAAGAGCTGATTACTGAATAATGACAGCCATGTATGTTTAAGACTACACAGAAGTACAAGACAGGAGGGGAAAGTGCCCTACCAGCTACACACTCACTCCAGGCCCCAATTCTCTCAGCTTTGGGAGGTGTTCCCAGTTTCACAAGCAACTAAGATTATCGCTAAATATTGCTTGGAACTCTGCCTCTCAGCTTTATTCTTCACAAAGACAGCATTTAATTCTATTTGATTGGTGACACTGGGTGTAGAGCACCTGAACTGGAGAGGGTTCAAGCAAGCCACTTCAGAGGCAGCAGAGATCCCTGGGGCCAGCACAGCTGGCTGATTTGCAGTTAATTATGATGGTACCTAGGCCAATGATCTGTGACTAGAACAGTGAATGGTTAACAAAATAGGCTACAGAAACAATCAAGCCTGAGGCAGGGAGAAAACAGTTGGGGCCACTTCCTCAAATAAAGTAGCTATGTGAAGAGCAGGTTTGGGGGGTGTCACTGATTTCTTTTGTTTTTATTCCATCCAATGCAGTGGAATGTTCCTTAGACCGATGGTTCTACTGGCACTGAATTTTAGCAGTCAACAGGAATTTACTTAAATGCCCATTGTGCCTACTGAAAGAAATAAGAAAAGCTGGCAACAGGTTGAGCCTCAAGGCTGGATGGCATCACTTCTTCACAAGGACTGTGCTTCAGCCTAGCGGTTCTAGAAACTCCAGAAACATCCAACAATGGATTTGTGAATTCAACAGAGATGGATTTATAAGCTGTGAAGTCAATTAATTATTTGTCAAGGAAGCTATTAATTTATTCAATAAACATTATTAAAGACTTACTGTGTATGAGACATTGTGCTATATTCTGTGAGATATATAAAGGACAATACACAATCCCTGTCTTGCCTTTCAAGAGACTACAATCTAGTGAAAGATGACAAATTGTATAAATCAGATTTCTGGTACTTTAAGGTCAGCATCTTAATAATGATACAAAGTAGAGGTATTTCAGAGGAAAAGGTCATTTTCAACTGAGGTAGTTAAGGATGATATAACGAAATGTCCACCTGAACTGCACATCGAAGTATGAATTGGATGTTGAGCTGCAAAAGTAGAAGTAATGGCATACTAGACAGAGGAGAGATGTGAGCAAAAGATCTGAGGCAGGAGGTTGGTTTAAGCAATAATAACTTGATTTTATTGCTTTTGTAAGTCATTTTTTAAAAACTCCTGTGCTCTAATTCTCCACTGCTGGTGTATAAGAATGCAATCAAGCTTTGGATATTGATATTATATCTAGCAGCCCTTCTTATTCCAAATAGTTTGCAAATTCTCTTGGATTTTTATATAAACAATTATGTCATCTGTGAATAGTGGCAGTGTTCTTTCTTATTTTCCAATCCACAACTTTTTTTTCTTATTTTGTTACTGTTGCTATAACTTTCAATAAAATGTTGAACAGGAGTTTAATAGTGTATGCCCTTATCTTCTTCCTGAGTTTAAACGGAATGTTTCTAATGTTTCACCATTAAAAATGAGGTTTGCTGTATTTTTTGGGTAGATACTCTACATCAGGTTAAGGAACTTTCCTTCTATTTTATTTGCCAAGAGATTTTTTTTTCTAATCATGGATAGGGGCTGAAATTTATGAATTTTTTCTGTATCTATTGAGATGATCGTGTTATTTTCTTCTTCAATCCATTAATATAGTGATTTAAATTAATAAATTTTCTAAAGTTAAACTCTCTTTTTTTCTTGGTTTAAAGAAACTTTGGTCATGATGTACTTTTTTCCCATATCATTCTGGATTCAGTTTGCTGATAACTCATTTTGGATTTTTGTGTCAACGTTTGCAAATGAGATTGGCCCATGATTTTCCTTTCTCACACGGTCCTAAGTTAGGCAAGAATAGCAGGAGAAAGGAGTTAAAGAGCTTTCCTTCCTTTTCAATTGAATGGGAAAGTGAATGTATGAGATTAGCATTACCTGTTTCATTAATACTTAGTAGAAATTGTCTATATATCTGGGCATGATGTTATCTTTGGGGAAAGATTTTTTAAACAATGATTTTTTTATTGTTTAGAAGACAATGAAAGTTCTCTATTTCTTCTTTCATTTGTTTTGGTTGTTATATTTTCCTAGGAATTTATCAGTTTTATCTATGTTTTCAAATGAATTAGTATTAAATTGTTCATAATACCTCTTACTATCTGTTTAATTTCTGAAGCAACTATATTTTCATTCCTAATCTTGTTTATTTGTGCTTTCTATCTTTTCTCAATATTAATCTTGCCAGAAGTTTGTCTATTTTATCAGAAAAGAAACAACTTTTGTCTTTAATGACAGTCATATCTTTAATTTCCATTTAATTTTTGTTCTTCATTAACTCTTTCCTTCTCCTACTACATTTTATTCATTTGTTCATATTTTAATTTTATTAAATTGGATTCTTAGCTCATTAATTTTCAGTCTTGGTGCCAGCCTGGTGGCATAGCAGTTAAGTTCTCATGCTCCACTTTGGCAGCCCAGGGTTCACAGGTTTGGATCCCGGGTGTGGACCAATGCACTGCCTGTCAAGCCATACGGTGGTGGAATCCCATATAAAGTAGAGGAAGATGGGCACGGATGTTAGCCCAGGGCTAATCTTCCTCAGCAAAAAGAGGAGGATTGGCAACAGATGTTAGCTCAGGGCTAATCTTCCTCACCAAAAAAAGAACAAGATTCAGTCTTTTCTCCTTTTCTTATATAAGCAGTTAAGGCTATATATCTCCCTTCTAAGTACTTCTTTAGCTGCATCCCTTAAGTTTTGATATATAATATTTTCATTATGATTTAGCTCTATTTTCTGTTATGGTTTCTTCTTTGATCCATGGGAATTTTCAATCATACACAAAAGTAGAGACTGCATGTATCCATCACCTTCCATGTATCCATCATCCAATATTTTTTTTTACTGAAGTAGAATTCACATAACATAAACTTAAATATTTTAAAGTATATGATTCAGTGGCATTTGGTACATTCACAACATTATAAAACCATCAGCTCTATCTAGTTCCAAAACATTTTCATCACCCCAAAAGGAAACCCCATACCCGTTCAGCAGTTGCTCCCCATTCATCTTTCCCCCTAGCCCCTGATGATCAATATTTTAAAAATCATCCTTATGAACTCATGGATTTTTATATATTTTATGATTTTTGATCCACTGCAGTCACTATTTTTGTTAGTGTTCAAATTATCCCATATTTGGTGAGTGGGAGTCTAGTCCTTTTGAGTTAGTTCCTGTGTCATTTTGACATGATTCTTGAAATCTTTGATAACTTACTTGCTTTATGGCACAACAGGATGTATGAGACTTCTATTGTCCATTTTCAAGCCCAAATCAGTAATCAGTCATTCCTTCAAGGAGCCCTGAATACCATGTAGTGGGAAAATTAGAGACCACAAAATAGGTGCTAAGGGTGCTTATTGCTACTGGGATTTCATTTTTTCTAGGACTTTTCAGTGAAAAGAGCTAGAAAAGATGCATATTTTTAGTAAATGAAAAATAAGTCATAAGGCCTTACTATATTCCCAAATTTAAGGTTACAGAGTTTTTAATTCACTTATTTAATGGTATACTTTTATCTCCCTCATCTTGAAAATCTTGGATCCTAATTACATTAACATCATTATATATTTGATGGTTTCAAAATAACAATACTACTATTATCACCAAGAAAAAGACTATTTAATGCATCCTAATATTTCTTCATGGCTCTTTTTGTCCATTGGATATATTTCACTAGGAAAGTACAATCAAGAGTGTCTTTTGGGGCCGCCTGGTGGCGCAGCGGTTTAGTTCGCACTTGGGAGCCTGGGGTTCGTGGATTCGGATCCCGGGCGCCAGTGGACGCACTGCTTGTCAGCCATGCCACGGTGGCGTCCCATGTAAAGTAGAGGAAGACGGGCACAGATGCTAGCCCAGGGCCAGTCTTCCTCAGCAAAAAGAGGAGGATTGGCAACGGATGTTAGCTCAGGGCTGGTCTTCCTCACAAAAATAAAAAAGAGTGTGTTTTAATGTAACTTGAAGTAATTATTTTCCCTGTGTGGTTATGATATATATAGCTAGGTTTCCCTTAAATTTTGATAGTCATACTTAACTTAATAAAACATAAATCTACTCAATATCTCTACTCTCTTCCAAAAAGAGAATCTTAAAACATTTTAACCCCAGTCACTTTCTCATCTTAAATAACTGAAGTTTAAAAAGGTTAAAACACTGGTTTTGTATATCCTCCAAATTAGTCATCATTATTACATGCTGCTGAATCAAAAACACCATTGATTGTAAGATGCACCATTATTTTAGCTACCCCAAAGAAAGAAAAAATGCTGTCAATTAAATCATGACACATCAACATATAAGGTGCATCTCAATTTCAGAAATGCTGAAAAGCTTTTCAGAAGTGCATTTTACAATTAAATATGATATTATTATTGCTGTATGATAGAGTCAACCTTTGTTTAGTTTTACCCACATTTACAGATTTTTCTGTTCTCAATTTTTAAACCCTCACTTCTTCCTTTTGAGTTAAATTTCTCTTTCTGAAGTACATATTTGGTAGTTCTTTTAGTGTGGATCTGTGAGTGGTATAAACTCAAGGGCTATGCCTGGAAGCACTTAAAAATTTTTTATTGAGGTACGACTTTAATATAGTCAACTGTACAAATATTAAGTCTAAGATTAGTGGATTTTTACATATGTGACTACCTTTATAACCACCATCCAGTTTCTGAAAATGTTTTAAAATGATATAGAATTCCAGTTTGAAGGGGCTTTTTTTTGCTGAATACGGTGATATTTTTCCATCATCTTATGATCCCAATTGTTTTTCTTGTTAAGTCTTCTATCCATCAATTGCTGTTCATTGTGAAATGTCTATTAAAATATTTTGCCTACTCTTTAACTGCGTTATTTGTCTTATTAATTAATTATGAGTTCACTATATATGCTAGATACAAGTCTTTTGTCAGAGTTATATATTGCAGATTTCTCTTCCATTCTGTGACTTGCCATTTCATTTTCTTCATGTGTATTTAAAGAACAGAAGTTTTAAATTTTGGTGAAGTCAAATTCATTAACCTTTTTCTTCATAGTTTGTACTTTCTGTGTTCTAAGAAACCTTTGCCTACGTCAAGGTGATAAAGGCTTTCTCCTATGCTTTCTTCTAGGCATTTTATTGTTTCCACTTTTATGTTTAGGTCTATACTCCACTTGTGGTAGTATATAGCATTTTTGTGTATGGCATCAAATAAAGATTGAGGTTCCTTTTTTAAAAATCTGGATATTTAGTTGTTCCAGCACATTTGTTGAAAAGACTATCCTTGCCCCAACTGAATTGCCTTGGCACCTTTGTCAAAGATCAATTGACAGTATATTTGTGGGTATGTTTCTGGACTCTATTCTTTTCTATACGTCAATCCTTATGCCAGTACTACACTCTTTTGATTACTATAGCTTTATAGAAAGTCTCTAAATCAAACAGTATAAGTCTTCTAATTTTGTTCTTTTTCAAAATTTTTCTATTGTAGGTTCTGTTCTACCTTTTAGAATCAGATCATCAGTTTCTTCAAAAAATTATGCTGAGATTCTAATTGGATTTGTGTTGAATCCACAGAAAATCTGGGAAGAACTGATGTCCTAACAAAAACACCCATGAGTATTCCAATCCATTTATTTAGGTCTTCTTGAATTTCCCTTGGCAATGTTTTGCACTTGTCAGTGTAAAATTCTTGCAACATACTTTACTAAAATTATCCCTAAGTATTTCATGTTTGGGAATGCTATTGAAAATGGTATTCTTTTCAATCTTATTTTCCAATCATTCATAGCTAGTATATAAAAATTTGTAAATTGACCTTGTATCCTCTGAATTTGCTAAACTCACTTATTAGTTCTAGTAGCATTTTTGTAGATTCTTTAGAATTTCCTGTGTAGATAATCATGTCACCAAAATTTATTTTGACAGTTTTATTTCTCCTACTGTAATCTGTATGCCTTTTATTTTTCACTTGCCTGATTTCACTAGCTAGCACCTCTAGCATAATGGTGAACAGAGTAGTGAAAGCAGACATCCTCGCCTCATTCCGAATCTTAAGGGGAAAGCATTCAGTTTTTCACCATTAAGTATGATGTTACTTATGTGTTTTTTCATAGTTACCTTTTATCAAGTTGAGAAAGTTCCTTTCTATTCCTAGTTTGCTGAGAGTTTTTATTTTGATTTTTCTCAAGTGCTTCTTCTGCTTTTATTGAGATGGTCTTATGTTTTACTCCTTTATTCTTTTAATATGGTGAATTACACTGATTGATTTTCAAATGGTAAGGCAGTCTTGCATTCCTGAGATAAATCTCACTTAGCCATGATGTGGCGTCCTGTTTATATATGGCTGGCTCCATTTTCTAATATTTAAGACTTTTGTATCTATAGTTTTCAGTTCCTTCTTCATTTCCTGTCCCTGAGGACTTTCTATACTTTCTTGTGAGCCTATTTCTGCTTTTAAAAGTGTGTTTGACATATATTACTCAGAATTTCTTGGTGTTTGTTTGGGTGTATGTTCATATGAAGGGAATCAGGATAAAAAATATGCCATTTTACTAGTACTAGATTCTTCAGTGGAAACTGGCATAGTTTGGCTGGAACAGAAGGCTTATATAAGGAAACAGTAGGCATATAATGGTTTGAAACATAAGATATAAAGCCAGATATTTCTGTCTTCAAAATTGGCTCTGCCATTTCCTCTGGACAAATACCTTCTTTTGTTCATTCAACAAATATTTATTGAAATCCTACATTCCAGTGTATCAGTTAGTGATAAGGGCTAACTAGGAAGAAAAATACATTAGGCTAAAGAGCTAGAGAGTTACATAAGTGGAGGCGAGTTGGGTAGTCTGTATAGGTCGTCAGAGAAGATTTCTCTGATGAGCTCCATTTCAACAGAGATCTGAAAGAAACAAAGGCGCAAACTCTGGATTTCTTGGGGAGAAGCATTTGTAGCAGAGGCAATAATAAGTGCAAATGCCCTGAGGTGGGGATATATTGGATTGTAAGAAACAGTACAGAGGCCAGAGAAGCTAGAGAAGAGGAACTGAGGGAGAGAGGAGTGGGAGATTGGGTCAGCTTTGAGAAGGTAAACATAGGCCATCACATGGACTTTAGATTTTACACTGAGTGAGATGGGAGCCCTTGGAAAGTTTCTGAGCAGAGGTATGATACAATATCACTTTTATGTAACAGGATCTCTCTGGAGCTGCTGTGTTGACAAACAACCACAGGGAGCAAAGGTGTAAGTGGGGAGACTAGGTAGGGAACTATTCCAATGATCTAGGTGAGAGTTGGTGGGTAAATTAGACCAGAAGTATAGTGGGAGAGGTGGTGAGAAATAGTTATATTCTGGATATATTTTGATGGTAAAGCTGATGGATTGGATGTGTTTTAAAAAGATGAGAGGAATCAAAGGCACCTCCAAGATTTTGGTCTGAAAAACTTGAAAGTGGAGTTATCACCTCCCAAAACAGGGAAAGATGACAGGAGGAGCAGGTTTAGGGATGAGGAAAATAAAGAGCTCAGTTTTGAGTATCTTAAGTTTGAAATAAGTAATACACATCCAAATGGAGGTGTCAAGGAGCCATCTGGATATACAAGTATTAACTTCATGTGAGAGGCTGAGGCTAGAGTTGTGAGCTGTGCCTTAGTTTCTACTTGTATAAAATATGGAGGTTAATTGGACCTGCCTCACAGAGTTTTGCATTAAATGAGATCACATATGAAAAATACTTGCCACAGTGTGTGGCACATAGAAAGTATTCAATAAATGGAAGTTATTATTATAAAACTGGAAGGAGAGTTGAGGCTAGACTTTGGAGCAAGGGTATTGGATCATTGTGTAAGGGATTAAACTTTGTTCTGAAAGCAACAATGAACCAATGAAGGTTGTTGAGCAGGAAAGTGATATTATCAAAGTGATACCAAACACTGCAGAAGGGTCAAGGAGAATGAGTATTGAGAATAGGCTGCTTGATTTCATGAAGTCACGGGAAACCTTAAAAAGGACTGTTTCAGTGGTAAGGAAGCACTATTTCATGGTACAAGGGGATTAACAAGTAACTTGTAGATGGGGAATTAGAAGTAAAATAATGAAAGGAGAGAAATAAGCAAGTAAAAGAAGCATCCAAATAAAATAAAGATGGAGAGGTTAGCTTTGAGGAGGTCAGCTAACCTAGTAGCTAATCTTGCCAAATCGCTGCCCTGCATCAAGGCTCTTCAAGACTCTTAGTTTACCTAGCCATGCAATCTACAACCTCTGTATGTTTTTCTCTCAGGAAGACTAGCTTACTCACTACCTGCCTCCCCCGAGCACACACACAAAGCTAGGCCTTCAATCACCTTGGCCTATGTTCTTAGGCCTACCTGGAATGGCAACCTCAAACCATCCCCCTGCTTTTATGCAAATTAACTCTTCTTCTAATGTTCATTTCCTCAAGGAAGCCTGCTGTTACCATCCCACCCCACAGTATGCTGTCCCTCAACTGACCTTCTTCAGCACTTGTCTTTACTCATCATTTGGTCTTTATGTGCTACCTTTTATTGTTATTTATCTCTCATGTATATCTTTTCTCTCTCCAAGTGGATTATAAGGTCCTCAAGGGCTTTATTCATCTTCCTATTTGCAGTAATGAGCACACAAGAAGCGCTCAATAACTGGCTGTTGTTGATGATGATTACAATAAATTGAATTGAGGAATAATGTCATCAAGCTATGGCAGCCTGGTGAGTCACCCTTATCACTGTAGAGACAGACTTATCAAGGAAATAGAAGTACTCATATTAGCCTGACAGGGCTCTCTCCCCTGGGGTTGTGCTAAAGCCACAATACTTCTTTTGCTCCATGTTGGTGCTCCCATTTAGCTATTTGAATGTATAGCATCCAACTTTTATAACATGCTCTGACTTCTAAGCCTTTAGCTCATTTAAGGTTGTTTGCTTCCTAATGAAAACTAGGAACACACCTTAATCTCATGCAAATCACCCTTCTGCTGCATAATTTACTCCAAATAACTTACTCTACATTCATGATGTGTGGATCCTGGTTAATTTCACAAGGGACTCACATCTCTATTTATCTTTTCTGTTTCAACTTTTCTTTAATTTCCAAGGTCCAATTGGGGTCTACCTGGATTTGCATTAATGTAATCAGCAGGGTCAGAAAGCTCAGCTGAGGATGTGAACTAGACCAGAAGGGCCATTGCAGGTGATGATGGGGGAATGACATAATACAAGCGACTTCATAATGATCTACATTGTGTAGCCCTTTATGATTTATAGCTTAGACTAAGGGCTGCCATAGAAAGACAGCTTCTGAACCCCCTTCTCATGTATGGGTGAATCCTATATGTGGAGAATCTCTCACCAAATGAGTCTGAATGAAGCAGAGCTTGCCTCTCACCATAGAAGTGAAAAAAGACTTTCCCAACACTTCCTGCAGCTAGGGTGTGGGCACATGATCTAAGGCTCATCTGATCAAAGGCATGGGACCTAGTGACACACAGAATCAGAGACAGGGAGAGATTGTACTGGAGGCCACAGCTTTGTCCAGTGTCTACAGCCAGCACTCTGGAGTTCAGGGCTCCATAGCAGCTACAGCAGTGTCCTCACTGTATAGGATTTGTAGCATGATTGTGGCTGTGGCTCTGGCTGCCGAGCCACCCTTGTTCCTGCCTATTTCCTGAGTCTAGTTCTCCTGCCTTTCCAGCAATTCTGTGGATGACAAAATGTCCTCGCTCCACCCATAAATTTTTATTTTGAAAAATTTCAAATATTCAGGAAAGTTGAGAGATTAGTACATTCAATTCAAGTATACTCTTCACTTGGATTCACCAATTTGTTAACATCTTGCTACATTTGCTTGCTCTCTCTTTCATATATATATATATGAATATACATATAGATACATATGTATCTATTTTTGTATATATATATATATGTATAGCTATATCACATATCAGGACATGCATATATCATGTATTATATATTTGAAAACAGCTTGCAGACATCATGAGATTTCAACCCTAAATACTTTAGCACCTATCTCCTAAGAACAACGTCAATCTCTTACATAATCACAATACCATTATCACATTCAAGAAATGTAATAATCATTTTATTAAATCATCTAATATACAGTACATACTCAAATGTCCACAATTGTCCTCAAAATGCCTTCTATGTTTTCTTTTTCCCAATCCAGTTTCCAATGAATGTTTGTACATTGCATTTAATTGCCATGTCTCTTTAGTCCCTTAACCTAGAATAATCCTTTCCCCTTTTTGTTTTTCTTGACATAGACTTTTTTCCAAGAGTTCATGCTAGTTGTCTTCTAGAATATCCAACATTCTGGATGCCTCTAATTATATCCTCATGATTAGATTCAGATTAAACAATCTTGGCAGAAGTACTTCATATGTGCTGTTGTGTACTTGTTATTGTATTACATCAAGAAGCATATTATGTCGTACTGGTGATGCTAAGACTGATCATCTTATTAAAGTGGTGACTACCATATCTCATCATTGTAAAAATACATTCTTCCCTTTGCAATTAGTAAGTAATCTGTGGGGTGATACCTTGACACCTTGTGAATATCCTGTTGCCCAAATTGATTTTCATTCATTGGTTTTAGCACCCACTGATGATCCTCACCTGATTATTACATTGGAGGTTAGAAAATGTTGTTTCTAATTCTGTCATTCTTTCTACATTTGAAAATTAGTGTTACTCTGAAAAGAATAGCTTTCCTTCCACCCTCACCCAGCCTTAGCCCCATCACTTCCAACCCATGATTGTTTTCATTCAGTGTATTATAATCCATTATCAAGGTCATTATTTATGATGTTAAAATTGTCTTGAATTTGACCAGTGGGAACCCTTCAAACTAGCCCCTGTGTTCTTCTGACTTGACTCCATTGGCGTTTGAGCACTTCCTTTCTTTCTGGCACCACAAGGTGTTCCTGGCTCATCTTGTACTTTCACTGCCCCAGCCCTGTGTTCAGCCATTTCTTTAAGGGGCCCTAGTTTTTTTTTAGTGAGGAATGGTATTTAGAAACCAATATCTGAGCTCTAGGTATGCTCATTGCCACTGGGGTGTCATTACTTCTAAATCCTTTGAGTGAATAGAGCTAGGAAAAACATATATACATATATAAAATGAATTCATACTGTTGTTTCTGATACATATTTAACATTAGAGGGCTTTCCTTTACTTTGTTACTTTATGCTTACATGTCTTTTACTGTGAAAATCTTGGTTCCTAGTAACATTAATAGATTTACTTGTTTCACCTTATAGTTTACATAAATGCACAAATATAATGTACTATTAACAATAAATTGACTAAGTAAAGTTTATGATTACTTTGCATGTGTAAAGTGTGTAAAAAGTTACCATTAGAGAAGTTTTTCTTCTATTCCTATCCTCTGTACCTAGTTTTCACTAACTGCCATAGATTGTCTTATCCTTTCTCTATTTGTTTTGTAAGGAAGAAATACATACACAAATTTAAATGTATATTCTAATTTCTTACATAAAAAGTAGCATGCCATATTTTGCACTTTTCCTTTTTCACTTAATAATATATAACACATCCTGGAAACTATACCATATCAGTACATAGACTGTGCCTCATTTTTTTTTATACAGATGCTTGTACTCTATTGTACTCCATGTCTTAAAATTCTTTATCTCTCCCATGGTATCTAGCATTATCTAAGGATGATAGCAGATCAATTACAAATATTTTGTGGTTGGCTAAACAAAATAATAATGGTCTAAATTGCAGTATAAGCTACCATGGTTATACTTAAAGAAAGACATCCTACAGTAAAATTTTCCTTAAAAATTGCTTAAAGAGGTTGTAGAAAATCTTTTGCGAAAGATCTTAGGAATTGCAGGGGGCAACAGCAGTCTAGATTAAGGTGCATTGCTGGTCCAGCATCCACTCTAACAAACCTCATTACTCGAAAACTTTTAGAAGCTGAAATAAATACTACACCAGTATTAAAAGACTTTTTTGAAATACCACTAGAGTTGAAATATCCAGCTGAGAACACTTTCTTCACAATGACACTACCAAGATGTGATTTAGTAGTGAATTTCCTTAACATTTTGAAATCATGTATTGAGAGGTCATTTATTGAACTCCGGTTTTCCCCCTCCCATTGTAGACTTTAGCACAAACTGTGCCTTTTCTTTGACTGTAGTTATCACCAAGTTTAATTTTTAAAAATATAGAAAAGAATGTGTTCACTGGCTAGCTTTTTTATTGATTGCTAAAAGAACCTAGTTCACATTAAGACTTTAACATATGCCCTGATGCTAGGGCACCTTTTAACTGTCCTCAAGAACTTTGTTCAAATTTTTGTGACTTGATTAAAGTGTTTGATTCTCTAACAACCCAGAATTGCCACAAAACACCTTGCTTTTCAAAGTATGACTGGGAAGATCCAGTCTAGAGCCTTGCTACTCAAAGTGTGGTCCAGGGACAAGCAGCATCAGCATCATCTGGGAGCTTGTTAGAAATGCAGAATCTCAGGCCGTATCCCAGACCTATCAAGTCAGAATCTCTTTTTTAACAAGATTCTCCAGGTGATTCATGGTGCACACTAGAGTTTGAGAAGCACTAATGTAATATTTGCATGAGAAATCAAACAGTTAAACAGGAATATTCCAACAAATAAGCAAGTAGACAGTGTTAATCACATTTGTTGCTACTAGAGGGGGTGGGGGAAAGATAATGCTGGAGTGGAGTCACTGCATAAAGTGATGGGGGCAGGGAGTGGTAAAGAAAGATTATTTAGATGGTATCCAAACCAGAAGTTTGATTCTGCCAAAAAGCCAGAGAGGTTTGTAAAATTCCTCTCACTGCAACAAAAGGGAGTAGGGGATGCATGGAAAGAGAAGAGGAAGAGATACAGATAATATTGTGAAGGATGGAAGATGTCAGAAAATCAGAGCTTCTGTCCTGCTGGCAGACTCATTGTAATTGGGGCATAAATTAGTGATGAAGGAAGGATTCCCCTCCCCTTGATTTATTCTCCAGTGATTGTGAGTTTTCTGAAAACCTGCATACCCCTGATGACAACGGAGATTTTTGTGAAACTCTTCTCCTTGATAGGCAATCTACAAATTTGTTACGTATTTTCTTGATTAATTAAACCTCTTCCCGTAATGATGTCCTAAGAGTGCTTGTGCATGTGAGTGTGTGTGTGTTGGGGGGGACAATTAAGTACCTATTTCTAGATCTAACAGGAAAAATATACCAGTGAGAAAGTGAGTGAAGATGGTAAGATGTTCCCCAAATTACTATAGGGACCCCCAGTTTGTGCTTGATCAAAACAAGGGAGAGTTACGTCCTAAAACTCAAAACTGGAAAGCACCATTGAGATCCCTCAACATTCACCTATTACATGTCTTTACTGACTTCTAATTCAAGATCATGAAGACCCCTTCCCTCCCCCAAGAGTGGGGAGTTGCCAAAACCTGAACTGAGTCATCTAAATCTGCTGTGATGTTTACTCGTGGTCTGCAAAGTTGAAGTTATGAGAGGGATTGAGAGAGAGAGAGAGAGTCAGAGAGAGATTAGATGATGCTAGGAAATGCAACACTTCTCGAAAACAGAACAAGGCCATGCAGATCCCATTCTACCTTCTATTCTAGCTGGAAAGAGATTTATTTTCTTCCAATTTTGCAACAATCTATAGTATTTGAGCCTTTGCCCTTGCTCTCCCCCTACACAGACCCTTTCAAATCCTTGTTTAGAATCACAGGGAGGGAGAGAGGCATCTTTCACCTGAATTTTCAATAACCCTATCGAAGAAAGAGAAGCCCAGAAAAAATATTAAGACCACTGTTTGTGCACATGAGATAGCATGGAGCGTACCCAGCTATTTCTTTTAATAAAGAAACAAGTAAATTAGTTTCACAGAGTAATACTAAAGTTGGTTTCCTCCCCGCACAAAACCATGAAGATATTTATATATAATTTATCTTTCTAAGTTGTCATGTGGCAAAAGACCACTTGCTGTGCAGCAGGCTTCTCTTGCTACTTAGAGAGAATTACGTGATTAAATAGAGACCTGAAAAGTTTTGAACAAGCACTGAAGAAGAAAAGGTTTCCTCTTCAAGCCTTAATGAAGTGAGCTCATTCCTCCTCCAACATCAACTTAGCCTTGTGTAGTTTGTTTTCTCGCGGGTTAATCACTGACCAGAGCCGCAGTGCGGACCACCAGTTTCCAATAAACCATAAAAGGCCGATCAGCAGCCATTGTGCTTTTCTGTGGGGCTTAGCAGACAGCAGCTGAATAAACCTGTTCAAAGTCAGAACAGTCAAGCAGGAGCGCAGAGGCCCAACCGGTGCCTCTGGTGAATCCTGAAAAGCAAATTAATTTATTAGGACATAATTGATAGCATGTGCAAATACACTAGCCAAAGACTCCCCCGTGCTAATTTCAGCATAATTAAATATGGGGCAGTTAATGAATAGTGTTCCGGGAAAGCAACATTATGATAAATATCCAATTATTACTTACTGTATCCCATACTTGCTATGTTATATGCAGGCCAATGCCTCTGCTTTCGGGGTTTAGAGAAAATCCAGAGGGAAAGAAAAGACCTAACAAACTGTGATTCCTCTGAATTAAGCTTCAAATAAAGGCTGTTGCAAGTGAAATACGCCCAGAAAGAGAATTACTTGCATATGCAGGGAAAGGAGGACATGAAATCTATCAATTATATTTTCATGTAAATGCTCGTGTTCTTTCTTCTTTGGAGAGCTCCACATCTGTGAGTCTATTGAAAGCCTCTGTGCAAACGTTGTCTAAACAAGGGCTTCCCTTTAAAAAAAAAACTCCACCTGCCAAGGTAAAGACTGTACAGCGAGCCGCTGGTACACTGCCGAACAAATTTAAACCATCAGCCAATGTGCTGCTGGCTGTATGGGGTCCTCTGGCACTGGTTCTCTTTTGTTTCTGCCCTTTCCCTCAAAGTTGCTTTGGAAATTACTGCCAAAAACGGTGCTCCCCGCAGGTCAGGACCTGAGATTCAGCAGTCTTTCCAGACTCACAACGCAGTAACAACTCCAGCAAGCAGTTTCTGATGTGGCGGTTGGTTACTGACTCCATAGGTTAAGAAAACAAAACAAGAGGGGGAAAAACATTCCCTGGTAAAAATAAAGAACACCTCTCTAACCAGCTTGGTTGACTGGGCTTTTGATGTCACACCATCAGTATGCACAGGGAATGTCAAATGTCTAAATTGTGCCATTTTTCTCCAAAGGATCTTTGAAGCAACCTTTGAAGATGGGAGAGACGGTCCCCTTTGTGCTTGTAAACAAAGGTGGCCCCCTCCCCATCATCACATCCTCCTCTCACCCCTGAGGCTGATAGGTGAGGGAAAGGAGGACACTTTCATTTCCTACATTCATTGACAAGGATTTTCTTCTGAGAAGTCTTAGGTCTGCAGAGAGCACGTTGTCACTTAGAGTTATGTTTATCTTCCCAAACAGGAGCCTCTTCTAAAACATTTCAACTGCTTGTTGCCAATTGTGTTGTCAAAGGGCTTGGAGTTTCCAAATTATTTGCTGCTGGTTAGTATGTGACATGATCCTAAAGGCAGAGGTAATAGGAGGCTTCCCCCATCTGCTCTGGTCACTTTCTTTTCCCCAGCTGGCATCACAGTGTCATTTCTATTCTCCACACCCTTGGAGTTTTTGACAACTAAAGCCGCCAGATAAATGATCATTCTAGATACATTTGTGATGCATGATATGCCATAGAAAGCAACCAACATTCAAGTGACCTTTAGCATCATTTTAGATATTAGAATATAGGAGTTCATGTGTGTATCCTCTACATGTTTTCTTTCAAGATCCTGATGGGTTTTCAATCAACTTGAGGTTATTTATTACAGCTTTGAGCATCACAGGAATTTAAATCAACAGAGTTTATGTTTTCAAGGCCTGTACAATCACCCTGAGGCAGAGGCCGAACAGTGCCATTTGGCCTTCAGAAGACAAATAACTATGATAGATGTCCTTCCAAACTAAACGGCACTTTGGAAAAAGTAAAACAGAATTTTAATCCAATTATCAGAGAATCTATCTACATTTTCCAAAGTAATCCCGAGTCAAAAAGTCTAAGGACGCTTCAAAGGAAAAAAACCTAGGCATTAAATGACTTTTAAAAAGAGAGCATGGACCTACCCACCTGGGAGGGAGAGAAGTGTCATCATGGGCAAATCAGAGACTGGATCGTGAAAAATGTCCACAACTCACCTGACTCACCAACAAACCCCAGCTGAAGCCGACACTAGTGTGCAAGGCTAACGAGGAACCACTGGGATCATTTGTCTGTGTCACATTATTAGGTAGCTTTCCAGTGCCTACTTTATTCTGGGGAGTCTTGCAATGCAGACACCTTAAACTTGGATTTTGCGCGTAATTTGCTATTTTAGAGCAGTTTATTTCTCTCACCTGCATACCCCATGGGGGAAGCACTGATTGCTTTAATTCTAACATTTGGAGTGGAACCCATTCATGAAACTTTCTAGCTGTGTGATTCAAACGAAGGCTTCTCTTTCCTCTTTTTGTTCTCACAAGAAAATCAATTCACTTGAAGAGCCTCTTAATCCCATTTTTGCAATCAACAATTGCCACTTGTATATCGCTCTAATAGATTAAGAAGTGGGATGATGCGGTTGTCTGGTCTAATTCAACCCTATTCAGGTAGCTGCAGCCCGAGGCACTTTGTAGTGCCAAGTGCAGAGCTCGACAGGAAGACTTTTGCTATCATAATTTCCTGTGGAGCTATGCACTGCCCCCACTGAGGAGCCTGAATTACTTTGAATTAGGCTCGACAACCACAGAGAGTCGAAATCCAGCTAGCAACAATAACCAACTCTTTGAGCATGACTTGCATGGGTTATTTTTTTCTTTGCATTAGCACAGAAACGAGGAATTTCAAAATGCACATCTATTTAAATGACAGCAACCTGCCATAAATCAAGTGTGAAACAAAAGAGAAAACAGTCGAAGTGAGAGAGAAGTTGGAGTGGAGGAAAAATTAATCAAAACAGTTTTCAAAAACTTCATAGTTCAAGCCTGTGAAAATTTTCAGGCCTACACTATCACCATGACAACCCAGAACAAGCCCATGTTGGATAACCACATCAGAAAGGGGCTGTTTTGTAAGGATGAAGCCCTCTCATATTCATCCAAAGTTCAAGTCTCACTTCTGAATGCCTTTAAAAAATCACAAAAATAAAAATGTAAATATAAAAAGCTACCCAGGCTTCTTTGGTGCTCTGGGACAGGCAAATCTTGTGTGATTTTCAAATGAGCTTATCATGAAGTCCATTCTAAATCCCACGCAGGCATCACCTCAGGTAGGCGGTGTTTGAATCATAAAGCAACTGCTGCAAAGTATCAGCCGTGCGGGAAAGCAACAGCCATGCATTAACTCACTGAGCAGATTCCAAGAATCATCGTGTTTGAAAGCGTGCGGTTAAAATGCATTCTTTCCAGAGATACCAGTTAAACAAAATGTTCTAGGTAGTGAACCTGAGATCTCAGTTCTATTCGCTGTAACTCTTTAATTATTACCGACATGGCCCGAAAAATAAATCTAAATAAATATAGGTTTCTCTTCTTAAGAGTTCCAATCTCTATTCCTCCTCTTTTACCTTTCTGTGTTCGGAAAATAAAGAGAACAAAGAGGGAGTCCCACTGATTCAAAACTAGCAGAACAGCCAAACAACAGAGCACAACTGTTCTCTCATGCATGACTGGGATTAGGATAAAAGCAGAAAAAGACTTCTGAGAAAAAGAAAACAACAAAAGAAACAGGAGTGCTGACAAAACTTTTTTTCTTTCTATTGAGGCAAAAGAGAGGACCAAAAAAAGAGGACTGCTTAAAAAAAGATAGAAGAAGAAAGATTAACAAACAGAAGTAAGGGCTTTCACCTCCTGTTTTACTTTTAGCCCAATCTGGGCAGAGAAACAAAACCCAGAAGTAAAGTAGATGATAACCTAAGACACTTTGGCAATTTTCATCCTCAGAGAAGAAGCCCTATTGCTCTGAGACCTACTTTTATGTTATCAGTTCATTATTCTTTCCAATATCCAGGATGTGGGACAATGTCTCCTGATCGGAATTTTCCCCTGCACCGTTAGGACAGGATGCGTGTGAATTCACACATTCTTCGACAGAGGGAAATCAGGGGAGGGCAGGGGAGCTTTTGCATTTGGAAATCGCATTCACAAATTAAACATAATTGTTTAAAAATGAATGACCCGGAGGTCAACGCCACCAGCGTGGCATCACTGGACGGCTGGAAGGAGGGATTCAAAGCGCAGGCAACTGCAAACTTTGATTCAAGGCTCCTCACAAAGGCTTTCAGATCAGTCATATTCTGCTGAGACTCCCCCCTAGCCTGCTCTCCTAGAGTTTTTACAGATCCCATTAGACTTTAATGATTACAGGGCTAAGCAGAACACCAGTTTTTACAAGTTTTCAACCTACATCTCAAAGATTCTTACCACACCTTAAAATAGGAATTAGATTCTTTCCCTACTACTATTAGCCATCCTGATTTAAAAAAAAAATTCTGTCAGCTCACATAGTAGAATCTGGTTCTTGCAAAATATATTTCAACCATGAAAGAGCCAACAGACATAATGCCTGCTCCTGGGATCCTTAAATAAACTACCCTCACAGAACCTGGAAATTGAATAGAAGAGTTTATGTTTAAGCAGAAGTGTCTATTGTCAGAAGAAAATGTCTTTTATGTACATGACAGGATAGCAGAACAAATATTGGTAAGCCACAGCTGATAATATGAAATTAGTTTTAGATGTCTAATACAGTATTTTCTCATTCTTCTCGCTTCTAATACACCCCCCAAAATACCTCACCAGATCTACAAATAGTTTAGGTGCTTTGTGGAACATCTACTGAGCACCTACTGTGTGCCAGGCATGTATGGACATCCTCTTTGGTGTAATCCTCTCAATGACTCTGTGAGGTCCACATTAGTGTGCCCATTTTGCAGTATACTATGCTATGCTGCTTCCTTTCCCTAATTAATTCAACGAACACTGAATTAGCATCTACCATGTTCCAGGTAGTGTAAGTTGCTAAGGATTAAATGACAACATAGACAGAGTCTCTGTCTTCCTGGAGCTTACAATCTAGTTAAGGAAGCAAATATTAAACAAATGATGACATGAATAATTATTTAGTTATAGTTGTGCTAAGTGTTACAGAGAAAAAACAAGGTACTGTGATTACTGAGTAGACATGCACCCCTAACCTGGTCTAGGGTGAAGAATGAGGAGGCAAAGAGGAGTGGCAAGAGCTCTTAAGAAGAGGGAAGAGCAAGTGTGAATGGAAAGAAACTCGGTGCATTTGAGGAACTACAAGGAGAACAGTGAGGTGCAGTTTAGTGAACTAGGCCAAGAGTGGTAGAAGATAACTTGGACAGTAGATCATGCAGAGCCTAATTTGAAGGCTATTTAAAGATGTTTTTATTTCAAGTTCAATGCAAAGATTTGAAATGGTTTGAAGCAGGTGAGTGATATGATTAGATTGACATTTTTCACTCTAACTGCTGTGTGGAGAATGGAATGAAGCAGGGCTGCCATGTACAGTTGTCCAAGCTGCTCATGCACAAGGAGGCCTTACTGAGGGGCAAGGTGGGGCTCAAATACAGCCTGAGCTCTTCTTGTCAAGCCACAAGCCCAGAATCTGGGTGTGTCTACTTAAAGGGGCTTCCTTTTTCTGACTCATACAAAAGCATAGTATAGGCTAGTAGTAACTTGGAATGAAAGGAAGGAGATCAATGAGAAAGCTGTTGAAATAGTCCTGGCGATAATAAAACAATTGATTTAGGCCAGATCATCAATGGAAGCTGTGTTAAAGCATTACGTTGAAACATTCATGGGGACCTGGATATTTGCATGATGCCAAAGCACTGTCCCACAGATTCCTGCTTACAAGGGGGAAGTGTAACTTTATAGTGGAGGCATCAGGATATTCCCACATGACCTCAGTGATCCATCAATCTTAGCGTCTCTAATGCTAAGACAATCAGACATTGTGTGCCTCCTGATGGGATGCAATATGAGCATACAACTTTACCTGTGAGGACTGTATTCATTTGCTAGGGCTGCAATAACAAAATATCACAAACCGGGTTGTTTCAACAACAGAAATTGATTTTCTCACAGTTCTGGAGGTGAGAAGTCAGAGACCAAGGTGTCAACAGGTTTGGTTTCTCCTGAAGCCTCTCTCCTTGGCTTGTACATGGGCACCTTCTTGCTGTGTCCTCTCATGGTCTTTCCTCTGTGTGTGAGCATCCCTGGTGTCTCTCTGTGGGTCCAGATTTCTTCTTCCTATAAGGACACCAGTCAGATTGGATTAGGGCCCACCTTAATGGCCTCATTTTAACTTATTCACCTCTTTAAAGGCCAACAGTTACATTCTGAGGTACTGGGGGTTAGGATTTCAACATATGAATTTTGGAGGGACATATTCAGCTCATAACAAGGATTCTTGCCTAAAATAGTTAACCTGAATCCAAAGAAGTATTTTAGATCTGGATCCCAGTTTACAGAAAATGTTGAGGATAGAGGAACAAGTGAAGCAACACCATAAGGCAGCAATCATTAAAATCCAGAAGAGTGAGACATTCTACAGGACACTGCCTAGCTCAAAGTTAAAAAATGTGAGGGTAGTTGGGGGGGGCTAATATTCTAGATTAAAAGAAATCAAGAATGCAATGCATGGTCCTTGATAGGATCTTCCTGGTTTCATCACATTTCAAAGATGTTTTAGGGACAATTGGGGAAACTTGAATATGAACTGAATATTAGATATCATTAAGAAATTATTAGTCATTTGTTAGATGTGATAATGCTATTGTGGTTATGTAGGAAAATAACTTTAATTTTTAGAGACTTATATTAAGGTATTTATATTGTTAATTTACATTAAAATACTTTACAAAATAGATGAAACAAATCTGCAAAATATTAAGAATGGCTAAATCTAGTGATACATGTATGGATGTTCATTGTACTATTTTATCTTTCTGAGGGCTTGAAAATTTTCATAAGAAAACATTAAACATGAGATTTGCTCTAAATGGGAAAAAGAACGAAAAAGGTATAGGTGAGAAATAATGATGGCTTGAGCTAGGGTGACAGTAGGGACAGAAGGAAGAGAATGGATTCAAGTGATTACATGGGTGAAGAAAATGGGCAGAATTAGGAGATTGATCTGGATGTGGGAGGTAAGAGAGAAGAAGGTGTCAGGGATGTCTCCTGGGTTTCTGGCTGGGCAACTGAATGGACAGTGGCATCTTTACTGAGACGTATAAGACAGGGAAGAAACTGGTTTGGGGTTGAAGATGAGTTCAGTTGAGGACATGTTCAATTCAAAGTACCTGTGAGACGCAAGTGGACATACTCATTCTGAAGGTCAGAGGAGAAGTCTGAGCTGGAGATAGAAATGTGAGAATTGTTACCATATAGCCAGTTATCGAAGCTGGGGGGTGAGTGGAGGAACTGCTTAGAGGGAGGGTTAGAATGAAGAGAAAAAAACAATAATAAAAAACAGAAATAATAGAAATTTCTACTGTGAGCCAAGTAAAAGAAATCATGGTTAATTCGACACACATTTATTAAGAACTTATTATCTGTTAGGTGAATAAATTCATCACAAAGATGAATAAAACATTGCCTTTACCCTTGAGGGACTCAATGTCTAGTTCAGGAGAATTATATGAACAACAATCTGAGAAAACAGAATGCGCTAAGAGCACATGAGAGTGTGATTAATTTTGCAGAGAGGCATCTTAAAAACCAGAAATTCCCAATTAAAAGTAAATTATATCTAGTTATTTGAAAGTACTACATTTGGAGTAAATTTTTAATAAATGGATTCATAAAATTCTATTAAAACAACTCACTAAAAATGCTTTCACTGAAATGTACAGTAGTGGAATTTTCATTCTAACCACCATAAATGTCATCAGTAAACCTAGAAAAACAACAAAAAGAAAGCATCAATCCACAAAATAAATAAAAGGACCCAAAAGAAGCAAACCTGTTTGCCTTACAAGAAATATTCCAAATCAGCACATTCAAAAGCATTTATAGGGGGCCAGTCCAGCGGCATAGTGGTTAAGTTTGCGCACTCCACTTCAGCGACCCGGGGGTCACAGGTTCAGATCCTGGGCTCAGACCGCTTATCAAGCCATGCTGTGGTGGCGTCCCACATACAAAGTAGAGGAAGATGGGCTCAGATGTTAGCTCAGGGCCAGTCTTCCTCAGCAAAAAGAGGAGGATTGGCAACGGATGTTAGCTCAGGGCTAATCTTCCTCACCAAATAAAAAAGCATTTATGGACTGATTGTCACTTTGTTGGTCACATTTTTATACATTATCTCATTAAATCTTCAAAGCAACTAATGTAACAGGTTGTAATCCCTATTTTGCCAGAGACAACTGTGGCTAAGAGAGGTGAAGAAGAGGCTTTCCCAGGGCACAGCCAACTAGCAGCCAAGGCTGTAAGAAGCCTCCTACTACCAAATTTGAACTACACTAGAGAAGTATGTTATTTAGGGAAACCCCGTGGCTACTCTTTCTAAGGAAAGAATAACTTATTATGTTATTGATCACCTCCTAAGTTCCCCATTTTGTAAAGTTTGGGTTTTTATACAGCAGGTTTCCTTTAAGAAACAGCCACCTATATTTTAGAAGCCTTTCAAGAAGTAAATTGTCCCCTGAAATTGCTCCTTACTACTAAAGCTACGTGATTAAATAACCCAACACAACTCCTGTTCATGGAAAATGGTGGTGCCAGCAGTGCACAGATTACACATTCGGTAAATGTATTTTAAATTTTCCCCTGGTTTTCCAAAATAATTAGCTCCTTACTATGTTATGATTTGTAGAATACTGACCTTTAAAAAAGTATATATATATATATATAGGGCTGACCTGGTGGTGTAGTGGTTAGGTTTGCGTGCTCCGCTTCAGAGGCCCAGGGTTCGCAGGGTCGGATCCTGGGTGTGGACCGATGCACTGCTTGTTGAGCCATGCTATGGCGGCGTCCCATATAAAGTGGAGGAGGATGGGCACGGATGTTAGCACAGGGCCAATCTTCCTCAGCGAAAAAGAGGAGGATTGGCAATGGATGTTAGCTCAGGGCTTGTCTTCCTCATACACACACACACACAAAAAGTATATATGTAGCTCCTCATGGGTTACGTCTAAGCTTTAAAGGGCACTGTTTTAATACCTTCATGAATCAGAATTCATGTAACACCATTAAATTCTCTAACCCTTTTAAAATGTTGGTTAATAATAAGCTTTAAGGGCATGAGTTTTTTCCCCTCCTTTGGGCAATCAAATAACAGTCAAAAGTAAAGTCTATGGGGCTAATAGGTGAGCAACATTCACAGAGATGAACACTAGTGTGGATATTTTCCAGCTCAGTGATGAGAGTTTCTTAAGTGGCTATCTTGAATTGCACCAGTTTTCTCCATGAAACATCATAAAGAAACAGAAAGGCATTTTTGAGACTAGATCAGAACAAAAATATATAACAGATCTAATCAGAACTGTCTGAGAGTAGAGAACAACTTGTTTTCAACATTTTCAGGAATTTAATGCTTTCTTTATGACCTCCATCATCACCAACATGTCTCTCTCCACCCTCCTCACATCCTCCCTATTTAATGTATGAGCATCTCTTGGAATGCTGGGAACACAGGCAGATTTACCATGAAGTTAATGTAGTTCAAGTTTCAAGACCCATCGGAGGGGACTTAGCAATGTGTTCATATGGTCAGGTGTTATTGTAAAATTTACAAAAGTAAGGTATTTTGTATTATTTTTCTTAGAAATCCCTCTCCCTCCAAAATTATAAATGCTTTAGGCACCACAAAACCTGGCTCCCTCTCTGGTCAGGAAGCTCTGTTAATGAAAACTCATCCAGGAAGCACAGTTGTCTCATCCTCAGAAGCCCTTTCCCAAGTCAGCTAAACAGAGGCCATGTCAAGCCATAAAGGAACTTCTTTTTTTTAATTAATTTTTTATTACAGTAACACTGGTTTATAACATCATCCCTTTTTGCCCTCCATAAAGGACCTTCTTAATCAGAATTTTAAATCTGCAAGAGAACCTTGGAAAATAATGGTTAGAAGATACAGCCTATAATGGTTCCACATTTTCTTGAATCTTCTAATAGTCCCAATATGTTTTGGATTTAAAAAGCCAATGATTATATGTAAGTCTGACTCCCAATAGTGTTAAACTCTTAACTTTTTGTTCAGAAGAAAACCCTCTTTTTCTCTAAGACTGAAAACATCTATCACTAAGAAGGAGCACATCTTCCATCAGCCGATGGACTGGGCTCCCTTCTCCAAGAACAGGGTTCTTTCCAGTGACTTACTTTGCACTGCTTTGGCATGTCCATGATGCTGGGATGCACAGGAGTGAAGAGACGAAATTCCACAGCTGCTGAGCTTCTGGTTTTCTAAACTTCTGTTTTGAAGCAAGTGACTCTCTTTCCAGAAAGGAACTTGAGTAGTTCATGACATGAATTCCAACTTAGATATGCAATCGAAAGGGAGACAAGCATTCTTTCTGTCCTGATTGTATCACCCTTAAATAGGAGAAGGGATCAGGGAGGCACCATCTGACATTCATTTGGATATATTCTGAGGCAAATTGTTCCAGGAGTTTTTCCACTGGCCACCAGTTGTCACTTTTTAGCACACATATACAGACATACAAACTCACAATTATTATTTTTCTGGCTGTAAATATCAGATCCTTAATGAAGGAAATTCAGTACCTAGCACAGTACATAGAAAGTATACAATGTTTGTTGAAAGAAATGAGGGTTTGACTGAGGTGAGAGCTGGCTATGTATCTCTTTACCAGCATGTATTTTCTTTCCACATTCACACACACACACACACACACACACACACACACACACACACACACAGAGGCCCCCCTCTCAGCTGTCTATAGCTACAGCTCAGTCTTTAAATGCCAACTGGCCTGGGGCATTCAAACATCCCAGCTGTCCAGTACAGATCCCAAGTCCTAGATAATTTCTGACTGGGTGGCCTCGTGTCTGAGAATTGGCCAAGATTCTTCCAGTTCTTGGCTACATCCTGTGTCTCAAAAATTATTTCTTAAGAGTTTTAAAATACAAAATAAAGTCACAACAGAAAAAATATGTTATGAGTTCACCAGGCTCAGAAATACTCTGAGCATGATACATCACCAACATGTCCAATTTCACAGTATGGCCTGTAAAATCTTGGCTTGCAGTATGTTCTTCCTACTCCTGAGGTGGTAGGAAAACATTTTTCAAGAGACAGTGTAGAGGCAGAAAAGAGGCAGCCAACTATACATCCCACCAACTGCATTGCAATGACCCAAGCAGAGAGATGGAACCAATCAGCCTCTTCTTCCTCATGGGGTGAACACTCCATCCAGTCTTCACCTTGCAGCAGTTCACTTTTCCTCTGATTCTCTTCCAGAGTTTAGCCAACTACACTCATGACATTCCCTACAGCTTTTTAACAGCAGACAGCGCACAAATTATGTCATCATGATAGTTTGCTTTCAAATGTACTCTGGAAAAACAGACTCTCTCTGGCTCTGGGCCCCAAATGACAGTTCTCCCTGGGTCCTGTACTAAGTACTGAATTTCTGTCATTAAGTATTTGATATTTATAACCAGAAAAATAAAAATTTTATATATGTTGGATATACAAAAGTGACAACGGGTAGACAGGAAGGAATATCTTTTTAGTACTGCCTTCTTATGTTGATTTACATACGCTGTAGAAAGCTTTAAGGTGAACAGGTAGGTGATTTATATTTGAATAAAAAATCACAGTATACGACATTTCTAGATAAAAGTAGCCTATTGGCTTTTAGAGAATATTTTTGTTCATCCAACAAACGTTTATTGAGCAACTACCATGAGCCAGGAACTGTGCTAAGCACTGAGAATGCAGTGGTGAAAAAGATATATTCCCTGCCCTCAGGGACTTATACTTTTAGGGAGATAGGCATAGAAACAGGTAATGGCAATTCAGTGCTACAGGTGGACATAGGATTGAATGAACCCAGGGTACTACTGGAGCATAGACAGGTGCCTAATCCAGTCTCAAGTGGCCAGGAAGGGAGGAAAGGATATCTAAACCAAAATTTGAAAGATTATTAAGAGTTACCAGATAAAGGAGGGAGTAAGAGTGGAGAAAAGTGGTTTACTCAAAGGATGTGAAAAGACCCTGAAAGAAGAGAGAGGGATGATGTATCTAAACATGAACTGGAGAAGTGAAAGAGTTTGGGCTTTATCCTGAGGGCAGTGGGAAGCCATCAAACGGCTTTCAGCATAGAAGAGATACAATCTAATTAACATTTCAGAAATATTATTCTGGCTAAATTGTGGAAGATAGATTGGTAAGGGACCAGAAAAGAAGCAGAGTGATCAGCAAGTGGACTATGGCAGTAGTGCAGGGGAGAAATGAAGGTGGCCTAAACTATGAGTGGCAGTGGGGGATAAATAGAAGTATATAGATTGGAGAGATGTTAAGTATGTAATTACTAACAGTAGCTAGTGTTTATTTTGTGTTCAGCTCTGTAGCACGCAATTTATTGTGCTATCAGTTGATCCACACAACAACCCTATGAAGCGGTCACTACTGAGGAAACTGAGGCCAGAGAAATTAAATAATTTACCCAAGATCCCTCAACTAGTAGCAGGCCCTTACTCTTAACCACCACGTGCTCCTGCCTTTTCAGGTAAAAACATCAGGACTTGTTGAATAGATTGATAGTGTAAGGGAAGGGTAAGAGTAAAATCTGACCTGAGCTTCCTGGCGTGGTCAACGGAACACAGGAGAAGAAGTTTGGGGAAAAGCAGGGGAGTTGGATGAACTACCAAAATAGGTGAATATATGGGCCTTTAATTCAATATATGTGATAAAGCCACAGATTTGAAAGAGGATTATCAGCCATGGGAGCAGGAGAGATCACCCCCAAGAGAATGTGTAGAATGAGAAGAGGCCTAAGCAGATTCCTAAGAATCACAGACATATATGGGGCAGCCAGGGAGAAGAGCACTACACAAAAACAAGAAAGAAAAGAAGAGATGAAGACAGAAACCCAGAGAGGGTGGTGTCATGGAAGCCAAGAGAAAGAGTATTTCCAGAAGGAAGCAGTCAGGATTCATTGATGCCGCAGACAGGTCAAGTAAGATGCACATCACACATGTCCACAGGCTTTACCAACAATGAGGCTGTCTGTGACCTTGACGAGAACATCACCAGTGGAGGGTGAGAGGTGAGAAAGAGGAGACCAGAGGGGAAGACAACTCTCTCAGGAAGTTTGATTGTGAATGGGGAGAAAGAGCTATAGCATATACTGTCTCATTTGATCCTCACAACAACCTTATGATATAGGCTCTAGTATCATCACTCCTGTTTTACAAATGAGAGAAACGAGGCACAGAGAGGTTAAATAGCTTTTCCAGGATGACCCAACTGGTACATGGTAGAGCTAGGACTCGAACTCAGGTAGTCTGGCTCCAGAGCCTGTGCTGATGATCATCACAATAATGTTTGAGCTACTGTTTATTGAACACTCTTTGTGTTCCAGGCATTGGGCTTATGTGTGCCACATACATTATCTCATTTACTCATGACAACAGCAGTGAGAAGTTACCATTATTTCCCCATTTTGCAGATAAGGAAAATGAGGCTCAGAATCAGGAAACAACTCCACCATACTACATCCAATAACATGTCTTCTATATGAAAATTAGCCTTGATTTCTCCATTTTAACTTACAGCACCTATTCCAGGAACATAACATCTAATTCAAGCAGTTGGATATTTACATCTGCAATGTAGATATTTCTAATTTGCCTTTGAAGTGATGTTCTTTTAAGTGGCTGATCAGTAAAGAAAATTATTTTACCTGATTAAGAGGGCAAAAGAAGAGGAAATGGGCTTACATGGTAGAACAATGGCTAACAATAATGTTATAGTTGTATAGTACTTTAATGTTTTACAAAGGCCTTTAACATATAATATTTTATTTGATCCTCCCCAAAGAAGAGCTTCCTGAAGATGAAAGTTCTAAGACCCTAGAATACAATACCTAAGGGAAACCCCACCTCGGGAGGCTTGCTGTTGTTATTTTATAAGGTATAAACAGCTATTGTGTCTATGAGGATAAAAATCAGTTCCTTCTGGAGGCAGAGGGATAGTCTAGTCTAGAGTAGATTGTAAATCATTTCAAGTCTTTGAAACATTGTGAAAACATTGAATTAATATCCATATTCTAAGGCAGAGACTGCCAATCTTTTGGGCAATAGGGTACCCAATTTTCTTTTATTATTATTTTTTTGTGAGGAAGACCAGCCCTGAGCTAACATCCATTGCTAATCCTCCTCTTTTTGCTGAGGAAGACTGGCCCTGGGCTAACATCTGTGCCCATCTTCCTCTACTTTATATGGGACGCCGCCACGGCGTGGCTGACAAGCAGTGCGTTGGCTGGTGCCCAGGATCCGAACCTGCGAACCCTGGACTGCCAAGCATGAACTAAACCGCTGTGCCACCGGGCCGGCCCCCAAGGGTACCCAATTTTCAATCCCACTTACCTTAGTCCTAAAGGTATTATAGGGCATATTTTTAAAAACTAATTAAAACCAATTTTATTTTGAAAATACTAAGCTCATCTAAGATTATTAGAACTCTCTAATGTTTCACAAAACAAGGGTTGTGACATTAGCTGAAACCTCACTCCTATACCTACAAACATTACCATCTGACAATTGTGAATAAAGACAGATTAAAATAGGGCAAAATTAACTTATTCAACAAACATTTACTAAGTACCCCCTATGTACAAGTCACTGTGCTAAGTACTGAGGTCCTCAAAGATCACTATGTTAGTCAGGGTAGGCTAACTGCTGTAGCTATAACAAATAATCCCCAAATCTCAGTGACTTAACACAGAAAAAGGTTATTTCTCCTTTGTGCAAAGCCTAATTCACGTGTTCCTGGCAGCTCTCCTTAAATGGGGACTCAGGGATCCAGGCTCCTTGCACCTACTGGCTTCATCAACCTCTGTGGCCTCAGGGTCCTCCAGCGGATACTCTGCAATGGTTGGCAACAAGGGAAGAGAGGACGAGCAGAGGAGCACATGGGATGTTTGAGGAGCCAGACCTTGAAGTGGCACACAACACTTTCACCCACATTCTATGGACCAGAACTCAGTCACCTAGCCCCAATTTTACTGCAAAGGAAGCTGGAAAATGTAATCTTCCTATATGCCCAATAAAAGGAAATTGGACGGGCCGGCCCAGTGGCACAGCAGTTAGGTTCGCACGCTCCACTTCGGCAGCCTGGGGTTTCGCAGGTTTGGATCCCACGTGAGGACAGACACACCGCTTGTCAAGTCACACTGTGGCAGTATCCCATATGAAGTAGAGGAAGATGGGTACAGACGTTAGCCCAGGCCCAGTCTTCCTCAGCAAAAAGAGGAGGATTGGCAATGGATGTTAGCTCAGGGCTAGTCTTCCTCACAAAATAAATAAATAAATAAAAGAAATTGGATTTGGTGAATACTTAGCCAGTCTTTGCCTCAATCACATAATCCATTGTTTCCCAAACTTCACTCTGAAATTACCTTTGTGATTTTTACTACATGTGTATCAGGTATATTATTATTCAATTAGTATTTTTTCTAGAAGTTGAGTCACTTTTATTATACTTAAATATACTTATTTTAAAAGGAAATTTGGTCACTATAGTGAGTGGAAAAGCAGTATCTCTTCCTATAAATAGAATGTAGCCATAAAAATAAATACAACCACAAAACAATATTAAATTTAGGTAAAGACTATTTCCTGCTGGAGGCACTGAGCTGAGGCCTACTCTCTCTTTGTTAAAAAGTGAGATTACCAAATGTTAGAGAGATGTCGACTATACAGGAGCACCTAACTGAAACTTACTTATCAGAAGAATTAAAAGGGAATTGAAACACTAAATTACTAGAATTAATGGATGGTAGTCCTAGCATTCTGAATAATTTTCTTTACTGGGAACTTTTTGTATTTCCTTTTACTAACTAGTTGGTTGTTAAACCATAACATTTTTTAGAATTGGATTTTCTACAAATAAGAAAACTGAGTCCTAGAGAGGTCAAATGACTTAACCATGGTCTCACAGTTAATAACTGGCATGGCAAGAAGCAGAACACAGATCTACTGGGGTTTGATTTACAAACATTTATATGAACTGTAAAGATTATCCTGATGCCTTTTATTTCTCTATATTTAACTCAGTTAAAATCTGAAGTTGGTCACATTTACCCAAATGCCTGGCCTCTATGAACACATAATGGCAGGAATCATGGTTAGGTTTGTATAAATCTAGAAAAGAATTACCACAAAATAGAAAGAAAAAGAACTCAGAATAGCCTTGACATTTCTGAAAAAGAAAAGTAATGAGGGAGGGATTAGTCTTGGAATATATTAAAATGCATTATAAGTCTGTCTACAGTAATTAAGACAGTGCAGTACTGGCACAGGAATTGACAGTCATGTTGATGACATAAACACAATCTAAAAATAGATGCAAATACACATGAGAATTTCATATTTGATGAAGTTATCACTTCATATCAGTGGGGGAAATGTGGATTCTTCAGGGAAAGGTATTTGGAAAACTGGGTAGCCATAGGAAAAATAATTATCACAATTTATTCATATGTGCTTGCATATACATATGTGCTTGCAGATATATACAATATCTCTAAGAAGATACATAAGAAATTGATTACAGTGGTCGCCTCAAGAGAGGGATACTAAGTGGCTGACATCCCATATGCACATATTATCTATTATTATTTAATTAATTAAAACCCAATAAACATTATAGAATAACACTGATGACTTGACACGACTAATCATCCCTAGGCAGCATAGAATACCCACATTTTTCTGATATTAGTAAAGTTTTGAAAGCATTTTTTATTTTTATTGCTTATCACGTTTACATTTGGGGTGAGTTTACGCCTATGACAATTCTGAGAGCATAGAGTCTCCCAAAGCTGCCCCTTCCTCTGCCCTACTTGACACTCCAAAACACATATACCTGTTTCCAGCATCTGACAGTCTTTAGGCTAGGCCTGAATGAAATCAGGCTGCCAAGAAAGCAAATTTTAGTAGCATGGGAATTCATAACAGACCTCACCCTGTATTTCTCTAAACTATAAATATTGCCCAGTGACTCAAGGAAGTATGGCTCCAACATTTTGGAGTGCCAAGAGGGTAGTTGAACATTTTCTGAAATGATAAAATTTTTCTATTAAAATGTTGATTTTTCAATCTCTTGGCAAGCCTATCTCAGGATAAATAAACCCTCCTATAAGATACCGTTGCTCTAAAACAGCCTGAAGGGAGCAGGGGCAGAAGGGAAGGGAGGAGGCAAGAGATCATCTAAATATTCTCAGCAACTTTCATTTAGCTTTTATAAAGCTACATACACACCCCCAATTTATCAAAATAAAGTAGCTCAACCATTTCTCATCTTTGCACCTTTTATACTGCACTTGCCATACCATATCAAAACCTGATAAAATAGCTGTTGCCCCAGTGAAATCATAACTTCTCGAGGGCTTAACATAGTGCCTAGAATATAGCAAATGTTCTAAGAATGAATGAATGAATGAACAAATGAAGGAGTTATCTGCAACCAAACTGAGTTCTAATAATGCATTCACAATGTGAATTATCTCTCAATTAAAACAATGCATTCACCGAGGTAGAAAATGAAGTGTGGTATTTGTAAGACAGAAAGACATTTGTAAGTCTAACTGAAAGTTGACGTTTACATTCTGGATTTCCTCTGTTCTTGAGATCGTGGTTCTGGGCTTACTCACCTTTGGTCCAAGGGAAGACAAATCCAGGCAGACATTTGTTATAGCCCCAGCTGCTAGAAATACAATGAAGAACCTGGTGATTCTTTACTTCCAGCCTTCAGGGGATGAGAAAAGAGAGAGATGAAAGCCAACTGGCAGAGGTAAATGAATGAATACTAACTAAGTCTCTCCACCCCAGCCAGTGGCAAGTTACCAGCTGTGCCTTTAATTTAGCCCTTTGTCTTCCCTCGAAAGGCCAAAGCCATTGTGCTTGAAAAGAGGGCTTCTTGAGCAAGCTGTTCAAAAGCAGAGAAGGATATTACAGGGGATAGGAGATATAATATTTATTAAGGGAAAATAATAGTCTCAAAATGTGATGAAGGGACACAATGTGAGAAGGAAAAAAATACATGAGTCAATTGGGTCATTTGAGTGCATTTTTTCTGCAGATTAAAAATCCAGCTCAAAGGACAATTGGGATATGTTTTGAAGGTTAGGATCTTGTTCTCTGATTGATAAGATTTAATACCAACCATGGGATAGCTTGGTGAGAGAGAAAACTGAGCAAGTTCTGAAGGGAAATACCCCACAGAGCCAAACCCCAAGAGGAGCCATCATAGGGTGGTAAAAATCAATGTTAGTTAAGGTTTTCGTATTTTCCTCTCAGGAGGGAAAAAGAGAAACAATAAATTATTACTGGTTTGATGCTCGTTTTGAAAAAGAAGTGGTTTAAACATGAGGGACAATACATATAAAGCACATAACAGTGTGTGAAATGTAGCATGTGCTCAGTAGAAGTTAGCTATTTGTATTAATAGCATTAACTAGAATACAACATAAAGGGAGCTGACTCTGACTTCAGCTGCAATTAAAGAAATGAGCACTGGGCTGGAAACAGGCGGTTACAATTGTAGTCCAGGCTCTGCCACTGTCTATGTGACCTTGACCTATGTGACTCAGTTTCTCCATGGGTAAAAGGGAGAGGCTGGACTAAGTAATGTGTGAGGTCCTTTCAAATTCCTAGATTCTATACAAACAACTTAAACAAATACAAACTTCTTAGGGTTTTTTTTCCCCTCTTGGAAGCCCCAAGGGCTGTTAAGAAGAGTTGCATCAGCTTGTCTGCCTCCTCAAAGAGCCCGCATAGCATTCTGCAATCTTTTTTAACAAAGGCAGGGGCAAACTGCGAAAGCAGCTAGTGGGACAGTATTGACAACAGACCTTGGGCTGTCTGGCAGGAAGAACAGTAGCAGATCCATCTGAATTCCAAACAATAGCAATGGAAGCAGCACTAATAGACTTTGAAGAATGTGGCCAATGGGCCTAAGATTTCCTTTCCCCATAGAAAATAGACCCATTCGGAAGGAGGCTTCATGTGCATGTAAAACTCTAATATGTCAGCACATAACATTTTGGTCTTAATGTTGCTCTCCAAAGAGTTAATATGGCTCAAGCAGGAAATCCTTGGGCATCCTGGACAAAAGGAGGAAGCTATATGGCCTTGTCCTAGCTCTGACACTAATTTGCAGGGTCACCTTGGCCATATTACTTAAGCTATCTGTGTCAGCGTCCTAATTGGTACATAGAAATGATAACTCGTCTGCTGAACCCAGAAGGAGGTTGTGAGACTGAAATGAGGTAACATATGTGAAACTATTTTGAAGAGCATAACATACCACAAATGTATTCTCTCTCCTCGTGTCTAGAATGCATGTGTATGGCTAAACCCATCAGGAAAGTAAGGGAGCTTCCCTGAATGTAATTACTCATTATTCTCGAAATAGCATTTGGTGTACAACATCATTGCATTCTCTTTATCATTGACAATCAGATTGATCACGATTTCACATAAGCATTCAGTCATTAAAAAAAAAAGTTTTACTGCTCAAGGATTAAAGCAAGACCAATACCACTGTAAAGAAAACTCATTTATATCTCTGTTTAAAAGCTGCTTTAAACTAATCATAAAAAGAAACAATCTTTATTTCACTAAAGCAGCCGTGACATAAGCTGAAGTCTCACCAGGTAGTTAATGCATAATTTTAAACAACTTGGGACACGCTGTCCTGTATGCAAGATTTCAGTTCAAGGCAAAGTTTTATTGAGGGCCGACTACATGCCAGACACTGTGATGGCATTTGGGATCCAATGATAATAAGAAGTAATCCCTGTCCTCAGAGGGGGAAGTCCGTCTGATAGACAGGGTAGATCTAAGGCATCATGTGGTCCATGCTATAACAGACTTGGGAAGTGGCAGTGAGTATCCGAAACCTTGGAAGAAGCAGGATTCATCAGGGCTCCCAGGGAAGCAGGCTCTTGATTAGAGAGAGAGGCCAGCATGGGGTTTTGCCTCCTGCCTCTGAACCTAGCTGGCTGGGCGGGGGAGGGGGATGGGGTGAAGCCATCTTCCTTCTGCTGCAGAAACTCCTTTTGCCTGCAGTGGCAATATTTCAGAAGGCCAGCAGATAGGGGTGTTACTCCATGAAAACACACCCTGTCCTCTTGCTATTGAGACTCAGGACTTCCTTCTTTCCATTACAGAAACTTGGGAATTTTCTCCACTGAAGATTGGGGAAAGAGAGTATTGAGAACATTAGAAAGTACAAAATTAGATCGGATTAAAGCATTCTAAATAACAAAGTTTGTCACAGTTTATCTGCATCAAAAAAATCTATAGTCTCCTTATAAGTAGTAATAATAGCTGAGATAGAGCATTGCTTCTTGTTCATTCATCTCTTTACTTTTCCCCTCATCTGTTTATTGTATTTATCTTTCTCTCCTCAACTTCCTTAACTGTTCATAGTTTAGAATTAGAATGTATTTTTCATCATTTGCTATATATACTGAATAGTTTTAGATTTCCTGTTCTTTTAAAAATAGATTATTACTACCTCCAAAAATTATTCAAACTTAGTTTTATTTTTGTTAACTTATGTGACCTTTGGTCAACTTTTTTTTCTGAAAATTAGTGGTCCTCAATAGAAAAAATAAAGTTTTCAGCCTCACATTGTAAAACAATGATTCTTAAATTTTAGTGAGCATTGAGTTAAAAATACAGATGCTGGTAGGTCGGGATTGGACCCTGGGAAACTGCAAGTTAAACACCTCTCCCCATGGTGTCTCAAACTTAAGAAAACCAGGGACCGCATTTTGAGAAGCACTGCTGTAAATCCTTACTGTACCATATATCTAAATAACTAAATGAAGGATTAAGTAGGCTTCATACAATGTATATAGGTCCATTCTCTGATTCCCAAAAGTTGCTTACCCTGGTGACACTCCAAGCAACCATGAGCTCAAAAACCAAGACTTTGAACATCCACCTTGTGGTCTTGACTACCTCCAGCCTTAGCAAACTAGCCTCATCAACTTTGTACCCAGAACCCTCAGAAATATTCTCTACCTTTCCTTTTCCCAGGGCAAGTTCCTGGGAATCACAAAGACTCATTTCCTCACCTTCCAATGAATTTTTCTTATTTTCTCTCTTTTCCCCCCAGCATTCCTTAAACAGATGGTTCTCAATCCTGGCTATGTGTCAGAATCACCCAGAGAAGTTTGGTAAAAACACGGATATCCCTGGGCACAAACTCAGACCTGGTAGCTGGGGTGCCCCCCCAGGGTATCAGTATTTCTAACAAGTTCCCGCAGGTGAATCTGAGACATCCAGGATTAAGATCTACAACCTAAACCCTTAGTTTGTAAGCTCTTCTCCCTTTCAACCAAGGATCACCTTTCCCCACAATACACTCCTCGACACAGGTGAGACTAACTCAGTCTTCTTGCCTTTTCCTGCCTTTGGACAGTTGTGACGGTGATCCCAAAGGAGAGGGGATTTTCAGAAGCCCAAAAGATCAATTCATCCCTCAAATACTTATTTGGTGGCTACCAAGTGCTTGGAAGAGAGTAATGAACAAAACAAAATAAAGCCTCATGGAGCTCATAGTCTAACTGCAATGAAATAAATAAGAAAGCGTCAAATTATTAGAAGCGCACGAAGGAAATAAAATTGGACCATGGGATAGAGCCAGGGGTGGGGGAGCTTGCTTCTAATAGATAGAGGGTCAGGGATGGCCTCTGATACAGGAAGGGTGGTGTGTTTGAGGAAATGGCAGACTTGTGTTGCTGGAGTGAAGTAACAAGGGGAGAGTGGTACATGATGAATTTGGAGAGGGCCTTGTGGGCCTCATAGTTTGAGTTTTATTATAGATACAGAGGGAAACATTTGGAGAGTTTTAAGTGAGACAACCACGTGATTCAGATAATATTTTTAAAATAAACTTATCTTGGAATAATTTTAGATTTACAGAAAAGCTGCAAAGATAGTACAGAGTTTCTGTGTACTCTTCATCCAGTTTCCCCCATTGTTACCATCTTAAAATACCATGGTATACTTGTCAAAACTAAGAAATCAACATTGGTACATAAGTGTTAACTAAACTCAAGACTGTATTTGGATTTCACCAGTTTTTCCATTAACGTCCTTTTGCTGTTCCAGGAACTAATCCAGGATACTACATTGCATTTAGCTGTCATGTCTCCCCACTTTTTTTTTCTGATAATTTCTCAGTCTTTCCTTGTTTTTCACAACCTTGCCAGTTTTGAAGATTACTGGTCAGGCATTCTGTAATATATCCCCCAATTTGGATTGGTCTGATGTTTTCCCCTCATGATTAGACTCAGGTTATAGGTGTTTGGAAAGATTGCCACAGAGGTGCTGTGCTCTTCTCATCACATCATCTGAGGAGTACATGATATCCACGTGACATTGCTGCTGATGTTCACCTTCATGACTTTGTTAAGGTGCTGTCTGCCAGATTTCTCTACTATAAAGTTATTATTTTTCCTTTTCCATACTTTGTGCTTTGGAAGCAAGTCAGTAAGTCTAGCCCACCCTCAAGGAGGTGAGGGAGGGGAATGAAGCTTCACCTCCTGGAGGGGGGAGCATCTACATATACTTTTTGGAATTCTTCTGTAAGGAAGACGTATCCTTTCTTCCCCATTTATTAATGTATTTTTTATTCAACTACTTATTTATATCAGTACAGGCTCGTGAATATTTATTTTATACTTTGGGTTATAATCCAAATACTATATCATTTTATTGTTCAAATTATTCCAGCTTTAGCTCTTGGGAGCTTTTTCCGGTGAGCTCCTACATTCCCTCAGCACGCCCCTATTCTTTTTACCTTTTTTTTGAGCACTTTCTTGCTCTGTGGTACTACAAGATGCTCTATGCTCATCTTGTATTTTTCCTTCCTCAGTCCAAGAATCAGCCCTGTCTTCAAAGAGCCCTGGTTCCTTTTATTGGAACACAGTATTAAAAACCAAGATCTGTGCACTGGATCTTCTTTTTTTAATTTTTTTTTAATTTTATTATTTTTTTATTGAGGTAACATTGGTTTATAACATTATATAAATTTCAGGTGTACATCATTATATTTCGATTTCTGTGTAATTACATCATGTTCACCACCCAAAGACTAATTACCATTCATCACCATACACACGTGCCCAGTCACCCCTTTTGCCCTCTTCCCTCCCCCTTCCCCTCTGGTGACCACCAATCTAATCTCTGTATCTATGTGTCTGTTGTTATTGTTGTTTTTATCTTCTATCTATGAGTGAGATCATACAGTACTTGACTTTCTCCCTCTGACTTATTTCGCTTAGCATAATACCCTGAAGCTCCATCCATATTGTTGCAAATGGCAAGATCTCATCTTTTTTATGGCTGAGTAGTATTCCATTGTGTACATATAACACATCTTCTTTATCCATTCATCCCTTGATGGGCACTTAGGTAGTTTCCAAGTCTTTGCTATTGTGAATAATGCTGCAATGAACATAGGGGTGCATGTATCTTTATGCATTCATGTTTTCATATTCTTTGGATAAATACCCAGCAGTAGAATAGCTGGATCATATGGTAGTTCTATTCCTAATTTTTTGAGGACTCTCCATACTCTTTTCCATAGTGGCTGCACCAGTTTGCATTCCTGCCAGCAGTGTATGAGAGTTCCCTTTTCTCCACATCTTCTACAACACTTGTTATTTCTTGTCTTGTTAATTATAGCCATTCTGACAGGCGTGGGGTGATCTCACTGTAGTTTTGATTTGCATTTTCCTAATAATTAGTGATGTTGAACATCTTTTCATGTGCCTGTTGACCATATGTATACCTTCTTTGGAAAAATGTCTGTTCAGATCTTTTGCATGTTCTTTGATTGGGTTGTTAGTATTTTGTGGTTGAGATATATGAGTTCTTTATATATTTTGAGACTGTTAGGTTGTCTTTTCATTTTGTTGAAGGTTTCCTTTAAGGTGCAGAAGCTTTTTAGTTTGATGTAGTCCCATTTTTAAATTTTTTCTTTCATTCCCCTTGCCTGGTCAGACATGGTATTTGAAAATATGCTGCTAAGACCAATGTCAAAGAGCATACTGCCTATGTTTTCTTCTAGAAGTTTTATGTTTTCAGGTCTTCCATTCAAGTCTTTAATCCATTTTGAGTTAATTTTTGTGTATGGTGTAAGATAACTGTCTACTTTCCTTCTTTTGCATGTGGCTGACCAGTTTTCCCAAGACCATTTATTGAAGAGACTTTCCTTTCTCCATTGTATGTTCTTGGCTCCCCTATCAAAAATTAGCTGTCCATAGATGTGTGGGTTCATTTCCAGGCTCTCAATTCTGATCCATTGATCTGTTTCTGTTTTTGTGCCAGCACCATGCTGTTTTGATTACTATAGCTTTGTAGTATACTTTGAAATTAGGGAGTGTGATACTTCCTGCTTTGTTCTTTTTTCTCAGCATTCCTTTGGCTATTTGGGGTCTTTTGTTGTTCCAAATAAATTGTACAATTCTATGTTCTATTTCTGTGAGAATTGTCATTGGAACTTTGATAGGGATTGCAGTCAATCTGTAGATTACTTTAGGAAGTATGGACATTTTACCTATGTTAATTCTTCCAATATAAAAGCACAGAATGTCTTTCCATTTCTTTTTGTCTTCTTTAATTTCTTTCAACAGTGTTTTACAGTTTTCAGTGTACAGGTCTTTCAGCTCTTTGGTTAAATTTATTCCTAGGTATTTTATTCTTTTTGTTGCAATTGTAAATGGGATTGTATCCTAATTTCTCTTTCTGCTACTTTGTTGTTAGTGTATAGAAACACAACTGATTTTCGTATGTTGATTTTGTATCCTGCAACTTTACCATACTCATTTATTATTTCTAAAAGTTTTTTGGTGGGTTCTCTAGGGTTTTGTATATGTAAAATCATGTCATCTGCAAATAATGACCGTTTCACTTCTTCCTTTCCAATTTGGATCCCTTTTATTTCTTTTTCTTGCCTGATTGCTCTGGCTAGGACTTCTAATACTATGTTAAATAAGAGTGGAAAAATGTACTCCATGTTCTAATTGCTAGTGGGGTGTCATTGCTTCCAGGCCCTCTCAGCTGACATAGCTAGGAAACATATAATATATGTGTGCTAACCCATGTATACACACACATCTATAATTATTTCTATATCTGTCTATCTGTATCTATATTAAACTAAATATGAGTTCATACTGGTGTCTCTAACTGTAGTTCAGGACCACAGGGTTCATTGAATCACATTTTTAAAAAGATGACTCAAAATATTTTATAAAAGAACAACAATCAAAAAGGATAACTCCAGCTGCTCCAAGAGTGGAGGCAGTGAGACTAGTTTGGGCTGCTGCTCTCATCTAGGCACAAGATGATGTAGGCTTCAATTAGGATGGTGGCAAATGAGAAGGAGAGGAGTAAACTGATTCCAGACAGACTTTGAAGATAGAAGTGGCAGGAATTGATGGTAGTTTGGATATGGAGTGGGGGTACGAGAGTTAGGGAAATACAAGACTGAAGGACAACTCCTGGATTTGGGGTCTGAGAAACTACATGCCCAGTGATGCCATTTGCTGAAATAGGAAGACTGGGGGAGGAGCAGGTTTGGAGGGGAGGGGACAGAAATCAAAAGTTCTGTTTTCACTTTGTGAAGTTTGAGATGCCCTTTAGCTATCCTAAGAGCAGATGTCAAATAAGCAGGTATGCGTTGGCGTGTGGAGCTCAAGGGAGAGATCTGGGCTGGAGATATAAATTTGAGTATCAGGATATAGATGGTAATTTAAGCCAGGGGCTGGATGGGAGAACCTAGGAAGAAAGCGAGAGTGATGACAGAGAAAAAAAAAAGGACCAGAACTAAGTCCCAGGATACTTCAGCCATTAGAGTTTGAGCAAATGAGCCAACAAAGGTGATTTAACTTCTCTACTCGAGTTCAAGATTTAGTGTTTTTCATCTAAGACATGCATTACACATTTCCTCAAGACATTTCCTGCTCAAGACATTTGACTAACAAGCAGAGGAATTTCTATTTTTATATTAATTTTGTTTTGTAACTGCTATGGGCAGGTGAAGATGATTCAACTTTTATTAAATGAATTCTTTGGGGGTGATGGGGGTTTACTTGTTACGTGGCCTTCTTGTCTTCTGAAATAGAACATTCTGCTTTGCTTTCATGAGGCTCCAATTGACTAATCATTCCCACTTCTGTCCTCCTCTCCCTCACGGTGTCGCAGAACATCTTTCTAAAGAGACATAGAGGAGTGGGCTAATCTTGGGGGTGGGGAGTGGGTGAGTGCTGAAGTGTCTTCCATACCTGCAGATACATTTATAACAAAGGATTTCTTTCTCTACCTAACTAAAATAGGAAATCAAGTCTCAGATAAACATGCCAGATCCCCAAGTCTTACCCATTTCTCCAGTCTAGTCTGCATTTCCACCACCTCTACCCTAAGCCAGGCCTGTATCACCTCCCAAGGAAAACAAGAGTGCAGTGTGCTGGCTTAAGAGCATGGATTCTGAGCCAGACACTCCTGGGTTTAAACATTACCCGTACCACTTACTAGCTGTGTAACCTTGGACAAGTTGTTTAACTTCTTTGTGTCTTAGTTTCCTTACTTGTAAAATGGGGATAATAATAGTGCCAATTTCATAGAGTTGTTGTGAAGATTAAATGAGATAATGTACATAAAGTGCATAGCACAGTATCTGGTTCATAGTAAATGTTATGTAAGGGCTAACAGTTATTACTGCAACTGACTAGTATGCCAGCTAGTCCACCTGCCTCGTCCTTCTGTGCCCTCTCAACTGCATTCTGCTGCTAGAAAACTTTTCTTTCTTTTTTTCCATTCCCTTAATTGATTAATTTTCAATCAAATACCATGAGTCAGGTACTGTCCTAGCCGCTGAGAATATGGCAGTGAACAAGAAGCACGAAGTCCTTGGTTTCCTGGAGCTTAATATTCAAGCAGGAAGAGGAAAGAAAATAAACAAAATAATTTCAAGCAGTAATGTACTTGCCTTTGCAGTACTATGAAGACGATACAAGAATAAAATGTGATAGAGTGAGAATTCTCCTGTGAGAGATCAGGGAAAGCCTTTCTAAAGCAATGACTTTTCATCGGCCAGTCAAGGGGTGCTACAGTAGTCCCCCCTTACCCGCCATTTCACTTTCCACAGTGTCAGTTACCCACAGTCAACCTCAGTCCAAAAATATTGAATGGAAAATTCCAGAAATAAACAATTCATAAGTTTTAAATTGAGGGTCATTCTGAGTAGTATGATGAAATCTCACACCATCCATCTCTGTCCTGCCCAGGACGTGAATCATCCCTTTGTCGAGCAGATCCACGCTGTGTGCGCTACCTCCCATTAGTCACTTAGTAGCCGTCTCAGTTATCATATCAGCTGTGGAGGTATCGCAGTGCTTGTGTTCAAGTCACCCTTATTTTACCTAATAATGGCCCCAAAGCACAAGAGGAGTGATGCTGGCAATTCGGATATGCCAAAGAGAAGCCTTAAAGTGCTTCCTTTAAGTGACAAGGTGAAAGTTCTCAACAAGCAAAGAAAAAAATCATATGCTGAGGTTGCTAAGATCTACGGTAACTTTTATTACAGTATATTTTTATAATTGTTCTATTTTATTATTAGTTATTGCTGTTAATCTCTTACCCTGCCTAATTTATAAATTAAACTTTATCACAGGTATGTATGTATAGGAAAAAAACATAGTATATATAGGGTTCAGTACTATCCACGGTTTCAGACACCCACTGGGGTCTTGGAATATATCCCTCATGGATACTGTACTTATAAAAGGTGCAGGAACAGCGACTGCGAAGCCCCTGAAGGGAAAAGGATCGTGGCATGTTGGAAGAACAGGTCATAGTGGTCATAGGGGCATGTGACAGAGGCCGTGAGTGCTCACCACTACCTGTGTTCTCTTTTTACTTGGCATACAGCCAGACTCCATCTCCCAGCCTTCTTTGCCATTACAGTCACGTAATGACTTAACGATGGGGATACGTTCTGAGAAATGCATCATTAGGCCATTTCGTCATTGTGGGAACATTGTAGAGTGTACTTGAACAAACCTAGATGGTATAGCCTACTGCACACATAGGCTATATGGTACAGGCATACCTTAGAGATATTGCAGGCTTGGTTCCAGGCCACCACAATAAAGCAAATATTGCAATAAAACAAGTCATGTGAATTTTTTGGTTTCCCAGTGAATATAAAAGTTATGTTTAGACTATCTACAGTCTATTAAGTGTGCAACAGCATTACGTCTAAAAAGCAATGTACATACCTTAATTAAAAAATGCTAACCATCATCTGAGCCTTCAGGGAGTCAATCTTTTTGCTGGTGGAGGATTTTGCCTCAATGTTGATGGCTGCTGACTCATTAGAGTGGTGGTTGCTGAAGGTTGGGGTGGCTGTGGCAATTTCTTAAAATAAGACAACAACGATGTTTACCACATTGATTGACTCTTGCTTTCACGAACAATTTCTCTGTAGCATGTGATGCTGTTTGATAGCATTTTACCCACAGTAGAACTTCTTTCAAAATTGGAGTCAATCCTCTCAAACCCTGCTGTTGCTTTATCAACTAGGTTTATGTAATAGTCTAAATCCTTTGTTATCATTTCAACAGTCTTCACAGCATCCTCACCAGGAGTAGATTCCATCTCAAGAAACCACTTTATTTGCTCATCCATAAGAAGCAACTCCTCATCCATTAAAGTTTTATCATGAGATTGCAGCAATTCAGTCACATCTTCAGACTCTACTTCTAATTCTAGTTCTCTTGCTATTTCCACCACATCTGCAGTTACTTCCTCCACTGGAGTCTTGAACCCCTCGAAGTCATCCATGAGGGTTGGAATCAACTTCTTCCAAACTCCTGCTAATGTTGATATTTTGACCTCTTCCCATGAATCACAAATGCTCTTAATGGCGTCTAGAATGATAAATCCTTTCCAGAAGATTTTCAATTTACTTTGTCCAGATCCACAAGAGGAATTACTATCTACAGCAGCTATAGCCTTATGAAATGTATTTCTTAAAGAATAAGACTTGAAAGTTGAAATTACTCCTTGATCCATGGGCTGCAGAATGGATGTTGTGTTAGCAGGCATGAAAACAACATTAATCTCACTGTACATCTCCATCAGAGCTCTTGGGTGACCAGGTGCATTGTCAAAGAGCAGTCATATTTTCAAAGGAATCTTTTTTTTTTTTTTTTTGAGCAGTTGGTCTCAACAGTGGGCTTAAAATATTCAGTAAACCATGTTGTAAACAGAGGTGCTGTCATCCAGGCTTTGTTATTCCATTTGTAAAGCACAGGCATAATAGATTTAGCATGATTCTTAAGGGCCCTAGGATTTTCAGAATGGTAAATGAGCATTGTCTTAAAGTCTCCAGCTGCATTAGCCCCTAACAAGAGAGTCAGCCTGTCCTTTGAAGCTTTGAAGCCAGGCATTGACTTTTCTTCTCTAGCTGTGAAGGTCCTAGGTAGCACTTTCTTCCAATAGAAGTCTGTTTCGCCTACATTGAAAATCTGTTGTTTAGTGTAGCCACCTTCTTTAATTATCTTAGCTAGATCTTCTGGATAACTTGCTGCAGCTTCTACATCAGCACTTGCTTCTCTTTGCATTTTTATGTCATGGAGACGGCTTCTTTCCTTAAACCTCATGAACCAACCTCTGCTAGCTTCAAACTTTTCTTCTGCAGCTTCCTCAACCTCTCTCAGCCTTGATAGAATTGAAGAGAATTAGAGCCTTGCTCTGGATTAGGCATTGGCTTAAGGGAATGTTGTAGCTGGTTTGATCTTCTATCCAGACCATTAAAACTTTCTCCATATCAGCAGTAAGGCTGTTTTGCTCTCTTATCATTCATGTGTTCACTGGAGCAGCACTTTTAATTTCCTTCAAGAACTTTTCCTTTGCATTCACAACTTGGCTCTTTGGTTCAAGAGGCCTAGCTTTTGGCCTATCTCAGCGTTCGCCGTGCCTTCCTCACTAAGCTTAATCATTTCTAGTTTTTGACTCAACGTGAGAGGCATGCCACTCTTCCTTTCACTTGAACACTTACAGGCTATTGCAGAGTTATTACTTGGCCTAGTTTCACTACCGTTGTGTCTCAGGGAATAGGGAGGTCCAAGGAGAGGGAGAGAGATGGGGGAACGGCTGGTTGGTGGGGCAGTCAGAACACATACAACACTCATTGATTAAGTTTGCCATCTTATATGGGCGTGGTTCATGGCACCCCAACAATGATGATAGTAACATCAAAGATCTCTGATCACAGATCACCATAACAAATGAGATAATAATGAAAAAGTTTGAAATATTGCGAGAATTACCAAAATGTGACACAGAGACATGAAGTGAGCAAATGATGTTGGAAAAATGGCACCATTTGCTCGACGCAGGGTTGCCGCAATCCTTCAATTGGAAAAAATGCAGTATCTGCGAAGTGCAGTAAAGCAAAGTGCAACAAAATGAGGTATGCCTGTACCAATCTTATGGGACCACCATTGTATATGCGGTTTGTTGTTGACCAAAACATCGTTAGGTGGCGCATGACTGTGTATGTGGCTATATGACTGAGTTCTGGCCAATGGAATGTGAGCAGAGGTGAACTATGCCATTTCCAGGACTGGCTTATAAAACCCTTCAACAGTGATTCTCTCTATTCTTTCACCTACTTTCTGGCTGCAAAAGAACCAAAAGACAATTCCAAACCACTTGAAGATTTCAAAGCCACAAAATGGAAGGAATCTGGTCCCTGAGTGCATGGAGTGGGGCCCACAATTGAGAATGTGGGGGTGATCACTTCAGCACTAGCATTTCTTACCTCAATACCAGGGGCATGGTGCAAGATGAGGTCAGAGGGAAGGAAAGGGCTGATTCTTTCTAAAACAACCTTTTCACCATCTGTCATATTCCCTACTGTCCAGACTCCCCAGGGCATCCTATGAGGCACCCTCTGGTCATCCCCACACTACCCACCCCACCATAATCTCTCCCTGACCTCGATCTTGTGCTGTGGTCAGGTGGTCTTCCCATTGTCTCCTGCCTTGCAAATTAGCCAACCCTACCAATCTCTCAGCACCCACCATCTCCAGCCACCACATTCTCTGAATGCTGTTCGGCTTCTCAGCTTTTCACTTCACTGTTCACAGATTGCTTCACACGTGTGAGTTTCTTTGTTTTGCAGACTCAGTGATGGGGTGAAGCCAGGTCCTATGCTTCTTCTGGATCCCTCACAATGCCTAACAGAATGTTCAACACGTACAAGGTATTCAACGAATGCTTGACTGCCCACATCGAGCTCATTTGCGATAACTTCTCACCTGCTCTCCTCAGCGGTGAGGTGGCTATTTTGAAAACCATTAAGCCAGGTCTCCATGACTGTGCAGTTTGCATAGAGGAGCCACAACAAATGTTCCTACCATGGCACTGACTCCCTGCAGGAAGGAGTACCTTGTATTTACCTGGCAAGCTCTCCCTAGAAGCTTCAAAATGGAGCCTCTGACATTACTGAGATAGTTGAAGCCTCCAGCTCACTTACTGCAAACCTCAGAAAACAAATATTGCAGAACCCCCACTTCTGAGACAGCTTAAAAGCTGGCTGTCTTGGCTCCCAGCTCTGCATCTGACATAGCACCTGCTCTCGGTAGCTTCTATCTTGTTTGAATTCCTGTTTGCATCATTTCAAACTGGGCAACTTGAGCCCTGAACCTCTAGGCTAAGTTGGGAGTTTTTGTCCAACCCAGTTTACCATGAACTCAGTTTCTCTCAAATACACTCAGAGGTCTCGGCCATGGAAACTCATCAGGCCTTAACCAGTAGAGCCATGGCTCAGGGAGCAGTGCAAGTTTTGTCCAGAATCAGCCCCATCCTAATATTTTTCCATATAATGAAGAGATCAAGAAAGTATCCCAAAAGATATCAATTTAGCTTGATTTGGCCTTCAAGGCGAGTGGCCTTCAGCTCCAGGAACAGAGCGCCTTTGGAGTTGGCATTCATTCAGGCAGAAGGAGGAGTGGGCTAGGGAGACACGTTCCACTTGCCTTTTCCTTCAACCCTGCCATTAACCTTCCTCTCAGAGGTGGAGCAGCAGCAGCCGGGGCTGCAGCTCTAAATCAGCACATTTCTCCCCAATGGTGCTGTCAGTGTGAGGACTGGGGGCTCCAGGAATCATGGAGCAGGGTTGACTTTTTGCTAAGAAGACATCCCTCACTCTGGAGTTTGGGCCCGAGCCCAGAATGAAGTTATTTACATCTCCCGTCCGCCTTTCTTCCCCTTTCCCTCTGTTATTCCCATATATTGACTTTCTACGCTTGCCTACTGTTTGGATCTTCCCCAGCCCCTTCACCTTTTTGTAACCACAACCACTAACCCCATGATAGGAGAGATCTGGCATTCTTTAAATTTGAACTCAAGTACTGTGCTAAGCCCTTTGAGATAGATAGATGATAGCTATAGACAGACAGACAGACAGATAGATAGATAGATAGATAGATAGATAGATAGAGATATCTTTTACTCTCTTATACCAACTCCATGAGCTAGTTGTTATCACCCTTATTTCCAGTGTGAGAAAACTGAGGGTCAGACAAAAGAAAGGCCTGGTCTGGGGTCAAATGGTGGAGCTGGGATTTGGATCCAGATCTGGTTGGCTTTAGCTCTTGCGTTTTGCACAATGACTACATCATGTTCCCAAAGACATTACATGCAAACAAAAATATTGTTGAAAGCCACCCTGTTTCAGTGCTTCCATCAATACCAAAAGGAGAGATCATTTCCACAATGCACCTGTGCGATCTTCTCCTGGGGAATGAAATAGCAAGTTCCTATTGAAAAGCTACCTTTGCCAGTGTTCAGCTATGACCAAGGCTCAGCAAGATGATTCCAGAATATTATTGTATGGAGTCAATTGAGACTTCTGTTGCCAGAGAAACAGAAGGGACCCAGGAACAGGGTATTCAGAGTAGCAGAGTGGACGAACGTGCAGGCCAGGCTCAGGAACTGGACTGCCTGTTTTTATCATCTGCACCACTCAGTAGCTACGGGAGGCTGGGCAAATTACTTCAGCCCAAACGCCCTCATCTCTGAAAACATCATCTAACACCTATTGAGGCCCCACTATGTGCCAGGCATTGTTCTCAATACGTTATATATATTAACTCATTCACTCTTCACATCAACCCTATAAAGTAGGTTACTCTTACAATCTCCATTTTATAAATGAGAAAATGGAAGCATAGAGAACTTAGGGAAATTCCCAGAGTTACACAGCTGGAAGATGGCATCATCTGGCTCAAAGTGGGCAATCCTTTTCTAGACCTTGTGCTCCTCACCATTAGTGTCCGTTCAGGAAAAATAGTAATACATACCTTATAGGGTTGTTCTGAACGTTGTGCTAGATGCTGCATTTAAAATGCCTAGCAGTGCCTGGTAAAAAGAAAGCTCTCAAATAATATCAGCTATTATTAAGGAAAGCTAGAGTATTTAATTCTTTGGCAACAAGTCATCTTGAATGGATAAGTTTGGATAGCAGTCTGGGCTTGGACAAAAGGTAAGCCTGGGTATTGTGAAAATCCAAGCCACACAAATCACCCAACTATTATGATCATGGTTCTGCACCTCCATCTGAGCCCAAGCATAGATTTTCTTGCTCTTCTGGTTAGGATGGCAAAATGTATCGTATTCCCATTTCATGAGCTTAGGTTGGGGTGTCAGAGTGAAGCAATGCCAGCTTTCTGCTCCAGAAAGAAGATGGAGTGGAAGGACATAGGACACTTGTATGGCACATTGTATTTCTCCTCCATAGCACTAAACACATTTGTAGTTAATTATTGTGTAATTACATGTTTATTATCCTCTCCTCTCCTAAACCAGACTGTAAACTCCTTGAGGGCAAGATCCATGTATGCTTTTCCATCACTATATCTCCAGCCCCCAACACAGAACCTGGCATGAGACATGAGTTCGATGAGTGTTTGTGGAATGGATGTATGAATGATGCTGCTGCCCTATGGCTACAGAGCAAGTTTAGAGTGGTACTTCCTCTCAGGATGCTGGAGATGGCAGAGAAGGTGCAATTCCTAGGTACAGCCAAGAGGTGGCAGACTGACTCTGCAAACAGTTACTTCCCAGCATCCAGAGGAGAAAAAGACTCAGCCTGGGAGCTGGGTAGTTGCCGGAAACCGGAAGATCTGGGGTAATCTCTATTGCCCCCACATTGTTCAGCACAGGGCACTGCACATTGTACATGCTAAAAATATCTGTTGAAAGGAGACAACTCTCCCTTCAACAAGGATTTTTATTCATTTATCTTTTTTCAATAAGAGCTAGCTTCCAACAAATATTTATTGAGTGCCTACTATGTAGACACTGAGGCTACAATAATGAACAAGACAGATCTGGTTTCTGCCCTTAGAGCTTATATCTAGCAGGGAGGAGATGGGTAATAAGACAAATAAGTACAAAATGCTATGGGGCAGGGGCCCCTGTCCTGGTCCAGTCCTGGTCCAGGAGGGTCAGGAGAACTTTTTTAAAGTGTCATTAAATCTGAGGAGTAATCATATATTTACACACCCACATGAGTCACCAACCCTTAAGAAAGAGACAATTCCTTGGTTATATAAACCGTTTCAAGGCAGAGAGAATGTCAAACACACAAAAGTTTAGGAAATTCCACCACTGGCCTTATTCAAATTCGCAACCTAGACTAAATGTAACTATTTTTAACAGAAGACATTTGTGCAAAAGGAATTACAAACACAGGTCAAATCCCAAGATGCACACGGACTTCCTTGAATTCTTGTCCAGCATTTCTTATATATGTCCAGGGCTTTTCACTTCCTGCAGTGTTAGCTTACTTGGTTCTCACAACAGATCTGTGAGGTAGGAAAAGCAAACATCACTAGAGACCCATTTACTCCCTGTCTGATGGTCTGTCTATTATACTAGGCTGTCTGTTTATTACAATGACGTGCCAGTGTAAACACATAAAGAGAAGACTTCTGTAGCTCCCTTACAGTGGCATGGGACCTGCATTTGTGTTTCCTCTCATTCTCTACGCTCCAGAATAGTGTATACAAGAAAGAAATTGTGTATTTTCTAAATTTCTCCTATGGTAATGAAGCTATTCAAATATTAAACCCCTCCTGGAGTAAACTTTGGAAATACATTTTCCGAGAAACTCATCCCTACATTGTCAAATTTATTGGCATACAGTGGTAAACAGTAGTCTTTAAAAAATAATTTAACAATTTTCTACATTGGCTTTATTTCTTCCTGAATATATACATGTATTATGTTTTGCCTGAACCATGGTGAGCCTGAATCACAGCAATTAATAACCCTTTACCACCGATAACCCTTTACTCATCATATGTCTACTAAAAATAAGGATTTTTCTTGCATACCTTATTTTATAAAGCATTCTAATTTTCTTTTTTCTTTAGGTGACGTTGGCTTATAGCATTACATAAATGTCAGGTGTATCTCATTATATTTTGATTTCTGTGTAGACTACATCATGTTCACCACCCAAAGACTAATTACAATCCATCACCACACATGTGTGCCCTGTCACCCCTTTCACCCTCCTCCCTCCCCCCTTCCCCTCTGGTAACCACAAATCTAATCTCTCTATCTATGTGTTTGTTGTTGTTGTTTTTATCTTCTACTTATGAGTGAAATCATATGGTATTTGACTTTCTCCATCTGACTTATTTTGCTTAGCATAATACCCTCAAGGTCCATCCATGTTGTGACAAAAGACAAGATTTTATCTTTTTTATAGCTGAGTAGTATTCCATTGTGTATATATACCACATCATCTTTATCCATCCATTCTTTGATGGGCACTTAGGTTGTCTGTAAGTCTTGACTATTGTGAATAATGCTGCAATGAACATCGTGGTACATATATCATTTGAATTAGTATTTTCACATTCTTTGGATAAATACCCAGAAGTGGAATTGCTGGATCATACTCTATTCTTAATGTATGAGGTTTCCCTTTTCTCCACATCCTCTCCAACACTTGTTATTTCTTGTCTTTTTAATAATAGCCATTCTGACAGGCATGAGGTGATATCTCATTGTAGTTTTGATTTGCATTTTCCTAATAATTAGTGATGTTGAACATCTTTTCATGTCCTTGTTTGCCATCTGTACATCTTCTTTGGAAAAAAAGTCTGTTCAGATCCTTTGCCCATTTTTAAATTGGGTTGCTTGTTTCTTTGTTGTTGAGTTGTATGAGTTCTTGATATATTTTGGATATTAACCCCTTATCAGATATATGGTTTGCAAATATCTTCTCCCAATTGTTAGGTTGTCTTTTCATTTTGTTGATGGTTTCCTTTGACGTGCAGAAGCTTTTTAGTTTGATGTAGTCCCATTTGTTTGTTTTTTCTTTTGTTTCCTTTGCCTGGCAAGACACGGTATTCAAAAAGATGCTGCTAAGACTGATGTTGAAAAGCATAGTACCTATGTTTTCTTCTAGAAGTTTTATGGTTTCAGGTATAAGCACTCTAATTTTCTTCTCTACTGTTTTAGCCACCCACCAAAGATTTTAATACATAACTCCTTTTTTTTCATTCAATTCCAAATATTGTTTGTCTTCTCTTTTTCCCAAGTCTGTGTTTTCAAACTCTCTTTATAAGTTAATTTTAGGTATGTGTCACTTATCAACTGCATATGCTAAGTTTTTTAACCCAATCTAAAAGTAATAGTGGAATTTAATTCATTCACATTAATTAGAATTATTGACATGTGGGGCCGGCCCGGTGGCGCAGCGGTTTAGTTCGCGCTTGGCAGCCCGGGGTTCGCCGGTTCGGATCCCGGGCGCCCGCCGACGCACTGCCTGTCAGCCACGCCGTGGCGGCGTCCCATATAAAGTGGAGGAAGATGGGCACGGATGTTAGCCCAGGCCAGTCTTCCTCGGCAAAAAAAAAAAGGAGGATTGGCAACGGATGTTAGCTCAGGGCTGGTCTTCCTCACAAAAAAAAAAAAAAAAAAGAATTATTGACATGTTTATCCCTCCCATCTTCTGTTCCCCTTTATCATGCCTTTCATTTCTTTTTTTGTCTCCTTTTCTCCCTTTTTATTGGTGTATCAATCAGGACTTTTAGCTGCAAAAAAAGAGAAACTCACTTTAGCTAGTTTAAAACAACCACCACCACAAACGAATTTATTTAAGTATTTCAGATAGATCCAAGAATCTCTGGGAAGGTAAGAGACACAAGCTCAGAGTCAACATAGTAACAACATTCAAATCACACTGTGGAATTCCTTCCGTGGAGATCCTTCTGCTGCTGCTGCTGAGTTCTGAGTATTCAACATCTGCCACGCTACCTCTGACAAGCTGAAAGCATCTACCACCACGCTTACTAGAATGTCCGCATGGTGCCTCCTTCTCCTTCCAATTCAAAGTGTCACGTGGGTGCATCTGATTGAATCTAGGTCATAGGACTGTGCCCTCGCTGCAAGGGAGGCTGAGAAAGCAACTTTGCGGCTTCCAAAATGAATGATGAATGTTTACTACAGTTGCTTTAATTGATTTTCTTTGTTCCATTTTTTTTCCTCTAGTGGTTTGGAAGTTAAGCATCCTATTTCTATTTTTCTAGTAGTTACCTTAAAATTTTAAACACTTAAATTTATATTATTCTATAAATATCTAGAATTAATAAACCTCTATATCCTTTCTCTAAACAAGAGAAGATCTTTAACATGCTATCACTAAGCTCTCTGGCCTCACTGTCCCCTCCCCTCTTCTCTCAAGGTGTGATCATTTGAGATTTTAATTCCAGATTCTCATGAATTTGCCTTTGGCATTAGCAATTATTTAGACTTAGCTAAAGTTTTTACCTTTTTGTTTTTGATGTTTGTCATTGTTTCCTGCAGCGGTGTGATGGAGCCAGCTCACACTGGTTCACAGGGACCAGTTGTTAGCAACTCCTTCCAACTCTGTGTTCGGTGACATCCTGATAGAATGATGTCAGCTATCACGACAGTATATATACGACAGAAATCAGCAAACACTACAAATCAGGGCTTTTTTCCCAAGAGTCAGTTGTTAAATATTTACCAGCATACCACTAGTTTCTTGTATATCACGTCTTTCTCTTTATTGTATTAACTTTTAGTTTTAGTACACCCTTGCATATTTTAGAGAGGGTCCATGAATAAAACTTATTAGTCTGTATTTGTCCTCATACTTGAATGCCAGTTTGCCTAAGAACAGGACTTATTGAAGAGACTGCTAATTGCCCAACCAAAGTCCAGTTTTCTCTTTTTCCTCAGGAACTAAACCTCAATTTTTAGCAGAGTACACGGCTGCCTGAAGTAAATACTATACTTTTCAGTCTTTCTTTAGCCAAGTGTGGCCACGTGATTAAGTTCTGGGCAATGAGATTAAAATACATACCGTGTGGGACTTCCAGTAAGCCTCCTCAAAGAGAACTGATAAAACTAGGAGGAGTGCCCATTTTACTTTTCCCCCCACTTCCTTCATCTGGCTTTTTGGGATATGGACAAGATGGCCAGAGCCCCAGCAGCTACTTTGGATTGTGAGGTAAACTGAGGATGAAAGCCATACCTTGAGAATGGTGGCAACAGAAAGATAGAAGGAGCCTGAGCACTGACAACTTCATGGAGCTAGGTTGAGCCTACACGCCTCAACTTTTCTCTTATAGTTTCCATCTCTTTGTCTGTGTGTTTTATATTTCAGGAGATTTTTCTCTACCTGAGTTGCCAATAACTAATTCCTTCTTTAGTCACACCCACTATATCATTCAACTATTTTGCTGAGTTTGTAATTTTAGCAATCAGATTTTTATTATCCAAAGACACTTTCCTATTCTCTGATTGTGGATTCAATATTGTAACAGGCTCTTATTCTTTCTCTTGCTCAGCCCCACTCCAGATGGATATTTAATATTCACATTACTGGACAGAATCAAAAGTGAGAGTACCAAATTATATTTTGAATTCTGGATCTCAACTTCCAAATTACTATCTGGTGCTCTACCTCTGTAAGTTCCTTGGAAATACAGAAAATAGGAGTTGCTGAGTTAATACTTGTGGTTAAATTCACTAGTAAAGATTTTTATTGAAGAATCAATTAACAGAAAAGATACTTAAATGCTCATTTCGTCTTCCTCCAAATTACTTCAGGTTTTGCGTTTAAGGATGTGAGCTGATAAACAGTTATCATCTAATAAAACCAAATAGCCATTCATCATTCTAGCTGAGGAATTGCCAAACTTTTTCTGTAAAGGGCCAGATATTAAATATTTATGGTTTTGTAGGCCACATGGCTTCAGTCACAATTACTCTGCCATTGTAGTGTGAAAGCAGCCATAGACAATACATAAATGAATGGATGTGGCTGTGTTCCAATAAAACTTTACTTATGAACACTAACATTTCAATTTCATATAATTTTCAAGTATCATGAAATATTATTCTTCCATTTATTTGTTTCAATCATTAAAAAATGTAAAAACCATTCTAGCTGGCTGGCCACACAAAATCAGGTAGCAGGCTGGATTTTGTCTGCAGGCCACGGTTTGCTGACCTCCGTTCTAGCTATTATCTTCAATGCCTATTTTGGCCAGACCAACCCTGCAGCGCTTGTAACTCTTTTCTTCTGTCACCTGAATTTCATCATCAACTAATGGATGTTTGGGAAGGGATTATAGGTGTTTCCTTTCTGTCTGTCTCATTATGGCTAATTTGCATACCTATTCAAAGCCTATGGACTGGCCCCAGCATTATTGCTTTACTTTGACTCTGGTTTTCCTCATGATTTTATTTTTAACCCAACAGTGATGTAAGCTCTAAACACACACACACACACACACACACACACGGGGTGGGGTGTTAAGAGAGAAACTGAGATATTGAGATAACCATCTTGCCTTATTACTATGAGAAACTGGTATGGCTGGGTCCATAAAATTTTTGAATATTGGTGCTTCAGACAACGGATAAAGCCAGTCTCTTTACAAGGAAGGAAGGCAGTATGTCCTAATCTCAGAACTGTGGATTTTAGAGTCAAAAAGGATTAGAATATTCATTCATGCAGATCATTCCATTTGATGGAACTTAGCTATTTCTCACGTTGTGCTTCAAACCAGAAACATTTCTCTTCAGAACATGAGTCGTGGCATTTGTGGACTGAGAATTCTAATCCATCATTGCACTAATTCCTTGAGCCACTTGTGCTTTACTTTTCTGAAATAAGGCCAGCCAAAATATAATGATAAATAACAATAATAAGGTGGCCAACTTTCCTAGCCAGTGTTCTTGAGGAAATGAGGAGAAGGTGTGTTAACGTCACCAAAATATGCACCAAAGCACATTGTTCCTTTGCACCTCATATCATATTTGCATAAGAATAAATAATCTGATGTCAATCATTTTTATTGTCTAAACAACAGGGCATTTGTCAAGGGTTCAGCCTTATTCTCTTTTTGACAATTCTTAGTAGAACAGAATTAAGGTAAATCTGTGGATAAAGCAGACACAGCTGACTCAGGCCGGGTCACATTACTGGGGTCACCATGAGTGTCAGCGTCTGGTCCTCAGCTTAACAAATTCAGAAACTTGATTTTCATGGCATTCATACAGAAGTGATCAGGCTTCAGGGGACTGACTCAGGCTAACCAAATTTATAGGAGACCAACTGATTAAACGGGAAGCCAATTGATTAATTTATACTGAAAAATAGAACTGCCAGCCAGCCAGTGCATTCTCTGACAAAAGAAAAGATAACTTGGAAAACCAAATTAAAGTCCAAAGGTTGTTTGAAGAGTACAGAAATCAGGACAAGAGTTGTTAGATGGATTCAAAAGTATAGTCCCAAGCTATGGCAGCTTAATGAGTGCTGCCCTTCTGATGGAGTGACAGACCTTTCCAGCAGATCCCAGGATTTATGTTGACTGATCAGGGACCCCTCTCTTGTGGTCACTGCAAGTGACACATTGACTATGTCTTACTCTACAGAACTCCTTTTTCAAGTCTCTAAGAAAACCTTGTGATATGAAATATAGCCCAGAACACACAGACAATATTCTGCTGCCACCACCCAATGGACCAAATATTTCTACGTCAAAGTCCACTCCTCTTTCCCTAGACTGTTTACCTAGAATCTTGGTCTATTCTCTGAAAATGTCCTTCCCCTTCTGGCTCTAACTGAAACTCAGCTCTCCCATGAGAACACCCTTTCCCCTGTTACCTTCTTAAGTGGTGGCTGTTTTCTTTTTCTACCACATCCCCCATACTACTGGACCTGGAGGTGGAGTACACATTCTTCTTGTTTTCCATTGCCATTTCCAGACCATTCTTCTTCCCTCCACCAAAACACCTTCATTTTGAATCTCATGTCATCAGACCAAACCACTTACTATGCCCTCCTCGTTGTAGTCATCCACAGACCCCTGATTTCTTGAATATTTTAGCTCTTGGCACACTGTCACCCTCTCCAATGCTGTATAACTGCCTTAATTCTTGTTTATTTCAATAATGCACATAGATAATCCTATCTGCACGCTGAACTCTCAGTTTCTTGACCACTTCTCCAGTGATCTTGTCCTCTCCTCCTACTTCGGCCACTCACTCTCATGACCAAACCCTAGAGCTGATCATTACCAGTAACTACATTGCCTCCATGATCTGAATTTTATGCATCCCACTATCCTACTACCACTTCTTATTTTTCCACTCATTCTCTATAGTACTCCATCTCCAGCGATCCTTCAATCCCATCAAGATCTATAATTCATTGATCCTTTCACCTTTTCACTATTTCTTATCCTTCATAGTCTTCACTTCCTTCAGTGCACAGCTTAGATTCTATGGCCAGTCATCACAATTTCTCTCTTGTATATACCCATGACCCCCTTGCTCTTGTCTTGCTTCATTACACCCATCTGGCAAAGTCTCCACTCTGTTTTAAACAGATTTTCTGCCTCCTCTGAACTTGCATCTGTGTAGCTAAACATGCCTGGGGAAAACACACCAAATGCCTACTGGTCTCACTTTGATTTCCTGACCACTACCCTCAATCAAGTGGGCCCTTAATGCTGCTCAGTAATTTTATTACATTTACTCATTCATTTTTCATTCTTCTAAACAAATAATACCTTACTTTCTTCCCCAACCTCCAGCACCTCCCTCCTCCTTCTTCTCAGCTGATGACCTTGTTTATTTCACTAGAAAGTAGAGCAATCAGATGAGTTGTTTCCCAGACGTCCACCACCAGCTGACTGCTATCTGTGTACACACACTGCCCTCCCCTGTTGCTGTAGTTGAACACCCTGTGCTCCTAGCTAAGGCCAATTCCTCCACTTGTGCACTCAACTTCATCCCACTTCACTTCCTTAAAGACGGTCTTCCAGAAATTCTCTTATCTCTCTCCTACATCATCAATTTTCTCATCTTTACTGGATCATCCCATCAGCATACAAACACACTCTTATTTCTCCCATCTTAAAAAATACTTTTAATCTTATATTACCCTCCAATTACTACCCATTTCTCTCCTCCCCTTTATAGAAAAACTCCACAAAAGTATTGCCCAAAATCATCATCTTCAACTCCTCCCTCCAATTCTCTTTTAAACCCATTCCAATCAGGCCTTCACCTCCACCACTTCACTAAAACTGCCCTTGTCAAGCTTACCAATGACCTCTACCTTGCTGACTCCAATGGTCACCTCTCAGTCTTCATTGTACTTGATTTATCAGAAGATTTTTCACTGTATACCACTTCCTTCTCCTGGAAACACTTGCTTCAATTGGCCTCCAGTACTCCGTACTCTCCTGATCCTCTTCCACCTCACTGGCCTCTCCTTCTCAGTCTCCACTGCTGCTTTATCCTTATCTCCCTCACTTTTGAATATTGGAATTCCCTGAGGATCATTCCTTGATCCTTTATTCTCTCTCTATACTCACTTCCTTAGTGATCTCATCCAGTCTCATGGCTTTAAATGCCACCCACACGCTGACAACTCCCAAAGTTATGCCTCCAGCCTAGATCCCTTCCCTGACCTTCACATTCATGTATCCAACTTCCTATACTTCAGAGCTCCACTTAGATATACATTTGACACCTCAAGATTGACATGTACAAAATCAAACTCTTGACATACCTTCTCCACCTATGCCCACTGCTGAAACCTATTCCTTCTGCAGTGCTCACTATGTCAGTAAATTGCACCTGCATTCTTCCAGTTGCTCAGGCCCAGAACCTTGGTGTCACCTTTGATTCCTCCCTCTCTCAAATACTTCACATCCAATTTATCAGTAAATTCTGTTGACTCTCCTCCAAAATATAACAGAATCTAACCTCTTCTCACCACCTCCCTTACTACCACCCTGGTCCAAACCACCATCACCTCTCACCTGGATTATTGCAATAGCCTCCTAACCCGTTTTCCTGAAACTCTTGCCCTGTTATAGTTTATTTTCAACACAGCATACAGAGTTGATCTGGTTAAAATGAAAAATCAGATCATGTCATCCCTCTACTCAAAACTCATTAGCTTCCCATCTACCTTAAAGTCAAAGCCAAAGTCTTTGCAGTGGCTTATAAGACTACATGATCTCCTCATTCACTCTGTTCCAGCAGTCCTGGCTTCTTTTTTCTTTCTCCAACCTATCAGGCAGCTCCTGCCTTAGGGACTTTTGCCCCAGCTGTTTACTCTGCCCCGAGTTATCTTCTCCAAGGTATTCCCCTGGCTCATTCCCTCCTTCACTTTCAGGCTTTACATACATGACTACACTATTTTAAACTACTCCACACACACCCAGCATTCTCTATCTCTTTCCCTGCATTATTTTTCTCTATTAACTACTTTATTTTTCTTTATTACATTTATCAGCATCATACAAACTACACATTCTACTTGTCTTGTTTATTGTCTTTCCTCCCAACCACCACCATCTCCACTAGAATGTAAACTACATGAGGGCAGGGAGTTTTGTCTGTTTCATTCACTTCTGTATCCTCAGGGCCTAGAAGAACACCTAGATCATAGTAAGTGCTTAATAAATATGTTTAAGGGAGGGAGGGAGTAAAGAATGTTTAATATGCAAAGGATTTCTATCTATTTTGTCTGTATGGGAAATTTTAAAACGAATTAAATCAGTTGCTTGGAAATAGGAATATATTTTGTCATAGAAATAACAGTACATAAGATTGTTATTGAAAGTAATAGCTCTCTAAATGGAATGCTGTATCCTAGATTGAATCCTGGAACACAAAAGGGACATAATGGAAATCCTAATATGGTCTGCAATTTAGTTAATAGTAATATACCAGTATTGGTTTCTTAGTTGTGACAAATGTACCGTGGTGATGTAAGATGCTAACATTAGGAGAAAATGGGTAAGGGGTATCTGGGAACTCTCTGTGTTATCTTTAAAATTTTTCTGCAAATTTAAAATTGTTCAAAAAATTTAAAATTTTATTATGTGCGTGTGTGTGTGTGTGTGTGTGTGTGTGGCAGAATAACGAACCCCCAAAGATTTCTACATCCTCATCCTTGGAACCTGTGAATATGTTAGGTTACATGGAAAAGAGCAATTAGGTTGTAGATGGAATTACGGTTGCCAATAAACTGACCTTTATCTTGGGGGGAGATTATCCAGGTGGGTCCAATGTAATCACAAGGGTCCTTTAAAGTGGAAGAGGAGGGCAGAAGGGAGAAAAAGGGAGATGTGACTATGAAATGGTCAAAGAGATGTGCTGGCTATGAAGATGGAGGAGGGAGCCAAGAATTTAGCAAGGCTTTACAAGCTGAAAAAGGTTAGTGAACACATTCTCCCCTAGAGAGAGAACCAGAAGGGAATGCAGCCCTGCTGACACCCTGATTTTAGCCAGGTCATACTTCTAACCTACAGAATTGTAAGATAACAAATTTGTGTTATTTCAAGACACCAACTTTGAGGTCATTCATTATGGCAAGAATAGGAAACTAAATATGTATAATCTGTAGTCATTACTACAACCCAGAAAGATAGGTAGCATCTCTATTTTATGGAAGAGAAAACTGAGCTTCACAAAAACTAAGGTCACGTAGCAAGTAAGCAGCAAAGCTGGGACCCAAGCCAAGTTCTGACTCCTAATTGTATGCTCTATTATCAACATGCTGCCTCTCTGGTTAGGGTCCAAGGCTTAGCCCACAAAACCCTATTTAACCCATGATATGGCCAAAATACTGTATGTTTGCAAATTTTAAAAAACAAATTTCGAAAAACAAAAGTGACTGTGGAGGCACTTTTATTTTAAACATCAAAAAGTGTACTTTAAAATGGCATATTTAGATACTCTTTAAAATACATATGCACCAGTTCTCTATCATGTTCTAACACCAGCAAATGAAATGCTGTATACTTGCGTAAGTAGTGTTTGTTTATCTTGAAGCCTGCTTAAGGTAAATCAGATTTAATTAAGAAAAATAAGAAAATTGAGACTTCTGTGGAGAAGCTGAAGGTGACTTTGGGCCATTTTCCAAGGCTTTGGAGATTGAGGGCACTGGGGTTTTTTAATGTCTAATTTTACTTCAAAGCTTATGGACACAGATGCATCACTAGTGCTGCTCTTACCTAGCCTTGATCAGGATTGTTTTCGGCTCACAAAAGAACATTGCTTTCACTCAGAAACAAACAAAAAAATTGCCCCAAGCCTCAAAGCAAAATTTCATAATCCATTTTGTTTGCTCTCTCCCAGTTTCTGGGTTTCTCAGTGTGTCTTTGTCTTGGGCTTTGTGTTTTTCTATCTCTGCTTAGGATATGGGTATATGTGTTTGGAGTCGACAAAGTACTTTTTTTCTCCATTACCTGAGTTTGATTTTGCTGTTCTCAAAAACTCTTTGAGGTAGGCAAAACAGGTATTACTATTCACATTTTATAGATAAGGAAACCAAAACTCAGAGAGATGGAGCTGGGATGCAAATCCAAGAGAGTCTGAGTCAAAGTCGAGTTCTCTTTCCACTACAGCCTGCTACTTCATCCCCAAATATGGAGCCACATGCCACTGGAACCTAGGTTGAGGAAGAGCTGAAAATGAGGAGATGCTGTCCCCAAAGAGGAACTTACCTTTGTCTACTCAACCGAGACTGCCTTTCCATGTACAATATTACTTAAGGAGTGCTTACAGCATCAGGGTCATGATACGATCTGTTTACTCTTACCTTTATAAAATCTTGTCTGAGAAATAAAAGTGATAATCCTTATCCAAAGCATTTAGCACAGTGCTTTGTGATTATTATTATTTCTTAATAACGTTTCTTTAATTTCATGTCACCATGCCCAAATTCATAGATTAATTTAGGGCGCTTTCTTCCTGCTGATATGTACAAATACCTAAACCTCAAAGCATGAGTTACTTCTTATAGGGTTTCCTATAAACAATTTAGCCCAGTCATGGCATGAAGGTTCTCATTACTTCAATCTCAGAGTTCTCTCTTCTCTCCTGGCTGTCTAGTTCTCTTCTCTTTTGCCCTAATCATCCTTTGTTGTACATTGTAGGCCCCATCTGACTTTAAGAACCCACAGCCCTCTGCATATCACCTATACATTTATAATTGTATTTGTTAAATAATTCATTAATTATTTTGGTTTCAAAATTAAATTTAATATGTAAATTCCAAGAACCATATAGAACCGCTTTAGTTTTCTGAAGATGGGGCTTCCAGAAACTTTAACCATCTGGAACACAGCTGTAAACCCAGAAAGAAATGAAAGTGTCTATGAGCATTGAAGGCAATAGCCATCCAAAAGCTGCCTTCCAGTCTATGGATTAGAATGTATGTCAACTATGAATATTTGCTTCACAAGTGTGATAGTCAGTTTTGTGTGTCAACTTGGCTAGGCCACAGTCTCCAGTTATTCCATCAAACACTAATCTAGGTGTTGCTGTGAAGGGATTTTGTAGATATGGTTAACATCTACAGTCAGCTGACTTTATGCAAAGGAGATTATTCTCAGTAATTTGGGTTGGCCTCATCCAATCAGTTGGAAGAGCAAAACTGAAGGTTCCCTGAGGAAGAAGAAATTCTGTTTGTGGACTGTATTGTCAGCTCCTGTCCAAGAGTTTCCCTCCTGCCCCTCCTGATGGCCTGCCCTACAGATTTCAGAGTTGCCTAGCCAGCCTCCGCAATCATACAAGCCAATTCAGATATGTATGTTATACATTAGATATATAAAATATATGCTTTATATAATATATATAAATACACACATTTATTCAAAAATACACTAAAAGAGAGACAAGAAGGGGATGTTTGAAGCTGACACACTGACAAGTAAAATTAACAGGAAGAGAAAAGATGCCAGAATCACCAAGTCATCATGAAAAGGTTAACTCATGTTCAGTGGAGTAAAGACATAAACATGGGATATAATGCATAAGGGAGCTTTTAAAATTCTGTTTGGGTTCACTATCAAAAATATGCCTTCTATATTAAAAGAAAGCCCAAGTTAAAAAACTGGGAGTCACTCTGGGCTTTGTAGGCTAAGTAAATTATTTTGTTCTTTATTCTAAGACAAATGGTATGCCATTGAAGGATTTCATGCAAGGGGTGGCATGATCAGATTTGTATGTCAAAATGATCACTCTGCCTGCAAGATGGATGTCAAACGAGAGGGAGATGAAAGCGGAAGTGGAGAGACCAATTAAGAAACTTGCAATGGTCCAGATCAAGTGAGAAAAGATGGTGGCTGGAAGTAGGGTTGTGGCAGTGACAATAAAGAAAAGTGGGCAGATATGGTCATTTTGCACATCAAAGTCATGGTAGGAACTTCCTGAAGGACTAGATATGTGGGTGAAGGAGTGGGATGTTTCAATAATGACTGCTAGGTTTCTGGTTCATGGAGCAAGACAGATGAAGGTGTCATCAGCTGAGACAGAGAACACCGGAAGAGGGCCAGGTTTGTTTGAAGGGGATGGGAGGGAGAGAAAGAGCGTGAGTTCTTTTTAAGACCTGTTTCATTTGAAATTTCTGGGAGCCATCTAAGAATGTCAAGCTGGTAGCTAGATGTATAGGTCTGGATCTCAGAGCAGAGTTCTGGTCTGAAGATACAAACATGTGAGTCATCTGCCTATAGGTGGTAATTGAAGCAGAAGCTGTAAATGAAATCACCTAAGGAGAAAGTAGAGGGAGAAGGGATGAATAGCCTAGGATTGAGTACTGAGGAGCTTCAATATTTAATGGCTGGATACATATGCCTTCTCTTGACATAGGCTCAATAAAAAATGTTTATCGAACTACCCTTATGAAAAAGGTTCTGATGCACATGTTGTTGTTGACTGAACCCACAGAGATCCTGAACACCCATCTTTAAACATGACAGTGGATTCTGGCCTGAAATATTCTCCATCCCCTTGGCACCAATCCAGCCTTCCCCACAGAGATCTGGGAGATTGCTGCCAAGTGGTGCTGAGCTTCATTCAAACGGGATCTGTTTCTCTCTTGCTTTCTTCCGCATCCCAAGATACAATCGACACAGGCTAGTTCACTTGTGCACTTTCTTTACACCCTTCCAAACTATACCCTGTACCAAATGGAATTAGATACCTAGATTCCTGGTATTAGGATTTAAAATAACAGCAGTTTTTTTTAAAATACACAATGTACATTTTATAAAATGCACATTGGTATTTTATAAAACTAACTACCGTGACTACATCTCCATGACTTAATCAAATATTTACTGAATGCCTACTCTTTGCCAAGCCCTGTGGGGAACAGGAGAAAAGCAAAAGACATAATCTCTACTTTTCAGGAACTTTCAGTCTATTTAGAGAGACAAGACTAACACTCATGACACAAGTAAAGGAAAAAAAGACCACACGAATCAAGTGTATATCGCACAGCATAGGGCAGTAAGGTCTATTAGAGTTCAGAGAAAAGAGTTCTAATTTACATTCACAGAATAAGGCATAAGAGAGACTTGATGGGGTTGTGCTGCTCTCATAGCACCACTATTCTTGCTCCTAGGACGAACTGGACAGAAACCATATTTGACAAACATATCTCTAGGGGAGAAGGTTGCACAACCACCTGCAGAAACCAATTCAATCTCACATAATAGAATTTGAACTTCTTTTAAATGATTTAGGCCACTTGAGAGTTTTACAAGTCAGTTCCCAAATTAATTTAGCATTTATCTTCCAGACAGGCTATTACAGCTAACAATAAACTCCCGTTAAAGGAATTCAGATGAATGTGCCCGAGGAAAGGAGTTCCTAATTTCTCACCTCACTTGACTTTTCTGCAGCATTTGACACTGTGGACCAGCCAACTCCTGCCCCCAACCCTACCCATCATTGTACTCCTCTGGTTCCCTTCCTACCTCTCTTACTGCTCAACCTTAATCCCAGGGTCTGGCACACAGCAGGCACTCAATAAATATTTTTGAATGATTGAATGCTTCTTAGTCTCCTCCACTGACTCCCGTTTTCATCCAATACTTATAGGTAGACATCCCCCCATCCAAGTATCCATTTCTAGCTGTCTTCTCCTCTTCTATACCTGCTCTTCATGAGTGATCCCACCCAGTCCCATGGCTTCAGCTTCCACCTGTACACTCATGACACCCAAATGCATATCTCCATCTGTCCTCTAAGCCTCATATTTTCAACTGCCTATCGGACCTCTCCTAGGTGTGTTGCAGGCAATTCAAAGTCAATATGTCCAAAACTGAACTCATTATCTGTTTCCTTAAAGTTATACTCATTTCTATGTTATGAACATAGGTTTACAGTCCCACCATCCCCTCAGTCACTAAGGCTAAAACCTTCTAAAGCATCTTCAACTCCTCCCATTCCTGCATTCTCCCCCAATATCCAATCAGTTGCCAGGTCTTATCAGTTTTCCCTCCTTGTTATCTCCTCATCCTCACTGCCACAGCACCTTCATTGCTTTTATAGTCCGGATTCTTGTCATTACTACCTCACTAACATTCCTCACAATTCATCTCTCTAACTTATTTTTCACTGTTGTCAAAATATAACTGAAATCATATAAGTCTCCTCCAAAAGTCACTATTTTTAAAAATCACTTTTTGGCTTCCAAAGTTCTTTCATAAACTTTGTATCAGTTAAGAATGATTTTGGCTGCAAGTAACAGAAACCTCAACTAACTTATATAAACAGAGGGCTCTTTTTCTCACATAAGAATAAGTCCAGAGGTAGGTGGTTGCTGGCATTCATTTATTGGTGTCATCAAGGGCCCAGACTCTCTTCTGATATGTCTATACTGCCATCCATCCTTAATATGTTGGCTTTTCATCTTAATTGCTGCCAATAATTCAGCTGCAAGATGGCTATCGGAGCCCCAGGGATCACGTCCGCATTCAAGGTAGAAACTAGAGTGAAGCAGACAGCATTAGCAATGTCTGTATATTTTCTTCAGGAAAGAAAAACTCTGCTAGAAGCCCCTCGGCAGTCTTTTGTTCATGTATCATTACCCACAAGTGTGTTACTATCATGTGGCCACCTTGAGCTCCAAGGGAGACTAAACATGTATTTGGCTTTTCAAGCCTCTGTTGTACATGCAGGCAAGGGAGAAAGTGATTTGGAATAGATGTTGAGTAATCCAGTCCACAGTGTCTGCCGCATTCCCCTTTCATTTGATCAATACTACAACCTTATGAGTAGGATGATTATCTTCATTTTCAGGTTAAGGAAACTGAGGTCCAGAGAGGTTAGGTGATTTTCCCAAGGTCCCAGAAAGTTGGTGGCAGAGTCAAAGATACCGCTTTATGATTCCTACTGACAGCTTTACCACACCATTGCTATATGAAATGAAGTTCTATCTCAGAGAATATTTCAAGCTCCAGGGAATTCAAGGTCCTCAGGAATCTGAACCCAGGCTACCTTTCCAGATTCATCTCTCATAACACACCTCCACACTCCTTATGCACTATCCAAATTCCTGGTTTCTCCTTGATTGTGCCAGATGGCTGCAGGCTGCCATTCCTTTGCATGTGCTGATCCCTTAACTTGGAATGACCTTCCTTTTCCACCCCTCCCCCAACAACACCCTGAGGCTTTGTTTATTGAATTGAATTCTTAGATCCAGGTTAAATTCTGCCTCCTAGCTGAAGCATTCCTTTATTGCATCAGTCATAACTATTCATTACTCCTGCGAGAAGCCCTAAGCTCTATTATAGCACTTTCTTTTACTCTATCATGATAGTTGCTTCCTTTCCTATCTGCCTCCATCATAAGCTCCTTGAAGGCTTCTGACTCTTAGTTATCTCTGTACAGATAACTCTCTGCCCCAAGCACCTGATACAGCACCAGACACAGAGAACAGAGCCAGCAAGCATTTTCTTTGTAACAGCTTTATTGAGATATAATTCACATACCATAAAATTCACCCATTTAAGGTATATAACACAATGGTTTTTAGTATATTCACAGAGTTGTGCAATAATCATCACAATCAGTTTTAGAATGTTTCCATTACCTCAAAAAGAAATGCCATACCCTTCAACTATCACCCCACAATTTCCCAATGCCCCTCAGTGCTAGCCTTAAGCAACCACTAATCTACTTTCTATCTCTATAGATTTGCCTATTCTGGACATTTCATATAAATAGAATCAGATAATCTGTGGTGTTTTGTGTCTGGCTTTTTCACTTAGCATAATGTTTTCAAGGTTGATCCATGTTGTAGCATGGATCAGTACTCTATTCCATTTTATGGCCAAATACTATTCCATTGTATGGATATACCATGTTATTTTATCCACTCATCAGTCGATGGACATTTGGGTTGTTTCCACTTTTGGCTATTATAAATAATGCTTCTGTGAACAGTAGGGTAAAAATATCTGTTTGAGACCCTGCTTTCAATTATTTTGAGTATATTCCCAGAAATGGAATTACTGGGTCACACGATAACTCTATGTTTAACTATTTGAGGAACTGCCAGCCTGTTTTCCATAGTAGCTGTATCATTTTATATTCTCACCAGAAATGTATGACGGCTTCAATTTCTCATCCTTGCTAATGCTTGTTATTGTCTGACTTTTTGGTTATTACCATCCTAATGAGTGTAAAGTAGTATCCCATTGTGGTTTTTATTTTCTTTTCCCTGATGACCAATGATGCTGAGCATCATTTCATGTGCTTGTTGGCCATTTGTATATCTTTGGGGAAACATCTATTCAAATCCTTTGTGTATTTTTAAATTGAGTTGTTTATCTTTTTATTATTGAGTTGTAAGAGTACCTTATATATTCTAGATACAATTCCCTTATCAGATATATAACTTGCAAATATTGGCCTGCTAGCATTTTTAAATAAAGGAATTCCAAAATTGCTTTTTAAAATTTTACATGTCCCTTGCAAAAGCTAACATTCCAACAAAGTTTGTTTAAACTTCTGATAAAATTGGAGCTGGATATCCATGGGAAAACTCGACCACTAAATGTAAGCAAAGCACACTCAAGAATGCCACAAATCTAAACAGGCTTATTTATGTTCTGATAAAATATAGCAGAATATCAACAACCCCAAATACTATCAGCTCCCCTAAATTAGTCCCAAAATGAAAGCAGTAAAATAGAAATAGAAGCAAACCTCTAGCCACGGACTTGCCAGCCCCTCCTGACCACACAGAGTGTTCCCACTCTAGGAACAGCCAGTCTTACAACCTTCTCAGTTTGGCAAAGTTTTTCATCATCTGCAAGGTACCTTAAGACTTCCAAATTTTCCACTAAGTCCTAACACTTTCTCCTGTTTTCCATATCATTGATTGGCGTCTTTCCAGAGATATCTGGCCAATAGCATTCAGTCATTCTAACAATGCTATTGAAGGGAAGAAGGTAGCAGCACATAAAACCAAACACTGGAATCTCCCAGCCATGTTCGTCTTTGGGGGAGTGACTTCATACCTGTCGGCACAGGCAGAAAGTAAGGGCCTCACGATCATAGCAAAGCTAGGAGATTGTACCTATACTAATTGTTATATTCCCAGTTTTTAATTTAATTGGTAATTGTTATCTTTTCCCAACAAGTGTGTTTTTCTACATGTCGTGCTGATGTTTCTAGGACTATAGCTGGTTGCTCCAATCAATAGGGGGATTCCAGCATTTCGGGTCACAGCAACAGTAAGGATCAAACAGCAGGCTTAATTCAATGCATTTGGAGGACTTCCCGTCTTAGGGGAAATGTGTGACTGTTTAGTGTGTTCCTTTAAGCTTTGTCATCCTCTTCTGGGAAAGTGGAAAGGAGCCATAATCAACAGTCATAAAACCTAGGTTCCAGTCCTGGCTCACTGTTAGCTCAGTCCTACCTGTGTTATTAGTGACAAGTCTCCATGCCTCAATTTTCGTATTATTAAGATGGAAATAACAATTATTCTTGCATCAAATTAAATTGTGTAGTGGAGGAAATAGACAAATAGTTTATATAGTGTGATAAGCTCTCTCTTTATATATCACAATCTATAGGATTCACTCACTCACTCCCTCTTTCACTTGACCTGGTTTTCCCATTGTTTCCATCTCTACTCAGATTGCAAAGTATAAAACTTAACCCAAACCGTATGCTGTACTTAGGAAGAAGTGAATAGTTTACTATAGCAGGAAAAGGGGGCGAAAAGCATGAGTGTAGAGGATGACAAACAAGGCTCCAATATAGAGCCAAATTATAAGCTTGGAGGGCCATGGTAAGGATTAAACATTATCTCGTCAGAAATGAGAAGCCACTGAGGAGTTTTGAGCACTAGAGTGCTGAACTCCTATCTGTGTGTCTAGAAAAATCACTCTCAGAGCAGTGTGGGGGATGAGCCGGAGGAAAGCGAGACAGAGAACAGTTAGGAACGGGTGGAAAGCTATTTGTTGGTCTCACACAAACCTACGATAGTGGTAGTTACTATGGAGACACATTTGGGCAATAGTTAGGAAGAATGGAGAGGACTTGATGTTTGATTCAATGGGGGAGGGGCGGAGTGGGAGGAGTAAAGGATTCTAACTTATCCAATTGGGTAAATTATGGAATTATTAACAAGAGGGAATACACAAGGTTTGAGAGAACATAATTTTGTTTGGGACACGTTGAGCTCAAAGTGTTCACAGCCCGTCCATCTAGAGAAGCCTAGAAAGTCTTTAGAAGTAGGGATTTACAGCTTGGAGAGAAGGGGCAAGAGATCTGGATTGAATTTAATTATAGGTACCTAGAGATGATAACTGAAGCCATAACAGTGGATGAGATAGCTTAATGAGAGAACATAGGGAGAGAAAAGGGTGCCAGGAGTAAGCTCTGAGGAACAAGAGTTTCCAAGGGGCAGAGGAGGAAGAACACACAAAGAAGACTGGCATAGAGTGATGGGAAAGATTGTTCAGGAGGTAAGAGTTTTAAGAAGCAGGGGAAATTCAAAAGAACCAAATACTACCAAGAGTCTGGGTAAGATGAGAACGGAGAGAAGACCATTGGAGTTAGCAGTTAGATGGTGTTTGGTCATGGCCAGGTCTAAGACAATTTCAGTTGATGTGGAGAGAGCTGAAAAGTGACTGGAAGGCAATTATGAAGATATAGCAACAACAAAGTTCTCTTAGGAAGCTTGGTGAGAGGACTGAGCAAGGAGTTAGTTGTAAGAATAAAATGAGTTCAAGTGAGATAATGTATGTGAAAGCTCTGTAAAAAAAAAAAATGCACAGGACAGTTATTATTCTGTTAATCAAGGGCTATACACCAAAAAAGAAACAAGTACTCCCACCGGCAAGTGAATGAGTCATTAGGTAAAGGAAACAGAGTTCCTATTATAATTCCTGTTCTCGTGGAAATGGCAGCACTGTCCATTCATATATTTTTTCAGGGATCGCATTAAGAAGTTACTTTCTCAGGTTGATTGGTAGCTTCCTTTGATAGCCAGAGTAGTAGAGGGCAAAAAGGTATTGCATTAAGCAAAAGGTCATGAGCTTGCCACTGTCTTTTAAGCTAGGAGACTGAGGCTCTACACATGTAAGGACCAATCAAGGGGCTTGATGACTTTGTGCACTGAATTGATCCTGACTTAGTATTGTGTTGACCCAGCCTGGGTCCCCCAATCAACCACAAAGCCCCTTTATCAAATCACACATCATACACACTTTAGTAGTCAGAAAGAGGAAAAAGAGCTGGTGTAACCCAGTCTGTGAGTTCTCAGGGACAAAGCTTAGAGAGAGACAGACTTATTACTGCATAAAAAATCAAGATATGGGCAAGTGGAAATTTTAATAGAGTAGAAACTATGACCTGTGACACCGGTTTTCTGCTATTTCAGCGTCCTCTGAAATAAGGAAGAAGGATCACTCTGACAACAACAATAATAAAATCTTCTAAAATTGACAAAGCCCCTCCATGTCTATTCTGTCATTTGATCCTAACAACCCTAAAAGGTGGCTTATGCAGTGATTATAGTCCCCTTTTGCAGTTGCAGAAACTAAAGCTCAGGGGTTAAGTGACTTCTCGACATGGCATAGACAAGAAGTAGCAGAGCCAGGGCTCCATTCCAGGTCTCCCAACTCTGAGTCCAGCATGCATTCTGCTAACTACACAGCCAGTCTAAACAAACAGCAGCCAAATGGTTCTGTGGCCCCAGTGGCACCACAGGTACAACACTAAGAAGGTAGAAACAGGTGCTCAAGGATATTTGGGGGCCTGTCTGTAAAGCCAGGCTTTTGTTCCTTAGAGTTAATTTTTCTCCCTGAACTGCAGATCACTCACTTAAATTCTTGGTGCATTATGTAAAGATTCTTGTTTGAGTAAGACAGACAGTCTTGCCCATGCTGTGCCCGGGTCTGATTTTCTGAACAATGCTCCTCACTTTGTTAAATCCTCCTAGATTTCTTACTCATCTACCTCCCACATTCAGCTGAGAAAAGCCACCACACCTGTGAATCCCACATTTTGAAATTTGAATCACAATTTAGATTTATTTCCACGTCTATTATTACTGTCGGGATGTAAGATGAGGGAAAATGGACACATTAGAGAAATGAATTCAGCATAATGAAGGTCATTTTCAATTGTGACTGCCCATTATACAATTCTTTGGCTACCATTACAGACAGATGCCATGCAATAGAAAAATTTTTTTCTGATATCAAGTTAGCTTCTTGGCAGACTAAGGCAGCTCATTAGTAATCTTGGATCTCTTTCTATATTTGTGATTCAACTCTAGATGTTGGATAGTAGGTGATCTGGGCTTTGTGCCATTAAAATCCACGACATTTCCATACAAATCCTGATTATTGAGAAGGGAGTGCTCCTTCTTAAGACTCAAGTCTGTTTTACCCTGAATTAGTAACCCTAGTTCAGGGTTAGCCAGGGAATGAAAAAAAGAAGGAATGTGGGGCAGAATAGGGAAGAGACAGAGAGGAGGAGGAGAAGGAGCCAGATCTCAGTTTTAGTTTAATAGTAGCAGTTGCAAAGAACATTTAAAAATTATCTAAAACAAGCTACCGAATAGTTTTGAGGGTGTTCATATAAAGGTCTGGTGTGACATTGTTTTGTGTGTGTGTGTGCAGTAATGGTAATCAATTTCATTTTGCTTAGTTTATTTCCTAAGGTTCTTTTTTTAATAACCTAAGTTTTTATTCTCTGAGAGTTGATTCCTACTAGGTGAAACAAAATTAGAAGTTCAAGAGGTTCTTCCTCTGACAATCAGTCTCCCTACTTCCGGTCTTTTTCCCCATCAAATTCATCTTGCACATTTCCACCAGTGATCTCCCCGAGAACAACTCTGACTATAGTGCTCTTATGCTTAAATGTTTCAGTGGATTCACTCACTTCTATACACCCTACCCTTTTGCTATACCAAATTATAAGTCATTCTGAAAATACACTGTTATTCAGTGAGTGGTACATCTATTAATCTGTACTCTTTGAGTTTGCTCATAACAGAAACACAATTTGGACTAACAAACAAAAAGGGGAAATTACTGAAAGGATACTGGGATAAAGCTGAGGGAAGGGCAGGGATGCAGTTAGATCCCAGAAACAACCGAATCTAGGGAAACACCATCTCTCTCTCTCACTTCCACTCCTGTCCTCTCTCTCACCCCAGCTTCTGCCCTTACTTCAGCTTCATTCTCCTTTGCTACATATCAGCATCCTGTATACGATGAAAACCGTGACCAGCAACACCTCCTGAGTTTTTCCTGTTACTACATCCACCAACAGACAGATACTGAATCTATCAATTCTAGTTTAAAATACCCTAGGGAAGAATCCAATCTGCCCAGCTAAGGTGAGAGACTTGCTAGAAATATAGGGATGGGGAAAGAGGGGGCAGTTCCCCAGGAAGAGGAAGGGTTGTTGTATAGATAAGCCATAAATGCCCACTACCTTATATTCATTCCTGTGCCTTACACTCATCTCTGCCTGTTGTGGTTGTTCTACTTGGCCTACATTCTTCCCTCATTTCTCTAAACTCCTGTAGAACTTGTTACTATCAATCACCTGGTCCTTAGTTATAACACTATCTTCCTTTTTTTGCTTGACTATTTCACGGTTTTATTACTTTGTATGCCAATGACATTGGAAGTGGTTTTGGGGACAGGGACACACCTTGTATTTCTTCAGACTCTCCCCACTTTTCCTAGAATTGTTCTAATACATAGTAATTGCTCACATGCTTCCTGAGTTTAATGGAACATTTATTAGATTTCCATGGTAGAGAAGCTTAGATCCTGAACAGAAATAATTCATCTCCTCACTCCTATCTCTAGCCACTGAGTGAAGAGAATGGCATTTTATTTCATTCCACCCACCCATCCATCCATCCATCCATCCATTGGTAAACACTTAATGAATTATTACTCTATTTCAGTCACTGTGTTAAGTGCTGAGAATACAGAGATTAATTAGATAAGGTATTGGTGCTGGAGGGCACAGTCTAGCTGGAAAGCAGACATGGAGACAAATAAATCATCACCTCACCAGATAACGAGTGTGTAAAGAGAGTACAGAGTGCTGAAGGAGCCCAGAGGATATGATTATAGGTGGGTCTGTGGTATTGGGATTAGAACTCCTAGGAAACAACTTCATATCTAATTGTTCATAGCCTACATAAGATCACTCATCTTTGACAGTTTCCTTACAAGCACACGAGACTCCAAAATGAGTGAAAGAAACCAAGAGAAGCAATTTTCTCTTTTCAAAATTCTTTTTCCAGGAGTGGGATTCAGTGTTCTGACTTCCTTCCTGTCGCTCCTTGTGGGTACTCTCCATCTTCCCCTTCCCCCACCAGCTGTCTGCTGTCTCCTGAGCGATCTCAGGAGAGGGGGACACGACTGCTCCTCCTTGCACAATCCCATTTTATGGAGCAGGATAGCCAGGAAAACAGGCAGTCGACTGAAAGGATCTTACAATTGGGGCCTTCTGCCAAATTATTCCTCTTCTGATGGTCTTCTGTTTTAAATATTATTGGCTATTGTTTTGGATGATGTGTTGAGACGCAGAATATTTCCTCTGTGAAACTACATTGCACAAGTTAAAACTGTACTCTGATATGCAGGTGTGACTCAACTGAGATGTCAAATAGATTTTGCTTCACAGCTCTTACAAGGAACCTGGAAGATCAGGCAGTGTGGAGTGCTGCTTCCCTTTCCATGGTCCTGATTTGTAACTAGGAGTTTTGTGAGTTTCAGTTCGCTGCAGACTCCAGCTATGCAAAACCTCTGTTTACCAACTACTAAACACGCAGGAAACTACCCTTCAAAGGTTCCAAATGCAATGGGAGAGCAACCAGGTCGGCAATGGAGGGAGAAGAGAGACGAACCAAGCGACATTCATCACAGGGTCAAAGAAACAAGGAGGGTTTCTACTAACCATTTGGCATTTTTAGAAATTTATTTTCTCATCACAGATGTTGCTTCAGAATCCAGCCACACTTTCACCATGCCAACACCCCCACACAGCTGTTCTTGGGAACTGGACAAGCAAATCACCCTAATGATGTGAACATCTGCAATCTTAACTCTCAATGGGCATGAAAACACTTTCAGGGAATCTCTTGATGCTAAGCTTGGGGCATTCCCACTCTACATAAGAAACCAGGAGAGGTACCACCACCTGTGCTGCAGCAAGCAAGGCAAGGTTTGGCCCCGAGCATGGCAGTTAACTGCAACATTCAAAGCAGGCTGCATGAGGCACTTCACCTGCTCACCAGCATTCTAATGGTGAGAACTAAATGTGTGAATTCCACAGAGTTCTTAGATTTACCCTGGCTGGCTTGTCAGTACACACATAAAATAAAATTGCAATTAGCCATTATCCTATATTCTGTAATAACAGTGGTTTTGAACTGAGCATTTAAAATTGCACTAGATTAATGAACTTTTCTTTGCTGTTGACATCAGCTGTTAGGGGAGATAACTTCTGTGTACTTTCTCCATAGACTCTTGGGTGTAGTTTTTTCCTCTTTTGAGGAAGATCTTGAAGACTTAATTTGAAGTTATTATTCCAGGATCCTTTTGGTCTTCCCATCTTCTGACACAGTAGACCCCCCTTATCTGGATATGTTCCAAGACCCCCAGCAGATGCCTGAAACCATGGACAATACCAAACCCTATATATACTACGTTTTTCTTATACATACATAAGTGTGATAAAGTTTAATTTATAAATTAGGCACAGTAAGACATTAACAACAATAATAAAAAATAGAACAATTATAACAATATACTATAATGGAAGTTACTGTAGATTTTAGTAGATCTTAGCAACCTCAGCAAATGATTTTTTTCTTTCCTTATTAAGTCGAGAACTTTCATCTTTTCACATAAAGGAAGCACTTTACGGCTTCTCTTTGGCATATCTGAATTGCCAGCATCACTCCTCTTGCACTTTGGGGCCACTTTTAGGTACAATAAGGGTGACTTGAACACAAGCACTGCAATACCATGACAGTAGGTCTTATAACCAAGATGGCTACTAAATGACTAACAGGCAGGTAGCAGATACAGCGTGGATCTGCTGGACAAAGGGATGATTCATGTCCTGGGCGGGATGGAACGGGAAGGTGCAAGATTTCACCAAGCTACTCAGAACAGCACACAATTTAAAACTCATGAATTGTTTATTTCTGGAATTTTGCATTTAATATTTTTGGACTGCAGTTGTCTGTGGGTAACTGAAACTGTGGAAAGCGAAACTGCGGAAAGTAAAATTATAGATAAGGGGGGGACTGCTGTAACTTATTCCTCCCTTTCTTTTAAGGGTTGGTGTTTGCCTTACTTTGGTATAGCTCTTGTATTAAATAAGTTTTGCAAAAGGGTCCAGGCTACTGTTGGTGACTGGAAATTGGAAATTCTGATTCATTTGGTCCAACAAGCTATATAGGAACATATGCTATTCTGATCAATTCATATGACACTCCTCCTCTCTTTTTTTATTATGAAGAATTTCAAATATACATGTATGTATATATATACACACACATACATATATATACACACACATATATGCACACACATACATACACACACACACATATATATAAATTAGGCAGAATGGTATAATGAACCTCTATGTACCTATCATCAGCTTTAACCATTATCAACCGGCCAATCTTGTTTTACCTATATCCATGTCCACCCCACTCACCCATACTATTTTGAAGTAAATCCTATACATCATATAACCTCATCCATAAATATTTCAGGATACAAATTTATTTTTAAACAAAATCACAGTACCACTATCATACCCAAATTAAATAAAATATCCTCTCTTCTTAAGAACACTCTTAACACAAGTTTAACAGAAGACCCACCCTAGAGCCTGAGGTGGAACACTATGAGAGGCCTGTGTGTGAGAACATGTGAGCCTCCTTGGGGACCCCTGAGTCTAGACTTGATGGGGCCAGGGACTTGAGGTACAGCACTGTGTGGCTGGAGGCACTGGCCAAAGACATTTAAATTATCTCTGTTAATACAATCCCATTAGTACCCACACACTTGAGAGGCTTGGAGAAATTAAAGTTACACCAGGATATGAAATGGGGTTACTTTAACAAAAATTAGATTAAACATGGAAACTGAAACCCGCCTCATCACCCTGATACCTTCCACGTTCTCTGGTTACTAGAGAAGCAGGAGTCTTCCTGTCCCTCTCACGTGTCCTGCTGCCAGCTCTCCCATCTCATCTACGTCTCTAGTCATGTTTCCCAGCCTAACTCCACTGGGACCCACATTGGTGAGATCCCTCACTCAGGAACATACTCAGCATTTCCCCTCAATTACCAAATACCTCTCGACTTGCATGTAAAATAACCATTAGTTCTAGTGGAGAGATGAGGCAGAAAAATTCTCTCTCTGGTTTCCTATTTAAGGGGAAAAAATCTCTGCTACCAGAAGGCACCACCAAGATCCCCTTTCCTCAATTCTCAGTTATGGACCCCGACTCACATGTACCCTGGTGGCTGGCCTAGTTAACCTTCCCCCATCCTTCCACTGGGTTATATCACCTCTTCATTAAAAGCTTTTTATTCACCCCACCATCTCAGAGAATTCTTCCCTTACTCCATCATCCCCAGGGTGGATTAAACCCCGGTAGCACCTGAGCTAATCTCTATCAGTATTTATAATGCTGATTGCCATTGTCTCATGCCCTGACTGCATCCCTCGGAGGCAAAAACCAGGTCTTATTCATCTATGTGAATATGGGCCCCAGAATAGCATTTCACGCACAGTAGTATACAATAAATGTTACTTGAATTAATGTTGCTGGGCAAGATTTCTGATTTCTTTTTTTCAATTGTAGCCTCAGCTTCAAGTCAACAGCCTTCTCTAACATATGCCTCTAGCCCTCTTGAGAAGTCACACACACACACACACACACACACACACACACACACACACACACCTTTGGCTGTTTTGCCTACCACAAAACACCCAGAGTAAGAATTTTATGAATATTCTGCCTTAATGTGTGTTATACCTGGGCATATCTATTACACTAAATCAAGTGATATTCTTTGCCCATGGACCATGAGTTGCTGAACATTCTTGGCACAGAGTTATACTGAGAAGTTTAATTCACAGCAAGCAATATTTAAGAACATTTGTTCAGTAGTTGGTATATAAAGCTGGCAAACTCCCCTTCCCCCCACGCTGCCAAATTCCTGTTCTTATAAGCCAAGAGTCTTTCCACTCTGGCTTTCTTGCCTCTCCTGCACACTCTCCTGACTTTCTAACTTCAACCCTTCAATCGATCATCTCTTTGTGGGATCGGGGGCCACATAGAGACCACCTGTTGCTCTAGCTGTGAGCCAGACTGCCTCACTAAGTCCCTAACCCCCATTACTAAACTCATTTTGCTGGGATGCAAAGGCTCTTTCCCCCACTGATCCCCAACCCTAACTCTCAAGTATTGCTTTTCCTTCATTTCTCATTTTTGCTTTTCTGCTCGGCAAAGAGTTATTTCCAGCCTCAAAGGGAAGTCTTTCCTCTCCAATCAATGGATAGACACCCACATGCATACACTAAATCTCCATCAATGCCATAGAAAAGCTCTGGGCTTGCCAGATGTTATCCATTTAGGATCAGATCATATGCAGATATGTCCGTAGACTCATAGAACCTCAAGGCTGGAAGGGAACTTAATGGTGCCCTAGTCCCACTGCCCTTGCAAAGCTTGAATTCTCTTGATTTGCAATGGACTGAGGACTACAGCTAGAACAAAATCTAGCCATAACAAGATTTGATTCAGTCATAGTCCTACAGGTTTAGCAGTTTATTGTGCAGGTTATCCTGTTGTCAAATCAAAAGCCAAAGCAAATGTGCCCTTTCTCATGAGGTCTTGGGGCTTAGACCAAATCACCAACAAATAATATTGATTTACAAATTGAGTAGACGTTGCAACTGTATGCACATACATGATCCTTCTTAGACCTTGTGTTAACACTCAGTGAGGCCAGCAGTGCCCTATAGTCCAAGCTCCCTTGAAGGTAGAGGGATGCAGAGTATCCAGAATGAAAAGTCTTCTTCAAACTCCTTTCTCAGGCTCCTCTTTCATTTCACTTTGGTGCCTTGGCCTTACCTGCTACTAGCATCTCCTTCTTCTCTCAAATTCCAGATTCTCCCAGAGGACATTGGTCTTAGTTTTTGCCGACAGTCTCGTCATGAGACACACATAATTTCAGTCTGAACATGATTTCAATTTGATGTGCACCTTGGCCACTCAATTTAAGAGCATGTCTTGCTGCATATAATCTCTTTTAGCCCAGACTTGATATCTCCCTGCTCTCTCAGGGTCATCATTCAAGTGTTCAGCCATGTATTCACGTTGAGAGGTGCAATATAGACTCTTCTGATTTGATACAGGAGATTTCGATTCAATTAGAATTTCATCCATTCATGCCAACACGTACGTCATACTGACACTTCTCAAAATGGTCCTGGTTTCAATCTTTTTCTTCACTTAGTGGCCCATGCCACAAGAGACATATGCTTCATACAAAACAGGGACCTAGACAACTTGGCAATTTGGAGCAAAAGCCTTAAAATGTGTGTACTCATTGACTCAGTGATCTTCTTTGAATAATCTTAAAGAAAACAAATGTGTGCAAAGATTTAGCTACAAATGGATATTCATTGAGGCATCATTTATAAGAGTGAAAAATTGGAAGGAACCCATATTCCCAACAAGCATAATTAAAATTTTTTATTTCCTCAAAACGGAATACTATAGTCATTAATAAAAAGATGGTAGATTTATATTTATTGGTAGTTGAAAATGTTGTGGATATATTATTCATTGAAAACATCAGGTTTCAAAGCAGCAGGTATGTTATGCTCCCATTTAAAATTATGTATGTGTGAATACATGTACAGGAAGATATCTGAAATGCCATGCACCAAGATATTAATGGTGGTTATTCGTATGTGGTGGCACAATGAGTGATTTTAACTTTTTTTTTCTTTTTCCTTCTCTATATTCCTAATTTTCCTACCAGAAATTTGCACTGCTTTTGAAATTTATAAAACAATCCCAGAGACTTATAATCCATGTCAGAAAGGGGCTATGGTAGAAGCAGTTCAGTCAGCAATAGATGGCAACCTGGCAGCAGCCATCGGAGCAGAATTGTTTGCACACAGAACTAACAAACTACACAAAGCCTTAGTGGCTTAAATAACACAATCACTTCTTTTTCTTATGGTTCTTTAATTTGGGCAGGGCTCAGTGGGGATGGCCTGTCACCACTCCATGTGGCACTAGCTAAGACATCCAAGCTGGGGCTGAAGGACCCACTTTCAAGATGACACATACACAAGGCTGGCAAAATGGTGGTAGCTGTCATCTGGGAGTTCGGCCAGGGCTGTTGACTAGGGGCCTTGGTTCTTCTTCTCATGGACATTTCCATAAGCCTTCTTGGGCTTCTTCACAGCAGAGTGCTGAGTTCTAAGAAACCCAGATGGAAGCTCCAAGGCTTTTTATAACTTAGCTGCAGAAGTCCCAAAACATTAGTTCCACTACATTCTATTGTCCAAGCAAGTCACTAGGGCCAGCCCAGATTGAAGGGGAGGGGAATTAGATTCCACCTTTTGATAGGAGAAATAGTAAAGAATTTTTGGCCATTTTAACCCACCACACACAGGAACAGAAGTAGCTCTTCCACTTGGCCAAGGACCCAGTCCTAGTAAAGGCCACAGGTACTTTGATTTCCCATGACTCTCCCCTGAAGTATTATGTTATTATCAATAATATAACCATTATCAGGGCCAGCCTGGTGGCATAGTGGTTAAGTTCGTGTACTCTACTTTGGCAGCCTGGAGTTCATAGGTTTGGATCCCGGGCACAGACCTACGCACCGCTTATCAAGCCATGCTGTGGCAGGCATCTCACATAAAATAGAGGAAGATGGGCAATGTTAGCACAGGGCCAATCTTCCTCAGCAAAAAAAGAGGAGGATTGGCAACAGATGCTACCCCAGGGCTAACCCTCCTCACTAAAAAAAAAAAAAAAGACTTAAAAAAAAATATATATATATACACATATATATATATATATATATATGTGTATATATATATATATAACCATTATCCAAATAAAGAAGCAGCTGTTTATGAGAGAATTCTTGGAGAACAAAGAGATCACACTCAGTAAAAAGTTGGTAGAGTTCCTTCATTTCTGAATTGTTCATTTTAGAAAGTTGTAATCCCAGGGCAGCAAGCCCCACTATGGCTTCCCATTACCCATCTTTTTTAAATGGGGGTATAAAAAGCACAAGTTGATACCAATGATTGCATGTCATAAGACTGAATATGTCCTAATCTTTCAAACCTCTTGGCCTTTGTTCTTCCTATACTCTCTGCCTAGAATGCCTTTCTCCATGTTGATGTCCTTCCTACTCATTCTTCAAAGCCCTGCTTGAGTCCTGCCTCCCCCAGGCAGAATTCCCCTCTCCATCACCCTGTCTATGTATGTTTTAGCAATTATCACAGTCTGCCTTTCTAGCACAGGCCCTTGCCCATAATAGATGTGCAGTAAATATTCATTTAATGGATGAATAAATGAGTGTTAGAACTGCCTGTATGGCTGGCTTCTTTACTGAGCTGGTAGTCCCTGGCAGGCAGGCTCCACACTGCAGTCATCTCTATAGTCTCTCTCCATCTTACAATTAATGAAGAGCCTGAAGTTCATTTGTTCTTTCATTTTCTTTTTTCAATAATTATACATTGAAGCCCTACTATGTGCCAACCATTATGCTAGTCCCTATCCTCATGGAGCTTACATTCTGATGTAAGAGACACACAAGTAAACAAACAAATAATTATAAACTGTGATAATGCTACAAAGGAAAAGAATAGTGTCTTATGAAAAAGAATAAGAGAGGGTAACATTTAGCTAAGACCTAAAGCATGAGCAGGAGCCAGCCACATGAAGAGTAGGGATTTAATAAAAATTTGCTTAAGTGAATTGATTGCTATGGGTGGATGATATTCCAAGCTTATCCTTGATAACCACATCTCCTTATCTTTTAACTTTCTCCATTCCAGTTTATATCAGCTGTTTTTAAAGAAAAACAAGATTTAAAATTACTGTATTTATATGAAATGATACGATGCATAATATTTGCTTCAAAATAATCTCAATGTAAGTGAATAAGTTATAGGTGAAACAAGATTGGACATGAGTTGATAATGATTGAAGCTGGATGATGAGTATATGGGGGTTCATTATACTATTCAATATACTTCAGTATATTTTAGAGATTCTTGATAATAAAGGTTTTTAAATAACCATATTTGCTTACATAGTCCCTCAATATTTTCCCTAAAATTCCCAGTTATCAATTATGCAGAAGAGAGGAGGGGAGCTACAATAGATAGTGCAGGAAGCAAGAAGGCAGTAGAGGATGATGGTTAGGAATGTTTCTCTCTTAGATTCCCAGATGCTGAGGTATTCTAAGGTAGTGCTTGGTGAATGTGCAGAGACTGCTAGTTCTCCCCTGCTTCTATAGTGATAGAATCTCTAATTTTTACCTGGGTACATGGCCAGTCAGCATAAAAACTACACTTCCCAGCCCACCTTGCAGCACAGTGAGGCTATGTGATAAGGTTCTGTCAGTGGACATGAATAGAAGTGATTTTTGCAACTTCCAGTTTGTGCCTTTAAAGAGAAGGAGCACCTCTTCCCTTCTTTTGCTCCTTTCTGTTGGCAGGAATGGTGACATGGTCATGGACATGACGACAGCATCCCTGGGAAAGCTAAATAAAAAGAAGTAAGGAGCCTGGGCACTGGACAGAACCATCAAAGCAAGGTCACCAAGGCAGCTCAGACCTTTATGTATGAGGCCGCTTAAGTTCCTTTTATTTGCAGTGTCTTATATTTAGCCAAACCTATACTCAATTAACGCAGTGAATTAGATTACAAAGGAAGAAGGACTTAGAAATCTTAGTGTAAAATGTGTGCTTTTAGAGAAAGTTTTCTATGGATCAGAAAATCCTAATGCAAATCAATCAGAATAGTTCCTTAAAGAAAAACAGCCTGCAAACATGCTATCAAATGCAAAGAGCACAAATACCAAATTAAGTAAGAGCGTCAATGCACAGGCTTAACCCAATATAGAACAAAGTACATATTGTAGGCAAATCATAGACTTGGAAGATATCTGGAACAAGGATGACAAATGAGTTCATGACATCATTTACAAGGAGCTCTTGAAAACTGAAAAGAACAAGGCAAACAATTCCATAAAACATAGGCATAGTATATGAATAGTCAGTTTAGAGAAGAGCAAATCTAAAGGGTCAACAAACATACGGAAAGATGTTTAAACTCACTAGTACTCAGAGAAATGAGAAACAATATAACACTGACATAGCAAATTATGTTCATCAGACTGGCAACAATTAAAAGTGTGGCAACATCTATTCTTTTATCTATGTTAGTTGAAATATAACTATGGCCTTTTGATAAAACAATCTGGCAGTAGCTATAAAATTTAAAACATGCATGCCCTTCTACTCAGCAATCCCACTTCTCAGAAAAGATAATGTGGATATGAAGCACCAATATGTAATGGTATACATGCAAGGATATTTATCGTAATGTTGTTCTCAGTGGCAATTATTTTTAACAAATTGATGCCTATCAATAGGAAAGTAATAGAGTAAATTCAGGTACATATACGTCTACACCATGAAATATTATGCACACATCAAAGAGAGAGAGAGAGAGGATAAGAGCTATACCAGTGGATTTGGAGAGATTTCCATAGGATATTGAAGAGTGAGAAAAGCAAGAAGCAAAACTCTATGTATATGACTCCATTTTTCAAAAATAATAACCAAGAAAACTTTGCATGTGTATGTGTGTTTGTATATGATTATATGAGAGTGGAGATATATATCTATAGAGAGAAATATTTATATTTATATAAAAACATAAATATATATTTATAGTGTTTTTGTGTGTGGAGAGAGAGATTGATTCATAAAAGAATGATTACTAAAATGTTCATGGTGATATTGCACATGTGTTTACTTTCTTCCTCCTCAGAGTACTTGAATTTTATTTTACAGTGAGCATGTCTGGCCAAAATGATCAGAAAAAAAACCCACTGCTGGATATTTTCTGTTTGCCCCTCCAGATTTTTTTTCCACTCTCCACCCTTCTCCATCCTGCTCTGAGTTCTTCCAACTTTTTCTAAAAGAAAAAGGTTGGTAACAATTTTAGTTATATTTATAATGTAAAACTGTCAATTGTAACTCCACAACTGTATTCAGGACATGTGTGACCATATGATAGTCCCCAGATATGAAGTAAAACCATAGAGCCTGATTTCTGTCTCAGGTAACCCTGAGTGCTGCTATAGAGGTTGACCTCTGTGTGTCTACACTGCACCCAAGTGAGTGACCTTTGCTCACAGAATAAGAGCCCTTAGATTTGCATTTATATAGCCCACTTGATACAGCCTCAATCTTACTGTTTTTTTTAAAATCAGAGCTGGAATGAAAACACAACACAAGATTTTGACAGGTTTTTGTTTCTTTCCCAATTGCATTGCAACTGTCTGGCTTCCCACCCCCCAGGTGTGTATAAATGTTGGGAGCCTCTTGTATATAAGATCAAGGGGGAAAAGTGTACTTTTGTCTTTGGAAATGAAAAACACAATCTCTTACGGCCCTAACTCTGACGAGGGCTCAGCCACGTCAGCACAGGCCGTATTTAAATGGCCCCCTGAGGTCCCTGCTATTGTGATTATTGAATCAATTACTCCCATTATTAGATCGCATGGTAGAATATAGACAAAAATGTTTCTTGGCCAAAGGAAATACCTTACAAATGATTGCAATAGTTCTCAGAGCTTGGATGAGCCTGAAGGAAAATACTGGGTCATTACTTGAAAGAGAAATAAAAAGATTGCTAACCTGATTGTCTCTTTAAGTTACATGAAAATGCAGCCTTGAGAGAAAGAAAAAGAGAGAAAGTACTTGTATATGATTGAAAAATACAAGCTGTCCAACATTATAAATGTGTTGTGTTTCAAAGGGTCATTTATAAGTCAGTTGTTTGGATCTAGAATGTATTTTTCCACAAAGACAAGCTCTATAGTTGAGGGGGTCCTAGGCTGGCCCTGCAAAGCCCACCATCCTGCATTCAGGGACTATCTCCATGAACCCAAGGCCTGTCAGGGAAATGGCTTATATTCTGCTCAAGGGAAGAGGGTGAAGAGTGGATATTCAGCTGTTAACAAGTGGGCTTTTGGAGCCAGACAGATCTGGGTTTGCATCTGGATCCCTCCGTCTATTATCTGTGAGACATTGGGCAAGTAACTTAAACTCTATGCTCCTGTTTCTTCCTCTGTGAAATGAGGATTATAATTCCTATCCCACAGAGTCATTGTGGAGTTAATAAGACAACATACCAAAAGTGCCTGGCATTTGATAGAAAATAAAATATAATTACTATTGTTAGGAGCAGAACTGACTTCAAACAAAATTTCAAACTCAGTAGTGTTTATCTTTAACATCCTTCTATCTGCCTTCCTTCACCTAGCATTTTCTTCCTGTTGTCCTAGATCCCTGAGTACCCACAGCCTTTACCTCTGCTCTAAATTACCCACTAGGACAGTTTACCAAACTGCCCTCCCTGGATTAGTGCTCCATGCTACAAAATTACATGCAGTTCTTTTGCTCTGCCCTTTCGCCCACCAAAACTCCTATTCAGTGTGGTTTGGAAAAATCAGTGGCCTGTTAATCTCAAATATATGTAATTTTTCAGAAGAACCCTGGTCAATCTAAATGATACTCTAATTGGTGAAACTTCAGGCAACATAAAAAATTCTAGTGCCAGGGGAGGTATTGTGGGAGCCCAGATGCCAGGGAAGTGAGAGTGTCTGCTCATGAGGAACTTTTAAAAAGTAGAACATTGGGCTTCTGCTTCAAGGAAGATAGAGTAGATGTACTTTTCCCTATTTTTCTCATTAAGTACAGCTAAAACCCTGGACACCTGCACACTATATATAAAACAACCATAAGAAGACTGAAATGGAAAGAAAGCAGACTGGTTATGGACCTTGGGATCCAAGGAACTTACTACTGTAGTAAGTTACTACTTACAGTAGTAAGTTCCTCAGGTTTTCTTTTTGCTTCACATATCCTAGACATGGAGCTAAAGAAGCTGATAACTTGGAAACACCAACAGAAGCAGACAGAAAAAAAATCCTCACCACAAACTTTCTCTCTCTTGTCAAAAGACCAAGAAAGGGGTAGCCTAGCAAGGAAGAAAAATTTTAGCCAATAACCACTCTACTCCAGCCAAACATAACAGAAAGAACTGGCCCCATTACCACTCATACCAGCAAAGGCCAAATAGGGTACCTGGACTTCCATTCTGGGAAGGCTATAACAAGGCACCACAACAAAGAGATACACTCAAAAACACTAAGGAGGGGCCAGCCTGCTGGCATAGTGGTTAAGTTCTCACACTCCTCTTAGGTGGCCCAGAGTTCACAGGTTCGGATCCTGGGCACTGACAGACGCACCACTTGTCAAGCCATACTTTGGTGGCTTCCCATGTAAAGTAGAGGAAGATGGGCATGGACGTTAGCCCAGGGCCAGTCTTCCTCAGCAAAAAAAAGAGGAGGATTAGCAACAGATGACTTCCTCACAAAAAAAAAAAAAACACTAAAGATAAATCAAAATGGAATTCTAAAAATGTTCAAGTAACAAACAGGAAGGCAGGAAAAAGAAAATAGAGATGAATGTTAAAGAGAACAAACAGAAAATAATAAATAAAATGGCCGACTTAAGCCCTAACATATTAATAATTACATTAAATGTGAAATGGCCTAAATATACCAATTAAAAGACAGAGATTGGCAGTGAAAGCATAAAAAAGATATATCATGCAAAGGAAAGCAGAAGTGACCATATTAACATCAGATAAAGTAGACTTCAGTGCTAAGAAAATTATTAGAGACAGAAAAGATATTACATAATGAAAAGAGGGTCAATCCATAATGAGGACATAGCAGTCATAAATGTGTATGCACCAAATAACAGAGCTGCAAAATACATAAAACCAAAAGTGATAGAACTGAAAAAATAGACAAATCTACAATTATAGTTGGAGAATTCAACATGCCCTTTCAACAACTGATAGAAAATCTAGACAAAAAATCAGCAAGGATAGAAGAAATCAAACCATCAACCAATAGGATGTAATCAACATTTGTGGAACACTGTATTCAACAACAGCATAAAACACATTCTTCTCAAATGCCCATGGAACAAATACCATGATAGACCATATCCTGGGCCATAAAACAAAACTCAACAAATTTAAAAGAACTGAAATCATGCAGAGTGTGTTGTCCAACCAGAATGAAATCAAAGTAGAAATCAATAACAGAAAGATAACAGTACAATCTCCAAACAGTTGGAATCTAAAGAACTAAATAACCCATGGGGGTTAAATTCTCTTTGAGAATTTAACTAAATCTACAGACTCTCTCCCCAGAAAAGTCCCCTTGCACATAAAACTCGGTATACAATTTAAAGGAGTTGGCCAGCCTATAATTTGCTCATTTTAGTGAACAGATGAGCCCACCTAAAATCAACAACAAAAGAGAGTAAAGGGGCATTTTAAGAAGACACAAATTATTGTGAATACTATCAGATTCATTATTTTCCTGTAAATAAAGAATTTTCTATTGAACTCATGATAGGTAGTGTGGTATAGTGTTTGGGCTTACAGTCTCCAGAATTTGAGCTAGATCCTGCTACTTTCCATCAGAAAAAAAGCTAAGGTATCTACTTAAATTCTCACTCTCAGTTTCCATGTCCATAAAATGGGCATCAGAACAGTACCTATCTCCTGGGGTTGTTTTAAAGACTACAAGTGATAAATGATGGGGAGTGTAGTGTACCTGCTGATTAATATACATTTCCCATTAAATCTGAGAAAAATACACTTGTGCCTGATTACACACAGGGATTCAGGGAAAATAGGAATTCTAAACATTAAAGCACTACAAACAGCCTATTCACGCAATAACCCCTTCATATAAGTCAGACTTGACATTTTCTTAATTAAGTAAAAGTCCTTTACAAACTTGTCTGTTTTTAGCAGGCTGGATCACCTTCCACTTAAATGGTAAAAGATGGCTACTTGGTATATTATAAGCATTTCTATATATCTGAGGTTTCAAATCCTGTTTTAAATGAAGCAAATAATTTCCTTTACTCCTGAGGTTTTTAATTTGTATACTTAATACATAACCCTTTTAAAATCTTATTGAAGAACTCTACATTCAATACAATTGAATGGAGTAGAATTTTCCCAGTGGAAAATTTTCACTTGCTGGCCTTGTTCTGAATTCTAATACACCCACAGAGCAGGAAAGCCACTGGGAATATCCTTTCCAAAGCATGTTATTTAAAACATCAAATCCTGAGATTTACGCCTGTGGCAGCCTTGCAGCCCCACTGCTTGTGATCTAGATGTATTCTTCTGGAAGCCATGGAGGTGACCTGCTGGGATCTCCCTCCAAGAAGTGACAGCTGATCCTGAAAGGAGTGCAGTTAGCTGAGCACCTCCAGCTGCAGTGCCCTAGGGATCTCCTGCAGCAGATGAGCCGAGGCCATGCTCTTCCCAGGTTGACCCTCACCAGTGACTGAGAAAGGTGGGGGGGTGTTAGGGCCTGGCCACTTCTACCCAACATGGACCTCCTCTTTGGGAAATCTTGGTGCCAGAGGTCCCTGTTGGGCTGGCCAAGACTTTCTACAAGCTACATCAATGTCTGAGTCTCTTCATACCCATTCCTCCTTCCTTCCTCCTCTCCCCTCACAGGTATCAGATCAGCATTATGACTTGAAGTCTCTCCCTGCCTACTCCAGCCCTTTATCCGCTTTATCTTTTATAGGCATTACTCTAACTATCTTGCCCTTCAAATTCTATCTTGGCTTCCAGAGGATCCAAACTGACACACAAACCTAAACTGTGTTTCTAAGCAAGAGAACCCCTGGAGACTCCCAGAAATAATTAGGTATGGAACTTTGCAAACTGGGGGGATCCTAAAATAGCCAGTAGAATTAAGAGCTAACAAACATGGGTTAGAGAAGTTCCAGGCAATTGGGAAGGGGGGATTTATAACCCTGAAAAGTGGTCATGTACAAGAGCCATTCGATGCTGAGGTCTTTCCCTTCCAGTCCCTTCCCCTATAGATGCTAAAGGTGCTGAATTCCAAATTGCCAGAGTTCATTAGAATGTACAAGTTAATTAATCAATCCAGTTTGAGAGGGAGGAGTCCTATTTCTGTTGAATAGCTAATCAGTTTAACTGTTTAATAGTCATTTAAAAATCAGTAGTAGTCCCTCCATGCAGTTTGCTTGTCAAACTGAATGATGAGCGTGTTCTGAATGAGGAGGAGATGAATAGAGCATGTTGTAATTAGTGCATAAGTTAAGGATTTGTTTAATTGTGTTTTATTCCAAGAAGATGTCTAAGCGATATTCTGAATTAAATCCAAAAGCTGTTTCCACTACTTACTAACTTAGCCTTTCTTCCTGGCAGAAACCCGAGTTCATGTGTATTCATTAAAATCCAGTCCTAATTGCTCCCTAGTCAGCTATGAATCTTAAGAAGCTTAGCTGTTAAGTGCTTAAATTGTGTTTGCTGACAGAAAATGGAATTTCTCTAATCATTTGCTATGAAACTCTTCATATTGTATTATAGCGATTTTATTCATAGTAAATTTCAGAGACTGTGCTAAGAGCATTCATATTAGGATTTATTCATTTAAAAATTAAGCAGGTTGAGCCATCTCTGGATCTTTCTCAAAGGCCAATTAAGAGTGTCAGCCAATGAAGGAATTCCTAAATTCATGGATAAGATATAGTCCCACTCTAATGGGCACATGTAGACCCAACATCACTTCCGGGATTGAGCTTCTCTTCCAAAGATCGTGGTGGGCTTGGGCCAGGGCTAGGAGGGAGGGCAAAGGAGAATCTCAATTCCTTCACTAAACACCTGAATCAAGTTAGGTCCACAGCACCCTCTGCTTCCCCTGTCCTAACCCTCACCACAGACTCCTTGTCATTACTCCCCCAACTAGTTCATAAGACCCATGAGGGCAGGGACACTGTCTGTCTTGCTCCTTACTATATGCCCAACAGTACAGAATTTAGCACAGTTTTGACTGCCAGGCTCCTACATCCCCTGACCTTGAGCCACATACACCTCGAGCCATTTCTGACTACCCTGGCCTTCTACAGCTCTATATACATAATAATAACATTACAATAATAGCTAATATTTATTGAGTCATTTCGTCCTATAAGTCAGGCATTTTACATGCATTATCTCCTTCAATATTCTAAATCAATAATGAGTTTTGTCTTTTTCAGATGAGGAAACAGAGACTCTGAAGGGAAAATAAGGAGATAACATCTAGAAGTGGCACTGGGAAGCAAGAAGTCGGCCATCCTCTCCAGTGCATGGTCATCACAACACCAAGAAGCCACTGCTCTTCCAGGTCCTGCCTTTCACAGCTGGAGGGGAGAGGAATCTCACGGTCTTGTTTCTCTACCACCCACTCCGTCTTCAAGCCCAAGCAATTTGATTCTTCTCGGCACTCCACAGAAACTGCTCTGGGGTCCTCACTGGCCTGCTTCTGGCCAAATCTAAATGTCTCTTCTGCGTTTACATTTGTTGACTGTGGAGCCACTTGTCACTTGTCTTTCTAAGCTCCCCACTCCCTCACCTTTCATCACCTGCCACTTCTCCTGTCATCTTCCTATTCTTTGGATCACTTGTTTTTTATCTTTACTGGCTCTTAAACTTAATCTCTGTCTCACTCTGTGGCTACTCCCTTTCCATTTCCCAAAAATAAAAAGAACTAGCATTTTTACAGATAAGGAAACTGAAATTCAGAGAGGTTAAGTACCTACCCACATTCACAATGCCAGGGAGAGGTATGATGGGTATTCAGATTTGGGTCTTATTCTTAATTACTGTGCCTCCAATGATCTCCTTCTTACCTCAACTCTACTCCCTCACTCCCACCATTGGTTTTCAACAAAAAGGAAATAACATGTGGTGGATGGAGACAGCTCCTAGATGCTCAATATGTTTTCTGTCTATTTAATATGACCCCAGAATTAGTAATCGTCAGTGGGACAAAGGCTGTATTGCTTCATACCTTCTTTCTGTTTTCAGTCCTCCAACTCTGGGAGCCTTGTGGTTTGGAGAAACTGGAGCCCCATTTTCAATCTCCCATGAACCAAATGGCCAAAAAGTTTTGTATGAAACAACATCTCAAAGCTGAGGGAATGAACATAGTATTGTAATCTTTGTAAAAATATCAAGGTGGCGGTGCCAAGAGCTGACTGCCAAAATGTGTACTGTCTCCTTGGAGACCTTCCAAATGAGTGACAGCACTAAGGAAGTAGTGTGGGCAATTGAGATGCACAATGAACCTACTGAGCATTACAGATCCTCTGACAGTCTGTAACTAATGTGAAAGAGTAAGGCACTCCTGGCTCCTATTGTTTTCACGCTCTCCTCTGCAAGGGTCTTACTTCCTCACAAGACTGGAAGCCCCCAGAGGGTCATAAAAGGGCTCTAGAAGAGCCATGTGATATGTGGGAAGATCACAGAGCTACAGGGCAGAAGGCCTGGCTTCTGGTTCTATTTCCACTTCTTATTAGCTATGGGAGATGGGACAATGGGCAACATTGTAACCTCTGTAAGCCTTAATTTCTTCATCTTTCAGTAGGGATCACACTTCCTGCACTATGTCATCATTACTGTTATTAATATTTGCATCCCCCAACAGCACCTAGCTTAATGATGGGCATGTATGTAATAAATCCATGTTGGATTTGTTCTCAATTCAAATGAAAGATTCCCATCCACCATTAATATTAACAATTGGGTTAAATTCTTGAAAAATGTAAGTCATCAGAAATAGAGTGTTGAATTTAATCAATTAGGTCAGTTAGGCAAGCAAGAAATTAACATTCATTGAGTACATATTTGTGCAAAACAGTGTGAAGCCATTCTGAACGAAGACTAAGTCCCTGCTTTAAGAGGCTGAGAGAGAACCTGGAAAGCTAAAACATACACACTTGAAACAATCTGAGAACAATAATCAATAATGACAACAATCATAAAGGCTATTTATTTGGGAATTACTTTTCCAGGCACTGTGCTAAGCACCTCACATCTTGGACCTCTTTGAATCCTCATCACCACTGTCTGAGAGACATGTATCCATTAAGTTAGTAATTAGGGTATTAAGGAAGTTTCTTAAGGGCCATCAACCTGAAAAGGTCACAGATAGGATGGGGAGTCAAGTTCATCCACTGCACCCATATAAAAAAGTGCTAAAATGAAACTGGGTAAGGGATTGTGAGAGTTGGTTGGAGTTAATCAAGGGAAGACCTCCTAAAGAAAGAAAACTTGAGATGTAATAAAGAAGGTGAGAGGGGGCCAGCCCTGTGGCGTAGTGGTTAAGTTCAGCACACTCCGCTTCAGTGGCCCGGGTTCATGGGTTCAGATCCTGTGCACAGACCTGCACCACTTGTCAGCCATGCTGTGGCAGTGTCCCACATATAAAATAGAGGAAGACTGGCACAGATGTTAGCTCAGGGCGAATCTTCTTCAAGCAAAAAAAAAAAGAAGGTGAGAGACAGAAAATGGTATAGAGAGGTAAAAAAATGATACGATTTCTGAATAGAGGGAATGCCTAGGTCAAGGGACAGAAGAGGGAACTAACCTTTCTTGTATAAGGACAGGAAAGCAATGGGTTTGCTAGAGCAGAGGTGGAATGGAATGCTGGTGAAGGAGAACAAAAAAGCTTGCTGAGGATACTTGGGCTGGCTTATAGAAAGCTTCAAATGCCCTATAGTTTGACACAATGAGATCTGGGCACCTCCAGGTCTTTATTCATGCCATCACCTCTTCCTGGAATGTCCTTCTTTAACCTTCTTACCTAGTAAACCTTCAAGTCTAATCTCAGGCATCACCTCATTTCAGAAAGCCCTTCCTAAACTGTTCACCCTTGAAGGCCATTTAGGGCACCTCCTCTGGGTTCCCATGTTCCCCTGTGCACACCTCTAACCACATCTCCCAATTTAGAGGTTTTATAGTTTTGCATTTTACATTTAGGCCTGTGATCCATTTTGTTAATTTTTGTGAAAGGGGTAAGTTCTGTATCTAGATTCATTTTTTTGGATGTGGATGTCCTGTTGTTTCGGCACCATTTGTTGAAAAGACTATCTTTGCTCCATTATATTGCCTTTGCTCTTTTGTTAAAAATCAGCTGACTATATTTTATGTGGGTCTATTTCTGGGTTCTCTCTTCTGTCCCATTGATCTATTTGTCTATCCTTTCACTGATACTCCACCATCTTGACTATAATAATATATATAATACAATTTATAATAAGTCTTGAAGTTGGGTAGTGTCAGTCTTCTTTGTTCTTCTTCAATATTTCGTTGGCTATTCTAGGTCTTTTGCCTCTCCATACAAGTTTTAGAATCAGTTTGTCGATATCCACAAAATAATGTGCTGGGATTTTTATTGGGATTACATTGAATCTATAGATCAAGTTGGGAAGAACTGACATCTTGACAATATTGAGTCTTTCTATCCATGATCATGGAAAATTTCTCCATTTATTTAATTCTATAATACCTTGCATCAGAGTTTTGTAGTTTTCCTCATACAGATCTTGCACATATAGATCTTGTACATTGGTGTAGCTTGTAGAAAGTCTTGACCAGCCCAACAGGGACCTCTGGCACCATATTTAGATTTATAATGTATTTCATTTTGGAGGGTGCTTATGTAAATGGCAATGTGTTTCTTATTTCAAATTCCACTTGTTCTTTGCTGGTATTTAGGAAAGCCATTGACTTCTGTATATTAACCTTGTATCCTTCAACCTTGCTATATTCATTTATTAGTTCCAGGAGGGTCTTTTGTCAACTCTTTTCGATTTTCCACACAGACAATCATGTAATCTGCAAAGACAGTTTGATTTCTTCCTTCCCAATCAATATACCTTTTACTTCCTTTTCTTGTCTTATTGAATTATCTAGGACTTCCAGTATGATGTTGAAAAGCAGGGGTGAGAGGGGACATATTTGCCTTGTTCCTTATCATAGCAGGAAAGCTTTGAGTTTCTCATCAGTATGATGTTAGCTGTAAGTTTTTTTGTAGATGTTCTTTATCAAGTTGAGGAAGTTCCCCTCTATTCCTAGTTTACTGTGAGTTTTTATTATGAATAGGTGTCAGATTTTGTCAAATTCTTTCTCTGCATCTATTGATATGATCATGTGATTTTTATTCTCTAGCCTGTTGATGTGATTAATTGCATTAATTGATTTTGGATGTTGAACCAGCCTTGCATACCTGGGATAAATCCCACTTGGTTATGGTGTATAATTCTTTGTATAGATTGTTGGATTCAATCTGCTAATATTTTGTTGAGGATTTTTGTGGGGTTTTTTTTGCAGGGGAAGATTCGCCCTAAGCTAACATCTATTGCCAATCTTCCTCCTTTCTATTTCCTCCCCACCCCAAAGCCCCAGTACATAGTTGTGTATAGTTGTAAGTTCTTCTGGTTCTTCTATGTGAGCCACCACCACCATAGCATGGCTACTGACAGACAAGTGGTGGGGTTCCATGCCCAGAAACTGAACCTGGGCTGCCAAAGCGGAGCATGCCAAACTTTAACCAATAGGCCATCAGGGCTGGCTCTGTTGAGGTTTTTTTTTAATGTATGTTTATAAGAGATATTAGTCTGTAGTTTTCTTTTCTTTTGTCTGGTTTTGATATGAGGGTAATACTGGCCTTGAAGAATGAGTTAGGAAGGATTTCCTCTGCTTCTATCTTCTGGAAGAGATTGTAGAGAATTGGTATAATTGCTTCCTTAAATGTTTGGTAGAATTCACCAGTGAACCCATCTGGGCCTGGGGCTTCCTGTTTGAAAGTTTATTAATTATTCATTCAATTTCTTTAATAGATTCATATTCATATTGTCTATTTCTTCTTGTGTGAGTATTGACAGATTATATCTTTCAAGGAATTGATCCATTTCACCTAGATTATCAAATTTGTGAGCATATAGTTGTTCATAATATTCTTCTTTGTGTGTGTGAGGAAGATTAGCCCTGAGCTAACATCCGTTGCCAATCCTCCTTTTTTTTGCTGAGGAAGATTGGCCCTGGGCTAACATCCATGCCCATCTTCCTCTATTTTATATGGGACCCTGCCACAGCATGGCTTGACAAGCAGTGCATTGGTCCGCACCTGGGATCTGAAACTGCGAAACCTGGGCCTCCTAAGCAGAGCGTGCAAACTTAACCACTATGCCACCAGGCTGGCCCCCATAATATTCTTTTATTATCCTTTTAATGTCCATGGGATCTGTAGTCATGTAACCTCTTTCACTGCTTATTTTAGTAATTTGTGTCTTCTCTCTTTTTTCTTGGTTAGCCCAGCCAAAGGTTTATCAATTTTACTGCTCTTTTCAAAGAACTAGTTTTTGCTTCCATTGATTTTCTCTATTGATTTTCTGTTTTCAATTTCATTTATTTCTGCCCTGATTTTTATTATTTCTTTTCTTCTGCTTACTTGGGATTTAATTGGCTCTTCTTTTTCTAGTTTCCTAAGGTGGAAGCTTAGATAATAGATTTTAGATTTTTCTTCTTTTCCAATATATGCATTCAATGCTATAAATTTCCCTCTAAGCACTGATTTTGCTGCATCCCACAAATTTTGATAAAGTGTATTTTCCTTTTCATTTATAGTTCAAAATATTTTTTAATTTCTCTTGAGACTTCTTTGTGTTATTTAGAAGTGTATCATTTAATCTCCAAGTATTTGGGGGATTTTCCAGCTGTCTTTCTGTTTTTTATTTCCGGTTTAATTCCATTGTGGTCATCTGAGAGTAGATATTGTATGATTTCTACTCTTTTAAATTTGTTAAGGTATGGTTTATGGCCCAGAATGTGGTCTATCTTGATGATGTTTCATATGAGCTTGAGAAGAGTACGTGATCTGTCATTGGATAAAGCAGTCTATAGATGTCAGTTATATCCAGTTGACTGACTGACTGATGGTGCTGTTCTGTTCAACCATGTCCTCACTGATTTTCTGCCTGCTGAATCTGTCCATTTCTGATAGTGTTGAAGTCTCCAACTATAATAGGGAATTCATCTATTTCTTCTTGCAATTCCAACAGTTTTTGCCTCATGTATTTTTGACACTCCATTGTTAGGCATATACACAATAAGGATTATTATGTCTTCTTGGAGTACTGACCTCCTTTATCATTAGGTAATGCCCTTTTTTATCCCTTATAACTTCCTTTATTCTGAAGTCTGCTCCATCTGAAATTAACATAGCTACTCCTGCTTTGCTTTGATTAGTATTAACATGATATATCTTTTTACAACCCTTTACTTTTAATTTATGTGTCTCTACACGTGAATTTCTTGTAGAAAACATATAGTTGGGTCTTGTTGTTTGATCCACTCTGACAATCTCTGTCTTTTAATTTGTGTATTTAGGCCATTGATTTTAAAGTGATTACTGATATATTTGGATTAATATCTGCCATATATATTACTGTTTTCTACTTGTTGCCCTTGGTCTTTGTTCCTATTTCTGTCTTCCATACTTTTTCTGCCTTTTGTGTTTTTTTAACCACTTTATTGAGGTATAATTGACATACAAAAAGCAATACATATTTAATATACAACCTAATGAGTTTGGAGATAAGTATACACCTGTGAAACCATCACCACAATCCATGCTATAAACATATCCATCCCCTCCAAAAGTTTCCTCTCATCTTCTTTATTTATTTATTTTTTGATAAGAACACTTAACATAAGATCTACTCCTCTTGGCAAAATTTTAAGTATACAATATCATCTTGTTAACTATAGGCACTATACTGTACAGTACATCTCTAGAACTTATTCATCTCATATAACTAAAATTTTGTATCCTTTTATTAATCCTATCCTCGTATAAATGGGATCATGTAATATTTGTCATTCCGTGTCTGGCTTATTTCACTTTGCATAATGTCCTCCAGTTTGATCCATGTTGCCACAAATAGCAGGATGTCCTTCTTTTTAAGGCTGAATAATATTCCATTGTATGTCTATCCCACATTTTCTTTATCCATTCACCCATTGATGGACATTTAGATTGTTTCCGGGCCTTAGCTATTGTGAATAATGATGCAATGATCATGGGAGTGCAGATATCTCTTCAAAATCCTGTTTTCAATTCCTTTGGATACATACTCAGAAGTGGGATGGCTGGACTTTTTGTAGTTTAAATTGAGCATTTTATGATTTCATTTTCTCTCCTTAGCACATCAATTATACTTCTTCTTTTACTTCTTTTAGTGGTTGCCCTAGAGTTTGCAATATACATTTACAACTAATCCAAGTTTACTTTCACATAACACTATACCACTTCACAGACAGTGTAAGTACCATATAATAACAAAATATTCCTAATTCCTTCCTACCACCTATTTTATCATCGCTGTCATTCATTTCACTTATACATAAGCATACATAATTGAAAAATTGTTGCTATTATTATTTTGAACAAACTGTTTTCTGACAGATCACTTAAGAGTAAGAAAGATAAAAGGTTTGATTTTGCCTTCACTTATTCTTTCTCCAGTGCTCTTCCTGTATATAGATCCAAGGTTCTGACCTATACAATTTCCCTCTCTCTGAAGAACCTTTTTTTAACATTTCTTATAAGATAGGTCTACTGATGACAAATTCCCTCACGTTTCGTTTGTTTGAGAAAGTCTTTATTTCTCTTTCACTTTTCAAGGATAATTCTGTAGGATACAGAATTCTAGATTGGTGTTTTTCTTCTCTCAACACTTTAAATATTTCACTCCACTCTCTTCTTGCTTGCATGGTTCCTGGGAAGAAGTCAGTTATGATTCTTTTTTTTTTCCATTTTCCTTGATGTCTTAATAGTACATAACATTGTGGGGTTTTAGTTGTACATTATTATTTGTGTCACCATGTGGATCTATCCCTTCACCCCTTGTGCCCACCCCCCACCCCCCTTCCCCGTGGTAACCACCTACCAGTTCTCCCTGTCCGTGTGTTCATTTATATTCCACATATGAGTGAAATCATGCGGTGTCTGTCCTTCTCTCTCTGGCTAATTTCACTTAACATAATACCCTCTAGGTCCATCCATGTTGTTGCAAATGGGACAATTCTGTCTTTTTTTTATGGCTGAGTAGGATTCCATTGTATATATATGCCACATCTTCTTTATCCAATCATCAGTTGAGGGACACTTGGGTTGCTTCCACTTCTTGGCTATAGTGAATAATGCTGCAATGAACATAGGGGTACATAAGCATCTTGTGATGGTTGATTTCATGTCCATTGGGTAGATGCCCAAAAGTGGGATTGTTGGATCATAAGATATTTCTATTTTTAATTTTTTGACAAATCTCCATACTATTTTTCATAGAGGCTGCACCAGTTTGCATTCCCACCAGCAGTGACTTAGGGTTCCCGTTTCTCCACAACCTCTCCAACATTTGTTGTTTTTTGTCTTGGTGATTATAGCCATTCTAACGGGTGTAAGGTGATATCTTAGCGTAGTTTTGATTTGCATTTCCCTGATGATTAGTGATGTCCAGTTATGATTCTTATCTTTGCTCCTCTATAGGAAAGATATTTTTTAACTCTGGCTTCTTTCAAGATTTTTTTTCTTTATCTTTATTTCCTGCAGTTTGAATATGATATGCCTAAGTGTAGTTGTTATTTGGCATTTATCCCACTTGGTGTTCTTTGAACTTCCTGGATCTATGATTTAGCATCTGACATTAATTTGGGGGCAATTCTCAGTCATTATTGCTTCAAATATTACTTCTGTTCTTTTCTCTCTTTCTTCTTCTGGTTTTCCCAGTACTTATACCTCCTGTAGTGGTCCTACAGTTCTTAAATATTCTGTTCTGGGTGGGGTTTTTTTTTTTCAGTCTTTTTCCTCTTTGCTTTTCAGTCTTGAAAGTTTCTATTGTCATATCCTCAAGCTCAGAAATCCTTGCCTCAGCTGTCTCTAATCTACTAATGAGCCCATCAAAGGCATTCTTCCTTTCTGTTACAGTATTTTTTATCTCTAGCATCGCTTTTTGATTCCTTCTTAGAATTTTCATTACATTATCCATCTGCTCTTCCATGTTATCTATTTTTTCCATTAAAGCCCTTATATATCAATCATAGTTTCTTTTTTTAATTCCTGGTCTGCTAATTCCAACATTCCTGCCATACCTGACTCTGGTTCTGATATTTGTTCAGTCTCTTCAAACTGTATTTTTTGCCTTTAAGTATGCCTCATAATTTTTTGTTGAAAAGTGAACATAATGTATTAATGTTATGAACTAAATGTTTGTGTCCCCCCAAAACTCACGTTGAAGCCGTAACCCCCAATGTGATGGTATTTGGAGGTGGGGCCTTTGGGAGGCAATCAGGTTTAGATGAGGTCATGAGGATGGGGCCCCCATGATGAGATTAGTGTCCTTGTAAGAAGAATAGACCATAGTTCACACACTGTCTCTCTCTCTCTGCCATGTGAGGATCCAACAAGAAGGCAGCTGTCTGCAAGCCAAGAAGAGGGTCCTCACCAGGAACCAAATCTGCTGACACCTTGATCTTTGACTTCCCTGCCCTATAACTGTGAGAAATAAATGTCTATTGTTTAAGCCACTCAATCTGTGGTATTTTGTCATAGCAGCCTGAGCTGACTAAAATAACTGGGTAAAAGGAACTGTGATAAATAAACCTTTAGTAATGGCATAGTAAGGTGAAGGGAGAGGGAAAGTGTTCTATAATCCTATGATTAGCTCACAAACTTTTGGTGACCCTATGTCCCTGGACCATAAACTTCACCATTGCTTCTCAGTTTTTTCACCGTTTAGGTAGGACAGGATGGCTATAGGAGGCTGGGGTTGGGTGTTTCCCTTCCCCCAGGTAGGTTAGGCTCTGATAAAACCCTAGTGGGTGAGGTTCTGATAAAATAGTTTCTCCTGAGGGCAGACTTGAATGCTCTGGTGTATTTCAAAATTGTTTTCTTTTCCCTTCCACCTGTCAGAATCATGAGGGGATTCCTCTCTGATAGTCACTTTGAGGACCTGGTCAAGCTCCTGAAAGTAAAACTCACAAAACTGTGGGAGCCCCCCTATTACTAGGTCCCTCTGGAGTTTTTAACTCCAAGAGTTGTCCACACTGAACCTCCAGTTCAGTTTGCTGTAATTGTAATTCATCAATTACAGTTTAGGTTTTCCTCCCATGAGGTTTCTCCTCATGGGTTTCTGTTTCATTACATTGTGATTCTCTGTATACACCTGTCTGTCTCTCCAACTTGGGGGGCAGCAGTTTGCCCTGTGACCTCACTTCTCTGATGGATCTAAGAAGAGTTGTTGATTTTTCAGTTTGTTCAGCTTTTTATTTGTTATTAGGACAGAGTAGCAACTTCTAAGCCATAATTATTTGTTTTTCCTACCTAAGTATACCTTCTTTATCAACTCAGTCCCTGTTTCCTGTGGTAAAGGGATAAACAGATTTGTTTGTTTTATAAAGGAAAGTGGCATACAACAATAAATATGAAAATTGCTCTCAATTCTTTAGATGATGTTTTATTTTCATGAACGTATTTTCCTGTTATTGTAAATTTATACTAAGTAAATAACGATGGCATTAACTGGCATTCTTGGTGTGCTTTTGATCATCTTTTTCCAAAAGTGACTGCCAAGAGAACTTCCTAACAAACATCACTTAACCACTAAATGGCTCTATTTCTTATATAATGATAGCTTATTTAGATATTGCTCTTCATTCCGTTTTCTTCTCTATTCTATTGCCATTAGCAATAATGAGATTTGCACACTTTCTCTGAAAAAAAATATAATAGATTCTTCGAGCAACTTTTTCCCTGCTGAATCTTACTATAGAAAATGGAACATGTCTTCAGAATCATGTTTAATGACTCTAGTCTTACCCAAAGCCCTCAAGCTTAGGACTCACATCTGATTTGAGCTTGACTTATGGCCCTTATCCTACTGTACTATAATTAACTGTTCACTTGTCTGTCTCCAGATTAGACTTGGAGATCCTCAAGGGCAAAGGCCATGTCTTATTTATCTCTGTAGCTTCCATGCCAAGCACAGTGCCTTGGCACACACTTGGCACTCAGGAAATATTTGTTGAACTGGGATGTACCTCCTCTTACCCTTGGTTCACTTTTTGCCAAATACTCATTCACTCACTCACTAACTGAACACATATTCATTGTAAAAATGCTCTCCTGTGAACTGTAAAAGGGAAACTTTTCAAGTACAACTTTTTCAAGGAAACGTTTTCATTATACACCATTCTTTCAATAACAAAATATTTTATTTAGTACATCATACGTGCCAGGAATCATGCTAGGCACTGGGGTAACAGTGATAAACAAGACAGATGAGTTCTTCACTCTTAGAGTGAAAGAGTCAGACATTAAACAGTTATTAAATCACAGCAGCATGTGTCTCATCACAGTACCATCACACTTTTCCTAAATTGCCTTTCCTCATCTATCTACCCCATTAGACTGTTATGTCCTCAAGGACAAGAATTTTGTCTACCTGCTTTGCTGAGACTCATCCTCTCTGTCTCCCAGCATCTAGCACAGTGCCTGACACAGGGTAAGAGCCCAACACATGTTAGTCAAATGAACTGAAAAATTAAAGAGTAAACAACCAAATGAATAAAGATTATCAATGTTACTATGTGGTAAGATTAACTATGCAATCTTCATACTTCCTACTTAGCAGGTCTTGAATTTATAAACAACAGATACAACTTGCAGAATCATAGCCTAGTGTGGTCATGGCCTATGGAATTTAAGCACACCCTAATCCCATTAAATTATTCTCCTTCCCAGCAGAAGGAGAAGTGTTGATAAAAAGTTAAAGAGGACTTGCAAGGAGAGACTCAATAATAATATATAGCATTTATTGAGCCTGAACCAAAGTGTGTGCTAAGAGGTTTACATAGATTAGCTATTAAATACTTATAACATCTCTTTGACAGGAAATAATAATAATCACCCTCAATTACAACATGACAAAACTAAGGCTCAAGAAACTTAAGTGATTTTTCCATGGTCACACAGCTAGTAAATAGTGTAACTGGAAATTGAATTCATGTCTGTCTGTCTCTAAAGTAGAGCCCTAAAACCCCATGATAGATGTCCAATATAATGGACCCATGGTCCTCAGTGTGGGGAGAGGAAATCAAAATCTGCAGAGGGTCATACAGAAAGTGAAAAAAGTATATTCACCTGGTTAAAGATGCTGGGTTGACAGCAAATATTTATCTCTTTTTCCGCCCAAGAACTCCCAAAACGATAGCAAAAGAATTTAAAAAGGCATAAACCTATAAGAAATAAAAAGATTAGGAGAGAAGCCGTCAGTCGGTGAGAGATTTCAACAATTTTGAAGTAGACCAGAGAGGAAGAAGCTACAACTTTAAATGCCTGCAGAGAAGCATGCTGGACATAGGCCAGCTAATCTGCTCCGTGAAACCCCTGGGAGGCACCAATAAGGCAGGGGTGAAGTTCAGAACTGAAAACAGGAGATTGGTTGAATATCTGTATATGGACTGAATACTCTCCGAGGTTCCCACCTTCACCACGCACAGCTGGGCAAGAAATTAGAAGTTTTATCTCTAGAAACATTAAATGGATAGGTTCAAGACTTAAAAGACACCAAGTATGCTGGAGAGCAGGAGTGAGTCTTAAAATACGATGTCTTGAAAGTCTGTTCCTGAAACTGAGACCATTCCCACCCCTACCCCCAGGTTTACCCCTGCTAGGCTCCAAAAATGATAGCAGCCAGGCTTATATCAAACCCTGCCCTCAAGATATGGAAGAATTATTTTTGGAGAAACTGGCCTATCTGAGCAAAAAAGATCTCCACATACTTACATCTGAGATTTGAGGATCCCAGTGGAAAAGTCTGGCTCCTTACCCAACCACCGTTCATTGTATACTGCCAGCCAACAATCTTCACCTACACACAGATTTCCAATATGTGTTTTTGTGCCTCACTCTTAAATATATACAGACAGCCATCTATCATAAGATATTTGAATCCTGCTATTTATCATCACCTCCATTGCCACCATCCTCATCCAGGCCATCTTCATCTCTCATTTGGATTATTGCAATAATCTCTTAATTGGTTTTCCAGCTTTCACCCTTGCCCCACTACAGCCTGTTCTCAACAGAGTCATCAGAGTGATATTTTTAAGACATACCCAAATCATGTCACTCCTCTTTCTAAAACTCTCCAGTGGTTCCCTATCTTGGCCAGAGTAAAAGCCAAAGTCCATTTCCAGGCCTTTGCTTTCCAAACACATTTCCTACTGCTATTCCTTTTGCTCACTACACTCCATCCACACTGGCCTTCTGGATATTCAATTATACCAAACATCTTCCCATATCAGTGCCTTTTCACCTACTCTATAAAAAAAAAACCAGCATCTGCATCCCTCTCTTGCTCTGCATAGCTTGCCTTATATTTCTTTATAGCATTCATCAATCATCATCTGACATAATCACCATCGCACTAGAATGTAAACTCCATAAAAGCAAAGTCTTTTCTTTAATTTTGTTCACTTAGAACAGTGCATGGCACATTTTAAGCACTCAATATTTATTGAATGAATGAATAAATTTGAGGAAGGTCTCAAAAATTAAACAAACAAAACAGAAATAAGGGAATCCAGACTTAGAGAAAATGAAAGAAACAGAAAAAAATCTGTGTTTTAAAAATCCCCACATTGACATCAGTACTAATTGCAGAATAAGAACCTCCAAAAATTCTTTCTTCCATAAAAGCAATGAGAACACGGGAAAAAAATTGTTAGAATCAACATTTTAAGAACTCTAGAAATTAACCAAAGGCTTCCAGAAATCTGGGTTCCACTTATTCAAGAAAAATGGCTGATTTTCTGTGAAAGAGTGAGCTTTGAGGCACTTTAACTTACCGTATATCCATACTGCTCTTCTCAACTCAAGAATAGCCTTGAAATCCAACATCCCTGAAATCAAAGTGGTGAACACCAGCAACCTGGCAGCCACTGGAGGGGGAAGAATGGGATTGGATATCCTTCAAAGCCTCATTCCCAAAGAAGAGAATTGTCATTATTTGACCTATCTGGGGTTCCCTCGAAGACCTGACTCACAAGATTTATTGCTATTTAACCTGACTCGGGGCTGCTCAAATGCCTAAAATCTTTTCCCCATGGAAAATTGTAGAAAGTAATTAGAGGCAATTGATTAACTTCAAGACTGCCCTCAAAAGTGGATAACAATTGGGTCATACAATAAGCTAACAAACAAGATTAAAAGGAAAATCTGGGAAATGAGATATCCAGGGGCTTTGAAAAGCTCTGACATATTCCAGGGAATCTAGAAGGCCATGTGCATGTGTTTTGAGAAATCAGCTCTGATTGAGAATCTCTTGTACATCTCTTGCTCCTTTCAAGATTCTCTTTTAGTCTTTGACTTTCAACAGTTTGATTATGATGTGTCTAGGTGTGGCTCTCTTTGAGTTTTACCTACTTAGAATTTGTTGAGCTTCTTGAATGTGTAGATGATTAGATAACCTAGGTGAAATGTATAAATTTCTAGAAACACATAAACTACCAAAGCTGACTCAAATATAGGAAGTCTGAATAACCCTATAACAAGTAGACTGAGTCAGTAATCAAAAAATTTCCCACAAAGAAATCCCCAGGTCTGGATGGCTTCACTGGTGAATTTTACCAAACTTTAATGAAGAATTAACACCAATAATTAGCAAATTCATCCAAAAAATAGAAGAGGAGACACTATCCAACTCATTCTATGAGACCAGTATTACCCTGACACTAAAATCAGACAAAGACTTTAAAAGAAAAGAAAACCACAAACCAATATCCTTTATGAATACAGATGAAAAATTCACCACAAAATACTAGCAGACTTAATCCAGCAACATAAACAAGGGATTGTACACTATGACTAAGTGATATTTAACCTAAGAATGCAAGGTTGGTTCAACATTAAAAAATCAATTGATGTAACATACAATATTAATAGAATAAAGGATAAAAACCACATGATCATCTCAGTAGGTGCAGAAAAGTCATTTGACAAAACCAAAAACCTTTCATGACAAAAAAAAAAAAACTCAGCAAACTAGAACTAGAAGTGAACTTTCTCTGTCTGAGAAGCAGCACCTATGAAAAATCCACAGCTACCATCATATGTAAAGATGAAAGACTGAAAGCTTTCCTCCCCTGAGATCAAGAACAAAACAAGGATGTTCACTCTTGCCACTTTATTCAATATTGTACTGGAGGTTCTAGTCAGGGCAATTAAGCAACAAAAAGAAATAAAAAGCATCCAGACTGGAAAAGAAGTAAATCTTTCTCTATTTGCAAATGACATGATTTTGTGTACAAAAAATCCAAAGGAGTCTGCACATACCCGCACACACACACACACACACACACAAAAAAAACTATTAGAGCTAATAAATGCGTTCAGCAAGATTGCAGTATAAAAGAACAATGTACAATAATCAATTGTTTTTCTATACACTAACAATAAACAGTTCAAAAAGGAAATTAGGAAAATAATTCCAACTACAATAGCAAAAAGAATAACGTACTTACGAATAAATTTAACAAAAGAAATGCCTATATTGCCTTAATGAGATTGCTGGAAGCAATATGGTCATTCCACGTGATTCTAAGGAGCTCTCAGATAAAAGTGAGGAACATGTTATTGGAAACTGAAGGAAGATGATCCTCATTATAAAGTGGCAAAGAACTTTGCTGTATTATGTTCTAGTGATTTGTGGAAAATAGAAGTTAAAGGTGATAACTTGGATATTTAACTGAGGATATTTCCAAGTAAAGTGTTGAAGGTGTGGTCTGGCTTCTCCTTACTATTTTTAATAAAATAAGAGAGAAGAGAAATAAGTTGAAATAATTCTTAAGCACAAAGGAACTAGAACTTGAAGATTTGGAAAATTCTCTGCCTATCCATATTACAAAAAATGAGAAACCATGTTCTGGAGAGAACACCAAGAGCGTGGCTGGAAAATCATTTGATAAAGAGATTATGGGTGCTATTCATATATTTAATCAGCCATCTAAGCAGAAGCTAGGAATAGTGATGAGATTATATCAGCAGAAATACTGCCAGCTTGGACAAAGGGGACAGAGACAAGTCAAAACGAAGGAAGAGTGTCAGACTTCTGGGATTCTACAGGACTGGACAATAGAGCTATCCAGCAGCAAACATCTGTTGTCCTTCAAAAAAAGGGAAGAATGACCCTGAAAGTGATTCAGAAATCAGTAGGGCTGCCACTGCCATTATAGACTAAGGGGACAAGGCTGTCTCCTCCTCAGTTTTAGAAGGCAAGGTTGTCTTCTCAGTTTCAGCAGTCCATGCTGCCACTGCCCAGTGACTCAGGGACAGAACCACTGCCCAGGGCTGCAGGGGTGACACTGCTAGCCCAGTGGGTCTGGAGGGCAGAGCACTGAGCCAAAGAGGATTATTCTTGAGCCTTAAGATCTAATGGAATTTGCCTGCATTTGTGACTGTATTTGGACATAGGACCTTTAAAGAGGTAATTAAAGTCAAATGAAGTCATAAGGGTTGGACCCTAATCCAATATTACTGGTGTCCTTATAAGGAGAGAGAGAGAGACCAGGCATGCACACTCACAGAGGCAAGGCCATGTGAGGACACAGTGGGAAGGTGGCCATCTGCAAGCCAAGGAAAGAAGCCTCAGGAGAAACCAACCCTGCTGGCACCTTGATCTTGAACTTGTCTTCCAGAACTGTGAGAAAATAAATTTCTGTCGTTTAAACCACCCAGTCTGTGGTACTTTGTTATGGCAGCCCTAGCAAACTAGTATAGCCACTATAATCAGGTTCTCTATAACTTGTCACCAAAATATTCCTAACTGATACAACATATCATGGACAAGGGAATCTATATCTGTATCTATATCTATATCTATATCATCTATATGTGTATGTATAAAAAATCAAATAAAGAACCCTATAGATAAATAGGAAAATAACATGAAGAAATGGATCTTAAACATGAAAAAACATACTCAACCTCACTCATAATAAGAGAAACATACCATTAAACCCAATGAGATTTAATTTTTCACATATCAGATTAACAAAGACAAAAAATGAATCATGCATGGAAAAATGGACACTAATACATTGTTGATGGAAGAATAAATCTCTAGGAACAATCTTTTGGGGAGAAATTTAGCAAAACTTATAAAAATAGAAAACGTACCTATCCTTTGACCTAGGAATTCCAGTTCTAGGAATTGATCCTACAGGCATAGTCATATTTGTGTAGACTGAAATATGTTCAGGGCTACGCATTGAAGAATTGTTTGTAATAGCAAAAGTTTGGGAGCAATCTACATATTCAGCATAGAAAATTGGTTAAATAAGTTATGATACACCCACACAGTGGAATATTATGCAACCTTTAAAATAAATGAGATAGTTCTAATTGGACTGAACTCATGTGGACCCATCCCCATGATATAAGGTTAAATGATAAAAAGCAAGGTGCAGAACTGTGTGTAAATTATGTGACTATTTCAGTAAATACAAAAATAAAAAGAAATATACTTACATATATAGATATATATACATAGAATATCTCTGGAAGGATAGACAGAGGTAGTAGTGGTTACCTCAAAAGAAAGGAAGAGAGAGACACACATAGATCAATGGAACAGAATGCAAAGTTCAAAAATAGACTCACACAAATATGGCCAACTCATTATGAGCAAAGGAAATTCAATGGGGAAAGGATAGTCTTTTCAACAAATGGTGCTAGAACAATTGGACATCCATATGCAAAAAAAAAAAAAAATAGCCTAGATCTAAACCTCAAACCTTACACAAAAATTAACTCAGAATAGATCATAAGCCTAAATATGAAATATGAAGCTATAAAAATTTTTAGAAAAAAACATAGGAGAAATCTTTGTGACCTTGGGTTTAGCAATTAGTTTTTAGATACAACACCAAAAGCATGACTCAAACAAGAAAAAAATTGATAAATAGGATTTTTTCAAAATTACAAACTTTTCCTCTGCAAAAGATACTGTTAAGAGAATGAAACGGAGACTGTTGGGAGGGTGGCAGCATAGGAAGACTCTGAACTCACCCCCTTTCACAGACACAACAAATTTACAAGTATTCTTGGAACGATTACCCCTGAGAGAGGACTGAAAACTGGATAAAAAGAACTCCCCCAACAAGGGACAGTGCTGACTAGGGTGGAAGAGGCAGAAATTCCTTTCTGGAGGGGAAAAAGCCACCTTCTAGTCACAGAACTTCACAGCCTGAAGCAAACTTAAGGTACACAGGCTTCCCTGGAGGAGTGGGAGATCTGAGTGGGAGAGCTTGGCCACAATAAGCAGCTTTTGGACTCAGCACAACTGAGACGAGTGTCATAATATCTGGCTTTGCTGGCTATTAACAACAACAGGCAATACCCCAAGAAAAGCCATTGGACATAAGAGAAAGAAAGGCCTGCTCTTATAGGGCCCACGCACAAATTCATCCCTTTTGGAAAGCAACCTAAAATCACCAGAAAGATAGGTGCACAGTCCTTTGGTGAAAAGAGACTCACTTGATAGGCTCTGGGCACATCTCGGCAAGAGGTGAGACCGCCCCAGGCTGGGACCACCTCCCCAGGGACTGAGACATTGGTGGCAGCCATTATTGTGACCCAGTACAGGAGTGCTGACACAGACGCTGGCAGATGCCATTGGATTTCTTCCTCTGGCCTGTGAGTGCAGGGGTCTGCCACACCCACTAGAGCACTGATTTAATCCAGCTCAGCCAGGGCAGACAGCCCACCCTAGGGACTGGCCCCACCCAACAGCAAGCCCTTGGGCAACATGTGGGCCTGCATAGGTGGGGTGTGTGGGACCTCTGCAGTGGGATGAGTGGGTCTGCCCCTGCAGGGCAGGGTGCATGAGGGGCAGGGCACGCACGGGGCAGGCTGCTTTGGCAGAGCATGTAGCGCCTCAGCAGCAGTGCGAGTGGGTCCACTTCAATGGCTCGGGGCACGCACACAGGGCAGGATTATGTTGACAGGGTGTGTGGGCCTGCGGGCAGTGGGGCTTGTCATCTGCAGCAGACTTGTGCTTCTCAAACAGCCACATAGGGGATTGACCCCCACCTTCCAAAGCCTGAAACAACTGGGTGCTCTCATGCCTGGGGCCAGCCCCATCCAGCTGCACTCCTGAGAGAGATGACAACATCCTTGCAGGCAGGAGGCCTACAGCAATTGTAAGCCCCTGAACCTAGCAACCAGCCACACTGGGTGCCTACTCACTTAACAGAAAAACTGCACTAGGAATGTGATACTAGACCTTGCAGCCACCCTTGCTGGGACTCCCCACACCCGATAAAGTGACTGAAGGAACCACAGCAGCTGCACACAGCTGAGCATTACAACCAGCTGGCCAGGGGAGAGCCTAGCCTCCCTGTGCACCTGCAGCAAGAGCAAACCTGCCACAGCAGAAGGACATACACAGCCCACACAGGGGATACTCCTGGAACATTTGGAACTGGTGATGAGAGGGAAGCACACTGCTGGACCTCATAAGGCATCTCTTACATAAGGCCACCTCTCAAGATCAGGAGACGTAGCTGATCTACCTAATACATAGATATAAACACAGAGAAAGAGATAAAATGAGGAGACAAAGGAATATACTCCAAATAAGGGAACAGGACAAATCCTCAGAAAAAGAACTAAATGAAACAGAGACAAACAATCTACGTGATAAAGAGTACAAACTAATAGTCATAAGGATCCTCACTGATCTTGGGAGAAGAATGGATGAATTCAGTGACAACTTCAAAAATGAATTGGAAAATATACAAAAGAACTAATCAGAAGTGAAGAATACAATAATGGAAATGAAAAATTCACTAGAGAGACTTAATAGCAGAGTAGGTGATACAGAAGAATAGATCAGTGAGCTGGATGAAAGACTAGAGGAAATCATCCAAGCTGAACAGTTAAAAGAAAAAAGAATGAGGACAGTCTAAGGGATGTCTGGGACAACATCAAGCACATCAACACCCGTATTATACGTGTCCCAGAAGAAGAAGAGAGAGACAAAGGGGCAGAGAAGCTATCTGAAGAAATAATAGCTGAAAAGTTTCCTAACCTAAGGAAGGAAACAGACATCCAGGTACAGGCAGCAAAGAGAGCACCAAACAAGAGAAACCCAAAGAGTCCCACAACGAGACATTATAATTAAAGACGTTATAATTAAAATGTCAAGAATTAAAGATAAAGAGAGACTCCTAAAAGCCACAAGAGAAAGGCAACAAGTTACATACAAAAGAAACCCCTTATGGCGATCAGCTGACTTCTCAGCAGAAACCTTACAGGTTAGAAGGGAGTGGCATGATATATTTAAAGTGCTGAAAGGAAAAAACATACAGCCAAGAATACTCTATATGGCAAGGTTATCATTCAGAATCGAAGGAGAGATAAAGAGTTTTCCAGAGAAGCAAAAACTAAGAGTTTACAATAAGCAATAAACGAGCCTTACAAGAAATGCTAAAGGGACTTACTTAAATGGAAAAGAAAAGACCACAAATAGGAATAAGAAAATTGTCCAAAAAGGAGACAATTAAATCACTGATAAAGGCAAATATACAGTAAGGTAGCAGATCAACCACCTATGAAGCTAACATGAAGGTCAAAAGACAAAAGTACTAAAATGACCTAGTTCCATAAGAGGGTAAGAGATACACATACACAAAAAAGAGGTTAAATATGATATCAAAAACATAAAATGTGGGAGGAGGGGAGTAAAAAAGTAGGACTTTTGGCAAGAGGTCAAACTTAAGAGACCATCAACTTAATATAGACTGCTATTTATACAGGTTATTATATATGAACATCATGGTAATCACAAACCGGAAACCTATAATAAATACACAAAAAATTAAGAGAAAGGAATTCAAACACAATACTAAAGAAAGCCATCAAACCACAAGGGAAGAGAGCAAGGGAAGAAGAAAGGAACAGAGAAGAACTACTAAAACACCAAGAAAAAAAGTAAAAAAAATGGCAATAAGTGAATACTTATCAATAGCTCCTCTAAATGTCAAAGGGATAAATGCTCCAATCAAAAGACATAGGGTGGCTGATTGGATAGAAAAACAAGACCCATATATATGCTGCATACAAGAGACACATTTCAGACCTAAAGACACTCACAAACTGAAAGTGAAGGGATGGAAAAAGATGCTCCTTGCAAACAGCAATGAAAACAAAGCTGGGGTGACAATACTTACATCAGACAAAATATACTTTAAAACAAAAACTATATCAAGAGACAAAAAAGGGCACTACATAATGATACAGGGAACAATCCAACAAGAGGATATACCACTTGTAAATATCTATGAACCCAACATAGGAGCACCTAAATATATAAAGCAATTATTAACAGACATAAAAGGAGAAATAGACAGTAATACAATAATAGTAGGGGACTTTAACACTCCACTTACAAGAATGGGTAGATCATCCAAACAGAAGATCAATATGGAAACATTGGCCTTAAATGACACATTAGACCAGATGGACTTAGTACATATATACAGAACACTCCATCCAAAAACCGCAGAATACACATTCTTTTCAAATGCACATGGAACATTCTCCAGGATTGATCACATATTAGGCCACAAAACAAGTCTCAATAGGGGCAGGCCTAATACAGTGGCACAGCGATTGAGTTTGCATGCTCCAATTCAGCAGCCCAGGGTTTCGCAGGTTCGGATTCCAGGTGTGGACAGATGCACCGCTTGTCAAGCCATGCTGTGGCGGCATCCCATATAAAGTAGAGGAAGATGGGCACGAATGTTAGCCCAGGGCCAGTCTTCCTCAGCAAAAAGAGGAGGATCAGCAACAGATCTTAGCTCAGGGTTAGTCTTCCTCACACACACAAAAAAAACAAGTCTCAATAAATTTAAGAAGATTGAAATAATACCAAGCATCTTTTCTGACCACAATGGTATGAAACAAGAAATCACTACAGGAAGAAAATTGGAAAAGCCACAAATATGTGGTGATTAAACAAAATGCTACCGAACAACTATTAGGTCAATGAAGAAATCAAAGGAAAGATCAAAAAATACCTGGAGACGAATGAAAATAAAAATACAACATGCCAAAATTTATGGGATATGGCAAAAGTGCTTCTAAGAGGGAAGTTTATAGCAATACAGTACAGCAATATAGCCTACCTCAACACACAAGAGAAATCTCAAATAAACAGTCTAACAGTGCACCTAAGGGAACTGGGAAAAGAAGAACAAACAAAGCCCAAAATCAGTACAAGGAAGGAAATAATAAAAATCCAAGCAGAATTAAATGAAATAGAGTCTAAAAAACAGAAAAAATCAATGAAACCAAGAGCTGGTTCTTTGAAAAGATAAACAAAATTGACAAACCTTTAGCTGGACTCACCAAGAAAAAAAGAGAGAAGGCTAAAATAAATAATATCAGAAATGAAAGAGGAGAAATTACAATGGACACCTCAGAAATACAAAAGATTATAAGAGAATACTACAAAAAGCTTTTAAGAGAATACTACAAAAAGCTTTATGCCAACAAATTGGATAATCTAGAAGGAATGGGTAAATTCTTAGAATCACACAACCTTCCAACACTGACTCAAGAAGAAATAGAGAATCTGAATAGACCAATCACCAGTAAGGAGATCAAAACAGTAATCAAAAACCTCCCAAAAAATAAAAGTCCTGGACCAGATGGCTTCTCTGGTGAATTCTACCAAACATTCAAAGAAGACTTAATACCTATCCTTCTCAAACTCTTCCAAAAAATTGAAGAGGAGGGAAACCTTCCTAACTCATTCTACAACGCCAACATTACCCTGATACCAAACCAGACAAGGACAATACACAAAAAAAGAAAATTACAGGCCAATATCACTGATGAACATCAATGCAAAAATCCTCAACAAGATACTAGCAAATCAAATACAACAATACATTAAAAAGATCATATACCATGATCAAGTGGGATTTATTCCAGGGATGCAGGGATGGTTCAACATCCACAAATCAATCAATATGATATACCACATTAACAAAATGAAGAATAAAAATCACATGATCATCTCAATAGATGCAGAGAAAGCATTTGACAAGATACAGCATCCATTTATGATTAAAACACTGAATAAAATGGGTATAGAAGGAAAGTACTTCAACATAATAAAGTCCATATATGACAAACCCACAGCTAATATCATACTCAATGGAGAAAAACTAAAAGCTATCCCTTTAAGAACAGGAACCAGACAAGGATGCCCACTTTCATCACTCTTACTTAACATAGTATTGGAAGTTCTAGCCAGAGCAATCAGACAAGAAAAAGAAATAAAAGGGATCCAAATTGGAAAGGAAGAAGTGAAACTGTCACTATTTGCAGATGACATGATTTTATGTATTAAAAGCCCTACAGAATCCACCAAAAGCTATTAGAAATAATAAATGAATACAGTAAAGTTGCAGGATACAAAATCAACGTACAAAAATCAGTTGTGTTTCAATAATGTCTTATAGTTTTCAGTGTATAGGTCTTTTACCTCTTTGGTTAAATTGATTCCGAGATATTTTATTCTTTTTGTTGCAATTGTAAATGGGATTGTATTCTTGACTTCTCTTTCTGCTAGTTCGTTATTAGTATATAAAAATGCAACTGATTTTTTTAAGTTGATTTTGTACTCTGCAACTTTGCTGTAGTTGTTGATTATTTCTAATAGTTTTCCGATGGATTCTTTAGGGTTTTCTAGATATAGAATCATGTCATCTGCAAACAGCTAGAGTTTCATTTCTTCCTTTCCAATTTGGATTCCTTTTATTTCTTTTTCTTGCCTAATTACTCTGGCCAAAACTTCCAGTACTACATTGAATAGGAGTGGCTGGAGTGGGCACCCTTGTCTCGTTCCTGTTCTCAGAGGGATGGCTTTTAGTTTTTCATCATTAAGTAGGATGTTGGCTGTGGGTTTGTCATATATGGCCTTTATTATGTTGAGGTACTTTCCTTCTATACCCATTTTACTGAGAGTTTTTATCATAAATATATGTTGGATCTTGTCAAATACTTTCTCTGCATCTATTGAGATGATCATTGAAGTCAACCATCCAAAGAGATTTATGCACCCCAAAGTTCACTGCAGCATTATTCACAATAGCTAACACATGGAAGCAAACCATGTACCCTTCTAAGGATGAATGGATAAAGATGTGGTGTATACATATATACATATATATGTGTGTATATATGTGTGTGTGTATACACACACACACACACAGTGGAATACTACTCAGCAATAAAAAAGGCAAAATTGTCCCATTTGCAACAACATGGATGGACCTTGAGGGTATAATGTTAAGCGTAATACGCCAGACAGAGAAAGACAAATAATGCATGATTTCACTCATATGAGGGAGATAAACTAACACATGGATAAAGAGAACAGATTAGTGGTTACCAGAGATGAAGGGGGCTGGGGGGTGGGCAAAAGGGGTAAAGGGGCACAAATGTATAGTGACAGATACAAATTAGACTACTGGTGGTAAGCACAATGCAGTCTATACAGAAATTGATAAATAATAATGTGCACCTGAAATTACACAATGTTATAAACCATCATGATCTCAATAAAATAATTGGAAAAAATAAAAATAAAAAATGAAGGGGCCAACCCCATTGCCTAGTGGTTAAGTTCTGTATGCTGTGTTTCGATGGACCAGGTTTGGTTCCTGGGCGCAGACCTACACCACTCATCAGCAGCCATGCTATGGTGGCAACCCACATACAAAATAGAGGAAGATTGGCACAGATGTTATCTCAGGGTGAATCTTGCTCAGCAAAAAAAAAAAATTAATTTCATTTCATTTAAAAAATAAGTCGCATTTCACCACACTAACAATGAAGTAGCAGAAAGAGAAATTAAGAATACAATCCCATTTATAATTGCAACAAAAAGAATAAAATACCTAGGAATAAATTTTACCAAGGAGGTGAAAGACCTCTACACTGAAAACTATAAAACATTGTTGAAAGAAACTGAAGAAGACACAAAGAAATGGAAAGATATTCCATTCTCATGGACTGGAAGAACTCACATAATTAAAATGTCCATACTTCCTAAAGCAATCTACAGATTCAATGTAATCCCTATCAAAGTTCCAATGACATTTTTCACAGAAATAGAACAAAGAATCCTAAAATGTATATGTAACAACAAAAGTCCCCAAATAGCCAAAGCAATCCTGAGAAAAAAGAACAAAGCTGGAGGTATCACATTCCCTGATTTCAAAGTATACTACAAAGCTATAGTAATCAAAACAGCATGGTACTGGCACAAAAACAGACACACAGATCAACGGAACAGAATTGAGAGTCCAGAAATAAATGCACACATCTACAGACAGCTAACTTTTGACAAGGGAGCCAAAAACATACAATGGAGAGAGGAAAGTCTCTTCAACAAATGGTGTTGGAAAAACTGGACAGCCACATGCAAAAGAATGAAAGTAGACCATTATCTTACACCATACACAAAAATTAACTCAAAATGGATTAAAGACTTGAATGTAAGACCTGAAAACATAAAACTTCTAGAAGAAACATAGGCAGTACACTCTTCAACATCACTCTTAGAAGCATATTTTCAAATGCTATGTCTGACCAGGCAAGGGAAAAAAAGAAAAAATAAACAAATGCAACTACATCAAACTCAAAAGCTTCTGCAGAACAAAGGAAACCATCAACAAAACAAAAAGACAAACTAACAATTGGGAGAAGATATTTGCAAACCATACATCTGATAAGGGGTTCATATCCAAAATATACTCATACATCTCAACAACAAAGAAACAACCCAATTTAAAAATGGGCAAAAGATCTAAACAGACATTTTTCCAAAGAAGATACACAAATGGCCAACAGGCAGATGAAAAGATGTTCAACATCACTAATTATTAGGGAAATGCAAATCAATGCTATGAGATATCACCTCATGCCTGTCAGAATGGCTATAATTAACAAGACAAGAAATAACAAGCGTCGGAGAGGATGTGGAGAAAATGGAACCCTCATCCACTGCTGTTGGGAATGCAAACTGACTCAGCCGTTATGGAAAACAATATGGAGATCCCTCAAAAAATTAAGAATAGAAGTACCACATGATCCAGCTATTCCACTGCTGGGTATTTATCCAAAGAACACAAAAACCACAAACGTGTAGAGATATATGCACCCCTTTGTTCATTGCAGCATTATTCACAATAGCCAAGAGTTGGAAACAACTTAAGTGCCCATCAAGGGATGAATGGATAAAGAAGATGTGGTATATATATACACAATGGAATACTACTCATTTATTTAAAAAAGATGAAATCTTGCCATTTGTAACAACATGGATGGACCTTGAGGGTATTATGCAAAGTGAAATAAGTCAGACGAGAAAGTCAAATACTATCTGATCTCACTCATAAGTAGAGGATAAAAACAACAACAACAAACACATAGATACAGAGATTAGATTGGTGGTTACCAGAGCTGAAGGGTGGAGGGAGGAGGACGAAAGGGATGACAGGGCATATGTGTATGGTGATGGATGGTAATTAGTCTTTGGGTGGTGAACATGATGTGGTCTACAGAGAAATTGAAATATAATGATGTACACCTGAAATTTATATAATGCTATAAATCAATGTCACCTCAATAAAAAATATTAAAAATAAAAAATAATGCATAAAATAATAAGAAAAGGAAAAAAGACTTAAGAAGAAAATAAATGAGAACATATTCACAAAAATCATACTAATAATATTGAGAACCTTAAACAATTTGATAATTTTTAATAAATTATTGGAGCTAACTAAAACATATATAGAAAACATTTTAAAATATAATACATTTTGAAAGTTTGAAAATATTAATGGGGCTAACCCACAAAAATAGCACTCTGCTAGGGGCCGGCCCGGTGGCGCAGAGGTTTAGTCCGCGCTTGGCAGCCCGGGGTTCGCAGGTTCGGATCCCGGGCGCCCGCCGACGCACTGCCTGTCAGCCATGCCGTGGCGGCGTCCCATATAAAGTGGAGGAAGATGGGTATGGATGTTAGCCCAGGGCCAGTCTTCCTCAGCAAAAAGGGGAGGATTAGCAACGGATGTTAGCTCAGGGCTGGTCTTCCTCACCAAAAAAAAAAAAAAAATAGCACTCTGCTAAAATATTCCAACATGTGGTTTAAGTTGATTTATTCAGAACTTCTAGAAAGAAATAGCATTTCTAGGGGCCAAATATCACTGATGCTGCTATCTCATAAAGATAAAAAGAAATATATTAGTAATGAATATTGATAACAAGGTGCTAAACAGCATAGTAGAATATAGCTGAACATAAAAATACAAATGTTTCCTGAAGAAATGGAGGTCATACAAGGATTACAAGAATTTGTTCAAAATCAGAAGTCTATTACACATAAGATTACCATAGCAATAATTCAGACATAATACAGAAACTTCTCCATACATATTTAAATATTTGTTTGGTGTGTGTAGACTTTCAGTCAGGCGGGATGGCTGGGTAGTTCGAAGGATCTCGTGCACAACAACGTGCACGTGGTTGACAATACTGTCATATACACTTGGACATTGCTGGCAGGGTGAATTTTTTGCTGAGCAGTTTTTTGCCACAATAAAAAAATTGAGAAAATATAATACTTATTTGTAATATATAACTCACAGAATTGGTGGCAAACAGATATACCTTTCAAGAATGGCAAAAGAAATTCTCCAAAAAGAAAAGAAATAAGAGATGGTGGCACGGAACCTCAGAAATGAAGAAAGAACAATGAAACAGGTGAAAATAAGGACAAATATAATAAACTACCCTCTCATGATAAAAAAAAAAAAAAAGCAGCAGCCATGGTAGTAATTCAGGCAGGAGATGATAGTGGCTCAGGCCAAAACAGTAGTAGCCATGAAGATGGGGAGTAGTAGTCAGATTCTAGATATATTTTGAAGATGTGAGAAAAAATGTTTTTGGCCTAAGAACAGAAGAATGGAGTTCCCATCAACTCAGATTGGAAAGATAAAGAAAGGAGCACTTTTAAGGGAGGGGGAAGATCAGAAACTCCATTTAGGACATACGTCTGAGATGCCTATTAAACAAATAGGTGGTGTCTAAAGCTATGAAACTAAATGAGATCATCAAGAGAATGAGTGAAGACCAAGAAAAGGTCTAAGCCGGGAAGACTAAGCCCTGGGGCACTCCAGAGTTAGAAGGTCAAGAAGATGAGCCAGCAAAGGAGAATGAGAAAGAGCAGCAATTATTCAACCTCTCTGAGCCTCAGTTTCCTCATCTGTATAATGGGGATACAAACAGTACCTACCTATAGAGTCACTGAATTAAGTAATGAGTTTTTAAGTGCTTAGAACAGTGCTTGGTGCATTGCACACATTCAATAAATGTCAGCAATTATTCCAGAGAGCAGAGATCATCTTTCATTCATCTCTTTATCCTTATCACCTCCATCACTCTGCCTCCTTCCCCGCCACCTCACCAGCACTGAGTGCAGGGCTTTGCACACAATCATTACTAGATCGATGTCTACTGAAGCAAATTTTATTCTCCATCTTAATGTTCTAAAGTGAGGATTACTTTTTCAAGCTGAGAAAAATGAGCAAATCCCTATGGCCATTTGCAACTCATGATTTTGGGAGCCAAGGACAAGGAGAAGGATTGTCAGGAAATGAATTCTTTCATTTCGGCAAGCAGCTTCTGTTGTTAAGGAATAGCCATCTTGAACACTCTCCACACGTGCTTTTTCTCCCTAGATTTCCATTCTGAAGCAGTCATAAGGGGAAACAACATAATAACAGAGAGAAATCCAATTTTGTTGACAAGACAAGGCTACAGATATTTAGTTTTCAAATGAAGTATCCCTGTAGGGTTTACTCATTTTCTGTTTGGAGTCATTTCTTCAGACCCTCGAGATATTTATAAACTCCTAACGGAAAAATACTGCCTGTGGCAGGTCATAATTCTTTGACATGTGCCTTGTGGTTTCAAACAGTGACCTGAAAAGTGGCTACTGGGAATACTTGTGCTTTTCCCTCCTAACCTCTCCTCTGAGACGTATTTACTGAAATACTTTGTCTCTGCATTGAGAATAATTTAAAACTGCAGTTAAGCCTGTAGCAGTTAAGTAAAAGCATGCATCACTTGGATTGAATTTGTTGAGAAAGGATCAACTGTTCACTATCTGCCACGAAATTTTGAAAATTCTAGGCAATTAGCTCCTTGAAAGGAAAAACTGTTCTAATTTACTCAGCTTCGTGGAAATGCACTCAGAAGTGCTGTTCAAAGCTTCAACTTTTGCCTTCTGTGTTTTAAGGTAACCGTTCAATATCAGCAAAATGTGTGAATTTAATTAATGGTATCGAAACAAAAGAAGCATTTCCAAAGTGCTCGAATCCATATGAGACCAATATGTTGACTTGTTGATGTGAATTTAATTAGTATCTTCAAGCATAACTCCAAAAGCCCCTTTTATCTAATCATCACATTTCTATAAACCATTAGCACATAGTACTTGGTTTGAAATGTTTTGCTACATAATCCAAACTGTTGTCCTACCCTGGGAGAGTCTCTAATAAGCTCAATATGTTGCCACAGAGAAACTTTTGTATCCACGTCAAGTAAGTTTAGGCTCAACTGTTGCACAGAAAGGAACTTAAAACCCGCCTTTAAGCATGTGGAACAGAAATGATTTAGTGCTTGTTCTGCCTTTCCATCACTTTCTGACGTGAACAGAAGGCAGGAAATCAGATTGCGCTGGCCTAACCTGTCTCAGGAAGTATTCTAGTGAATGACTAAACTGAGTCCCAGGGCTCCATGTTGCAGGGAGCGACAATGACTGAAGAAGCCAGTTTGCTGGGCAATATTGACTTGACAGCGTTAGGCTAAGAAATATTGCTCTGGGTGCCCCAGGAACAATTTCTCAGTAATAAGTACATCTATCTCCCAGCAACTCCTTTTCCCTGTCTCCCAAAAAAGAGTTCTTAACAGCAAAAAGAATTTTAATATGGTTTTCAATGACTGTTGTATTGCTCTGTGGTCCTAAAATTTGAGGGGGTACATTTTGTTGACGATTTAACTCTTTAGTAGCAATATAATAATAAGCCAGCCTTTTGTAGGCTTGCCTGAGACCCTAGGCAGGTAAGTAGTGGTACAGTAGAGAGCACGCTCTGAGGTCAGACTGAACTGGGTTCAAATCCCAGCTCTGCCTTTACTCTGTGACCTTGCACATGTCACTTCCATTTCTGCAGCTCAGCTTACTTATCTGTAGAGTAAGGATAATAATAATACTCCCTTGTATTACTTTGCTGAGGCCACCCTAACAAAGTGCCACAAACCAAGTGGCTTAAACAACAGAAATGTATCGTCTCACAGTTCTGGAGGCTACAAGTCTTAAGATCAAGGTGTTGGCAGGTTTGGTTCCTTGTGAGGCCTATGAGGAAAGGATCTATTCCAGACCTCTCCCCTTGGATTGTAGATGGCCGTCTTCTTTCTGTGTCTTCACATCGTCTTCCCTTTATGCATGTCTCTGTCACTAAATTTCCTCTTTTTATAAGGACACTAGTCATATTGAATTGTGGCCCACCCTAATGACCTCATTTTAACTGGATTACTTCTGTAAAGACCCTCTCTCCAAATAAGGCCACATTCTGAGGTACTAGGGATTTAGACTGCAACATGCAAATTTGGAGGGGAGACAATTCAACCAATAACACTCCTCAAGAGGGTGCTGTGAGGATATGATGAGATAACGTATGTAGTTAGCATAGTTTAGCATACTTTCTGGCTTATGTAAGCTCTCAGTAAAAGGTAGCTAATATCAGGCACTGTGAATGTTCACACTTATTTATTTTAGGAGCTTAAATAATTTTTGGTACAGAAGAAACTGATAAGTCTGTCCACACTATCCCTGGAGTCTATTTCCCTCAACAAGTAGAGATGGTCAAGGTGAGAAAAGCTAAACCATTGCAAATAAGTAGCAAGGGGGGCCAAACTAGGGCATTGACATACCATGAAGATAGAATTGCACTTAGGCGGTAGGAAATGGTAAAAATTCCTCATCTGACAGTGAGACTGCAAAATTGATTGTCAGCTCATCAAGCAACCTTGGGATGGGGTAAGACAATTTGAAGGCAACTTCAGTTTAGAAAAAGACAAGTGTTTTAATATTAGACTAATCAAAACCCCAGAATGACAACGCTACAGCCCTTAGTCCTATGGACTATCTTTGGTAAGACTGAAGTTCAAGTGCAACATGAAACACTCCCTACAGCCCGAAGAACAACTGGCTCTGCAATGGGAAGTTTGTCAGGTTACTCTTTCAATAATGTGTATTCATAAACAAAAGATATCTGGCGTGATTATAAAGAAACTAGATGGAATTTCTGATACATTTCCTTATACACATGTGCTTAGGCAGAGAAAATGAGTCCAAGGATACAGGAAGAAAAAGGCCACAAACATAGTCAATTCTGATTCTACAGTTGAGAAAGAAAGGAACTGTGTAGCAGAAAGAATATAAAGCTAGGAGTAAAGAGACTTGGCTTCCAGACCTAGACCTGCTGCTAACTAGCTGTGTAATCTTCTGTAAATCACTTCTTCTCTCTGGGCCTTAGTATAACAAAGGGCTTGACCTAGATGATTGCTACACTTCCATGTTTTGGTTGATAATTAATTATTTCATACAATAGAGTAATAAATAATACACTCTAAACTATTAGCAGTGGTTCTGGGAACTGCAGACCTCACAGTGTAATTATATTTTTCCATAACTTCTATGTACTATCAAAATCACTGGAGTGTATTTAAAGTTTCAGAAGGTATTCCCTCTTGAAAGCCTTTGCCAGTTGCCATTTTCTTTCACATGGCAGATGCCCTGTTTTCTTCCTCTGTGTCCTACCTTAGTAAATGGCACCATCCTCCATGCCAGAAATCTGGGAGATATTCTTTATTCTTCACTCTCTTTCAACCCTACAATCAGTCAACTACCAATTCTCATCAATTCTATTTCCTAAATATTCCTCAGATCCACTTACTTCAACCAACTCTACTGCCACTAACCTAGTCCAAGCCACACCATCTGGACTGTGATAATAGTCTTCTTCATTAATCTCCCTATTTCTACCCACGCCCACCTTTCCTAGTCCATCTTCCACGTAACAGCCCAAGAGATCTTTTTTTTAAGTTCTCATAGCACTTGTTTCATTCTGCAAATATGGCACTTCAAATATTGTCAGACACTTTGTCGTATACATATCCATCTCTTCCACTAGATCATAAAATCCTGGAGATTAGGAGCTGAGTCTTACATATTTTTCTACTCTTAGTATTTAGCATATTTGGTACTTAAGAATATTAAGGTAAAACAAATTAATTGAACTAAATTTTAACAAAGAATACTAACAAAATTGCAAGCATAAAATTATCCCAGTTTTCATAAATATTTAGCTCTGCATAGCCAAATGTGGGTTTGTATTATTATACATACTAAAATACTAAGGATAATTTATTCAGTGAGGTGAGGTTATGGGTTATATCAAGTTTACTCTGTAACTCTTTGTTTTGTAAATTTTCTTTTTTTACAGCTTTATTGAGATATAATTGATAGACAAAAAACTGCACGCATTTAATATATACAACTTGATGAGTTGGACATATGCATACACCCATGAAACCATCACCACAACCAAGATAATAAGCATATCTGTCACCTCCAAAAGTTCCCTTGCGTCCCTTTGCTTGTGTGTGTGTGTGTGTGTGTGTGTGTGTGTGTAGTAAGAACACTTAACATGCAAATAAGATCATATTACATCCCTGCCTAAAACCCTCCAGTGGCTTCCTACTGCACTTAGAATAAAGTCCAAAGTCCATAACTCAGATCTCTGTTTTCTCAATTGTCCAAGCCCCCATCACCTCTCACCTGGACCTACTTTTCTCACTTCCCTGCCTCTTGCCTCACAATCCATTCTCTACACAGAGTCAATAATCCTTTTAAAATACAGAGTGATTCCATCAGTCCCATGATTAGAATCCTTTCATGGCTCCCTATTACCTACCAGATTAATTCCCAACTCCTTAGCCTGGCACGTAATGACTTTTCACAGTCAGCCTCCCCTCCCCCACCATCTATTTCATCAGCCTCACCTTTGGACACTCATCTCTACCTTTACTTTGTCCCAACTACACCAAATCTCTTCTTTTTTCTTCTTTTGAAAATTTTATTATGGAAAATTTCAATACACACAAAAGTAGAAAGAATAGTAAGATTAAGCTCCCTATTCCTATCATCCTGCTTCAAAATTATCCACTTTCTGCCATTTTGTTCCATCTATTCCCTCTCCTCCCCACCCCACGCACTTTTATTTCTCTGGGGCGTTTTCAAGCAAATCCCAGATAGCACACAAATTGACCTATGACTACTCAAGGGGGTCATTCTCCCAGGGAGAGACTCACCACCCTGCTCAGTGTCCCCAAACATGCCCCACTCCTTCCTGTGCCTCTGCACCATCTATTCCTTCTGCCTAGAGTGGGCTTGGTTCCCTCACTTCTCCACCTGATGAACTCCTAGGTACCCTTCAAGGCCCATCTGAAATGTTACCCTCTCGGTGAAACCGTCCCTACTTCCTGTCAGTACTTTGTAATACCCCCCATATTTATTTATAAAATAGAAATATAAAATACACATAGTTCAGATTATATTAATATATCACATAATGCTATTGTGTACTTCACATTTCAAAAAATATTATATAAATGGAATATGGTATCTAACCTATTGTATTCAAATTATTTGTTTATGTGCCTGTCTCCCCCACTAAAGGGCAATCTCTTTGAGGCAGAGAATGTTTCTGTCTTTTCTCACAGCTTGAGCCCACCACCCAATCCATGTCTGTCCTCCTAGCACTTAGCACAGTGTTTGGCACATAGGACTAATCTGCAAGTGTTAAATTAATATATTAATCAGGTGTAGTATCACAAAAAGCATATAGAATTAGGAGTTGAACAGACTTGGATTTAAGTTCCAGTTCTAGCAGTCATTTACAAGCTATTTTACCTCTCTTGAGCCTTGGTTTCTCATCTGGCAATTGAAATAGTAATGCCTATGTCCCTGTGTTGTTGTGAGGATCAAATAAGATAGTAAACACATAAGCAATCACTAAATATAAAAGCTTTCCACATGTAAGGCAAAACATAAACAACTGTGCTGTAGGACCTAAGACATGAGAAGTGCTTAGTACAATGCCTAGCATATAACAAGTGCTCAATGATTGTAAGCTACCATTATTATATTTGAAGATGAAGCTGCTGCCAGTCACCCTACTTGTGCATTCACCTCTGAGTGTGTGAGAAGTGGTGGAGGGATGACCAAACAGCCCTGCCCACACAGCAGATGCTCTTTCTTCATCTGTTGGTTCCGTGGCTGTGTGATTGCTGCTCTCTTAGACCTACAGTTTATCAGCCATCTAAACAATTCCACGTTGCTGGATGCTGGGGTTCAAGAGAGCTTTAACAAAATAGGTCAGATAGGGGCCGCCTGGTGGTGCAGCGGTTTAGTTTGTGCTTGGCAGCCCGGGGTTCGCGAGTTCAGATCTCGGGCGCCCGCCAACGCACTGCTCGTCAGCCATGCTGTGGCGGCGTCCCATATAAAGTAGAGGAAGATGGGCACGGATGTTAGCCCAGGGCCAGTCTTCCTCAGCAAGAAGAGGAGGATTGGCAACGGATGTTAGCTCAGGGCTGGTCTTCCTCACACACACACAAAAAATAGGTCAGATAGAGGAAGACAAATACTGTATGATTTCACTCATACATGTGTGGAAGACAAACAAACACATGGATAAGGAGAACAGATTGATGGTTACCAGAGGGCAAGGGAGTGGGAGGAGGGTGAAAGGGGTAAAGGGGCACATGTGTATGGTGACAGATAAAAACTAGACTATTGGTGGTGAACACGATGCAGTCGATACAGAAACTGATATATAATAATGTATACCTGAAATGTACACAATGTTATAAACAATGTGACCTTAATAAAAAAAATTTTAATAAAATAATTTTTAAAAAGAAAAAAAAAGAGAGCTTTAAAGCTTATCTAAAATGATGGTCAAGGCTGGAGGGACCGTGCACATTCGACTGCCTGGGATAGTCCTAGGTTGTGCTAATGGTCCAGCATGATTATTAACAGTGTCTTCTTTCACTTTCAAAAGGATTATAGTTTGGACAATAAATTACATTACGGTCATCCTAATCAAGGATATACTTACCACTCAAGTTACTTGTTTTCAGTGGAGAGAAGAAAAAATCCTAGGTAAAAGTCTTATTGGTGAAAGTCTTATTAGTGTCTTTTCAACAGTAATATCTTTTTTTTTTTTTTTGGCACAAGCTATCATTTTTGTTTTGGTTTTTTTTTTTTTTGTGGCTCCACATGGCACATGGAAGCAGACCATTAGGGAAATTAAGAGTGGTACAAGCAGCCTTGTCTCACAGCCCCTGGGTTCATTTACATTAGGAACTACTCTGCGTCAGCATCTGCTCCTGTAACAGCATAAGCAGGATGTCCTCCTGGACCCAGGGGGCATTCTGTTTGGAGATCTACCACCTGCACTCTTTTTGGCCACTGGCCACTTGGCAAGGCAGTGCCTATAGCCACAACCTGGGCACCTGGTACCCAATCCCCAGGCCTCTCCTGGGCTGCAGTTTTAAGGAGGCAACTTTATTCTACAGCCTCTGCCCCAGCTACTTGGAAGGTTTCAGACAAGTCTCCAACCACTCCAAGCTATCTCTGGGGGTTTCAGGGGCAGGAATGAGAACCAAGGGCCACAAACTATGTTGGCTGACTTAACTATCTCTACTTAACCTCCTCTGAAGTTGACTGAGCCTGGCTTTGGCAACAGTTTGATATGATCCATTAAAAACCATCCTGTCCGTCAGACAAGGCCACAGATATTTACATCTGCTGGTTTAGTCCTTATTAAAGCTGTTTGGCCATTGTGTATTATAGGCAAAACCTCAGCATCAGCTGTTCCCAGTCAGAAGGAATATCGTTGTGCGCCACGATCCCAGCCATCATGAACTGTGCTTGATTTATAGCCCATTCTGTACCCAGCAAAGCAAGGGAGACAAAACGTTGGAAGCCATGGCTCCTGCTCTCTGTATCTCAAATTCCTACTGGGAAAAGCAGAGTGTCAACACATAGCGGGATAACTTACTCAGATCAGGGAAGGACTGTGTCCATTCTCTGAATCTATAGATCACCTATATGGGGCACTAGGGACATGGTGGTAGCCAAGACAAGTACCACCTCTGCCCTTATGGGACTTACAAGCAATTAGGGAAGACAGACACTAAAACCATCACTTTAAAATGCACTGAAGGTTAGAACAACAACAGAAGTATATAAAAGAAGGGCTTAACATGGTCTGGGATGGGAAGGGGGACTCTCAGGGACTGATTCCTGGAGGAAGTGGCAGTTAACCTGAGACCTGAAAGATTAATAGAAGTTAGCCACAGAAGAAACAATAAATTTTATTCATTCATTCAAACACTCATATATTTAGTGGGTATTTGTTGAGTGCCAGGCTCTGTGCTGAATGCCAAAGGAACTGTGTTGAACAAGACAGACTTCCTGCCCTCACAAAGCTTACATTCTAGCACAATTCCCAGAATGTTGAAGATAAGGGAGTTTTTAGAAACTCTTGAGTATTTTTGTTCCTTCCTATCTTTCCTGGCTAGAGAAGTGCAGGCAGCTTACCCTGAAGTTCAAGGTAATTGGTCTCCCACCTTCTGAAACAATTCCATTCTGAAGCTGTGAGTCCAGTGCCTTTGACAAATTCACTCATCTCCTTTTGAGCTTGGTGTTTAGGTAGAGGGGAAGCCTCAGTTTAGAGAGTTTGGACTGAGTCAGGAATCACTAGTCTCCCTCTACACATACACACGCATCTTAGTTTCTGCTCCTTACTTATTTGCAAAATATCTCCCTGGCTCTCAGCACCTCAAGGCTGGTATAAGAATTCTGCTAAAACCTTGCTGATTTATATATGCATTAGAGGTGGGCCTTACTTTCAAAATACCCTCTATATTCTAAAGCAGACAAATTAGGTGGAAATCATTTCCAACACCCAACCATTTCCAGTGTATTTACTTTACAAAAGATTTCATAGTGCAGAGAGGTTTTCAGTCTAGAGCATATTCCCCAATATTTTTATTATGAAAATACAGAAAAGTTTGGAAGAATTATACAGTGAATACATACATATATGCATCACCTATATTATGCAATGAACATCTTGATATATTTATTTTATCACATATCTATCCATCAATCGATTTATCTTATTTTTGGATACATTTCAAAGTAAATTGGAAACATCAGTACACTTCACGCCTAAACACTAGAGCATGCATTTTAAACTACGAATTAACATTTGTTTATGGTTCTTTTCTTTAGGTAAATTTGTAAAAGGTACAATGTACACATCTTAAGTGTTCCATTCAACGAATTTTGACAAGTGCATAAACCTGTATAACCCAAACTTTTAAAAAGGTATAGAATAATTTTATCACCCTAGTAAATTTCCTCACGCCTCCTCTCCTAGTCAATCCCTGCTCATCCACCAGAGACAACCATTGTTTTGATTTTTTCCACCATAGATGAGTTTTGCTTATTCCAGAACTTCTTTTAAATGATATCTTAGAATCTGTAATCTTTTGTGTCTTTCGCCTTTCACTTAACGCTATTGCATGTATCAGTAGTTCATTCATTTTTATTACTGAGCAGTTTACCATTGTATGAATATGCAACTCCCATTACACAAATTTTGGAAATCCCATTGCCTTCCCAAGATCTCTGTGTATTCCCAGGAAAAAAAGACCCAAGTGCAAATAGGCAAAGAAGAGAACAGAATTTAGATGTCAAAGGTCAAAAAAGTATACAACCTTGGGGTCACGTCAGGAAATGGGCTGTAGCCTGGACACCAGTAAAGTCCAGTAGGAAGACCAGTGAGGGCTCAGAGGAGATAGATACTGGAAAAGGTGTAGGAGCAAGTCAGGACCTTGAGAGTAAATTTTGGGGTTGTTCAATTCCAACAGTGTTCTCCCTTTGTTCCCAATTTGACAAACTACTGCCAGACCAAGGCAGGTAGGGCAGGTACTAATCAGACTCAGCCACAGGGGAAAATTGAGAATAACAAGGAGGGCCTAATTTAGATGGAGTGGTCAAGAAGGACCTCTGTGAGGAAGCAGCATAGAAGAGTGTCCTGGGAAATAGCTAGGGCAAAGGCTCTGAGAGGAAAAATAGGTTGAGGAAATGACAGAAGGCCAGAGTGGCTGCAGTGTAGGGAATGGTAGGGAGACAGTCATGAGATAAGACTGCAGAGACTGGACAAATCATGAGGTCCTTGTATACCACAGAAGTTTTACCTTTATCCTAAAAACAATTGGAATATTTAAAGGGGCTTTTAAGGAGGAGCAGAGGGGGATGATTTCATTTGTGTTTCAAAAAGGCCACAGTGGCCACAGAAGGGAAAATGGTTTGGAGAAGGGCAAGGATGGAGGCAGGGACCCCAGTTAGGAAGCTATTGCAGTTGTCCAAGTGAGAAGAGATGTTTGGACTATGGTAGTAACAGTGGAAGTAGAAAGAAGATAAAAAGATAAATTTAGGAAGTAAAATTGATAGGACTTGAGAATGGATGGATATTTGTGAGTGGGTGCTGTGTCTAGAAAAATGTCTGGGAAAATAACCACCAAAATGTTAGCATGGACTATCTCTGGATGGGAGGGATTATTAATAGATTTTATTTTCTTCTTTGTGATTGTGCTTTTTAAAATTTCCACAATGAACTACTTTTGTAACAGGAAAAAAACAATTGTTATTACATTTTTTTTTTAATTCTAAAGGAAGGTGACATCAGACCTTAACCACTGACATGAGTGTGCTTTTTTATATCTTTGACCCCCTTGGGGAGCCATCCACTCTCCAGAGAGGATCTAAAGCTTATGAATACCTCCTGGAAAACTGCCTTCACAACCTGCAGCCCAACCCTCCAATCTCCTCAATGGCTACACATCTTCATCCTTTGAGTGCGGGCTTAAGGTTTTGCAAACAGTCATAAGTTATTTGGAACCAGATCGGTTGGGGACTGCAGGGAGTGGATGTTGAGGGGCCCAGGGGTGGAAAGCTAAGTGATATTATTTTGGTTAAAACAACCACCATCCGCAGCTCCAAAGTAATAAGACCTGGTTCTCTTGTTTGGTTCATAAACTAGCTCTGAAAGCACATCCCAAAGAAAGCTTGCTTCTAGCTAGCTTTTGAGGAATGGTAGCATCCTTAGAGGCAGCCTATACAGCCTCCCAAGCTTAAAAGTCAAAATAAATCTCATGACCTTACAGTCATCCTTTATATATTACAGGGAAACTCTCATCTCTGAACACTAATAGGAAACTCCTCCATCCCATCCCCTTCCTCCAACCAAAGGTCTAGGTTTTAAGCAGGGTCCCCAAATGGCATTTGTTTAATGTTCAGAGATAATATCTAGGAATGTTATTAAGTACATGAATCAGAAACAGGAGAGGCCTCTGCTGGGAAAACAGAAGACCAAAACATTTCCAGCACAGAAGACCACAGGCATATTCCATGATCAAAGGATAATGCAGAAAAATGATTGGAAAAAAATTATACAAAACATGAGTCGGGGCTCTTTTGTCCAGTCCCTCACTTCAAACCCTAATGCTGCTACCAGCCAATGAGACATGATTTTCAATCATGGGTGACAGCTATTTTTTTCGTTCTAAAAGAATAACAATAATAAAAAAGTCCTCGAACTTTTTCACCAATTTATTTTAAATTCTCTAAAACTTACCTCTTGTCAGTGATATATTAGATGACTCTTGGTATTTTATGGTGATGCATTAAAATAATTTAATTATGAATGTGCCATTTGCAGAACAAAGTCAGTATCTTGGGGAAAATTGCTGTTGTAATTGGCTGCAATAACTACCCTGAGCTTAAGGACCTGAAATATGTGATCATAATGCAGAAAAACTAAGGAAAGTTAAAATAAGGACTTCAGTGCTAAAATACATAACTTTCCCCAGGATTTTAGTGCCTGGGTGCTCTCCATCAGATCTAGGCTAGAAAGGGAAGACACTTGTCTGCCTGACCCTCTCAACTGCTGCTTGAAAACGATTAAGAGCTAGGATGCTGCCCAGCACTCACCTAAGACTATGGCGATAATGGAAGCTCTGTAGAACGGTGAAATGTTAAGACCCCACCTGTTTTGCCAAGTATTTAAACATATTTTTCAGTGTAACTCTTTATTATCTGTCCAAATGGAAGAGAGATTTTTACTGCATTTCCGTCTTCAGAGAAAGAGATGAGCTCTCCTGGTCTGTCTCCAGATACATCTTCCAAAACTGCAGGTCTGATCACGCCACTCCCCTGCTCAAATGCCTCTTGGTGCCCTCACCCTGCCCCACACTGCCTACAGAAGAAAATACCTTAGGCTGACATCCACGGCTTTCTACTGTCTGGTTCCTAATCAACATTTCCAACCTTATTTACCAATACACAGCGCCCCCTTCACATACTCTACACTCAGGGAAAATTTAAGTAATTCCTATTCCTCTTAAGGCCCCGGGCTTTCCTGCCTTATTCTCTATATCCATACTCTTCTCTCTATATCCACATCCACATAAGCAGTGCATACCCTGCACTGTTTTGTTAAATCCAATGGTCAGTTTTCAGTCCTCAATGTGTTAATGTCTCAACAGCATTTGACCCAGTGATTGTACCCTCTCTTGAAATTCTCTCTTCCATTGGCTTCTAGGACACCTAACTCCCCAGAATTTTCACCTACCTCTCTGGCCTCTCTTTCTACTTTATCAGACTCATTTTCTTCCTGTTCCCAACTTATAAGTGTTACAGTAACCCAGGACTGAGTCCTGGATCCTGTTCTCTTTTCTACATTTTCTCCATAGGTGATCTCATCTAGCAAAAACCATCCTTACAAAGACGATTCTCAAATTTATATTTTGAGCCCCAACCTTTGTCCTAAGCCCAGGCTCATGTATCCAACTACCTACTTGACATGTCCACTTGGATCTCAAATTAAACTGAGATCTCAATCTCCCCCCAAACCCCACTATACCAGTAAACTTGCCTCTCCCTCAATCTTCCCCATCTCAGTGAATGGCAACTCTAAACCAAAAGGTCTAAGACAGAAACCTGGATCTTATCCTTGCGTCCCTCTTCTCCCTCATCCCACACATCCAAACACTAAATAAGAGATGCAAATTTTATGAGGGGGATAAATGGTAAGTCCTGTTTTAGACTTGTTGAATCTGAAATACCTGTTGGTCACCTAGCTGGAAATATGAAGTAGACAGTTGGATTTATGGATTTGCAGCTGAGGAATGAGGTCTGGGTCAGGGACTTTGGAGTCACCTCAAATTCAAAGTGGGAGAGGAGTGGCAGGGAGGAGTCTCAAGTCTGAGATTTTTAGTTTGGTGATTGAGTGGATGTTGATGTCATTCACTGTGACACGGAACACAGGAGAAGGAACAGTGTTCAAGAAAGATGATGGAGTCAGTCTTAGATACATTGATGTTGAGGTGCCCATAAGACATCCAGATGGAAGTGTGAAGTAGGCAATTGTCTATATGGTTTTGGAGCTCAGGAAAAGACTGAAACTGAGGAAAAAAACCCTAGGGAACATTAACATTTAAGGAATGAATGGAGAAAAGGGAGCCAACTAAGGAGTCTGAGAAAGAAGAGCAAGAGAGATCCAAGAAGAGCCACTCCACGCTGCCACCATACAAGACACCACATCAAAATATCAGAAACACAGCAGCAGTTCAGCTCTTCCAGTTTGTTTTTTTCCCAACTTTAAACCCTCAGCTATAGGGTTTCGAAACTTGTAGAAGCTGAATGCTAGAGCTGGATCAGATCTTAGCGATCATCTAATCCATAGTATGGGAGTGAATGCACAGACACTAGAGCCAAAATGCCTCTTTGACCTTAGGCAGGAAACTTGTCCCTCAGTTTACTCATCAGTAAAATAGGGATTGTACATTCTTCACAAGGCTTTAATGAAGATTAAACAAGTTAATATTTGTAAAGCTCTTAGAACAGTGTCTGCCACATGACTGAGCACTATATAAATGCTTATTAAAATAAACCACAATAGAATCAGCTGGGGAGATTCTAGCTTAATTGGTGTAGGCTGGGACCCAGGCAACAGCACTTATTAACAACTCCCTAGGTTATTCTAACGTGCAGCCAGGGTTAAGATCCAGTGATCTAGGCCAAGGCTTCTTAAACTTTAACATGCATAGGATTCACCTGCAGATCTTGTTAAAATGAAAATTCTGATTCCATACTTTTGGGGCAGAGGCTGCATTTTTAACAAGCAACCAGGTGATGCAGATTCTGCTGGTCTGTGAACCACACTTTGAGTAGCAACAGTCTAATCCACTTTCTTTCATTTTCCAATTGAGGTTAGTGACTCGCTCAAGGTCACACAGCTAGTGAGTAGCAGAGCTGACTCAAGAGCTCTGACTTCTAACTCTTCCTACCCTCCTTTTTGCCTACCTTTATCTTCACTACCACCTTCCACCAAACACAAAATGCATCCTTGATGTCTAAGAGCAGCAGTTCTCCACTTTTTTCTCAGTAGTGATACCCCTGACGTATGGGACATTCCTATGCATGACAAAGACATAGGCAACACTGGGGTCCTTACGGTTCGCACATCTCTAGATATACCTCCTGCACTCTCTTCCATTTCAGGAAGTATATCCAGCTGTGAATGAAGCAGGGTGACACCAACAGAGGGTCAACTCTGAATGTGCTTGAACTTCTTTTTGAATCATCTGAAACTTTGATCCATTACAAGTAACATGACCACCCAGCCCTCACTATCAGTCTTGTACACATCAACCACAATGGTACTACCATCTTAGAGGTACTACCAACTTGGTTTTTAAAAGGATTCCTCATGTTGACTCTTCTTTTAAAACGATTCATCTTTTGGAAAGGAGAATGATGTCTTCTAATAATTTTTGTGGAAATCTTTACTTTCATAGCTCAGGTTACTTGAAATGGGCTGTGCCAATGGTATCTGGTGGCCCTAGGTTGTAAGGGTTGCTGAAGGAATCTGGGTGGCTTTGTGAGCGCTAAGGACTGGCAGGGAATGGGAGAGCAGAGGTTTACTGCTCCTTGTTAGTAGCCTCTAGAAGACTCTGGCTCCACAAAATTCTTCCCCCTCCCCAGCAGCCACATCTCTGGCTTTCCCAGAGGTCTTGTCTCCCATCAGCTACTCCACCTGCTACTCAACTCATTTAAATGTCAGACCAGCTGTACAATTAGCACTGGCCCAACCATCTATAGCCTGAAAAGAAATGAGGTGTAAATGCAAAAATAAGGATGAAGAAGCCCTTACAAAATGCTCCCCCACCTCCCCAGACCTGCTCTTATATTTCTTCAAGGTAGGGAGGCTTTTTCATATGATGCTGTGAGAGCGGGGAGGGGAACATGTGTGCAACAGAAAGCAAATACGGCCAGGAAAGATCTTAGTGAGCTGATCTTTTCTGATTGTTTGCAGAGCTGTATTGAACTTTCTCTGGAAACTTTATGACATTCGACAAGGGGGATCAAAGTACCTTTGTGAATTGTTCACGTGGGGATTGTTAATAAGGAGTATGCTCAACTGTATTTATGGATTAATCAGACTCATTAGAAGGAAAATGTTGATAATTGTGTCCAAGTGTGCTTAGGTTCTGTGACAGAGATGAGTCACTTAGACTTGCCTGAGATGGCCTATGCACCCCTATTTGTACTGAATACCATATTTAAATATCAGGCACCAGTATCAAATGACCACTTTATGACAGACAACATTCTACACCTTAAGTTTTTCAGCTGAGTCAAATTGATAATGCCATATCAACGCAGCAAAAGCACAGTAATTAGCACTACTGCTTTGGACTCCAGCTCCTCAAAGTTAGCTCAGAAAAATAGTCCTCACTTCTGTTTGCCCTCCATTTGAACAAAGTGCAGACACACCTGCTCCCAGCTCCCAGGTCTGTTGCCACCAGTTCTTGTCACTAGCAATGAGGCTCAAGAAAGAAGAAATGTCCCAGGGCAAAGTCAGGCAGCATTCTCAAGCAGACAGAATTCTGGGCTGCGAGACCCATAGTCAAGTTCAAGATCTGCCACTTACTTACCTGGTAACTCTGCTGACACTCTCTCAGCTTCAGTTTCCTCATCAGTAACATGATGGGAGTAAGGGAGGTCAGTTCAAAGATGACTTCCAAATCCTACCTGCCAGGTTTCTCTAGAACCTGTTCTCTTTCTCTTAACTGTCATTGCACAGCCACTGAAGGATCCTTCCCTGATATATTTGTACTCTGACCCCTGCTTTCTACTAAAGGGCCAAATCTCCCAAGCCAGAGGAAGGAGGCTAATAATCAGCTGCGGATTTGTTTCAGCCTTTTCAAAGTGACTCCCTGAGGTCTCCAGAATTTCTGTTCTCAGCATGCTTGCAAGACAGAACTTACACATCTTCTAATGAGCAGGTTTGGGTACTTATCGTGAAGATTGAGAACTGAGGTCAGAGAGAAATCCAAAAACGTCCGGTCCAACACAGCGGACAGACCTGGGTTTGAGTCCAAACGCCACCCCATCCTAACTGTCTGATCTTACGCATAACTTCTCCGAGTTCCAATTTCCTCATCTGTAAAAAGGGAATGCTGATAACAGTACCTACCCCATTGGGTTCTCCTGAGGATTAAAAGAGACCAGACACATGCCCTTCCCAAAGCATGGTGAACATTCAAAAAAGGGTAGCTCTGATGATCAGGCTTTTCACTGTCCTCCTCCACGTGCAACAACTGGAAGAGCAGATAGCTCTCTGCCTGAAGTTCTTGCACACCCACATATATATCATAGGTGCTCAGACAATAATGGTGACAATGCTGGTAGATACAGAGGAAAAAATCAGTGAGACAGGCCCATATGTAGAAAAGAAAGAAAGCAAGAAAGCAATGGCACATTATATAGGATTCCAGATGATACTTTGACTATCTACAGCTTTGAATCCCTTGTTTTGAGGTTGTGGTTGAGACTGTGGCTGTGGTTGTTTCCAAGGTGGAATTTCTTTCCTTCTTCCCCAGAAACAATCTGAGAAATGCCCTACAGGTGGGACACAAGAACAATTGGCTTCATTCTTCTTCAGCACCTGTTAGATTAGAGTCCACATTACTTAGTCCAAGGAAAATGGAAGGCAGAACTTCCTAAGAAAGTCCCACTGGCTCCCTTCTGGACTTTAGGGTCCTAAACTGAACTTAGCGGAATGCATTACTTTGAAGTCTGCTATTTTGCCTTCTTACCCATCAAACTCAAAATCATGATTATCTAAGCCTTGCTTAGATGCCTGAGATGAGAGACACCCCCTCTCCTCTTTCACTGGCCTGACAAGGTTTTCTTTCCAATCTCTTTTTGGGACTTCTGAGAAATGACGACGCAGATTATTGATGCTGAGAAGTATTTTGCTCTGCAATTGTTTGCATTTTCCCCTTTAGAAGTAATAGCAATTGAAGAAAAATAAAGTTGGATTATGTTAACATAGGGGAAAAAATGCATAACCGAACAAAAAAAATCAAAAATGCTCCTCTTTTCACTGAGAAAAACAAATCTATTACTTCTCTCTTGAGATTCGAAAGGTCTCATTCAGCATATGGTGTCAGGGCACATAATAAATATTGTTTAATGGGATGATGATGATGATTTTAATAAGAACAAATACTTCACCACACACACATCTTAGCCTTCTCTTTTGTAACAGAACCAATGTCCTTTCTTTCCCATCTCTCCCTATAGACCACCTTTTCCAGAGAACATTGCAAAAGGGTTCAGAGCAAGGGATTCAACTCCTGCCTCCACTACTTACCAGAGGTGTGTCTTTAAACAAGTTATTTAACCTCTCTGTACTTCAGTTTGCTCATTTTAAAGTGAGGATAACAATAGTAGGTCTGTTTCCCATTTGGGTTCTGCTGATTAGAATGATTTAACATATTCAAGGAACCTGGCACACAGGAGGTGCATGGCAGGCCTGCACCATAAGGACCATGATTACAGTTTGATCACAAAAACACACCCCATCAACCCCTACTTTTCCCAAGAAAAGGCTGGCCACAGTCAATCTCCCACCCTTAACACTGAATAATCTTTCCTCTTTTGAAATGTCCCCAAAATGCTTGCTTACCCCTGCAGCCATCCAAGGACTGCCAACTATACCTGAAGACCAATTTGAAAGTTTCCCCGCTTCCAAAATCCTCACACTAATCAAACGTTTGCCAGAGACTGTCTCAGTATTTCCTCTTTTCTACTCTATAAAACTCTCCTCACACTTTTGTACCCCTGCTGAAATGAAAGTTACTGCGGCAAGTTTACGGTTAAACAGCCCCTGCTAATTTTGTCTCCATCTTAGTTTTGTCTTCAACATGCTCAGGAAATAGCAGCCATGTTGATTCATAGTTCTCTACCCCACTCCACTTGCCAACTGTTTTATAGTGAATGCTCAGTAGGGCCTTGCACACAGAAGGCACGCCATCCATATTCATGAAATGGTTCATAGTGTCTTTATTGAGTCTCCTATGTCACTGGCCCCCGTGTTAGACGTTTTCACCCGCATTCTCTCCTTTTATACATTATTCATCAACTAAACCTTACAAGATTGAAAACCTATTCATTCTTTTCGGGAAGTTGTATTAATAATAATGAAGAGCTCTGGCGTCTATGAAAATTGGGATTCAGAGACCCTGAGCCCGACTTTTTAAACTTATACTTCAAAACAGTATAGCTAGCGGGTTTCCCTCAGCGTGCAGGAGTCAAGGTGAATTAAACAAATAATTCTCTTTTCTTCCATTTTGCCAATCCTTGCAATGCACTTTCCCTAGCTGCCTTCAAGATCTTTTCTTTGGACATTTTACACTGTGTGGCAATGTAAGGTAGGGACAGCGGACGGGAGGTCACCTTAAAAGTAGAAGATGCACCCAAATATCCATCAACAATGAATGGGTAAATAAAATGTGGTATATCCGTACAATGGAATAGTATTCAGCCTTAAAAAGGAGTGAAATTCTGTCACATGCTACAATATGGATGAACCTTGAAATCATTACGCTAAGTGAAATAAACCAGTCACAAAAAGACAAATACTGTATGATTCCATTTATATGAGGTATCTAAAGTGCTCAAATTCATAGAAACAGAAAGTAGAATTGTGGTTGCCAGGGACCCAGGGGGAGCGGGGAACGAGGAGGTGGTGTTTAACGGGTACAGAGTTTCAGTTTTGCGAGATGAAAATGTTCTAGAGATCTGGTACACGACAATGTGAACATACTTAACACCACTGAACTGTACACTTAAAATTAGCTAAGATGGGAATTTTATGTTATGTGGTTTTCACCACAATAAAAAAACATTACAAAATGCAGATTCTGCAGTGATGAGAGGGCCTTGGTGGGGTGGCATGAATCCAACAGCCCCAGGCATCTCCCACAATGCCTTTCACTTCAAACGAAGGTCCACCACTCAACACACGTGTCTCTCTTCCACTAGCATGACTTCTGCAGCTTCTTCTTTATGATCCTGCCAGTGAGCTTTACTTTAGGGCGGGAGACTAAAGAAGCAGAAGTGCATGAGACAAGCATTTCCCCACCAATTGCTTTCCAACTGATATTTAGAAATATTCAACTTCCTCTAAGGAACGGCACACGGGAATTTGCAGCTGCTCATCTCAGCCATACCCCCTTATCACCAAGAGCTCTATCAAAGTCACTCCACATGAGCTTTTGACTAAGCTTGTGGATCAACTGAGTCACTGTATGCATATGAAATATGTTCATAATGCATATTTAAAACCCCAGAGCCTACCTTTAAATATCCTCATTACTGTGAAACTCATCAGCAGAAAAGAGGGACTCCAAGGCAAAAGTGACCTAATAGCATGAAATCAATAAGGCTAGAGTGGTTGGAAGAGAAAAGAAAACTCAACTCCGGTTAAAATTTCACCTTGTTGGTCCTATTTGTGTGTGTGTGTGGTGATTTCTGGCCAGTCTGGGATGTTTTAATTTATCATAGGGTTCATGTAAACAAGGCAGTTAATTGTCTAACTGTCTTAAATATTTCCAGCCTAATTGAGGAGAACATCAATATGTTTTTTTGACCTCTAACCATTTGCATAATAAACTCTAAACAAATCTCTCATTACCAACTTCCCTGAAAAACAAACATATCCTGCTAAAAACAGAAAACTCAGAAACAGATGAAGGTGGGTGAGCCTAAATCACCTTCATTCTGTCCTCAAAATGTCCCTAGATTCATCGTCTACCCATGACCTTGCCTCTCCTTCCTCCATACCTCCTCTACTCCCATATCCCCTGCCTAGAGCAGTGCCATCCTACCAGTGGATACTTACAAAACAGTCTCCTAATCATTTCTCTACCACTGGATATCTGCTTACTTGTAGCAATAGCAATAATAGTAATAGTAGTAGTAATAATAATAATGACGTATTAATAATAATAATGATAATAATAGCAACAATTTATTGAGCCCCTAATATGTGCCAGACATGGTACTAAATCTTTATGTACATGGTTTCCTTTAATATGCATAAAAAGTGTTGGGAAATAAGTAGATACTGATACCCCACTTTACAGATGAAGAAAAGTAACTGAAAACCTAACACAGCTAGTAAGTAGAACTAGGTCTGTCTGATTCCAAAGTCCATGATCTTTCTGCTCCCCCATGCCACCACTAAGAATTGTGTTTTTAGAATTGGGAAAATATTATAAAGAACTCCAGGTGTTATAATCCACATTCATACAATGGATGACAACAAAGTGAAATGTGGTTTCTATTTTTCAACCAATCACTAGAACTTTTGTATCCAAGTGAATGATTACACTCTGAGTTGCACCCATGGGAGGACACACACTAATTCCAAGGGCATAAACATTGCTCCAATGTTCCAACATTTCTGCAGCTCTCTTTATCAGAACTGCCTCCAAAGCTCACTTTGAAGCCACACAGGAAAATCTGTCTCCTTACCAGAGACACTCAGCTCATTTCTAAATCCAAAACATTCATTGCCAAACATGATCACCCACCTCATTCACCAGTGTGGGCTCTAATGACTTCTAGCTGTTTGTTCAAATATAGTCTGTTCTCAGAGGACAAAGATTTGTCACCGCTGAGGAGATTCAAAGGAATGCACGACAGGCTCTGAATGCAATTTGATAATTGTGTTGCTTCCTCCTCCCCAACATCTAGCATCTGGCTTGCCTTTTCAAAATTTCATGGAAAACAGGCAATGAGGAATCAAGAAGTTCTTTTCTGAATTAGAAAACAAACCAACTTTTCCCTCTAAATGTAATGAGAAGTCCCAGAAAGTTTGCATTCACCAGGAGTCATTCATAGATCTTGGAAGGGATATCAGTGGAAACCAGTTGCTAGTTGGCCTTATGATTTGCAGTGGCCAGAATCCAACTGGCTCCCTGGGGTTTATTCACAATGAACCAGGAAACTAACTACTTCTCACTGCAACTCTGCTTTGGTTGGAACTGTTTACTCCAGGAATAAATTAATTACTGGAATAGAAGTCCATTCCTACTCTGTCTGATGTATGTCTGCTAGAGGAGAGAGCAAGCCCCTTTGCCAGGTGGCCGCTTGGAGATAAATGAGCAATGGCAAACCAACTGCCAGTTGGTTGTCCTTGCCACCACCTTTAAATACATATTTCAAGCTGTCTCTCCTGCTCCTACTGATAAAATATTCTAGCATATTTATTGCTCAGGAAGTAATCGTCTCAAACATAAGCTTGATGTACCTAAACCACATTGCTAAGTAAGATATATGTTTCATGGATCAATTACCTTCATGCAAATAGCACATCACTTTAATTTAACACTGTCATGAAGTGTCAAGCTTTTTGCATTTGAGTGCTGCAAAGGACACAGAGGAATTGTTATTTTGGTGCTGGGGATATTATACCAACCCAACATCCCTGTGCCAAGCAATGTGACTTTCTGGATGTAGGAGTTGCAAAGAAAGGCGTACTTCAAAATAGCCTGAAGAAGGGATAACCAACCTCTGGCTAGCCCTTGAGCACATGTGAAAGAAAACCCAAAGCCATTCTGAATGGGATTGATGCTGCAATCAAATGTCATGTTATATCCCTTGGATTATATATTGCCTTTGAAATGCCTGGGAGCACTATAATCAACAAGCAATGGAAAAAAATGGTTTCATGATCTTTTCAAGTAAAGCAAACAGTAGATTAAGCCATTTATCAGAGGCACTAGTGAAGCCTAGCATTTGCCCTTAGATTCCATTGAAAACCTCACCCTGAACAATCTAGGGAGCAATGGTTTAGGGCAATTTATTGGAGGCTCACTGGGCTTTGGAAGCTTTCCACCACCTTCCTCTTCTCACCTTTCATTCTCTCTTCACCCTCTGATAGCCATCTGAAGTAACTCTCGCAGACCTCCAGAAGATGGTCTAAGATGCTGCTATGGGCTAACATGGAGTCTTTGTGACTCCTGTGTTTAACTTTGTAAGGTAACAAATTTAAGCGAAAGCCAGCTGAGATACCCAACTGAGGATCTGGTGTGAAAAACAGATTCTACATAAAATGCGTCTCTACTATTCCCATTAGTGAGTTAAACTCACGTTCCCACATGAACTGGAAATGCTCGATTTCTTCCCCAGAGTTTTGCCTCTTACTAAGCTGCCTTTATCAAAGTTAAGGCACAGTCAAATATTCTTTATTTGTGCTTGTGAGTATGCAACCCTTTAAGAGTTCTTTAGTCATTTTCCTCCTCAGTCTGGCTTTTCATATTTCCCAAGGGAGAAAATTTTGTTTCATATGTAACCTGAGCACATGACAATATCCAAATCATTTTATAAGTCAGTGAAAGGTTGTAATAAGCATTGCTAGGAAGTTAGCAATGTCCGTCAACATTACCTGTGCTTGCTGCACATTTGCCCCATCGACAGGATTTATCTGCATCAAGGCATGTTTTAGCAATACTAATGTGGCATTATAACCCTAAATGCATTCAGCTTTCTTTGCCTGTAAATAGAAACAGGAAGCCCTAGGTTAGAAGGCTGAGTGGTCGGCTGCAGAAAAGGATCCTTTTTCCTCTGCCATAATATTTTCCTTCCATAGAGACTCTTCATTCCTGGTGAATTTGCTTCTTGGTGGGTCTCATGAAACCTTAAAATTGATAATGAGGAGTTTGCATTTTCCCCAGATCTCCAGGGACTGCCAGCCACAGAGAGAATATTCCCAATTTGCCATCTTTTTCAGCAGGGCATGTTGCCTGCCCCTAGTGAGTCACAGAGCATGAACACAATCCCTCTCAAAAGCTGCATTTGCTGCCACTGAAGTTTGTGGAAACACCAGGTTTGACAAAAGGTAATTTCACATGAGCTTGTCTGGTAGTACCTGAGACCAGATTCGTTTTCCCCGGCACCTCTCTTCAAAATCCCACATGTTAGTTTAGAAGTCCAAGTGATGAAACAGCCTCTAACGACATTCCCAAATCTATCAGTGGCCTCAAGGTCAAGCCATGAGAGCTGTAGCATTTGCAGGCTTGGTTAGAGAATTCTTTTTCTTTGAAGTACAGCAGATACCTAATCCCCCTGTAGGTCAAATCTTTTATTAGTTCAACATCCTACATGGATATTTCTGCAAATTCCCTGTGCACCCATCCTGAGGGGGAGTAAAAATTTCTAAATATCAATTGGTAACCACTTGAAGCATGCATTGATGAAAGACTTTGAGTAACAGCTATGGGCACAGCCCTCAGAGGGCTGCTGAATACACACTTTGATTTAATGAAGTTTTTATGATTATGAGACAAATCAGAAATCCATTCCTAAGCCTGTAACTTATTGAGAACTATTGAGCAAGTGTGTGTACATCTTCAGTGAAGTCAATGAATACAGTCCTGCTCTTTTGTCATTGTTAAGAGATTTCTCAGTTAGCCTGACAACATCGCCAATACTATCTTTCACTGTTGATTCAGAAATGTACTCGGTAAGCATTTCTCCCTTTACTTGTACAGAAGGCATTCAAATGCCTATTGATGCTAAAACTCACTGGTCAAAGGAAGCACTCAATTTGACTTCTTTTCTTCTCCCATTTCTGGGATAGTCCCAAATGCCTCAATAGACTAGCGTAAGCAGCTGGTCAGTTTTTCTCTAATGAAACCTGCATTCACTCTTAGAGAAGATGGGGCTGAGAGGGAAGACAGACATGGAGAAGAGGAGAAGGAATAGAGTCACTAGATAGCTTAGTCAAATCCCTTGTAATAAGGGTAATAGTACTTATTTAACCCCTAATATTGGCCAAATGTCAAAACCAAGAGTAATCATTTTCCCTGTTCTTTAGGAAAATATCTGTTCTTTTAAAGTACCAATATACCTTTTCCACAGCCTGCAATATAGCTGAAATTGGCTTGTTCTGCACACTAGTGCCCAGGACTCTTGTCACTGCCATGTCACCTGGGTTCAACTCCTGGTTCTTCACTTTTCCGGCTGTGTGACCCTGGGGCAAGTCACTTCACCTCTCTGACCTGTTTCCCATCAATAGAATGTAGAAAATCACAGTACGTACTGCACAGGGTTGTTGTGACACTAAAAATGAAGATGAGAGGATGGGGCACTATAAATTGCTCTATAATGCACGCAGACTATAAAGCTGTTTATAAATGTAAGGTGATGTCATCTGCAATGTAGTGATAACCTAAGTTCATGTGGATGCTGAGAGGAGTTGCAAGATCCAAAGTGCTTCTTGACAAAGATACGTTTGATTGTATGGAGTATAACTGAGCAGTAAGTATAGTTTGTTATGTTCTCATTCCTTTAAGCATGCATCTTCCATGCATGTGGTACCTATGTATCTAGGGAAAGCAGTTGGTTAACCAGCAACGCCACCTCGCAAGCAGACTGAGTAGAAGAGTTTACCAACTCCTTTGACATGGAGCTGGGTGCACCCCTTCATCTCAGTGCCTCTCTTACTCTCCCCAAGCATTAGATACCTCCAGTTCTCATGCAGAATTCTGCATGCAGCTCCTGCTTCCCAGGAGGAAAACATATTTTTTCCAACAAGCACAAGGGAGAGAGAGTGGAATATGTATGTAGTGTGACTCTGTTACTACATGCAAACAACCAACTGGCAGCTACTTGGCTGTTGGCCATTCAAATCCTAGAGCCCATCTGGCAATAGGATTGCATTTACCCCACCCCGGGGCTCAGAGATGTACACTGGATGGCAATTAGCTTAAGCCATGGCTGAATAATTTCATTCCAGCTATTTTCCACAAAAATATTTATACCCAATTCCAGCATGAATAACCAAGTAATAACCCATTGTCATTGGTTGTTCACGTACTTACTGTGTATCAGATAAGCCTTTCACAGAGATGATACCAGCTTATATTTGTATTATATTCTCATGAAATACTTTGCCACATGTTATTCCATGTTTCTCCTCACAATAACCCATGAGAGGGTAGGAAAGATAAATGCTACCCTCTCAATTTTCTAAATGATGAGGCTAAGACATAGAATGTTATTGCTTCAAGTAACACAGCTGGTTAGTGAGAGGGCCAGGCCTAGAACCCAGGCTTCCTGACTCCCAGTGCTCTCTCGATGCTGATGTGTAAACATTTGTTATCATATGGCTAAATAAGAAAGAGAGTTGTAGGCAATGTAGGCAATGAGAGACAGAGAAACTATCAGAACAGCCACATCAGGACCCCCATCTTCACTGGCCCATCAATATGCAGCACTTCCAAGGCAAGCTCTTTGATCTTTTCAGCGCAAACACTGACTGCCCCACCACGTGAAAGAGAAGCACTCTAAGTTAAGAGGCACATCCCTTTGTAACCATCAAAAAATATTAGGGTTACCCCAGAATCTCCTTCTCCCCAGAAACTCGGCTTCTGCTGACTCCAGTCTAAAATTCACCAGCCTGACATTCAGAATCACAATGTGTAATCCCTACATGACTGTGAAATCACCCAATTCCTCGGCCTCTTGGCTTCCCTTCAGGAACAAGAAGGAGAAAAATTGCACTGCAAAGAGAACATCTTGGATCATTCATTAGCGATCACGGCACACACACACAAAAAAAACCTCAAAGATAAACAGGGCTGCTCTTAAATGTGTCGCATTTTCCCGTTTCCCCTGGGCTGCATCTTTCACGAGCCCACCTATTTCTCAGAAAACTATTTTTGTTGTTTTTATATAATGAGTATGCCTGCAGCACTATGAACTTTTGCACTGGAGAGGACCTGCAAATAAAGCAGAGTCATGCTATTAAGCCACAAACATTGCAAGTCATTTCATACTCCCCAGCCCTACTAATTACTGAAAATAATTATGCAACAGTAAGGGCTTTCTCCCTCGTTGTGTTTGGACTGATCATAATAGAAAGTCCTTAGGCAAATTAGAACTCTAACAACTGCTTTATTCGGAGTAGGAGAGAACAGTAAACTGGGAGGAGGAGAGCATAGGAGCAGAGCCAAGGAGAACTAGAGTGATTTAGATTTCACTCAGGAAATTTCTCGCCTCAGAAAGAAAGTCATTTTCCTAGTGGCTCTTCCCACGTTTTAAGAGCAAAGCAAGAATAATAGCTCTTGTGCATCCCAGTTGGATCGTAGGCTCTCCCTAAAGTAGAATATGTAGCTCTTTAGTCAGGTCAATGAAGGTGATTTTCTTACCAGAGAGAGACCACTTGCTCCAGCGGCAATTCCCAACAAGGAATCCCAGAGGTCATCAGTTGCAACCAGCGAATCCAAGCTGCTGCTGTAAGGGAGGGGTTAATCAACCCCTACAGTACCCAACTCACTGCAATTGCTCATGGTGGGTCTCATCTCTGGCACCTATATCCCATCCCCTATTTGCTTGTTAATGATTTTTTATAAGTAAAATTTATACAAGGAAATGCACAAATCTTAAGGGTACCATTCAATGAGTTTTGACAAATGCACGCACCAGGATAATCCACACCCCTATCAAGATACAGAACATTTCAATCACCTCAGAAAGTTCCATCATGCCCCGTGTCAGTGCACACGCACACACCCCACCCTCAGAGGCAATCACTGGTGTGACTGTTTTCACCATGGCCTATTCTAGTATTTCATGTAAATGGAAACATATAACATTGTACTCTTTCAGATGAGACTTCATTCACTTTCATAGAGACTCATTTATGCAGGTGTTCATTCCTTTTTATTGCTGGAGTAGAACTCCAATACATGACTATACCACACTTTGTTTATCCCTTCACCAGCTGATGGACATTTGGGTTGTCTCCAGTTGGCGGGAATTACAAATACAGCTGGTATGGACATTCTTTTGCAAGTGTTTTTGTGGAAATACGCTTCCATTTCATTTCTCTTGGGAAAATGCCTAGAAGTGGGATTGCCGGGTCATAGGGTAGATGTATGCTTAGTTAAATATGAAACTGCCAGATTTTTTTCCAAAGTGGTTGTATCATTTTCCATTCCCACTAACAGTGTATGAATATTCCAATTGCTCCCCATCTTTACCCGCATGTGACATTGTCAGTCGTTTTAATTTTAGCCATTCCGGTGAATGTGCAGTGGTATCCCATGGTTTTGATTTCATGCTCTTATTCATGAGAACTCTTTCACCAGGTGCATACAGGGCCAATACTTGCTCATATGGCATCTTTGTGCAAATTTAAAAGGTGCCCCTTGCCCCCTCTTCATGAACACAGCCCTGTTCCAGTATGCATGAGCATGGTGAATGAAGCATGGACTATATTTATCCCTCACCCCCTTGCTCTCTAAGCCAGGTGCCTTTGTGTATGACAGAAGATGCACAATCATATATAATCACCCTGAGAACACAGCTCTTTCTAGGTGTTCCACAAGACACAACCCAACACCTATGAAAAGGTTCTCCCCATCCTTGCCACACCCTTGATTCTTTTCTTGCTCTTACACCCTATGTCCAGTCCATCAGGAAATCCTATCAGCTTTCTCTTCAGATATGTATCACAGTCTACCTGGAATACAGCTATGGGTGCTTTTCTAGTCTTCCCTGCTAGAGTGCAAGCTCCTTGGGGCACAGATAATACTTCATCCACTTTCAGGTAAAGAGAAGGCAATTGCTTACATGCTGTAATACGATGCACCAGAAAGTGCCTCTCTCCCATCTTGGTGCCGAAATGCCTCAAATATCAACATTAGAACCCTTTCTCTGAGTTCCTGAGTCTATTTTAAATGCCAGCATTCCTGGCACATCCAACTCATTCCCACCACAGTGTTAGTGGCATAACACATCTGCTTCCTTCGTGTGAATGCATTAGCCCATGGGGGAGGAGGAGAACAACATCAAAAGAGAAGGATGATAGAAAGAGGCCCACAGGACAATCTCACCCTCCCTTTGCCCTGAACATTACCAACACCCCACTGTGACACAGTAGTCCTTGACTGGCTACACTAGGAAATGTTTCACACTCACAATGCCCCATATTATTCCTTTTCTCCACAGATGCTACTCACACCAGAGAACATAAAATAAAACTCTTTGAGACCTTAAAAGAAGAATTTCTTCATAAAAGTTAAACAATAGGAAGAGGGAACAATCTAACCAACATGATGGAAACTAGTAAAACCTTTTTGAAAAGCAATGTGGCTCTCTGCATCACAAGCCTTTGATCCAGCAATGCCCCTTCTAAAAATTGATCCTATAGGGGGAAAACAAAATCCAGAAAAAGAATTATGTACAATGATACCCATATATAATGTGAACAAAACGGACAGCCTAAATGTCCAACAATAGGGGGTTAGGTAACTAATATAAGGGAATACTACGCAGTCAATGAAAGTGGCATATTCAAGGAATATTTAATGACATGGGGAAATGCTCATGATATAATTTAAATGGATAAAGCAAAACACAAAACTACATATGCAGTATGCACATGTTTTTGTTGTTGTTTATTGCTGTATACAGAGTGCCTAATACAGTGCCTGGCTCAATAAAAAATCACTAAATGAATATACATCATATAAATGTATATGTAAATGGCATATATAATATAGTCATTGAATGACTAAAATAATTGAGTTCTCACGATGTGTCAAGCTCTTTGCCAAAGCTTAACATGGCATACATATCCTACTGAATCTTTACCACAATCCTCATGAGACAGTTACTTGCATTATTCCAATTTTTACAGATGAGGAAGTTGAAAGTCTGAGAGGATAAGTCACTTTGCTCAAGGATACATAGTTACTAAATGGCAGAGCTGGGATTTGAAACCAGGCAGTCTGATTCCAGAGCCTAAGCTCTCTAACAATATAGTAATACTTAACGCATACTTTTGTACACATATGAAAAAAAGACTAGGAGAAAAAAAACCCAATATGCTACTAGTACCTTATCTCTGGATGGTAGGATAAGAAGGAACTGGTATTTTCTTCTTTTGCTTTTCTTTATGTTCCAAGTTCCCTACAATAATTATGTATTGCTTTTGCATTCAGATTTTTTTAAAGCAATAATTTTGTTTTTAACCAACCAAGGACTTCGGAGTTCTTAGCAATCAAGTCCAGCCCTTGGTCCTGACCCCACGCTCACTTGGGGTGGATTCACCCCCCTGCAGTCTTAACCAAGCAATATGCTCTGACTCTCACTTGCCAAAGCCACTCTAACACCAAGCTGGAAGTGTAAGCAATGCTTTCTGGCTGAGGTTGGAGGTAACTCTGTGTCCCTTGGCAGCTGTTCTGCCTAATCTTTGGCTTTCTGGCTTACCTTGGTCTAACCCCTTGCTTGGTCTTTGCCACTTAGGTTCTCTTCCTTCTGGCAAAACATCTCTGCCATGCCCTACCTGTATCTTTCACTCTCAGAGCCTATAGGCTCAGTATGACATCATTGCAACACCCACTGCGACAGTTGGGGAAAAAGTCTGTGTGCAGACTCCTTGCAGCACACAGAATTCAGGGACAAGCCACAACAGCACTCTCTCCTTTGTGACTTCTTCACTTCTCTCTTCAATTACAGACCCCAAGCTGATCACACCATTCTAATAAGGCCCTGATCAATGCTAAGGAGTTATTTTATGATTCCTGCAGGTTGTATTCCTGTCATTATTACACATCACAGCACCACATTAGCTTTCAAAAGACAAACCAGCATTGATTTGCTGACTCACTCTATGGTCTCCTATGACGCCCAGATCTTTCCGTTATGTTTGCATCTCCAGGCAAGGAGAGAATTGATTTCCTCTCCAACCCTCCATAAGAGGTTCCTGTTCACTTGCCGCTCCCAATCTTCCCCCCCACACACACACCTCAGCACTGAAACTGGAGAAGTGTAGAAAGAAAAAAACCCTGAGGTCTATTTGTTAAACCCCGGAACAACAACAAAATGAAACAAAAGCATCACAAGAAGTAAACTAAAGGCTTTTGCCTACTTTCCGCCAGACCTCTCCAATTTTTGTTTTAAAAACTTGGATAGCCAAAAGTACAGCTTATTGTGTAGGCTATAAATCCATACAGTGGGGTCGTTAAGAGCTGAAGCTATGGAGTCAGAGAGATCTGGATTCAAAATCCAGCTCCGAAACCTCCTAGCTGTGTGATCTTGAACAAATCACTTTGCCTCTTAAGACCTCAGTTTGACCACCTGTAAAATGGAAGTAATTACAGTACAGTCAGTTCTACTATAATGTGATGTACATATTCCGAAAAATCACCATGTCATGCAAAATTGTGCATTAAAAGCCACAGAGCTTATGGGAAAAATGAGTTTAGGCACAACACTCAAAACCTTCATCAGCAAGACATTTAAAAAGATAGCAAACTAATAAAAATAGTATCATAGTTTTACATACGTTAAATGGTTAAGCAGTACATAAATACTACAATAAATGTGGCACTTTAAAAAGACCTGAAGTTTGCTTGTGGAAGTGGCTGTTGAAACAGTTGTAGCCCGTGAGTTCTTGTGAAGTGGTGGAAGGAGGATGATCTGAAATTGGACAGCAAGTTGTAACAGCAGGTGTTGACGGGTGTGGCTCATATCACCCGTGGTGAACAGAGAGAGCTGGTGGACGTTGGAAATGTGTGTATGTGCATGCAGGCGTATGCATGCGCATGTTTTGTGTATTCCTACGTGGCTCAGTTCAGCTGGGTACAGTTTCCTGTGTTCACCTAGTGTTTCTAGTGAAAGAAATCACACACAAGCAAACACAGTTCATGTTATGTTCCAAGTGTTCCCTAAGATATCAATCACATTAGAATAAATTCATATTTTTCAAAACAAGAGTTATAGCAGAACTGACTATACCAACCATGAGATAATGCTTTTAGCAAAAGGCCTAGCCCATGGTAATCTCCCAATAAGTAACAGCTGCAGTTATCAACAGCAGCAGTAGTAGCTCAAACATATGGACCCTGTGGTACCTACAGATGGAACCTGGAACTGCCTTGATGTGGGTTTTCCTCCACACATCTGACGAGAGGCAGTGGAAGCCCAGTAAAGCTCAGCTCTGTTCAGAGTCAACTCTCCTCACACCCTACCTGCTAACCAAGTGCCTTTGACATTTACAGTCAATTCTATAAACATCTCTTATGGCCTTAGAGTGCCAGACAGTGGCTCAGCAGTGCAGGATCTATAAGAGGAACCAACGGCCCAGCCCTTGGCCTAAAGGAACTTCCTCTCTGATGATCAGTGAGAAGGGTGAGGCATGAGGGAGGCTGGGGTGCACCGGCTGGAGGGTCTCCAATAAGCAATGGGGAGATAGTGTTGGTTCTGGAGCAGGGCAGTGACAGGATCAAAGCCACTGTTTAGAGCAGACGTCAGCAAACTTTTTCTGTAAAAGGCCTAATAGTAAGTTGTTAGGCTTTGCAGGCTGTACAGTCTCTGTTACAATGAATCAGATCTGCTAGTGTAGCATGAAAGCAGCCATAGACAGCACACACATGAATGAACATGGTTGTGTTCCAGTAAAACTCTACTTACAAAACAGGTAGTGAGCAAGGTTTGGTGTTTAGGCCATAGTTTGCCAACCTCTGCTTTAAAGAAGTCCTATCTAAGAGAATTTGTGCCACAAATGGAAGCCACATAGGTAATTTAAAATTTTTTCTAGTAGCCACATTTTAAAAAGTCAAAAGAAAGAGGTGTAATTAATTTTAATAGTATATTTTATTTAACCCAACATATCCAAAATATTATCATTTCAACATTTAATGAACAAAACAATTATCAATGAGATATTTTACAATCTTTTTATCATACCAAGTCTTTGAAATCTGTTAAGGGTCGAATTGTGTCCCTCAAAAAGATGTTGAAGTCCTAACCCCCAGCATCTGGGAATGTGATCTTACTTGGAAATAGGGTCTTTGCAGATGATCACATTAAGATGAAGTCATTAGGGTGGGCTCTAATCCAATATGACTGCTATCCTCATAAAAAGGAGAAATTTGGATGCAGAGACAAATATACACAGAGAAAGCCATGTAAAGATGAAGGAAGAGATCAGTGTGATGCAGCAGAAACCAAGGAACGCCAAAGATCGTCAGCAAACCACCAGAAGCTGAGGAGAGGCACGGAACAGATTTTCCTTCAGAGCCCTCAGAAAGAACCAACCCCGCCCACACCTTGATCATGGACTTCTAGCCTCCAGAAATGTGAGACAATAAATTTCTGTTATTTAAGCCACCCAATCTACAGTACTTTGTTACAGCAGCCCTAGGAAATGAATACAAAACCTAAGTCTTCGTATCTTACGTTTACAGCACAATTCAATTCATACTAACCACATTTCAAGTGCTCAATAGCCATCCATGGCCACTGGCCACCATATTAGACAGTGTAGCTTGAGAGAGAGCAATTTGGCTACCCCAAATTAATTAGCTTAGGGAGAGAAAGAAGTCAGGGATACGGGGAGCTGGAGGATTAAGTGTAAACAAAGAACTTTTTTTAAAAACTTTGACCTTCCTGAAAATGTATTAAATGGGATGATGCTAGATGTTTACTTTCTCTCAACAGTTTGGCAGCCCTCAGGAACTGAGTGTGGTGCAGCCAAGGAATGTTCCATTTTCTTTAGCTTTGGCCAAAGTCATTTCATGCCAGAGCTCTGTTTTTGCTTCTCTGGTGTGTGATCATTTTTGTCTCTCAACTGATTTCCTCTGAACTCAGTATGTGATATTTTCCCTTGAAGTAATTCAGCAGTTTCATCATTTTATTGATCTTCCATTCCCCATTAACTTTATTCGTGCATGCAATATATCATGTGAAGTGACAGGGAGATTGTAACAAAAAGGCTAGCTCTGTTTTTGATGTTTGCTGACAGCTTTCGAGCTCCTTTCTCCTTTTCTCCTTTTGCCCCACATCTAGCAAGCCCCTGAGAAAGCCTGAGCACCCTCTCCCTTGATGCCGGTGAGCAAGTTCAAACCAAGAACACCCCAACCCACGTGCAGGAATCTTCGCCCCAGCCCCATCTTCTATCTACAATAAAAACCAGAGCCACTCACCCTTCCTTCACTCAAGCCAATTGGACAGGCTTGAATGCCTGCCCTACTCTCCCCAGACAGCCTCATGATGTGACTAATAAACCGTTCCACACCCTCTTGGTGCATGTGTGACATCATCAGCCTCAAGATCTGAACCAATTTTGGGTGGGTAGAAGGCATGATCCTGCCTTCCACAGAGGAACCTCAAGACAATTAGTGCTGAGAGCAGTACAGTCTAAGAGATGACCACCACTTCCTGGAAGTCTTTATTCTCCTGCTCTCAGCTTACTAACTGGCTCCACAGCCTGCAGGCAAGTATACACTTTGAGCTGCTGCCTAGTATGCTCTCCACCCTGGTCATGTCTATAAGTTTCTTCCTTCAGAGAGTCCCAAATCAGTATTATCAGAGTTAGAGACCTTTCTTATGGCAATTATTGTTTTACTGGGTTTAGAGACTCTGGGTTTAAGTTGAGTTTGAATTAACCTCTTGGTTTGTTGATTAGCGGTGGCACTCAAGAGAACCCAGAGTCTTCACTGGTCTATTTTACAATTATCCAACGAGGTGATGGTGTTCTCTGCTTCTTTAAGAGGGGTGGGGATAAAGCATTTAGGGCGCTTTTCAGAAGGATACATTGACTCTATTTTTGAGGTTTGATTGCTAACAGGTTTCAAGCCCCATTCCCCTTTCCCCTTTTGCCCCACATATGAGCAAGCCCATAAGAAAGCCTGGATGTTCCCTTCCTCGGTGCCAGCAGGGAAGTCCAAACCATCAAAATCTCAACCTGTGCATGGGAACCCTCACCCCCACCCTACACCCCAACCACAATAAAACCCAAACCACTAGTCCCTTCCTTCGTTCAAGTTAAATAAACCTGCTCAGGAGCCTTCCATGCTCTCCCCAGAAAGCCTCAGGATGTAATCGCTTTCTCATACCATCTTGCTGCATGTGTGGCAACATCAGCCTTGACTTCAAAACCAATTTGAGGTGAAGAGTTGATTCCACCCTCCTCAGGGCAACCACAAAACAGACGTTCCATAAGTTAATAACCAATATAAAATGTATCATCACATCTCTAATGAAAGCTAACCCCATCTCCAGTAGAAATGGACTTTTAGTCAAAAAAGGGGATTTTGACAATTGTATCCATGAGGGAAGAAGACATTTTAGAAGCCTATACAACATGTCACATACTTCCCTCACTCCCACTTAGCTACAGATTAATTTCCCCTTAAATATGTTTGCAAAAGCTGACTTTTCTAGCCAGGCAGAAAAGAATGCAACCTTCAAAGTCATCATCTGTACAGAAATCTTGACAAAGAGTTTTAAAGAACTGCAATGTCATAGCTACTCTGGTATTGTTAATCCTTGAAAAGGGGAGTCAGTGTTGCTCAAGAAAGCTTTGTTAATACTATAACTGTCACAACATTTGACCAACAAAAAAAGTAGCAGCAGTAGGATTGAAATCCTGGGTAGGTTTTATAGAAATGAAGGGTCTGTAAGAGGTTATATAGTGAAAATGATACTGACAAATGCCAAAGCAACCAATACTGCTTGTCATCTTGGGAAAATTAAAATCTTCCTGATGGTCAGGCATTTGGTGTATGTCTGTAAATGACTGTATAAATAAAAAGCTTCCCTCGGAATAAAATCCATTCCAGGGCTGCTAATATTGTTCAGGAAAGGGGGAACTTTGATTCTGGAAATCTCTTTTTTCAGTCTAATCCTACACAGAAGATATCAATTTTGGCTTCCAATGAAAACAGAAAGGAGAAATCTGTATTTATGTGAGAATGTGAAGCGGAAAGGCGCCTCCGGAGGCACCCACAGCACCGCCTGCCCATCAACAGGGTTGTGCTCCCAGGTGGGGCTCTTCAGAAATACTATATTTCCACAGAACGAGATTTCATTTTCTCTCTTTGCCAAGCACTGATCACAGCCCTCACAGAGTTCTTTCTGGGTCTAACTTCCATTCTTCTTGCCCTGGTTTCAGTGCTTCTCATTGTTTTGGAGATTGTTTTCCTTATACCTTATCGGTAGAGTTGATGATAGGTCAGCATCCTGTCAGCTTTGGGATAAATCCTCAGCTCTTTAATCTAGCCTAGTCCACGGGTTTATAAACTCAGAAATATTTCCATTCAATCACAATGTTCACTTGGCATTGGTCCCCCTTGAACATGAATGCTCTTCTCTGTCTTTCCTAGGAGTCACTGCACTTCACTATTTCTATGTGAAAGGAATTCTAGTGGAAGACTTCTTTCTCCCTCTGCCCCCTCCCCTTCCACACATACACGCACACGTGTGCACGAGTGCATGTGTGTGACTTCTCATGAATCACAATCTCAACAAAGCAGAAAGAACAACAATAACTTGAACTCCTCCTATGAGCCGCCCACTTGATGAACCCCTCTGATTCACACACAGCCCTACAGGTTGTCACTCTCCTTTTCCATGTAAGGAAACTGAGGCTCAGAATCAGATGCCCACAGCACCCCAGCAGTCTCAGGCACAGCTCCCACCATCAAGCGTGGAGATCAAGGGCTGGGACACGGTGCCCGGGGGGGGGTCACTCCCTTCATCCCTCCCACCTTGAAAAGTGCTGGTAACACCATGAAAATACCCAATGGCCCTTTCTGGGAGTCCAGCTTAAGGTCCACCAACCAACTCAATCTTCCAAGAAGACCACGTACAAAAAACAAACCAAGGAAGCAGAGTCCCGACCCTTGAGTTCTCTGCCTACTTCTCTCAGGGGTCCTGCCCACTTCCCTCTAAGCCAACAGTATGTGGGCCTCAGCTGAGTCCAGAGCAATGGGAATCTTCTTTGATAGTCAGCCTCGTAGTCCCTCCCAGTTTTTCCCCTTGCAAGGAGGTTGCACAGTACAGAGGAAAGCAAGCATTAGAACACCAGCAGAAGAAATCAAGTTTGAACTTCGAAGTTTGCACATGTGCAACCATAAAATTAAAAATATAGGGGCTACATAAAGAAATAAGAAAAATACATGTTTAAGAAGACCCACCCAATGTGAGCGCTTCTGTAAGCTTTGGATTTTCTTAAAGGTGACATGCAATTGTATTTCTCTTGTCATTTTCTCTTTTCAACCTCTTACAGATCTGCCTTTCACAGAAAACACATTTGGTGAGAGGCACTGAATGGGATCACTCCACTTCTGATAAACCTGTCCTGTCGAGTTTACATAAAAGGGATGGGAGAGGGACTCAAGCAAGAGAAGATAATGCCATAATTGAGACAACAATAATTCTTCTTCTTACTTTTGCCATTAACAATATTTTAACATTTGAAGGGATGAATACACGTCCTCCCAGTCTCTGCTATTCAATAATACAACTAAAAAAATAATAATACAACTCATTAGGAGGGAGCACAGAGAAATTTCGGTGGCATTAAGAACAGCAAGCACGGGGAAAACGAAGGCCAGTGTTAAAGGCCCCATTGGCCAAATTCAGAAATGAATGATAATACATTGCTGTTCAAAATGCGCAGGCGATCCAGACACACCTTTTGAATCTTACCGACATTTGAAGAAGGAAAAGGTAGACAACGCCTGGCATGTTATCTTTCAAAAGTATTAATGATGCACTATAAATTTCGTCCACGTATTAAGGATAACCCAGTCCTCATTAAGCGCCGGTGCTGATAGCAACCCACATTTCGGCACAGCAGGCCCTCGCAAATTTATTTTCCCTTTGTTAAATCCAGTTTACTTTAATAGTTCGCCGAGCAATAGACAGAAACCGCGCGGGGGTGGAAATCAATTTCTACGTCTGATCAAATAGTATTGGGTTTTCTAAATGGCGGCGCCCGCGTTCGACGGACACGCGGACATCTTCCTGGCTTCGGAAGAGATGGGGCTATGCCCGGGGCTGCAGATGACGTTTAGTTACCAATAGGCTGCCAGAGGGATAAGCTCCCCTTTCTCCTTTGAGTGCTTCCCCAAACGAAAATGGTGTCAAGGGCAGCAGATGGCAGCCACTAGGGCGCTGAGAGACGGGGGCTGGCGGTGGCACTGTCTGAACAGGACCTGCACCCGCGTTTCCGTTAGGGCGCGGTGGTAACCTCCGCTGTATCCTACTGCAGGAGCGGCTATCAGGAGGAGCCGGCGTCCTGCAGGGCAAGCGCGGCAAAGCCGAGTGCCCACAGAGCGCCCCGTGTGCGGCACAGTTTTGCCAAAGAAATAAAAGACACGAAGCGCCTCCGGGTCTCCGCCCTGTGGGTCCAGGGGAACCTAGGACACCCGGAAGTGGAGGTGGAGGCAGGCGACAGTGCCAGGGGGCTTTGCAATCACCCTCGGTGGGTCGGAGCCGACTCGGGGCGCGGGCACCTGCGCAGTTACAGCTCCGGGACACCAGAGGGCGCCGTGCCCACAGCTTGCTTTTGCCAAGAGCCGGGCAAAGGCGGGGAGTTGGGGGCCTCCCAGAGGGTGGGGACGGGAGCGAGTCTTAACCAGCCCGCCCAAACCGCTGCGGGCCTCCCAGTGCAGCCCACAGGGAGAGGCCTGCACTTCTCAGAAACATCCGATCACATAATATCTGATGACAACCCAGCAAAACGCAAATGAAGGAGGGGGAAGCATCCATAACATCTACGGGAGCTCAACTAAATGTCATTTTTAAACTGCTGAGGATGAGCACATGCTGTCAGACCCTATCCTGCAGTACCTAACAATCCCCTAGAGCTGGCTATGCCCTGAGGTACACCTTGCCCCAGAAATGCTTAGGTGCCACACACTAAGGGAGGCCTCCTGTATGGGACACCACAGAACTGCAATCATAATCATCAAAATAGCACCTACTACTTGCCATCGCTGTTCTGAGTGCACATCAATTATCTTACTTAATCTTCAAAACAATCCCGCGAGGCATTCTTAGCTCCACTTTACAGATGGGGAAACTGTGGCTCAGAGGGGTTATAGAACCTGTCCAAGTTTATGCAGAACCCTTGTTCTTTTCACTGTCCGCACTGCCTCCCTGATGGGGAACACAGCTGTCCAAATGGCTGCTTACACACTTCCTCAAGCCAGCAGGAAATATTGGAGCTAAAAGTATGCATATGAGTTCATAAAAATAACTTGGGCTCTAATCCCTTTTCACTTTGGAAATAACCCCAAAATCTTCCTCTGGTGCCCTTTGAATGCTGTATCTCAGACTGGTTGAAGAAAGCCTTCCCCACCTGAGTTAGGAAATGATTGCACACACCAGGAGCCACAGTGGTCCCAAACACTCAGACTTTTTTCTTTTAGACTCTCAGGCATGGGTTCTTGCCAGCATTTGCAAGATCTACTTTCTGTGCACAGAGGAATGGAAAAGCGTCCAGTGGTCCAGAGGTATCACCAAGCACACTGGTATGAGCTGCTGATGCCAGAGTCTTACCTCCTTCCAGAAGCGTGTACCAACTCCTTCAGTCCACATTAGCTTCTCCTGCCTCTGACTTCCCCCCAGCACTTAATGTAGGAGCCATCCTGTAGCAACTTGCTTGTTTCCATCTCTTGTTCTCTGCTTCTCTGGTGTGCGTCTATCTCCCCAGTGAGCTGGTGAAAACCATGGGAGCAGAGGCTGTGTCAGCACTGGGCACGTAGCAGCTCTCAGGGAGTTGTGAAATTGAATTATGGCTGCATATCTGCTTACAACATCTATCACTTTCCACCAATTAGACAAGGTGGCCCCATTTGCTTTTTCTTCTGGTTTTTAGGTTTGTTTATTTGAAACAGTGAGGCCTGCTGACAGGTACAGTTTATAAAAAGACAACAGTAATTGTGAAAATGTGAATCACTTCCTTTGCACAATGCAATGTTCACTGCATCCTCTCTTCTCATTTGGACCCCTGTTTCATCTCTCTTTTGCACCTGTATTTTGATAACAGGTACTTATCTATGCTATAGAAAGCCAAATACAAATTAATGTTAATAGAAAACACTGCCGTCTGGCAAATTCCCATCTTCTCCACCATTTGCTAGGATGTGTTGTGTAGTAATCAGATGTGCTGGGCTGGATAGCTTTCCCTCTCCCTCATAATGCAGTACCCAAACTGGCTGTTACCGGTAAGAAATGGAAAGACGGGCACTGAGGGGGAGGAAGTCAGGATTGATGAGGAAAAACAATGAACAAAGCAGAATGGGGGAGGGGGAATGTTGGAAATTGGGAATGCAACAAGGTAGTATGGATATTACAGAACCCAATAACTGGAGAGACGGAGTGTTATGGACTGAATGTTTGCGTTTCCCCAAAATTCATATGTTGAAATCCTCACCCCCAATGTGACGGTATTAGGAGGTGGGGCCTTGGGAGGAGATTAGGTCTTGAGATTGGAGCCCTTATGATGAGGTTAGTGCCCATATAAAAGAGGCCCCAGAGAGCTCTCTCTTCACTTCTGCCATGTGAGGACACAGTGAGAAGACAGCAGTCTATAAACCAGGAAGTGTGCTCTCACCAGACACCAAATCTGTTGGTTCCTTAATCTTGGACTTCCCAGCCTCCAGAACTATGAAAAATAAATTTTTGCTGTTTAATTTCTGTTTTGCTATAGCAGCCTGAACTAAGACACAGAGGAACGTCTAAAGAGTTGGGACTTCTTGCTAGACCATGTATGCTACCCAAGTGGCTCCATCCAAAATGCACACACTTGCAGAAGCTTCAGAGTTTCCAGATCTACCCCACCATGCTGAGCTGCTGCCTCAACTTGAACATGAGTTCCTCAGGCTAACCAGGTACTTTGGGTTGAAAAGGACAAAGAGAGTCTCATTCAGCCTGCATTCAGAAAAGGGTCCACCTCGTGAATAACTGAATCTAGTTAACGATCCCCAGTGGCTGCTAACATCACAAAGAGAGATAACCAGACATCATGCATCTCCTGATGGAAGCACATGGCATCATCTATGAAGTCTTGCCAACAGGCAAACATGGGTCTGATCAAGCATGGATCCAACTACCAATACAAAGGACAGAAGAACATGTTAAAATACATCACAGCGATGCAATCAGCAAGATCTAGACTCTGGGAAACTCTACGGAACAAATTATCTCATTTTTTCAACACATAAATTGGAGAGAGAAAGAGAGGATGTATGGGGGAACCTGCCGATAAAAAAGGCCTGAACACATATCAAGCAATCGCCATATGTAGACCTTACGTAGATCCTGAGTCTAACAAACTGCATAACTAAAAAAATTCCATGGCATCTAAGAGATAATTGGAAATTTTAATACTCATTTGATAGCTTATGATATTAAAGAATGATTCTTAATTATTTTACATGTGGTAATGGTATTGTGCTTACGGTTCTTCTTTTTAAAGGCTCTTGTGCTTAATTTAGAGATACACACTGGAGTATTTACAGATGAAAAGATGATATCAGAAGTTTGCTTCAAAATGTTCTGGGGTGAATATTTATGACAGCATTATTCATAACAGCCAAAAAGTGGAAACAATCCAGTGTCCATCAACTGGTTAATGGATAAACAAAATGTGGTATATCCATACAATGGAATACTATTCAGTAATAAAAAAGTATGAACTACTGATACATACTCCAGCCTCAAAGTGTTGCTAAGTGTAAGAAGCTAGATGCAAAATCTGCATATTAAATTATTCCATTTATATAAAATGTCTAAAAAGGCAAATCTATAGAGACAGAAAGCAGATTAGTGATTGCAGGGGGCTCAAGGCGGGAGAGAGAGTCCAGGAAAATGAGCAGAAGGAATCTCTTTGGGGTGGTAAAAATGTTATAAAACTGGATGTGGTGATATTTATTCAACTCTGGAAAATTACTAAAAGCCATTGAGTTTTACAGTTAAATGGGTGAATTTTATAGTTTGTAAATTATGCCTCAGTAAAGCTGTTTTGCTTTTAGTGCTCCAGAGGATGGGAGGAGGGAGTGGGTGGGAATTAAATGAAACAAGATTGGCCATGATAATTGCTTAAGCTGGGTGATGGGTACATGGAGTTTATTAAGCTATTGTCTTTAATTTTGCATATGTTTGAGAATTTCCACAATAAAAAATAATTAAAAAGTGAGAGGCGGAGCTTGAAAGTTGAAAGTCATCAGGAACTGAGGCTTCTCTGGGGACCTGCAACTCTCACCATTTCTCTTTCTCATGTGTCACATTATCTCTCATGGTTTCTCTGCTCTCTTGCCCATGCCTAACGACCAACTGACCAAGCCTCTCAACATTCTGTAGCCCAACTCTCAGAGGGCATTGTCTGCATGGCCTGGCTGATTGCCAAGGCAACTCTTCAGCAAAGTCCTTGGTGCCAGCCTAGGTAGGGACCACTCTTGGGTCAGGTGTCCATTTCTGGTCCAAACAGCCCACACCAAAACCAAAAACCCACACACAATGATATGAGCCTAGTTCCCTGAGAAGGGGGCTGTGGAACCGGCTGTTTGGGCTAGAAGTGAAAGTTGAGTCCAGCAGACACTAGCATGTCCCATAAAGCCCCCATTCCTATCGCCCATAGAACATAACATGAACTGCTGCATTTCGGAAACTGGCTCTCCTGGATGTGGCTCCAGCAGTTGCATCTGAGACTCAGAGCGTGGCCTGCCAAATAAGAACGAACAAAAGTGATGGAATGTACCCCAGTCTAGCATCAGGTAGCAAAGGTTAAAGAACAAAGCAAACTCTTCTGAAGGGCCCGTGGACCTAAGCGTGGACTAAAGAAACTCAGGGAGCTCCCAGCAACCTAGAGTGTTCACTAATTCAGCAGGCCAGGCACCCCTTCTCAGCACCTTCACTCTGGTGACCAACTCTCAAAGTTTTCTCCCAAAAGTCCTTGGCCATAAAGATGATAAGAGAGGTCTAAGATGAAAGAAAAATAAAAACTGGGCAGCCAGACCCGTCTCTGCCTACTTGTGGTGGGGCAAGTAAGCAACGGTGAGTGGTTCATTAAGCAGCAGTTCACCCCTGTCGCCTCGGAAGTAGTTGATTATAAACATTTCCCTGCTTATTACCCCATGAGTGCACCTACAACCACCCACAGGAGCGGCATGTTGCCTCAGGCAAGGAAAGTGCTACATTTGAGCAAAGAGAACTATTCAGCCTCCAAGCCCCATTGGCTTGTCCCACTTGAATACACCACAGGAAAAATAGGACTCTCTCCTGCTACAGTTACACTCCAGCTGCCACTCCAGCTCTTTGGCTGGGCCAATGCTGAGAGTAAATTCATGATGCCAAGCAGATGCCCAGGGCTGACACAATTAATTCCAATTAGCTGACCCCTTTTTTCTCTGCCTCTTGGCTCCAAAGGAGCTTTTCTCTGATGGTACCAGTCTAGCCAAAGCTCTTTCATGAGCTTCATATCTTAAACAGTTACTCTCCACAATTGTTCACCATGGTGGGTGTGTAGAGCCAGCACTCAACCCAGCTCAGCCTTCAGAAAGGACGTTCTCCTTCAACATGGACCAAACCCAGGTACATTAAGGATGGATCTGCATACACCAAGCAACACCTCAGCGCCCTTTGCCCAGCTCCTTCTAATCTCCACTCTCTGGATCCCATCATCCCTCTCACATTTCCCCACAGCCCCAGGCACAGATGAGCAAGCTCTCCCAAAGGAAATCATGACATCTTCATCAAGAAATAAAATAGAGTGAGAGAGGTTCTCCCTAAGAACATTCCCCCTTCTCCACCATTTATTCTTCCTTAGGCTTGCTTCTTTTTCAGGTCACTGGCTTTCTAAGTCTATTCATTTCACCCATTAGTCCTTCACTCTCATTTAAACAGCCACTTTGCATCCAAACATACTTCCCTCTCAATTGAGCCTTTACCTTACTCTTTACTTAGCTGTTTTCTCATAGATTTTGGCTGGTATAATAGAAAGCAATGGATTCCCCTCCTCATTTGCCAACCACAGAAGCACACCCCAGCCATTCCACATCCACCAGCAAGCCTCTCACCAGAGAAAGCTTCTTAACTGAAGATGCTGTGAGCATCTACCCACTTGGCCCTCATTCCCTCTCCTTTTCATTGTTGGTAGGACTTAGCACAACTTCTCAGCTATAGAATTACTGTCCAAGGGGAAATGGCTCCTTCCAGATACAATCAAGGCTCTGGATCAATTCTGGTGGTTTGTTGATCACCCACACTGGTCCTAGTCCATGAAGTCAGAGCATAACCAGGTTGCAAGGGAGGACACTGAGCTTAGTACAGGCCAGGGGCCATCTTCTAGAGCAGGGGTTATTAACCAGAAGTCCCTAGACTCCAGAATCTATGGATCGCCTTCATAGGTCATGAACCCTCTACAACTGGGTTCGGATTGGTGTGTGTATACGTGGGTGTGGGTGTGTGTACATGCATTTTTTAGTGGACAGGATCCCTAGCTTTTATCAGCTTCTCAAAGGGGCCCCTGATCCAAAAAGAAAAAAAAAGTTAAGAATCACTGTTCTCAAAGAAACACTAGGCTTGGTCAGCAATGCTCCCCAGACCATTGTGGAAAAGATTAGAAAGTCAGAGTACAGGGCAGGGTCTGGTGGAACTGAGAATGGTATTTTAGGACCCTTTTCTCCAGAGCCAGACAGCCCAGTTCCAGCCACCAATCCATATCTAAATCTTCACTCCAGGGTTCAGATACTGGAGGGATCCAAAAATCCTGCCCAAGGCTCAATCTGAATCTAACTCTTTACTCATGGACAAGGGTGCATGTTAAAAAGGTGGTGATGCAACTGAATCATTGGGACCACATTTATATATCCCCGTCCTTCCTGTGTGTCAGTCCTGTCATTAAAAGGAGGAAACTGAGCCCAGAGAAGGGAAATGGCCTACCTACTATCATACAGGGAATTTATGATTGAGACAGGCTAGAAGCCAGATTCTCTGATACCACAGATTGCCACATAGCACACATTAGTTTCATTGGTCCTCTCCCTGCAACCTGGGACCCTATGGAAGATGAAGGCTTACCATTAGTGATAGACATTGAACAGGTCATTGTGAGTGAAGCCCTCTAAAATACTGATTCCAGAAATAACCAGGGCCAGCATCTCAGTGGGAGAGAGAAAGCCAAAGAAATCCACCACACATTTGTTTACTTCATTCTAATAAAGGGAACCCCGACCAAATGTGAGCATTAGTTATGAAAGAATTTGAAAAAGTTGAATAAGTCAATAACCACAGGAGGCCTGTAGATAGTTTAGAAAACATCTTATTGAAAATGCAGGGTAGTGTGTGCCAAGAATCCAAAATACCATAAACTTGGAAAGAACGATCTTCAAGCAACTAAGAAGCCATGTAAGAGAGAGAGAAGCAATGTGAAAAAAGCTCCTTCTCCAAATGGAAAGGCGGCTCAAGCAAAGGGAACAAAGACACTCCCCAAAAGTCGCAGCGCAGAGGCAAACTAAAAATCAGAGGGGACCCAGGGAACCGGAGAGGAACCAGGCAAGGTACCTGAAAGTCCAAGCCAAGAGCCTCTTGAGATATAATCTAGGAAGAATGCCAGCAAGATGATCAGTGGAGACAATTGACAGTGGGGATAACAGCCATGCTTGGGAGGCCAAGAAGTGAACAGATACCAAACAGGATATCACTGGGAAGTCTATTTCCAAGCTCTCACTGGAAGTGTCCAAGTCACCAGACAAGATACTGGCAAATGCTGTTGATGTCCAAGGCCTACAAAATAGCCTAAATGCACACCCTTCACTAGGACTCAAGGGTAAAGTGTCCCCATGAAACTAGGCCAGAAGGTGCAGCTTGTTCTTACCAAGGGCCCCCATGACAATGGCTGGCACATTGCCAATATGAGTTCCATTCATAAGGCAGAGTCCTAAAGAGATCCTGGGGCACAGGCTGGGAAACACACAATTTTTAAAATAAAGGATGAGTTCAATGACCATTTGGACGACAGTTTACACAAGATAAAGTCAAGCCTGACCAATCTATTAAAAATTTTTAAGCAGTTAAAACACACATGGATAAAAAGGAAATGTGAAAACGGAAGATTTTGACATAGTGCCAAATCACTATGGGATTGGGAGTATGGTTGTATCATGGATAAGCAATGGGCATAGGGACAGGAAACAGGGATAAACCTGCCTTTCTCTAAAGAGAGAAGTGTAGACACTATGGCCTCCCCACAAAGACAGATGGAGAGATATATCTTATTTGACTTACTCAAAAATTATGTGGAAGAAAGTCAGCCTAGTAAAAACTTCAGGTTTCCAGGCAACACCCAACCCTTCTGGGTAGTAAGATGTTAAGCTCTTTAGATTAAACTGCAGGAAGATGATGAGAGGCTGTGTGAGTAGGCCGAAAAGTAGCAGGTGAGTGTCAGTGTAGGCAAGTGCAACATAATGCACTGAGAAAAAGAATCCCATTAACCACTCAAAATAACACACCGAGCAATCAAGCCTCCTTTGTACAAATCCTCGGGACATCTGCATCCAAAGTGAAAGGGCCAATTCTGCTATTAGACCAATGGAGTGACAGAAGGTCACCCAGCTCCTCCTTTGAGAGAAGAGGATATCGAGGTCCAGGAACAGAGCCAGGACTAGAACCCAGGCAGGAGAACTTCACCAGGAGCACATCCACTGGACAAGAGTATTAGCCTTTAAGCATCAGCTGACAGATCAAGGGTCTTGGAAATAGTGTGGTGTCATAAAGGGACATGGGTTTTCAAGTCAGACACATTGAAATCCCAGCTCCATTTCTAGCTGTGTACAAATTAAGAAAGTTGCTTAATCTTTTGAGTCTCAGTTACCTCAACTGTAAGATGGGAATCACAACACACACTTTGCAGGGTTGTTATGAGGATTAGAGAGATTTCAAAAGTGATACAAAAGGATCTGAATAGACATTTCTCCAAGGAAGATATACAAATGGCAATACGCACATGAAAAGATGCTTAACATCATTAGTCTTTAGGGAAATGAAAATCAAAATCACGAGATACTACTTCACATGCACTAGTACAGCTATAATCAAAAAAATGGAAAATAAGTGTTAGCAAGGATGTGCAGACCCTGGAACGCCAATACACGCAGGTGGGCATGTAAAATGGTGCAGCTGTTGTGGAAAACAATTTGGCAGATCCTCAATAAGTTAAACAGAATCACCGTATGACCTAGCAATTCCACTCTTAGGCATATACTCAAAAGAATTGCAAACAGGTGTTCAAACAAAAACTTGCATACGAATGTTCATAGGAGCACTATTCACAATAGCCGAAAGGTAGAAACAGCTCAAATGTCCTTCAACTGATGAATAAATAAGCAAAAGGTGGTATATCCATACAATGAAATATTATTCAGTCAAAGGAAGGAATGAAGTACTGATACATATCACGACATGGATGAACCTTGAAAACACCATGCTAAATGAAAGAAGCCCATCACAAAAGACCACATATTATATCATTCCATTTATAGGACATGTCCAGAATAGGTAAATCTATAAAGACAAAAAGTAGATTAGTGATTGCTTAAGGCCGAGGGGTATGTATGGTAGGGAAGGGGGATAAGGGGCTGTTAGCTAGAGGGTATGGGGTTTCTTTTCGAGGTTGTGAAAATATTCTAAAATTGACTGTGGTGATGGTTGCACATATCTGTGAATATAGTAAAAATCAGTTGAATTGTACACTTTAAATGGGTGCATATGGATTAATCTCAATAAAGCCACATAAAAAATAAAAATAACGTGTTCTACAGTGATATGTTGGTAAATGTTTAACATCTGGCTCTCAGAGAAAAAAAGTCCTAATTTGTAGTGTTTGATGCCTTCTATGGTGAAAATACTCCCTTGACTGATCTCAAAGGACCAATGTGATGTCAGTGAATGCAGAGTTGGGAAGAGATGTGTAGCAACACATCATTTTAAGTATTCACACCATACAGATACAATGGACGTAAGTAACCTCAAGGTCACAAATAATAGTAAAAGGTGATAAAATAATTAGGAAGTGATGCGTTTTGAGTATTTATTGCCCGTGTTTTGAATGTAATTCATTTAACTGTTGGTTTAGATAATTTAAATTTTTTTTTTTTTTTTGTGGGGAAGACCAGCCCTGAGCTAACATCTGTTGCCAATCCTCCCCTTTTTGCTGAGGGAGACTGGCCCTGGGCTAACATCGTGCCCATCTTCCTCTACTTTATATGGGACGCCGCCACAGCATGGCTGACAGGCAGTGCGTCGGCGGGCGCCCGGGATCCGAACCTGCGAACCCCGGGCTGCCAAGCGCGGACCAAACCGCTGCGCCACCGGGCGGCCCCTAGATAATTTAATTTTTAATGAGTGCTTGCAAAATTCCTGTAAACTTAACAATCAGCTCTCACAAACTGGCACAGACTGTCTCCAGGTACTACGCTGTAACTACAGAACACCCTTTTTGAAGAATTTCACGTAAGCATCTTCTAGAAAAATGCCACCCTTTGTATTTCTCTGGGCAAAAACCTATACGGCCATCACAGTTTGGCTTGAAGAGGTTGATTTCCCCCCTCTAATACTGATATCTGAGCATGGCAGAAATATTTTTCTAAATGTGGAAACATAATCCCATTTTATGTAGACTCCATTTTGAGGCATTTTGGCAACATTGCTACAACCAACAAGCAACACTAACTGTTCAAGGAAGGCACCTGAGCACACTTGAATCACCTTTCTCTGGTCAACCCGCTAGCTCAAGGGCTCTCTTCTGATTCTTAACTGTCATCAAGCTCGGTGTACTATTTTATGAAGTCAAACTTCCAAACATCTCAATTCAATGACAAACAAAATATAAATTAGGCTTTGAAAACTCCACAGACCCTGACATTTAACACAGAGCCAAGGGAGGCTGAAGTGTTTGGTATTTTGAATATTCAATACCAATTAGTGATACGTCGGTTCTAACCACCCTCCACTCAAGGAATACGTGTTGTAGAAGGGGGTAGGCCACCCCGATGCTCCTGGCACCTGATACTGTACCAAAGTCACATTGTGAAACTCTTGAGCCTCTGGGCAAGTTGACTCAAAAAGAGTAAGCGTGGTTCCAAAGATGTGATGGTTTAAGTCTTTCCTGCACTGGAGGTGACAGTGAGCAAAGCAGCCACAGAGAATGGGCTCTGAAGTTATCCACATGCTCTTGGGGTGACTTTGAGCAAATTATTATCTTCTCTGAACCTCAGTTTTCTCATCCATAAAATAAGGAATATTAACAATACCCACCTCACATGATTGTTGGAGAATTAGATGAGATAAGGTGTATAAAGTTCATCAGCGATAAGTTTTTAAAAAGTGCTTAGGATAGGGAAGCAGAATAGTGTAGCAGCTAAGCATCCAGGCTGTAAAGTCAAAGGCAGTTCTAAATTCTAATTCTAGCCCTGCCTGTTCCTGAGTGACTGTGAGTAAGTCATGGCTCCTTTCTAAGCCAAGTTCCCCATCTACAAAATGAGGCATCTACCTCACAGCATTCATTAAATGAGCCGGTCAAGTGCTAGGTACACTGTAAATCCTCCGTAAATGGGAGCTGTTAGGCTGCCATGAGGGGGTGGACACAATTCTGCAAGCATTTGGGAAGAGCTCACATAGTGTTCCCGTCATAGAGGGAAGGTGGGGCAAGGACTCTGATTACTAAAACACAAGGGTGGACTGATGAGAGCCAAGACGGGGGTGCTGGGGGAACTGATGGTTCCCTCAGAGAAAGGCCAGTGTCCTAATGCTGGAGGTGGCAACCTACACACACAAACCATTGGCTTTTTTCCCCCAGGGGCTTATTTTTACTTACAATTTAGGTATAATATAGGTAGATTAAACTGCACATATCTGAAGAATACAATTTGATGAGTTGTGACGTAGGTATACACCACGAAGCATCACCACCAAGATAATGAACATTTGCATCATCTGCAAAAGATTCTTCATACCCCTTTTGTAATTCATTCTCCTTTCCTCTCTTCCCCCATCCCAAGGCAACCACCAATCTGCTTTATGTCACTTTAGATTAATTTGCTTTTCTGGAATTTTACGTAAAAAAAGAATCATACAGTATGTACTCCTTTTTGTGTGGTTTCTTTCACTCGGCATAATTATTTTGAGATTCATCCATGTTGTCCGTATATTAACAACTTGTTCTCTTTTTTAGCTGAATATGCCAATGTGTGAATATACCAGTCACCTGTTGATAGACATTACAGTTATTTCCAGTTTTTATCTATTACAAATAAAGGTGCTATAAATATTCATGTACATCTTTGCACAGGCAAATGCTTTTATTTCTTTTAGGAATAGAAAGGCTGGGTCATATGATAGGGGTATGTTTAACATTTTTTTAACCAGTCAAACCGTTTTCCAAAGTGGCTGTCCTATTTTATGTTCCAGAAGCAGTGTGTGAAAGTTATAGTTTCTCCAAATATCTTCGCCAAGTATATGGCAAGGATTTATGGAGAAACGATAAAGCATCATGATGTGCCTTTGTATGATTTTCTTCACGTTTCTTGTGCTTGAGTTTTGCTGAGGCTCTTGGATCTGTGGGTTTCTACTTTTTATTACACATGGAAAAGTTTTGGCCATTATTTTTTAAAATATTTCTCTCTCCCAAACTCCTACTAGGACTCCAATAACACATTTTTAGGCCACTTGAAGTTGCCCCACAGCTCACTGTTGCTCTGCTCATTTTGTGTATCTGTTTTCTCTGTTTTATTTTGGACAGTTTCTATTGCTATGTCTTCAAGTTCACTAAACTTTTCTTCTGCAGTGTCTAACATGCTAATAATGTCATCCATTATATTTTTTATCTCAGACACTATAGTCTTTATCTCTAGAAGTAAGATTTGAGTCTATTTTCTATCTTCTATGTCTCTCCTTAACATGCCCATGCTTTCCTCTACCTTCTTGAACATAAGAAGTATATTTTTTAAGCCATTTTAATGTCTTTGTCTATCAATTCTATCATCTGTGTCTGTTTCTATTTAAGGATTTTTCTTCTCATTATGGGTCATATTTTCCTGTTTTGCATGCCTTGTGATGTTTTATTGGATTTCAGACTTTGCAAATTTTACCTTGTTGGATGCTGGATATTTTTGTACTCCTTTAAATATTTTGGGGCCTTGCTCTGAGTTGTGGTAAAGATACTTGGAAACAGTTCAATCCTTTCAAAGCTTACTTTTAAGCTTTGCTATGTGGGACCAGAACAAACTTTAGAGTAAGGTTAATCTGGCTTCACTACTAAGGCAATCCTCTTCTGAGTACTCAGTCTAATGCCCTGTATATTATGAAGTTTCTTCTCTCTGGCTATGGGGAAACTGAGCTATTCCCAGCCTTGTGTGAAGCTCTGGAAATCACTCCACCTACTCCTTTTGAGCCATTCTTTCCCCAGCCTTGGGTAGTTTCCTCACATGCATGTGCTGATCAGTATTTAGTCAAAGATTTGAGGGGTACTTTTACAGATCTCTGGAGCTCTCTCTCTGGGAAACTCCTCCCTGGTACATTACCTTGTAAATTCTAGCCACCCTCACCTCCCTGAATTCTGAACTCTGCCTCTTCAATTTGGGCAGACTTCCAGGCCCAGCCTGAGTTCCCAGCTGGAAACTCCCTCTAGGTAGTAAACTGGGGCAATTATAGAGCTCACTTCATTTGTTTCTCTTCTTTTTTTTTCTTTCTTTTACAGTTTTATTGAGGCATAATCGACATATACCACTGTGTAAGTTTAAGGTATACAACGTATTGACTTGATACTTTATATATTGCAAAATGATTACCACCATAGCATTAGCTAACACCTCCATCACGTCACATATTTACCGTTTCTTTTTTGTGGTAAGAACATTTAGGATCTACTCTCTTAGCACCTTTCAAGTATATAATATGGTATTATTAACTATAATCACCATGCTGTACATTAGATCCCAGAACTTATTCATCTTATAACTGGAAGTTTGTACCCTTTGACCAACATCTCCTCATTTCCCCCACCCCCAGGCCCTGGTAATCACCATTCCACTCTCTGTTTCTATGAGTTCAGCTTTTTTAGATTCCACATAAGGGAGATCATACTGTATTTGTGTTTCTCTGTCTGACATCTCACATAGCATAACGTCCTCAAGGTCCATCTATATTGCTGCAAATGGCAGGATTTCTTTCCTTCTTATGGCTGAATAATATTCTATTGTATATATGTACATCATCTTTACCCATTCATCCATTGATGGAGACTTGGGTTTCCATATCTTGGCTATTGTGAACAATGCTGCAATGAACATGAGAGTGAAGATATCTTTCCGAGATCCTGTTTTCATTTCCTTTGGATGTATACCCAGAAGTGGGACTGCTGGACAGAGAAATCTTTCATCTCCTTGTTGGGTCAGGGTGCTTTGCCTGGTTGTGCCACATGCTCTGTAGACAAAGTTTCAGTGACCACCTTCCTGCTCTCAGACCTATTCTTTACTCCTACCTTCTGTGGTACCTGTTACATTCTAAGGTTTGAACCTCTCAGGTGAATTAGCTCAATTCTAGATGTACCCTCCACTGCAGAAACTTAAGTTAAAACATTCACATTCTGATAGGTTAGTTACCACCCCTCTACCCACTTTCCATTTTCCAAAAGATATTTCCACTAAAATACATCATCTACTATTGTATCTTTGCTCTCTCTTTTTCTAAAAAGATTATTTTATTGAGGTCATATTGGCTTATAACATTGTGTAAATTTCAGGTGTACATTCTTTTCAAATACCATGTCTACTTAGGCAAGGGAAACAAAAGAAAAAATAAACAAATGGGACTACATCAGACTAAAAAGCTTCTGCAAGGCAAAGGAAACCATGAACAAAATGAAAAGACAACCCACCAACTGGGAGAAAATATTTGCAAATCATACATCTGACAAAGGGTTAATTTCCCAAATATATAAAGAATTCATACAACTCAACAAGAACAAAAAAACAACCCGATCAAAAAATGAGCAGAGGATATAAACAGACATTTTTCCAAAGACGATATACAGACGGCCAACAGGCACATGAAAAGCCATCCAACATCACTAATTATTAGGGAAATGCAAATCAAAACTACAATGAGATATCGCCTTACACCCATCAGAATGGCTATAAGTGACAAGACAAGAAATAACAAGTGCTGGAGAGGATGTGGAGAAAAGGGAACCCTCATACACTGCTGGTGGGAATGTAAACTGGTGCAGCCACTATGGAAAACAGTATGGAGATTCCTCAAAAAATTAAAAATAGAAATACCATACGATCCAGCTTTCCTACTACCGGGTATTTATCCAAAGAACATGAAATCAACAATTCAAAGAGATTTTTGCATCCCTATGCTCATCGCAGCATTATTCACAACAGCCAAGACATGGAAGCAACCCTAGTACCTATCAACGGATGAATGGATAAAGAAGATGTGATATATATATGGAATACTACTCAGCCATAAAAAAGACAAAATCATGCCATTTGCGACAACATGGATGAACCTTGAGGGTATTATGCTACGTGAAATAAGTCAGACAGAAAAAGACCAACACCATACAATTTCACTCACAGGTGGAAGATAAACACATGGATTAGGAGAACAGATTAGTGGTTACCAGAGGGGAAGGTGGTGGGGTGAGGGTGAATTAATACAACTGAGATCAGAGAGGGGAGGGGAATCTTCTCAAAGTCACACAGTAAGTCAGCCACAGAATTAGGACTAGAATCAGGTCTCCTGCTCTTCATTTTTAATCCATCCAGTTATTTTTTGCTAATTTTCTCTTCTAAACCATTTTATGTGGATAGACATAGCTTTGAAATCCAGACATTCTGTCGTGCCCAAGCCCACATAGTGAGCAATATTAGTTCACACCAAGACGGTACTTAATTTCGTTTGAATTTTGCAAACACAAACCCTAGGGTTGACCTAAAGTGAATACCAGAGCAGCTCATAACACTGAAAAACTTAAAACACCCCCTGGGTAGGCACTCCAGAACAGAACCATATATTTTTCCCCATTGACTGATTATGAACTCACTAAGCAGGAAGGAGTGTGACTTAGAATTTAGATTGACTAATTTAGTCATTTCACCACCTATGGGAACCATGTATCCTACAAAAAGAAGCCATTATCACTGCATCTGCATTTGTATTCTCACAATTCTAGTAATTCACCTGGATTCAAAACTGTTTTCTGGGCTGGGTCTCCGGGAGCCTTTCTGTCTTGCCTCTTGACCCTTTCAAGAAGCAGCCTAGGAAATGCCCCTGTGTTGGAGTCAGATAGAACAGGTTTTACCTCTCAACACTTACTTGCTGCATGACCTCGGGTAAATTACTTAACCTCTCTGTAAGGACAGGGATGGTACTGTCATACATTGATTCTAAAGCACATGGGTTTTTTTTTTCCACATTTTAGCATCTTTGAAACCAAGATGTATATTGCTACCAGTGGTGTCATGGTTAAATTTGCAGGGGTTTTTTTCTTAACAGTATATGATGTCTTGGATTCTAAAAATATTGTCTTAATCTCTAATTTGCAGAGTTTCCTCAAGGATTAAATAGGATAAAGCAAGCATAGGGGTTGGCACATGGTAGGCACTCAAGGACTCTGGCACCCCCATTGTTACTAGAACCAATACCTGGCTGGGTCATGGGACTCTGACTTCCCTCACCTGGCAGTTGGTACATCCATCTGGGCAGTCTGATGAAGTGAACAAGTCTGGGAAGACCAGACTGGCACTCTGCTGGCTGGTGTTGCAGCTTGTGGTTGTCAGGCCCTAGAGCCCTTTCTAGTAGCCTCTTGCCCTCCAGCCCTGCCCCATTAATATCATTAGCCCGATCTTACCTCTGCTGCTACAGAATTACAAAGGTAAGGAAATGGATTAGGTAATTTCTTGCACCATCATTCCAAACTCTTCCTGTCTCATCCCAAAGAACCTTTCCAGAATCCAACAAGGCTTGTCAGTTGAAGGGCTCTTTCAAGGCCATCAGAATCAGAGTCTGCAGGGCCTGAAGCCAAATCCACATTCCCCAAGGCCCCCCACATACCTCTAGTTGGGATGCTGATACTTGCATGCCTTTGAAATTCAAGGACACCAACTCTGCTCATGCCTGGAGGGAAAAAGAGGAAACAGACACCTGAGGATGAACAAACCTCAAACATCCCCTTGTAGAGAAAAGTGGCTTGCATTTCTTCCCCAGAGCTCCTTGGCTTTCTTACTGTCTCCTGCAGGCAGACTGGCCTCAGATGCAGAGGCCTCATCCCACTCAGGCTCTTCCACTCCCCATCATCGCCCTTACTGCCCAGGAGTGCAGCTGCAGACTCCATGAGCCCGCCTCTCTGAGGTACCCACATTTTACACGTGCCTCGGTTTCCTCCCTGTCCCCTGCTGGATTACAGCAGTCCAGGGAACTGTCAGTGCCACAGTGAAAAGGAGGAAAGGGCAGGATGGACTGGACTGGTCTTTGCCTCTGGCCACTTCTCACAGCTTGACTGCCTCCCAAGTGATTCTAAAATATTGAGTCTGAACTGCTGCTTAATAGTGCATGCCACCCAGGATTCTGCACCATGGCCAGCATGAGACTAGGAATTAATAACTGTGAGCGATTATCATGGAAGCTGTCTCCAGGAAAAATGACCAGGTTTATACCATTCAACCTTGGGAAGATAAAATCAGGCCTAGCAAAAAAAAAAAAAAAAAAGATGTACAGCAAATGTAGGACTTGAAATCCAAGGAGCACCCTGAAGCCTGATTATACACCTGCCTTGTCTCTGTCTGGGAAGCATGGGGTGTAGTGGGGATCGGGGGAGGCCATCTCCTTCCAGCCCATCAACCAACTCAGAATCTTGTGCTCATCCTAGACCCTCCCCAACACCTCCTTGCCCTCATCCCACTGTCAATTTTGCCTCTCTGTGGGTCTCTGCTCGGGGCCCTCTGTGCGACCTGTCAAGACCCTCTTCGTCTCCTGCCTCAGCCTCCTTTCTGCTCTTTCTCCATTCAACAGCTCAACCACCCCCACCCCAGCCCTGCTTCTAGATGCCCCTGGAAAAACAGAAAGCTCATCATATCGCCTTGCATAAAAACCATCGATGAACAATAATGGCAAAATATGTATCATTGTTAAGGTTGGATGGTGGGAAGATGGGGGTTTATTTTATCATTCTCACTACATCTGTGCATGTTTGAAATTGTTCATAATAAAATGAATCCTCAACGACCCTCCAGGGATCTCAGGATAAAGTCCAAAGTCCCCAGACTGGCATTCAAGGCCCATCAGGACCTACCCCCTATCCCATTTTTCCAGCTCACCTGCTGGCAGTCACTGTGCTGCAGCCTGTCTTTGGCACCCAGCACCTCCTTCTTGCAGAACACGGTTCCCCTTCTACACTGCCTGGAAAATGTTCCCTCATCCATTGGAAACCAGATGCAAATGACCCCTGGTCTGGGACACCTTCCTACACACGAATCTCCCTTCTTGGGGGGGGGGGTGCCTTATGCCCTGGTGTCTGCCCAGGCGTGATACAGAGCAAACACCCAATATGCGTTTGGGAGAGACCAGAAAGTCTTGGTAAATGGAGCAGGTGCAACTTTTACTTGAACTTGGGCAAGTAAGGTAATCTTTCTTTGCTTCTGCTTCTGTCTCTATAAAATGAAGATAATAACAGTACTGGTCTCACAAGGCTGGGGTGAGGATTCGGACGTATTCCCTGGGTAAACAGCTTAACATAGTACCTGGCGGCGGGAGCGGGGCGGGGGGGGGGGTTACTGACCTACAGACAGACAGACTTCAATCATATAATACAGTGGTTAGTTAAGTGGCTTGTCTTAGATGAAATGCTCCCAAAACCTACAGGAAGGGAACTGCCGTTTAGCTCTTGCTGGGAGCTAGAGAAAATTGTGAAAAATCAGTGACATCAAAGTCACAATTCCTCAATCGGGCCCAGGGGCGGTTCATACTTTAGGGGGTGGGGGTAGGGGGTCTTCAAAGGTTGAGACCCGAGGCCCGGGCCCAGGTTTCTCCTCTTTGCAAGAACTGTGCATATCTGTGACGGGGACCTGGCCCAAAATCCGGGGGCTAGGAATGCGGTCCCCGGTGTGTGAGGTCTCGGTGAGCTCGGACCGCCTGGGGAGCGGACGCCCTGTGACAAAATCTGAGTGGGGTCGTAGCAGTGCCCCCCACGCGCCAGCCCCGCTCCTCCGGGTGCCCGCGGCCTCGTGCGTCACCGGCGCGGGCGGGGGCCAAGGGGAGGGGGGCGCCGCAAGGTGAGAGCACCGCGCTGCCTTAAGACGCCGCGCGCCCCCGCCGCCGCTCAGAGCTCGCAGCGCGGCGCGCCGGCCAGACGTGCGGGCACAGACGCCGCGCCCCGCGCCCCGCTCCCGCCGCTCCCGCCGCCCGGCGCCAGCTCACGGCCGCCGGCGCCCCGGGAGGCAGGCCGGACGAGCGCGGCGAGGCCCGAGGGACCGGCACGCAGCTCCCGCGGCACCACGCCTCCCACGGCAACAGGTAAGCGGCCCGGCACTGCGCCCAACCGGACCCCGCGCTCGGGCGCCCGGGACGCCCCGTCCGCCGCGGCCCGACGGCTGCCACGCTGCCCCTCGCGGAGGCCGGCGGCGTGGCCCCTTCTCGCCTTCCGTCGGCCACCCTCTCGCGCTCGCGTTTTCCCTCGCACTTTTTCTCGCGCGTTCTTCCCCCCCGCCCTCAATTCTCTCGTTGTTTCCTCGTCCTTGCTCTCATTCTCTGCTTCTCATCCCCTTTTCTTATTCTTTTTCAATTTTTCTATCTCCGTCTCTCCCTCCCAGTCTCTCTCCCTCTCATTCTCTTTCTATCTCTCTCATTCTCTCACTGCGTTTCTCATTTGCTCATTCATTGTCCCTATATCTCTTCTTCTCTGTCATTTTCTCTCTATCTCTCAGTGTGGCTCTCATTCTGTCTCTCTCATTCTCTGTCTCTGTCTCTCAGTTTTTCTCTCATTCTCTTTCTCTGCCTCTCAATCTCTCTCACTCTGTCTCTCTCAGACTCTCCCCAGCACCCCTGCCTCCTCTCCCCCTCTCCCCGAGCTCACCCATCCCTACACCTGCCGCCGCCGATACCGAGTGGGCTGGAGAATGCATGGAGGATGCCGAATTTGGGAGGGGGGCTCGCAATACACATCTTTCCTGCATCCAGCCACGGCTGTGCTGCAGAGAAACTAGATTTATCCACTAGAGCCCGCCGTGGCCAAGGCGGCAGCTGGTTTCCATGGCAAAATCAAGTTGACAGAGAGATAGAGATCGGAGACAGAGATCCAGCCAGAGAAAAACCGAGGTGAGGGGTCATCGGAGAAAGATGGAGAGAGACAGAGATGCACACATACTGAAACATACAAAGAAACTGTTTAGCAAGAGTCCTGGGGAGGGAGAGACAGAAAAACCGACGGAGAGGGAGAGAAACCGACTTGCTACGTGCACGTGCTAGAGAGATAGCCTGAGCAACGGAGAGACAGAGATAGTCAGGAGAGACAGGCAGTAGGTCTTCAGAGACCAACGGAGAGAGACAGGCAGACAGCGATAAAGAGAGAACTATGCACGGGGAGACAGAAACTGCAGGAGGAGACAGAGAGAGACACAGATATGAGAGGATCCGAGAAGGAGCAAGTGCAACAAGAGACAGAAGGAGACTTGTAGAGAGGGAACTCAAGGGAGACGTGGAAACAAGAGAGTTGGAGAGACACGGAGACTGACAGAGACACACATACAGTGAGTGATACTGAACAGGTGCACTAGGACCCACAGAGACTGTCAGGGAAATAGACTGAGAGAGAAATGGAGAGACGAGGCAGCATCAGGGAAAGACGGAGTAGAGCACGCACTAGCGAGCGACAAGTGACAGGCAGAGACAGAGAGAGACGAGAGCGCATCAGAAGGAGACAGAGGGAGAGACAGGGACAAGATCGGGAGAAAGACGCAGAGAGACACGCACACACAGCTACAGAGGAAGTGCGCTAGCAAAAGAGACACAGAGAGAGAGAGACTGAGACAGAGAAACCGACCGAGTGGGAGGGGGAGACGGGAGTAACAGAGAAAGGGAAGAGAGAGGAGAAAGACAGACTGAGACCGACAGACAGCGTGCACGTGCTAGCAAGAGACTGAGAAATAGAGACAGGCGACAGAGCGAGAGACAGGGGTGAGAGAGTGAGAGAAAAACGGTGAGACACATACACCCCCCAAGAGATACCAAAAAAGTGCGCTAGTGAGAGACTCCGGAAAGAAACAGACAAATCGACAAACGTAAACAGGCAGCAACAGAGCGCGCGCGCATGCGCTAGCGGGAGAGACTGCTGGAGAGAGAGCTGGAGAGACCAAAACTCCGCGACCCAGAGACAGTGTGCGGGACACGCGGAGAGTGCGCGCACGCGCCAGCGGGAGAGACAGATGGGAGGGGCTGAGAGACCCTGAGAGAGGCAGAGAGACCCAGAGAGTAAGAGAAGGGTTCAGAGATATTGCCCGGACGCGGACCGGGGCCGCGCGGGGGCGGGGGGGCGCCGGGAGAGGGTCCTGCAGAGCCTCTGCCCGGCGTGAAAGCGCCCCCCCCCCACCTTCGGCAGGGTGACTAATCCGGCCCGCGTGTTTCTTTCATCCCCAGCATAGGCAGTGAGTGCGGTCAGTGCGCCCCTTCGCCGCCCGCTGGTGCCGGCTCAGAGCCTGCACCCGGTCTCACGCCCGCCTGCCATCTCCATGACGACCGCCTGCACCAACAGCACGCGCGAAAGCAACAGTAGCCACACGTGCATGCCCTTCTCCAAAATGCCCATCAGCCTGGCCCACGGCATCATCCGCTCCAGCGTGCTGCTCATCTTCCTCACCGCCTCATTCGTCGGCAACATAGTGCTGGCGCTCGTGTTGCAGCGCAAGCCGCAGCTGCTGCAGGTGACCAATCGCTTCATCTTTAACCTCCTCGTCACTGACCTGCTGCAGATTTCGCTCGTGGCCCCATGGGTGGTGGCCACCTCCGTGCCTCTCTTCTGGCCCCTCAACAGCCACTTCTGCACTGCCCTGGTTAGCCTCACTCACCTGTTCGCCTTCGCCAGTGTCAACACCATTGTCGTGGTGTCAGTGGATCGCTACCTGTCCATCATCCACCCTCTCTCCTACCCGACCAAGATGACCCCGCGCCGGGGCTACATGCTCCTGTATGGCACCTGGATCGTGGCCATCCTGCAGAGCACACCCCCCCTCTATGGCTGGGGCCAGGCTGCTTTTGACGAGCGCAATGCCCTCTGCTCCATGATCTGGGGGGCCAGCCCCAGCTATACCATTCTCAGTGTAGTGTCCTTCATCATCATTCCACTGTTTGTCATGATTGCCTGCTACTCTGTGGTGTTCGGTGCAGCCCGGCGGCAGCATGCTCTCCTGTACAACGTCAAGAGCCACAGCTTGGAGGTTAGAGCCAAGGACCGTGTGGAGAATGAGAACGAACAGGCAGAGGAGAAGAAAGATGAGTTCCATGGCCAGGATGAAGGTGAGGTCAATGCCAAAGGGGGCAGCGTCGAGGCAGAAGAGGGTGGCATGGAAGGCAAGGATGGCAGCCTGAAGGCCAAGAAAGGGAGCGTGGAGGCCAAGGGCAGCAAGGAGGTGAGAGAAAGCAGCTTGGTGGCCAGCGAAGGCAGCATGGAGACTAAGGAAGGTGGCACCGGAAGTGAGAGCACCATGAAGGCAGACAGGGGCCGCAGAGAGGTCAACCAGTGCAACATTGACTTGGGTGAAGATGACATGGAGTTTGGTGAGGATGACATCCATTTCAGTGAGGATGACATCGAGGCAGTGAACATCCCAGAAAGTCTCCCACCCAGTCGTCGCAACAGCAACAGCGACCCTCCTGTGCCCAGGTGCTACCGGTGCAAAGCTGCTAAAGTGATCTTCCTCATCATTTTCTCCTACGTGCTGTCCCTGGGGCCCTACTGCTTTCTAGCGGTCCTGGCTGTGTGGGTAGATGTCCAAACCAAGGTACCCCAGTGGGTGATCACCATAATAATCTGGCTTTTCTTCCTGCAGTGCTGCATTCACCCCTACATCTATGGCTACATGCACAAGACCATCAAGAAGGAAATCCAGGATATGCTGAAGAAGTTCTTCTGCAAGGAAAAGCCCCCAAAAGAAGACAGCCACCCAGACCTGCCCGGAACCGAGGCCGGCACAGAGGGTGGGACCGAAGGCAAGACCGTCCCTTCTCATGATTCTGCCACTTCGCCTTGAAGTTAAGGCAAACCTTGAACTGTCCACAATACAGAAAACAGGAGCAGCTTTCTTTCAAATGGACCACCCACAATCCCATAAATGCTAACCCATACCATTCCAGGCAAAGGTGTTGCACACATTCTTCTCACCACAAGGTAGATAAATATATGGAAGAGGTAGGAACTGGAGTCTTCCCTTAAAATTGTGCCCCTCAAAGCACCAACTTGAGGATTCTGACTGAAATTCCCCCCCCCCCAAATTATTAGGCTCCAAATTTCTTAAAGCAACAAGGGCTATCCATTTGGATCTGTACTTGGTATTCTCTCTGTCTCTCCAGAGCTACAGCGTGTCAGCTTTCGCTCTGGGGAAAAAGGAAGATGATGCCTGTGAATGTAAGGACTTTTTGGCCCTCAGGTTAAGAGCTTATGGGCAAGGGCTACAGCCTATGTTCAACTGAAAGAAAAGCAGCGGACCAAATCATTTATGGAGCCCAAGAAGCAGAACCTGACTGACTGGTCAACGTATGAGCCAAATTCTAAACTGAAGAGAACCACAATCTGGTGCAAAGACTATTTATGGAAACTAAGACAAAGGTTATCATGTAGTTAAAATACCAAGGTTTCTAGATCCTCTAAAGGGATCCAGAAAAGTGGAAAAGCTTAATAGGGCATGTTTGAAATGGGAAGCTAGTCCAAGGGAGAAGATAGAGAAATAACACACATCCATGGGGCTAAACAGTTGGCTTTTTTCTATAAAACCCTGGGTTTGTGCATGGGCTGGGACCAAGGTCATTCCATGCAAATGGAAAATTGTCAATTGACACTAAACTATTTTCTGTCTTCTGTTTGAATAATAGACAGAAATCATGACAATATTTTACAATTTTCCCTTTGTGATTGAATTGGAATGCTCATAAGAATCCTCCAGATCTCCTCTGCCAGTCACTTGTGTGTGTGTGTGTGTGGTTTCTTTGTCTAAATAGAACTTTTTGGTCAAACAGTATTTCCAGAAAAGAGAAATTCAGCTAGGAGTGGCCAAAGTGCTACACAACTCACACTGCCAATCAAGAGTGATGTGCCCATGAGAAATCTCTTCTGTGTCCATGAGATTATAGACAAGAAATGTGCTCTCCACATGGGGAACACGTAAGGCAGGATAGACATCTTTCTTACTCCAGGCACACTCATGTGTCTTTTCCACCTGTGGCTCTCTAAAGCCTTTCAGCTCTCTGCAGATGTGGGAGGGAAATATAAGAGTCAGAAATAACAGAGAGAATGGTTTCTCAGTATTGGGGAAGCACCTGACCCATTCCAAACAATTCTAAAATCAAAGCGTTCAGGTCAGACATATCCTAATTATTGCTGTTGAAATATATCACTTTGGGAAAACCTTTGCAATATCTAAATTATCCCTAGGGTCAATACAGAAAAAGAGTTTTCAAATCCCAAATGCTGAAATCACTTTGGGTAGGGATATACCTGTGTATTTCTGAGGGCACAGACCATATCAACATGACCAAATAACATGGAACCGAAAAATGGTCAAGACAGCATTTTTGACCCTCCTGAATATCAAATTAAAGCAACTTTATGGCCAGTCAACTGTTCATGCAGAAAGCCAATGTCACTATGTGCGGAGGGAGTATTTGGTTGAAAATGGTTAATCGGGTGGTTGTATATAAAGATGGCCATATTCAGAGTTTAGCCTCAGTCTTGTGTGATTACCATGTCTATATTAGAACTCAAATTTCATTCATATAAATGCCCAGCTCATTTATATTTTCTTTATCTCTTCCTCCTCACAGATTCCAACATGAGCTTCTCAAGGGGGAGAGGTAAACAGCAGTGTATTTGGGCTGTGAATAAGTCTGTGTGGGAATTTGGGATTGCCATGTTCAGAATTTAAGGAAAGGAGAGGGGATAGGCCCAGATAATATTGAGCTGACCTGTCAACTGGATACATTCATGAAAATCTTATTAATTCCAAACCCATTAATTTGGAACTTGTGGTAATTCAGACAAGACGTGGGGGCTGAAGTTTACCCTTGCACTATCATTTATTTTTCTACCAAAATGTATAGAGTGAATTAATAGTCATAAATTTATTATGCCAATTTATTGCCAAACTCTTGTATTAACCTGTCCCCAAAGGTTATCCAGGTGAAGAAATGGCTTGTGTGACCAATCCTCTCATGGGGGGAGGGGTATTGCCTTGAAGGTCTGTCACAGTCGAAGGAGTTCGAGGTAGCTGTAACCTGTCTTTTGAGTAGAAACGCTTACTAGGGTAGGAAACAGGATTTCAAATATAAGTGTCTCTAAATATTTTGTTGAAACTGAACTTCTTGTTTTATTTTTAAAGCTCAACCCCTTCAAAGTGTATCAGAGAAAATTGTTTGCCAAAATCCCAAATCAAAATGGAACCAGAACCTGTACGAGTGTGGTAAGTTCATTTAACAGCACACACAGCATTCTCCAGGGCACCAAGACTCACCGAATTCCTTTTTAAAGTTCCTCTTTTCCCCGTTTTAGTCATTGTCCATTCTTATGGCAAATTGGATTTTTCAAAGGTTAAAACCTTTTGAAAATAGGAGACTGGAGAAGAGGACCTTTGAATTAAGAGCATTCTGCTTTGCTGACATTTTCTTCTTACTGAACAATAGGGCCTCCAGTTAGCTTGGAGATAGCAACTGCTTCAAATTTTGTGCTATTTTGAATAAAACACTATCAACTTAATGAGATTTTACTGCACATACTGTTTTGTCATTTGAAAATCTGAAAGCACACAAAAAAGTCATCATTAGCCTCACAGATCCTCATGTGCAATAGCTTTCCCTAAATGTTTTTAAAGGATATATTCTTTTGCCAAGGCCACTTCATATGTGCAGTAAAAATCCCATTAAAGTACAGGGGCCAGGCAAACCAGACTTTGAAATGATGTGATTTCCAATTTAATGATTTCCTTAAGAATAATAGAGCATCTAGTTTGCCAAGGAGTCGCAGGTGCTTTGACTAACACACCAATTTCAACAAGCTCGGGAAGGCAGTAATAAAGGAGCAAGCCGAGGGCTTCTATGACTTCTATGATGCGAGGGTCCATCTCCTCTATGGCACCACAAATACCAGCTGCTGGGAAGTCCTCTGCACTTCTGGCTCCCTGCCTACCTCTTGCCATCGTGCCCACTGCCTTCACCTGCCTCACTCCCCCTCCCCCTGCTGTGCTGGCCCGTCAGGAATACCATGTGCTTGCAGCTCTGTGTGCTCACTCACTCCCATTCATCGCCTCCAGACCCAGAGCTGACAGATTTGCAGGGCCCCGGGGCCCATGGAAGCGGGAAAGGAGGAAAATGAACAATAGGAGTGACCAGCAATTAAAGGTACTTTTCTGTCTCCTCCCCAACTCCAATCCAATTTAGAGATAACGAGATACCTACTTCACATTCAACAGGTAAGGAAAAGTGCCATTCTATAATTTAGGAGGAGGTAGGCACCTCATTTCTTACCGAAAAGCACCCAATACAACACATTTTGGGGGGCACAGTCAATCTGTAGATACTATCCAGTTATTTCAGCAAAAACACAAAAAATCTTTTACCTATAAAATTATAAGGTGCCTAACATTGCCTTATTTTATACGTAATTAGCCAATTAAGCTAGGTAAAGTTATTTCAAAAGATTTTTTCGTACTACCTGAAGAATAATTTACAAGGTTAAACTATGCTTTCTTTCTTAGACTTTGCCAAAATGTTCTTAAAAATGTCCAAAATACACCATTTGGAAGAGAAGAATTATGCATCATCTGGTAATTTGAACTCTCCAAGATAAAACCCTCAGAGGTTCTTGGGATGAAACAGAGAGTAACAATTTAAACTACTGGACTGTATTTTTCTCTCATAACTGCCCTTCCGCATATTTTGAGAAAAAAAAGAAGTGTTTTCCCCTCATAACGTCTTTTTTGTTGTATTTCTCTTTAAGACAAACCCCTTACTGTCAGGAGAGGCTTCTCTAAGCAAAATGTCTTTTCCTTTGAGAACAGACAAAAGATTAAAGGAACAGTTGGCTGTGAGCCAGTTACCAAGATAAGGAGAGAAAATCTGGTCAGTTAACCCTCTCCCTCCTTATCTCTGTCTCTCTCATTTTCTATGGGCCAGGCAGGTGTTCTTGGCCCCCTCGAAGCCCCTCCAAGCTTAGGCACAAGGAGACAGAAGCAGTGAGCTGCAAACAGCAGACCATAGCCTAAAACTCAAAAAGAAGAGAAACCCTTGTCATATTCTTTCCAGTTACTTGCAAACAATCTCTTTCTCTATGGCAAAGGCCCAGCTTGCTTACAGCAGTCTTTTGCTAAAAGCAGCAAGACTGGCTGAAGGAAGAAATAGGAAAGCTAAAATCCACAGAACTTGGCCACTGATTACCAGGTCACTGGCAAGTTCACTGCTCTTTGGTAAGTAGAATAAGAATTCTCAAGGTAAATGAAGGTTGCCAATAGGAGTCGAAGGTTCCCATCACTGCCTCTCAAAGCTTTCATATCTCAAAGTACACACACCAAGGGGAAACCACAGTAACTTGTACACTCACAAGAGGTTTGCTATGTCTGAGGATTCATTGCTGGATCTCTCATTTTAAAATATAGACAAAAACAAGATTGGTTTTAGTTTGGTGCTTCAACGTTGAGTGGATTTCCCCCCTTCTTCATCTGTGGTACAACTTTAATGTTAAAAATTTGGTGTTTTTGTCTTTTCAGTGGTGTGTTCCTTTCTGTAGTAATTCTCCTAAATGTAAGCTATAACTGTATATAAAATATGCGTTCTTGGAGATAAGGTGCTAGATATTAGATTGTCTGTGTTCGTAGATAGTGTCATCCTCAAAAATTGGTAGTAATACATGTAAAATTAGTTAGTAAAATGCATGCAGAATTCTACATGTGACCCACACCTTGGTCACTTTCTGAAGTAGAACATAGTACATTTGTTTTTTAAATTTTATTTTTAAAGCGTAAACTACAGAATGCATAAGATGGCTCCAAGGTGGGATGGCGGGAAGTGGTGCCTTTCATTCCTTAAATCCCTGGTACAATATATGACAGGTGAGAACTTATTCTGGTACAATTGGTCATTAATGTGAACTAGTCATCTTGGCTGAAGTCCTCGCTGGCAGTTCTCCGCAACATGTTTGACACTGGTGTGCCTGTTTTCCATTAGTTGTATGTGCAGAATGCGAAATCAAAAAAGAAAATGCTTTCCCCCTTAAAGTGCAAAGACCCCAGGATAAGCTATTGGAGTCTTCTTAGCAGGATGAGAGCATACCGTACTCTCAAGACCCATCCAAGAGCAGTACCAAAAACTGAAAAAGAGGCTGCTCTGGTTTTTTTCTTTGATTGGTTGCCTGAGAGAGAAGATAGAGCACGGATGGATAAATAGATAAAGAGGTAGTGGGACCCCTCCAGTGGTCACAGCTAAGGTGTTTGAAAATTACAATCGTATATCAACAGCATTTGCATCAGACAAGAAAAGAGAACTACAATAGTTTATTAGATTTTAAGAACAAAAATATTAAAACTAGAAAACTATATTATATATATACACACTCATTGAATAATTTCTAAAACTGCCTTTAATACCAAATTTTATGTGCTGCTTTAAGACTGAAAACAATTGAAAAATGCATTCAGTCAATAAACAGTTCTCTTTAATATTTAAAATTTTGAATTTGAAATTTTCCTTTTCCTTTTAAAAAAGCATTTGTAATTTAAAAGTGCCTTTTCAAAGGACTGCCAAACTACAATCCTGGAGCCAAGTTCCCATTGGCACAACTTACCTTCAGGTGCACAAAAGGGGTGGGCTTTATCCTCCTCCCCACCCCAGCAAGAAGAGAAACCCCTTCACACCCCAATCAAATTCATAAATCAATACTGTTACACGGGTCAGTAGCCTCGAAGACTCTGCCCAAGGACAAGTTTTCGTATATTAGTTGGCTTTAATTGGGTCCTTTCTAAAATGGTTACAATGCGTTTTTTGCTGGACAGGAATAACGGACTCCTGCTTCGGGAATGCAGACAGATTAATGTTTGTGGCTTAACTAAATATTATTAAGTAATGTTTGTGTTTCTTAAATAGGTGCTGTTAATCTGTCCTTGGTATATTCTTCTTAAATATGCTAAATAAAGTCTAATTTTAATGTGTGTATCTGGTTACTATGCCGAGCTCCGGGGAAAACAATGAGGGAGTCACATAACTAGGTCTCCATCCCTCCTCTTTTGCTTGAATGGAGGAGACGGGATAAAGTAACTGTGTTATGTGGTGGAATGAAATACATGGCCTTCAACATTTCACACTGTGCTATTCCAATATAAGGACTATGCAGTGGGGTGGCAGAGTCATCCTCATGGCTTGCTGGAAGAGGGGCATTTGACTAGTCCTCTATGAATGAAAAGGATTTCAAAGTGAGAGTGGGGTGGGCAGAGTGGGGAAATGGGGCCAGATGGTTTGTGGGGCTCCCAAAAGCCAGTCTTTATTCTCAAGGCAATGAGGTTTGAGCGGGGGAGGGGGGCGGCGAGCCTTTGTTTTTGGGAAACAGTATCGGCCCAGGACCTGGGTCACCCCCACTGGGCTCCTGCCCCTGCCGCCCTGCTACTCAGGAGCAGGACACCTCCCTCAGCACAATTCAGCCACACCCACACCCATCTCAGTTCAGCCCCAACTCACCAGGGCTTATAGAACAGGAGGGCAGGAGCATGTTCCCTCAAGTCCCAGTTTCAGAAAGTGGTTACACCTCTAAGACCAACCACGACATATGGAAACACAGGATGCAGATGAGATAGGCAAATATGTCTAAAACGCAAGAGCCCTCTAGTTCCTCTTGAGTCAATGTGCTTGACCTCCTAGTAGCTCTTCTGGTCATATCAGCAGTGGTGCAAGGAGCTGCATGCCTCACGCTTCCAAAGTGGCACTCATGGTCCCACACTCAGAAACTCAGGGAGCTATCCATCTCCATTTCAACCAAAGTAAAGTGCTCATCTCCATTTTTCACTCCAAAATCAAGCTAAATACTGACTTACACACTGTATTTCAAGATATCCAAAGATGGCTGCCGTGAGAACTGCATGTGGCTGCCTTCACCTTTATCCATGAATGCCATCCAGGTGATGACTTTTTCCTGCTGCAGAAATAAATTTGCCTTTCTAGCAAACTACTACCCTCAGTGCAAATAAGAAAGCTTGTGAGCTCAAATAAAACTATCAGGCGGCAGGCCTGGTGGGAAAAAAGTCCCCTCACTACACCACTACTTTATACAGGGTATTTAGAGAATGGGATTGGTTCCAATGAATCTCATAATAGCAGTTACTCCTCTCAGGCAGGGCTTAAGTATTAGCCTTAGATTATTAGACTGAAAGGAAGAGGGTTGAGAGCATCTGAAAATTCCACTGCCAAGAGACACCTTTGACCTTCTGTAGCCACTCCCTCTCCCACCCGTCTGCTCCAGGCCCCAGGCCTATTTGCCACCAGTCATAGCTCCGATCCTTCCAATACGGACAAAGACATGCTACTGGCTAGTGAATTATTTTCTGCTTCCATGAGGTAACTAGTCAACTCCTACTCTCTCTCCCACTCTCTTTCAGAATGCAACACTGACCCTGTCCCCTTCAATCTCCTCCTCTGACCCCTGTCCTCATTCCAATCTCCCCTTCAAGGGCAACACAACCTCTTTGATCCCTGCACACACAAACAAGTGAGGATGGCTTTGAGAATGTTCATGAATTGAAGGGTATGTGTAGATAGTTTTCAAACGTTTTCCTCAATAAGACCAATATTCATCAAATTTATCACAGAAAATGCATGATTTTAATGACCACTCCCCCAATACCGCAAGCTCAAAGAAAATTTATAATACAAATTCCCAACATCTTGGGAGTTGTAACATCTGACTATTGTTTAGTTGAAGCAAATAAATCCAAGAAAATTGACTCCAAAGATTTGTTACGTACACACAAGTAACTCAAACTTGAACATTCTCAGACTCCAAATGACAGCAAACAGAAAAAGAAAACCAACCACCAGAAATGTGCATATTTAATTGAAGAATAAGACAGTATCTGGCATTTCATAAACTCTACATGCTAAACCAATGTACATTTTTTAAATGATCACCCACATACAAAGGTGTAATATAGTTTGGACAAATCAACTTAAGTTAGAAAAAATTCACATTTTACCTGATTTGTTTGACAATAGTTCTGATGCTGTAAACAAAATGAGAACAAAAAAGGGAAAAGAAAAAGAGAAACATTTCACCTGAAAAACCAGGGTACTCAACTTTAATTTCTTTAAATAAATGTGCCTCCCTCGCTCTAATTGCTTTAAATTAAACTCTTCTATGGTATCTTGTCAGGAAAATATGACCTAGAATAAACCTGTTTCCCAACCTGTTTTTTTCCATACAATCAGCATTTTGTGTCATACAAACTGAGGCCAGACAATGAGATTTTAAATTGATATATATTTAAAACATGTAGTTGGAAGCACACATATATATCTCTATAGATGTTCATATAGATATAGATATTCAAAAGCAAGGGTGATATGCCTGGAAGCCTTTGGGAACATTCTTTAATCCACTTTCACGACACTGTAGATTTTAGTAACAAACCAGAAGCACGAAAAAAATCCGATTGTTCCTGAAACAAAATGAAAAAGATCTTTGTTAATCAGACACTATAGCAAATCAAAGATGCTTTCTCAAAAATGCAAAGCATGTCAGGTTTGAGGTGGGCTACTGATTCTCTAAATCTCAAGACTTGCACATTAACAAATAAAAATCACCAGGCTCTCTTGCTGAGCAAAGAGGATGAGCAGCAGGGCTGGAGGCAGTCACCTGCAAAAGAGTGTGAGAATCCATTCCATTGAGCGCTGCAGGTCTCCAACCAAAGCAAACAAATAAAAATGAGTAGCTTAAGTTCTCTGTTTCAAAAGGGATACAAAGAGGTCCAAGGCCAGTTTCTAATACAATAAACTTCATATAACTTGCTTCAATTTAGGGAACGTAAATAACCATTATCATTTTATGTAGCAAACGCAGGAATAATCTATTTACTCACATACTCAGAGCATATATTAGTTTTCTAATCAAAGTTTTGTATCATTAAGTTTGAGAAACATTCCATTTCTGGGGATTTATCCTAAAGAAATGACTCCATAGAAGAAAAAATTACATGCCAAAAGGTGTTCATAGTACTGTGATTTACAAGATTGAAAAATTACAAACCAAATGCCCCAGAATAGGTGATTAGCTAAACGATGGACTAAGTGCTCAATGAATAAGATTAGTCATCAAAAATGACAAATATAAAGCCTATATAGCAGCATGGGGCAATCTTTATAATACGATGTTAGGTGGAAAAAGCCAGATCTTAAACAATTCTCAGGCCTCACACCAATGTGAACATTGCATAAGTTTAAACCCATGGACTAGACAGAGCAGAGCATGGACAAAAGAAGATACCTTTATAATTTAGGATGATATAATTATGGGCAAATTTTTCTTTAACATAGAATTTCATTGATGTTCATATTATAAAAACAATTTTCAGATGATATTAAGGTTCAATGACAATTGAAAACAAAACTCTAATACGATTTCCAGATCCTATAGTCTAACGGGGCACCCCAAGACAATTCAATCATCTAGGAAAACATCTTAATAACATGATCACAGAAAGCTTTAGGTAGGGTTTGGTATCATTTTCTTTGCCAGTTTCCAAACTTAGAATAACTTTTCCACCAATATACCATCACGCCACTTTCCTCCCACCCCTCGAAGCTCCTTATCAAGAGTCAGTATGGTACAGTGATTAAGACCATGGGCTCTAGAGTGACACAGATCTACTCTATTGGTTACTAGCTGTCTGATCTTGGGCAAGTGACAATCGTGCCAAGCCTCAGTTTTCTCAGCTGAAAAATGGGAATGATAATACCTATTCCTACTTTAGGCTTCCTTTTCTGAATCCATAACTTCAAAGGTTATGGACTTGACAGGTGTGTAGCTAACACATCTCTGAATCTAAAACATTCCTGATTTCAATTTGCTGCATATAATCCCCATAAACTATTGAAATGTCTATGAATTCTCAACTTCTTGATGCTCTACCTACATTACTCAAATTGTCTCCTACCCGAAACACAAAAATCCATCAACCCTCACCTTGTTCTGATAGTCAGCTGAGCTAAGGAATCTGGACTTTGGAGTCAGGCAGACAGCAATATGATGTAGAGCAAGCTACCTATCTCCTCTGGTCCTCACAAGTGAAAAGAAATTATACTCCCACCCAACTCTCAGGCTTGACCTGAGAGAACAAGGATAAGATACATGAGAGTGCCTGTCATTGATATTCTGACTTGGGGCTTGAAAAATATGGTCACACGGGGTTTATTTGACTAGAGTAGTAATCCTCAACATTGCCTGTACATTGGAATCACCTGGGGAGATTTAACAACTACTACTGCCCAGGTAACACTCCCAGAGATTCTGATTTAATTGATCTGGAATACAGCCTGAGCATCAAGATTTTTAAAATCTCCCCAGGTGATTCTAACATGTAACCAGGGTTCAGAACCTCTGGACTAGTCTGCCTTTCCCTCTCTCCCTCTCTCGCTCTCTCTCTCTTTCTGTCTCTTTCTTTTTTACATGTCAGCAAACATAATTAAGTATGAAGAAAGGTGGGGAAATTTCCCTTTTAAGGGGCTGTGAACCACACAAGTTAAAAGCAACTTAAAGGATCTGGAGAAAATAAAACATTTTTTCTACAGCTCAATTGCTTGTACTACAACTTGAGGGTAGAAAAAAGGAGATGGGACAAAAAGGGAGAGAATGATCACTTCAGTGTCTTTGCCTACTTTTGCCTTAGGTCAGAGACAGCACTAAACCAATACTAGAAATGTCCTAGTTTCTTTCTAAGCTTCATAACCCTTTATCATTAGGTCAGGTGATACATAACAAAAAGACAATCCAACCACAGGACCCGAATGAGGCAGTCCAAGACGAGAGAAGTCCATTTCTTCCCCCTATCCTTTCCCTAATTGCAATTCTATATTGAAAAAAATTCACAGATTGATCCTAAGACTGGCATCCAATACACATTTCTTCTAAGGCTTCCCAAAGTAGTTATTATAAATGCACACTTAAGAAGAAGAAGAAACTAGCTAAATAAAACATTTTGAAAGTCTACCACATTCTATTCAATAAAAACAAACATTTAAAGAGTCTTTCCACAGCCACTGCAAGAGCTAAATTCCAATACACATTAATTTCAGAATATGCAGCAGTGAATAAGACATGCAGAAAAAAAGATTTCCCTAAAGTTGGAATTAAAGCCATTGCACAAAAGAATAGAGAAAGCTTGTTTGGAGAAAAGGGTCTTGGGGGCTTTGACTCTCTTCAGCCACATTTGATTCAGTGTTCATTAAGCCCTTTCTCTGGGCCTGGCACTTGTCAGGTAATGTAAAGGATAGAAAAAGGGCTCTTTCAGGGAACAATCTCATTGGTGGCTATACTACATGTCACTATTTACATAGAGGTTACAGTCAGAGACCTGCACATGACCCTTAACTCCTTCCTCTTTTGCATCCACATCTTGTCAATCACCAAGACCTGTAAATTCCTACTACTTAATAGCTTTCGAATCTATCCCCTCCATCCATCTGTCCATCTCCACAGCCACTTTTTAAGCCACACTCTTCATCTCTCATCTAGAACTGTCTCCTGGGTTGTCTCTCTACCTCTAGTCTCCCTCTCAAATCTATTCTCCACTCTGTCAGAGTGACTGTGATATTTCCAAAATACAAATTTGATTGTCATGCCCAACTTATAAACCTTTACTAGCTCCCCATAGCTAAAGTACTCAAACCCTGGAGTGTATCAGAAACCTTTTAAGCTGTTGAAAATACAGATCATCAGGGGCCGGCCCGGTGGCGCAGTGGTTTAGTCCGCGCTTGGCAGCCCGGGGTTCGCTGGTTCGGATCCCGGGCGCCCGCCGATGCACTGCCTGTCAGCCATGCCGTGGCGGCGTCCCATATAAAGTGGAGGAAGATGGGCACAGATGTTAGCCCAGGGCCAGTCTTCCTCAGCAAAAAGAGGAGGATTAGCAACGGATGTTAGCTCAGGGCTGGTCTTCCTCACCAAAAAAAAAAAAAAAAAAATACAGATCATCAAGGTTCTGATTCAGGGGCCTAGGGATGGGCCCTGGGCATCGGACTTATTGGTTTCAGTTGGTTTGAAATAATTTCCACAAATGAATGTGACGCACACCCAAGTTTGAAAACGACAACTATATATGATAAAAATTACAACTCCGTAGTGTTGGCACACAAGGCCCTCCAGGATCAGGCCCTGGCCTACTTCTTTAGGGCTTGTTCCTGCCACTCTGTGCCTTAAATTGTAAACTTCAGCAACTCCAAATTACCTACAGATCTCCATATCCCATGCCTTGCTCAGCTTGTCAATTCTGCCCTGTAACTTTAAGACTCCGTCTTCCCTCAAGACTCAGTTCTATCACTTTCTCCAGAAAAACTTTCTCTGACCTCTGTCTCGCCCCCATGACTGGGCTAGGTGCATCTCTTCTGTGCTTTCACAAAACCTTGGGCTTAGGTCTATGAGGCTCCTTACCACAATGCACAGAAATGACGTGGTTAGAGGTCTTTCTCCAGGCTATAGCCTTGAGGCCAGGGTTATGTCGTACTCAATTTTTTACCCCCAGTCCTTAGCATAGTGTTGGGCATATTGCAGGTGGACAACAAATGTTTATTAAACTGAACTGTTTAAATTAACCGCTTAGCAACGTAAGCTCCATGAGGATAAGGATTTTTATCCCTTTCTATGAAGTTTTGTTCACTGCTAAAGACCCAGCCTCTAGGGCAGTGCCTGACACACATAGGCATTCAATATATACTTCTTGAATGAATGGCAGGGATTTGGAGAGGGCATAGTAGAGAAGGTGCTATAAAGCTGGATTCAGAGGCATTTGAGGATGGGAGATAGCTATTCCAGACAGAGGGGAAAGTACCCACAAACACTTGAAGCAATTAAGACACTGGCAGTTTTAAGGAACAGTGAGAACCATTGCAAGGGGGTTGGATATTAAAGGTATGCAATTAGAGAATTAAGGGAACATTAAAGAGAGCATATAGGAGAAAGGACTACAAAAGTAGTTGGGAGCCAGATAATGAATGCTAAGTTAAGAAGTCTGGATTTGATTATGTACGCAACTGGGAACCAGTGAAGATATATAAACGAGAGAATGAGATGACCAAATTTGTATTTCATGACAGCAATGATGACAAAGACGATGATGATGATGATAGCTGTTGTTTACTTAATACTTATATGCCCGGATCTGGGTTAAGTGCTTCACATGTGCAATCACATTGAGTTGAATTCTCTGAGGTAGGTACTGTGATTTTCCACATTCTATAAGGAAACAGAGGCTCAGAGAGGTAAAGTGACTTGCCTTACAACACACAGCCAATAAGCAGTACAGCTGGGACTCAAAGCCATTTCTGGTCCCTGATTGTTCTAGGATGGAGATATCAATACCGGCTGAGTCACCAGGAACTGCTTTGTGCAGAAAGACCTCAAAGAATAAGCAGCAGTTGGACAGGAAAAGCTTGGAGGGGGAGAGAGTAGAAATCAACCCAGGTATGAGATACCAGAGAGTGTAAAATGCACAATACAAGAATGCTAGAGAGTGCAGCTTCTGCTTACTTCTGCTGAAAAGGAACACTTCCGTTCCTCTGCAATTTTTTAGTATTATACTCAAAGCTAGAAGAATACTGGCTATCACAGGGCCCAGAGTTAGAGTAGGTCTGTAAGTACTTGCACTGGGAAAAACAATAAGACCCAGAGGTTTTCAATATCCTTGAGAACAGAGAGAACTGTGTCCTCTTCATTTCTATAGCACCTAGCACTGTGGTCCATAAATGTAAGCTGAAATCAAAATGAGCTGGAATTGAAGAGGTAATGGAATTATTCCAGAGGTTACACTAGCCTTGACTCCCTCTCTCCTAGAATAATGTGGGAAAACTGGATAGATGGGCCTCTATTTCTTTTAAAGAAGGGTTGAAAGGGCATGGAAAAGACTTGAGATATTCTTTCATCATATATTCCTGAGGGCGATATTTTATTGCTTTACATGCACCAGTCTTAGGTCTCCCAATTAAGAGCAGTCCACCTGATCAAACAGAGGACCACAGAGCAGATTCTGCTGGCATCCTTTGGTTGGTTTGGTTTGGCCCCAGCTCAAGGAAAGTACCTCTTTCTTGAGAAGGACATAGAGAGTTGTATTTAAAAGAATGAGCTTTGGAGTCAGTCCAACCTGGGTTTGAATGAATCATAGCTCCGATACTTACTAGCTGAGTGACCTTGAACAAGACACTTAATGTCTCTGGGCCTCAGTTTCCTCATCCATGCAATGGGAGTAATGTGACCTACACCTCATGATAATTATGTCTAATAGTGAAAAGTAAGTGAGATAAATGTATGCAAATAGTTGGCACATAGTCAACTCAATAAAAAACAAATACTATAATATCTTATATTTCCATATTCCCTATTAGCATATTGCCAAGCCCACAGAAGAAGCTTAATAAATATTTCTTGGTTGGTTAACAATTAACATTAATATATCTTTATCCCTTTTTGATCTTTTGGCATTTGAAATTGAAATTTTTAATAAGGCAGAGACAACTTGGTATACTAAAACACAAAAGGCCCACTATATGTGTTAAAAATAATTGAACTTTTCCTTTAGTATACTATATTTCATCTTGCACTGTGTGAGAACATGGATTCTTCACTTTAATTTAGTGATAAAATATTACACAGTAGACACTCTCAAAATATATTGAACTTCATTAGCTTCTTTTAATGAATAAAAATACATTCAAAGCACAGACACTGAGGGAGAAAGCCAACAGAAAAGCACTCTGCACTTGGCTGATACTTCTAGGTCTTAAAAGCTCTTTGTAACACACTGATTTCAATCACTGCACAGTGATTGGTGGTTCAGAGTCTCAGATTCTAAACCTGATCTCTTGAGAGGATCAAAACTGTATTTTGAAAATAGCATTAACTCCCAAGTAAAAGTGAGGTTCAAAAATAGTTCACTCTAATTTCTCAAAAAAAACATCAAAATACCATATGACCCAGCTATTCCACTACTGGGTATTCATCCAAAGAACTTGAGATCAACAATTCAGACACTTATGCAGCCCTGTGTTCACTGCAGCATTATTCAGTATAGCCAAGATGTGGAAGCAAGCCAAGTGCCCATCGACTGATGAATGGATAAAGAAGATGTGGTATATATATACAATGGAATACTACTCAGCCATAAAAATGACAAAATCATCCCATTTGCAACAACATGGATGGAACTTGAGGGTATTATGTTAAGTGAGATACACCAGACAGAGAAAGACAAACACCGCATGATTTCACTCATATGTGGAAGATAAACAAACACATGGACAAAGAGAACAGATTAGTGGTTACCAGAGGGGAAGGGGGTTGAGGGGTGGGCATAAGTGGTAAAGGGGCACATATATATGGTGACTGACAAATAATAATGTACAACTAAAATTTCATAATGTTATAAACTATTATGACGTCAATAAAAAAAAGAAAAGTTCACTCTAGACCAGGGTTTCTTAACAGCAGCACTCTTGACATCTTGGGCCAGATATTTTTGGAGGGCTGTTCTGTGCACTGTAAGATGTTTAGCCACATCCCTGGCCTCTACCCACTACATGTCATTAGTACCCTCCCAGTCGTGATAAAAAAAAATGTCTCCAGATATTGCTAAATGCTAAATGTTCCCTAAGGGGAAAATTTGCCCCTCGTTGAGAACCACTGCCCTAGAATAATAGACTATCGCTAAATGTAAACATTTTTCATTGCTTGCCTAAAATATATATCATCATATAAAATATTTAACTTACTACCCAATGGCAATGCTAGCCAAGGTTTGCATTAGGCTATAAACTCCATTATTATAATGCAATGCAGCATTTTTAGACTTTAAGAGGAGGAATCCTAAGTGTTAGAACTTAATCGGTTACTGTGATCTTATGTCCATTATATCAATATGGAAATACATTATTTCAATTAATTTTCTTAAGACTTTAACTCATTTGTTGACATCTAAAACAAAACTTGATGCAAATTAAAAAAATCACTAACTATCCTCCAATCGAGATCAAGTATCCATAACTGTGCCATCCATGAGCTTCCATTGGAGATCTGAGTAAAGCAATCAAATTAGACGAGATCATAACCTACTTGGTCGCGCACAGACTTAGTTTCTTTTTTAGCTGGTTTAACCAACTGTTAAACTAATTATATATTAAAACTAGTTAGAATTTTGGGCAAGTCACTCAACCTAAACCGAAATTTATTTGTCTTTGTGTATACAAGGTTTCCCTCCTGGTACCCTCTGATGACATTGTTGGTATATTGTGGCTTATCCTCCCTCTCTCTGTCCCTTGAGTCCTATTTTGACAGATCGTTTACACATCTGTAAGTGTGCTACCAACTGAAAGTTGGGTAGAGCAACACCAGCCACAATGCACATCACTTTCTTTGGCTCAAAAAATGAGAGAAAGAAAACAATAGGGTGCCATTTTAGAAATACTATGTTAACAAAAAAGAAAGCCACTTTTTTTTGGGGGGGGGGTTCTTTGCTTTTTTTAAAAATAATGCTCAATGCCAGCCAAGGCTGTAAGGAAACCAGTACACTCTGCTGATGGCAGAAAAGCATAAAGAGCCATAAAAATATTCACGCTTTTTGACCCTGTCATCCCATTTCACAGACTTCTTAAGGAAATAATCTAAAGTAGGGGGAAAAACAAGTTCAACAGTGAAGAAACAGTTAAGTAAAGTAATCTGCTCAATGGATCAAGCAGTCATAAAAATGATAAATATGAAGGATATGTAGCAACATGCAAATATACTTAGTATATAAATAAAGTGTCCTCCTACAATCATAATACTCAATATTGCAAGGTGACAGCTGTAAATTCCTCTGCTTCTGCTGTGATGCCACGGATGAATTCAAGTTCCAAAGAGGAATGTGGTGACCACAGGGAAGAGCTTTGGATGAATGCACAATTATTCTGAATAAGCGTGAAACTCCTCAGCATTTTTTACATGAGTGGATATTGCTAATTTTAAAGTTGTCATTTTTTAAAAAATCACTCAGAAACATTTGTCTACAGAAAAAAAGAGTAATCAGCAATTAATAACTGTACTTTTATGTACATCTATATTCTCAAGACCAATTACTTAATTAAGGATGTCTTCCTTAAAAGTGAAACATGAACATAGGCAATAAGCCTTGCTTCCTGCTGTGAACTTCAAAATATAATGATGAAATGTAAAGAGATGCCATTTAAGAGTCTGTAAGCAGACAGGGCTTCTTAAAGAACAGTTTTCGAAAATAGATGTCAAATACACTTTTCATGATTTTACTAATTTTTTTCATGATATGAATGATAACCAGAATTTACTTTGGAGGTTTCTCATACTCATGATTTACTTTTAAAATAGATATGGAAACCTTATACCATAATGGTATCTCCTCTCTTTCATACTCTATGCAATTAAGGAAGAACCATGTGCTTAGCACTACAAAGGATACAAAATAGGCATAAGGCAGAGTCCCTGTTCTCAAGGAGAGTCCAATCTAGTTGGGGAAACATGCTCAAAAAGTCAGAAGGAGACACACCTGGACTTAGTGAGCGGTTCAGCTTTGAGAGGGTTAGAAAATACACTGAGTAGGTAGAACAGGAGCCCAAACACCAAGGTAAGTTTAGACATTGATAGAGAAGGAAGCGTGACACAACTAAAGTTTCTAATAAGAAGAGTGCTATTATCACATTAGTCCCCTGTGTAAGCCCTCTCAACTTCTCATCACTCCTACAATAAAACCTAAATTCCTTAATACAGTTTATAAGACCCTTGTAAGATCTGACCATTCCTTACCTCTCTAACATCATTGCCACCTAGTGCCACCCTCCCTCTCTTGCCATCCTGGACTTCTCTGTGTTCTTGGAAAATGTCAAACTCCTTCCCCCTTCAGGACTTTTGAACACGCTGTCACCTTTGCTTGGAACACTCGACCACCCATCTCTTCTTCAATATCATTTATTTTGCAAAGCTATCAAACCCATAATTTCTTCTTTGTCACCCTTCCATTAGAATATAAGGTCCACAAAAACAGGAGACCTTATCTGTCTTCTTCACCATTGTGTCCCGAGCACCTAGCATAGTGTCTGGCCCAGTGCAAGCATTCTATAGATACGTGTTGATGTGTTAAAATTAATCTTGGACTGAAATGCATTACTTTAATGGAAAAAAATGAAAGAAGTTCACCTGGCAGCACATAGTGTGTACGGTGGGTTAGAAAAGGAGAGACTAGAGCTCAGCAAACCAAATAGGAGGCTGTTGGAGCAATCCAGGCATAAGAGAGTAAAGGCCTAGACTAAGATTGAAAGAAAGGAATGGACAGAAATAAGAAGCTTCCAAAGAAAGACAAATTGAGGAGTTGTGATTAAGTAGCTATAAAGCATGGAAGGGCTTATTAAGAATTCCTGCAAAATAAGCCAAGATCGGAGATTAGAGATGATGGTCAAAGAAGGAAAGAAATTAAGATAAGTTAGTTTAGGGGAAAGGATGTGCTAAATTCACCTTGTGAGGCACGTTGAGTTGGCAGTAGCAATGGGAGATGCAAATGTTCAGAATGTAAGTGGATAGAGGTTATGGCTAGAGACACAAATTTGGGATCTGTCAGCATTGAGGAGATAAGTGAAGCCATGGGACTAAATGAGCTCTAGAAGGGACAGTGTAGAAAGAAAGGACTGAAATGCTGAAGACTGAACCTTGGATAAAGGCTGGAGTTGGGTGACAGGAAGAGGAAGGAATAAAACAGCAGGCACACAGTGGCACAAAGAGAATAATGCAAATCATGTTGAGAGAATTTCACAGAATAGGTGTTGAGTAGTGTTAAATAAAGAAACCAAGAAGGGTGAGGACTAGGGGAAGGCCATTAGATTTGGCAAGAGATCACTGTCAACCTCTGAGAGTCAGCATTCACTGTAGTGTGGTGACAGAAGCTAGAATGCAAGTGGTGGAGCCAATCAAGGGAGAAAAATTTTTGTCGGCAATGTGACCCTTCAAGATTACATCTAACATTTGAAAGAAGCTGTTGTAATACAAGACTCCCAGAAAAAGGCAACCTGAGACAAAGTGTTAGGTAATGAAGAAAAACATAAGCCTGAAATTACTGTGCTCAGTACATGCAACTGCATATTGCACAAATATAAAAGCCTCACTGGGGACGAAATCCAAAATAAAAGAGATGAGGGGCACAGACTGCATCTACACACAGTGATGTGGATAAATCTCACAAGCAATATTGAGGGAAAGAAACCAGACATGAAAGAGTACATTCTGTATGATTCCATCGACATACAATTCAAAAACAGGCCAAATTAATCCATGCTGGTAAAAGTCAGGATAGTGGTTGCCTTTGGGGAAGATGAGTGGAAAGAGGCCCAACAGTGGCTTCAGGGGTGCTGATCACATGCTGTTTATTGACATGGGTGCTAGTTACAGAAGTGTGTTCACTTTGTGATAACTCATCGAGCTATACACATACGATGTGTGCACTTTTCTGTATGTGTATTTCAATAAAAAGTTTAAAAATCTAAAAAACAAACATGAGGAGCCTGTTTAGACTAGAATGGTGAGATGCTCTCAGGTCTTCAGTTTTAGACAGAACTTTCGGTGGCCGAGTGGTAAGAGGAGGCCTGCTCTTCTCTTTACTGAGGAGTTGAGACAGCAGTACCCAGGTAATACTATATCAGAAAGGTGCCATCACCATGATGCCTGGGTTCTCAGATAATGTTTACATTTGTTTTAAGGCTTTGATTCCTGACAAATTTCCATTGTTAAGTTTTACATGTGTGTTGAATCTGAGAGTTTAAAGCAGAGAAAATACTTGAAAATTTCCAAACTGACTCACATAAGTGATATGACTTGAGCTAACACCAGAACTTAGAAGTGAGGCAGGGAGAGACGGAATGCTGCCTCCTTTGTGTTGAAAAGGGCTTAAAGCTCTCCAGCTTCATTACTTCTCCAAGTAGATCATTTTATAAACCATTCCATTTTGTCACCTGCTTCAAGTATTAATTTAAATAAAAGTTTCCACCACATCTGAACCCAAATAACAGCCCCAAATGAGTCATCCTGAGAAGTACACATCTTGTCCCTCACATATAATTGCTTATATGACCACACGTTTACTTAATCTAATTTTACTAATTTAAAAGTTATTCAAGTCAGTTAATTTTTATGCTTGGGGACTATTCAAAGGTGATTACACATAACCCTTTCTGTGCCTTGGAACACATCCCTACTGTTTAAAAACATTCACAAGGGATATTCTTGCAGCGAAGTACATAAGGTCCCTCCAGCTCCCCAGGCCTTGTGATCTTTTATCCCCAAAGGATAAAAGTGAACATGATGACTTTGTTCCCTATTCCTTCCATTAATTGTTAATTGATGCTTATTACATTACGCCTATCTCCAAGTCTCCCTAGAGAGTCTGAAATACACGAAGTAATTCTGTGGTTACCTGTGAAAAGGAAGAAAATCAACACCAGGATCATCGTGTACCCAATGTACAAAATGGTGCTTGCAACGCCCGTGATTTGCAGTTTGGTAAAGAAGTAATAAACCGCATACAAAAAAAAATAGACAGCCGTAAAACTGCTTGTGAAGAAGGCTCTCCACCACCAATGATAATCCTGCAGAAAGAAGTAGAGAAAACGACTTTATAGATGAAATTTTAATTATAAATGGGTTAGCAATTATTGTAATTACAAACAACATAAAATAGGCTCTGTAAGACTATGGATTAAAAGAAATAAAAGGAGAAGTTTTATAAGAAATTTAATATAATATATACTGTCTGACTAATGTGTGTTCTGCTTGGGGCGCCCTAACCATTATAAACTCTTTGTTTCAAGGGGGACCACATGTGCCCTCGGAGACTGTACTTCTAATGTGTGGATCCTTTCTATCATGACGCTGCCTCAGCTCTGGAAGGCTCTCAGGTCAGCTTCAGTCTACTGGCCAGAGTTGTGCTGGTCCTGAATTAATGCCCCAGGCCAGGTAAAAAAAGGTTAGTGTAGAAACTTGAGATAGACCTTTATGGTTAATGGGATTTGTTTTAACCAGCTGAATTCAGGACCCATGGTGGCATGACAGAGGTCAATAATCAGCATGGTCTCACCCTGCCCCATGAGCTCCTACTGATAATAATTTTACTATAAAGGCACTGTGGTCAAGGGCCAAGGTGATAGTGCAGAAAAGAGTTAACATAGCAGGTCTGAGGCTGCTATCTTTAGAAGGGACTGCTTGCAAGGTTGGCCCTTGGCTTACATCTGGGAATTTGGCATTTAATCATTCCCTGACTGATAAAACTGGTTTGCTATACCTAGACTGTACAAACATGTGATTTATGGTGAACACTTGCTTTCCTTTTGGAAGTCTGGAGTTTTTGTAGTTGCTAGGCAGAGGGTACCTATGTGACTAGCTCCCAATAAAAACCTTGGATGCTGAGTCTTTCAAGGGTCTCCCTGGGCAGAAACATTGCACTTGTATTACTGTCTTTTTACTGCTGGAGCAAGAAGCACGCTTGGTGTGTCCCCTTACGAGAGAAAGCACGGGAAGACTATGGATTTCTCCAGGCTCCACCTGTGTCTTTTTTGCTTGCTGATCCTGTTGTATATGCTTTTGCTGTAATAAACCCTAGCCATAAATACATCTATATGCTGAGTCCCATGAGTCCTTCGTGAATCACCAAACATGTGAGTGGTTTTGGGAGCCCCCAAAACATTTTCTACGAAATAAAAATATACACATTATATGCCTATTACTGTATATTTCACTAATGATTGTTGCAGATTTTCTATGACAAAATGTACCATAGAATTAATGAGTAGCTAAGTATAATATACACTCATGCACCACATAATGACGTTTTGGTCAACGACAGACCACATGTAGGATGGTGGTCCCATAAGGTTAGTATCATATAGCCTAGGTGTGTAGTAGGCTATACCATCTATGTGTGTGTAAGTACATTCTATGATGTTCGCACAATGACGAAATCACCTACTGTCGCCTTTCTCAGAATGCTCCCCGTCATTAAGCGACGCATGACTGTATACATATTTTTTTTTACCTTTATACCTATAGCTCAAGAAGAAAATACTCTAAGACATCATGTATATAATAATTATTCCCTAAACTCCCTATTGTCACCTTTAGAGAGTCACATTTAACTACCAAAATAAGAGGGATTTAGGGGATTTAAGAAAACAATGTTCATTACCACCTTACTTATCCAGAGTGACGTCAGGAAAAAAATGGGGGTGGCGTGGGGTAAAAGAACCATTTAAGTCCATGGTAACCAAAAAGCAATGAAATGAAAGTAAGAGAAAGGGCCTTTAGCAGCAATCTCAAACCCATAACATACAATCTTGACCTAAGCTGCAAGAAAACTTTAATTGTTAAAAAGTAAACACCATTGAACCAGATCTTCTACGTGTCAAAATATCAAATCAGTTCCCTATATTTTTCTATGTTAACTGAATATTATGTGGCAATTATAGTAACTATCCAGAGAGAAATTGCTTTCTATTTAAATTTTCCATCAAAGTAGCATTAACTTGATAGCTGCATCAAAACCAAAACATGTCATTAGGAAAACAAAATATAAAACCGACCCCAAGTTGTAGAAACCACGCAGTTAACATTTATTTCAATTCCTTTCTCAATACACACTTCTAATTCCAATAATGCAAGTTAAATCTTAAGATGCATTAGTTTTTTTTGTCATTACCTCAGCACATAAATGAAAATAACACAGCAAAACTGTAGCTTCTGAACAGGTAATCAGGAGAATTATAAAGACTAAGAAAAGGAAGCCAAACATGAAGTATATCTGATGAGACCTGAAAATAAAAATGATAGCTTTAAAATAAGGTTTAACTTAATAATACACACAGAAAGATCAGTCCAAATCTATACAAAAGGCTGTCACACACTTCTCTAACCTTTAACTCTTCATTCCAAACCTTCACCTATCCATCTAGTATTGAAAAAAAAAAAATTCCTTATCTACACGGCTTCAGAGTTTGGCCATATCTTCTCTACCAAGAATCAGTGTTGATACTTACCCATATTTCTCTGCTTGTATAATTTAGTTTCCACTTGAGACCCACCAATATCTCTAAAATTTTCTCTATATACATTTAAAAACATGTTTTCTCTTTAGAAATGGAAGGCTGTAAATGCCATCAATACTAGTGACTATATTATACAACAGAAAACCACAGAATCAAACACCACCTTGCTTTTGAAGATCTATTGACAGGCAGCCTCCCCAAATAGGTCTTTATAGCACAGCACACATAATTCTTTTAAATATACTTTCAAACATGCATTTTTAAAAAAAATCTGTGTAGATTACATTTAGGTCAAACTTTGAAGGAATGATTTAATTTCTTTCATTATTATAGAGCTGAGGTGACTACGTTGGAATGACCAATGAACATTTTTAAAAGCCTTATGAAAATAAGAACAAATTGATGAACTGATCAATACCCCACTTTAAACTCTCATGTAAAACATATACCGGGGTGTGAGGATGAAGGCTGGAGGGGGGTGAGAGTCACCTTTATAGATAATAAATATACACAAAGTTGTACATGACAAGCACACTGTTTCTCATTGAAACAAAAATTAATTCACCTAAAGAATCTTTTAGTTTTCACTTTAAAGTTACTTTTCCATCAAAAACATCTGGAAAATATGGTTACTATGATCTATTTTGCAGCATGTTAAATATTTAGTTGCTGACAAGGTAACAGATTTTATTGCTTATCTTTCAAACAAATTTGGCACAATGCTATTTAAAAGGTGAGCAATTTATGAGCATGATTAAGCCTAATTTCTTAGCACTTAAAAGTTTTGTCTGAAAGATTGCTTTGGGACAAAAGTTGTTATAAACAGACACAGTTGGCTACTGCATTCTATTTTATGATGCCTTTGCCCCATCTCCAAAACTGCCTCCACAGTTATACCAGGCTTGGCCAGCTCCTAAAACCAGAATGCAGTCAAGAATCAGGAAGTAAGAGAAAAAGGGACGTTATTAGAATTCTTAAACCACAACAGATTAAAAGCAGCAACAGTTGACAGAAAGGAAGACAGAAAACCACTACTTACAGCTCAGTACAGATGATGACCCAAAGTCAGTGGTCTTTAAATTATTTTTAGCAGAACTCTAACTGAAATCTTGCATGGAAGGCCAGTATGGAAAACAGATACAAATCAGAGCTGCCCCTTCCCACCTTTAGGCATCTCCCTCCAAGAGACACCCCCACCCCACCCCCGCAAAGGCTCAGAGAAGTACAGTTTGAGACCAACTGTTCTAAGTCACCTGGAAAGGCTTAAAAAGAGGTTATTAATTTTAAAAAGGGAAACCTTTATAGAAATTTCCATCAAAAAGTGGCTGTAAAATTTTGTGAATTAAGTCTTAGTTCCCCAGGAAATTCCCCCTGGGTCAGATTGCTATTTCCTGGACAAAGTGGGGACAAATGAAGTTTTACCATACTAGACTTTAACCTCCTTGAAATATAGGAAAATTAATTTATTAACAAATAAGATTTTTGAGATTATGAAGATACAATACTCACCAAATACTGTTTAGAATGAAGAAGAGTTGGATAAAAATACAGCCAAAAGGTAAAACGCCACCGATTACGATGCCAAAAAGTGGTTTGGTAAGGAAAGACCGTTGTGGAATCTGACGGGGAATCTGGTTTACGTGAACTGGACTGCCAAACTGCTCGAAAATAAATCAAGCAAAGATGAGAATGACATGAAATTGAACTAAATTTATACAGATCTAATCACAGTACAGAATCTTGAATCTGAACAGGACATGGAACATTTCCAAGAACAGTCATGTGGGCAGAGGCTAGACCAGTGCTGTCCAATAGAGATATGATGCAAGCCACACGGACAGTTTTCAATTTTTTAGAAACCACATTTAAAGAAGTAAAAAGAAACAGGTGAAATTAGTTTATTAATATATTTTATTTGATCTAACATATCCAAATATTATCATTTAAATTTGTGATTAATATAAAAAGTATTAATCAGATATTTTATATTTTTTTTGTTGTTCTAATTATTTGAAATCCAGTGTATATTTTACACTTACAGCACACCTCAATTCAAACTAGCCACATTTCAAGCACTCAAAAGCCACATGTGGCTAGTGCCCACCATACTAAATAGCACACACCTAGAGAATAAGGATGTTGATCCTTTCTCATAAATTTCAAGGGAGAGATTGCACAAGGTTTATGAGTGACTATTCCAATATGAAATAATATATGATGTCAAAAAGTTCTCAGAATTTGTGTAAGAATTTCTTTCTTAAAATTTGTCAATAGTTTTCAGAAATTTTTCTTTTTTCTGCTCTCTCTGGAACTCCACTTCCTGTTTTGTCTTGTCTGATTTCTCCCCTGCAAACTCATGCTACATCTTTATACAACCCTTCTACGGTATGGCCTCATTTCGTCTTTTTGGTATCCTGCTCTTTTTCCCTATACATGGAATGGACTAATTTCAAATCTGTAAACTGAACAGCCCCATTTCTTGGACTATAGCTCAGCTTTCTTCCCCCACTGTATAATCCTATTACTTTTCTGACTTTGTTAAAGTCAACCTTCCTACAGTATGTCCCTTTAATTTTGTCCATCAGCAATAGAGGGAACTATAAACAACTTATAAAGTGGAAAATACATTAAATAATGTCTTTTAAAGTGTTGCTGTCTTTCATTTTAAAATTTTAAAAAATATTTTATGCCAAAATGATTATTCTTTGTAGTTTTCTCCAGTGGTACATTTTTCATTCCATGTATAGTATTTACACACCAAGGTATTATCTCAGACATCCCTCAGTGGTCAAAACAGTTATTTAAAAGTTTACCTTTTCCTTGCTTCCAAAGTATGCACCAAAAAATGTTAGTGGTACTGAAATTCCAAACCACATTGCAAGGATACTTATCAGAATACCAAAGGAGATGGCAGCCGATGATCCTTCTACCCAAAGAATTATATTCATAGTGAAGAGGTCAATGACGACGATACTAGGAGGAAAAAAGTCATTAGAAAAAAATATGCTTTCAGCAAAATGTTATAAACATACTTGATGTGAATGTCAGAACATTCTTTTGATGGGAGGGATATAATAAATTATACAGTTAAACCCTAGAAGAATATTAAATCACATTGTGTAAACCCAGTCATTGAGCTGGGGCTTAAACCCAATACCATATAAAAAGATAGCAGTTTATTATAGGACATAACTTCCACATCCTACTCATCTTTGAACCTCCAGAGTCTAGCAGAAAATAAATAAGGTGTGGAGTAATATATCACGAAAAAACTCAACATGCAATATAGTGAACACAATTAAGAAAACGCATATATTGAAAATCGACTTTAGAATTCTAGACTAAAATGGGCTATAAGAAGCCTCAAGTCAGACAAGTATTCACTTAAAACAAAGAGTTTTAAACTAGTCACTCAAAATCAACAGGTCAACTGCTAAATCTACTGGATAAATCACCAGGCAAGCCCAGCTATCACGCCCCTAATTGTTCTAGACAAGTTTGATCAAAGCTACAGGTGAATATGGGTATGAGTATGGATGTGAGTGTTTCTGAAAACCAAAAAGATGAGGTTGAAAAGGTAGGCAGAGGCTAGATTGTGAAAGGCTTTGAATGTCAGGTTCAGGAATGTAAACTTTATCCTGTCGCATCAGGAAGCAACTGAAGGGTTTCTACACTCAAAGCTGTGAGGTACACAGTGCAGTTTTTCAGGAAGATGAGTCTACAGCATTGCGGAGGACAGACCTAAGGATGGAGATGCTAGGGACAAGGAGACTAGATAAAAAGTGGTAAGAATCTGCATAATGTGGTGATGGTTAAAATGTAAAGGATGGATATAAAAGACATGAAGAATTAAGAGACTTTGGATAAAGATGGCAGATTGAACATTTAGCTCTGCTCCCTCCTCAAAACTCTGATAAAATTATAGTAAAGGAATTTTAAAAGGGCATAAATACACATGGATAGGGGATACAAGAAAGAAGACATTAGCAACAAATTTTGGAAACCAGATAGCACACAGACAAATAGTAACCGAGTTAGTAAAACCAGGAGGACTGGTTGAAAGTCAGCCTAAGACACTGACAGACCTGCAGATTCCCTCCCCAACTCTGCAGAGCCAAATAATTTCCCTTCCTGACCCCGGCAGAAGACTGGAGGTCTAGTCTCTTAGAGAAGATCCCCGAAGCTCAGAAGAAAACTTTAAAAAAGTAAATCCATGATTGACATCCTCGGCAAGATTAGAGGAGACGTTGCAATGGTGAGAAGAGGAAATTTTAAGGACTAGTGAGAAAATAAAAAAGCTCTTTGGAATTAAAAATATGACAAAAGAAATTAAAACCTCAACAAAGGGGTTGGAAGATAAAGCTGATGAAAGGTCTTAGAAAGCAGCATTAAAAAAAAAAAAGAAGTGAAGAATAGGAAAAAAAAAAAAAAAAGGAAAATTAGATGACCAACCCAGGCATGTGAAAAATAGGAGTTACCTGAATCGAGTTCTTTCTTAATGTCTTTAAGGGATATTAAGTAATTTGCTCAAGGTTGGACAGCTGATAAGAGACGGAGCTGGGATTCTATCTCAAGTGTGTCTGATTTTTTAAGAGCAAGCTTTTTCCATTCCACTATGCTATAATAAAGGCTCTGTGGTGAGAACCTACCCCACCAATCACATCTATCCTCTCCTCCCTCAGACATTTTGTCAAAGACCAAAGAGAGGAAATGTGGTAACAGCCACTTCGTGATGCACCAGGTAGACTTTGAGGTCTACTGCTTAAGGAATCTCTGATTTAGTCCTTTAGTTGTAAGTTCTCTCAAGGTTGAATCCAATTTTCAGATTCTAATGCTGCCTTCATATTTGCCATCTCTTTTCAACTTTTTATTTAGGATCATTGTTTTGGATGCTTCCCCATCTCTCATTACAAGTGATTTGGTCCTTTCTAAGTCAACTTCAGTCATCTGTTCTTTCATTTTACTCTTTCTACTTCACCTTTCCCCCTTGTGTTTATGATCTCTTCTGTCTACTAAAACTTACGTCAGTAGGTATATCTATTCTGCTTTTTAATGGCTCATACTTTGCTTCTGCTGGAGATGTAGTTTTGAGTCTTTTCGAACAACAACAAACACAACAACAAAACCTCACCTTATGTCTCATCAGTTTCTAGCATCTTAATAAGGGAGTCTGGTTTCCCATGATTTAACCATACTTCTTAAAATGTTTTTTAATACCTTTCTGCTCTAATGAATTTGTTTAGCCACAATATTCCCCTGCCAAATTTTCTAGCTTTTGAGAGATTCATTTCAGCTGTTATCATTTCATGGCCAGAAAAATTACTTCTCACTTGACAAATCATAACCTCCCTTCTTATACATAAACTCAATTAGCCCGTCTCAACAATTTCCCCTTTGAAAGTACACTCTAGAATGTTAATATGTGTTTAACAATTCCATAACTGTCCTTCAACTTCATGTTTTTATACTCTAAATATTCCTTCCATCGTCGATCTCTAATTATTTCTAGACCTTTTCATGGAATCTTAAACAGCAAAACTAAAAGGAAACTTAAGAGGTCACCTGGGTCCATCTCCTGCGTGAAACATTTATTCACACATTTATCAAACAATTATTGAGTATCTATGTGTTGGGCCCCGACATTCAAAGATAAATAAAACAAAAATCTTTGCTATGAAAAAGCTCAGTGTAGTGGGGGACAGAGATAAACAAATAAATTACAATACAACATGGGAAATGCTATAGCAGATGATGAACATAGAACAGTAGGAACACACACGAAAAGAGTGACCAAAAATGCTTTATAGCTCACAAAACAATTTCACAATCCATCAGTTCATTTACTTCTCTAAACAACTCTGTGACATAGGCACTAAAGGCAAGGAAATGGACAATCAGAAAGGTTATAGGACTCACCCAAAGTCACTTACCTAATACTGAGTGCTGGAATTCAAACTTTCTTCTTCTTCTAATTTTAAAGTTTGGGTACATGCCCATCAAACTATGCTGACTCTTCCCTTTCCTCTCTACCATTTTTGGGGTTACATGAAGGAAAAGTACATCATTTAATAATTTGACTTCCTTCAATTTCTCTTAGGGAGAATATATGTTCATTAGCCTAATTGCTTCTCCATTCAAATTTAAATCCATTTTTACACTGCCCATTTATATACTGTAAGACACTGAAATTCTTTCAACCTACCACATTCCAAGAAATAAGAATTCCAGTACCTTATGATTCTGTCTGCCATCTACCTAAGAGAGCCCCTAAACCACTTGACAGAAATATGTCCTTTGTATCATGCCTGGTTTACTGCTCCAAAATTGCATTCAGTTCTACTAACAGAACTAGGAAACTAAATCTGTTTTGCATTTTTAAATCATTCACATGATTCAATCATGCAGAAGACATTTATTGAACACTTACTCCATGTAAGGCATTTATACTCCATATAAGGCACTGGGTTACAGACTGTGAAAGATACAGAAACGAATAAGACATAGTACTCACCCTCATGAGTTTTAGAATGTGGAATAAGAGATAGGACATATCACAAGTAACTGCAATCTAAGGAAGACTGTGATAAGGGTTGTAATAATGGTTATAGACACTGTACAGTTTCAGAACATGGAAGTGGTGGTATTTGAGCTGGGACTTAAAGAATGAATAGAAATTTGGCAGTGGAAAATTAGAAAGAAGAGATTACAAATAGATGGAACAGCATGAGCAAAGGCAGGGTAGTAGAAGAAAATAGGAGCTAATAACCACAGCTACCATTTATTGAGCATTTATTATGTGCTAGGCACTATCCCCAATGCTTTATATACATTATCCCATTTAATCCTCATAGCAACTATCTGAGGTAGATAACACCATTATTTCCATACTGCACATGAAGAAAACTAAGATTAGAAAGGTAAAATAACTTGCCCAAAGTCCCATTATTAGTAAATATTATTTGAAACTTTTTTGCCTATCCAATTTAAAAAAACAACTGCATAATGCAATAATTATATACCTGTGTTGATGAGCATACAAAGTATTAAGATGTAATTTGTATGACAAAAACAACACAAAGAAGGGAGGAGTGAAAGGAGCTATATAGGAGCAAAGTTTTTATATAATATTGGAATTGTCAGTATTAATCTGAACTAGATTGTAATAAATTGAGACATTAATTGTAATCCATAAGGTAACCACTAAGAAAATAACTCAAAAAAATAGGAAAAGAAATGACAAGGGAATAAAAATGGTACACTTGAAAATATCTATTTAACACAATGAAAGGCAGTAATGTAGGAATAGAGGAACAAAAAAGATCTAAGATTTATAGCAAGAAAATAGCAAAATATCAGATGTAAATGGATGAAATATTCCAAGTAAAAGTCAGAGGTTGACAAAATGGACCAAAAAAGAAAGATTCAAATATATGATGTCTACAAGAGACATAAATTTGATTCAGAGATACAAGTAAGTTGAAAATAAAAGGATAATATATATATATATATCTCTACACAAAATGCAAACAGTAATGAAAAGAGCTAGAGTGGCTATATTTCTGTCAGACAAAATAGACTTTAAGACAAAAAGCATTATGAGAGGCAAAGAAGGATATTTTATAACAATAAGAGGGTCAATCTATCAAGAATATATAACAATTATGAACATATATGTACCTAATGGCACAGCCCCAAAATATATGAAGCAAAAACTGACAGAACTAAAGGAGGAAATAGAAAATTCAACAATAATATCCAAATTGGAGTTAATATCCAAAATATAAAAAGAACTTATACAACTCAATAGCAAAATAACAAAAAAACCCAAGCCAATTAACAAATGGGCAGAGGAACTGAAGAGACATTTTTCCAAAGAAGACATACAAATGGCCAACAGATACATGAAAAGGTACTCCACATCACTAATCATCAGAGAGATGCAAATTAAAACCATGAGCTATCACCTCACACTTGTTAGAATGGCTATTATCAAAAAGACAAGAGATAACAAGTGTTGATGAGGATGTGGAGAAAAGGGAACCCTTGTGCACTGTTGGTGGGAATGTAAATTGGTGCAGCCACTGTGGAAAACAGTATGGAGGTTCCTCAAAAGATTAATAATAGAACTACCATATAATCCAGCAATCCCAATTCTGGATATATATCAAAAGAAAATGAAAACAGGATCTCAAAGAGATATCTACACTCCTATGTTCATTGTAGCATTATTCACAACCTGTTCAAGGCCTCATAACTAGAAAAAGGCAGAATTAGGAAATGAACACCTATGTATGTACAGAGTGAAAGGGGTGTGTGTGTGTGTGTGTGTCTAAAGCCTGTGCTGGTAGCCTCTAATGCTACCTTTCCAGTTTAATATATGGTTATGAATTGTTGTTACTGTTGTTTATAATGAAGTTATTTTAAAATAGCTAATACATGTATATGGTACACAATGCAAAAGGTGAAAAACAAAAAAAAAAAAAGAGTGAAAATTAAGTCTAAAATAGTTTCCTTCACACTCCTGTCCACCAGCCACCCAGTGACCCACCCAGGAGACAACCAATGTTAACAGTTGCTTTCCAAACTAATTTTATTTTATTTTTATAAAATTGTGGTTTGATATTGCATCATTTCATAGTCCATTTTATTATGGATTTTTACTTTACTTTTTAAACTTTTTTGGGTAAAACATTCTTCAAAATTGATCACATAGAAAACATGATAAAAACAGCTCATAGTTCATTGCAAATGCTAATGATTTTCAGGCACTAATTGTTCAATTTGGCTAATCAAGATTATTGATATAGTACATTCTAATTCTTTTACTATTTCTATTTCAATGATATAACTTCTTTTTACAATAAGATAGAACATCTATATGATGAAAAATGGGCCATTACTATTCATCTTAAGTCACAAAGGCAGAGTTTCAGAGGCAATTTATATTTATTTCCTCTACAGTGCCTAGCATAATGCCTTAAACAGAGTAAAAACAAAAAAACCCACAATAAGTATGTTGAATGAGTAACTAAATAATGTAGAGAATAGTAGATGGTTTATTGACTGATTCTTGCATGCAATCTCCCTTGCATTGCAATCCAGTATAATGACTTTTGCACAATGGCACTTTGTTACCAAGTTTATTCAGTTTGGGTTTCATCTAAGTCTTGAACTTGAAGCAACAAATATCTGAAATATTGTCAAATGCATTGCTTTCTTACATAAATCTATTAAAGCATTCACCTCAGGAAAGACCACCCATTCTAGTTCCCTTGAAAAGAATTATAGAAAATCAGACGGCTCTATTCAAGGTGGTGAGGGGGAGGGGAGTGCATTGTCCTTATTTTAAATAAGTCAAAACTTCTGAGGTACATATATTTGATGTGCAAACTTGTAATGTTCAATCCTTTCAATGATCTTATCTTCTTCCCTAGAGTTTAGGAGAAAACAAGCCATGTGTGGATAAAAGATGGTGAGTCTACTGAATCTATCACTTCATTGCATCGTTCATGACATTATATTCAGTCACAGAGCATTATTAAAGCATTTGCTCTCATTTTGTCACTAATTGGTATATAATGTAATTGAATTTACTATATATAACTTTCATTATAGGACCTCTTCCACTACTGTGACACACTTCTAGCATCAAGGACATGGGAATTTTGTAACAAATAGGAATTAAAGTACCACATAACAATTAAGATATAATCCAACAAATACCATATGATTTCACTCATACGTGGAAGATAGAAAAAAAAATAACAAACAAACACACAGATACAGAGAACAGATTGGTGGTTACCAGAGGGGAAGGGGGGAAGGGGGAGGATGAAAGGGGTAAAGGGGCACATGTGTATGGTAAAAAATAGAAACTGGACTTTTGGTGGTGAACACGATGTAGTATATACAGGAGTTGAAATACAATGATGTACACCTGAAATTTATATGTTATAAACCAATGCTACCCCAATAAAAAAATACATTACACAGAGAAAAAAAAAGATACAATCTACTACTTTTTCCTTAAAAAAAACCCCCACAAAACTCCTGTCCTTCAAGGAAAGAATTTTTAAAACTGAAACATGCTATGGACTGAATTGTGTCTCCCAAAATTCATATGATGTCCTAATCTCTAATGTGATAGTATTTGGAAATGGGGCCTTTGGGAGGTGACTAGGTTTAGATGAGGTCGTGAGGGTGGGACCCTCATGTTGGGATTAGTGCCTTATAAGAAGAAACACCAGAGAGTTCTCTCTCTCCCTCTCTTTCTCTCTCTCCCCCCACCACGTGAGGACACAGCAAGAAGGCTGCCATCAGCAAGCCAGGAAGAGAGCTCTCACCAGGACCTGACCCTGTTGGTGCCCTGATCTTGAACTTCCCAGCCCCCAGAAGTATGAGAAATAAATCTCAGTTGTTTAAGACACCCAGTCTATGGTATTTTGTTATGGTAGCCCGAGCTGACTGAGACAAAACATATCAAACAATTTGGAGATAAAACCCTAAGCAAGCCAGCATTTAATCAGCAAGTCACTATGGGAAGAACACTGGATGGGATACAGGGAATATATTCAGTCATATATAGCTTGGGCTCTATTAATGACTTCACATGTGACCTTGGACATGCTGCTCCCTGGCTTGGCCACCAATTCTGCATCTCTATAATTAGGGGACTGAATGAGCTACTCTTAAGCCACTTGCATCACCACTCCCACTCCCACTGTGACTATGACTCTACCTTGGAACTGCAGTCACTAATGACACCGCAGTAACTAGGTGAGACAGGAGGAAATAATCACTGAAGGCAGGGACGAGGCGAATAACACAATGTGGTGCATAAATAGCCACTCTAACATGATGTATAATGCAAGATGTATAGCTGAGATGAGCATTTATGAAATCTGCTTCAAGAACAAAGATCAAAATTGAATACTGCAGCACCATCGCCATCTCCCTGTACTAGAGGTTAAGATGTACAAAAAGATGAAAAGAATGCAGATACAACAGACAGAGAATGCTGCAGCCACAGAAAACACAGGGGTCATTCATCTCCTTTCTACTCTTCATTATCGTATACAGTGATTTTTTTCAAGGTGAAGTATAAGAAAGAGTATAATTGCATAAAGAAAAGAGAACGTGAGATACTAACCCAGGACATAACAGTGCTGTCAGCAAAAAATTTGTCTTCCAGTTAACACCTTTAAATGCTGAGGAAGTAAAAGACAGAATGGTTACTGCAGCAATTTGATTTACTCCACTTTACAAATACTTATAGCAACCAAGACACAATTATATTTGGATCAGTAGGCTAAAATTCCCCATGCAATTTTTAAATGTTTTATTTTACTGCCTTTTAATTTCTACATTTAACACACTGGCTTATTGGAATAATAACAGTTGTAATACTTACTCTTATACATTTTAGCAGACACATATCCAGCCGGAGTCCCCAGAAGTACCCATAAGACAACGGCACAGGTCATTAAAGCGCCTCGTTTGGAAGCGGAAAGAGAACCAAGACAAGCCAAAACTAGAGGCACAAAAAAGACATATCAAACCAGTAACAATCATAGCCTCAAAAGCACAGAGAACTTAATAACAAGTCAAAGACACCCTTATTAAGACATGTTATATGAAACCCCACAGAAGGATATCCTCTGACGTGAGTACTCGAGTAACACTGAAAATGAATGTTATTCACTTAGCTAATTCTCTGACAATTTTTTTCTTAATGAAAAGGTCTGATTTTCAATTCAAGGCAAATGAAGTAAGTTTTTGAGTTGGATTTAGTCTTTAATTTCACTGTTTAAATCAAAATTAAACAAAATATCTCCCCTTTCCCTCCTCCAGTAGTCACTCCCTAAACAGCAAATCATTTTTCCCACAAAAATTTCCTTCTGTTTCCTTTTATTCAAGAAGAGGAATAAAAAAATCAAAGTGAGACTTGGTCTCAGGAAAATATAACCTTAAGAGCTGAATTTTGAAATTATCATTGACATCTGAAACGTCTAATAAGCCATTTTTTTTACAGCAGCTTTGTTTATGAAAAGCACTACTCTGGCTATCAAAAACTGACAAGCTCCATTTTAGGTTTATAAATGAAGGCAGCCAGGGTTCATCAGCCATCAGAAGCCTACTAAAGATGCCATTCCATTTATACATTTAAAGACCAGCACTTAGGCTTGCCATAGCCTTTCAAAATGCTAGTCTTTGAATTATGAACTCCCTTAGTCCACTTAAAACACGATTCTACCCATATGCTGATTTTCAAGAAAGCATCTATTTTGCAAAGCAAGGAATACATGTATTGGACATTACAATAAATTATTCAGAACTGAAGAAGCTATGAAAGATCCTTGATATAGGAACATTTTCAGACTCATATCTTAATTTGAGAAGACAGAAATGTAAATACTATAAAACACATTTCCTTAAACTTTAGGGTATAACTTTCAAAGTCCTTTTGTACACATGAATCAAAGCTTAAAACAGGTCGGCAGTTCACTAAGAATGTTTAAGATGACACATACTGATCCGAGCCTACTCACATAAAGTAATAAACGTCATAATCAAAACTTGTGTTCCTTGACCCAGGAAAACTGACAGCAACATTCCGCATCTGGGAGGTCTGAATACATCCCCATGAACCAGCTTCCAACCAAAGTCATCTTGGGCCTCTTCCTGCATATGAGAAAGTCTTTAATAAGCACAGGAGTTACTATGACAGAAAGGTACAAGAGCTCTGAAAGTTAGATGAAACTGAACTTTCCTCTAAAGACAGATTAACTGGAAACCAATGGCTCATTTTGGATACAGCTAGTCTCTGGAAGGTATGTGATCCTGCCATAGAAATGAGTTACACCCTTACTCTAAGTTTTGCATTGGAGGAAATGAGTTAATTATATGAGGCACACAACTGGCTGGATTTTCACAAAGAAAGCAAAATGATTAACGTACTTAAGGAAGTCAACCAATTTTATAGAAATTAATAATTCACCAATACATAAATGATTACAAGAGTCAAAATAGTATAAATTAGATATAACTAAATTTAACCTAAATTATAGTATTTTGCAAGGTTTGGTACATTCAGCTCATGTTCCAAATTAATGAAAATCTTAAATAATGATATTTTGAAAGTTCAGAAACACATAAAAAGGAATATAACCAAAGAGTTGGTAACAAAGAACTCTCTAATAAACTTACCCGTACTTTTTAATAATCCACACAACTCTATATTTTCTGATTCGGTATAACATGCAAAATTACTAGACATTGAAAATGTGTTGTATTCAAGATGTTATACGCTAAGTAGAAATATAACATTGAGAACTGGGCAGAGTAGGCACTCAAATATTTGCTGAATCAAATATGTGCATTTTTACTTACGGAGGAACTCATATGATTATATCTGATAATATCTCTATGGAGAGTCCTTAATATGACCATAGCCACCATTCCAGATAAGAAGAGAACGATAACAAAGGAATTCATAATACTAGAAAATTGAAAGAAGAAAAAAGAGAAGTTAAATCTCAAGTTCCTTATTTGCACAGTAAAAAGAAAATGTGTGTACATATAAAAGAAAGACATTCAAATTATCATTATGTTGATGAGTTTTCAAAGGTTAAACTTAGATCAAAGGCTGAATATATCAATATATTAAATGAACTTAAAGCTCTATCACAAAAGTGTATTACAAATAAGGCATTAGAAGCAACGCTATTCTTAAGGCTATTTTAGAATTTTTAAAGAATACGTTCCCAAAAAGAAACAAGAAGTGAATAAGATCAGCAACACAAACTTAGTTGCAGAGCATGGAACTGAAAATGAAAGTTCAGGAATCGAGGTTGAATTAATGGCTGACTGACTTTTTAGCTGACGGACCAAGGCTATAGTCTTCTTATCACTCTATGAGCTTCAGGGTAAAGACCCCATGGAATACTTACCTACCAGCTCTTACTTACTGTTTGTAAAACTAAAACTTAAAAACTATCCCCAAATCAAAACTAATGACTTCTGCCATCCCACCACCCAGCCAAACTCAGACACATCAAACAAGTTCCACCAGAATCTATAAAAAGACTGGCACTAGTTTAGAAAGATGCCAATAAGATGATTGACATCTAAGATGTTTGTTAAATGTCATAAGTAAATTAGCTCGTAACAGAAACGAAAGTACATTTATTGTTACATTATAAATATTAACACTACTAGAGATTAGCCCCAAAATCTATCTGGAGGCCCTTCACTTTCACAACCCCTTTGGAGAAACCATTTAAATAAATTTTACCTGAAGAGAGTTCTGGGGGCAGGGGTGTGACAAAATGGGACCTGGACTATTGCCCAAACAAAAGACTCTCTGGAAAAGCTACCATATGATGATAATAATAACGAGCAGGAGATGGAGGAGGACGATGTGGAGGAGGAGGAGGGATGCTATTTTCATTTTAAAGGCAGTGGCAGTGGGGCCGCCCGGTGGCGTAGCCGTTACATTTGTGCTCTGCTTGGGCGGCCGGGGTTCGCAGGTTCGGATCCCGGGCGCAGACAGACGCACCGCTTGTCAGCCACGCTGTGGCGGCGTCCCATATAAAGTAGAGGAGGATGGGCATGGATGTTAGCCCAGGGCCAGTCTTCCTCAGCAAAAAAAGAGGAGGATTGGCAACGGATGTTAGCTCAGGGCTGGTCTTCCTCACACACACACAAAAAAGGCAGTGGCAGTATAAGGAAAATCATCATCTTGATACCATAGTCATAGTATCACACATTTCCTTACTTTCATTTTCACCTTTATAGTCTTCTTCCACACGAAACTGCTTTATTACAAGACAGGAGGATAACAGGGAACAAAATACTATATATACACATTCATCTCTTTTTCATCAGCTTCTCTGATAGGTCTCCTAAGTTACTAATTTAATAACCTACTCCCACTCTCAGCCCCAGTCATTATGTTCCCAGTTGGTCCATCCCTCAGTTCCATGTCAAAACTACTCCTTCCACAGTCATGAGGGGTTTCTGTGGTTTGATCCTGTTGAAGATTCCTGAGGAATCAAGTCTTTTCACTCTGAATCCACTAGAATGTAAGCTTCACACGAGCAGAAGCCTGTCTGCCTTATTCACCACTGTATCTTAGAGGCTACCATAGTGCTTGGCATCATAATAGGAACTAAAAAATACCCATAGAAAGAATGGTCCTTCCCTCACAGACATCATCTCTACACTATCCTCTCCTTTATATGACCTGCTTGATTAAATGACCACTTGAAATGTTTTGGTTTCTCATACGTATTCCATTCACCTTTCTCCTTGCCCACTTCCCAGTCTTTCGTGACATCTTGACCTTCCTCCCCCCCACCAGCTGGTTACTGGTTTTCCTCCTTTCTAGTTTGCTCGAACTTTCTGAGCCCACAAACAAAAGTTTCTATTCTATTTTCCTTTCATCTCTTGTGTAGTGTCCACTTCTACAGTCATATCCTGCTGACTTCCCACCCCAATATTCTTTGCAAGCAGACAGAATATCTCTATGACATCTCAAGCTTGTCTTTCCCTTCAGCATAAACATTAGTATATTCAATACACATTTTCCTTTTTTCTCTTTCTTTGTGTATGTGGAGAGGTGGGGGAGAGGAAGGGGAAGGGAAGCTAGCCACAGAGAAGAAAAAATATCACTCAAGATCATCTCTGGTGACAAAATAATTTTAAAAAAATATGTGTATATATAATATATATGTATATATGTTTACAAATATATATATATATATGTTTATATATATTTCCCACCCTGAAACTACTTATTCTTTGTTTCATAAAGTGCTTACCTAAACCACTGAATGTTGGTATGAGACATGGACTCGAAAATATAGTCCCATCTAGAAGCCCACTTGACTTCTTTGTTTTCCTAAAACAAAAATGTAAAATCATATGACCAAATTTTAACTGACCTTTTGCTGATTATAATCCTAAAACAGACAGAAAGTTATTCTGCACGTACTTTCTCCATTTCTTTATTGCTAACTTCATGGAATCATGAGATCTACCCTGACATTTTTATCTTATTTTTATTTACTGATATTCCTCCTCATTTCAGAAAGGGACGAGGAAGAAAATAATTTTAGCTTACTGCTGTTCACCAGAAATAGCACCTTTTTGCTACTATTTTTCTATAATGTTAAATTCACCCCATACTTCATTTCCTTTTATTGCTTTGTTCCTTTTATTCCTTAATTGCAACTTCATATTATACTTGCAAATGTACACAAAGATATATATATATATATATATATATATATATATATCGAGTCACTATAGTTTTCTTTGTAAATTTAAAAACCTAGAAACAACCAAAATGCCCATCAGAATGCGCATAAATAAACTATGGTAATCTCTGCTAAGAAATACTATGTAACTATTAAAAAGAATGAAGTGATATGTACATGAAATATGATATGTGTATGTATATGAAATAGCATTAAGTGAAAAAAGAAAGGTGAAAAGTATATATAGCAATTCCATTTTCCCTCCCCAAAATAACGTACATATCTTGTAGATACAAATATTCTTCTGGAAGAATAATAAGAAAAAATAATGGTTATACTTTTGGAGGGAGACACTAGGAATGGGGGAGTGGTAAGGGAAGGGAGAATTTTACTTACACTTTTTCTATATGATTACATGTCTTCACCATATATAAGTATTATCAATATTGTTATTTAAACTGAACTAAAAGACAACTTGCTTCATTGTAACCCACCAGGCTCTACCTCCTACAAATAGGTTTATTATTAGGGTATTTTGTTTAATTATAAAACAGTGGTCAACTTAAGTCATTGTTTCCTGTTGAATACTCTAATATTTTACATTTTTGTACGTTAAGTATTTTCAGATGTTGTAGCAGCAAGTTTATAAAAGACGTTTTGTTTTTAAATATTGTTGTTTTCAGAACAGAATAAAACACAAGAAAATACAATTACCAGTCAAGCTGTTTCTGCTGATGTGTGATCAAACTCAAACTGTCAATAGCTTTCTTATAAACTATCCCCACTAGATGAAGATCTTAACTGGTAATCCCCAATAAACACATAAACCATTAATGCAGTGTTATCACCCCTCAAATCAGTAACATGCTCTTATCAAAAGGAAAACGCTGGTGTAGATTGACCAAGTTATGTTTGAAATGACTTATTATTTAAAATTGGGTATCTTTTGGTGTTTTTTCTGAAGTTTGCAGGTGGGGTATGAAGATAGTCAATGAACACTGCTTTTAAAAAAAAAAGCCCAAATGATAGATTTTAATTAAAATGGGTTTTAATTCATTAGTGGATTTTAGTTAAATCCTGATGACCAGGTGATCATGGTTAACATTACCAGTGACGGGGCACATTGACATCATGTGCATCCTGGCGTGAGATAGCAAGTCTGCAATGTCCCTGCCAAGAATGTATGGCCTGAGCCTGGTCATGAAGAACCATCAGACAGATCCAGGTTGATGGTCATCCTACAGAATGTAAGGTCTGTACTCTTGGAACATTTCAAGGATATGAAAAAGTGGGAGAGACTAAAGAACTGGTCCAGATTGGAGGAGACCAAAAACTAAACACAACACATAATCCTGGATAGGATCAAGAACCAGAAAAAGTCACATTGTTGGCCAGCTGGTGAAATTTGAATGGATAGATATGGATTGCATGGTAAGGTGATACCTATATTGATTCCTAATTTGGAGGGTCGTATGCTAGTTATGTAGGAAAGTGAGCTCATTTCAGAGAAAGACACTCTGGAGTGTTTAGGAGTGATGGGACATCTACCTAGCTCTCAGAAGATTCAGAGAAAGACTAATGATAATGAACACACACAGAGAAGAGTGAACAATGGAATAAATGAGATATAATGTTAACAATTGGGCATCTGGTTAAAGGGACTACAGGAGTTCTTTGTATTGTTCTGGCAATTCTTCCATAGTCTAAAATTATTTCAAAATAAATTATTTTTAAAAACCTATAAGAAAATCAGAATTTATAAAACTGACAAATCTAGAGATAAATATTCATTGCATGAAAGGATTTACCTTAGCCATTCTATTAAAATATTGTTTCTATAGTAAAATGTGACTTAGTTTGTCAAAATTTGAATTATATGCATCTCCTCACCAGCCTATCCACTGCCTTAAATAACTTAACTCATGCCAAGTCTTTAAAAAAGGAGAGAGATGGAGTCATGTCAGCATCATGGTGGACTGAGATTTTTCCTTTGAATCTCTGCCCCCTAAGATACAACAAAAACATTATTTGCATACCAACAGAGGACAATCACACAGCACAAAAGACTTCTAGGAGACCCACACAGCTGTATAGCTGAAGGTGAAGGCACAGGAAGCCCCAGAGGACATGGGGAGAGGTAAGAAGAAATACTCCCCCTCCCCAATTGGCAATGCTGGTCTGCGTGGCTCACAGACAGAGGAGGGGAGGGGCAGCCCTCTGTGGGAAAACTATCGCCCTCCAGGTGCTCTCACAGACCATTGAGAAATTCCCACAAGGAAGGAAGGAAGTGAGGATGCAACTGTTGCAGGGGTGTGGTCAACATCCAAGCATCCCAGGAGAGCAGACAGCAAGGGAAGAAAGAAGCCCCTGGGATCAGGCAAGTGAAAGAGAGAGCCCCTCCCCTCACACACCCTGCGCTTCAGCACATTGGTCCCAGGGATTGCAGTGGGCTCAGAACACACAACTCGTGACCTCCACCCAGTGGCAGCAAGTGGAAACTGCAACCAGATATCCTCACCATGACAAATAGTAAGGCAAAATCCGCAGGCTCTATGCAAAAGTATCTTAAATCTCCAGACCAAGAGGTAAATGACAATCACCCAGAAACCAATCCTGAAGGCACAGAAATCTATAACCTAAATGACAGAGAATTCAAAATAGCTATCATAAAAAACTCAATGAATTACAAGAAAACTCAGAGAGACAATTCAATGAATTCAGGAATTTCTTCCCAAATGAGATTGAAACCATAAAGAAAAACCAATCAGAAGCCTTGGAGATGAAAAACACAATGGATGAAATAAAGGAAGATCTGGAATCTTTAAAGAACAGAACTGACAATATGGAGGAAAGAATTAGCATTATCAAGGATAGGAATGCAGAAACGCTCTAGATAGAGGAGGAGAGAGAACTAAGACTAAGAAGAAATGAAGAAATTTTTTGAGAAATATCAGACAATTAGGAAATGTAACACAAGGATAATAGGTATTCCAGAAGAAAGGGAAAAAGGAGCAGAGAGCTTGTTCAAAGAAATAATAGCTGAGAACTTCCGAAACCTGAGGAAACAGCTGGAAATAACAGTGAATGAAATCAAGAGATCTCCTAAATATATAAACATGAAAGACCAACTCCATGGCACATACTAGCAAAGCTGGCAAAAGTAAATGACAAGGAAAAAATATAAAGGGCAGCCAAACAAAAAAACAAAATAACATACAAAGGAATCCCCAGCAGACTCTCAGCTGATTTCTCGATAGAAACTCTACAGGCTAGGAGAGACTGGAATGATATATTCAAAATCCTGAAAGACAAAAATCTTCAGCCAAGAATACTCTATCCAGCAAAGATATCCTTCAAATATGATGGAGAAATAATAACTCTCCCTGATAATCAAAAGCTAAGGGAATTCATCACCACAAGACCCCCACTACAAGAACTGCTCAAGAAGGCCCTTATGCCTGAAAAAAAAAAGAGAGAGGGGATACAAAGTTTTAAGCAAGGATAAAAATAAGGAGACTAAACCAGAAAAATTGCAGCTCTCTATCAGAATAGGTTAGCAAACAATTATAAAAACCAAGATTAAGGGAAGGAAAACACCAAGAATGAATATAACCTCATCACTTTAAACACACACTCACAACACAAGACAGAATAAGTAGTGACAATAATAAATTAGAAGGGGAAGAGGAGAGGGATTGAATCGTCTTAGTCTAAGGAAACAAGAGGCCATCAGAAAATGGACTATCTCACCCACGAGATTTTTTATACAAACCTCATGGTAACAGATAATCAGAACAAATCACAAATAATCAGAACAATAATCAGAACAGAATCACATATGACAAATAAAGAGAAAACTAAAAGAATCATCACACAGAACTACCAAACTGAATTGGTAGTCCGAAACACATGGGACAAGAAACTAAGGAAATGCAAAAGAACCAGAAAATAAGTGATAAAATAGCAACATTAAAGAGAATGAGAGGAGAGGAATTACATATGGTGAATACAGACAACTCTTTAAAAAAAATAGCAACATTAAACCCTCATATGTCAATAATCACTGTAAATGTAAACGGATTGAGTTCTCCAATCAAAAGACACGGAGTGGCGGGATGGATTAAAAACCAAGATCCAACAATATGCTGCCTCCAGGAAACACATCTCAGCTCTAAAGACAAACACAGACTCAGCGTGAAAGGATGGAAGACAATACTCCAAGCTAATGGCAAACAAAAGAAAGCAGGAGTTGTCATACTTATATCAGACAAAGTAGACGTCAAGATAAAAAAGGTAATGAGAGACAAAGAGGGGCAATATATAATGATAAAAGGGACACTCTACCAAGAAGATCCATCACTTATAAATATATATGCACCCAACACAGGATCACCAAAGTACATAAAACAATTATTAAAAAACCTAAAAGGAGGGGCCGCCCGGTGGCGCAGCGGTTTAGTTCGCGCTTGGCAGCCCAGGGTTCGCGAGTTCGGATCCCGGGCGCCCGCCGACGCACTGCCTGTCAGCCATGCTGTGGCGGCGTCCCATATAAAGTGGAGGAAGATGGGCACGGATGTTAGCCCAGGGCCAGTCTTCCTCAGCAAAAAGGGGAGGATTGGTGACGGATGTTAGCTCAGGGCTGGTCTTCCCCACAAAAAAAAAAAAACCTAAAAGGAGATATTAACAACAACACAATAATAGTAGGGGATCTCAACACCCCACTTACATCAATGGATAGATCATCCAGACAAAAAGTCAATAAGGAAATAGTGGACTTAAATAAAAAGCTAGATGAGATGGACTTAATAGATACATACAGAGCACTCCACCCAAAAACAGCAGATTACACATTCTTCTCAAGAGCGCATGGAACATTCTCAAGGATAGACCATATATTAGGAAACAAGGCAAGCCTCTAAAAATTTAAGAAGATTGAAATCGTAACAAGCATCTATTCTGACCATAATGCTATGAAACTAGAAATCAACTGCAAGAAAAAAACTGGGAAAGTGACAAAGATGTGGAGACTAAACAACATGCTACTGAACAACCAATGGGTCGTTGATAAAATTAAAGGAGAAATAAAAAAGGAAAGATACTTTCAAATATGCACTATGAAGTTTGGATTTTAAATACAAAGAGAGCCTAGAAAATCTGCAGTTGTCAAACCAAATTGTTTTTGCACCAAACATTGCCATCTGCTGGAAAAAACAGATCATAACACATATTACTCTCCCCTAAGAAAATAAGAAATTATTTTAAACTAAGGCATATTTGAGAACAAAATGACAAATGCAAAAAGATAACGAAGTGGTGGAACCTAGTTTTTTAAATCCATTTAAAGTTAATGAATTATTCTGCATCTTTACATGCTAGAGTTTCCAAATCTTTTATGACATAGCAATTCTCATAAAATCAGATGAGGTGAACAGGTCTTTAATGTTGTTTATAACGGAGGCACAAGCAGGAGAGGTAGAAATAAAGACGAGACTTCTTGATTTATAACACAGTACCCCATGATGGATGTCACTCAGTAAAAATGCATGCAGGGACTCAAAGAATCAAGCTGGCAGGCAACCAGAGCTTCTTCTAGTCCAGATGTTTTCAGCAGGGGGAGCAGCACCCCCTAGGGGGCATAATGAAAATGTGTGGGGATGCTACTGATAGTAAGCAGCATAGTAGAACGCCAGATGCCCTGCAGTGCACAGGGAGACCCGCACAATGAAGAATTGAAAGGAACTTCCAAATGCCCCATCCAACATTCATGTGAGTGAAAAACTGCTTACGATTACCTGCACTGAGATTCTATCTCCATTTTACAGATAAAGTAATTTTACACATTTTTAACATACCTGATTTTTTTCCACAAATTCAACTACCTTGTAAATTGAGGGGAAATGGTACTATGTTTGGTTTGAAACTTTACCAAAATTGATCAACATTTCGGAAAATCATGGCATCATGGAAGGATGTGGTATTTGAGCTACTAGTGTACAATAGTCTTATATTCAGTCTGCATTCACAGCTGTCACATTTACAAAGATTATAAACGTAGGTACATGCATCTTATAGTGACTGAACTATATACTAAAATACATATTATTTTATTACAAATTACTTTCTTTTTATTTCTCCTTTATATTATAGTTAGAGTATTATATTGATGTTTATCGAAACTGTGTGTATAAACAGGTTTAATTAGCTAGTATCTATTAATATAATTTTACAATAGTAAAGGGAGAGTTATAAAATATTTGTTATTAAAAGAGGACATCAATCTGATAGGGTTGAGAACTACTGATCCAGTTCAACTTCCTCATTTTATTACAGGGAAACTGGGGTCCAGAAAGGAAAATGAACTTGTTCAAGGTCACAGTATGAGTTGGAGGCAAGCCAGCACCAAAACTTTCTGACTCTCAATTCAGATATTGGCCCATGCTGCCTGAAAATCAGGAATACATTTTGTAAAAAAACCCATAATGTTATAAATGTGGCTAGCGTCCCAGGCTTGCCCACAAATAAAGCTTATATAACTCAAATACATAGCTAAAAGTAATGTGAGTAGAATGAAACAAAAAAACCTTTGCTTGGTAGTATAAAAACAGTAAGTTTCTAAAGTAAAACTATTGTGAATAGAAATACCTTAGCCTGGTATTCAAGGCCATTCAAAATCTGGCCCAAACCTCTCTTTCTAACCTTTCTACCAATACCATATATACGATTAGAGTCTGGGGTGTTACACTGAATCATTTTGGCCTTTATATACCAAAGCACCTAACACCTAGCACATAGAGTGCATTTACTGTCTGTTGATGAATCAATGAATAAATGAAAAAAATTTGTTTCAGTTGGACAAGTTTATTTACTATTCCCCATGTACACCACATCATTCTTACCTGGAAAGCCCTACTGTTAGCTCCTCTCCAAATTCCTAAAATCCAGGTCTCTTAACTCAGTCCATTGGTCTTCCCACAATGCCTCGCACATCTCTGTCCCTTCTATCCAAATCGCACCCAGCATCCTTCAAGACCCAGCTCAAGGCCCCTCTCTTATAAAGCCTTCTTGGCCAATTTTCCCACCCTAATTCCTTCCTGTTCTAAACTCACACCATGTATTAAAAAGGCTGCATTCAGAGCCTGGACTCTCTAGTCAAACTAATCTGGGTTTATAATCCTTTACATCTGTGACCTTGGGCAAGTGCCTTTATCTCTATGAGTCTGTTTTATTTTCTAAAAATGGAGATTTAAAATAGTACCCGCTTTCAGAGGACTATTGTGAGAAATAAAGTTAAACTAGGTACTTTATAAAAATTCCCATGTTAGGCACATAACAGGCACTCAATAAATATTTGTCATATAAATGGATGAATAAAAGGTCCTCACTCAAATGTTAATCTTTATGACCCATCCTTCAATAACTTCTGAACAGATTTGTCATATAAACTCGAAAGCTTACACCCATTTGGGAACATGAATCATTTTCGGAAAGCATAAAGTGCACAAGATGCTTAATTAAAAAGCAAAAAGACAAAACTTTTTAAACTAAAAATTGTTATATTGCCTCTGAACCTTTCTGTAGCCAGTGGCTGCCTGGCCAGGGGCTCAGGCCCCCAACTCAAACGATGGCCACAGGCTCTGCGTCCAACAGTAGCTTGCAGGTGGCTGCACTAAGGGGGTAGAGGAGGTCCAGGGGGATGGAGGTTGTAACGCAGGTGGCTAAGGAGCTGCTGCTGCTGCACGGCACTGACATCTGTAAGTAATTTGATGCGTGCAGGGAGTTCAGCTTCCTGTCCACGTCTCACTGCCCCATCCCTGTGTCAGGATTGCACCTACTTCTCCCCCTGACCCTGAGAACATCTTTGTGTGCCAGAGATACATGGAAGGCTTACCATAGTCTACAGGAGGGTGAGACAGTGTAGTTCACCCAGCCAAGGGCCTGGAATCAATCCATATCAACGGACCTGGTGGGACTTTCTGTATTGAGTGTGAGAAGCAACAAAAGGGGGAAAACGTGTAGAAGCACAGACCAAAGTAGACAGTCCCTGCAAATGGGAAGGTCTAGATCTTTGCCAAGGTGGCAGCCTCTAGTCACATGCGGCTATTTAGCACTTGAAATGTGGCTGGTCCGAAGTGAGATGGGCTGGAAGTGTAAAATACACACCAGATTTCAAAGAGTTGGTATGAGAAAAAGAATATAAGGTATTTCTTTACCAAAAAAGTGCTATATGAACACTATATTCTAGTTAATAAATTTATTTGTCACAGGGGTATGGATTAGAAGTTCTGACACAACTTTACATTATGCTATAGCTGAACAGATAAGTCAATATATCGTAGATGGTGGGAGCCAGGTTTCTCACTGTCAGAGAAAGAAATTACAAATAAGCAAGGGGAGAGGGCTAGTATGAACACTGAGGTGCTGTGTTACGGTCAGAGATAGTAATACGAACTCATGTTGATTTATTTCCTTATCCACTTACTTATTTTTATATTTTCCCATTTGCAATTAGCAAGTAATATGTGGGGTGATACTTTGCCACTGTGAAAATAATGAGTTTCCCCAACACTCATACACCTACAATTTTAACATTCATTGATAATAGTGACCTGAATCAATTATTTAATTGGAGGGTGAAAAAATAGTGATTTCCAAATTCTGTCATTCCCACTGAAGCAATTCAATGAATGATGATTAGGTACCCAGCTAGTTGACAAAATTTTCATAACCCATAATGTAGATTAAGTTATTTTATAGTTACAGTTACCAATATATGAAACTTTGCTTCTCATTTGTTCACTGAAAGTTCAGACTGTGTTATGGGTTCAAGAGGATTTTGTGAGCTACTCTAAGACGCAGCAACGATGTACACCTGGGATACCCAAAGTGGGATTCACAGTGTGATATAAATGTTACTCCAGAAGAGAACTCCATAGTCAAGCATGGTTGTAAAATGCTGAGTTAGACTCAGTCAAAAGGTTTCTTCATTAGGAGACTTTTAAATATTTTACGAATGTGCTTTGTGAAGCTGAGAAAAGAGGCAGTAGAAAGTAGCATTTTCCAAACTTATTTGACTAGTGTTCTAGGGAATGCAGTTTAGGAAATGTTAATGTGTACCATTATCGCTGGGTTAAAAAAGCATTTTCAACCCAAGACAGAAAATGAAGAAACAACACCATCAAAGATATACACCACCACTCTTCCTTGCACCCTCCCCCCACAACTACAACAGCAACTTTCTGGTGCTCAGATAAAGAATGTTGTCGCTTTGTGTGTTCTCACTGCAAAATTCCACTCTGCATACATGAGCTACTGTTGTATAAGGCATTTGTAAGTCAAGTGCTCCTGTATCTGAGAGAAGGAATAGGAAACATTGTGCGACTACTACAGGCTAGGTACTGTGCTAAACATTTTACATGTTAGCTTGCTTATGTCTGACAGCAATCACATGAGCTGACTTATCCCCATTTTACAGATCAGGAAATACAGGCTCAAAGTAACTTGCCCAAGTTCACACAGCTAGCAAGTGTTAAGCCAGGATTCAAACTCAGGTATGTGCGGGTCTTTCTATTCTACCACTTCTGGAAGCCAAGGGCCTTCTAAGCACCCTAAATGAGTTTCAATGGGAAAGGGAAATTCCCTCTTCTGGAATAGCTTCCAGGATTCAGACCGGACTGTTAAGGAACAAGGGGTTGAGACCTAGCCCCAGATAAGGTGGGTCCCCAAATTCCCCCATTTGGTATGGCTGCAGTTAAACTTGTACTTCAGCTCTTTTGACAGCCACGGTTGCTTCCCCACAGGCAGACAGGCCACTAATGCCATACTCTGTAGGCTCCTGGTATGAATCTGAACTTCACTTTAGATGTGCTTTCTCTTGGCTTTTACTGTAAACACAAGAGTTCCTACATTTAAATTTTAATAGCCAACTGATAAGTGATAAAAATGTAGAAGAGCTTCAACTCTTCGATCAACTTCTGATAATAGCTTAGACTTTGAATAGCATTCTCAGTCATTAGGGAAAGGTTATTTTAATTTCTTCGGGGTGTATTTCATTCCTTTCCCCAGACCACACTTCTGTATTTCATCCAGAGATTAGAAGACTGGACTATACTTATTGGACTAGTAAATTGCCTGTTTTCACCGATTATCCTTTGGGTAAACTGCAGGATATAGGATCAAGTTATCCTGACCTCTAGCTGAATGCTTCAAAGTACACACACATATTTCTAACATAAACGTTTCTCATTTTCTTTACAATAACTCTGTAGGCAGAAAATATAACAGACCTTTAATATAGAAAACGAGAATGGTATAGTGGAAAAACTATGAGTTTGGGGGCCAAACAGACCTGAGTTTGAATATCATTTCCACCTCCTGCTAGCTATGATCCTGAGAAAATTACTTCAGCTCGCTGGGCTTCAGTACCCTCATTTATAAGATGGAGATAACCACTACAGGTGATACATAGCGACAAAAGGGAGGCATCCCCAATCTGGAGTTGCTTTCAGAATGAGATTAGGAAGAACCCTGTCATAATGGCTGTCAGGCCATCTGTAGAAATGACACAAACCAAGCACAATTTGTAACTGTTTGAAGAGATTTGAGACCTAATCCCAAATAAGGTGATTAGGGTGTGGTGTCAGGAAAGCACATCTAAAGCTATAAGAAATAAGCCTTATATAAAATCAAGTATATAACCAAAGTTGAATCAAAAATATGATTTATAGTCTTAAAAAACCTAAAAAGGGAAATACATAGATCTACATAGTCATAAAAGGCTTTCTCTATAAAAGGAAAGCCCCGAAGTTAATCTTTTGGTGAAGCACCTCTAATACTGTCCAGGGCTGGGAGTACCTATCCATGAATATAAACATCGCTTCATGGACAAGCATAGTATTAGAGTGCCGTGAATATCATCTTTTAATACCTCATCTCCCTTTGCCCTGGGGTCCTATGCTCACCAAGAAACTTTCTATTTATTCTATTCTATTTATACTTGCTTTCTTACACATCTTTATTACAGGGGGATGTGCTAACCAGCTAATATGAATGGTGCGGTCCACTAGGCATTTAAATTAATAAATTGGTATTCTGATTTATACATTGGACCCTTAGGAGTTTGCCTAGTATAAATCTATCTCCTTTTGGTATACTCACAAAATTAAAATTCTGAAGCATGATTTTAAACGATTAACGAAACCCTAGTATTGCTGTGTGTGTGAGGAAACAGAAGATCCTCAGGCTTATCAACTTTTCTGGAAAAGAATTTGGCAATGTGTTATCAAAATGTGTACACTCTGGGCCAGCTCAGTGGCATAGTGGTTAAGTTTGTGTATTCTACTTTGGCAGCCCGGGCTTCACAGGTTCAGATCCCGGGCACAGACCTATGCACCACTCATTAAGCCATGCTGTGGTGGCGTCCCACATACAAAATAGAGGAAGATGGGCACAGATGTTAGCTCAGGGCTAATCTTCCTCAGCAAGAAAAAAAAATGTGTACACTCTTTTACCTAAATAGTCCTACTTCTAGGAATTTAACTCTAGGAGATAATCACACAAGTAAACAAGTAAGGATGTTCATTAAAGCATTTTTTATAATTAAAAATTAGACATTTGGGTTGTTTTCATCAATAGGGCACTAAAAAAGTCAATTATGGCCTATATCTTCAATGACTATGTAGTCAGTAAAAAAAAAGAATGTGACTCTATATTTACTGACATGGAAAGATGTTCATGGCATATGCATTAAGTGCAAATAGCACATGCAATATCCAATTTGTACAAAGTTGTATACTTCTTAGCACCATGTGCAGTGTTTTCCTTGTATATTCTACAGAACATTATATCGCCATGAATTGTGCCATGGTCTATGAAATGCTGCATATTATAATCATCTTTTGAAAATTCACATGCTTCTTAACATAGTGAATATTCTTTAAGCCATAGTTTTAACATTTTTCAACCTAGCATTATCCAAAGTAACCTCATCATAGAATCCTCTTTTCACAGAACACCTTTAAATACCAAGCAAAAATAAATAAAATAAAATATAAAGCAACTAGTTTCCAGAACACCCTTTGGGGAACAAAAGCATCAGAGAACTGATAGATTATTTACCAGAATGTTAATAGTCAGTCTGTCTATCTATCTATCGATCTACCAAAACTACACACCATCTTTATAAAAACAGCTATTTATGAAAGAAAAAATTTGAGATGTACAAATGTGGACGTCTGTGTCACACTAAGGGCTTTACATATTCTGAAAATGAGGATGAAATGACACGAGAAGAAATCGGGCCTCAGCGATCATATGACTTACCTAAGCTCCCACAGCTAGTAAGTGGCCAAGCCTCAATGTGAACAGCAGGTCAGTCTGAGTTTGAAATGTGTGCTCTTTTCACTACACTATACTGTGTCCCTTCCATGAGATATTCTTCCTTTAAGTTCCCACTTGAGCAGCCAGCCAGCCTGCCAGCCACAGGCGACACCCCTCTGGTTTCCCATGTACCTCTTTGAAACCTCAATATGAAGTAAGAGAAACTAAAGGACCTGGCACAGTACCTGAAAGGCAGTCGATTTAAGACAGCAGTTCTTCTAATGATTGTCCTTTAAATGGTTTTAACATAAAGAACTTACATACTTTCTTGGGCTGTTAGCTATGTTATACAACTTTATATTGATGAAAATTGAGGCTTTAATATTAATGAAGTATATGACATTTATATACTTGATTTGGAAAAAAGTAAGATGATGGCATGGAATACTTACTTCAAATTTCACAGAGTAAGTGTAGGTTACATTCAACTTATCTGTATATGCTCCAGAAATTTCCATAGGGGGTCCATCACAAGTTAGGTTGTTTTCATCTGAATGCTTATAGCTAATCAAAGAGAAAAAAAAGGAAGGGAATTTTTACACCAAACTGAAATAAATTTCTGACTCATGGCTATTCAGGCATGTAACAATAGCAGGCTGAGAAAAAAGGCCTTTCATTATATTCTGAATTTAAAACTCTTTACGATTTAAAGTACTTTTGTTTCTAAATGTCCCTAACACTCAAATGAGATTCAATAAACTGCCCAAAATGCAATATTTAAGAAGCTTCTCTTTGCCTGTTGATATATTTTTAAAAAATCCTTCTATTAGCAAACGGCTTTATTTTTCATCTTTCATCTCATCCCTCTTCGATATACTAAACAACCTACCTTTTAACCTTAGCTGTAGGGTTAGAAAATGAAATAGATGAAGCAGAAATCATTTTTACAAGCATCCAGAGATTTGATGGCCTACTATGTGTAAAATAACATGCTTAGTAATGAAAGGTACTGAGGACACAGTTTATGTGAATTTTTTGTGTTTGAAAAAGATGATGATTATTAAAAGCAGAAGATGGAAAACAAAACTGGAGAAGTTTGAAACTAGACAAGACTGAAGAAGCTAGCAAATGCCTTGTCAGGAATAAAGAAACTCTTATATCACTTGAAAAGCAAAAAAGGAATAAAGAGGAGAGAGAAAAATCAAAAGAAGAAACAATGATGCTTCCCTTTTAAATTATCGACTCAACATACAATTTATCCCTTGGCTTCTGTCTAAAGACTAATATGCAATCCTTATTAGATTGTTATGTATACGTACAATAAAACCATTCGCTCACAACTGCACAGGTTATTGATGTGTACCTCTTTCTATTCATTTTTGTAACTCAGTGTCTGGTACATAAGATTCCCTTAAGTGCTTGTAGGATGCATGCATTCTATTTAAAGCCAAAATACATTTTAAAACAGTTATGAATTAAAGAAATAATAATTGTTAAGCCTACAGATCAAAACTTAACACTAGAGAGAAAAATTAAATTACTGCATGATAGTGCATATCAACGTTTGCTGTCTAAGTATGGGCCTTGACCCCAGTAGAGGAAATATCTGCATTTCATATGAGAAAGGTTATATAGCAAAAACTGTGTTAAGATCTCTAATCAAGGCAGAATCCCTATTTTAAACCAGTGGCCTTACATAAGAGTTATATAAGGCCTTATACGCCATTTTCAAAACTTTGGCTTGTACTCTGAGATGGGAAGTCACTGGAAGATTCTGAGCAGAGGATTGATATGAGCTGATATTTAAAGACGAATGCTCTGAATGCTGTATTGAGAACAGACTTCTAGAAGACAAGGGTGACAGCAGGGAGACCAGCTAGGTTTTTGCAATAATCCAGGTGAGATATAAGGATGTCTTAGGCCAGGTGATAGTGGTGGAGGTGATGAGAAGTGGTGCATTCTGAATATATTTTGAAAATAGTGCCACATGATCTGCCAGAGGATGGGGCTGGATACAGGGTATAAGTGAAGAAAGATAAAGAGGAATCAAGGGTCATGCCATGGTTTAGGGGCCTGAGCAACTGGAAAGATGTAGTTGCCATTTACTGAGATGGAGAAGAAAATAGGAGAAGCAGGTTTGGAGGGAAGATTACAAGTTCATTTTTGGACACTTTAAGTTTGAAATGCCTATTAGACATCCAAGTGAACATGTCAAGTAGACAGCTAAATATACAAATCTAGAGATCTAAGAGTCATTGTGGTATCTAATGCCATGAGACAGGATAAAGATCACCAAGGTATAAGTATAAATAAAGAGGAAAAAAAGTTCAAAGACTGAGTCCTGGGGCCCTCCAACATTAAGAGGTTGGAGAAATGAGAAGACTGATAAGCAACCAGTGAGACAGGAGAAAACTAGGAAAATATGGTAACTCAAAAGCCAAATGAAGCAGGTGTTGTAAGGAAAAAGAGATGATCAACTATGGTAACCATCAGGGAAATTAGCTGGGTAGAGTACCTAAAAGAAAACACAAGACTGTAGGCCTAGAAAACCGTTAGGCCTAACTCACTTCTATATGACCTTGAGCAGATTGCCTAATTCTGAAAAAGATGAATTTTAACACAGTCCTTGTTCTCAGGAGGCACAAATAAATGACCTCTACACTGATTAAAGTTTTATCACATGCATTTACCTAAGCTATTATTATGGGCAATGTAGAATAAATTTGCTGTTAGTGCTGTCGAGTCAATTCCAACTCCTAGCAACCCTGTGTACAGCAGAGGGGAACCCTGCCTGGTCTTTCTGCGCCATCCTCTCACCTTCCAGCGCTCTATCAGACAATGCTCCACTGCTGTTCGTAGGGTTTTCGTGGCCAAATTTTTGGAAGTGGGTCACCAGTTCCTTCTTCCTACTCTGTCTTAGTCTGGAAGCTCCATTAAAACCTGTCCACCGTATTTGAAATACTGGTGGCTTAGCTTTCAGCATCACAGTAACATGCGGCCACCACGGTCTGACAACTGACAGACGGGTGGTGTGGTTCCCTGACCTGGAAACGAACCTGTGCCACAGCAGTGGGAGCGCAGAATCTTAACCACTAGACCACCAGGGCTGGCTGTAGAATAAATACAACTCTAAAAAAATATTTTCTTGGCCTTTTTACTCTATCCGAGTCTGAGAACATGAGATGTGACTGGAAAGCAGTAAGTTTGATTTTCATATAGCTGATGCGATTAGCTTCCTGGATGATCGTACTTTGTGTGTTTACTACCTTTCTAAGCAAATGATTTTCAACATGAGCAATCATTCTGAGTCAGACTTCACAGTCCATCAACCTAAAATTCTGTTGCCAGATATCAGAACTGACACAAAAAAGCACGGGTGATTGCCCTTGACAATGGTTAGTATTTCCTGATCTCACTTAGTAGCTATGTTTACTCCTGCTACTCCTAAATATGCCCTGATCCTTTCAATTCTTCTTTTGTTTCCTGTCTGCAACACCTGGGGAAGATAAACAATCTTCAAAATTTTTAACAGAGCTGCTAATTTTAAAAGAATATCCTTTTACTAAGACAAATCAGAGTTGGAAAGTACCAGTGTTCTTCACCATTTAGGGCCTGTTTAGCTAATGAAATCTACGGACCCTTTTGCCCAGAAAAACACACATCAATAAAAATTTCCAGGGTTTGATGCATCAGGGTCCACATTAAAAACTCCTAGTTCAGCCCTCTCCTTTTACAGATGAGTAAATTAAGCCTATGAGAGATCAAGTTAACCTACCCATGGTCAAAAGCTTGGCACAATATATTCTCTAACTATTCTTTCCCTTTGGCCATCAGCAGTGACAGATGGAACAGCCGTAGCTAAAGTAAAATAGGACAGTAGGCTTAAAAACAATGAAGCCTGATTCCTTTCTACGAACTAAGGGTTGATTTCCAAAATGGAACCAGCAGAGATGAGACTAAAAATCCAAATTTTCTAATTCTTTGTTCTGTATTCAGAAAACTATACCAAACTTGCCTCATTTAATATACTTCACATAAGTTTCAAGGGATAACTTCCTCCATCCTAATATTTCAGGTTCTGTAATATGTTTCCCATAATGGATCATGATTTTACACATTGTGTGGTATATTCTCCTCTCTACCTGTCTTAACTGGCGAGTACTAATCTTATCCTACAGTGTCAAAGAATCTTAGATTTGGAACATTAAAGGTCACCTGTCCGGTCTCTTACCCAATGTAGAATTGTCCTTTACAATTCATTGAGCACTTACTTACTAGGTACCAGATACTAAGCTAGATGCCTAATTATGAAATCTCTAACAGCTGGGTCATCCAGGCTCTTCCTACAAACGTCCAAGGACAAAGTACTCACTAATTCTTGAGATTGCTTATTCAAGTGTTAGAGAGTTCTAATTGTTAGCAGAGTCTTCCTTATACTCAGCTGATACCTGCCTAATAGTCTCCATTGGTACTAGATCTGTCCTCTGAAGAAACATAAATCTAAATCTAATCTCTTTGTTGTATGGCAGCAACTAAAGTAGAGAGTTAGGATACCCTCAATAAGTCTATTCTCTGCCAGATCTGTCAATTCTTCCTCACACCACATGGTATTCAGATGCTTACTATAGGTAGAAGGGAATAAAATTACCCATTTGATTTTTCAAATTGTATGTCTAAGGTTATATCATATGTGTATCCTAGAAATGAAAATTCTAGCTGAGAACTTCTACATTTTGAATTAATTTTAAAACTAATGGAGCTAATTAAAAAGATATTCTGTAATTACCTTTTAGGATCAAGTTTAGCAGTAACCAATCTTGCAATACCCCCATTTGTTTCACTTTCCCTGTGATATGTAAGAGTAATATCAACGTGGTTGAAGAGGTAGAAAGTATTATTTTTGTTGAATTCAGACTGCAAAAAGATAAAGAAATTTTAAAGAAGTTTGAACTTTTCCTAGAAACTAAAAAATATAAAATCTGATCATGGAATAAAAATGAGATACACTAGTTTTTTAAAAATTGAGCTACAAATTAAGCATACTGAAGAGTAAATGTGTTTTTATAAGATTAAAACTACAGCCATGAGTATCTGGCATAAAATTAAGATGTTAGTTAATTCTATAGCCTTAAACAATTGCTACTTTTATAGTCTTAAATAGTTGTTACAAAGGAACGATATTGCAAAACTGTAAAATTCATAAATGCATGTATCTCTGGATTTTTAACCACACAAAACTATGAAGTAATACAAATAAACTAATAAAATGTTATCAGTATATAAAGTTTAAGCATATCAAGAGTTTGGGCTTTATTTATGGTAAAAGTAATCAAGCAAAAAAAAAAAATAGAAGGAGAATGTGTCCCAGAATGTTAACAGTGGTACCTCTGGGTAGTGAGATTATAGGCAATCATTTTTCCGCAGCTTTGTTATACTTTTCTGTACTTCCCAAATTTTCTATAATGAGGCTATATTTACATTTATAATTAGAAGCATCAAACAGACAAAAAATGAATTAAACTCTCCCTACCAGCCAAATATTCATTAGTTCACTTCCTAGTGGCCACAAGTATATCTAAAGATAATTATCCAAACTTCCTAGATCAATGCTTCTTAAACTTGAAAGTTCATACAAATCATCCAGGGATCTTGTTAAAATGCAGAATCTGATTCACGAGGTGTAGGGTGAGGCCCAAGATTCTGTACGTCTGACAAGCTCCCAGGTGATGCCAATGCTCCTGCTGTTGGAACACACTTTGAGAACCACTGCTCTCATCCAGAAGAAAGAAAATTTTTGACTGCTCTTTTCTGATATAAGTGGTTAAAGGAGAGTGAATAACTATTTTTCCATGGGGATTTTAGGGAAGTTTTTGTATAACAGTTGTGTCCCCCAAAAAGTTATGTTGAAGTCCTAACCCCTAGTACCTGTGAAGGTGATCTTATTTGGAAATAGGATTTCTGCAGACAAAATCAAGTTAGGATGAGGCCATTAGGGTGGGCTCTAATCCAGTATGACCGGTGTCTTTATAAGAAGAGGAAAAGGCCATATGAAGACAGAGACACACAGGGAGAATGCCATGTGAGGACAGAGGCAGAGACTGGAGTGACACAGCTGCAAGCCAAGGAACCTGAAGGATTGCCGGCCGTCAACAGAAGCTAGGAGAGAGGCCTGGAACAGATTCTCCCTCACAGCCCTCAGAAGGAACCAACGCTGTCAATACCTTGATCTTGGACTTTAGCCTCCAGAACTCTGAGACAATTGATTTCTGTTGTCTTAAGCTACCCATTTTGTGGTACTTTGTTATGGCAGCCCAAGCAAACTAACACAAGGGTTAACAATAGGAGTTTTGCAATCAGATACCCATTTACTAGCTATACGACCATAGACAAGTCATTTAGCCTCTTTGAGCCTCAGTTTCCTCTTTTTAAAAATGGGGACATGAGGGGTGGGCACAAGGGGTGAAGGGATGCATCCATATTGTAACAGACAAATAATAATGTACAACGAAAACCCCACAATGTTATAAACTATTGACATCAATAAAAATTTTAAAAAGTGGGGACAATAATGGGATTGCTCATAGGATTGCTGAGAGGATTAAACGGAATAATGTATGTAAAGTACTTAGTGCAGTGCTTGGCATAGGAAGCCTTCAATAAATATCAGCTATTATGTCACCCAGGCCTTCAGTCTTCAGAAAATGAGTACAAATGAGACTTGTCAATTACCATATTGAGTAATCTACAATATACAGGACTCCTAGATTAAGAATTATGGCTCTGCAAATCTCAGAATTGAGGGTGATGGCCCTGAAGGAATTTTAGGGATCATTTAGTACAATGATGATAAAGATGAGGGAAAGAGTGATCCTGTGGAGATGTGTCAGAATCAGCTTGGGCTGGAGAGTAAGTACTGCTCACTGCAGTGCTGTCCATAATTGCAAAACACTAGAAACAACCAAAAATGTCTATCAATACAGTTAAATGAAATATGGTATAACCACACAGAGAAATAAAATGCAGCTAGTAGATCTGCATGTATTGGTATTGAGGTATGTCCATGATATATACTAATAGAAGCAGCACAGCATAGTGGTTAATATGTGCACCCCACAGTCAAACTGCCTAGGCTGAAAGCTCAGGTATGGCATGTACTAGCCTGTGTTACTTTGGCCAATTTGCTTAACCTCTCAGTGTCTCAATTTCCACAACTATAATGTAGACATCATAAGAGTACTTACCTTAAAAGGTGCTGTGAGGATTAAATCAACCCATGAAAAGCATTTCAGCCATTGTTGGGCATAAAGTAAGTACTCAGTTAGATGGGTAAAGTGGTAACAAGGCCCTTCAGGATCTGAATCTTGCTTGTCTCTCTAGACTCATCTGCTGCCACAGCCTCTACTTGTAACCTGCTAAATTACTAAAAAGAATTCTTTATTCTGTGTTCTCATAGCGCTCAGCTCATATCTCTGTCACTTACCACATCAAATTGTAGTCAATGTATTTACGTTTACATCCCCTAGTAAATTGTATTCCCCAGTAGATCACAGGGCTAAGAACTTTGTCTGGCTCATTCATTCATTCAACAAATATTTTTTGAGCATCTACTATGTGCCAGGCACTTCTTAACTATGTCCTCAGAGCTAATATCCTTTAGGTACTCAAAAAACATAAGAGGTAGTTTGGTATGGTGCAAAGAGAACAGAATTTGGATCAAAAAACATTGGGATGGAATTCAGATTTTGCCACGTACAATCTTTTGCATGTCAGTCTTTCTGGGCCTTACTTTTCTTAGCTGTAAAATGGGGATACCATCACTTACTTCATAAAATTGTTAACTGGATTAAATGAGAAATAATATGGAAAGAGCTAGCACAGCACCTGGCACAGAATAAGGAGGTCATTAAATGTTAGTTTCCTCCCTACTAGATGTTAAAATTATACTTTAAAACTTTAACTAGATTTCCAATTCCAACCTTATTTGGGCCAAATCTCCTGCTGAAACCTACAAACAATAAATATAACAACTATCTCCTTAAAAGCAACATGAGCATAAATGTACAGCACCAAGAGTGAACCGTAATATAAACTATGGACTTTGGGCAATTATGACGTGTCAATGTAGGTTCATCAATTGTAACAAATGGACCACTCTGGTGGGAGGGGTGATAATGCTGGAGGTTGTGCTTATGTTGGGGCGAGGGTAGATGGAAAATCTCTGTACCTTTTTCTTAATTTTTCTGTGAGCCTAAACCTGCTCTAAAAAATAAAGCCTTTAAGATTAAAAAGACAGGCAACATGAGCTGACAGGAAAGTAAGGAATTAGCATGCCAAATTCTCAGGGAAAGCAGAAAGCCAGAGAAGTAAGCTGTGTAAGGGAGCACTGATGCTGCTATTGCCCTGTGGACACCTGCTGATCTGGGCAAACTTGACCTTCAGTTTGGGTAGCCTCATGCGATGAGGAGGAGAGATCTCAGTGAGAGCCCTCCCAGGTGAGCAGGCTAATATGACACCCTCTGCACATTAAGATGAGACCACCCACCCCTCCCAAGAGCAGGTGAGCCAGAAGTGAACCTGCTCCACATTCCCAACAGACTGTAGGGAAGATGGCCTTGATGCTAAACAGAACAAGGTGGGGACTGTCTTTGAAAAGTCGTGGCCACAGGCCAGCCTTAACATAAATTTCCAGGCTGGATTCACATCACCTAGGTGGCCCCAGGAAGTTCAAGTTGTGAATTTGCTTTAAGGTGGTCCCAGACTGGTATTTCTCAAAGATGCCTTGCAGAAGTAAATGAAAATCCTCTCTGGAGAAAAGTACTTTGACCCTAGGACTCAAAGAAACTCCATAAACAATTTTCAAGAACAATGAGTATGTAATCAAAATAATGAAACACACAAGGAAAAAGGGCATCATGAGCAAGAACCAACAGAAACAAACCTGCAGGGATTTCAGATCCAGGAATGATCAGAGGCAGGTTTAAAATTAACTAAAGTTAAGATATTTAAAAGAAATAAAATACGAGCGTGAAAGCATGTGCATGAAACAGAAGAATATAAAATAATGACCTAGCAGATTTGGAAAAGAACAAAATAAAACTTGTAGAAATGAGAAAGATGATTACTGAAATTAAAATATCAATGACTATGTTTAAGAGAATAAACAAGTGAAGAGAGAATTTATAGACTGGAAGATAAGCCAGAAGAACACAGCACATAAAAAAAATGGAAAATACAGAAGGTAGGTTAAGAGACAGGGAGGAGAAAACAAGAACATTTAACATAGCTTTAATTGGAGTCTGAAAAGGAGAGAAGAAAATATCTGACAACGGCTGAGAATTCCAGAACTGATAAAAGGCACCAATCCAGGAAACTCAAAGGAATTACAAACAGGATTATAAACAAAGCAAAACACAGTCATGAAACTGCATGACACCCTCTAAAGAAAGTGACTAATAAGTAGGTATAAATGAAAGGACTATAACAAAAATACAAAACTTCTTAAATATTAGAAGAATTACCACAATAAAAATGCAGACCACATAAAGACTTTTCAAATAAATATCATAATTCATGGAATCTAAAATGCTACCAATTATAAAATATCATTATTTAATGTGCGGCTAAGAAAAAACTGCCAATTAAACTTTGACATGCCATCAACTGGAAGACACATTCTGATTTCATAAATGTTAAAATATGGGGAAATATGAGTCAGAACTGATAAAATATGGAATATAAAAATAGTAAACAAAACATAAAATGATATAACAGAACTGAGACCAAATGTAATATCAATAAATGTAAATGGGCTTAACTCATCTATTAAGCAGAAAAGATTTTTCATAAGATACCACAAAGCAAAACTCAACAATATGTTGTATATAAAAGATACATCTAAAACAAAGAAGTTCTGAAAAGTTAAAAATGGATAGTCAAAGTTATACCAAGTAAATATATACAAAAAGAAAGCAAGGGAGTTGGAATTTCTCCTCCAGACATGATGGAATAACATAAGACCATATTTACCTGTTCACCCTAAACAACTAAAATAAAATGGATAAAATACATGAAACAACAGTTTTCAGACCTTGGACAACAAAGAACATTAAGAGAGTGATCACCAAGAGAAGAAGAACAAATAAGGTGAGCCCACCATTGCCTCAAGCTTACGACCCAGAGAGAATTTCCAGGCTGTGGTGCAGGGAAAGGGTACCCAAACAGAGCCCTGCAGTCTCCCTGAGTTGAGAAGACAAAATTCCAAGTCCAGAGAGGCCAGAGGTGCTAGATTTTGTGGGGCACCAGAGAGAAGAGAGTGGCACAGAGATTTCTGGAGATATGCAGAGGGCTCTCTTTCATCAGAGTAGTGATCAGTACATGCATGTAAGGTGAGCCAGTTATTGATTTATTGCCTCTCATCTCCAAAGTCATGCTTTTTGATGTCTGTGAAAATTATCTGGCCCTTCAAACATTTTAAATCCTTTTCCTTTGCAAGCTGGCACTGAATGAAGCTTTATCAGTAGAGGGCGCTGGACAGACATTGCAAGGAAAAAGCGTTTGGTTTCCTGGTTGATGGGAGCTCATTCCACAGGCTCCTGTTTCTCCAGTGTACGCAACGTCTAATGAATTAATGGATCCATGCATCACAGCAAAAAGAGACAAAAAGACATTCGTTTGGGGGGAGGGAGGGATGAATAGGTGGAGGACATAAGATTTTTAGGGCAGTGAAACTATTCTGTATGATAGTTACAGTGGATACATGTCATTGTACATTTGTCCAAACCCACACCAAGAGTGAAGCCTCATTTAAACTACGGACTTTGGTTGATAATGGTGTATCAATGTAGGTTCATCAATTGTAGCAAATGTACCATCACTCTGGTGAGTGATGTTGATAATGGGGGAGACAATGAATTGTGGGGGCAGGGGGTACATGGGAAATCTCTGTACCTGCTGCTCAATTTTCCTTTGAACCTAAAACCACTCTAAATAATAAGCCTATTTTTAAAAAAGAGACATCATGTGTCTCCCAATGAAAGAACACACCACTACCTTATCTCACCAAAGAGATCAAACCTGAATCTGATCAAGCCGCTGGATCCATCTGCCAATTTATAGGATATAAAGGACAGAGGAACATGCACCATTGTTTGGATAAATAATACAGGGATGGACAAATGGATAGATATGTGATAAATCTAATATAGAAAAAAGCTAATTGTAGAATCTAGGTGCCAGGTTATGTAAGTGTCCATTATATAATTCATTCAACTTTCCTGTGTGTTTGAAAAAGCTCATAATAAAATATTGAAAAAAGATATAGAAAATGGTCAAGTCTAAACTACAGTGTCTAGGGCTGTGGACTTGGGTGATAAAACTATAAAAGAAACTCAAGGAAGTGATTAGGATAAAAGGAGAGTGGTTACTTTAGGGGAAGGGTGTTGTAATGGGTAGGGAAACATGGATACCTTCTGGGGTGGCTGGCCAAATTCTATTTCTTGACCTGGTTGGGGTTTACAAAGGTGTTCCCCTTGTAATAATTCATTAAGCTTTATATCATTCTGTGTGGTTTTCTGTATCTGTATTTTGCAACAAAAAGTTTTTTTTTTAAAAAAAAAGTCCCTATTCTTTGACCTTGCAATGACACTCATATGAATTTATCCTAGGGTAACAATTAGACAAGAGTACACAGATGTTTGTACAATACTAACTATCATGTATTGAGTGCCTATTATGTATTAGACACTGCTCCAAGTACTTTACAAGTATTATCCTATTTATCCTCACAACAACCCTATGGGGTATATATATTCTTATTCCCATTTTACAGTTGAGATGCAAAGAGGTAAAAGAATGTTCACTGCAGCATTATTAACAAAAATTGAAAACACCTAATCATGATGGACTGGATAAAAAATTATGATCCATCCATACAATGGAATACTCTGAAACTATTAAAAAGTATAAATGCTTTCTCACTCTTGTATTCTCTCTCTCTCTCTATATATATATATATGTATATGTATATATGTACAATGAACATGGAAAGAAGTCCATTATAAACTTCTAAGTAAAGGCAAAGAGTAGATTACAGAAATATATACATTATAATCTCACTTAGATTAAAAAATAATATGTACATAAAAAGAATCTATTAAGATTGAGGAGGATTATGGGGAGACTCTCACTTCGTACTCTTTATACCTCTGTGTTGTGTGAGTTTTTACAAACATGTGTTACCTTTGTAATCATGGTGGTCGTGTTGCGCAATGTGAATGTACTTAAAGAATTTTAAAACAAAAAAAACTTTTTATTGATCAGACAACCATATTTGCCACTTTGATTCTAAACATCTAATTCAGCAGTTCTCAAACTTTTTAGTCTCAGGACTCCTACTCTTAAAAATTATTACAGACCTGAAAGAGCTTTTGTTTATGTGGGGTATATCTACCCATATTGACCACATTCAAACTGAAAATGAGAAAGTTTTAAAACACAAGAATACAGAAGTACACATTCCATTGGCCTTCAGAGTGATGACATCATCACACTTCATATAGCCTTTGGAAAATTCCACTGTACACTCATGAAAGAACGACAGTAAAGAAGGCAAATAACATCTTACTATTATTATGAAAATAGTTTTGACTTTGCAGACTCCCTGAAAAGTTCTCAGAGAGCCCCAGACCTCACTTTGAGAACAGCTGATACAATTATCCCTGCAAAAAAGATCAATTACACTATAAAAACTATAAACACCTTTTCTGAAACTTACCTACAGCTTTAATTTTGCAATGAAAGGGAGCCTATGTATAAAAGGGGGAAGGAGGACATCAACATCTGTCCAAAATAAATATCCTTAAAGTAAAAATAAATGAGAAAATTCACAAGAAAGAGTTCCTCTATACATAAAAGGGATAACAAAAGGCAACTGCTGATTTTACTTAACCTTGGTAATTTTAGGGTGACAACCCATAAATGTTAACAAAAATTACTGCTACTCTGGCCAGCTGGGGCTGTTATATCCCATTGGTCCGTTTATTCTTCCCAGACTTGATCTTCAAAGATGTGGTCTTTACCCACTTTCATATATAGTGTCAAACACAGACTGTATTAATCAAATTTCTCCTGTTGATCAACTCCTCTCTTCTGCCACTTTTCCCTTACTTTAAAAGAATTATCGATTAAGCAATTGTTTGTGCTTCTCCTCCTATCTCACTGTTTCCCATTGTGAAGAATACATGTCACTAGAGATATATGAGATGATTTTAGGTAGTAGATGAAAAAACAATTTGTACTCTACTTTTTCATCTATTTACCTGAAATTAGATGAATAAAAATATAAGTAGTACATTAAACCAATCATTTCTGGGGATATTGTAGTTTTCTTTCTAAACAAATTTAAGTTATGGATTTTTAAAAATAAGTAATAATACAGGTGCCTCAGATATGGCAAAAATCACCAAGGTGGTGTATGAATGACTGAAATTTAAGAAGCACTGCCTTTTCTCTAGAAAGAAACAATTAAAAGTACCATCAATTAGACAACCAAGCCAAAAACCTGGCAGTCATCCTATGTTCCTCCCTCTCCCTTCCCCTTCGTCCCATCATTGATCCGCATCAAGTCTCCACGTATAAAACAGAATAAAAGCAGAGCTGCCCTTGTTGAACTCTTCCATGCCCATTCAGCCACTTTGTCAGCCTCCATGGCAGCCCCAAAACACTTCTGTTACCCTAGGGCCCAGTAGAAGACACTGTGAGAACCACAAGACAGATTTCAAACACAGTGTGATTGGGACTCCATAGCTAAGAAGATCTGAGTTGAAATATTACCTCTGCCACTTACTAGCTGTATGCCCCTAGTCAAGTCACTTACCGTCTCTGAGATTGAGTTTCATCATCCATAAAACGGCAGTGGTAGATTCTAGCAACAGGGCTGTTCTAAGGATTAAATTAGTCACTGTATATAGAGTAATATAACATTGCTCCTGGCACATAACAGGCATTCACTGTTATTTTCCTTACCCACTGCATACAGGACCTCCTTCCATGGTCTGGCTTCTGCCTCCTGCCTTTTTAGCTTCACGTCTAGCTGCACCCCCAAACACCAAAACTTATGCCACAGACATGCTTGACTACTCACAGCCCCCCAATCACAGCAAGCTGTTTCAGACTTCCAAGCTCTCAATCACACTGATTTCCCTACTAGAAATGCTCACCCACCCATTTATCAGACAAATACTTTTTCATTCCCTCCATTATATCTTCCTTGCCCCTTAGTCTCCCATCATATAACATTTTATTGCACTGATTTGTTTACATGTCTATCTCCCTACTAGACTGTGAACTTCTAGAGGACAGGGACCATGTCTACTTCTCTTTGTATCCCCAACACCTAGCACAAAACCTAGAAGATGGTAAGTGCCCCATTAATGTTTGCTAAGTGACTCTAATAGAAAGCAAATTGTAAGTGAAGCAACATTCTAATATTCCTATAGTAAGTTCTCAACACTTACATTGATCAGGCAAACGTCTTTCAATATGCCACTTGCGGTAATAAAACATCCTATTGGAAATCCTGGTGTGCAGTACTTCTGTCCATCTTCTATATCACGGCACCATATTACCGGCATATTATCAATAATCCTAAATATAAATATTTTTAAAATAAAAGATTTAACGAGCACTTCACATCAACCAATACTAACATCATCTTACATATATTTAAGTTCAAATTTTTAATCAAAGTCAAGTCACAAAAAACAGTATACAATTTCAAATAGCTATTAAAACCACTTATGAAAGGAATTCAAAGATTAAGTCGTGTTATTTCAGATGCCAAACCTACCAGTGATGTTGATAATTCAGTTGCATTCCCTTCTTCAAAAAAGCTAGCTTTTTCTCTTGGTCTTCGTTCGCTGTATCATAAGATTTTTCACAAACTTTTATACATGTTTCTGTCTTGTTAAAAGAAAACTGTCAAGAAGGAATTAAAAATATTAAAAGAGTTGACTCAATTTTATAAATCAAATGTCACAAAATAAGCACTTGATCTTACAGATGAAACTTTTCTTCAGAGACTTCAGTATGCCATCATCCTCAACACTATCTCCTCTGAGCTTCAATTCATACCTGAAATGATTACACTAGACACACACATGCATGCACACACATGTGAACAGAAGAATTTGCCTTCTTCAATAATATATAAGGTGGGATATAAAATTCACTGTCACTTCCTAAAAACTACCCTGATGTAGAACCCTTCACTTAAAAGTGCTAATAAAATTGATTGCAATGATGGTTACACAGGTCTGTGAATATCCTAAAAACTATTGAATTGGACACTTTAAGTGGGTCAATTATTTTGGTCTGTGAATTACCTCTCAATAAAGCTGTTACCAAAAAGTGATAATAAAATATTTGATACTTTTAATGTGAAACCTCTTGTTTATAAGGTCTAGCTATGGGGGATTATCAAGGTAAAGTGCCAGTGTTATTAATCAGGAAATAATAAGCAAGAATAAACTATGAAAAAAGAGTCATATTTAGCACCTCATTTCCTGAAATCATGCAAATATTAACACAAGAATTCCTTATCAGCAGCTGAGTTAACATTGCTGAAACAACACTGTCACATTTCTTCAGTCCAAGGGACAGCATTTCTTGATAAGGCACACTTTTCTGTTAGGACAATGGTACTCCACAGGGGTACTGTGTGCAACTTTAATCACCAAAAAGCTAATGCCTCACACACAAACCGGTGGAACAGACCAATAGAGAACCCAGAACTAGACTTCCACAACTATACCCACGTGATTGTTTTACAAAGGTTCAAAAGCAATTCAATGGAGGAAGGACAGTCTTTTCAACAAATGATCCTGAAGCAATCAGACACCTACAGGCAAAAATAAATAAATTTCATAAATTTCAATCGAAACCTCACACCTTATACAAAAAAAAAAAAAAACCTCAAAATGGATCACAGACTTAAAAATATGGAGTAAAATTACAAAAGTTTTAGAATAAAGCATAGAAGAAAATCTCCAAGACCTAAGCCTGTGCAAAGTCTTCTTAGACTTGACACCAAAAGCATAACCCATAAAAGGAAAACTTGATAATTGGACCTCATAGAAATTAAAAACTTTTGCTTTGTGACAGACTCTGTTAATAGGATAAAAATGCAAGCTACAGACCGGGAGAAATCATTTGCAAACCACTGTTGCAACAAAGGAATCATGTCTAGAATATACAGAGAACTCTGAAAATTCAACAGTAAAAGAACAAACAATCCAAACAGAAAACAGGCAAAAGGGGGACATTTCACTGAAGAGAATATACGGATGGCAAATAAGCACATGAAAAGATGTTCAACATCATTAGCCATTAGGAAAATGCAAATTAAAACCACAATGAGACATACCTATCAGCGTGACTAAAATTAAAAATGACAACACCAAATGCTGACAAGGATGCAGAGAAACTGGGTCACTCATACTTTGCTGGTGGGAATATAAAATACTACAGCCACTCCAACAAACAGTTAGGCAGTTTGTCACAAAACTAAAGGTGCAACTATCACATCACTTAGCAATTACACTCTTGGGTGGTTATCTCAGAAAAATGACAAGCTATCTGCACAAAAAATCTACACATAAATGTTCATAGCAGTTTTGTATATAATAGTCAAAAGCTGGAAACAATCCAAATGTCCTTCAATGAGTTGAGTAGTTAAACTGGTCCATCCATACCATGGAATACTACTCAGCGACAAAAAAAGAATGAACTGTGGATACACACAACAACCTGGATGGATCTCAAGGGAATATGCTGAGTGAAAAAAGATAATCCCAGAAAGGTTACATACTGTATGATTCCATTTGGATATCATTATTGAAATAACATTATAGAAATAGAGAAGAGATTAGTGTTTGTCAGGGGTGAGGAATGTGGAGGGGGGCGGTGGGTGGCTATAAATGGGCAGCACAAGGGAACTTTGTGGTGATGGAACTATGCTGTGTATTGACTGCGGTGGTGGGTACACAAATCTGCACAGGTGACAAAATTGCCAAGAATCTTTCTCTTTCTCACACACACATACACACAAATGAGTGCATGTAAAACTAGTGAAATCTGAATAAGCTCTGTGCATTGTACCAATGTCAGTTCCCTGGTTTTGACGTTGTACTATAGTCACATAAGATGTTACCATTGGGCAAACGGTACATGAGACCTCCCTGTTCATTTTTTTTTTGTAACTTTCTATGAATCTATAATGATTATAGATTCATAGAAGCTAATGCCTGAAGATTTCACAAGTGTATCCATATATTAAAATTGATCAAATTATACACTTTCAATATGTGCAGTTTACTGTACTTCAACGAAGTTGGAAAAAAAGGAGAAAAAAGTTAATGCCTTCATAATCATAACTGCTTATGAAAACATCCTTACTCTATCCCCATATCTATTAGGATATTGAAGGCAATATCAATAGACACTGAGAGTTCAATTACATCTACTTATATACCCACAATATGCAAGAAAAATAAATTAAACTTTTTTTCTTTCTAAAGCAAAAATAAAACTTGAAAGGCAAAACCTTAATGTGGAACCACTAACTACTGCAGGTAGCTTAAAGAGTATACACTAACACATTCTTCTGGCAACACCAGATTCTACCTCCCTGCCTTTTTCTGTACCTCCTTTGAAAACAAAGACTCTTTGCTACAATTATAGGTAGTCGGCTTTCAGAAGATTCTTGTTAAAATAAGATTTAATAATAAGATTGGCTGAATAACCTCATAAGGAGATGACGTTATTCGTTCTCCAAATAGTACTTGTCCAAGATTTTCAGAAGGGCTTTTCTTTTCGGAGTCTTGACAGAAGTCAAAGCTAAAAGAGGAGAGGTTCGAACAAGATAAAAACATCAGCAAAAAAATTAGTCTTTGTAATTTATCTAGCCTCTCCACTGTTAATGGCAGATGCTTCTAAAAATATGACCCAGAATGTGTCTAATTATGATTTTTACAGACCTCATTATATATTTCTCTTTAGATTGTTTAACCTTTGATCATTATGAATTATTTAAATTGCTCATGGTACTGCTCTTGACTTTTGTAAAGTAGGTAATCACAATCTTAAAAAGAAAAACTAACAGTATTTTCAGGGTTAAAATTCAAATTACATAAAAATAAGCAAACAATAGTTTAAAGCCTGTACTAATGCTAACCTGAGACATTTAGAAACTAATTATCAGTTCTGCTCAAAGGGAAACCTAAAAAACAAAATCTCCCCCAAACACATTCCCACACACTCACAAATCAAATGGTTACCAGATGAAAAGAATCACAACTACCTTTATGTAAATTTGAATATAAAATGGCTTAAGTAGAATATAACATAAATGGTAGGCCTGTGAAATATTTTAAATACTCATACGAACACCCTACACATACACCTGCTATTTTAATGAAAATTAGACCTGATTTTATTTCTGCTTAATTAGTGTAAATAAAGTAATACCAAAAGGAACTACAATCCTTTTTTCTACAAAGTACATCATTTGTTATTCTCAAATGATTGATCATACTTAATCTTGATTATATAATAACTGCTCACTACTAAACTAAGCACCTTCATCCATTAAAAACCTTAGTATAAACCTACTTATTCCATGTTTTAGAAATAAGCTACAAATCTGCAAAGATATTTTCTTAAAAGTTCACAGTGCAGTAAATTTATAATTTGCCTTTCTTAGAAAGAAAAATCAAGCATGGCAACTTCCTAATTTTTTTAAGCATTTGTCTCGCATCGAAAGCTCTCTATTCTAACCATTTTTTCTTGTTATCTTTATTACAAAATTACCACCACATTTCTTAATATATCCAGGGCTTTCATTCACTATCTTTAACAACTTAAGGCACGTTTTAACACAATTATATCAATTACATCAGACATAATTATAATACTTATAACTTACGTATTATATTCATAAGGTAAGACAGATTCCACTGAGTCCAATCTATTTACAAATAGTGCTATTGACGACTACAGGAAGGAAAAAAAAAACATTATTAATAATACAAAGTAAAACAAGGTAGTACTTGCAAAATACATAATGAAGTAACTGAAAGGTAATTGGGTCTATTGCTTCCATCAATTTATAACTGTATAGGTACAAATTTATAACTTAGCACAGTGTTATAAATTCATAATACAGTACAGTTATAAATTTATAACACAGTCTAAGTTCCTAACATTTCATTTATCTAGCATCACTGGGTTCTCTGAATACATAAATTTTTCCGATACCTCACTTGTTCTTAACCTTTAATTATAAAACCTTTTGAGAATATGATGAAAGCTATGGTCCCTCACCCCAGAAAAACACACATATTCACCAAATTCACTGTTCAATTTTAAAAGGCTTCATAGTTCCTGGAGTCCATGGAACTCAGGTTAAGAACTTGACATAATTAAAGCTACCGCGTAAATGCTTTTCTTGTGCTATTTTAATCATTTTTATAAGGAACATGCTAAAATACATTTCACTCTTTTCTATCTTAAACAGAACATGATAATCACAATTTAACCTTCCTTGATGACTCAGGGTCCTTTTGAACATCAATCATTGCACTGCTTTGACTCTGTGACATCTTCAGTATCGAATGAAGTAAGAAGAGCTATTTTCCCCGAAACTAAATGGCGATAGATGACTATCCACACCCCTGCAACCCACACCCCCTCACCCTTACTTAAACTTGTTTGTAAAGACTTTATGTCTCTCTTTTTGACTGTCAGCTGTCATTATGCCTCCTCTCCCTTCTTCCCCGCCCCCCAATCTGCTAAAGAGCAAGCCCTCAATTTGTGGAAAAAGTGACCAGATTTGTTAAAACTATACTGAAGCCTGTCTGCGAGCATGAGAGAGAGAGCGTGAGAGTTCGCACATGAATATGATGACATCTATTCTGACTCTTCACAGGACATTTTTGCTGCCTTCCCTGGATCTCAGCTGTGTTCTTGATAATTTACCAGATAGGATTTTTTAAATCACGAAAACAGCAGATCTTGGGTAATCACTTTATCCTTTTCCAAAATTCCATACACTGCTTTTTAAAAAACTGAACATCTGCTATCATCTTTACCACATGGTTAGATTTTTTAAAAGAGGATGTAGAAAATTATCAAGTTTGGGAGCAAATATAAATAGCCTTACTATAACTCCGTAAAACAAGAGAATTGTATCTGCACTTAGTGAAATCTAATCAGAAATTGAGCAACAGCAACATATATTAGTTATAGTTTTATAAAGGTGAATAGGCAAAAGTTTCCAAGAAGATAGCAGATAATTAAGGATAACAGTTCTCATCTAGAGTCCCAAAACTGATAAAGTACACAAGATTTGAACTATATTTTAAAATGCATATTTGGAGCTTACTATATTTAAAGGACTTTGATGTTTTCTCAAATCAAGTGGAGAAAAGATAGATTATTCAATAAATGGTGTTAAGACAACTGGTCAGTGATCTGGGAAAAAAGTTGGGTCCTTATCTCATATATCAAACCAGGAAATATTAATCTTATTTAAATGTTAAAATTTAAACCATAAAAGCAATAGAAGAAACCATGGGAGAATTATTTTATAATCTTGCTGGCATGGGAAAGACCTTTCAAAATAGGGCACAAAACTCAGAAGCCATAAAAAATTTGCTAAATTAGAATAAAACACAATTTTTCTAAATGGCAAAAAAAAAAAAAAAAACCACCCACAATAAGCAAAACCGAAAAACAACTGACAAACTTGGAAAAAGGATGTCACAGACAAGGGACTAGTTTCCTGATTTAAGACTTCCCACAAATCAATTTTTTAAATGTTTAACCTAATAGAAAAGTGAGCAAAGGATATACACATAGTTCACAGGAAAGAAAATACAAATGGCTTTTAATTATATGAAAAAATTATCAATAAAAACGATTCCTAACAAAAGCAATGCAAATTAAAACCACAACACACAATTTTTCACCTATCAGATTGTCAAAGATCTAAAAGTTTAATAACACATTGTCGTCAAGCTGTGGAGAAACAGGCACTCTCCCACACTGTTGGTGGGAGTGTAAAGTAACACAACCTCCACGGAGAGCAATTTGGTGATATCAAAATTGTTAAGTTCATATATTCTTTGACCCAGCACTTCCATTCCTAGGAATTTATTCTACAGATACATTCCCACATGCAGCAATGTTTGGTAAGAACAAGAGAATGGAAACAACCTAAATACATAGAGGACTATGTAAATCAATTACAGCACATCATTATAACGGAATGCTATGCAACCATTAAAAAAGAATGAGGATGTCCTTTATGCAATGATATAAAACAATCTCCAAGCTATATTGTTAAATGAATAAAGGTACATTACTATGAGAATAGTATGCTACCATCTGTGTAAAAAAAGGGAGAAAAAATAATATAAATATATGTTTGTATATTCATAAAATCCCCAGAAGGATGCACAAGAAACTGATAATATCAGTGCCCTCCAAGGAGGGGTACTATGTGACGAAAGGACCAGTGGAGATGAATCATTCACTGAGAAAACTTCTCATCTGCCTGTGTCCTTGCATATTATTCTAAGAAGTGGGATCATTACAATAAAGGGGGATGAACATTTTTGTAGACTTTGATACATATTTCAAATTACTTTCCAAAGGGTTCAAGTTTAACCACTAAACCAAGCTAAATGCCATCACAAGGTAGCAAACACAAAGCCAGGAAGAGGGACATTCCAAAGGAAAAACAGACTGGTCCCTTTTATAAGCCAGCATTATGAAAAGAAAAAGGGGGGACTATGCTTGAATAAAAGAGCCATAAGAATATAACAAACAGATGCAATTTGTGGTCCTAGATTAGATTCTGGCTTGGATATTTTGCTGATAGCCAGGGAAATCTGACTATGAACTGGGTAATAGATGAGATACAAATGTATTGATGTGGAAAGAGGGAGTTGTTAACAGAAAAGTGGAGGTTACAAAATAACATGTATACTATGATTTTATTTTGGTAAAAAATACATGTGGGCAACAGCAATAAACGAACACGTAGATATAGAGAACAGGTTGGTGGTTGCCAGAGGGGAAGGGGGTGACTGGAGGGTGAAAGGGGTAAAGGGGCACATTTGTATGGTGATGAATGGAAACTAGACTTTTGGTGGTGAGCAAGATGTAGTCTATACAGAAATCGAAATATAAGGAATTGGAAACTTATGTCCACACAAGAACCTGCACACAACATTTATAGCAACTTTATTCATAATTGCCAAAACTTAGAAGCAACCAAGATGTTCTTCAGAGTAGGTGAATAGATAAATGAACTGTGGTACATCCAGACAATGGAATATTATTCAGCACTAAAAAGAAATGAGCTAGCAAGCCATGAAAAGACGTAGAGGAGCCTTCAACGCATATTACTAAGTGAAAGAAGGCAATCTGAAAAGGCTACATATTGTATGATTCCAACTATATGACATTCTGGAAAAGGCAAAACTATGGAGACAGTAAATAGATCAGCGGTTGCCAAGGATTAAAGGGAGGGAGGGATGAATAGGCAGAGAACATAGAGGATTTTTAGGGCAGTGAAATTACTCTGTATGTTATTATAAGGCTGAATACATGTCATTACACATTTGTCGAAACTCATAGGATGCACAACACCAAGAATGAACAGTAATGTAAACTATGGACTTTGGGTGATGATGATGTGTCAATGGAGGTTCATCAACTGTAACAAACGTACCACCTAGTGGAGGATGTTAATAATGGGGGAAGCTATGCATGACTGGGGGCAGGAGTACATAGGAACTCTATACTTTCTGTGCAATTTTACTATGAACCTAAAACTGCTCTAAAAAAAAGTCTATCAGAAATACACACGTGGAGGGGTGAAAGGATGCAATCATACAGTGATGGACAAATAATAATGTACAACTAAAACCCCACAATGTTATAAACTATTAAGACATCCATAAAAATTTTTAAAAATACACATGTGGGCATGAATATGTACAGAAAAAAAATCCAGAATACATGCTAAGATATGAACAGTGGAATTCTCTAGTTGTTAGAAATGTTTTTCTTTTCTTATTTTTGCCTATCTGCATTTTCTAACCATCTACCATGCATGTTACTGCTTTTCTTTTCCTCCCCAAAGCCCCAGTACATAGCTGCACATCCTAGTTGTAAGTCCTTCTAGTTCTTCTATGTGAGCCACCACCACAGCATAGCTACTGACAGATGGGTGGTGTGGTTCCGTGCCCAGGAAATAAACCCAAGTTGCAGAAGTGGTGAGTGCCGAACCATAACCACAAGGCCATCAGGGTTGGCTCTGTTACTGCTTTTATAATAGTGAAAATTTAAAAACTAAAAAAAAATCATGGAGCTAGACACAAGAAAACTAGGGAAGGTTGGAGTGCTAAACATAAAAAGGAGAGATTCACCAAAGGACAGAAGGTGCAACCTCAGAGTAAAAAATAGACTGCATTTAGGGATGTAACAGCCTAAAAAGAAAAAAACCTTACAGAAAAGAAATTCCAGATATTTGTTACGGTTAAAGATCATGTTTCTTTGCTAGGAAGTCTGCTGAAATAAAGAGCCAGGACTAGAAATCACCAGTGAGAGAAAAGGCAGACACAAAATACTTTTTTTATTTTTATTTATTATTATTATTTTTTTTTTGCTGAGGAAGATTGGCCCTGAGCTAACATCTGTGCCCATCTGCCTCTATTTTGTGTGTGAGTCCCCACCGCAGCGTGGCTTACAAGTGGTGTAGGTCCACCCCCGGATGCGAACCCAGGAACCCAGGCCGCCAAAGCAGAGCATGCCAAACTTAACCACTACGGCAACCGGGAGTCCCCTATAAAATTGTGTGTGTGGGTGTGTGTGTGTGTGTGTGTGAGGAAGATTAGCCCTGAGCTAACGTCCGGGCCCATCTTCCTCCACCTTATATGGGACGCCACCACAGCATGACTGACAAGCGGTGCGTCAGTCCGCACCGGGGATCCGAACCTGCGAACGCCTGGCCGCGAAGCAGAGCGCGCAAACTTAACCGCTACACAGCCCGGCCAGCCCCCCTATAAAATATCTAAGTGCTGTTTGTTACATTACATGTGCTGGGCAAGATGTTGGCTCAAAACATTACTGTCAATACTGCTCACAGGAAAAGGCAAGCTCCAGGTTTTAAGAGCAAACTTGCTGCACCTAGAACTGGCCCTTAAAAACCCCTGGAAGCTTCCAGTTGGCTAAGTCTATAGTCACACCACACCCAGCACCGTTCTCAAGTTTGTGGTGCCTTTGTGGGGCCTTCTACCAGAACACTCCCCCATACACTAGATTAGGCAACTAGGAGTCAGAAAATGTCTCATTCATTATGACCTTTTGAATTGATTATTTGCACACACAAAAAAAATTTTTGAGTCGGCTTATAGTTACAAAAACAAGGTTGCCAAAGAAGGAAGTCAAGAAATTACTGGAGGTTGGAGGACACACGGAAAAGGAATGGGGCCAGAAATGTCTGGCTAAAGAAAACTACTAATGATATTTATTGAAAGCTTACTGTGTGCCAGGTGCTGCTGTCAGTGCTTTTCATACATTGTCTCATTTTATTCTCACAAGTCTGAGAGGTAAATAATATTATCTTGGCGTTTGCGGAGAGAGGGCCCAGGGGAAACTGAAGTGGATTAACAAGAATTAAGGAGGTAAAAGTGTGAGACCACGGGAGTGAGGGGTGACAGAAACACGGCGGGGACGTATCTCAGAAAGCCCACAGTGGGTGAGCCTTGAAAGGGAGATCGACTGTATAAGCGGGACAATAGGAAGGGAAGGAAGGGAGGAGGCGGGAGAGGACGCTGAGAGGGAGAGGAAGGAGCCCAGAGGGAGGAGGAAGTAGAGAGGAACTGTGATAGAGGAGGAGGAGCTGAGAGAGCGGTGAAGAAGCAGCCAAGAAGGGAGCGGGGAGGGAGGAACCAAGAGGAGAGGGAGGAGCTGAGAAGGAGTTGGCGGAACAGAGAAGGAGGAGGAGGGAGAGGATTCAAGATAAGGGGAGAGGGTAGGGCCGACAGGGAGGGGCGGAGCCGAGAGGGAGAGGGAGGGGAAGGGGAGAAGCCGAGATGGAGGGGAAGGGACCGAGAGAAAAGAGGAAAAGGAGGAGCTGAGGGAGGAGGAGGAGCTGAGAGGGAGGAGGAGGAACGGGTAGGAGCCGAGAGGGAGGGAAAAAGGATCAGGGAAAACGAGAGATCCGGATCCACCCAAGTGCGAGGCTCAAGAGATTGAGACCCTGAAACACATCCACAGAGAGGGCTTAGGCATTCCCGGTCAGAGTCAAAGAGCTTCCGACCCCCGTCTGCCCCAGTGTGCCCTATGCCCCTACCCGAAGCCTTCCCCTCACATCTCAGTCCCTCTCTCTGGTCCTCACCTTGCAGGTTGCAGTCTCTCGGTCCGCCTCGCAGTAGTTGACCGGAGCCAACCCGGGAAGGTAGAAAGCCGCGCAGGGGGGGGCCTGAAGCCCCAGGAGCAGCCCCAGCCCCAGCAGCAGCCTGGGGAGCGCAGACCGGAGGCACCAGAGGTTGGTTCCCACGCGGAAACCACGAGTACTCATTTTAGGAGCTGGTTCAGCGCTCGGGGACACACACCATGGGTTAGATCGAAAGTAGTGGAGGGGAGAGGCAAGAACGACAAGGGAGAACCGTGGACAGGGAAGAGCCGAGACCGGCTAGTGGGACTAGAACTCCCGGGAAGGCCACTTATTGAGCGACACTGGCTTGGAACCCGGTTGCTAGGGCGCCGGGTAGGCTTTGTGAGCGCGCGCGGTACGCATGCGTGCAGGTCCCCGCCGCGCCTTCCACCTCCACCCCCACCCCGCCCCGCCCCACCCCCAGCTCGGCACCTTCCCGCGGTTCTGGCAGTTCCTCGCGCGCTGCCTTCAGTGCTTCCTCGCGGAGCTGGGGGGTGGGGAGAGCAGGGGAGGCTGTCTGAGAGGTCTGGACACCTCGACATCACAGGGTCTCCCATCCTCCGATTTTGCATCTCTCAGTCCCAAAGCAGCAGTGTTAACCGTCCCCGCCATCTTCATTTCTCGCTGCCGAGGTTGGGGGGTGGGGAGAAGGGGAAAGAGGGGCAATTCCAGGGCCTTGCTGCCCAGTATGGTGGCTATTAGTCGCTTGAAATGCAGCTAGTCCGAAATTGATGTTCTGTAAGTGTAAAATGCACACCGAGTTTCAAAGACTGCAAGATAAAAAGAACGCAAAACCTCTCCATTTTTATATTGATTACATGTTGAAATAGTATTTGGGGTCTATGGCGTTAAATAAAACATTATTTAAAATAATTTCACCTGTTTATTTTTAAAATGTGGCTACTAGAACTTTTAAAATTACATCTGTGGCTCGCGTTATATTTTATTGAACAGCGCAGGTCTGCGGAAGGAGGAAGAAAGGGGGAAAGACTGAAGAAGAGGGAGGGGGAGAAAGCGGAGATTGCTCTGAGATTTTGAAAGTTTTATCTTGGTGGCAGGCATCTTATTTTGCGGGCTCCCTAAGAATCCTTGTCGTCCGTACCTTCTGCTTCTTGTGCCGTCCTATAGTGCAAAGTGCTTGTATTTGTACCTAGAGAGAATTGTAGGTATCCTAGGACAAAGATAGTAGAAGGACTTATTATTATTCCTCCTTGTGTCTCAAGAGCTTTGGAGAACAAGAGGTCATTTGTTTATGCTGAGACGTGTGCGCCTGGCCAAGCGCCTTTCTGTCCAAGTTCCCTTGCTCCAAAAGGTCTGCATCTTCTGCTGACTGGCAGGAGGCGATTCAAGACACAACAAAGGCAGCGAGCTGACCATTAGCAGAGGCATGTAGAAATTTAGCGAGTTAACTCTTGGACTAGAGAGGCAGGAAAAGTTGTAGGAGAAAGTGTACGAAAGATCAGAATTAGGGGAGTTGTGAGTGCGAAAAGATTGAACTTGACCAAGAGAATTGAAGAAGCCCAGGTAAAGATTTGGAGGACAGGATAACTGGATTAGACGGGGCACCACCTTTGTGAAGAGGAACAGGAAAAGGGAGCTAGGAAGTGTGAGAGTGGTCGCGGCTGGGAGCAACCAGACTTGAATAAAAATCTTGTTTCACCACTGCATTACCACCGCTTTCTGGCCTGCCTTTGGATGAAAAAGTGTGTATGTTAAACGGGATGCTCCGCCAGCGTCCCAGGCCTGGGCCCGGACGTCTAGCGGCTGCACTAGGACCGGGCGGGCCAGGACTGCTGCGGGACTGGGCTGCCTGTGGAGCCGGGCGGCTCTTGCCAAGTAAACGGACCATGGGGTGTCTGGCGTTCCATGGGGGAGGTGTGCCACCCAGGTCACCTACAGGACGCCAGCCCCCGCCCCTCCGCAGACGCCAGAGGGAGAGGAGAAGCAGGAAAGAGCAGTGGTCAGCAGATTCGTGGTCCTTTTTGCCCTCATCCTCTAGCTCCAACGGTGCCATTGAGGTCTTCCATTAAAGATCCCTGCGGGGCCGTGTCTGTTAACCTCAAGAAGTGAAGCATCACCGAAAGCTACGTCCCCATTCTCAGCAAAAAGACACAGCCCTCCTGGTGTCACCAGTGTGTGATTGTCACCAGCTCCAGCCACCTGCTGAGCCCGGAGATCAGAGATGGAGGTGGTCCATTCCATCGCATTCTCTGCTGCTGTGGGCACTCTAGGAATTTGTCTTTTGCCTCCCCACACTCCCTACAAGATGCAGAAGCCCCAGGGCAGCCTTGTGGCAGTTATCCACTAGGGAGGCCTAGCTTTGCCCAACACAAAGGTCTCCCCTCCCCCATGCGCCAATTTGAAGACCTCTTCCGGAGTGAGGCCTGCCTGCCACCTCTGTCCAGCCCTGTACACCTTCTCGTCTTGTATGCAAGTAGGGACAGTTTTATTTCTTCCTTTCCAATTTGTATGCCTTTCATTTCTTTTTCTTGCCTTGTTGCACAATCCATTATACTGGATTGCCAATATAATGTTGAATAGAAATGGTGAGAGTGGACATCCTTGCCTTGTTCTCCATCTTAGGGGGAAAGCATTCAGTCTTTCACCATTAAGGATGATGTTAGCAGCCCAGCCCGGTGGTGTAGTGGTTAAGTTCACGCGCTCCGCTTCGGCGGCCCGGGCAGGTTCGGATCCCGGGTGCCGACAGACGCAGCGCTTGTCAGCCATGCTGTGGCGGCATCCCATATAAAGATAGGCACGGATGTTAGCCCAGGGCCAGTCTTCCTCAGCAAAAAAAAAAAGAGGAAGATTGGCAACGGATGTTAGCTCAGGGCTAGTCTTCCTCACAAAAAACAAAACAAAAAGGATGATATTAGCTATAGCCTTTTTGTAGCTGCCTTTTATCAGGTTAAAGAAGTTCCCTTCTCTTCCTACTTGGCTGAGAGTTTTTATCATGACTTGATATCGAATTTTATCCAATTTTTTGGCGTCAATTGATATTATCATGTATTTCTTCTTAAGACTATTAATAAAATGCATTACATTGATTTTCAAATATTGAATCAGCCTTGTATTTCCAGAATAAACCTCACTTGGTCGGTTGCTGTGTAACAAAAAGCAACAACAAACAGGGCTATATTGTGGTGTGTAATGCAAAATTTGCAAGGCTTCTAAAAGATAAAATTCAAAAAAATTCATTTCTTAATGTAGGCTATGCCCCAAACTCCAGAGAGACGTGAGTTCTCCCTCCTGTGCCATTAGGGGTATTTTGGTGTAAAAGTAAAGAACGCTTTATTGATTTTTTTTGCTTGTCTCTCTCCCTCCACTGATAGTAAGCTTCTTGAGCACAGGATCCATTTCTTCCTTATCTTCATCTCCCTAGCACAGACCCATGCATAGATTCAGAATAAATGAAAAGATGGATGAATGAATACCACGTAACTTACACTGTCATAGGCATTTTTATATATTTTACTTCATTTAGAAATCAAAAGAGGATGCAATCCAAAGATGAGAGTAAGTGTAGATAACAAGGATAATATCCCCTTTATTTATGTAGCAGGAGAGTTTGCAAAGTTCTTGCCCATCCATTATTTCACAAGACCCTCCCAGTGACCATGTGAGGTAGGCAGGGTAATTCTTTTATGTGAGGTAACTGAGGCCAAGAGAAATTAATTTGCTTGTCCAAGGTCACACAGCTAATAGTTGACCAAGTTGAGGCTAGAAAGCAAGTCTCCTGATATCTAACATAGTTCTCAAATATAATGGCATTAAAAGGAAGTGAAAATGTTTGGTAATAAAAAAAAGAAATAAACTCGTTTCATGATGTAGCCATTAAATTTCCAGCTACATCACCTATGAATGTTTCAGATATAAGCAAGTGAAAGATTGAGGGAAGCATATGAATCTCAAGTTAGGAGGCATTTTCGACAGTGGTGCATAGAGAGATTTAACCATGAAATTTGTGATATGCAATGTCACTCAAACAATTTTGTCAAAGAGAGAAGACAAGGAATGGTACTTCACAAAAGTAGGTGCTTCAGGCCACGTTAAAGAAAATTGTATAAAACAGACTAACACAACTACTAGGTCTTTAATAGTTTTTTTTCATGTTTCTAACCATTTGGAATTAAAGATATCCAAGCTACAGTTCTCATCCTCTTTCCAGTTCACTTCAATGTTGTATAGACCAAAATTAAGTCGTGGAACGAAGAAATACTGTGATCCAGTGGAATCATGCTCCATTTAAGCCGTGTTTCTAAATCAGCACATTGGAACATCAAAAAGGAACTAAAATGCCGTGGTAAGCCAGTATGTCAGCTACAGAGGTCATATCATACCTTTCATAGTGTGTCCACAGAGCCAAACTAGCTTATCCCCTGGGCTTCATGCCTTGACTCACTTTTCCTTCCCAGTTCCCTCAAATCTAAATGATTCTCTCAAACTGGATGAGGCAAATCTAATCATGTCACACTCTTCTTTAAAATCCTTCAATGGACAGCTCAATGCAAGGGGGTCCTGGATTGGATCCTGGCACAGAAAAAGGACATTAGTGGGAAAACTGATGAAATTCGAATAAAGTCTCTAGTTTAGTTAATAGTATTGTACCAACATTGATTTCTTAGTTTGATCATTGTACCACGGTTATGTAAGATGTTCACATTTAGTAAAGCTAAGTGAAAGGTATATGAGACCTCTCTGTATTATTTTTACAACACTTCTGTAAATCTAAAATTATCTTGAAATAAGAAGTTGAAAAAATCTACTGGCTCTCCATTGCCTCAAGGGTTAAGTCCAAACTTTGCTTAGGAAGACCTGCTTGACCGCATACACCTCTCCAGCATCAAACTTCAGTTGGAGGAGAGGATTGGGCAGTGAGGGTGGGTCCACTCCCACAATCATTCTACTCTCTGATCCTCCTCCAGAGAACTACTGTCAGATTACACTAAGAGGCCAGTCTTTCTAGACTCTGAACAAAATAATTGATCCTTGCTGTTTGTTAGTCTACTATGCTCTGCTGACTCTGCCACCCCCTTTCCTACCTTTTGCTTGGCTGAAATCTTGCTGCTATATTTCAGCTCTTAATTTGAAAGTTACTCTTCCCAGCAAATCTTCCCTGACAGTCCCCGACTCCGTACATATATCACACACACACACAGAGTTGGATTAAGTGCCCCTTGTGCGTGCTCCCACTGTACCATACGTATACCTCTGATTTGTCACTTTCACAATGAATTCGAGTCCTGTCTGCCTCCTCCATTAGTCAATTGTTAACTCTGGATCTCCTTCTTTTTACACCTACACTTTCATATAGCAAGGCAGCCATGGAAATAGCTTGATTTCACAGGTTTAACATTTTGAGGGTTAAGTTTTCCATTTGAGTAATTATTCTTGTAATTTATATGCTCTACGATATGGTGAGAGCACAGAGTTTTAGTTTTTCCCTTGGTATTGTAGAGTTTCTGACTGAGAATCATATTTCTTGTTATCAAAAGGGTACATATGTCCCTGTATTAGAGGAATCATTGCAAAATGATTACCACAATAAGTCTAGTTAACTTCCATTACCATACATAGTTAAAAATTTTTTTTCTGGTGATGAAGACTTTTAAGATTTACTCTCTTAGCAACTTTCAAATATACAATACAGTTATTAACTATAGTCACCATACTCTGTATCACCTCCTTATTTATTTATTTTATAGCTGAAAGTTTGTACTTTTTAACCCCCTTCACCATTTCGCCCCCCAACACCCCCACCCCGGCAACCACCAATCTGTTCTCTGTATCCATGAGCTCGAGTTTTTTGTTGTTGGGTTTTTCGTGGGTTTTTTTTTTTAATTCCATGTGAGATCACATGCTATTTGTCTTTCTCTGTCTGACTCATTTTACTTAGCATAATGCCCTTAAAGGCCATCCAGGTTGTCAAAAATGCAAGATTTCATTCTTTTTTTGGCTGAATAATATTCCATTTTATGTATATCACAATTTCCTTATCCATTCATCCATCAATGGACACTTAAGTTGTTTCCAATCTTGGCTATTGTAAATAATGCTGCAGTGAGCATGGGGGTGCATATATCTTTTCCAATTAATGTTTTCATTTTCTTCAGATAAATACCCAGAAATGGAATTGCTGGATCATATGGTAGTATTATCTTTAATTTTTTGAGGACCCTCCATACTGTTTTCCACAGTGGCTGCACCAGTTTACATTCCCAGCAACAGTGCACAAGGGTTCCCTCTTCTCCACATCCTTGCCAACATTTGTTATTTCTTGTCTTTTTGACAATAGCCATTCTAACAGGTGTGAGGTGATATCTCATTGTGGTTTTGATTTGCATTCCCCTGATGATTAGTGATGTCAAGCAACTTTTCATGTATGTGTTGGCAATCTGTATGTCTTCTTTGGAAAAACATCTGTTCAGATCCTCTGCCCCTTTTTAAATCGGATTGTTTGGTTTTTTTGCTGAGCTGTATGAGTACTTTATATATTTTGGATATTAGCCCCTTATCAGATATATGAGTTGCAAATATTTTCTACCATTCAGTAGATTGCCTTTTCATCTTGTTGATGGTTTCCTTTGCTGTGCAGAAGCTTTTTAATTTGATATAGTTCCACTTGTTCATTTTTACTTTCGCCATTTTTGCTTTTGGAGTCAGATCCAAAAAATCATCACCAAGACCTACATCAAGCAGCATATCACCTATGTTTTCTTCTAGGAGTTTTATCATTTCGGATCTTATGGTCAGATCTTTGATCCATTTTGACTTAATTTTTGTATGTGGTGTAAGATAGTGGTCCAGTTTCACTCTTTTGCAAGTGTCTGTCCAGTTTTCCTAACGCCATTTATTGAAAAGACTGTCTTTTCCTCGTTGTATATTCTTGGCTCCTTTGTTATAAATTAGTTGACCATATATTGTGTGGGTTTATTTCTGGGCTCTCTTTTCTGTTCCATTGATCTATGTGTCTATTTTTATGCCAATATTATACTATTTTGATTACTACAGCTTTGTTTTTTGTTTTGTTTAGTTTTTTTTGTTGTTTTTTGGGGTTGTTTTTTTTTTTTTTTGGTGAGGAAGATTGGCCCTGAGCTAACATCTGTTGCCAATCTTCCTCTTTTTGCTGAGAAAAATTGTCCCTGAGCAAACATCTGTGCCAATCTTCCTCTATTTTTCATATGGGATGCTGCCACAGCATGGCTTGATGAGTGGTGTGTAAGTCTGCACCTGGGATCCGAACCCGCAAACCCTAGGCTGCCGAAGTGGAGCGTGTGAACTTAACCACTACTCCAGGGGGCCGGACCCTACAGCTTTGTAAGATAGTTTGAAATCAGGGAGCATGATGCCTCCAACTTTGTTCTTCTTTCTCAAGATTGCTTTGGCTATTCCAGGTCTTTTATGATTCCATACAAATTTTAGGATTGTTTGTTCTATTTCTGTGAAAAATGCCATTGAAATTTTGATAGGGATTTCATTGATTCTGTGGATTGCTTTGGGTAGCATGGACATTTTAACAATACTAATTTTTCTAATCCACAAGCACAGAATATCTTTTTTTTTTTTTTTTTTTTGTGGGGAAGACCAGCCCTGAGCTAACATCTGTTGCCAATCCTCCCCTTTTTTTGCTGAGGAAGACTGGCCCTGAGCTAACATCTGTGCCCATCTTCCTCCACTTTATATGGGACGCCGCCACGGAATGGCTGACAGGCAGTGCGTCAGCGGGCGCCCGGGATCCGAACTCGCGAACCCTGGGCTGCCAAGCGCGAACTTAACTGCTGCGCCACCGGGCGGCCCCAAGAATATCTTTCCATTTATTTGTGTCTTCTTCAATTATTTTCATCAATATCTTATAGTTTTTCAGTGTACACATCTTTCAGCTCCTTGGTTAAATTTATTCCTACATATTTTATTCTTTTTGATGCAATTGTAAATGGAATTTTCTTTTCTTTTTTTTGTGAGGAAGACCAGCCCTGAGCTAACATCCGTTGCCAACCCTCCTCTTTTTGCTGAGGAAGATTGGCCCTGGGCTAACATCTGTGCCCATCTTCCTCTGCTTTATGTGGGACGCTGCCACAGCATGGCTTGACAAGCGGTGCATTGGTCCACGTCTGGAATCCGAATCTGTGAACCCCTGGCCGCTGAAGCAGAACACGCAAACTCAACCGCTTCACCACCAGGCCGGCCCCTGGAATTGTTTTCTTAATTTCTCTTTCTGCTAGTTTGTTATTAGTGTATAGAAATGTGACAGATTTTTGTATATTGATTTTGCTTCCTGCAACTTTACTGAATTTGCTTATTCTAAAAAAACACAATATTTTCTAAAACAAAAGAATATAGTGAGAAGAGTGGTATTGTTTTTCATTTTTGCAAATCTCTTTAATGTTTTGCTTAATAAAAGACAGCCAGATTCTCATACTTGTTTCTGCATTCAATCTGTTGTGATATCACATGTCATATGGCCTCTGGACTACTGTACACCGATGAGAAAATGGGAGTGAAAAAGGCACACAATATCTTGGTGTTCTTAGGCAAATTGTTTTGATCTTTTGAATGCACTAAGTGGGTCTCAGGGGCCCCCAGGGGTTTTCAAACCAAACTTTGAGAACCGCTTGACTGGAGGGTTAACCTCGAGTGCTAACCAAGAACATGAGATATTTGGGAGATAAAACTGATAGGATTTGGTGATTGATGGATTATATCAGAGGATGAGGGAGACGGAAGTGTCATGGCTGACTCATCGGTTTCTGCACTGAACAACTGGACTGTTGGTGGAGCCATTTACTGAGGCATGGCATATTGGAAGAGGACCAAGTTTAGGAGTGATAGAGAGCAATCAGGAGGTTTTTTGGGGACTTGTTACACTTGAGGAGACTCTGAGAGTTACAAATGGAGATATCAAGCACACAGCTGAATATATAGCTCTGGAACATAAATACAAATTTGGGAGTTGATGGCTTAAGGATGATAGAAGAAATCGCGTAATGGGAGAGTAAGGATGAGAAGAGAAGAGGATCTAAGGCCAGTCTTTGAAACATTTCAACAATTTGTGGTCTAGTAAAGAAGGGTAAGTTGCAGAGTTGCTGGAGAAAAAGCAGGCAGAGAAGTAGGTGGAAAACCAGAAGAAAGTGATATTAAAATAAAAGACCTTGGAAGCCAAGGGAAGAGAGTGTTTCAAGGAGAAAGTAGTCAAGAACAAAAAAGCCCAAGTAAAATAGCAGAAAACATCTTATCTTTTTGATTTGGTGACACAGATGTCATTGGTGACATGAGAGAGAGCTATCTGGGGGGAAATGATCAGGATAAAAGCCAGACTGGAGTGGGTTGAGAATTGAGTGAGGGGTGATGAAATGGGGGTAGTTGGTAGAGATAACTCTTTCTTTTATTTGATTAATTTTTAATTACATAAGTTATACACAAATATATTTCTCTTTTTAAAAAATGAAAACATTACAGAGAAGACTAAAATCCTCTTTGACCTCTGCCACCAATTCTGGTTTTCTCCCCCACCTTCCAGATGTAGCCATTGTTACTTGTTTGGTGTGTCCTTCCTGGCCTTTTTGTATGAATCAACATATTACTGTTATATATAGTATAATTTTACATATACACATATGTATATGTTTTACATATACATCTATTATATATAGTATAACAATGTATGGAATGAACTACTTCACTATTTTAACAGATGCACTACACATATTACATAGTATGAGTATATCATAATTTATTTGGCATTCCTCTGTTGAGAGTCATTTAAATTATTTCCATTTTTTCCCCAGTCACTAACAATTCTGCAAAAAACTGCCTTATACACACTGCCCTGGGCAAAGAAGGCAACAAGAAGAGTATGCTTATTTAAATTTGAATAGCCACTGCTTGCACTTTTTGTATTTTAATAGATACTACCAAACTGCTCTCCCAAATGGCTGTACCAATTTTCCCTCCCACCAGCAGTGGGAGTCTCGTGAGGCTACTGACTACCCATTTTCTCACACCCTGAACAACTCTTTCAAGACATTGGCTGTGGAGAGGAGGAAAACTCCCATGAGGTAGCTGGAGGGGGATGAAAGATTGAGAGAGGGGGTTTTGTATGTGAGAAGGGCTTGAGCATGTTTTAATGTGCATGAGAAAGTTCCAGTTGAGAGGAGTGGTTGGATATACAGGAGAAAAAAAAGGATAATTAATGATATAAAATTCCCAAGAAAGCAGGGGAGGACATTATCCAAAGCACAGATAGAAGAATTGGCCTTAAATGCGAAGAGGCATTATTCTTCTATTGCATGAGTTCTCTGACTTGATTGTGCATCCGAATTCCCTGGAGAGCTTGTTAAAGCACAGATTGTTGCCTCTTCCTCCACCAGTTTGTGATTCTGTAGGTCTGGAGGTGGGGTCTGCAAGTTTGCATTTCTAACAGCTTCCGAGGCAGTGCCATACTGCTGTTCCAGGAAACGAACTACACTTTCGGAACCACTATCCAATGTAGCAGGAGGAAAGGAAGATAGGATGTGTGCAGAGATGGGTAGATATGTATGTTTGGTAACCAGAAAATGAGGGTATTCCTATCTGATGGCTGCTATTTTCTTTATGAAATAAGGGTTGAGGTCAAATATTGAAAGTGTGGCGGTGGGAGGGAGGTGCTGCTGGGGTAGGAGGTTAGAGAAGAGGGGAGAAGGTTTTTAAAAATGGTTGCAAAAGGTAGAAGAGTGGACTGACCAAAGGCATGTAGTAAAATTACTGGGCAATATTGAAGTCTCATTTGAGGTCTGTGATCATGAATTTTATAATGGACTCAACCTGCCCCATTGCGTGACTTTTTCCAGTAGACATGAAGAAAGTAAATTATTGGTTTCACCCAAAAGTGAGGTTTTGCCACCCTAGTGTCTCAAACGACATCCTGTAGTTCATGCCGGAAACCTGACATCACCGTTGACTCCTCCCTCACTCCTCATAGCCAATCCATCATCGACATTAATTGGTAACACTTAACAAGCACTTACTGTGCTCTAGGAAATGTTATAAATATGTTGTGTATAAATTAACTCTTTTAATCCTGACACTTCCTATAAGTACTATTATTATCTTCATTTTGTAAATGAGGACACTGAGGCACAGAGAAATTATGGATTTGCTCAAATTCACGCAGCTAGGAAGTGGCAGAGCCGGGCTTCAAACCAGGCATTCTAGCTCCAGGGTCCAGTTCTTAGGTAGGCTATTCTGCATTGTTTCAGCTTCCTAACTGTCTTTCTGATCTGTCCACTTTTCTCCATCTCCACAACCACTACCCTAGTCCAAGCCATGTTAGCTCTCACTCAGAATACTGCCTTAAGCTCCTAAGTGGTTTTCCAGCTTCCGTGCTTGCCCCTTTATACCTCTTTCTCCACGTAGCTGCTGGAGTGATCTTTCCAAAATACAGATCAGCTCGTTTTTCTCCTTGATTAAAGCCCTTCAGTGGCTTCCCGTTGTTCTTAGCATAAACCCCCCAAATCCTAGCCATGACTTACAAGGTCCTAGGTGATTGGACGCCTTCCTAACCTTCCAACTAGATCACCTCTCATTGTTTTCCCTTCATCGCTATGTTTACTATGTTCCTTATGTTAAATGAAGCCATGGTGGCTTCTTCAAATGTATTCTTCAAATACATCAAATTCTTTTCCTCAGCAGGGCCATTACACATGCTGTTGCTACTATCTAGTGTTCTTCCTACAGTTCTTCTCATGGGTGGTTGCTTCTTATCCTTGAACTCTCAGCTTCCACGTCACTTCCTCAGAGAGATCTTCCCTGGCTATTGTGAGTTTCCTTCGCTTGCACACACAGACTTAAATTCTCTATTACTGCAACTTGTTTTCTACATAGCGGTTTTCACTATTTTTTGTTTGTTTTCTTGTTTACTTTCTCACGCACCCCCCACTAGAATGTAAGCTTCATGAGGGTGGGGACGACGTTCATTTTATTTACCATCGTATACCAGTCCCTACCATAGAGACTAACACACAGTAGGTCCCAATAGATATTTGGCAAGGAGATAAGTTAATGAACTTGAGGCAGCCAAGTGGTAACATCAGACAGGAAGTTGGATATGCAAGTTGAGAAGCTCAAGGGAGAGATTTGGCATAGAAATATAAATCCTGGAGTCACAGGGACATTTATTGTAGTGGACACCCTGGGAATGGATGAGATTACCTAAGAAGTGAAGATAGAATGAAAAGACAAGAGGGTCTGACAGCAAGACTGGAGAAACTAATATTTAAAGATCCACTAGAAAAGAATGAGCCATCAAAGCAGTTTGAGAAAGAATGAATGCTTTTATAGTCAAATGAATCAGCCTTTTCATTCGCGCCATTTGGATTTTGCATTAGGAAGTCCTTTTGGCTTTACCTTCAAAATATATCCAGAACCCAACAACTTCTCACCACCTCCACTGCTATCCCCTGGACCCAAGGCACTATCACAATAGTCTTCTAAGTGGTCTCCCTGCTTTCACCCTTGCTCCTTAACAGTGTATCCTGGACCCAGCAGCCAATGTGATCCTGTTATGAGGTAGGACAGACATATGACTCCTCTGCTCAAGGCCCTCCAGTGGCTCCTGATTTCAAGCACAGGAAAAGGTGGAGAGGAGCAGAATTTGCCACCCCAGTATAAATATGCCCCTTTGGCATAAGGATTATTTTGAGGTGATAAGAAACAGCAGACACAGGAGAAACTCTGAAAACTGAGTACCCTTTTGTTACCCTTTTGTAAGGGACATTTACATTTATAAGGGAAATCTCCATTTGTAAGGGTGTCTCCCTTCTGTACCAGGAAGAGGAGAATGACTAAATTTCTAGAAACTCTTATCCATGGAGAAGTCAAGGACTTAAATCTCTATAACAACCTTATCCTTGTTTACTGTGCTTTTCCTGGTCACCTCCCATAACTGGCTCCCCAACCGCCCCCCAACATCTTCCTTTGTCTTTAACTAAAGGTGGTATTTAAGATGATGCTTGGGTCATTTGGGGGAATTTCTCAGTTTTCCTATGTCTCTCCCATGCACACAGGAAGCATACATGTTATTAAACTTGTTTGTTTTTCTCCTGTTAATCTGTCTTCTATTACAGGGTGAGGGGTCTCAGCCAAGAACCTAGAAGGATAGAGGGAAAATTATTTTTTTCCTCCTCGACAGAGGCAAAGTCTTTACCATGGTCTACAAAAATCTACATGACCTGGCCCCTCTGCTACTTAGCCTTATCTCCTACTTCTCACTTGATTTCAGTCATTCTGGCTTCCTTGCTGTTCTTACAACGTGGCAGGTAGCCTTCAGTCTTCCTGGCATGCTCTTCCCCCAGATATCCACACGGCTTACTCCCTCCTTTATCTTTGCTTCAATGTCCCCTTCTTAGTGAGGCCAACTCTGATCAACCCTTTTAATTTTGCACCCTTCCACTCCCGTACCCTTGACCCTCCTCCTTACTATGCTTTCTTTCTTTCATAGCACTTTTTCATCTTCAAACATACTTTATAATTTATTTATTTATTTGGTTTATTGTTTATTGTCTATCCACTCCCCCAAATGTTAGCTCCAGGTAGGGAAGGACTTTCATCTTTTTCTTCACTGATGTTTTCCCAGCATCCAAAACAGTGCTGGCACGTAATAGGCATGCATAAATATTTGCTGAATGAATGAATGAATGGACGGATGGATGGGTGGTCTTCGTGACAAGATTATAAAAGCATCTACCCATTTTCTTCTAGTATTCCAGTGGTTCTACTTTTTACATTTAAATGTTGGAGCTGAAATTTATTTTAGAGTAAAAAGTGTGGTATGAATCCAGATTTTTTTCCCCTTCAATGGTTCTCAAATTGTCTCAACACAATTTATTGAAAAATCCATCATTCCCCACCTCCCCATTTGAAATATTTCTTAAAGCGTATTTCAGCTCTTTTTAATTGAGTATTAAGTTTGGTTGAACTGCATCTGTTTCATTATGGAGGAAGATACAGTAGAATTGTATCTTCATTCATTCAGCCAGTTCCTATATAGATATCGTTTGTTAAAAAGTTTTTATTCCTTGCTTGTTGTAGCTAAGTAGGCTATCTCTGGACAGTGGCTACTTAAAGTGGTTTGGAAAGTCTCCCAATCTTTAATCACATAAACTTCTTTCCTCCCTTCCTCCTCCTTGCTTCATACCAGATAACATTTTTAGAACGCGTGGCAGGATATCTTTCTGTAGTTTGGAGAACAGTCACAACTGGATGCTGAGTGACCTTACATCTGCCCTTCATGTAAACATGCAAGGCTGACGAGAGCTTCACCTTACTCATCTCGGAGTGGATCCCTAGTTTGATGACTGAAGGTTATTTTGTAATCATTTAACTGGTTGAAGCTTTTTAAACTAATGGAGTGTTTTTGCTTTGTTTTGTTGTTTGTTTGTCTTAGTAAAAAATGTGAGCCCTTTGCAGATAAATTGGGATTTAAGACAAGCCCACCAGTTCTCTAAATACTATGCACTCATCTCATACTAAATAGCAAGGAGGATAAAAAGAGCTTGCTAGTAATTCAGCCAGCATTTATTTAGCACTGATTATATCCCAAAGATACCTAGTGGTGAAGTAATACTGCTTGACTCAGTCTATCAGTCATTGAGATGGCATCTGCAGAGAAACAATGGGTCAAGGGAAAAATTATAGTAAAGAGAAAATATAACTATATTTAACGATCATCAAAAAGAGAAAGAAAGAAGGGAAAAATCTAGAAGATCCATGAGGAGGAGGGAAGGGATTCAGAGATTAGTTTTGGGCAGTGTGAGACCTGTTTATCCGACTGCCTGTTGGCCAGAGTCCCTGCCACTCAGCTTGCTCAGGGTCCCCTTTCCCAGACTACATCAGCAATACCCTGCTTCCTGCCCCTCCCCCCATACAGTCTCCACACTGCAGCCACAGTTATCTCTTTAACATGAAAATCTGATTACCTTGCTCTACCTCTTAAAAAGGCTCCCCCTCTCTATTGTCCTCTGATCTAGTCAGTAGGCCCTCTGCCTCCCTCTCCAGCTTCTTCATTTGTCCTCTCTGTCCCGACTCTACGCTATAGCCATTGTGATCCTCTCCTGCAAGTCTCCCAACTAGCCATCCCCCACCCTCTCCCTCTCTCTTCTGGTCCTTGGAAGTGCTGCCGCCGCCACCCCCCTACTTCCCCCTCCCCCACATTCCTGGGCATTTAACTGCAAAGACCACAGTGATCAGGTCCACAGGGGTGCACATTTCCTTCTTGAGACCCAGGGGGACAGGGACATCTATTGTAGAGTAGGCCCTGTTCTGCCCTAGAGTAGGGGAGGCCTGGCTTAGACTCAGAGCCTAGGGAAGGTCCTGCAGTCCTTCTGTCTGGATCTGAGACAGAGAAAGAGAGTGCCTGCTGGCCCAGGGGGAGGGATTTCTCCTAGTTCCACCTGGGGGTGCAGACTCTGCTCGCTGAGCCTGACACTTAGTGGTTTTTGTCAACCTGGCCAATTCCCAACTTTCACCAGAGCCAATAATTTACATAACACATTCTGAAGGCAAGTGGACATGACTTTTGCTTTACTGTCATTATTTGGCTGGGGGAAAAAAAACAAGAACAAATATTCTTGTCTTACTGAGTACTATTCTCTCCATTAATGTTAATAATTCAGAGCTGGTCCCAAAGTTTCTTGGGGCTTTTACCCATGACCTGAGCATCATTTATTACCACCTGCCTGGCATATACCATAATTCACCATGGGCAGAGTAATTGTAACTGTGAAGAAGAAAAGTGACAGTTGTCCATAAATTCTACCTCCCCCAAGATAAACTGGTAACATTTCAGCATATTTCCTTCTAGTTATTTTCTCTCCATATATATATATATACGTTTTATACTTCATACTGTGTGATCTTGGGCCTTTTCTTTTCCCATTTTATTCTCTTCTTTGGTGGTCTCATTCATTCTGATGAGTATTATTACCATTCCTAAAGCAACAACTTAGCCCTGGTCTCCGCTCTGAGCATCAGATTTCTCCACCCCCCACATCCCAAACTTGCTCCTCTGCAATGATTTTGGTAAATGGACACCACCTACTAATGTCAGATACTTAGAGCCATCCGTAGTGACTTTTCCTGTTTCCTCAATTCCACCCCAGTCCTTTCCCATCTGATTCATTAGGAAATCCTGTCCTTGCTACCTGCCATATACACCCAGCAATTGTTTCTTCCTCCCCATGTCCACTGCCACAACCCTAATTCAAGCCACCATCCTCTCTCTCCTGGTCTGTTCGCACAGCCCCATTGGTGTCCCTGCTTCCATAATTAATCCCCTGCAATCTTTTAATGGGTTCGAAGGTTCTGCCTAACTTGGCTCCCTCATTTTATGCCCCTTCAATTCCTGTCACCCTGGATCTCTTTCTGTTCCTTGAAACGTGCAAGCTCTTTCCCCCCATTTTATGCTTAGGGCTCTCTTCTTTTCCTGAAAAGCTTTCCCATGACTGGTTTCTTTTCTCCCTTCAGATCTGATCTCCAAAGTCACCTCTCCAGATAGACCTTCCCTGACGTCTTAATCAAATTTGGTCTCCCAATTATTGTCCATCAAAGCACCTAGTTTACTTCCTCCCAGACACGAATCACAGCATACACTTTTATTTGTGAATCATTTAATTTTTCTTTAGTTTTTAAGAAAATTAGAAATTTTTAAATTTTTGTAATCCCTCCCAAGTAGGATTGGCAGATAAAGTACAGAATGCCCAGTTAAATTTGAATTTCAGATAAACAACGAGTACGTGTTTTGTATACGATATTGGGACATACTTATAATGAAAAGACTGTTTTCTGAAATTCAAACCTAACTGGGCGTCCTGTATTTTTATTTCTTAATCTGGCGGCCTTACCCATGAGGCGCCCTGCCGTTGTCTCGCTTGTTCTGGGTCGTATCCTCGCGGCCAAGCCCACAGCCTGCCATTTAAAAGGTGTTCAGTAATTCTTGTCTATGAAGGACGTTTTTTTTTCCCACCTGACATTTACTTATCAGAATTTTCCCCATTCAATAAAAATTCTTGTTAAAGATAATTTGAAAAAATATATATTTTATTATCTAAACTTCTTTGTTTTCCATTTCTGCAAAATTGGCATAAGAGGTGTACCTACCCTCACCACGTTGTTGAGAATTAAATGAGTTAAGGGGTATAAAGTTTAGCACCGTGCCTGCCCCACTAGAACACGCAATAAATTTCAGTTCTTTATTAAACGCAGCCCGTGAACCATTTTAGCGGAAAGCAAAAACGCGGGTTTGTGAGGCACGGGTGGGGGCTGGGAAAACGGTTAGAAACGGGCGCCGGCCAGAACCAGAGGGCCCGGGAAAAGAGGAGGAGCGAAGGGTGAATGACAGAGGAGGCAGCCAATGGGGAGGCTGGGAACCGCTCCCCCTCCCTTTGCGTTTCAAATTCTAAGCTCCGTTTCCATCCGGGTCCTTCAGCCTCGTTCCCGGGCAGTATAAAGTTTGCTGTCTCCTTTGTTCGCCCTCGTTGCGCAGTAGTGCTAGCGGCTTCCTCCTTCCGTCTTCGGAACTGGCAGCCCTCCCGCGTGCTGAGCTTCTAGGAACCCCCTGTCGGCGAGCTCGTGGGAGCTTGAAAGCGTCGTCACCCCTCCGGTACGTTGTATCCTTTGCTTACTCCGCTTTTCGTCCGCTCTTGCCACGTTAGGTCTTAGGATTATCTCCCTGGAGATGGGGGTGGCGGGCGCCATTTTAAGAACCCGAGGGTGCCGACCTATTTAGATAAAGCTGAGAGTGTCGAAGGGAAACATGTAGGCGGTCCGTTTCGCTGTGTACTTGTGCAGAAAGTTTGGCTGTCGCCTGCGGGGGTGGTGGCGGAGGTCGGGGCTGGAGCAGGACGAGGCGAGACCGCGGTATCTGCATTGGGCTGGCGCTGCCGATGGGCACGTGCACTTTTACGTGGGGGGCCTGTTGGCTGGTGGCCACGGGGGAGGAAGCCCTTTGAATTTTCCTAGCCGCTGCTAGTAAAAGTTACTCCCTTGATTGGTGTCGCTCGTGCTGGGCTGAATCCAAGGGTCGCCATTTTGTATTTCCACGCGGTTTTTAATGACGGGTTTTAATTGGGTTCTGCTGCGGTCCTGGACTGCTGTTACAGTGTGTCCCTCCACATTCCCTTAATATCGAATGGTTTGACGCTATTTTTCAATCGGTAACCTGTTCGGCGGGATAAGTTTGGTGAAGAAGGGGAAGCGTAATTTGGCTCAAACTTTAAATTTCTGTTTATATTTACTAGAGAATCCTAATGAGGAAAGACACTTCTTGAAGAGGGCTTGGTGTTAAAGGACCTGCGTCTGGCCCATGACCTTGAGCGAGTCGATAGTTTTTAAAAACCATTAGGATGTGATAATTAAATGTTTAAAAGGGAACAAATCAAGGATTAAAATTAAAATTCACCTTTTCAAATGTTGAGTGGCTGCTAACTTCATTAAAACTGCCAAGGTGGATTAAGGTTAAAGGCGTTAAGTTGGCCCTTTTAACCAGTTTAATGTAAACTGATCTATTACTAAACTATTTAAATTGGTTTCCTGCTGAGGTTTGGCAAAGGTCGCTGTGCTGTGTCTGTAGTTATTAAGGAATAATGTAAGACAAAAATGCGCCGCGATAAAGACATGCCTCCGATAAACTTAAGGAACTTTTTCCAGGGAGGTAATCCTTTTCTTTTCACCAGACTCTCACCAGGAAAGAAAAATGGTTGAAGCAGATCGCCCCGGAAAGCTCTTTATTGGTGGCCTCAATACAGAAACAAATGAGAAAGCCCTTGAAGCAGTATTTGGCAAATATGGACGAATAGTGGAAGGTGAGTTATCTGAAAGTCTATTCAAGGCTATTAAAAATTGAAAAGGTAAGCTATGATGAATTTGATTGCGTTGATCATCCAAAATGATAATGTATTTTGTCCTCTAAGAAGTTCTGAGCTTCCTTTTTACAGCTTCACTTTTGTAATTTCGTTCGAACTAGAGTAACACTTTTTCCCCCCTGAAAACTTTTTTTTTTAGTCCTCTTGATGAAAGATCGTGAAACCAACAAATCAAGAGGTTTTGCTTTTGTCACCTTTGAAAGCCCAGCTGATGCTAAGGATGCAGCCAGAGACATGAATGGAAAGGTGAGATTGTCTGCACAATGATAGTATATTTCCAGGTGCATTGAAGAGCACGATGTATTACCCAAGTCTGGTCTAGGGTAGCCCTTGAATTTTACTGTTTTTGAGTGGATACCTTTCCAGGACCTTCTGCTCATAGCCCTTTGTAATTTCAGAACCAGATTTTGTAGCCAGTTATGGATTATAAATTCAGAATATTATATGATGCTATCTTATCTGGGATCCATAAACTGATTTGATAACTTAGCTTTTCTTTTTGGTTATTAGTTTTTACAACAAGTTGATAATTGGCCTTGTTTTAAATTTTACTGACCAGCAGTGAGGTGGATCCACCTTAATGTTTTGGTTCAAATCATCAGTGTCGTTCTTTAAGACAGAGTAAACATTTTAAGTAAATGAAAAAGTAACTTCCACTATATTTGTAGCATTTTTTTCTTAGATTAATTGGTGAGCAAAATTTACCTGCATTTCGAAGGACATGTTGGTGTCACAGAGCATAGTGGATCTGCAAGTTGTGTTTTTTTTCCCCCCAATGACTTACAAGCACCACCATTTATTTTCATACTTATGGTGCTGGAAATGGGCTGTGGTTTGGCTGATCCAAGTTGTTCTCGACAGGGATTGGTAGGGCTCCATCCAGTCTTCTGGTTGTGCTCACTTCTGGTCCAGGGTCTTTATCCTGGGGCCCAAGTTGAAGGGGTAGTGGGATATCTGGAATTTGCTTTTCTCTTGTCACATCAGAGGAGCACAAGAGACCAAGTCAAAACACAAGCACATTTAAATCATCTGCTTGCATCATGTCCTCTGATATTCTTGGTCCAAGTTCCTTTAAATGTTTATGTAATTAACCATTTTTGTATTATTTAGTCCTTAGATGGAAAAGCCATCAAGGTAGAGCAAGCCACTAAACCATCATTTGAAAGCGGGAGACGTGGACCACCACCACCTCCAAGAAGCAGAGGCCCTCCGAGAGGCCTTAGAGGCGGAAGAGGAGGAAGTGGAGGAACCAGGGGACCTCCCTCACGTGGAGGGCACATGGGTAATGAGTTGGGTCTACTTCAGTCTTGGTGTATAAGTTAGGAACTGCAGACACCACTGGGGGCTTTTGGCTAAGTCCTTGTTTAAAGGCTCCAGCTTTTGAAATTGAGAATGCTTGCTCATCTACCAAAGTGTTTATGACTTAAAAGGGAAACAGAAGGCCTCCTAAGTTAACTTGCAGTTTTTAAATGATGGACAGTATACTATTCCTTATCCAGGTAGTTCATTCTGTAGTAACAAAACACTTGCAAAAATTTTTGATGGGCATAGGTGTTGGGCAAATGAAAATAAAACAATTTGCATCTCTTTGAAGTAACTTTTAGGGCTGCCCCTCAATTTTATTTTCGTGGTCTGTATAGACTTCTCATGCTCAGTCTTGTGAAAACTAAAACAAAATTCCCCAACTAAACAAATGGTCATATTGATGATCAAGCAAAGGAAACTTCTACAGTTTTTTTCTTGATTTTTGTGAGTACTCACATATTTTTATTTTTTCTTCTCATGTAGATGACGGTGGCTATTCCATGAATTTTAACATGAGTTCTTCCAGGGGACCACTCCCAGTGAAAAGAGGACCACCACCACGAAGTGGCGGTCCTCCTCCCAAAAGATCTGCCCCTTCAGGACCAGTCCGCAGCAGCAGTGGAATGGGAGGAAGAGGTGAGTGTTCCCTTTATAACAATCTGTCCCACCACTATAACGAAAGAATTGAGAGGTGAATCTAAAAATCATGCTTGAAACTGACTCATGGACTTCAGGTGCTGGGCACATGCAGTTAATTAGCCCTGAAAAGAATTTAGGTGTGAATTGGAAATTTTAGAGAAGAAAATTTCTTGCCTTAGCTCCGTACTGTCATATTAGATTAAATCACGACTTGACATTGCCTGAATTGAATGTAAGTTCACATTTTTTTTCTTTGGGTATATTTTAAAACTGATTGTTTTTCTTCAAGCTCCTGTATCACGTGGCAGAGATAGTTATGGAGGCCCACCTCGAAGGGAACCTCTGCCCTCTCGTAGAGATGTTTATTTGTCCCCAAGAGATGATGGATATTCTACTAAAGACAGGTAACAGAAAAGCGTAGCAGCTTTTGTTTGTATCAATAATTAAGGTTGAAGGAGAGCTTATCAAAAGCATGAACTGAGTTACTTTTGTTTTTGTAGCTATTCAAGCAGAGATTACCCAAGTTCTCGTGATACAAGAGATTATGCACCACCACCAAGAGATTATACTTACCGTGATTACGGTCATTCCAGTTCACGTGATGACTATCCATCAAGAGGCTATAGGCAAGTGACTTAACTGCTGTGGCTTGCTCTAAAAAGAAATTGCTGTAAAAATTGATGCCTTGGGGTTGACACATTTCTCTCTTGATCCTAGTGATAGAGATGGCTATGGTCGTGATCGTGACTATTCAGATCATCCAAGCGGAGGTTCCTACAGAGATTCATATGAGAGTTATGGTAAGATATTGGTTGAGGGTATTTGGATATCACCAGCTTGAGTTTTTAGGTTCATGAGCCAGTTTATTAGGCTGTGTGGTGCTTGCTTTTAAAGGGATGTTCGCTTGCTTTTAAGGGGGTAACTTGATCAGCTGGGCTTTTCCTAGTTTTGTGAGGGGCTTTTGTTTTTTCTAAGTTTTTTTTTGAGGCTGTTTGCTTGCTTTGGAGGGGATTTTGCTTGCTTAAATTGGCAGCCTTATATGTTTTCCCCCAACAGTGAAAATACAATTTAAAAATTTTATTAACAAGATCAAATGTTTACCATTGCAATATGAAGGAAAGTCTACAGTTCAAAATTGCAACTTATCACTGGAAAGTGGCTGAGTGTCTACTATAAAATAACAAGCTGTCTGGAATATCCTCTTGAAATACACACCGTCTTCAGTCTTTTCAAACAAACATTAAAACCCATCCATTTCCGTATCTCAGCAGATGAGCAAATCCCTATAATGGCCAGCAATGGCAGAGTTTAAAACCTCCCAGTTGAGAAAGTAAACGTTTAATACAAGAATTCTATTAATTCAGATTTAAATGTTGTATATATACAATTTATAGTGTTGCCATATTACCTGACCATTGACCCTGCAGGTAACTCACGTAGTGCTCCACCTACACGAGGGCCCCCGCCATCTTATGGTGGAAGCAGTCGCTATGATGATTACAGCAGCTCACGTGACGGATATGGTGGAAGTCGAGACAGTTACTCAAGCAGCCGAAGTGATCTCTACTCAAGTGGTCGTGATCGGGTTGGCAGACAAGAAAGAGGGCTTCCCCCTTCTATGGAAAGGGGGTACCCTCCTCCACGTGATTCCTACAGCAGTTCAAGCCGCGGAGCACCAAGAGGTGGTGGCCGTGGAGGAAGCCGATCTGATAGAGGGGGAGGCAGAAGCAGATATTAAAAACAAACAAAACTTTGGACCAAAATCCCTGTTCAAAGAAACAAACAAAAAGTGGAACCTATTCTGTCATAACTACCCAAGGACTACTAAAAGGAAAAATTGTGTTACTTTTTTAAATTTCCTGTTAAGTTCCCCTTCCATAATTTTTATGTTCTTGTGAGGAAAAAAGTAAAACATGTTTATCTTATTTGATTTTATGACATTGCTTTCAACAAGCAAATGTTAAATGTGTTAAGACTTGACTTGTGTACTAGTGTTGTAATTTTCCAAGTTAAGAGTGTCCCTAAAGGCCACTTCTTACCTGATTTTTCCCAGTAAAGGAGGCAAGCAATTCTAAGATCTTCCACAAACATCTAGCCATCTAAAATGGAGAGATGACTCTTTCTGCCTATATAAACAAGCTAGCTCTATATAGAGGGTGGTCGGGGTGTGCTACTCTTAGGGTTTCAGAGTGTCTTCAAACTGAAATCTCAATGTTCTCAGTGTGGAAAACCTGAGATCAGATGCTTATGTAAGGAAAGTGCTATTCGCCCAGTAAACCCAAAACAAATGGATAATGCTGGCCATATTTTGCCTTTCTGACATTTCCTTGGGAATCTACAAGAACCTCCCCTTTCCCCCTCCCCCAATAAGACCATTTAAGTGTGTGTTAAGCAACTACAGAATACTAAATAAAAAGTTTGGCCAAAACCAACCATGAAGCTGCAAACGATGCTTGCTCTTACTGTTTCAAATTTTTGCAACTCTGTAGTGTCTCACTTTTAAGGAACAGCTTGATTGCAAAGGAGAAAATAGATAAGCAATGAAGTTATCTCCAACTTCTCAAAGGCTTATGACTTCTAAAAAGTGAATCTATCAGCATTCCACATCAGATTTAAAGCATCAAATGCCTGTGAAACAGCAAAGATGGTAAGCAAAGCAAACTAGTTTTTCCGTCTAAGTCGAAATTGAACACTTAAACCTTCCTCATAGTACAGTGAAACATACTGTACCTCATGGCAATGGAAATGCTTTCTAGATTAAAAAAAAACTTTTGGAAAAGCAAAGTGTTCGATAGCATATTAGAAGTCCTCCAAATTCAACACTTGGATTTTTTTTTAAAAGCATGTATAACACTTAAAGGCCTTAATAATACAGCTGTTGTTTACCAATAGCTATCTGGGGCTTGGGAGGGGGTATCTTTTTTTTAAGTCTATTTTTGATGAAGACCTTTACACATGCTTCGTATGTTTTAACATTTTTCAAATTAGTCTTTAGTCAATATAGGAAATGGCTTAAGTTTGGGGTCCCCCTCTCTCTACCCCTATAAGCCATTGCAAACTTGACATTTAGTTGGATGCCTGACTTGTTTTTAGTTCTATGAAACTACACTGTATGGAGAAAATCTATTGCAAGTGGTCTTTAAAAAGCAAAACCTGAGGCAGCATGACCCAGGTCCAGCCACGAAGTTGAAAAAGATGCTCTTGAATATAGTAAACTTGAAGACCTCCAACTAAAAATCCTTACCCTGCACTTATTCCTTCAAATAAGTTTTGTCCGTTCAACTTATGGATTTAACATGGCAGTGCACCATTGGAACAGAGTGAGAATCCATAAGCCATGCAACTTAACCATTTAAGCCATTCCAGTCCATCCCAAGCCAGTGACTCTTCCACCACTTAAGAGAAGTAGTAGAACATGAAATAACGTTAAGCTGCAAGTCTGAACTTGCCTTTTCTTTCTGGGAAAGAGGGCAGTTATAGGCAAGTTTTGAAGAATTTCCTTAAGAGAGATAACTAGTTACCTATTTAATTTTTACAGGTTGAGGATTTTGGTCATTATGGTCATGGAGTGCTGATTTATTCACACTAGATAAAGCTGTCAACTAAAAGAAATCAAATGCTAAGGTAAGTTTTGAAAGCAGTGGACTATGCGTATAAATACTGTAGCTTTGCCACTTTGCGTAGCCATGATATTGGCAAGTTACCTGTAAAAGGATAGTTAATCAGGGTAAAGTTAAGTGCCGTAATGTGTAACACCTGGCACATTATCTCTTTGAATGTAGGGTGAGGTGATTTTAAATGTAGGTGTTCTCCATTAGTGGCTCAGTCATGGCAGTATTAGCTACTTTTCAAAGTATGAGGCTTGCTAGTACTTTCTCTTCGTAAGCAGTTGTTGACTGGAGCTTGTACAGTTACCATTTTGGTATGTGAGCAGACTTGAACGAGGTTCACATTTGCTCCTGTGCATCTTGTAAAAGGTTTGCACAGCCACAGTACAAATTGACTAAAGAGAATAGATGCAGCTGCTACTGAGTTCCCAGTCTGAGGGAATTTTATTGGTATAATGATAATAGTTCCATAGTCTTAACCAAAGTGATGCTCACAGGAATTGTAACAGGTATTTATGATTGCTTTTTAGGGCTTGCAATTTTAAAGCAAATGGTTTTTTTGCCAGTTAAAGCAACAAAGAAGTATATTTAAAGACTAGGTAAGAGGAGGAGTAATTTCTAGTATAAAACTATCTTGTGACCTTATCACATGCTTTTCATTTTTACAGAGTTGTTGAAGCAGAAGAATGCTGGTTGTCGATAAGGCACAACAGTTGCATAAGCAGTACTCATCAGAGTTGGTTTGGTGCAGGCAATAGAGTTTTGCCTTCAAGGGGTTCCTGTGGATCTAAGGAAGGCGTCAATGTTGGTTAGCACTCTTAACTAGGGAGCGGTAGTTACTTTAATAAGTAACTGACCAGGTGGAGAAAGGGGAGCAATTAAGGACATTGGTAAGTGGAGATAGTCAGGAAGTTCTTGTGGTTCTTTATGTAGATTGTACAGCTTTGGCTTTCGTTTTGTTTAGCTCAAGTCATAGGAACAACTGCAACTTAGAACTTCCTAATTATCACTGACTGTCAGAAAGTTGCATTAGAAAACTGAAAGGCATAAGTGGTAACTCTTTATCCAGTGAAATGTCTGATTATCAGCAAGTGAAACACTTTTTGGTGTTTATCCAGAAGTAGGATTTAGCAAAACGAAAGGAAAGAAGAATATCTAGAAACTGAAGTAACTGGAAACAAAATTGGGCCACTTGGCTTTTTTTTCTTTTTACTGTATTGTTCTGTAACTGCTTTACTCCCACCTCCTGTCTTGGAAACAAATCAAGATATGACTAGAGACAATAGTATAAAAGCTAATGTTCTCAAAGGAAACAGATTTGAGTTGTTGGGTTAGAAGAACCAACTCAACTTCTGAGAATTTTTGTATAGTAAATACCAGTACTATCACTCATGTTTAACGTGCATTTGTGGAAAAGAATCCAGAAATTTTAACCCTCATTTCACAGGCTCTTCTAATTACAGACCATAGGAATAATTTAAAGGACCAAATTTAAATAGCTGTTGCACTTACATAGCTATCTTTCTCAATCCTTGTATAATCTAAATTACTTGGGTTTATACTAATGAGGGCCTTTTGGCCCTTGAGATTTAATTTAGATATCTTGAAGATAGTGTAGATGAGAAATTAATCATACTAAATATGAATACTAAATTCAAATTAAGAAGTATGCTTAAATGATCAGACAGCTGTTTGGCAAATAGTTTACTGACCCAGCAGACTTAATTCTGCTCCCATTGGAAAAAGAATCAGTCTTGATTCTTCTGGCTTTATACTGGTTGTAAAAGAAAGAGTGGAAAAATGTTTTCCTTGTTTAACCAGTAGTTGACTATGGTAGAACTTAGGTATTAAGATTGCTTTTCTCTTTTTGGAATGTTTTGTATTTGAAACTTAATAAAACTTAACATGCATTTTTTTTGTGACCCTGGGTTCTTTTTTACTTTTTTGCAATAAGGATTTTATTTAGGCTTTTAAATATGACCTCCACGTGTCACCCTCCCTCAGACTGTAGTTCTCATGCGCTGTGGCTCTTGAGCAGTTGCTAGGCCTGTTCTGTGACTAGGCCTCCCTTACAGGGGAGTGAGCTTCAGGTAGGCACCAAGGTAATTGAGATGATTTCACTTCCCTGAACTTAAATGGGAGCAATAACACCAAAGATATACTGTAGTGCCTTTACAATTTCCTGCTTAACTTTTGGGAGAAACAGGTCAGTTATCAACTCAGGCAGTGATTCCCACTTTGGACCAAGTCCGTCAGGGATGCTGTTGGCACTTGATTAGTGTGCTTCTATACTGGCAACTTTGTTTCTCTGCTTGATCTACTCTAGACATCTGACTCCCACATTCGTTTGCACTGTCCTTTATTCAAGGGAAAACGATACATGGCGGGAGTAGAGTGCCTCAGGAGCAGTGGAGCACTGTTCCTGAGCAATCTGGGGCATGAGTCTTACAGAGCATTAGAAGAGGCAATGCAGAAACGGCATGATTGGCTACAAGGTTTTCTTTTCTAGGGTAAGGTGAGCTAGCTAAAGGGAATTGGGAGAATTGTGATCAGTGTGTGGTTTCCTTGACAGGTGCTTCCCTGCAAAGAGCAGGCTGACTTAGGTTTAGCTTTGTGACATGGGCCAGGCCACTGGGGCAGCCTCCATTTTTGTGGGTCCTGATGCATGCATTAACAGTACCTAAAACAGGGTGTTGAACTTGGCTGGTTGAACAGAACTCATCACATGGAAAAGGAATGTTAACGTGAGCATTAGGATAGCATTATATAATATCTAAGTATTGTCATTCTGTAAATAACCTCAGTTCCATACTAGTTGTTCCAGAAAAAATCCTGTCAATTAAGTTGCACACATCAGTACATTTCCCTGAAAACACTCAAGCACCCATATCAACAATGAACTCAATATTTACAAATTTTGAAGGTAAATTTTAGGAAAATTTCAATCTGAGATGTATTGTGTACCATGAGATTTGGTAAAAAGGATACACAATATCAAGATAGAGAACACTGCCGTCACCCCCCCCCCCAAGTACCTTGTGGCCCTTCTAGACTATTTTGTCCATCATCCCCCAAAGATAGACTAGCTTTGTTGTAGAACATCTAATTGCAGTCAAAGTATGGAACCTTGTGTAAGGCATTCGTTCAGCAAAATGCTTTTAAGATTAAGCTCTGTTGTATGTTTCAGTAATTTGTTCCTTTTTATTGCTGAGTATGAGCATAGTGTAGTTTACATATGAAGACCGGGGCCTTTCCCCAGCTCTTGGCATTTGCTGTGAATGATCTTATGCTAGTCTTGGACATAGGTTTTCATTTCTTTTGGACAAATACCTTGGAGTGGAATGGATGGGATAATGTAGACACGTTTAATTTTTAAGACACTGCCAAATAGTTTTCCCAAAGTATCATTGCCCTCACAGCAACTTATGCGAGTTGTGGTTGCTTGTCAACATTTGCTCTGCTGGTCTGTTGCATTTTAACCATTTTAGTGGATAGGTGGGGGACAGTATTGCATTGTAGTTTTAATTTGCATTTCCCTGATCACATGTACTGAGCACTTTTTTAAAAAATAAACTTTGGGATGATTTAAAATTCATAGAAAAGTTGCAAAGATGGCATACAGCTCTTAAATATCCTTTACCTAATTTGCTGTAATTTTAATAACTTTAAAAATATGGTATACTTGTCAAAACTAAGAGATTGACATTGGTACTGCACTATTAACTAAACTCCAGGCTTTAATAAAATTTCAACAAATTTTCCACTACTGTCCTTTTCCAGGATCCAGTCCAGTATCTCTTGTTGCATTTCATATTGGGCAGTTTCTCGTCTTATAACCTTTTGTATACTTTCACAAACTGTCCAAGTCTTGTCCATTTCAAAAATTGGGTTTTCTTTTAAATATTATGAAATTTCAGCATTTTGGATACAAGTTCTTTGTCAAATATGTGTTTGTGAATATTTTCTCCTAGTCTGTCTTATTCTTGTTTTTCTTGATGAGCAAATCTAATCAAAAATTTTAGGGTTATTGCTTCCTGTGACCTGTAGAATCTTGGCCTACTTCAAGGTCATGAAGATTTTTCCTCTCCTATAAATCTGGTGGTTTTAACTTTATATTAGGTCTATAAATCCATTTTGAATTGATTTTCTTTTATGGTGAGGTAGGAGTTGAAACTTATTTTTAAATGGATATCCATTTATTCTAGCATCCTTTGTTGAAAAGACTACTCTTCCATTGAATTACCTTAATATTTTTGTAGGAACCATATATACCTAGGTCTGTTGCTGTACTTGTAAAAATTGTCTATTGATTACTGTAGCTTTATAGTAAGCTCTCTAAAGATAGTAATTTTTTAAAAGTTTTCTTCCCACAGAGAGTTTTTGTTCCTCTCGGTAATTTTTGCTGTTTTTTCTAATTCAAACTCCACCTTCCATGTTAGAGGCTTTCCTCAAATGAGGGGAAATTTTTCTTTAGTGCTCATAAGAGTAGGGGATTAACATGTTTCTAAGCTCTGAGGGCTTTCCAACTTTGAGCTTCACTGTTGGGGCTGTTTTTTGGGGAACCCCTGATGCCAGCGGTGTTAGGCTTTTCCTCTTGGGCTAGTCAAATTACTCAAGGAAGCCTTGGCCAAATTCCTGCCTTGAGGGTCTAGGTTGTATTTACTAGCTCAAGACGTAGGGGGTGGTGTCAGTGTTTGTGTGTGTGGTGGGAACTGACTTGGCCTGTGTGCCTGCATGTGTAATATGCTCCCCACTCCACTGACCCCAGTGTTGCCTTAATGTAACCCACCTCCAGCCGCCTTGGCACTGCTGTTCTCTTCTGTCTTACCCTGGTGATGAGGTGGAGAATGATCTTCCCAGATCAGTGTTGGGGGAGGAAAAAAAGGCACAATGAGAAATTTCTCCACTGGCCTCTCCAACCATGGTGCCGGCCCTTCTTCCATTTTAGGCCATTCTCCCCTGACCTCCATCCCCACCCCAAACTCACCCTCTCAAGTCTGTCTAGGTGTTTCTCAGTTTTATCTAGACTATCAGCACAAATTCCAGCTCCAGCATTATAAGCTGTGTGACCTTAGGCAAGTTACTTAACCTCTCTAGACTTATTTTCTCATTTGTAAAATGGGGATAATAGTATCTATGTCACAGCATAGGCTGCGAAGATAAAATGAGTTAGTGCCTGGTACATGGTAAATGCTGCATAAGTAGTGGATTTCATCATTATCTGTCAATTTTCCTTGTGTGTCATCTTCAGGGCTGGATTTGGGGGAAGGAGCCAGCACCTTATGTTAGATCAGCATCTTGTCAAGAACTGAAAGTCCCTACTGCAGGCTAAGGTTCTTTTTCTCCTGAGTCATTCCTCAGTTTTTTTGTACGTTATTGTGATTATTCCACTCAAGGCCCTTCTCATTTTATTTTCAATTTTTATTCCTATTGCCACTCCCATCCATTTGCTCCCCAGTGACAACCTATATTGCAAATATACAGCTAGTCCGTGGCTTCTGACTACAGCATGGTATTTGATGGTGTGCATCCCCCATATTTTGCCTATCTGCTCTCCCAGTTTGGTATGTAAACTGTTTCTTCTTGGGTTGTAGTGTATACCTGGCCACCTGGAGCATACTGAAATTTGACCCTAGTTGACCCTAGTTCTGGGTCTAGTGGCAGTTGGAGGTGGTTTTGGTGGATCTTAAGGAGAATAGCATCACCTTTCAAGGAATCTACCACGGGCGAGGTGATCAGGATTTCTAAGCAGAAGAAGGCTTATTTCTACAGACGTGACAGGGGAAGCTGCAAGTAGTATGGGAGGTTCAGAATGGCCTGAGGGTCCACGATTGTCATTTTCATCCGGGTCCAAACATGTCTCCATTCCAAGTTTCAGAGTCTCATTCTTTATCATTTCTCCCTTTCACCTGGGAAACTTGAGACTGAATTCAACTGTCATTGTAATTCAGCATCCTGTACAGTTGATTTTCAGGAATATCAGCCCTGCGACTACAAGAAATAAGAGTTTTTTTAAGGTTGTCATGGAAGCTCTTTGATTCTTAGACCATGACTTGAGCTGAGAGTTAATGGACTTAAGCTTGTAATTTTTTTCCTTGTAAGCACTCAAGTGAACTCAAAAGAATCCACCCAACATCACAGTCTTTATGGTCATCACTACTGGTACAACAGTTAAATGCAGCAGCCACTTGGGCTCCCAAAGCACATGCTTCAGTTGGCACTACTTGATTCATTGTGATGCCTCTGCATGCCATGGATTGCTACCATCCCATTTCCCATTTGCAAAGAGCACTGTGCTCAAGCCCAAAGGCATGAACAAACCAATCCCCAAATCCTATTTTTGTGGCTCTGTCTCCTGTTGCCACTCTCCAGGGTCTGTCTCCAAGTCAATTTAGTATTTGTTTGGGTCCAACCAGGAGAGAGAAACTACACAGTACTTTGAACAGGGAAGGTTTGATATAAAAAATTATTTGACATGGACAGGAATAATGAGATTACTTAGTAAAAAGTAGAACACAAGAATATAGGAATACCAGATACAATAATAGAATAACAGAATATAACAACATCATAATATATAATAACCATTACTCCTAGGGCCAAGATTGGGTACTCAAGGAAGACCCCCCTCCCCCCCACTCCGAGCTGTGATAGAGGAGCCAAGGAAGAACTCATTACCACCCCAGGGCTGAAACCTAGACATTGTTGGAGAGGCATGGCTGTGGCCTGTTGAATGGTAGAGAAGTCACTGTGGTACCACACCTGCAGAACTTGCTAGAAATCTATCGTCTAGGGTACTGAAGAAGGCCGTTGATAGGGAGGTGTCTGACTAGAGGTACTCAATTATAAAACTGGGGGCGTGGGTGGTTTCTGGGGAAGCTGCTAGCTGCTGCCCATTGCACACTGCAGGAGCCAGGTGCTGCAGAAGCTGCCCATGCTGGAGAAGCAAGCAAGCAGAGCAGAATCAGGAAGCAAAACCCTTTTTCTTCCTGCATTGTCTCTCCAATGCACTTTACTGGCAAAACCTAATGTGATGTTGTGATATACTAAGAAATATATATTTTGGTCTTTATCTCCAGCTCCTGAAACAGCACCAGAGTGATAAAGGTCAAAGGAGCATCTTTTGTTATAATATTTGATTTTTGTCCCCAGTTTCTGAAGTAGCTCCAGAGTGATAAAGGTGTAAAGAATGTCTTTTGTTATTCATAACAAAGCCCTTTCAACCACATCCAAGTTTATGTTAATAAAGTTACTTTTGGAAAATCCCTCTAAGGTTTGGGGTCTGGTTGCCAGAAGAACCCACCATGTGATTACAGGATTGGAATTATCAGCCCCACCCCCCGACCTTGGGAGGGGAGAGGAGTGGAAGTTGAGCTAATCACCAAAGGCCAATGATTTAATCAATTATACCTATGTAATAGAGCCTCCATAAAACCCCTAACCCTCAAGGACCTTGAGGGTATTATGGTAAGCAAATAAGTCAGACAGAAAGACAAACGGTATGATTTCATTCACATGTGGAGGATAAACAAACAAGCATGTAGATAAGGTGAACAGATTGGTGGTTACCAGAGGGGGTAGGGGGAGGGCAAAAGGGGTAAAGGGGCACATATGTATGGTGACAGATAAAAGCTAGACTATTGGTGGTAAGCATGATGCAATCTACACAAACAAATATAATGTACACCTGAAATTTACCGTTATAAGCCAATATTATCTCACTGAAATAATTAAAATGCAAAGCAAAACAAAACAAAAAACTACCTTAACCAAAGCGGTTTGTAGAGCTTCCTGGTTAACACATGGAGTTGCTGGGAGGGTGGTATGCCCTGAGAAGGTATAGAAGCTCCGTGCCCCTTCTTGTACCTTCCCCTATGTCTCTTCAATTTGCCTGTTCCTCAGGTGTATCCTTTATAATAAATGGGTAATAGTGAGTAAAGCACTTTCCTGAGTTCTATGAGCTATTCTAGCAAATTATCTAACCCAAGGCAAGGGGGGGTGGTAATACCGAACAAACTGGGCTCACCTGGTGAGTTAAATAGGACTCTGCATCAGTGCAAGTTGTCTCACAAAGTAAAGTGTACTTGCAGTAAACAGGAGGCCGTGAGAAATCATTTCCAAAGTCATGGCATCCCCGAACAAAGGGAAGCAGGAACTTTTATTTTGGTTGGGGAATGAATATTCAAAAGAGAGAGGCGGGTACAGAGCAGATTATGGTAATGAGGCTTAATCTCCTCCTGAAGAAACCTTCGTGTTAAAAATAAGGCAAGGTCTTGTAGGGAGGCTCGGTTAGCTTCAGGGTGGTTGCTGGGTGTGTCTCCTTAACATAAAAAAAAACAGCTTGGAAAAACAGTTCAATGCTTCCAAACCCACCCTTGAGTTTCTCGGGGCACTAGTCGATGACAGTGGGAACCCCTGATTTATAGCCACTTGGTCAAAAGTGCAGGAGGCCGAGACTTGTGATTGGCGTCTTAAGTGGGAGCGGTCTTGAGGGACTTAGGCATTAAATTGTGGACTCTGATGCTAACTCCAGGTAAACAGAATTGAATTGAAGGCCATCCAGCTTCAGAGAACGGGTCAATGTGGGAAAAAAACAGTCTTTTGGTGGCCAGAAGTATTGAGAGTAGGAGTATAGAGGAAATGAGGTTTTTTTTTTTAACCTAATGTCATGCCAGCTGGCAAAGAAAAAATATTTAAAGGGCTCAGATTCATTTTCATAGAGTAAGCAAAAAGAGTGAATTTGGAGCTGTAATGCTGGCCTCATAAAATGAATTAGGAAATGTTTCCTCCTCTGTTTTCTGAAAGAGTGTATTTAGGGTTGGTATTGTCTTTCCCTTAAATGTCTGATAGAATACACTAATGAAATCATCTGGGCCTGGAATTTTCTTTGTGGGAAGATTTTTTAATTGCAAATTTAATTTCTTGAGTAGATAAAGGTCTATTCAGCTTTTCTATTTCTTTTTGTGTCTGTGGTAGGCAGGATTCCAAAATGGCTCCCCAAATTTCCTTCCCTAATCCCCAGGACTGTTAATATGATATGTCACAGTCATGGTTATGTTATGTTACATGGTAAAAGGGATTTTGCAGATATAATTAAGGTTACTAATCAGTTGACTTTGAGTTAATTAAAGGAGATTATCTGGGTAGGCCCAATATAATCACACGAGCTCTTTAAAAGCAGAGATTTTTCTCTCACCAGTAGCAAAAGAGGAAGTCAGAGAGATTCGAGCATGAGAAGGATTTCATGTGCCATTGCTTGGTTGAAGATGGAGGGAGTTACATGTCAAGGAATAAGGGCAACCTCTAGAAACTGAGAGCAGCCCCAGGCTGACAGCCAGCAAAGAAAAGTAACTAAATTGTACCATCAGCCCAAATGAGCTTGGAAGCAGGTTCTTTCCCAGAACCTCCAGAGAATAGCCCAGCCCAGCCAACACCTTGATTTCAGCCTTATGTGACCCTAAGCAGAGAACCCAGTAGGGTCCGCTTGGACTTCTGATCCACACTTTCCCCCAGACACCCGTTTGACCAACTTCCTCACCCCCTCAAATATTTGCTCATATTTTAGCTCTCAATGAGGCCTACCCTGACTGTCCTATTTAATACTGCATCTGCCCATCCCATCTCCCCCCATGCTCAGCATGCCTGAACCCCATTACCCTGCTGTAGTTTTTCCCCTGTAGCTCTTATTACATTTTTACATTCTATATAATTTACCTATTTATTATATCCATTATTTGTTTTCTGTCTTCCCCTGTGAGAATATAATCTCCATGAGATCAGGGAAATTTACCTGTTTTGTTTATTGATATATCCCAAAAGTCTAAAAAAATGGCCACCCCAAAGAAAGAGAACCCAAAGTTTTGTGAGTAATTGCATTCAACTCCAAGTGTAGAATCCCTGGGATCTTATCTCGATATTCTTCGATATATGGACTAAAAGTGTTAAATTTATCCCCAAACATTCTATATAAAGTATTGAGAGGAAACAAGAGTATGATACAGCAAGGGACAAAATTCAAGTGGAATCTGCAACCCTTGGTTAGGTACCTGGTCACAAAGCCATAATTGGTATTTACAATGTTCTTCCTGAAAGATCCAGTTTATATTCCCTTTTACCTCAGTTAATAGTGGCATTTTACTTGGTGGTATGACCTAAACCTTCATTCTGAGAGGTCTAAGCCCTTTGTGATCCTACCTGTGTGTTGTAGTTAATCTTCCTTTAACTTTTTAAAAACATTTAAAAAAAATTGAAGTGTTTACAGAAAAGTAAACAAAGCAACTTCCATTTATGACAATGATGGAGTAGTTGGTACTGAACCTGCTTTCCCACCATAAACAACCATAAAACTGGACAAAATATAATGCAACAACCATTTTCAGGCATTGCACAATAAGTATTACAGGAGTACAATGTCTGAGAAAAGGGAAACACATGAAGGGAGCCCCTTATTCACTCCAGTTCTCTGCCTGGGGACAATTTTCTGACTGCAACACGGGGAGGTAGAGAACAAGTCTCATCAGGTTAAAATAAAGGTGTTAGAGTGGCTTCATCCCTCTCTGTAGGCTCTCAGAGTGGATCCATTTCCTTGCTCATTTGGGTTGGTAGATTTCATTTCCTTGTGGTTATAGAACTGAGGTCCATGTTTACTTACAGGCTGTAAACTGAGGGATGTTCCCAACTTCTAGAGGCAACTAGATTCCTTGGCTTGTATCCCTCTTCTTCCATCTTCCAAGTCAGCAATGGCAGTTTGAGTCCTTGTCATATTGCATCTCTCTGACCTCTTCTGCTTCCCTCTTTCACTCTTAAGGATTTATGTGATTCGATTGGGCCCACATGGATAATTCAAAATAGTCTTCCTACTTTATGTAAACTGATTAGCAACTTTAATTCCATCTGCAACTTTAACTCCTCCTCTTCACATAACATAACATATTCACAGGTTCTGGGGATCAAGACATGGACATCTTTGGGGGAGCCATTATTCTGCCTACCACACAAAGTATGTTCTCTAACTGTAATGGAACCAAACTAGAAATCAATAACAGAAATGTAACGGGAAAATCAATGAACACGTGGAAATAAAACTTTAGCACTGCTAAATAATCCATGGATCAAAGAGAAAATCTCAAAGGAAATTTAAAAAAAATACATAGAATTGAATGAAAATGAAAATACAACATATCAAAATATGTAGGACTCATCTAAAGCAGTGCTGAAAGGGAAATGTCTTTTACATAGTAGCTTCATTGAGATATAATTTACCCTTTTAAGGTGTACAATTCAGTGGTTTTTAGTATATTCACAGAGTTGTACAACAATCACCACTATCTATTTCAAGAATATTTTCATCACCCCAAAAAGAAACCCCATACCTATTTGCAGTTACTTCCCATTCCTCCCTGTCCCCGGGCCCTAGGAATAACTAATATACTTTCTTTTTCATCTATGTTGTAGCATGTATCAGAACTTCATTCCTTTTTTTTTCAAATAATATTCCATTGTATGGATATAACACATTTTGCTTATCCATTCAACAACTGATGGACATTTGAATAGTTTACACTTTTTTGGTTATCATGAATAACACTACTATGAACATTCCTGTGCAGGTTTTTGTGTGAACATGTGTTTTCAATTCTCCTGGGTATATACCTCAGAGTGGAACTTCTGGGTCATGTGGTAACTCATTGTTTACCATTTTGAGTTAATACAAAATTGTTTTCCAAAGTGGCTACACCATTTTACAATCCCATGAAAGAGAAATTTATAACACTAATTGCTGTATATATTAGAAAAGAGGAAAGGTCTGAAATCAATAATCTAACTTCCCTCCTTCAAGCAACTAGAAAACAAAAAGAAAAATGAAACCAAAGAAAGCAGAGGGAAGGAAATAATAAAAATAAGAACAGAAATAACTGAAATTGAAAACAGAAAAACAATAGAGAAAATCAATGAAACAAAAAGTGGTTCTTCTAAAAAATCAATTAAGGGGCCAGCCTGGTGGCATAGTGGTTGAGTTTGCACACTCCGCTTCAGCAGCCCGAGGTTCGTGGGTTCGGATCCCAGGTGCATAACAACACACTGCTCATCAAGCTGTGCTGTGGCAGTGTCCCACATACAAAGTAGAAGATTGGCACAGATGTCAGCTCAGGGACCATCTTCCTCAAGCAAAAAGAGGAAGATTGGCAACAGATGTTAACTCAGGGCCAATCTTCCTCACCAAAAATAAATAAATAATAAAAATCAATTAAGTTGATAAACCTCTAGCAAGATTGACGAAGATAAGAAGAGAGAGTTGCATAAATACCAATATCAGGAATCAAAAAAAGGATATAAGTACAGATCCTACAGAAATTGAAAGGATAAAAAAGGAAATATTAGGAACAACTCGATACTCATAAATTTGAAAACTTAGAAGAAATATACCAATTCCTCCAAAACCATGAGGTACCTGTGGTGGTTAATTTTATGTATTAACTTGACTGAGCTAAGGGATGCCCAGATAACTGGTAAAACATAATTTCTGGGTGTGTCTATGAGGGTGTTTCTGGAATAGGTTAGCATTTGAATTGGTAGATTGAGTAAAGAAGATTGACCTCATCAATGTGGATGGGCATTATAGATTCAGGGCCTGAATAGAGCAAAAAGGCAGAGGAAAGGTGAATTTGCTCTCTACTTGAGCTGGGACATCCATCTTCTCCTGCTCTTGGACATTTGTGCTCCTGGTTCTCAGGCCTTTGGACTTGAACTGGGACTTACACCATTGGCTCCCCTGGCTCTCAGGCCTTCAGGTTTGGACTGGAACTATACCACCAGCTCTCCTGGGCCTCCAGCTTACAGATGGAGATCATGGGACTTCTCAACCTCCATAATCATGTGAGCCAATTCCTCATAATAAATCTCTTTCTATATATCTATTTACATCCTATTGGTTCTGTTTCTCTGGAGAACCCTAATATAGTACTTACACTAAACCAAGATAAAATAGATCATCTGAATAGTCCTTTCACCATGAAAGAAATTAAATTCACAACTGAAAAAGCTCCTGAAAAAGAAATCTTCATGCTCATATTGTTTTACTGGAGAATTCTCCCAAGCATTTAAATAATTAACATCAATATTACACAATCTCTCCAAGAATATAGAAGAGGAGGGAACACTTCCCAGCTCATTTTATGAGGCCAGTATTACTGTGATACCAAAACCAAAGATAGCATAAAAGAGAAAACTATAAACTAATATCTCTTACGAAGTTAGACACAAAAATACTCAGTAAAATATTAGCAAGCCAAATCCAGCAATGTACAAAACAAATTATACACCAGAGCCAAGTGGGATTTAGTCCGGTAATACAAGACTAGTTCAATATTCAAGAATCAATTAATGTAATCCACTGTATCAACAGACTAGGGAGTAAAATCATATGATCATATCAATAGACACAGAAGACATATAAAGCTTACTCTAAAATTTGTATGGAAAGGCATAGGCTCTAAAATACCTAAAACAAATTTGAAAAAGTAAAGTGGGAGGAGTCACTCTACTTGATATCAAGGCTTAATATATAGCTATTGTAATCAACACAGCGTGGAGGGATAGCCACATAGATCAATGGAACAGAATAGAGAACTCAGAAATAGACCCACACAAATATGCCCAAATGATTTTTGAAACGGCACAAAAGTAATTCAGTGGAGGAAGAACAGCCTTTTCAACAAATTGTGCTGGAACAATTGGACATCAATAGGCAAAAGATTAACCCTGATCTAAACCTCATACCTTGTACAAAAATTAATTCCAAATGAATTTTAGACTTAAATAGAAAATGTAAAACTATAAAATTTTTAGGAAAAAAACATATGACGAAATGTTTGGGATGTAAGGCTAAGAGTTTTTTGACTTGACACCAAAGCACAATCGATAAAGGAAAAAATGGATAAATTGGATGTCACCAATATAAAAAAGTTTTTGCCCTGAAAAGACTCTAAGTGGATAAAAAGACCAGCTAAAGACCGAGAGAAAATATTTTCAAACCACATATCTGACAAAGGCCTTGTAACTAGAATATATAAAGAACTCTCAAAATTCAACAGTAAAAAAAAATCTAGTTAGAAATTGGGCAAAAGATATGAAAAGACATTTCACTGAAAATAACAACAGATGGTAAATAAACACAGGATAAGATGGCCAACATCACTATCCATTAGAGAAATGCAAATTAAAACTACATACCTATCAGATTGGCTAAAATAAAAAATTGTGATAACACCGAATACTGGTGAGGATGTACCAAAACTGGATCACTCATACATTGTTGATGCTAAAGTAAAATGGTATAGCCAGTCTGGAAAACATTTTGATAGTTTCTTTGAAAACTATACTTGCACGTACCATATGATGCAGCAAGTGCACTGTTGGTCACTTATCCCATAAAAAGGAAAACTTATGTTCACAGAAGAACCTGTAGATGAATGTTTAAAGCAGGTTTATTCATAATAGCCCCAAACTGGCAATATCTCAAATGTACTTTAATGGGCGAATGATTAAACAAAATGTGCTATATCCATACCATAGAATACTGTGCAGCAATAAAGAAGAATGAACTATAGATACATGCCACATCCTAGGTAAACCTCCAGAGCATTTTGCTAACTGAAAAAAGTCAATTTCAAAAGGTTACATAATATATGATTTATATAACATTCTTAAAATCACAAAATTATAGAGATGAGGAACAAATAAGTGGTTGCCAAGGGTTGGAGATTGGGATGTGCAAGTTATGGAGGTGGCTACAAGAGATTGCATGAAGAAGCCTTGTGATGATGGAACAGTTCTACATTTTGATTGTGGTGATGGTTCTATGAATCTACACATGTGGTTTAATATCTGATTTCTCATCAGAAACAGTGGAGACCAGAAGGCAATGGGATGAGAGTCAAAGTATTGAAAGGAAAATCTGTCAACCAAAAGTCCTGTAACCAGAAAAACTATTCTTCAAAATTGAAGACAGTTCCTAAAAGAGTATATCTTAAAAGTTCTCATCACAAGAAAAAAAAATTGTAACTCTGTGTGGTGATGGAAGTTAATTAGACTTGTTGTGGTGATCATTTTGCAATAAGAAAACAAAAACAAAAACTGAAGACAAAACAAATTCCCAGATAAATAACCAGTGAGAGAATGTATTGCTCGCATAATTACCTTACAAGAAATACCAAAAATAAATAAATAAAATGAAATAAAAAAAATAAAATCAAAAGAAGTTCTTTAGGGTGAAAAGAATTGATACCACAGATTAAATCTAATCCACACAAAGAAACAAAGAGCACAGTAAAGGTAATTATTAGGCAATTATAAAAACCCAGAAATTTTATTTATATATATATTCTCTTTTCTTATCTTAATGGATTTTATTTTATTTAATTAATTTATTTACTTTTCCTTCCCAAAGCCCCAGTGCCTGGTTGTATATCCTAGCTATAAGTCCTTCTAGTTCTTCCATGTGAGCCGCCACCACAGTATGGCTACTGACAGACAAGTGGTGTGGTGTGGTTCCATGACTGGGAAGCGAACCCTGGCTGCCAAAGTGGTGAGAGCACCAAACTTTAACTGCTAGACCATCATGGCTGGCTCTCTTTTCTTATCTTAATGGATTTTAAAACAACTCCATAAAATAATAATTGTAAAATTGTATTCTTAGGCTTTTAAGATATAAAGATGTGATATATATGACAATAATATCCCAATGGAGGAGAGAGGGGATGAAACTATATTAGAGAATGTAAATGACACCAAACAGTAATTTGAAACCACAGGAAAAAATAGAGTACCACAAATGGTAAATATATAGGTTAGTACACAAGACTTGAGCAACCACTAAGAAAAATAACTCAAAAAATAGAGAAATTATTCAACAAAGGAATTAAGAAGACACAGTAGAAAATATGTGTTTAATAAAACATGGGGCAGTAAAAGAGGAACAGAGTTCCAAAAAAATGACATATAGAAAAAAATTAGCAAAATAGCCAATAACTATAAGAATAATAACATTAACTGTGACTGGATTAAGCAACTTAATCAAAGGCAGATATTGTCAGTCTGCATTAATGACCCAAGATCAAATGATATCTGTCTACAAGATATGCAGTTTAGTTTCAAAGACACAAATACATTGAAAGAGGATGGAAGAAGATGTACCATGCAAACAGTAACTATAAGAATGCTGGTGTGGGGGCCGCCCGGTGGCGCAGCGGTTTAGTCCGCGCTTGGCAGCCCGGGGTTCGCCGGTTCGGATCCCGGGCGCCCGCCGACGCACTGCCTGTCAGCCATGCCGTGGCGGCGTCCCATATAAAGTGGAGGAAGATGGGCACGGATGTTAGCCCAGGGCCAGTCTTCCTCAGCAAAAAGGGGAGGATTGGCAACGGATGTTAGCTCAGGGCTGGTCTTCCCCACACACACACACAAAAAGAATGCTGGTGTGGTTATACTAATATCAGATAAAATAAACTTTAGGATTAAAAAGAAGTTACTAGAGCCAAAGAAGGACATTTTATAATGATATCAAGTGTTAGCAAAAATGTAGAGAAATTGGAACCCTCATACGTTGATGAGGGAAATATAAAATTGTGCAGCCACTTTGAAAAACAGTTGGGCAGTTCCTCAAAAACTTAAACTAGAATTATTATATGACCCAGCAGTTCCACTCCTAGGTATATACCCAAGAGAAATGAAAACATATGTCCACATAAAGACTTGCACATAGATGTTCATAGCAGCTAATTCATAATAGCCAACAATTAGCAACAATCCAAAATGTCTATCAGCTGGTGAACAGATGAACAAAGTGTCGTATATTCATTCAGTGGAATACCATTTAGGGATAAAAGGAACGAACTACTGGTACATGCTATAACATGGATGAACTTGAAACCAGATGCAAAAGACCACATATTCTATGATTCCATTTTTATTAAATGTCCAGAAAAGACAATTCTATATAGATAGAAAGTAGATTGTTGTAGTAGTTCTTACCTGGGTCTGGGAGTGGAGATTAATTGCAAATGGACACAGTAGATCTCCTTGGGTTGATGGAATGTTTATGATGGATTGTGGTGTTGGTTGTGCAACTCTGTAAATTTACTAAAAATTGTTGAACAGTTACAACAGTGAATTTTGTGATAGGTAAATTTTACCTCAAAGCTGTTTTAAAAAACAGCTGGTGAACATGAAAATATGATCAATATCACTAGTTACTATGGAAAGGCAAATTAAAAGCACAATGAGGTATCATTGCATACCCACTAGAATGGCTAAAGTAAAAAAGATAGACAATAACAATTATTGGCAAAGATGCAGAGAAATGGGAAACTTCATAAATTGCTGGTGAGAATGGACATGGTGCAGCCACTTTGGAAAACAGTTTGGCAGTTTCTTAAAATGGTAAATATAAGTTCACCATATGACCCAGCAATTTCTCTCCAAGGCGAATACCCAAGAGGAGTGAAAACGTATGTCCACACAAAGACTGGTATAAGAATTTCCATAGCAGAATTATTCATTGTAGCCAAAAAGTAGAAGCAAACCAAATGCTCATTAACTTATGAATTGATAAACAAAATGTGGCATAGCCATACAATGGAATATTATTCAGCCGTAAAAATAAAGTACTGATACATGTTACATTGTGGATGAACCTGGAAAACATTATGCTGAGAGAAACCAAACACAAAAGGTTGCAGATTTTATCTACATATATTGATATACATATTGTATCACACATATTGTATGATTCCATTTATATGAAATGTCCAGAACAGGCAAATCCATAGAGACAGAAAGTGGTTGCACGAGCCTTGTGATGTAACAGAGATTAAAAAGTAAATGGGATTTTATTGGGGCAACGAAAATGTTCTAAAATGCATTTATAGTGATAGTCACACAACTCGGTAAATTTACTAAAAAGCATTGAATTGTACACTTGAAATGGGTGAATGATGTGATATGTAAAATATGCATCAATAAGGTATTTTTTAAAAAGCTGGTGAATGTTAAGGGTGTGTAGTGGTTACTGTTGTCATTCTGCCCAGATCCCCTCCAGGGATGTTGTGGTTTATAGTAATAAATATATATTTGGTCTTCCTCACCATTCCTGGCACAGAGCTCTTAAAACCCTTGGAATTTCCAGAGTTATAAGGGAGATTAAGGTGTCTTGTTATTCATAACAAGCCCCTTTCAACCACACCTAAGTTTATATTAATGAGGTGACTTTTGGAAAGCACCTAAGGATGGGACTGGTTGCGAGGGGAACCAACTCTGTGATTAGAGGGTTGGCCAGTTCAGCCCCACCCTCCAACCTCCAGGGAGGGGAGAGGGGCTAGAGGTTGCGTTAATCACCAATTGCCGATGATTTAATCAATCATGTCTAAGTAATAAAGCCTCCATAAAAACCCAAAAGGATGGGGTTCAGAGGGCTCCCCAGTTGGTGAACACATAGAGGTCTGGGGACAGTGGTTCACCTGGAGAGGACCTGGAAGCTCTGCATTCCTTCCCACATACCTTGCCCAATGCACCCGTTCCATGTGGATGTTTCTGAGTTGCATCCTTTCATAATAAACCGGTAATCTAGTAAGTAAACTCTTTTCCTGAGTTCTGTGAACCACTCTAGCAAATTAATAAACCTGAGTAGGGGGTCGTGGAAACCTCTAATTTACAGCCAGTCGGTCAGACGCACAGGTAGCAACCTGGACTTGTGATTAGCGCCTGAAGTGGGGGGCAGTCTTGTAGGACTGAGCCCTTAACCTGTGGGATCTGACACTCTCTTCAGGTAGATAGAGTCAGAATTGAGTTAAATTGTAGGACACCCAGCTGGTGTCAGAGAATTGCTTGGTGTGGGAAAAGCCACACACACATTTGATGACCAGTATTGAAAGTAGTGAGTGTGTAGAGGAAAACAGGAATGTTTTTTCCCATATACCTCCAATCCCTTTAACAATTTCTGAGCACCACTCCTCTGGCTTTTGTGTATGTTTGCTTCTAAAGGCTTGCACCTGTGTCTCTATAATTTTCTTGGAAGCGTGTTTTTGGGTTAATGGAGCCACTTTACTTACACATGCAGGGAGGTGGAAATGCCTATGAATTTACATTACACAACCCCATTCCTCCCCACCTACAAGCTGTGGACAGTCTATCAAATGACTGACTGATGTGGGAGTATGGCAGTTTAGTTCCTTTGCCTCAAGTAGGGACAAACTCTGAGGCAGAATTTACACTCATTGTTCCCCTGTTGGATCACGCTGAAGCAACCCTCCACAAGATGTTGCCAGAAATTATACGTTTGTTTAGCTTCTTCCCCTTTCTTGTCCTGCTTCCTGCTTCCTCCATTCTCTTATCAGGTTCTCCTGGGAGCACTTCCTTAAATTAATTGCATGTGCGTGAATCCTCATCTCAGCATCTGCTTCTGGGGAACCCAACCTAAGTCAAGGGGGGTTACTTATTCCATATTTCCCCAGTTTTCAGGTGGAGGGACATCTATGGAAGTAACACTCCAGGCTTCTCTGTGCCCCTCACTTACTTTCCTCCCCGTAAGAGCAAGAGTGACATGCTGAATTATGAGTCTGGGTCTAGGAATTTGGCTTATGTTGGTAGATCAGATGCTCTGTAAACGCTCACATAGTGGTGCTGGCTGAGGTCTTGTGGGCAGGAGAGGCAAATCCATACTTGGCATACGTGTCAATCTCTGTCAGAATGAACCACTGATCTTTCCAAAGGGAAAGGGTCAAACGAATCATTTTGACACCAAGTGATGATTGATATCCTCAAGGGATGGTGCCGTATTGGGGACTTGATGTTGGTCTCTGTTACTGAAAGTTTAGACATTCAGCACAGCAATATGTAAATCAGCCTTGGTAAGAGGAAGTCCATGCTGTCGAGCTCATATATAGCCTCCATCTCTGCCACTGTGGCTACTCCATTGTCCAAGTACTAGGGTGGCAGAGGACAGACTGGCTGATATCAACTGGCCAGGCCATCCTGTCTCCTTGGTCATTTAGTCTTCTGCCCTGGATGGCCTCTGGTGGGTGTTAACGTGAAAAGACAAAAAACTTCACTTTGTGTCCAGTCCCATAAGTCCACCCACATGCCTCTTCCACAGACCTCCTTGACCCCAGTCTTTCCCTCCCTCCCTTCCAAGCCCCTAACCAACCAATCAAACCATTCAATGTTGCCCGTGGACAAATATATATTATAACTTCAGGCCACTTCTTCCACACAAAGTGGACGACCAAGTATACCACCAAAAGTTCTGCCCACTGTCTTTCAGGGACATCGTTGAGTGGGGCTGTAGGAAAGTACCTACACATTTTAAACTTGTACCCAAACACTGAGCCTACTCATCCATGAACCAAGTTTGAGCTCTTTCCTTTTACATCAGCTGGTCATAAGGGATGCTCCCCCTTCCATGTGCCCACAGGTGTGAGTTGAAGGAGAAGCACCAGCGCAACAGTGGTGGGTGACATAGGTGTCTGGACCACCTGTTCCTGCAGCTTACTTGTGCCCCCTGGGCCTACTTGAGCCCAATCCTGCTGGATATACCACTTTATCTTACAATGGATTGCTGCTGGGCATGGCCAACCTTACGACTAGGTAGATCTGAAAGAACTCAGCTCATGGTGGGCAGTTCTGGGAACATGGTCACTTGATGTCCCAAAGTCAGGTGCTCAGTCTCTGCCAGGGGCCAGTAGCATGCGGGAATCTCCTTTTCAAATGGTATAGAGTTCTCCGCTTCCAGATGGCATGGCTTTGCTCCAGAACCCTAAAGGTCTGCACTGCACTACTATTTGGGCTTGTCGGAAACTCCACATGGCTTTTTTTTTTTTTTAACCTTAGATACCTCTAGTATCATGGAACTTTCTGGATCATGTGACCCAAGTGGCAGGATTGCATTTACTACAGCTTGTATTTGCTACACAGCCCTTTCTTGCTCTGGGCCCCACTCAAAACTAGTAACCTTCCATGTCATTCAATAAATGGACCAGTGCAGCATTCCCAAGTGCAGAGCATGTTGCTTCCAGACCCAAAGAGGCCCACTTTTGTACACTTTCTTAGAAGTAAGAGATTCAAAGTGCAACAATGTGTCTATCACTTTAGAATAAATGTCCCAGCATTCCCCAGACCCTACATCTCTAACAACTTTACTCACTTGGCTTGCCCTTGAATCTTTGGAGGGTTTATCTCTGACTCTCCAGAGTGCATATGACTTATCAGGGCATCCAGGGTACTTTTGCTTCTTGCTCATCAGGTCTGGTTAGCATGATACCATCGGTATGGTGGACCAATATCACGTTCTATGAAATATCCAGATGGTTTAGGTTCCTTTGTGTTATATTACAAGAGAGAACAGGAGAAGTAACATAGCCGTGGGGTAAGACTGTGAATATATATTGGTGCCTGTCCCATCTGAATGGAAACTTTTTGATTTTTCCTCCTGATGGGTATGAAAAGAATGTGTTTGCCCAAATCTGTGTAGTCACCTATCACCTACCAGAGGCTGTGTTAATCTGCTCTAGTAAAGATACCACATCCAGCTCAGTAAATGTAATTGGGACTATTACTGGGCAGGTGCCAGACTGATTAAATGTGGATATGATGGGGATCATGATTTTGCATCATCTAATGTTTTGAGGTTGACACTAATCTTTGCCATACCCCTCACCAGCCCAGGGATGTGACATTGTTTTTTATTTACTATCTTGGCCATTGGAGGATTTTGGGGGGGGAAGAGTTTCAGGGGCTTCCACGGGGCCTTTCCTATTGCAATAGCTCTTACTCTATAGATCAAGGAACTCATATAAAGATTCTGCTAATATATTCATTTCAATTATTCATCTGGGAGCCATGGAGATGACTATCGGATCTACTGTGAGACAGATCTGAGCCAGTACTCCTTGTCTCCTTATTAATACCTGACCCCCATAAACCCCTCCCTAACAGTAGGAGGGCAGCCACAGTAGCACTTTGGGCTCCTGGGTATCAGTGTCTACTTACTTCCTGATTCCAATAGACCTCAAAAGTTCTGTGTACTTCCCTTTCCTCTGCTATCTGGGTAAATGGTCATATATCCTTTTGGAGAAGGACTGGGGAAATCACTACCGGATATACTTGCTATGCTGTTGTAGGGTCCTTCCTCATGGGAATCTTGCCTCTCCTTCATAAAGTTCTGGGGTCTATGAACTGGCTTAATTCTGCAAATTGAGAAAGGGGTTGTGACTTTCCATTGGGTCAGTTGACCTCTGTCTTAGTCTGTTTGGGCTGCTATAACAAAACACCAGAGATTGGGTAGCTTATCAACGATGAACATTTATCTCTCACAGTTCTGGAGGATGGGAAGTCCATGATCAAGGTGATGGCAGATTCCATGTCTGGTGAGAACCCACTTCCTGGTCCACAGACAGCTGTCTTTTTGCTATGTCCTCACATGGTGGAAGGGATGAGGGGTGAGGGATCTCTCTGGGGCTTCTTTTTTTTTGGTGAGGAAGATTGTTCCTGAGCTAATGTCTGTGGTAATCTTCCTCTTTTTTGTATATGGGATGCCACCACAGCATGACACAATGAGCGGTGTGTGGGTCCGCACCCAGGATCTGAACCCACAAACCCTGGGCCACTGAAGCAGAGCAGGCAAACTTAACCACTACGCCACTGGGCTGGCCCCTGGGGCTTCTTTTACAAGGGCACTAATCCCATTCATGAGGGCTCCACCCTCATGACCTAACCACCTCCATAAGGCCCACCTCCAAATACCATCACATTGGGGATGGGATTTCAACAGGTGAATTTTGAGGAGACACAAACATTCAGCCTATAGCATCCTCATCTAATTCTGCTCATCTAATGTTTATCTTTTAAAATACATATATATAAAGCAATACCGCTGTTGGCTGTTCTTCTATCTTGCCCCTAGGAATACCTTGTTCTATGAGTCATCTCATTAGATACCCGTGGGTCAGGCACGCCTTGGTGACATTCCAACCTTGCTGCTTATTATGGTAACATACCACCTTGCTTCTGATGGTTAAGTGCTACCACCTGGCCTCACATATTCCAGAATCCTATCACCCATAGCTACTAGGGAGCCCAGTTCTGTAACAGCATCTCCTACCATCAGCCCTGGCTCACCTCACATTCCTCCCTTCCCTCTCTCCCCAATTTCTTTCTTTTCTCCTTCCTCCCTCCCTCCCTCCCTTCCTTCCTTCCTTCCTTCCTTCCTTCCTTCCTTCCTTCCTTTTCTTCTTTCTTTTCTCCTTCCATCCTCTTTCTATTCCTCTAGAGGATGAATCTAAATTCTTGTTTGCTGTTGTTTATAAAGGAGTCCAGTATTTATGACAAAGAATTCCTCAAGGGTTTTGAGACTGCCCTGCTATTTTTTCTAGTCATTTACAGGAAAACTTAGAGAAATTTGTTCCACTAGAGGGATCTATAATTTTTAGAATGTAGATGGTTTCCTGGTAGCCTCAGAAACCAAAGAGCAATGTAAAACTGATTGATGCTTTGGCTTTGTTACAATTCTTTGCTTCACAAGGGCATAAGGCCTCACTAGCCAAATTGCAGTATTGCTTATCTGAGGTAAAATATTTAGGCCATCTGTTATCAGTTGTAGGCCACAGAGTGTGACAATCTAGGAGTCAGCCCATTTTGCAGATCAAACAGCCTACTTAAAAAAAACTTAGACAATTTTGAGATAGTACAATATTGTAGACAGTAGATTCCAGTTTTTGCAGCGTGGATAAAACCTCTGATGAAGGAATTGCATGATAATCCTCCAGAGCTTCTGGTTTGGTCCCTAGAATCTGAAGAGACTTTTGAGCAACTGAAATTGACTATAGCCTCTGCCCTAGCTTTGAGGAGCCCAACTTTTGAAAACTGACCTGATTTATATGACGTTCTTGTTCAAAATGCAGATTTAATAATATTTACCAACAGGCAATGTACTGTGGCTAAAAGTGGCCCTCTTAAGGCCTCCTCCGCTGTGGTGACTTATCATACAGAGTTGGAAGTTCATGTTTTGCCTGGATTTAAGCCTGCACAAGCAGACAAATTAATACCCGTTACTAGAGCTGCAATTCTTGGTTCTGGACTTAAAATGAACATGTAATATATCTACTACTAATAAATATATATTTGGTGTCTGTCATGCAACAAGGCCATTTAAAAAAAATAGAGGATTTTTACTTTATTAAGAACTAAAAAAATCTCACAGAAAACTGACAGCTGGTTTGTTAGGGGCTTTACAACTACCTTCTTAGATACCTGTAGTTCATTTTGCTGACAGAGCTGCAAAAGCTGCTGTTCAAACGTGACAGACTCCAAACTTAGAAGCTCTGTTCTTAAGACAATAAGAAAATCTTTTTCATTTTAAAAAATGTGTTTCACAAAAGGAAATAGGCAAATGGACTGAAAAGGGGGACTGGGCTATGGCCCAGTTAGTGTTGTGTCATCAAGAAAACTATCTGAATAAAAAAGAGATTTTAAAGGCACTAGACTCTTATTGTGCCTACTAAAAAGATGAAATTATTCAAAAATGTATTAAAGAGATGTGCTGTTTGTCAGCACAATTCTGTACAGGCCACTCCCAAGGTAAGCATAGCAAGATCTCCCTAAACAACTTTACCAGGAACCCAGGGGCAGTTGGATTTCATAGAACTAATGCTTGTAAAAGGTAAGAGATTTTGTCTCATTATGGTATGTATGACGTTTAGATGGCCTGAAGTCTTTCCCACTTCAAAAGCCCAATGTTCAGAGCCAGTCCTGATGGCCTAGTGGTTAAAGTTCAGTGGGCTCTGCTTTGGTGGCCTGGGTTCAGCTCCCGGGTGCAGAACCACACCACCCATCTGTCAGTGGCCATGCTGTGGTGGCGGCTCACATAGAAGAACTAGAAGGACTTGCAACTGGAATATACAACCATGTACTGGGGCTTTGGGAAAGAAAAAAAAGAGGAAGATTGGCAACAGATATTAGCTCAGGGAGAATCTTTCCCTGCAAAAAAAAAAGCCGATGTTCAGGCAATGGTAAAGGCTCTCTTAACATATATAATTCCCACTTTTGGGATACCAGAGCACATTGACTAGGGCAGAGGAAGTCATTTTATTTCTACTGTTGTCCAGGAATTATGCAAATGTTTGCAGATTTCTGTAAGCCTCAGTCCTCTGGATACGTAGAGCAAATGAGTCAAACTCCTTGGCTAAGATTCAGCAATCTACCAGATTAAAATGTCCTAGAGCCTTATTAAAAATTAGAGTGACCTCTGCAAGCAAGCAGGGAATCTCTCCCTTTGAACTTCGTTTGGCAGGTCTATGAATTTGGGTCCGAGACCAGGTCCTGTGCCCGGTTTAGCTGAATCCTCTCATAGTCATGTTCAATACTTAATAGGGCTTCTCTCTTCCATAGAAACCTGAGACTTAAGGTCACAGGACCTGGAAGGACCCACCTGAGGAAGTCTGCCACCAGTATCAACTGGGAAACTTAATTGAAAGGGACACTTTCAAGTGTTGCTGATCACCCATAGGCTATCAAAATAAAGGAGAAACTTAGCTGAATTCATGCTTTCCATGTGAAGCCAGCACTGCAGAACTACAGTGTGGTTCCCACGAAGGACTTTTCTAGAGTAATGGATATTGATACTGAACTCAACTGAAAAGAGATATTCTAGAAAATTGATTACTATTCTCATAGGCTGCATGGCTGCCCTATTCATGGCAATAGTTATTTCAATTACTTTAAGAATCACATTTACTAAGAAAACAAATATTTTTACACTACTTTTTCTTTCTGCCCTCCAAGGAATGGTTCCCACAACTGCATATTTCTGATCGGCTCTAAATTTTGCTCTGGGTATGGACATGATCTGGATTTATAAGTCCAACAATCCAATTATTGGCAGAATACAAGTGGGCCCATCTTTATTAGTCATTTTTTTTCAATTATTTTATTGAGGTCATAATGATTTATAACATTGTGTAATTTCAGGTGTACATTATTATATTTCAGTTTCCATATAGACTGCATCGTGTTCACCACCAATAGTCTAATTTTTATATGTCACCATACACATGTGCCCCTATACCCCTTTCGCCCACCCCCTCACCCCCTTCCCCTCTGGTAACCACTAATCTGTTCTCTTTATCTATGTGTTTGTTTATCTTCCACATATGAGTGAAATCATGTGGTGTTTCTCTTTCTCTGTCTGGCTTATTTCACTGAACATAGTACCCTCAAGGTCCATCCCTGTTGTTGCAAATGGGACAATTTTATCTTTTTTATGGCTGAGTAGTATTTCATTGTATATATATACCATGTCTTCTTTATCCATTCATCACTTGAACGGCACTTGGCTTGATTCCACATCTTGGCTATTGTGAATAATGCTGCAATGAACACAAGGGTGCATAAGTCTCTTTGAATTGTTCATTTCATGTTCTTTGGATAAATGCCCAGTAGTAGTAATTTTTGATTATAACAAAGTAAAAGTAGTTAGTATGCGTCTAGGTACTCAAGCTCTAAATTTAGCACAGAAATGTTTTGTTAACTGGGTTGATTGGAAGGTTGATGTAAAAAAGAAAAACATTTAATTAACAGACAAATGGAAAGCTGGCATCTACAGATAGAAACTGCAGAAGACAGGTCTGATATCACTAGATTAACATTGGGAGGCAAGTTCTCTCCAGTCCCATTATGGAGGGATAAACAAAGGTGGGTGCCTGTTATTTGTAGAGATTCAGCTGACTGTTATAATAATATAAGTATTGATTTAGACCAATGTGAAAAATGGCCCATGGGATGGATTTGTCCTCAAGACTTAAACCATTAGAGCCATGTACATTAAACACTAGAATTTCCGTCTGTACTCTTGAACTGGTGCCTCAAAATAAGACTTTGATGCTAGATGATGGACATGGGTATCTTTGTATTTCACATTTGAAAAAAATTACTCGGAATAATGGAACAATTACTGAAGGACCTAAATTCTCAAGTAAATGTGATGTTACTTATGTAATCAGTGGGACCTCAGGAGAAGTTTATTGGCCTTAAAAGGAAAACTCTTAATTAAAATTTTAAGTGATCAGGCTCCTGAGTTAAGCTACTCATTAGTAGTTTAAGTCTTAAGAAACATCACAAGGAACTACAAAATAACAATAGTTAATCATGTGAAAGCACCAGCAATAAAGGCATCACAACAATTTGTAAAATTAATGTGTGACTAATACAGGTTTTTTTGTTGCTAACCAAGAATCTGATTTAACTGTTTACCATGGGTATGATATATTCAAAGGTTGTTCTCCCAAGGCAGATAATATCGTGACTTTCTAAAAATTCGGTAATTCTGTTACTTTATCACAATTCTGATAATTGCTTTGCTTTGTATTTTACTATGGATTTAGATGGCTACAACTTCCCCTAAGAAAGGAAAAGAAAAACAATGGAGATAATTTAAAATTTTTTAATGTTGCTATTTTATAGTAACACAGGGAGAAGAAATACAAATACAGGGCAAATTCAAATTTAAAATAAGAGGGTTAATTCTCCCTGTTGAAAATAAGGTACAGAAGCCAGCCCTCATGGCCTAGTGGTTAAAGTTTGGCGTGCTCTGCTTCAGCAGCCCACGTTCGGTTCCCAGGCATAGAATCACACCATGTGTCTGTCAGTAGCCATGCAGTGGCAGCGGCTCACATAGAAGGACTTACAACTAGAATATACAGCTATGTACTCGGGCTTTGAGGAGGAAAGAAAAAAGAAAGGAAGATTGGCAACAGATGTTAGCTCAGGGCGAATCTCCCAGCAATAAAAAAGAAAAAAGAAAAGAAGGTACGAGATTTCTCTCCCCTCCTTTTTCTCAAAGCATTTACTTCAGAAAACTTCATTGTAAGTACTTTCTCATCTCTTTGAAATGCATATAAATCCTTTTGAAGACTGTACAGGCCTTTTGTCAGCTTTCTGACCCAGGAATGTCTTTCTCAAGGACTTGGGAGCCATCTCTTTGATCGCTTTGATACATCTTTGATGTATCTCCTAGTTTCTGTGGGAGAGTAGAAACCTAACTTCAGTGGGCACCTTGCTCCAAGTTGCAAAACTACTTCTTGTCATAAAGATATGAGAAGTTTCTTTTTCTTTTTGATGAGGAAGATCGTCCCTGAGCTAACATCAGTTGCCAATCATGCTCTTTTTGCTGAGGAAGATTGGCCCTGGGCTAACATCCATGCCCATCTTCCTCTACTTTATATGTGGGACGCCGCCACAGCATGGCTTGATAAGCGGTGCACAAGTTCGTGCCCAGGATCCAAAACCGCCAAAGCGGTTGGGCTTGGGCTGCCGAAGTGGAGTGCGCAAACCCAACCACTACACCACCAGGCCCGCTCCAAGAACTTTCTTTTTTATCTCAATAAAGCCAATTAGCTAACACAGATGATCACCTCAATTACCAGGTACAGTTAAGACTAACTATGTGTAACAAACGGTGCTGTCAAGTCTTCTTATTTAACATGTAGTCATCCTTTGTCTTGAGAACATATGTGTAATTGGTTGTATCTACCTGGTTATATAAAAAGGTGAGATTTCTTTCAGTCTTTACAGTCTCTTAGTAGATTACCTGTGATGCACATCACATTCTGGTTTAATGCTTATTCAATAATAAAAGTGTTGTTTTTCTCTACCACCATTGCGGAAAGGATTTCTGGGTTTGGAAAAGATTTTGTTTTTAATTATATTTCTCCAATTTAGGCAAAATAATGTCCCCCCCAAGATGTCCATGTCCTTATCTCTGGGACCTGTTAATGTTACCTTACACGGCAAAAGGGACTTTGCAGATGTGATTAAGGGTATGAACCTTAAGATGGGGAGATTACCCTGGATTATCCGGGTGGGGCCAATCTAATCATGAGTTCTGAAAAATGGAAGAGAGAGGTGTAAGAGTGGGTCAGAGATGTGATGTGAGGACTCAACTTCCTGTTGCTAACTTTTTTTTCTTTTTTTGGTGAGGAAGATTGGCCCTGAGCTAACATCTGTTGCCAATCTTCCTCTTTTTTGCTGAGGAAGATTGGCTCTGAGCTAACCTTTTCTCCCCTCTTCCTCTATTTTGTATGTGGGACGCTGCCACAGCGTAGCTTGGCGAGTGGTATGTCAGTCTGCACCCGGGATTCGAACCTGGGCTGCCGAAGCAGAGAGCATGAACTTAACCACTACGCCACCCGGCCAGCCCTGCTGCTGCTAGCTTTGAAGATGGAGAAAGGGGACCAAGAGCCAGGCAATGCAGGCATCTTAGTCTGTTCAGGCTGTTATGACAAAATACCATAGATTGGATAGTTTACAAACAACAGAAATTTATTTCTCACAGTTCTGGAGGCTGGAGAGTCCAAGATCAAGATGCCAGCATGGTTGGGTGAGGGCTCTCTTCCTGGCTTACAGCGGATGCCTACACACTATGTCCTCACATGGTGGAAGGGACTAGGGAGCTCTCTGGATCCTCTTTTATGAGACACCAATCCCATTCATGAGGGGTCCACCCTCATGACCTAAGCACCTCTCAAAGGCCAGATCTCCTAATACTGTCATCTTTCAGGGTTAGGATTTCAACAGGTGAATTTGGGAGGGACACAAATGTTCAGACCACAGCAGCAGGTGGCCTCTAGAACCTGGAAAAGGCAAGGAAATGGATTGTCCCTTAGAGTCTCTATAAAGGAGCACAGTCCTACCAACACCTTGATTTTAGCCCAGTGAGACCTATGTTGGACTTCTGATCTACAGAACTGTAAGATAGCACATTTGTGTTGTTTGAAGCCACTAAAATTGCAGCAATTTGTTACTGCGGCAATGAAGAGAACTAATGGAGCAAGGTAGTCCCTAATGGCTAAAAGCAATTTTAAGGAGAAGGTTGCAGCAGTAAGCTGTTAGCTGCAGCAGTCCCAGGAGCTAGAGGATGGGTGCGCTGGTCAGAAAAGGGGCAAACACCAGTGGCTGCTGCAGTAAGTCTGCTTAATGTTGGGATGCAGTACCAGGAAGTCTATGTTTATGCTTTGGGTTTTTTTGGAGGGGTCATTTTTAGGGAGCTATTCCTTACCCCAAGGTCAAAAACATATCCTCTTGTATTTTCTTCTAGTTATGTTTTTAGTTTGCTTTTATATATATAAGGATTTAATCCATCTCTTCGGAAATTTATCTCTGTTTGTGGTATGAGTTGATGATCTACCTCTTTTTCAAATGGATAGCCAGTTGTCTCAACATCACTTATTGAGGAGTCAATCTTTTCCTATTGATTTAAAATACTACATCTATCATATACCAAATTCCCACATAACACACTGGTTAGTTTCTGGGCTATTTTTTTCTACTGATTTGTTCACCTAATCCTGAGCCAACACCACACTTATTTAATTATTGTAGCCTTATAGTATGTCTTGGTATCTTGTGGGTAAAATCCCTTCTTTAGTCTTATTTTTAAAAATAGTCTTGACTATATGGGGGGAGATGTGTTGAATCCATCTCTTCTTCTTCTTTAAAAATATACAAGAGCTTTATTGAGATATAATTCACATATCATACAATTAACACATTTAAAGTGTACAATTCATAGATTTTAGTATATTCACAGATATGTGCCACAATCAAGTGGCGAGGGCAAGTAAGCAGTTGAACAAACAAGTCTGGAGTTTAAAGGAGAGGTTAGGGCTGAGATTTAAAGCCATGGCACTGGATAAAATCACCTAGGGAGTGAACGCGGATAGGAAAGAGAAGATGCCCAAGGCCTGAGCCCTGGAGTGCTCCAATATTTAACATATGGAAGAAGAGGGACCAGCGAAAGAGACAAACAGAAACCAGTGAGGCTGGAGGAAAACCGTGTGGAGACTTGGAAGCCAAACGAGGAAACTCTTTCAAGTAGAGCCACTGCTAGGCTATATTATTCCTGTGTGAAAACAAAACAAAACAAACAAAAAGCCCTATCTCTTCCTCAAGTAAAACAACTTAAGTTAGTATGCTATTCATTTTCCAATAAGAACAATTACAAAACTACAAAGTCATTCTGTATAAATTGTACAAATCGAATATTGAACACAAAAGTATAGACAACTCAAAAATTTAATCACAATTAGGAACTCAAAGGCATCAGGGTATAATAATTTATTATAAAATAGTTTAACATCATGCTTTTATGGAAACAGAAATCTTTATGACAACTTCAGTAGTTACTTGCTCTATCTCTATAGAAATGATTACTGTATATAACAGTCTTTATTTTGACATTGTACGCATTATTTGTTCTTCATAAATTTTAATTTTGGGAAACTACATTCCCTACTGGTGACCATTATTGACAAAATTAAATATATCCTGAGAGCTCCAGAAGTATTCAGAAATGTATCTGGTAAATTATTGCTGCAAATATGTTGAGTGCTTCAACAAGAGTCTTACTAGATTTTAGAAATCAACTTTTTAGTTCCAGATTTTAATTCCTCATACATCAAAGTCTATCAATATCACATTCCTTACATATTTTCATCAGTCATTTCAATTGTAAAGTTTTCATAGATGTATTAGTTTATTTTTATTATATAAAATTATTTTATATATTTGTTTCATTACTCATTTATATATGTTACATATTTGATTTATTTAAATAGAAATTGTTTTCTTTTTAAAATTTATTTTTATTATTTTTTTTGTGGTAACATTGGTTTATAACATTATATAAATTTCAGGTGTACATCATTATATTTCGATTTCTGTATAGATTGCATCATGTTCACCACCCAAATACTAATTACAATCCATCACCACACACATGTGCCTAATCAACCCTTTTGCCCTCCTCTCCCCTTCCCCTCTGGTAACCATCAATCCAATCTCTGTCTCTATGTGATTGTTGTTGTTTTTATCTTCTACTTATGAGTGAGATTGTACGGTGTTTGATTCTCTCCCTCTGAATTATTTTGCTTAGCATAATACCCTCAGTGTCCATCCATGTTGTCACAAATGGCTGGATTTCATCATTTCTTAAGGCTGAGTAATATTCCATTGTGTATATATACCACATCTTCTTTATCCAACTTGGTTGCTTCCAAGTCTTGGCTATTGTGAATAATTCTGCAATAAACACAGGGGTGCATGTATCTTTACGCACTCACGTTTTCGTGTTCTTTGGATAAACACCCAGCCGTGGAATAGCTGGACCGTATGGTAGTGCTATTCTTAAATTTTTGAGGAATCTCCATACTGTTTTCCACAGTGGCTGCACCAGTTTGCACTCCCACCAGCAGTGTATGAGAGTTCGCTTTTCTCTACATCCTCTCCAACACTTGTTTCCTGTGTTGTTAATTATAGCCATTCTGACGGGTGTGCGGTGATATCTCATTGTAGTTTTGATTTGCATTTCCCTGATAGTTAATGATGTTGAACATCTTTTCATGTGCCTGTTGGCCATCTGTGTATCTTCTTTGGCGAAATGTCCGTTCAGATCTTCTGCCCATTTTTTAATTGGGTTGTTAGTATTTTTGTTGTTGAGATGTATGAGTTCTTTATATATTTTGGATATAAACCCCTTATCAGATATATGGTTTGCAAATATCTTCTCCCAATTTTTAGGTTGTCTTTTCATTTTGTTGATGGTTTCCTGTGCTGTGCAGAAGCTTTTTAGTTTGATGTAGTCCCATTTGTTTATTTTTTCTATTGTTTCCCTTGCCCGGTCAGACACAGTACATGAAAATATGTTGCTAAGACCGATGTTGAAGAGTGTACTGCCTATGTTTTCTTCTAGAAGTTTCATGTCTTACATTCAAGTCTTTTTTTTTTTTTACCATTTTTTTATTGATGTCTTAATAGTTTATACATTCAAGTCTTTAATCCATTTTGAGTTAATTTTTGTGTACGGTGTAAGATAATGGTCTACTTTCATTCTTTTGCATGTGACTGTCCAGTTTTCCCAGCACCATTTGTTGAAGAGACTTTCCTTTCTTTGTTGTATGTTCTTGGCTCCCTTGTTGAAAATTAGCTGTCCATAGGTGTGTGGGTTTATTTCTGGGTTCTCGATTTTGTTCCATTGATCTGTGTGTCTGTTTTTGTGCTAGTACCATGCTGTTTTGGTTACTATAGCTTTGTAGTATATTTTGAAATCAGTAAGTGTGATACCTCCAGCTTTGTTCTTTTTTCTCAGGATTCCTTTGGCTATAAATTACATATTTTACTACTTATTTAAATAGAAACTATTTTCTACTTATATTATTTTATAATATGTTATTTAGAACACTGAAAAGGCCATTGTACTAGGCTGAATAATCAGGTTCTAATCCCTGGAACCTGTAAATGTAAACTTATTTGGAAAGAGTATCTTTGCGGATGTGATTAAGGATCTCGAAGTTACCCTGGATTATCTAGGTAGGCCCTAGATGCCATCACAAGTATGCTTATAAAAGAGAGGGAGAGGCAGACTATAGACACACACAGAGGAGAAGGTCATGTGAAGATAGAGGCATAAATTGGAGTGATGTGGCTATAAGCCAAGGAATGCTGGCAGCCACCAGAAACTGAAAGAGGCAAGGAATGGCTTCTCCCCTAGAATCTCTGAAGAGATGATGACCCTATTTGATTTCAGACTTCTGGCCTCCAGCACTGTGAGAGAATAAATTTCTGTTGTTTTAAGACACCAAGTTTGTGGTAATTTGTTATAGCAGCCATAGGAAACTAGTACAGCCATGATATTCTTTAATTATTGTAACTCTTTCTTTTAAATATGATATTATATACAATATAGAAAAAAGTTGAATTTGAAATTGATCATAAATGGGCTCACCATAGATATGCAGTTAAAATGAGTTGTCTTTTCCTCTTTCATAGTGGAGAGGTTGGTGTCAATTTTAAGAGATCCTACAATTTGCTCAGCATTATTAATATATTTTCCTGAAACATCATTGTTTGGTTTTTGTAAAATAATTTCTAACTCCTTTCAATGCTTTCAAAGGCACCTATACTTGGATGACCAATTGGTTTTTCAGTTGTGATGATATGCCAAAAACTGAATTCTTGATACTTCACAAACTCACTTCTCCTCAAGGAACTGAGAAAACAGGGTATTGAATTGATCATATACATGGATAATGAAATCACCAATTTAAAAGCCTTGGAGTTTTTAAATTTAGAGTCCTTGAAATATATGAAAATTTTCCTAATAATTAAGATATCTATAATTGTGAATGGCACTTCCTTAGATGTAAGGCCCTTGTGGAGTGGACAACCTGAACAACCTTTTGTAGTGACCCTGGTTTCAAGGAGAGAGTGATCAAATGCTGCAAATGCCATTGAGACATCTAGTAAGGTGTTTTATAATTGACGACTGGATTTGGTAACATAGAGCTTGTTATGGGCTGAACTGTGTCCCCTCAAAGTTCATATGTTGAAGTCCCAACCCCAGGACCTTAGAATGTTACTGTATTTGGAAATAACATCTTTAAAGTGGTAATTAAGTTAAAACGAGGTCTTTAAAGGGGGTCCTAATCCAATATATGTCCTTATAAGAAGAGGAAATTTGGACACAGAGACACCAGACACGTGCACGCACAGAGAGACAACCATATGAAGATACAACAAGAAGGCCACCATCTGCAAGCCAAAGAGAGAGGCTTCAGAAGAACCCAAACCTGCCGACCCTTTGATCCCGCACTTCCAGCCTCCAGAACTGTGAGAAAATAAATTCCTGTTGTTTAAGCCACCCAGTCTATGGTATTTTGTTATGGCAGCCCTGGCAAACTAATATAGAAGTGTTGCAGGAAATATGGGGGATAATTGAGGGATAACCTCCTTAGGCAGGTGAGATTGATAGTAGCCAGGAACACACACAGTTCATCCACTGTAACAGGAGGGAGGGCAGAGTAGATGGGTACAGATGCAGGCAGCTTGGTTGATTTGGAGAAGGGGAGTTAACTGATTTTATTTTCTCAGTGAAATAAGCAAGATCATCAGCCGAGACTGAGGAGGATAGAAAGGAAATTGCAGATTTGATGAGAGCAGTCTATGTTTTAAATAATCTTCTGGTAAAGTGGGGAAGTAGATGAATTAGGGAAATCTAGTAAGATTGCTGGGCAGTGTGAAAGACCCAGTTGAGGTGTGAGATAATAAAGTTAAAGTGAGTCCAGTCATCATTATTGTAAGTTTTTCTCTGGTCATGTTCAGCCAGTGGGAAGTTGAATTGTCAAGGTTGGGATATTGGCTGATGAGTATGATGGAGAAAAAGTGGAGCAAGAAAGGTGAGGGTATTTGCAAGGAAATGATTATAACAATTGACTGTGGACTCTACACTGGTTAAGAAGGAAAGTGATGCTGTGAAGGCAGTGATGGACCATAAAGAGGTGCTGGGTCAAGTGGATAAAAGAATCATTGGAATAGGCATACCAGAAGAAATGATCTGGAAAAATATGAGATTGCACTTAGAGTGTGGAATGTTTGAAATTCAGATTTCAGAGGCGGTGCATTTTTGGTAATGATACAGATTTGGGTATGCCTATGAGAGTGGGTGGGTCGAGTGAATGCCAGGATAATTGGATGTGAGAAAGTCAAGGCAGTCAGAGGCCAGGGTGTCGGACTGATCATCCATGTGGATATAGACGTTACCAAGAATTGTAGTGGGGGTAATGGTGGAAAGACACCAAGCCAGATGCTAAAGACTATCGTGTTAAATGAAAAAAGAGTAAGAAAGAGAATAAGATTTATAGCACAATATCATTTACGTAAATAAAAGACACATACAAAACCACACTACAAACTTTATGAGAGAACATGTATATTTAATGACATTTATCATGCCCATTAGAATGGGTGTCTATGAGTGGAGTGGTGTTTGTGAATGAAGGGAAAAAATACGAGGAGTCCTAATGTAGAATTACATGTATGGTAAACTAAGGAGCATGATTAATTCAACATTCTGCATCTGAAGTTGAAATATTTAATGAGCGTTCCGCAATAATAGCTGTGGTATAATCTTCAATTTTTATGCATATTTAAGCATTTATTTTTAAAAAGGAGATCATACCATATATCCTGTTTTGTAACTTGCTTTTTGCACTTAATATATCTTGGATGTCTTTCCATGTCAGTACATGATTTATTTCATTCTTTTTAGAAGTTGTATATGTATTTGATTTGATGGTGTATTATATAATTTAAATCAATGCCCCATTGATGGATGTTTGCTTTGTTAAAAAAAGAGTATTCTGTGTATTTATTATTTTATAAAAGAAGTCCAACATAGAACAAAATTGCAAATAGTCAACTGTGCAAAAACAGTATATCGTGCTTAAGTATAAATGGGACTTTAAAAAATATACTTAACCATAACTTGAGGTCCTACAAAGAAAAACATTTAAACTAAAAGGTTTCTAGATCTGCTTAGCTTGAGCTTCATCCTCTGTGGTCCTATAATGATGATCGCTCTCCAACCCCCCACTGCTGAAATGATCAATACACAGACTCGTCTGTTCTAATGATCAAATGTGATGATGAGTCTCCTTCTCTATATATTTCTACAGATATGTCTACAGACATGATGGCCTGGTTAAAAAGAAAATGGGAATTTCTCAGTGGTCAGTAGTTGATAATAATAAGTGTGGTACATATTCTCATGAGTCTCCTGGTTCTCATTTCTAGTTAGATTGCCCTTAGATGATTTCCTTCAATTTGTCATACAATTTGTCATTTGTCCACCAATGCCTCTGAGAACATTGGACCATGAACCCTTGATCCAGGCTTTTCCACATTCATCTCTGAAAATCTTCCACCCATTACATATGAAGTTTCCATTATCTATGACGTCAGTTCTTTGTAACCAGATTGCATCATCACCATGCTGGCCATCCAATTTGGTGATTTGTAACCAGATTGCATCATCACCATGCTGGCCATCCAATTTGGTGATTTTCACAAGACAGTCTTCTAGGCCTTTCAATTTTCTTTCTTTTCTTTTTCAAACAAAGGTCTTATATATTTATTACTAAACCAACCTACTAGTGCAGAAGCATAGAAACAAAGAGAACAATCATTCTCCTAATAAAACATGTCCAACTGTCCAGATAGTGGTGATGTTTCAGCTTGATATGGTAAGACGCAAGTGACCTTGATACAGCATAAATATGTGTGCCGTCTTGTGTGCGATTCCTTATACACCCAACTTGGTTTTTCTCCAGTGTCTCCCCGTGGACTTGTAAATGAAATAAACTGATTTTATTACCAGTATTCATCTGAATCCACTGGGGAAATGGAACAATTCTGCTTTTGTTTTTTGGCCAGGAGCTGCTTGATCCTGAAGGTCTTGTGAGAAGATGTGGCAAAGAACAGAGTCAACCGCACACACCACAATGGCGGAGAAAGGGAGAGCGAGCTGAATTTTCTCTCCTTGACATATTTACCAATATTGGTTGTCAAATGGGTTCTGGCAAAATCTAAGGAGTAGAAAAAGCTGAAAGAAGTGATGCCTGATGTACCACCAGAGGCCAGATTGTCAGCAAAGTACCTCCCAAACTGTATGTGCTTGTCTACTCATCCCAAGTATACCTGATTGAACCTAACCTTAAAGGCAAAGTTAATGGCTTGATTGGGGATATATGTGATGACTTCTCCCAAGTTGCCCCTCTAGGAGAGAATCCATCTCTCCTTGGGAAAACTATATAATCTCATATGTCTTTGTATTGTTTGTCAGCAGCAAAGTTTTTACACACATGCTGTACCTCTGGCATGTGAGACACTTGGGCATCTGTCATTTCAAGAATGTTACATAAATGAAATCATACAGTATGTAATTTTTTGAGGTTGGCTTTTTGTTTTGATTCAGCATAATTACCTTGAAATCCATCCCAGTTGTTGTGTGTATCAATAGTTCGTTCCTTTTTATTGCTGAGTTGTAGTCCATGATATGAATGTACCACAGTCTGTTTAACCATTCACCTGTTGAAGGGCATCTGGGTTGTTTCCAGTTTTTGGCTGCAACAAATAAAGGTGTTATAAGTATTCATGTTTAGGTTTTTGTATCTTCATTTTTCCTGGGATAAATGTCTGAGTGTGATTGCTGGGTTGTATGGTAAGTGCATGTTGAGTTTTAAGAAACTGCAAACTATATTCCAGAGTGGCTGCAACATTTTACATTCCCACCAGCAATGGATGAGTGACCCAGTTTCTCTGCATCCTCAGCAGTATTTGGTGTTGTCACTATTTTTTATTTTAGCTTTTCTGATACAGATGTAGTGATATCTCATTGTGGTTTTAATGTGCATTTCATGAGTGGCTAATGATATTGAATATCTTTTCATATATTTATTTGCCATCCACATATCCTATTTTATGAAATATCTGTTCATGTCTTTTGCCCATTTTCTATTGGATTAATTTTTTAAATTAAATGTTGAGTTTTGAGAGTTTTAGACATATTTAGATTGTAGGCCTTTATCAGATATGTGGTTTGCAATATTTTCTCCCTGTCTGTAGCTTGTCTTTTCATCCTCTTCAAATGGGCTTTCACAGAACAACAGTTCTTAATTTTAATGCAGCCTAATTTACTAATTTTTTCTGTTCTATGGGTTGTGATTTTATTGTCATTAATATATATCTTCTGAACCTGCCATTGTCTCCCTAGGATAAACTTCTAAAGTGACCTTGAGGAAGGATTTTAAGTGTGATATAAAAGGTATACATCATAAAGGGAAAGATTGGTATCTTTCCTTATATACAAAATTTAAAACTTCTGTACAGTAATTGATAAGAAAGAAATAAAATTTAAAAGACAAATACTAGCTAGGAAAAACGTTAAAACACATATATAAAAAGGTTCATATCTTTAATAATTAAAGAGCTCTTATAAATGAACAAGAAAGAACTGTATTAGGTCTAATTTGTTGCATGATATAGAAGATATAATTAAGAGTGGACTAAGCCAACTTCTGCTTTTCCCCATGAGGGATTATGTGGTACAGACTTATCCTCCCAATATAAACAACTAGAAAGCTGGACAAAATATATGAAACAACTGTTTCCAGACATTGAGACAACAACAGTGCAGGACTTTGATCCCTAGGAGAAGGGAAACAAATGTGCAAGAACCCTGTGGTCGCTCAAATTTTTGTCTAGAAGTAAATTCAATACTATGACACGAGGAGGAGCAACATGAATGGATGCTGCTTTGAAAGGAAAATCTCTAAAAGACATTTTTAGGGATAATTGGGGAAATCTTAATGTGAACTGAAAATTAGATGGCATTAGTGAATTTTTGTTAATTTTCATAGTTGTGATAATAGATCTTTGGTTATGTTGAAAATGCCCTTAATTTTAGGAGAGACATGCTGAAGTATTTAGGGTGAAGTGATATGATGTCTGCAACTTACTTTCACATAGTTTATTTCAAAAAAATATAGCCACTGCACCTATATACAGGCAAGCGAAATATGGCAGAATGTCACCAATTATTAAATCTGGATGGTGTGTACAAAGAAGACCATCATATCATTCCTTCAATTTTTCAGTATTATAAATTTTCCTAATAAACTGTGTGTTGGATGGGAGGAGTGTCATTTTTATTCCCCCTTCCTTCTTTCTGCTGGCTGGAATGCAGACATGATTGCGAAAGCTCAAGCAGTCTTTTCTTTTTTTACTCACAATTGCTTTTTCAAGAATAACAGCTTTATTGAGACATAATTCAGGTAGTATATAATTCACCTATTATATACTACCTGAATTATGTGTACAATTCAATGGCTTTTAGGATATTCACAGAGTTGTGCAACCATCATCAGATCAATTTTAGAATATTTTTTTCAGCCCTCCCCCCACAAAACCCCCCTCATACCTATTAGCAGTAACTTCTCATTTCCCTTCAACCGCCACCACAGTCCTAGGCAACTGCTGTTCTACTTTCTATCTCTACGGGTTTGCCTATTCTGAACATTTCATATAAGTGGAATCACACAATATATGATCTTTTTGTGACTGGCTTCTTTCAGTTAACATAATGTTTTCAAGGTTCATCCATGATGTAGCATGCATCAGTACTTCATTCATTTTTATGAGTGAATAATATTTGATTGTAACATTTTGTTTATCCATTCATCAGGTGGTGGACATTTGGATTGTTTTCACTTTTTGGCTATTATGAATAATGCTGCTATGAATTTTTGTGTACAAGTTCTTATGTGGACATGTGTTTTCATTTCTCTTGGAGTGGAATCGCTCGGCCATATGGTAACTATGTTAACATTTTGAGGCATTGCAAAACTGTTTTCTACAGCAGCTGCACTATTTGACATTCCCAACAGCAATGTATGAGGGTTCCAATTTCTCCACATCCTCACCAATACTAGTTATTATCTATCTTTTTGATATAGCCATCCTAATGGGTGTGAAGTGGAATCTCACTGTGATTTTAATTTGCATTTCCCTGAAGGCTAATGATATTAAGCATTTTTTCTTGTGCTTATTAGCTATTTGTATACCTTCTTTGGAGAAATATCTATTAAGATAATTTGCCCAGTTTTGGTTATTTGTCTTTTTATTATTGGGTTATGAGTTCTTTATGTATTCTGGATACAAGTCCCTAATCAGATATATGATTTGCAAATATTTTCTCCCATCCTGTGAGTTGTCTTTTCCCTTTCTTGACGGTGTCGTCTTAAGCACAGAAATGTTTAATTTTGATGAAGAACAATTTATCTATTCTTTTCTTTGTTGCTGTGGCCTTGGTGTGATATCTAAGATACCACTGCCTAATCCAGCTTCACATAAAGAGTCATTTTGAACTATGAGGTGGGAAGCTAAGGATGGCAAAGTAGCAGGAGGGTAGAATCCTGGATTTCTGATGACTACGAAGCTGCATGCTAGCCTTGGACTGCCAAATTCTGGATTTATTTTTCATGAAAGTGAGATAAAGTATCTTATTTTAAAAAATCAAGAACTTCTGTTCCTTAAGGGCCGGCCCAGTGGCATAGAGGTTAAGTTCGCATACTCTGCTTCGGTGGCCCAATATTCGTGGGTTCAAATCCTGGGTGTGGACCTACACACTGCTCATCAAATCATGCTGTGGCAGCGTCCCACATACAAAATAGAGGAAGATTGGCACAGATGTTAGGCCAGGGCGAATATCCCTCAGGCAAAAAGAGGAAGATTGGCAACAGATGTTAGCTCAGGGTGAATCTTCCTCTGCCAAAAAAAAAAAAAAGGGAGGGGAGGAAGGAGAGTGAAAGGGGTAATTAGGCACATGTGTATGGTGGTGGATTGTAATTAGTCTTTGGGTGGTGAACATGATGTAATCTACACAGAAATTGAAATATAGCGATGTACACCTGAAAAAAAAAAAAAAGAAAAGTGGTCAACAGAAATGAGCAAGTACTTTACAGAAGAGGAAATATGTGTGGCTAATCAACGTGTGAAAAAAGTGCTCAATCTTTTTAGTAATCATAGAAAAGTAAATTTCATACCCATGAAAATAACAAGATTGTAAAAGTCTGAAATATCAAATGTTAGCTATGATATGGAGCAATGGGAAATCATACCCTGCTGGTGAGAATGTAAATTTGTATAACCATTTTGGAAAACAATGCTTGAAGATCCTTAAGAGGTTAAGGACTAGCTGTTGTGGGAGTAACTGAACAAGCAAGCTGGAAAGATGGTAGGTTGTGGTTAGAAAATGTAATGTTCAAATTCATGATTTAGGAGGCAGAGAAGTTTGTGTGATGACAAAGTACAAGGTCTGACCTTACCAGTGGTTGGCTAAAGTGGAGGAGTGTTCATTGAAGATAATAAGGTGTGTCAAGCTGGGCCCAATCGGGACAGAGAAACCACAGAGGAATTTGAACAGGAAAAATTTAACATAAAGAATTATTAATGATAACAGGAGATAGGAGTAAGAGGGATTGGGTAGTAAGAAGTAAAGGGAACTCTAAAAGAATACAGGAATAACAATAATATATAATAGGAGACAATATAAAAATAATATATAATAGTCACTACCCTTCAAGCTGTGAGAACCCTCCTCTCCACCCGTGGGTGAGACCCAGGCCCTGTTAGAGAAGTTGCTGTGACACAGAGCCAGTAGAAGTTGCTGGATATCCACCCTCTGGATCTTGCTGAAAACGTGCCTCTCTAAGGTACTGGTTTCCTGTTCACAGGGGAGGTGTGTCACCAGAGACACTTTGCTGCAGAACCACCCAAGGGTGGTGCCAGGGGCAGGTACTACCCGCTGTGCATTGAGGAAACCAATGCAGCAGCAGATGAGCACTAGGAAAGCTGGGAGCTGGTAGGAGCCTGTGGAGTGAGCACACAGGAAACAGGAAGTGAAACCCCTTCTTCCTGCAATGTCTCTCCACCACGGGCTACTGATAAATCTGCATATCCTGCTTGCTGGCCAAGTAAAACATATTTAAAGGTCCCAGGTCCATTTTCACAGAACAAGCATAAAGAGGGGCTGAGAGGTAATATATCAGTTACAGATAGAGGAGGTCAAGGAACTGAGTGGTCATGATGTTGCACTGTTGTTCTTGTGGATATTGAAATGACCTAGGTGTTGGCAGACATTAAGGTGGCGTGAAAGGTTATAAAACAACTTGTTTCTCCACATGTGACCTTGGTCCACCTGCCTCAGAATCAAGTGGGATACTTTAATAATACAGATTCCTTTGCCCCATTGCAGATCTTCTGAACTAGGGTCTTGGGGAATAGGGCCTCCAAATCTTTTTAACAAAAGCCTCAATAGATTTAATATTTTAAAAATCAATTATAAGTATTTCAAATACATAAAAGTGAATAGTGTAACTGGTACCAGTGTACCCAGCAACCAGTTTTAACAAATATTAACATTCACCTTACTTCCTGCAGATCTCTTTCTTTTTACTAAAATGTTACCTATTTTGGCTCAAGTTCTACTCTCATTCTTTTCTCACAAGAGAGGATTATTTTTGTACATTGTTGTTTGTAAATCACTGCTTTAGGCGAGGGAGAGCCTTTGAGGGTTTTTGAGCAGGGGTATTACACTCTCAAAGAGGTGTTTTTGGAAAATCAACCCAACTGTGCTCTGCCAGACAGTTCATTAGGATGAGAGGGTGGAGGTGGGAAAGCCAGTGAGAGAGGGAGCAGGTTCAGTGGCCCGGGGTATATGGTACTAAGAATCAGAAGTCAAGTGAGAGACCTTTTCTCTTTTTCTCATGATCTTGTGTGAAGCCTGCTGCTTTTTGTGTCACTATGACCTGTAGTCTTTCAACCCCCCACCCTATTCCCCCAGTTCAGCAGCTCCTTTCTATCACCACTTGCTTCCCTACCCAGCCTGGGTTCCATGGTTAGTCATTTCACCCATACGCTTGCTACTGTCCTGAAATTCCTTGCTTTCTTGACATTTGACCACACCAACCCTAACTTGCAATCTTTATACTAATAGGACTATTTTTTCTGCCTTGAGGAAATGGCCTTGCCTTTCTGGTTTTACTTTATTACTCATAGAAATTTGTTATAGTCAGTGTCCAAAATGAGGCAGATTTTCGTCCAGGTGACCTCAGTGGGCTCAAGCCTATTTTGGACTAGGCTGGGTTCCTGAAATTACTCAGGCTTTGTTCTTCACTAGAAAATGTGAATGATACCTCAATAATACTGCCAGATTTGTTTATCTGTAGAGTACAGTTTTGATGAGCAATTGTGAAAACTGTCCAAATGACATATAAAAATGCGTTCAAGTAGGTTTGACTTGGGAATTTCATTTATGCACAAATAGATCTTATATTTTTTCTATTACATAGATTTGGTCACAGGTCAAAAGTCAATTAACACTTTTGATTGACTATACTTATTTTGCATATAAGTATAATTACATCAAACCAAATATTTAGATGTCCAGTCCTTGTTTATAGAACTGCTAATAGACACAACAACATGAATGAATCTCAGAATGATAATGTTGCATGAAAGAAGCCAGATAAAAAGAAGTACCATAGTATATGCTTCCATTTATATAAGATTCTAGAAAATGCAAACTAACCTATAGGGACTGAAAGCAGATTGGTGGTTGCCTGGGATTTGAGGGGAAGGGAGGGAAGAAGGGGTTGAAAGGGCACAAGGACACTTTTTCTTTTTTTTTTGGTGAGGAAGATTAGCCCTGAGCTAACATCTATTGCCAATCCTCCTCTTTTTGCTGAGGAAGATTGGCCCTGGGCTAGCATCCGTGCCCATCTTCCTCTACTTTATATGTGGGGCGCCTGCCACAGCATAGCTTGACAAGCAGTGTGTAGGTCCACTCCCGGGATCCGAACCTGCAAACCCCGGGCCGCTGAAGTGGAGTGTGTGAACTTAACCACTGCACCACTTGGCTGGCCCCCACAAGGACACTTTTGGGAGCGATGGAAAGGTTTATCTGGATTGTGTGCATGTGTGTGTGTGATTGTATCACAGATGTATACATACATCAAAATTCCCTAAATCATACATCCTAAATATGTGCAGTTTATGTGTCAAACATACCTCAGTAAAAGTATAAAACATCATTAGCAAGAAAAAAAAATGTTTGTTTTAAGCTATTAAAACAAACAAAAAATCCTTCTTATAATCAAGTAGTGCCTATACCCAGAACATCATATAAGTCCATTCATTCATTCATTCAGCATTTTTGAACATCTCCTGTGTGCCAGGTACCCTGCTGGTAACAGTGTTAAACAAGACAGATAAGACCCCTACTTTAGAGAGGTTACATTCTGGTGGAGGAGACAGATCAACAAGTAATAATAGTAAAGCGTGATAAGCGTTATGACAGGGCAAGAAGGGGAAGCTTTGCAAACATGTAGCAGGATTGCCTAAGCTGATTATTTGATAGTAGATGCCTAAAGCTGTGTTGAAAAGAATTCTGAAGCTTAACAGGATCCCATGCATAAGGAGGGGCAGCGATGGTGAGTACCGTGCATTCCAATATAAGGCTATACTGTTAAAGTTGCCCTTATCATAGATTTCCCAATAGTATGACTATTTCAACTGGTTACGAAAGTGTTTGAGAATAGTGAAGATCTCTTGTTATAGACCAGTTTTTTTTTTTTTCAGAGCAGCATTTTTGACTCAAAGTGTTTCTTGTTGGGGAAACATCAACCTTCCAGACTGTAGTGTAGACAGAGGACAAGTGCTCTTTTGTTCTCTAAAGTTCTGTTTTCAAGTGTTTTTTACCCACTTACGTGACTGTGTCTGAGCCCTTGCTAAGGGTACTGCAGCTGGATTCTGTAGTGGAACCAGGTCCAGAAAAAGAATTGCTAAAGAATGCAAGTAAACAGGATGTCAGATGTTATCCTTAGCCTATTTCCCTAAACATAGCTTTTTGGCTGCAAAGTAAAATGCCATTCTTCTAGCTTCTGCTTATACACAGTGATGGCTGACAGGAGGCACAATCTTCATTTGCTTGGCATGCTGTCACCATGCAACTCAACGTGTTTTGCAAGGAATGATCGTGATACACCATCTCTGTGAGACAGGACAAGGACATCCGGCCATTTCTTGGAAGAATTTTCTCAGCCTACCTTCTTTGAGCCGTGTTGTGCCAGCACAGCTCCCTACGAGTCTCGGATCTGTCTGACCTAAGAGCCAGTTGGCATCTTCCTCTTGACAGAAGCCAGATTTTCACTGGGGCTGGACTATTTATTGACAGCGTTTTCTCAGACCGGCCCATGAGTGTCTCAATTCTAAGGTCCTCTGAAGTGCTGGCTCACCTCTGTTTTCCAAGAGCACTTGCTTCCTTCTCTCTCCTCCTCCCCAGCGTCCTCCTCACTTCCTTCCCTTACAGCTTCTTGCACTGTTGGGGTTTTTTTTGTGTGTGTGTTTCTTCTTTTTTTATCCTAATGAATTTGTTTTGCAGATTTTGAGAAAGAAAACGAGTGCTAGCCAAGATTTTTACATTCATTCTATTTCCACATCTTTGAATGTGATCTCTGTGGTTTTAAAATTCCATAATTTGAGTGGGTTCCACCGTTGTCTAAGAAAAGTTGTTTCAAAGCTTTGTTCTGCAAGCCCCAGAAGAGAACTCATAAAAAGGAAGACAACAGCAGATGCAATCGCGGATGTGGCTTAGTCCTTGCAGCTGCCCCCGAGAGCTGTTTGGAGCGTACAGTCCTCAGTAATGAATCCAGAAGAGCGAATCGTGACATGGCTTATATCCTTGGGAGTTTTAGATTCCCCCAAAAAGACCATCTGTGATCCAGAGGAGTTCTTGAAGTCCTCGCTGAAAAATGGGGTAGTGCTGTGCAAACTGATCAACAGACTTAGGCCTGGCTCTGTAGAAAAGGTAAGGGAAATTTGCAGTACCTTTAGGATTGCTTACCACCAGAGAGCAGCAATAATGTAACTCTTGAGATGTTCTATTGCCCAGGTCACGGGAGTCTCCTGCTTTAATCTCTTTCTAAGAGTGAGACATTCTTTCTTACTGTTTTTGTAGTTTGAAAAAGTCAGAAAATGAAATGCTATCTTTTCATAATTGGCCTACAATTATTAATATATTAAAAACCTGATACCCCACTGGTACCAGGGGACAAGAATACCCATATCACAAGATTGCTCTGTCAGAGAGATACATGTTACACCTCCCTGTGTACTGAGGACACGTTCTGAACTTGGGGTACGTATAAGTCTGTGTAATAATGGGATGATCTGTAACAGATATTGATGGTGTTTATTGACAATTTGACTAAAATCAATGTAGATTTTCATCTCAAGGAAATAAAATATCCATTGAAAGAGAGGCTATTTAGCAAGCAGGAAAAATAATCCAAAATATCGCACAAGCTTTGTTAAAACAATAGAAACCAAATATATGTTTCGAATGCAACACGTGTTCAAAGTGAAACTAACCTTAATCTCTTTTAAAAATCCAAAATGTTTATTGTTGGAAACCCATGATCAAGAGGCTGGATAATTTCTAAAGTAGGCACCTTAAGTAAGTTTAACTGTAGAGTCCTACAATTATTTTCTTACAGTCAGCAGGGAATGTGACTGTGAGCATAGTTCTTTTGCTTTCTTGAACCAGTCTGTATTTTTATTGAACAAATTGATTTGCTTATAATTTTTTAAACTTGAAAACTGGTGGTAAAATAGTGATAAAATGTAGAGAACTGTGATCAAATGTAGAGAATAGCAAAGGGGAAATATCATTTTAATAAATTATCATGAGGAGGAGGGAGCGAGGTAATAAGTTGAAAGCAAGAACCAAGCTCAAAGAACTGTCTGGGTCTCTCTAATTTGCTATTACCACACTTGGCAAAAAGCATGAGAAAAAGTTTGTAAGTGGAGATGGCTCGGGACTAAAGGTTTGGTGACATTTGAAACAAACACGGACCGTTTAGATTTCTGCATCACTTCCTTTGCTGGTGATTTCTCTTCCTGGATTGACAGCAATGTTGCCCCTTGCCTTAAAGAGCCTACCTATCTAGTCAGCAATGAGTGATGAATGTGGTATGCTTGGCATGGGTGACAGCCTCCAAGTGACGTTTGACTATGTTTCTCTCTAGTACTGTCCGGAGCCCCAAACCGAAGCCGACTGCATCAACAACATCAATGACTTCCTGAAAGGATGTGCGACCCTTCAAGTGGAGGTAAGCCTACCCAGGTCGTCTTCCTCGTTGTCAGCATTTTTCACTCTGCTAATGGAGATGGTGGTGTAGTAAAAGTACTCGGTTTATTTTCATTGTTAAACAGAGGAAGTGTTTTATGGAAACCATGGTTAAAATCGGTGGTCCCCAGCGGTGGCTTGCTAGTTTGTCTTCTCCAGAAACCAGTTCCAAAACAAAGCAAAACAAAATCAAAACTCAAAATATGATATCTTTTAAATACAGCATCCAAGCCGTGAAAGCAGGCTTCCGGTGACAGAGCTTGTGTGGATGTGAGAGCAGGCTTCCGGTGACAGAGCATGTGTGGCGTGCTTCCCTACTAAGGGGAACCAAAAGTGGGCCACTGGCTGCTGCAGAGGGTCACTGCAATCCCCCTGAGTTGGGAAGACAGGAAAGTCTATTGTCACTTTTTCCCACTTTAGAACACAGGCCTTGAAAAGCTGAGAGAACTTGGCCCTAAGGTAGAAATCACATATTAAATTACATTGCGTTATTTTATATTATATGGATCCTCACAGTACGCATAGGGGGTGTTACTGAAAGGGTGGTGGTACTTTTGCCTGTGTGTTAAGAAGTTACTTAACTTCTCTGTGCCTCAGTGTTTTTATCTGTAAAATGGACATGATAATAGCTACCTCATGAGTTTGTCTTAAGGATCAAATGAGATACTGCATAATAATTTAGGGCTAAGAGTTCCAGCTTCAAAAGATCTATGAGATAATGTACATACAGTGTTCATCACAGGACCAGGGACATAAGAAGTGCAGACTTGCATTAGTAGTATTTTTTGTGGAGAAGTATTAGTGGTGGTTTGAGCACGAACTCTGATGCTAGACTGCTTGTGCTCAAATCTCAGTTCTCTCTCGCTAGTACCTTTGTAACCTTGGACATGTTACTTAATTATGCCTCTATGCCTCAGTACGCCCACCTGTAAAATGGGAATAATACAGCACCTATCTCATAGGATTGGTGTGAGATTTCAATGAATCCATGTCCTCGGAAGAGTGCCTGGCACATAGTAAGTATTTTCCAAGTGTTAGCTACTAGTAGCAACTAGTAGTACAAGTAGCTTTGCCCCAGATGAACTTTGCTTGCTTCAGAATTTTTCCTAAAGTTAGCCACAGCATCAGGCTAAGCTTGTCTCAGAATATTTTATTCTAGGTTTCCCTGTTGCCTAATTATAGCTCTCTGTGTGTGTGTGCGCGCGTGTGCATGTGCATGCATGGGCAGGTGTATGTGTGCATAGCCACATGTGTGTGTATGGCTTTTGAGGTAGGTGTAGCCCGAAACCACTCTATACCCATTATAGAATGATGTCTATTATAAACAGATCATGGTATTTTCGTTTTATTTGTCAAATAAAAACATGGTGAGGTTGCCAATGATTTCTGCACTCTGAAGCTGCCAGAAGGTATACTGAGCTTCTTTGCAGCTCTAAGAATACTAGATGATACGGAAACACCTCCTGGGTCTGGCATTGTTGGAGAATGAGCCATTTCACAAAAGTGGATTTTTCTGATAACTAATGCTTACTCCTTTAAGCACTGATGCTTAAGATATTTTTATCTACTTTGAATACAAATCTTTCTAAAAAGTATATCATAAGTTTCATTTCTTAAATGAAAGGCATTGGGCATATTTTTTGGATAATTCAGACTGGCCTGAACATTGCATGAATATTGTAATAAGGCAATTTCTGGCATCATGGTTAAGCACATACCTCCTCTAGTTTGACAGACTTGGGTTAGAGTCTTGGCTTGGTCAGTTACTGTGTGACTCTGGGAAAAGTTACTTGGCCTCTCTATGCTCCAGTATCCTCATCTATATAATGGAGACGTTAGTAATATCTACTGCATAGGACTGTTTTAAGGATCAAATGAGATAATGCATCTAAGGCACTTAATATATCACTGGACATGAGACATGCATAATAGCTGCTTGCTGTTACTGCGATTACTAGGTAGTATTGTGTGCAAAATTGTGCCTGTAAGGAGGATATAGGAGCCATTTTGAGGCACTCCTAGAACCCTGAGGGAAGTCAATAAAATCGATACATAAGGAATGAGACTGAAAGCTGAGCTGGGTGTACCCAGCAGCCAAGAATACTGACCATCCAGTCTCAAGCTCCCAGGTAGCTAAGAGACAGACCTAAACACAAATATTTGCAAATTTTTAAAAATTAATTTTTTATTGAACATATTTGACATATAACACTGTGTGAATTTAAGGTATACAACGTGTTCCTTTGATACTTTTATATATTGTGATATGATTGCCCTTGTAGTGATATTGATCACATTACATAATTACAGTACAACATTGTTGTCTATAGTCACTATACTGTGCATTACACCACTATGGCTTAGTTACTACTTGTGCAATTTTGTACCCTTAAACAACATCAATTTTTGCCTCCCCAGCCTCCGTTCCCTGGGAACCACCATCTTCTTCTCTGTTTTTCTTGAGTTTCACTTTTTTTGATTCCACATATAAGTGATATCATACAGTACTTGTCTTTCTCTGTCTGACTTATTCCACTTAGCATAATATCCTCAAGGTCCATCCATGTTGTCACAAATTTCATCTTTTTTATGGCTGAGTAGTATTCCATTGTGTGTGTGTGTGTATATATATATATGTGTGTATATATATATACACACACACACACTGGAATATATATATATATATATGTATATATATATATATCACATTTTTTTAATCCATTCATCTATTGATGGGCATTTGGGCTGTTTCCATATCTTGTCACTTTAGACAGGGTATCTCTCAGGTCTAAAGTACCTAGCACAGTGCCTAGTATAGGACTTGCTTAATAGATTTTTGTTGATGCTATAAAACTGTTAATGTACAAAAAGCAAGAAGAGCAGGGCTTGACTATTGCCCCAAACACACTATTATTTACCTGAAGAAAGAGTGCCAGCTTGAAATGGTCAGTTTTGAAATGTACAAAAATGAAGCCAGAGATGCAGCAACACACTGACAATTTGAGTATTGGCTGTAGGGCATGGTGACCACATTAAAGAGCTGCTGTCTTCTGACCCTCTGGGTGCCCAATTTGCCTCTCCAAGTGACCTCCATCTCTGTGTTCTCATATGGCTATAGTGTCCTAGGATCTCTAGAGGATCACACAGCTAGCAACTCATGAGGGAAGTCTGCTGAGACACCTGGGGCAGAAAGCACTTTCTAAAGTGCCTCCTCAGCTTTGCTAGTATCCTTTGAAACATAAAAGTTTTTAAAATTTTGATGAAGTCAAATTCACCTATTTTTTCTTTTGTTGCTTGTATCTTGGGTATCATATATAAGACACCATTGCTTAAGGCAAGGTCATGAAAATTTACTCCTGTCCCTCGACTGATGATTGGATAAAGAAGATGTGGTGTATATATACAATGGAATACTACTCGGCCATAAAAAAAGACAGAATTGTCCCATTTGCAACAACATGAACGGACCTAGAGGGTATTATGTTAAGTGAAATTAGCCAGAGAGAAAAGGACAAACACTGTATGATTTCAGTCATATGTGGAATATAAACGAACACATGGACAGAGAGGACTGGTTGGTGGTTACCAAGGGGAAGGGGGGTGGGGGGTGGGCACAAAGGGTGAAGGGATGCATCCACATGGTGATGGACAAAAAATAATGTACAGCTAAAACCCCACAATGTTATGAACTATTAAGACATCAATAAAAATGAAAATTAAAAAAAAAGAAATGAAAATTTACTATGTTTTCTTCTGAGAGTGTTATAGTTTTAGCTTTTACATTTAGGTCTTTGATCCATTTTGAGTTAATTTTTGTATATGATGTGAGGTAGGGGCCCAAATTCATTCTTTTACATATGGATATCCAGTTGTCTCAACACCATTTGTTGAAAAGACTATTTTTCCCCCCACTGAATCAATTCATGTAGCTGTGTAGGAAGTTTTGAAATCAGAAAGCATGAGTCCTCCAACTTTGTTCATTTTTAAAATCGTTTTGGCTATTCTGGATCCCTTGTGTGCCCATATGGATTTTAGCCTGTCCATTCCTGCAAAAAAGCAAGCTGGGATTTAGATAAGGATTGTGTTATCTGTATATCAATTTGGGAAGCATTGCCATCTTAACAATATTAAGTCTTCTGATCCATGAACACAGCATGTCTATCCATTTATTTATTTCCAATTATGTCTTTTTAAATTTCATTCAACAATATTTTGTAGTTTCAGTGTACAGGCCTTGTACCTCCTTGGTTCAATTTATTCCAAAGTATTTTATTCTTTTTGATACTATGGTAAATGAAATTATTTTCTTAATTCCATATTTTGATTGTTCATTGCAAGTTATAGAAATACAATTGACTTTTGTATATTGACCTAGTATCCTTCAACTTTGCTAAACTTGCTTATTAGTTCTAATAGTTTTTTCTATTTGCTTCCTTTTGGTTTTCTTGTAGAAGATCTGTACATATGTACATCTGTGCAAAGAGATAGTATTACTCCTTCCTTTCCAATCTGGATGCCTTTTATTTCATTTTCTTGCCTAATTTGCCTGGCTAGAGCATTTAGTACAATGTTGAATAGAAGTGATGAGAGTGGACATCCTAGTCTTGTTTTTGATCTTAGGGGGAAGATTTTAGTCTTTCACTATTAAGTACAAAGTTAGCTGTGGATTTTTCATAGGTGCCCTTTATCAGTTTGAAGGAGGTCCTTCCTATTCCTAGTTTTTTGAGTATTTTTAATCATAAAAGGGTGCTGGATTTTGTCAAATGCTTTTTCTGCATCTGGTAAGATAAACATTGGTTTTTGTTCCTTATTATATTGCTATGTTGTGTTACGTTGATTAATTTTCATGTGTTAAATCAATCTTGCATTCCTGGCATAAATCCCAGTGGGTCATGTTGTATATGCACATAGATATTTGTGCACATCTGTGATTATTCTTGAAGCATCTTTCTTCATCGAAACGAAATTACTGTGTCAAGATTTGATAGATAGTCTCAAATTCCCCTACAAAAATGCTGTACGAACTTATACTCCCACCAACAGTGTAGAAAGTGCCTTCTTCCTCATGTCCCTGGCAGCACTTATTCATCTTTAATGTTTGCTAAAATGTTGGGTGAAAATGGTACTTCACTTATTGCTGTAATTTGAATTTCCTGATTCTTATTGAGTTTGGACATCTTCTCACCTCTTTATAGTCCATTTGTATTTCCTTTTCTGTGAACCAAATATCTTTCTTGTTTGTTTATAGAATGGCGAAGGCAGGGAGGACACTCAGGCCTCAAGAGAAAATCTTCCAGAACATATGGAAAAATCCTCATGCCTAGAGTGTCACTAATGTGACCCGGAAGTCGCTTGACAACACTATTCTAGCAATGGTAGTTTTGTTTTTGTTCTGCCTTTGCACTTGGTGGGAGTCAGGGACATATAAATGTCTTCTGATCATTCGAGTGGCCTGGGTGGTACCTCTTTGACTGCATTGTCCTGGCTCCAGCCCCATGAATGATTGGTCTGTGACAGCTCTAGCCCTGTGGTTTTCCTTTCAGCCAGGCTTGCCCTCTGTCTCATTCCCAGCAGGTACTCCTGCTTTGTCCCCTGCCACCCTTACTACCAAACCATTGCCAGGGACACCTACCACCTCCTATTCTGCTCCTGGGCCAAGCCTACTTTGTAAAAAGATGTTTTCTTGGGAACGGCCTGGTGGTGTAGTGGTTAATTTCCCACACTCCGCTTTGGCAGCCCTGGGTTTGTGAATACAGATCCCGGGTGCGGACCTATGCTCCACCTATCAAGCCATGCTGTGGCAGGCGTCCCACCTATAAAGTAGAGGAAGACAGGCATGGATGTTAGCTCAGGGCCAATCTTCCTCACACACACACAAAAAGATGTTTTCTTCTTGAAGGATTTCACTGAATGTATATGAGGCTCAGTTAGTGCTTCTTTCTCCCTCCCTCCCTCCCTCCCTCCCTCTCTCCTTTTCTCTCTCTCTCTTCCCAGTACCAGCTGGTATCAGTATGGCTTTTTCTTTGCCCCCATGCCCTCATTGCCTCCTGTCTCCCTGAGTCACTCCATCTGCCTTGTCACTGGAGCAACATGGGTATCCTCCCCAAAGTGGGGCCTGTGGGATGGACGATTTGCCATTTCCCAGGGGCTGCTCTGCGGGGAAGCAGTTCTGGAAGGAAGGCAGCTCTACTAATGATCATGAGTCAAGGCTAAATCTCCGGTAAGAGAGCTCCAGCTCAAGGAGAGCAGAACCTCCCTGGAGAAGGTAGGCACAAGGCCAGGCAACTAACCAGGAGCTGTAATGGGTATCAGCAGACCTTCCTTCAAGCCCTGGCCCTGCTACTTGTATGAAGTCAGAGTCCCCTTCTCTAGGCCTCGGTTGACTCATCTGTAAAATGAAGAGACTAGAACAGGGATTGGTAATGCCTAACTGTTGGACACTCTTTTTAACTGGCCCAATTCCATCAGTTTCCACTGGGCAAAGCTTTGTATATTTAGCTGCTCAATTTGAGCTAGTGGGAAGACTAAGGAGGATTTTGGGAAGGTTTTTTTTTTTTTTTCCTATTGAGCAAATCTGACACTCCTGATGGAATTTCCATGAGTTACATTAAATGACACCCATGACTCTGGCCATCCTAATCTTTTACCGACTGCATTGTATTCCTGTAAAAACTAGACTTCAAGTAAGGTTGTAAACATTATCTATCACGAACATATCTATCATAACATCTATCACGAACCTTTTTATTCTCCCTCAGAGAGCCTGTTTGATTTGGGGCCTGTTATCAGAGAGCCTGGGAAGGACACCCTGGATAGTTCGGGGAAGGGAGGTATGTGGAGAGCGCTTCCTTGCTGGGGTGTCTCAGCGGCTCATCACAGAGCTCGGGGGTTCCGAGTTGCATCTGGGGGTGGAGAAGGAAGTGGGCCACCAGGAAGGGCTAGTCTGTGAGGCCGGGATTCCCGCCCGACGCTTTGGCGGTGGCCCACAGCAGGCCAGGCACCGGCAGCCCTGGGCTCGGAACTGAACCAGGAGGCAGCAGCATGCGCAGTGTGGTCGCCGCCGCTACACCGCGGCTTCTGTTGCTGCCACAGCTACCCGGGCTGCCGCTGCTGCTGCTGCTCTGCCCTGCGCCGCTGTCACTTCCAGTTCCTACTTCAGTGATCCAGGTCCGGGTCATTGCTTCCCCACCGCTGGCCGGGTCCCTCCAGGCCGCTCTCCCTCCCGGGCTCTGGCTCTGGGCAGGAGGGGGCCAGCGCGGGCAGCTGAGCGGGGTCCGGAGGAGCCGCGAAGGCAGGTTCCCTGGGCAGCTGCTCCCCGCCCGCCGCTGCCCCGCGCGCCCTCGCCCGGCTTGCCGCCAGCGCACCCAGCGGGACGCGTCTCCCGCACCCCGCTTTCGGCCCGCGGTCCTCCGCCCGCCGAGCGGCACGGCTCTGGAAGCAAGAACTTGGCGGCAAAAATCCGGCTTCCCTTTAGATTTAAAAAAAAAAAAAAGGCATTAAAAAAAATCCCTGGACTGGAGACGTTGCGGGCGCGGCACGGAGTTTGGAGACGGGCGCCCCCTCCTCGCCCGCGTCCAGGAGCAAAGTTGCAGCCGCCCCTCCCCGCTCGGGCGAGCCGAGCCCAGCTCTCCAGTTTCGCCCTGGTGGCGGCCGCGCTCAGGGCAGGGTCCCAGCTCCGGCTGGGTTGAAGGGTTCCCGCAGCCTTGGCACAGGCTCGCCCGCCCGCTCTCCGGCCCCGTGACTCGGGAGGGCGAGCCGCTTCCAGGAGGCGGCGGCGGCGCGGTTGGAGTGAGCGAGCAGTCGGAGGACAAGCGGGCAGCGGCCGAGCCAGGTGACCTGCCTGGGGGCAACGGGTCAGGGGAAGGGGAGAGCGCGAGGGCCTGGGGTGGTGCCGAAGGACCCCCGTTGGAGAGGAGCCGCCCTTCCTCCCCCTGCCGTGGCTCCCGGCCCCAGCCGCGGGGTCCGTTCTCCGCCAGGGCCTCACAGTGCACTGAGATCCCGGGTCCCGGGAGGGGGAGCGGGGGCCGCGGGCGCAGAGCGAGGACGCGCCAAACTTAGGGGCGAGTTGTCCGGCTCTGGCCGCAAGGTTTGCCTCCGACCGGATTCCTCCTTTCCCCCGGAACCAGGGCAGGAGTCAACAGTACTATTTTTGATACTAATTTGATGCCCCCCCACCATCCCTGGCATCCGTACATTTGGGGATATTTTCGGCGTTGAGTACACAGGTCTGTCGCAGGAATGGCTTGTGGATGGGGAAAGACATATACTCTGCAAGGTTTTCCAACGTGCCCGTAGTTCATTTCGAGTTTTCGTTTTCCAGTCATTTAGGAACCCAACAGGTATTTGAGCTATTTTATTTCTTAGCTCTAGAGTGAGAGCCCTTAAGTTTATCTCTGTCTCTTCAAAAATCTCATATTTTTATTTTTGGTTCGTTATTGTTTTTGGATGTAGGGGTGACTCATATGATTTTGTTTTCTTTTCTTACTGTGTAGTGGGAGTAAAGGTAAAGGAATATGTTCTTCTGTGCAACCGTGTATTTTTGTCAATAAGACTTCATATAAACCAAAAAAAATTACAGAATAGGATAAATTTCAGTTGCTAGTCTGTAAAGTGTTAACAAATTTTAAAGCAAGATTCTAAGGTCCAAGATGCTTTTCTAACTTATATTTGCCTGGAAACCCGCAATTTGTCCTTGAACTTCCTATCTTAATTTTGACATTGACCATGGTAAGAGGAGCTCTGATGACATCATTTGCTCCAGCCACAGTTCTGGTGTTCCGTGACTGAGAGCACCTCTCTCCAAAACGTAAGGCCTGGGCCTGCCCTTGTACTTCAGCTGAGGCATTTCCAAGGATTTCTCTTAAGCAAAGTATTATGCTACATGCCAGGCAGTGCTGCAGTCCCTTCTTACATAAGCCAGCTTCAGGCTGATGTAGTCTCTGGTGTGCTTGGAGCAGTTAATATCAGCGAGTTCCCAGTCTTCCGGAGTGGTGGTGGTTGGTGATTCGAGTTTGGAACAAAGTAAATTTCCAGCTCGTATTCTCATCTTGCATTTCTTTACTCCTTAATTTTTTTGGAATGCCTTCTACTTGTCTTATCTGAAACTCACTGTGCCCTTGTAAAGGATGTAGGAGAGATGGCATTACTTTCATTTGACAGAGAAACAGAAAAGTGTAGTTAACCAGAGTCATAGAGCTTACCAGTGGTAGCATCAAAACTCTAACCTGGATCTCCTGCTCTCAGCCCAGGGTTTGCTTTGTTTGTTTGTTTGTTCTTACTAAAACAAGATAGTTTATACAAAAGTGTTTCATTTGGCACATTTTATGGATGGTATGTCTTCCAAGCTACTAATTGTTTTCTATTCTTTTTGCCAACTCACATTGCCTTGTCTTTGCTTGCACAGGGCTGGCACTGTTCTTAGGGGTGAGGACAGGAGAAAGCTTTCCAAAGGAGGGTCTGTGGTTTATATTTACCTACAGTTTGCCTCCTCTCCATTCATCTTCAGGAATAGCAGGTGCTGAATAGAGTGAGTGACTAGAGCCCAGAAATGCCCGATATTCGTTTGACATCATTAGTCCAAGTGTAATATTACTTCAGTCTTTACAAAGAAACTCATTCAGGAGGAGAAATTGGAGAGCGTGAGTTTTGTTCATTTACAGCAATCTGCTCACCACTGTCCTTAGGAACTTAGATGCAAAGGAAGAAAATAAACTGAGTACCTACCATTTCTCAAACACCTACTATGTTCTAGGTACTTTGCTGAGTGCTTTATTTAATCCTCACAACAATACTGTGAGGGAGATGTAGCGTGCCCATTATACAGTGGTGGAAACTGAGGTTTGGGGATCATCCAGATAAATGTCCCACGCTGCCAGTGCAAAACAGAACCAGAATGTCATCACTGATGTACCTTACTCCAGAACTCATTCTCTTTGCCATGTGCTAGGCTGTTCCCCCAAAGGGATTATTGATAAATACAGGAATACCTAGCCCCTTGGTTTTCAGACATGGCTGCATTAGAGCCACCTGGGGTGCTTTTAAAAAATACAAATGTTGGAGTCCCCTCCACTGAGCCTCTGGGTTAATTGGTTTGCAGTGAGGCCCAAGCCTTGGTATTTCTTTTTTTTTTTTTAATTTTTAAGTAAACTTGATATTGAAGTATAACATGAATTCAGGAAATTGCACAAATCCAAAGTATATAGTTTGATGAATCTTTACAAATTGGACACATCGATATAATCAGCACACTGATTAAGAAACAACATTATCAGCACCCAGAAGCCACCCTCGTGCCTGTTCCCAGTCAGTACCTCTCACCAACGGGCACTACTGCCTTAACTTCTAAGACAATAGATTCTTTTTTTCTGGTTTGGTACTTTACATGAGTGGAATCATACAGTATGTACTCATCTGTATAAGGTTTCCTGCACTCAGGGTAATATTTGTACAAGTCGTTCATGTTGGTGTGGGTACTAGTGGTTCGTTCTTTTTTATTGCTAGTGGTATTCCATCATGTGGATGTAACCATATTTTGTTTATCCATTCACCTGTTGATGGACATCTGGGTTGTTTCCAGTTTGGGGTTGCTATGGACAATGCTACTACGAATATCCTTGTGCGTGTCTCCTGGTGCACATTTCTGTTGGGTTTATACGCAGGAATGGAACCACTGGATTATAGGGTAAGTATACGTTCAGCTTGAGTAGATACTGCCCAACAGTTTTCTGAAGTGGCCAGGTCTTGTTATTATTTTGTTTTGAAAGCTTCCCAAGTGATTCTAATGTGCAGCCAGAGTTGAGAACCATTTCCCTGGTTTATCTAGACTTCAGCAATCTGGCAACCTCCAGTGTCTGCCACCTGGCTGAGAACCATAAAGAAAAAGATACCAACTTCCTCCTCAGCCTCGGATCTTCTAGAAAATCTTCTCTGCTGGATTGGGCAGATAGCGTCCATTTTCCCATAATCCCTTGTGCCAAAGTGGCTTTCTGCTGCCTGCCCACTCTTGCTGTGGTCATCAGTGGACACATTTATCTCTCTACTAGTCTCGGAACTTCTCAAAGGCAGGAACCAGAGCTTGATCATCCTTATAACTCCAGCACTCAGTACAGAAAGTGGCACATAGCAGATGCTCAGTAAACGTTTATTAAATAAATGATTGATAGAATGACTAAAAGGTCAGAGAAGGTCTAGGCTGCAAAAGAGGGGGCCCATCTTTTCAGTAAGACTTATGCACTTTATTTCTAGGAGGCTGCTGCAGGCCCTCACTCAGAGCCTAATTACTTTTACTTATCTAAGCATGTTGGAATTATGGGTAATTTGGTTGCTCATCCCAAAACAGATTAGAAATAGCAAATTAGATTAGATGAGATAAGGTATGTGGAAGCACTTTGTGAACTGGAAAACAGCATCTAAATAGAAAGTTGTGATAAAGGGAGAAGAGGCTGCGGGGATAGATTAGACACGCTGGCAATGGCAGAAAGATTATATATGTATAACATGGAAGAAATGAAATCAATAGCACATCAGGAAAGGAGACAGAAAAACTATAAAAAGCAGACCCCCCCCAAACACATAACCATCTGGGGCCTTTTGATGTGGGACCAGGCAACTCAACCACGCTGTGTGGTCTAGTGGCTAGAATTTGTGACTTTCCCTGCCTTGTCCTGGGTTTGATTCCTGGTCAGAGAAACCTTTGTTCTTGAGAAGTGGGATAGTAGTGCAGTGGCTGACAGCTTGGGTTTTGAACTTGAACTGACCTGGGTTAGCCACTTATTAGGTGTATGCTGGCTTCCTTGGTGATAGTGGTAGGTAATATTAGGTATATGCTACTTTATTATTGTTAGGTATATGCTACCTCTTAGAGGTAAATGAGAGAAAGCAAGTAAAGCACGTAGCACAGTGCCTGGCATTGAGTAAACTCTCAATAAGACCTAGTTTCTAGTTGGAATTTTAACATATCCCAGTAGACTAGTGTTCACAAATGATCACATTGCATTATCAAAAAAAGTTCACTCAGTTCAGTTATGTTAAGCAAGCTCCATTTAAGAAGTGAGTCATGCTTTGTAGAAAGATTTCCTTTTGAAATCTTAACATTAAAAAAACCCCTTGGATACAGGAAAGGGTAAACTGGGGGCTCTGTGGAATGATGGCTTTTCCAAGGCTTCTGAGTCTTTACACGAGTTACGTTGACAATTTAGACAGGAGTGAAACTTAAAACAGGAAAAAAAATCCAGCCATCTTGTTTCTCAGTCCCATGCTTTATTTGGCAGAGACCGCCTGTTTTTGGAAAAACGTTTAAAAAAAATAAAGTCGAAGGTAAAGTTCCCCTGTAAACAACATCCCTCTTTCGAAGGCAAAGTTGAATGTTTCTGGGAATTTTAGATGAATAGCGATGGCAGGCTTCGCCTCCGTTCTCAGGTTTAACAGCAGAAATGAATCCTTTCAACATTATTAACATCTTTCACTCACTCACTGAAGCGCTTTTCTTCTGGACTTGAAATTCTCAGTGCCTCGCATAGAAAATAATTTGAATTTAGATTAGAGTGTGTTGAAATGTGTTTAAAATTAGTTGTATGTCACATTTAGCTTGTTTATATATTTTATTTGAAAGGCTGCATAAAGACAGTTGAAATTTCAGTGGTATTGTAGCCCAGTGATATCCATAGAACAGAGACTGGAATTTTTAACTGTAATTTCTGACAATATACGTGGAATCTTACAAGTTTTATGAGCTGGTTATAAAAGTTCATGTCTAGTCTCCAGCTTATTGTCTTGCTGTTCTTCTCAATGCTTAGGGTGGACAATTTTTAACGGCTGAAAACAATTTGTGTATGGTTTCCTTTATAACAACTCAGGACTAGAAATATGTTTGGGGTTCTAGTTCTAAAGAGGAACTGGAGAAGACAAAGCAACTGAATTCTTCAGAGACTATGAATTATTCAGTTGTTAACCACAGCAACTCCTTTAGCTACCATTTTGTGTGCTAATAATAGAAAGTTTGGACGGCTTCCTCTTGGAATTGAAAAATCAGGAAAGTTTTTCACTCTTTTCTAGTCATTTTTCACAAGAAAAATGTGAAAAAAGAATGTTTTCAGTTTCTCATGTTCACCTGGATGAAATAGTTTAATTTTTGTATCTTTTAAAACAAATGTATTTATTTTATAATTACAATAGCTTGAAATTTAAAAACATGCCCCAGAGCAAGATGGTTATTGTTTTAGCTAAATTAAACAATTCAACAAATGTTTCTTTTGTTTTTGGTGATGACTGACCAAAACATTCCCCTTTGCCCCCAGGAAATAAGTAATAAACCTGTTGAATTGGGCATAGTTGAGGGGGAAAATCAAAATGAACTGCCTCTATACAAAAATACACAGTACGTAATCCTTAAAAAGGAAGTGTGTCGTTTCTTAATTGGGTTGAACGTATATTGATAATACCAAAAGGAATTTAATTTGTTAGAAAATTTGATTGATTGAATCTTCCTGACATGAGATGTAAAAGGTATCTTGTTTTAAATCTAACTCACTCTAATTTGGTTTTAATGCTGATTCTAATCCAGGCTGTTTCTGGGAGCAACAGAGCACAATATAGCTCTTTATTAAAACCACACAATCTTGGCCAGCTATTCCCTACTCCAGCCCCATTCTAATTTGGTCATACGTTATCATTGAGGCGGCCCCCAGGGATCGGTCTGAGAGGTGAAGCTGTTGCCAGCACAACATAAGGTATGCAGAACCATTGGTGATGACATTGGGGTTAGTACCAAAAGGAAGTGCAAGATCTGGCCTTTGAATTGCAAATGAAGTGTGAAGGCACTTGCCCATTTCTTAGGGCCTTTACTTACTAACTTTATAGAGGAGGTATATGTCCACTCAGTCCAGAAGCTGCTCCATATCTGCATTTCAACGTTGACATTGCTGCTTCCTCTGCTGTTATCTGCGAGAAAGACTTATGACACCAGGCGTCTGTCTGATTAGCTCCAGGCTTTGTCATACCCTGGCAAACTGCACCCTACCATCCAGAGGGGTGTATGGCTTCAGAGATGTGGATCATCCAAAACAGCATATAGTCATGCATCACTTCTATTTGACTTATGGCTGAAGATTTACCTTCCTAATTAAGTTCTGCTTAGACAAACAGTAAAATCCTAGCTTTATACTTTCTTGGGGACTTGAATATTATTACAGAGATCCGACATGTCAATTGAGGGATTGAATAGGGCAATAGGGAAAAGAAGGAATTAAATTAAGGTGAGATGAAATGCAGCAGTTTGCAAAGCAGTGAGGGAAACCGTGGTTAAGGACTTGTCTCACTCTAGACAGTAATAAACAGGGTTCCCTACCCCTTGGAAGTGTGGACATTATTTTGAGAGGCATCTTTAAGGTGTCAAGCTCTTATCATCTTTTATGAAGAGCCAGGCCTGTGAAGCGGGCCTGGAATACTGAGGAACATTCCATCTTGTAATCTGTCTGTTCTTCATGGCTAGGTCTCCAGCAAACTGGGAATATTTACCAATAACTTCTGAAAAATGCATGCAAACTAAGAGAATGCAGTATTTTACTAACAAAAGAAATTTAACCACTTCTTTAAGGAAATGTATGTTGTGATAGTGTAAATAAGCATTTGTACTGTAATATAACCAGTTTGCATCTTATGAAGACATGATGGTGTTTGGGAATGTGTTATGGATGGGGGAAAATCTTGACTTGGGATTAAGAAATCACCTTTAATGAAAGACAACAGAATGGAAAGCAATGGTTTAACGGTTGGTGTACCTGTGGGTGACTTCTTTATTTGCCTGATTTTATATAGTGTCCTTTTTATTTCTCATCTTAAAACCAGTTTATGTATTAGTGCCTGGCATATACCAGGTGTTCAGTAAATATTTATCGAATGGATGAATTTTTAAAAATTTATTTTTGATAAATTATATATCTAATAATCTATATGTAGATTATCAAGAGTTGACTTTTGTTCATAGAAATGACTCTTTAGTAGATGAAAATAAGGATAAAAAGAAAGGTAGGTCTCCCCTAATACAATATTACTCAGTTTCTTTGTGCCAAGCTAGAGTACCTGTTTCACGTTTTTTAAGAATTAAAAAAAAGAAAAGAAAATTAAAGGTATGAGAGATTAGGTCCCATAATGTCACGCGGAAGACCTTCTCTGCTTTTCCAACTCTCAGATCACTTCTTATTTCTTATGTTACCCAAACTCTCTCGATTTCATTAGGTTTTCAAGGTGTGAGACTTGCACATTGGGACTCTGTGACTCTGATTCTCCAAAGTGATCCCAGGCAGTAACTTCACTTCCTTTTGGTGATGGGAATGCTTTGTCAGCATTCTTCACTCCTCTGAATCATATTCTTCAAAAAGAAGTCTGTTTTACCAAATGATGGAAAAATATATGAGCCCTGATTTATCAAGTTCTACCAGAAAAAATTACCTTTTCCCTGTCTTCCCTTCTGGGGAAGGCATGTCAAAAGGACAAGTGTTTCTGGTGGAAGAAATATCTGTCTAAATTATAGGTTGAAAGGAAAGGCTAGTAGTCAGCAAGTACTTGTTCACTGTCTATATGGTGAGTGCTGTGTCTGGCATTGTAGAAAGAGGCAGCATGTATATGGGAAATAGTGGATTTAACAGTGTATGGCAATGTATGGCTAGGTATCCAAGTTAGTGGTTCCAGAGTTTAGAGCATAATACAGAGTTCAGAAGAAGAGAGGCCCATTGTGTACTGAGGTGGAGTGTTGGGGAAGACCTTATGCAGGGGAGTGATGTAGGATGGGCCCTGAAGGACAGCTAGGATTCAAATGATTGAGGTAATTTTTCCTTTTTTTGTGAGGAGATTGGCCCTGAGCTAACACCTGTTGTCAGTCTTCCTCTTTTTGCTTGAGGAAGAGTGGCCCTGAGCTAACATCTTTTGTCAGTCTTCCTCTTTTTGCTTGAGGAAGAGTGGCTCTGAGCTAACATCTGTGCCCACCTTCCTCTATTTTGTATGTGGGACACCGCCACAACATGGCTTGATGAGTGGTGTGGGTCTGCACCTGGGATCCGAACCCACGAACCCCAGGCTGCTGAAGTGGAGTGTGCTGAACTTAACCACTGTGTCACCAGGCCGGCCCCTGAGGGAAGTTTTTCATAAGGAGAAGTGTACATGTCAGACAGAGGCACAGTGAAGAAAGTGAAGGATTCTGGGGCATCCAAGGAGATGATGGTGAGAAATGATGGGCTTCCTAGGGTGAGCCCAACTTGACAAGAAATTTGAATGCTAGCTTGAAGAGTGTGGACTTGATCTGGTAGGCACTTCTAGGCTGGGTTCCATTAGACTGAGCGACGTGGATGTTAACTGAAAGCATCATTTCTGGTGTCTCTGATATGTGAGCTCCCGAATGCCCACCTTACCATGTTTGCATGGTTTTCTAGGCTCAAATCTTATTGGGGATCAGAGGGAGGAAAAATAATTAATTAATTGATTGATTGATGTCTGTTAGACATTGATGGGCATCTCTGAAAATGACATACTTTTGAAAAAGTGACTCACATGTAGACATAAGCAAGGAGTGCCGGAAGTCTTTGCCAAGTGTGTTGTTGAAGGTGATCCCTAAAGAAAGAAAATGGTAGAAACTCTGGCACAACATCCTTCCCACCCACCCAGATTAGCTGATGTAAGAGGGACTTCGGACATGTGATTTGTAGTCTTTCAAATTGCCGGTCGCCCCTTCTTGCTTCTGGTGAATTACTTTGCCATATTTTGCCATGTCCCACAGTACCAGGGCTTAATTTTGCAAACAAGTACAGGTGTATGTTAGTTTAGATAATAGATGTTTCCTGGAAAGTCACATGGACATTGATTTTTTTTTCTTCCTTAATGATATTTCTTTTTGGCTTTAGTGTAATTTCAACAATGCTTTTTCTTCAATTATGATTAATCATCTATTGGCAAGAGCTTCTAAACTTTTAGTAATTCATCAAATATTTATTGAGCACCTACTATGTGACCGGCACTCTTCTAGATGCTGAGGATACAGAAGTGAAAAGGTTTTTAAAAAACTAGCTTCATAGGGCTTACATTCTAGACACAATTTGTATTTAAGTTTCTCTGACAGTACATCCTGTCGATCAGCCAGTGAGTGATCATTTGTGGTGTCTCATATATGTCGAATACTGGGCCAGGGCCATGGGGCAATTTGGACTTCAAAGAGTCTGCCTTCTAATTGGAAGTTCAGGGCCAATCTGAACTCCCACAGAATGAATAGAGAACATTACAGTGGTAGATGATTAAGGGCTTAGATGTGCAGCATCTACACAGACTGTAAGGCTTAGCTGTTCAGAAGAAAGAAACAGGAGGGTGAGTTAGTGGAGGACTTTATGGAAAGCACCAGATGAAACTGCCAGAGGAGCTGCTGCTTAAAGCAACCTGCAGTGGCTCCTTTTTTATTGCCCTCCTCCCGCCCTAATCTTTGTGGGGGGCTTATTTAACACCACTCTCTCCTGTGCATGGAATTCATAGTGAAGCAGTTGCTTCTGTTAGGCTCTCAGGCTCCAACCCTAAATCATAGGAAAAGCAAGGGCTGCAGGAGCCCTGTCTTCACAGGTGAGTCTCCTCCTTAACTGCCTGGACTGTTAAACAGGAAGGAGCTGTCGACTATTACAATTTCTACGCATATTCTCATAGTCTTTATACATAGCGCTTGATTCTCTCACCATGAGGAGTTCTAAAATAAATAGTACTCGAGTGTCTAGGGTGTTTTTTCATCCTTTATATGAAAGGACAGGGTAAAAGTATGAAGAATGTTGAACATTGATTTGGGAACATGCGTCCAGGCATTCTTCAATATAAAAACAGATTATTTTCCATTTGTAAGTTATTTTTAGGAACACAGAAAACATTTTCCTATTGAACAGGGTTGTATGTGGTGATTCTGTTTTCTGGCTGGCCCACAACAGCCTGTTTAATAACTAATGTGGCTGAACTATAGAACTCACAGAGATTAAGTGGCAGGTGTGACACTATGTCTCTGGGAAAATGTGTTCTGCATTCCAATTTGGAACACTTGGAAATAAGTTCCCTTCTCTGAAGAGGTGGGGGTGAGGAGCTTGGGGCGGACACCCCCAGGTCTGGCACACAGATGCTCCAGCAGCTGAGGCATCACCCGTCTACCTCCACCCCTCAAAAGTGGCAGCCAGTGTGGCTCCTGCAAAGGCTCTAGTGACAGTAGCACAGGAGGAGGGGCAGCAGAGTAGGCCACAATGGCTGGCTGGTTGAGAGACAGCTGGTTCTAGGCCTCCTACTTCCTGTCCTTGGCTTGGCAAGCGCTATCGACAAGAGAGATTTCATCTTTCCCTTTCCTTCATGCCTACTCTCTTTTTGGTGAGATTATCCAAAGCCAGTTGTTCTCTCTCTCTCTTTTTAATCCTGTGACTGTCCCCACCAAGATGCCTGTATCATTCCTCCTCTTTCCTGAACGCATAATACTCAACTGAAGATAAATCTCTGTTATGGAGAAAGTGGTTTTCCCTTAAAGGAGTGCTAACAAGGAAGAATGGAGATCATAAGGTGTGATACTTTGATGTTGGTGATGCTGAGGGGCCCTTCAGGAAGTGGATTTGGTGACTTTGCAATAAAGTGTGAGCAGTGAGGAGTTACGCTCAGATCTTTGCTCCTATTGTAGGAGCTCTATGGAGCTGAGCTTCCTGGTCGGGATTCTATGAGGTCCAAGTAATCTAGAAGCCCATAGTAGTTATGTAAAGTGACTATATAAATCCACAGAGACAAAAGAACATAGATGGTTAAAGCCATCCACAATCACAGTCCAAGTCAGTGGCAGCAAGATAGAGCCAGAATGTGTAAATAGATCATTTTAAAAATGACATTTTGAAAAAATCAACTTATAAACAGGTAATAATTATGGTAGGCTGCAATACCTCAGACTCCCTTTGCTTTGATTCCATACTATTCAACAGATTTCTAATTATAATTTGGCTTACCATGTAGATTTCTCTATTGAGAGAGAGTGATCTGGCCATAAAATGGGAGTATCCAGTCCTCCTAATTGTTCACTTTTTTAGTAAAAATTAGAAAATTGACATTTTGGTTTATGCATTGGCGTTTTGTGAACTTCATTAGTGTGAGTTCATTCTCAAGAGCCTTGAGAATTGAAGACCAGATTCTGGACCTTGGGGACCCAGGCAAGGTGCTGCCTTCGAGAGCCTCTATTCAAATGATGGACCAGTAGGCCTTTCACTGTGCTCCTTTGGTCAAAGACATCTCTCACTTTACAGATGGGAAACAGAGCCACAAAAAAGGGGTGTTGCTTTTCTAAGGCCCTTACAACTGCTCAGCAGTGACAGACCTGGGATTCGAGTTAATGTCTTCTGACCCTCACACCAGTGTTCTTTTCAATATACCAATGTGACTACAGTTACATGCACAAGTCAGACCTTGTTCCCTAAATTGCTGAAATGGAGAGAAAGGAAGAAAATAAGAGAGGAGTAGAGAGCAGGGTTTGCTCTCTTAAGTTTGCTCTATATCAAATAGGAGCAGTTATTATTTAAAACGAGGCACTGTACAAATGCTATCCACTGTATTCTAGTAAGTGGAGTACTAGTTGGCTGAGTCCAATTTCTGAGCTAAGAGCATTATTTGTTGCTGACTTTGTGACTGCTTTTAGTAGGATGGAAGCTTCTCAGGTCGTGCTCACAGAGCCAGTAGCAGTGCCACCCAGTGAAATATGACTAAGCAGCTCAGATTTGCTTCTCTGTCGCACTATATAATGACATTTCCTCCAAAGTTCAGGGGTTAACAGAGGCGGCATGCTCAGCTGTGAGAATTAGAGAATGTGATTCAAGATGGGTTAAGTTAATTTAAGATTTTATTCAACAAGAACAATAAGAACAAGGGAGAGATGGAATGTTCCTAAAATATTTGGAATCTTTTTTTTTAAATGGGACTAAAACATAAGCTATGTCCATGTGATTCCACTGAATCACTCGCTTTTCACTTGATTAGATTTTAACAGTTGAGTGATGGAGCCTATTGTGATCACCTCAAACCCTAAATTAACTTTAAATGGAAGTTGATTAAGTGGCACTGAAGCCACATGACATTAGAGACATTACCCAGTTCTGAACTAGTATACAGCATGTCTTGTTCTCTTAACAAGGCCGTGGCTAGGGCTGTAACTGGTTAACTCAGGTGCTTAGAGCACGATGCCAAGGAATGGTTTAGCTTGGTCCTATAACCATGGGCTGGACCCGGACCCAACCAACACCTCACAAATACGGATGGTGGCTCACAAGGTGGAACCAGTTGAACAAATAGGAGTAACTCAGTGCAGCCTTTCCCTGCTTCTGGCAAACATGACCAGGTGCCTGCTGGGTCAGGGCTGCCCCTTGAAATCAGAAGCACAGCGCAGGAATTAGGCAAGGCCCCTGCGGAGACAGTCTTGTCATATGGGAGATTTTCCCTTGGCCACGATTCGTTGAATTAGTCATCTTAGAGGTTGTAACAAACTTGCCACAGATGGTACAGACACTGCTTGTATTGACAGCAGCAAGGGATTTCTTTTTGTGTACAAACCCACGGATTTCTTTTTCATTTTTTTTAATGTCTCATGAAAACGTAAAGTATGCATACAGGGCTAAAATACCCCTCGGAGCACTTTCTTGTATATTTTTATTGGTTCCATCCTTTCTTGCTTTGTGACAACTATTCTCAGTCTCAGTTTACTCATCTATAAAACGGGGGAAATAATTGTACCCACATTACAGACTTGCTGGGAGAGTCAAGTGCAATGAATGGAGATATACATATATATATATGAATGGAGATATCTATCTATCTATCTATCTATCTGTCTATCTATCTATCTATCTATCTATCTATCTATCTATCTATCTATCTATCTATCTCCAAGCATGGTGTCAGCATATAGCACGTGGCAAGGGCTCAGTAAATGAGTAAATTGTAGCTGTAAGATTATTGAGGGAATGGAGCAAGGGGTTGGGGGAGTTTCTTCTCATGTGCTTCCTTGCCTGTGTCAATTTAGGGAAAATGTCATAAAATAGCATACATGTTGAAACTGAAAACTAGTCCAAAAGGATCTATTTGTAAATCCATAAAAATATGAACTTCTGTGCGGTTTATACTGGCAGATCCCCAACAGTTCAGAATTAACACCTGGTGTTTAGTGGATGGAAAATAGGTTTTGCTGTCATTGTGGATATCCAAAATGGAAAAATGTGGGGAAACATTTAAAAATTAAATGCCTTGTCTGATTTCAGCTGCTGATGTAGGGTTGGACCTTAGACTGGCTATATATAAATACTTTAAAAACATCTTTAATGATGTTTAGTCCCTGCCTCTCCCATTGCTTATCCAGAGTAGAGTAAATGTGGTTTTTTTTGTTCTTGTTGTTATACTTGAACGTTACCTCATCCTATTGCAGGAATGGGACCTAGAAACCATCTACCAGTAGTCTAAGAGCAATCCTTTCTTTCCTGTGTCACGGTAGTGATAAATGGAGGGAGGGAATCCTGCTGTTCATCTGACCTTCACAGATCCAACTGGAACTAACCAGCTAATTTCTGGACCAAAAATTTCTTTATACCTATGAAGAAAGTTCAGTTAATCTGGGCCTCCGTTTCCTACCAGAGATACTAAACAGGCTAGCGAGGCTTGCACAGAGTACTAGAAGATGAGTATCATCATGACTTTGTATTGGAAAATCACATGTAGCATAAATGTGCAAATTTGCATTACCCTTTAACAATCCCAGTGCTTTGCAGATAGAAAAGGGGAACTGGTTCTCCATTTTGTATGTATAAATGATTGGGACTAGTCCTAGGCAAATGGCTTGTACTGTAATCTACTTTTCCTTGTTCTCCTCACACCCTCTCCACATTAGGGGATTCTCCCTTGCTTTGTCCTAGTTGGGTGCCAGTGCCCTTAGTTTTTCTCCACATCATCATCATCTGTAAACCTGGTCCCACACCTCTCATTTCCACTAAGGTATAACAGGTTGATAACAGCTGAACGTGTTGCACTCCCTCCAAATAATATTTCCGTTTTAGTAGGGGACCAATCTCCAGTGCATGGAAGAAAGGTCTGGGGTGGAATTTTCAATATCATTCAGTTGGAGTCTTAGAAGGGTGTGGTGCAGTGGAGGGTGTTCATGGTTATATCTAGTCTTCCATCTGCTCTGAAATCATAACCCTTAGGCATTGCCTTCTCTACTAATCCCTAGAGGCCTCTTCCAACTCCTTCCTGTGTAGTTCCTAGTGCTACAGAGTAGGCTTGCAGTGAGAAGAACGGTGCCCATGGGTAAACTCTAGTGTATTGGGGTTTTCTAAAAAGGGATCTGTGCATAGTCCAGACAGCTTCCCTCAAGCAGATGCAATGACTCTGTTGATGCATGTTTCATTTTCTGATCAGTTTGTTTGTCCCCAAATTCAGTCAAGTACCAGTACAGGTGAATAATGCCAGTGTTGCCACTTATAGGCAATGAACCTGGAAATGGAGCAACAGAAAAAGAAAGGAAGAGGTTTTTGTCACAGCTTTTGCTCTCATGCTTTATTCTGCTCATGTTTACTTCTGCTTATTATTTTAGACTCTACTCATCTCCACCACACCTACCCAACAAATGCATTTACATGAACACACATATTCACACTCCCATTAGGAATTATGTGCTAAAAACAAATGAATTTTTTGCTTTGTTACCATTTTGGCATACATTGACACTTTCCCATTGATCAGTTCTGAGGGAGATTCAATAAGTCTGGAATCCCCTGGGATACTAGACACTCCCTCCAGGGTCTATTGCATCTTGTTCACCCAGGCTTTGGCAAATGGAAACAGCATGCCTATCAATTTATTCCTGGAAAACTTTGAATTTTATATTGTAGCATTCAGAAACATATCTGGATTGTGGTGTCATTTAACTTTACTAAAAGTGTGTTAGTGTCTCATTTTTAGATGTGATTGGGATCTTCAGTCATTTTAATGACTAGAAACATTCATTGATTAAATGAATAAGTAGAATTGTGAATCCCAGAATAGTCAGGCTTCTGTAGGCCCATATTTGCATATGTTATCTTTATCGACACCTTCCCTAAATTTGAAAACAAAAAGACACTATATATTTTCATTCTAGAGACAGATTTTAGGTCTTCAAGAATATGTGCACAAAGAAGATAAAATTTTGGTCTTGATTGGCTCCCAGAAAACATGCAGATTAGAAATGGAACGAATGGCTCTACCGAATGGGAAGACAGATCCTTCACAATCTTAGGGCCATTACCAATCATGTCCCACATGGAAAGGTACATTTTATTCCCATCACCACATTTGGGAAAAAAAGATGCGAACTTCTAGACATCCTGGAATGAAATGTTTTTAGAAGGTGCCATCCATTTCCATCCAGAAGGTGGGGATCTGGTTACTTAGAGAGAGAGAGAGAGAGAGAGAGAGAGAGAGAGAGATATCTACATTGTTGGCTGGCAGATTAATAGATTGTGCCAGTGCTTAAGAATACTTCTAGTTTCAAATATACGTATGTGAGACTAGAATAAGTCTCAATACATTTTAATACATTGAATACATTTTAAAGTTAACAATTAAATTGTATTTAAAACAACAACTGATTGGTATCTCCACTAGGGACACTGGCATATCAGAATGATGGTTGAGACTGGCAAAGTGAAATATTGTATATATTTAATGTTTTGTTGCTGACTGTTGGGTAGCATCAGGAAGGCCAGAGGTCATGTTGGAAAAGTGACCTAAGGTCAGGAAGAACTTATAGGATCAGGCAGGCAAAGGTTCAAATCCATGAAGATGAGCTGAGGGGGCAAGGTCAAGCAGCAGAAACCAGGAACTGAGGCTGGGAGCAAAAGGCAGACCTGGGCAGAAAGGCAACATACAATCGGGGTGCCAGGGAGTTGGGATCCAGTGGGTGGTAGCAGGGAGGGCGGGGAAGAGAAAGGTACTGCTCACAGTGCCCCTACTGAGTACAGTCAGATGAAAATATGTTTAAAAAGCTCCACTTCCTTCTTTGTGGACTGTGGAGGACATTCTGTAGGTGATGGGAATTAGCTGTAACCCATGCATACGAGTTTCCTGTAACTGGGCTGAGAGTATTGATATGTTCAGGTCAGAGGAGGGTCTGAGTATGGACTGTGCATTTCCTGGTGGGCCCTGCCTTCTCAGCTTGGCTCTCATTTCCCATTACCGCTTCGCTCTGACTCACTGATGGCCCGCCACATGTCATTAGGCAGCTCAGCTGCTGCTTTCATTTCTCCCAAAGGTATACAGAGGTTTGGGTCTTGGCTTTTACATTTTTTTCTCCTGAGAGCCGGAGGAAGTGGCCTTTTGATAGCTTGGTTTGCCGCGTTGAATACTTACAGTGTCTTACAGTTTCAGTTTCCTTTCTCATAGGTGTTTGATCCTGATGACCTTTATTCAGGAGTCAATTTCTCCAAGGTTCTGAGCACTCTTTTAGCTGTCAACAAAGCAACAGAAGGTAAGCAGGGCTTGTGATTTATGAGTTCTGGGTGACATGTTGGGATCCATGTGTTTCTGATTTCCCTAGGAGCCAGCTATGGCCCAGATTGTTCGATTGGTGCAAATTTCTCCCCTCCCCCCAAATAAACCCCAATGGGTGTCAAATGCTTTAATTTTTCATAGTTTAGGATTTAAACATATCTATTACAGGTGTTATTCTAATGCCCTCAATATAATGTTAAGAACCAAGAAACTATTTCATTCAAAGCTATTGAATAGGCAATTGACTACAAGACAGAAAATAAAAAAAAGACCAGTTCCCTTTTTCATAAAGACTACAAAATAGAGCCGTTACTTCCCTTTCCCCACCAGAGGCATATTTTTCTCATAGTTTTCTGTATGTCTTTGTCCATGTAAAGGAACCCCTCAGTAACCTTGCACTGGAAATGAAACCTCAGGTTCATAGTGAGTGAAAAGAATGTCTTCTATTTAAATGTTTAATACCCATCACATTGGAGCTATTAGATATAAATCCTAGTACATACGAACAAAACAATGATAACCTTGGAGTCCAGCTCCACTCCTTCTGTGATAGGGTATCTTACCTACAGCTGGGCAATAATAACCATAGTTAAAATGCTTTGGGCCCTTACCATGGTCTAGGCTATCCTAAGAACCATAGGTGGTCTCATTCAATCTTTGAAGCAACTCTGGCAGTAGGTATTACTATTAGGTCCATATTACAGATAAGGAAAGTCAGGCCACTGTTGCCCAACTAGACAGTAAGCAGCAGAGCTGAGATTCAAACCCACATCTGACTGACTCCAGAGCCCTTGTGCCCAAACATGGGTCTTGCCGCTCAAACTGTTGGAGACTCAACAGGCTGTGTGCCCAGCACTGCCAGGTGCCACAAAGAAAGTGCAAGATAGGGTCCCTGCCCTTGAGAAAACTACCGCCTATTTAGGGAGACTCAACTTACCCACGTGAAACAATTAGAGAACAAGAGCAGACAATATGATCGAGTGCCAGATAGGATAGAGCATCTAGGAAGCTATCAAGTAATTATAGTTTTAGTCAAAAGAGCTGTATATAATAGCAATACATGTAAAAATACTTCTTCGAAGTTGTTCTTTTGCTATTTGGAAAAAAATGCTCTTGAGCTATTGCAAGGCGTATAGCAGAAAGTACAGCTAATTCAAGTAACTATATTTAACACATGACAACTATCCAGTTCTGGGCAGGGAGGATCGTATAATTCTAACATTATGCCATACAAATTATACGTTCCTTTGCCAAACTCTCCTAGCAAGTTTTACAGTCTCTTTCCTTGCCACAGATATTTATAAGATACAAGGAGGAGAAAGTTAAAACCCACAGCATCAAGGAAATTACTTGGATACTGAGCTTGTCGCCTAGGGAATGTTTGGGCTTTAGACTTTTGCAGTTTATATCTTTTAAAAATAAATGGAGAGGAAAAGAACCCTTATTTGAATTTGTCAAGAAGCCAGCTCCTCTCTTTAGTACGCTCTCAGCATACTGAAAACATCCAGCTCAGCACTGGTCTGATCGAATTTCACAAGGTTTCAAGGAAAAGACTCTTGAGTTTGATTTTTTAAAAATTATTCTAGTATCAAGATTGCAGCTTTCCCAGACGCACATTCTCTCTTTCATTCTCATTCCTCCATGCCCCCCTACCCCACCAGGCTCAGGGGAGATTTTACGTCATATATGCCACACGTATTGTTACATGTGAGGAAGAAAAGAACCACTCGGTTATGGGCCAAAAAACAAAGAGAGAAATGTGAAATATTTCAAAGTAATAAGAGCCACAAACAGCTGTTTGGTACCCAATATAGTTCTGCCTTGGATAACAGGGCATACTGTTGGCAACTGGTTCAGGAGGGAAGGGTTGTAGGGAAATGGGTTAAGAGAAAATGTGGTTCTGTCGCTGTTTTTCATTCTACTGGAGAGCAATGGCCAGTAAGGTTAAGAAAAAGAAGCTGGCCACCAAAAAGGGAGGGGGAATGAGATAGACTTGGCATGGTTGTGATGATAACAGTTAGAATTATGGCCAAGTTGCCTGTGATAATGCCCCATGAAAGATAATGTTATGTTGTAGATGTTTTTCTGACATGAGTGGTTTCCTTTACTGTGCCTTTTCCTCTTTTCACAGATCAGCTGTCAGAAAGACCATGTGGACGTTCCTCTTCTCTTAGTGCTGCTAATAGTTCTCAGACAAACCCACAGGGAGCAGTTTCTAGCACAGCTCCAGGGCTGCAGAGGCAGTCAAAGCCAGTGGTAAGTATAGTCCCCAATTCCCCTTGCCTGTTTTAAAATCCGTAAAATTACATCGATATCCCGGTTGCATCTCTGTATGCGGTGAGATAGCCATCCTGTTTGTTCGGGGCCGAGAAAACTAATTTTAAACCTAGCACCAATTCAGGCTGGCCCGCTGGAAAAAATCAAAGGCATGTGGGACAGAGAGTCAGAAAATGGGGTTGAAGCCCCAAAGTCATGTCCCTTCCTAGAATGGAGCAAGTTGTTGAACTGAGAATGCCATGCAAACATAAGTCATTATGACTACTTCCTGATGGCAGTTTGCTGTGATTTCCCCTATCCCTTGGTTTATTAGAAGAACTAAATAGTGCCTGGCACCTAGTAGCCAATCAATATATATTACTTGCTATGTCATCATTATTGTCATTTTATTTTTCTCTTTGCATTCTTATCGAGCCTGTGATGAGCTCCTCTATTGGAATAACCCAGTTATCTTTGCATTTGGTCTTAATGGGAGCTTTTATTTGAGAGGAACCGCCCCATCTTCTGCTCTTTTGAGACCTTTATTCCTTGTCAAAAGCCACCCACTTGCTTTAAGCCATCACGAGCTATTACTTCCAAAGCACTTTAATTACTTCCAAAGCACTTAACCTTTGAGATCACAGATCCCTTTGAGAAGCTGATGAACACTGCGATTGCATACCCCTTGGACCCTCTCAAACTGTATGCAAAATCTCCTGTGTGTGAACTTATGTGTATGTTTTAGGTAAAGATCCGTTGTGCTCATCAGCTTCTCAAAGGGGCCCGTGACAGGTTAAGAACTCCTGATTTAGGTAACTATGGGGTATTTGATCTTTGCATATGACTAAGTCTTAGCCAATTTAAGATATTCTTAGTAACTGGAAGGTGGGAGGCAGATTTTATGAGAGTAGTTTAGTACCTAATCTTGGTCATATAATTATGTAAGACTATGTCTGTGTGTTGAGTAGAGGCAGGAGAGAATAGTTTATCATTCTACTTTGTTTTCTGGCTCATTTAAATAAGTATCTTTAGATAATTGGTGGGGGAGAGGGAAATGAAAGCTTTGATCCCCCTCCAAAATATACATTCTCACAAATGCAGTAGTTTGCATACAGTTTTGAAGGGTTTATTAATCCCCACCTGAGGCCTATCTATGTTAGGCCCACTCCTAAGTTAAAAACTCAAGACTGAGTTGGATCTAGGTTTTATCCTTGGTCACTCCACTTTATTTGCCTAAATTCATATCATTGCTGCCCTTCCCTCATTTAGATGAGCACTTAATCTGGTGTGGCTTTTGTTTCTCTAGGAGATGACGGAAAATGGAAGTCACCAGTTGATAGTAAAGGCGAGATTCAACTTTAAGCAGACTAATGAAGATGAACTGTCAGTCTGTAAAGGGGACATCATTTATGTCACTAGAGTTGAAGAAGGAGGCTGGTGGGAAGGCACATTAAATGGGAGAACAGGCTGGTTCCCTAGTAATTATGTCCGAGAAGTTAAATCCAGTGGTAAGTGAATCTTTTAAGAGCCTTTTTGAATGTGACTTTCGTACTTTCTTGGTATTCTTACTGAAAATCTTGTAGTTTGAATTGGTTAACAGAAACTGTTTGTACTTGTATGTGTATGTCAAAAATAAGACTAGAACAGAACTGGGGAAAATCTGTGATTAGATATTTTGAAACGAAGTTGTATTTAGATTACATCAAGGCAGCAAAAAACTAAAAAAGCAAAAGAATTCAGAGCTCAGACAACTGTTCCACCTTAAGTATGTCTCCCGCTGTTTACTAATTCTAGCCCATGTAATACAGTACATAGTCCTTCCTGCTACTCTAAGAATCACCATGGCAGAGTACAATAATAAGAGAAGCCATGTGCTAACTTCCTTTTTTTAGCCCTAAACTCTTTAAGCAGACCTCAGTCTAAATGCCTCAGAGATGTGTATGAGGAATAAGTCACAGGACTGCAGGGAGCTGTTTGGCTGCTTTGATTCTGAATGAGATTGCCTTTATCTCATTGCATGCTGCTCACTGCTTAGCCTTTTTCATAATAATATCCAATGAAATCTAATCACTCTTCAGTAGTCTTTCTAGAGCTTTCTTAGTTAACTTACTTGCCTTTTATTATTTAAGAACGCAGGCCTCGCTTATATTACCCCCAAACCCCTGGTATATAAAAATATGTCACAGTACAGATAAAACGGTGTTTGATTGTTCACATTATTATATCTCTTCACTTTTCAAAAATATTTAACCAAGGACTCCTTTGAGTAGTTAGTTCTTCAGTGCAGTTTTTCTTTTGTAGTTGTCTTTATTGCTTTTTTAATGCCTCAAAATTGATGCTATTAATTAATAGAATTATAGGCTCACTGTAAATAAACATTACAGAAATATGTAATGTAGATAATAAAAATTCCTCTCTCCTTCATCCCCTCCCCCAGATAACCACTGTTAGGAGCTTTTCCCTAAAGCATTTAAGATAAAATTTAGTTTGTACACTTTTCTGTGTGTGTGTTGGGTCAATGGGGGATATCTCCTTTAACGGCATAAATATTTACTGACAGGTTTATAATTATATATGTTTGTGTAGACTTCTTAGCATTTTTTGTTACTGGGAATCAAGAAGTTTCTGTTGAGCCCTGAAGTATTTTTATAGGCCTTGCCGGGAATTTCCTTGGTTTTGATGATTTTGACAGCTGATTTTTACCACTTGCTACATCTTTTGATTTGTATAATCTGGTTGTTAGGATCTGTAAATAATTTTCCAGATTCACTCTAACTTTGTTCCCTGATTCAGTGCCTTCATCTGCAAAACTAAAAGGAGCAGCACTTGCTATCTTGCCTGGGAATCCCAAACATTGTTGAGGGGATGGCGGAAATGGACAGACAGCGTGCCCTCATTATAGTGTCCCTCACTGAGATGCCTTTTGGCTCAGTCTGGCCACTTCCTTGTAAATTGCCTCAGGCTGTTTGTCCTGGTATTTGGACCCTTCCCTTCAAGTTTCTCCTATATTCTCTTTGGTTTAGAACTAAGTTAAGGACTCCCATGGCAAGCTCTGGCTCGGGTTTGAACACCTAGGTAACCCCTAGAAGCATCTTATCCAGCTGTCAAGGATAGGTCTGGACAGTTGGGGCCAGGAAGCCTGCTGGTCAGGGAAGGCCTAGGACTAGAAGTATACAGAACATCTCTTACCTAGTTGATTGCAGTAGCTTCCTAACTGGCATCCCTACTCCTGTCCTTGTCACTCCTATAATGTAATATAAACTCAGTAGCCAGAGTGATTTTCTTCAAAATGTAGCTTGGGTAGTGGCTCCGCATCTCAGCATCTCAAAAAAAGTAAAGGCTAAGGTCATCCCAATAGCCTACGAGGCCTTCCCGGATTTGGCCTCGCATTGCCCCTCTGATCTCCTCTGTGACCTCTTTCCCCCTCACTTGTTCCACTTCAGTCACACTGGTCTCCTGGTTGCCTGTGCCAGACAGGCTCCTGCCTCACTTGCTGTCCCTCTGCCTGGAACGCTCTCCCCAGATGTCAGCATGACTGGTTCCCTTACTACCTTCAGGTCTTTGTTCACTTGTGAGCTTCACAGTAGAGCTTTCCCTGGTCACCCAGGAGCAAATTGAACCCTATCCCCACTGCTCCTGTCCTCCTTCCCTGCTTTATGTTTTTGTTTACCATTTCTTTCCATCTAACATAGTATACGTTTACTTATTTATTTCATTTACTGTCTGTATCCTACCATTAGAATGTAAGTGCTGTGAGGGCAGAGATGTTTTTTTCTGTTTTGGTTAAGTTCAGTAAATAGTTGTAAAATGAATGAATATTGTGGAGCAGGTCATTAAATTTTGTTCAGCTTGTTCATTGAGCATCTCCTAGGCAGTCAGTGGGGAGGGGGCTATAATAATCTGTCCTCATGGACCCTGGCCTCACGGACTTTACAGTCTAGTAGTCAAGATAGGTGTGTACACAACCAACTGTGACAGGATACGACAGAGTACCACAGACAAAGCTCTAAGTAAGATGCTGTTGGAGGGGTAAAGAAATGATTTGCTTAACAATGAGCTAAGAAGCAAAAAAAGCACGTGAATTGGGTCTTAAAGAATGGAAAGAAGCTTCTGACTGGTATAATAAGGTTAGAGGGAGTTAGTAAGTTCAAGTATGCAAGGAGGGAAGCATGGAGTGAATGGTAGGATGATTTGGGTTGAGGGTCAGGTGAGTGAAGAAGAGTGGAGCCTTGAGCTGGAGCTACGTTCAGAAAGGTATCAATGAAAAGTTTTAAGTAGAGGATAGTATGTGGTTGAGAAAGATCTTTCTAGTGGTAGTGTGGGGGCTGGATTGCAGGGAATTGGTGGAGATAATCAACGAGGATGTGGGGAAACAAGTAGAGACTACTGCTGAGGTACAGGCAGTACAGATAGTGGTGTGGGCTACTTTGGTGATAGTGGAGAGGAAGAGAAAGTGGATGGATGCAGTAGATACTGTTAAAAGAGAATCAAGAAAACTCGCTAATTAGTTATGAGGAAAAGGGAAGAGGTGAGGATGACTCCAAGTCTAGGGGTCCAGCTTGATGGTGAGCTCCTTAAGGGCATGCAATATCATCCACAAAGCCGGTCAGCAAAGGTTTATTTGCCATGACTAGGATATCAGTCCCTGTCTTGGGCACTGGTGAAGCACAGAAACCTAAGATGTGACTTTTGCCCTCATGACGTTCATAGTCTAGTGAAGGGGAGATATCATTAGAACATAGTGTGATAAGTTTAGTGATAGAGCTAAATACAGGATGCTATGGAGAGTGGTGAGCAGAAGAGGGGTGCCTAACTCATCCTGACGGGGAGGTCAGGGAGGACTTACTCATCTCTGTATACCTTTCTGTCTCCATGGTGCCTAACACAGCGCTTTAGACATAGAGAATCTTTAATACTTGCTGAGCTCCATTAATAGAGAAGATAGGACGAGGTTGTGTGTGTGTGTGTGCGTGTGTGTGTGTGTGGAGGGGGTGATAACTGGTACTGAAGATGATGAGTTGTTTTGGACATGTTGAGTGGAGGTCCCAGCGGGTCATACTTCTGAAGATTTCCAGCAGGTAGTTGGCAGTATGGATTTGGAGCATGGGAGAGAGATAAGAACTGGAGATGAAACCGACAACTGACAGTATGAAGTGGTGGATGATGAAGTGTAAAATATATAGCAGATCATCAGTGGACAGAGAGTGCACTTGGCTGGAGAGGTTGAGAGAGGCTTCATGGAGGAGGTAGGGCTTGAGCCGAACCTTCAGCCATGTAGGCTGTGAATAGGCCCAGAAGAGAGGGGAGAATAATCTAAGTTGTAGTGGTCGGTCAGGATGAACAAAAACCACGAAGGATCTGTGGTAGGATTGAGCGGAGTGAGCTTGGGGGACAGTGGAAGAGATTAGCTTGGTGTAATGAAAATGTTTTGTTGGGAAAGCAGGTGTCAAATCTTTGTTGACTTGAATTCTTTCCCACCCCAAGCCTTGCTGCCTCCACAAAATCATAAGTAGGCCAAAACCTACCTAGGATGCTGCTGAGGGACACTATAATTCAATGCTGTGCTCTTCTATTTGGTCTGGAAAATACTTGTCAATTTTTTATTTCTTTCCATGAAGTCGATACTGATATATAAGCTTAGGAAAGATGGTTTATCTTGAAGGAGTTTTAAAAAAATGATTCATGTATTAAATGCATATCTTGTAGAAAAAAACCTTCAATTTAGTTTTAAACCCCACTGCCATACAACCTCTTGGGTCATTTATGAAGTTGAATCAGGCATGGAATTTAAGAACTCCGTCTCCATCTGCTTACTATTGAGTCAAACGTGTAACACTGAGGTCACTTGAATAGTCAGTAATTCTGACAAATTTATTCATGGTAGACTGGAGTACCATTCAGGCTGATAACTACACATTCTTTTGTATTGTCTTAGAAACAAAACGAAGCAACCCCAGCCCCATACAACCCTCATTCTGCAGATTGCTGTGCCATGGGAGTGCTGTGCATAGTTTTCTTCCCTTGAGCCTGTCATTGACAAGAGCACTTCGTGTTCTGGTAAATTTCCCCTTGGGGAGTGGCATTTTAAGTTTTAGATTCCAGTGTAGCTTTTGTCTAGAGATAATTATGGCTGAAGGGGACAGCTTCTTCCCTCTCTTCAGAAGGAGGCTGATTTCAGAAGACTTATAGAACCACCAATCTAATACTATAGAAAGTTAAGAAATAGAGTATTTGAGTATAAAACACACATACATAAATTTCCTTTCAACATGAGCTTGAAGCTGAAGGTAGAGTAGGTTTTTGTAACCATGATGATAAAAGTCTCTCACCAAGGATGATGGAACCTGGACACGTGACATTATAAAGCCATTGTTACCACTCCTGCTTGCCTACCTCTTGACATATTGTTACATGAGAAAAATAAACTCTATTTTGAGCAAAAAAATTTACTTCATGAAAAATACATGTATGAATAACTTGGTCATTATATAAACTACAGAAGCTATGTTAAGGGCCTTTGCTCCTTTATTTCATTTGAGTCAGATACATTATAAATAAGAAAATCAGCGATTTATACAATTTTCTGTCCTTTACTTACAAATCAATAGTAACCTATAAATTAACATTATTTATGCATCAAAATAATTTCTGCCAATACATCAGTAACATAGTAAATTATATCTCTTTTTAATTTTTGTCTTTCTTACCGAGAAAGGCTAAGAGTTTTGTCAGGACTTCACATTAAAATTTTCCTGGCAAAATTTCCATGCCAAGAAAACATTGTGGCTGCTATGATTGGAGCAGACATTTTAAGTAAATTCTGTTTTCTGCGATGGATTCAGTTAAGGGGTCATTAAATCCTTCTAAAACTTCTTATTAGCAAGTATATATAGATATCAAAGGAAGGGATTAGGTAGATGGCTAATTAAATTTGTATTGAGGCAGATTAAGAAATGACTCTTCCTACTCATTATAAACCAGAACTAGGATTGAGTTTTATATTTAGACTTCCTGTTTTAATCCCCTGGGTGTATCACTTAATGTTTCATGGCCAGAGAAACTAGTTGTCACTAGACTTCTTATTGACCTGTCGCCACCAACAGGCAATAGGAATCTGTACATCAGCAAGGGAAGGAAAAGAATCAAAAATTCATTGGAAAAAGATCTTTACATCAGGATTAAGAGGATTCTTATGGCTATATCTGTGTGACACTGTTGTTTGAGTTATGTTCTGCCAAATAACCCATTTGAATTCTTCACTACATTGACTGATTTCGTTTTCACTGATTGAATTAAATCGACTAATCTTTTCATTGCCATAGGAACACCACCTAAAAAATTTACGTTTTCATGTTAGTTCTGGTTAGGTCACTTTGAACCACCCCCGGGGACTGAACTTGTCTCCTCTGAACCTCCACATATTTATTCCTTCTCTGCCTGTCGCTGAGTGTGGGTTTCAGAGAGAACTGCACATGGTGAGAGTGAGGGGGGGCAAGGGTGGGGGTGGGAAGCCCAGGAGGAACAAGGGGCAGGAAGCTAACTGAGGCATATTGCTGGTGTTTTTCTCTTTGTATCCACCCCTTGAATTTTTTCATGGGGTCAGTCGTTTGCAAAGGCTACAAGTTTTTAGACTTTCCAGGTCTGTCCTTTTAAATCTGTCTTCATTCTACTCTTTGAGTTGTTCCCCCATCTGACACCAAAACTAGGGGGAGAGCTAGGACTTCCAGCATTGTGCTGAGCGAGAGTGGGGAGAGCAGACATCCTTTCCTTGTTCCTGATCTCAGGGAGAAAGCATTCAACATTTGGTCTTTCACCATCATGAAAGATACTAGCGATAGGTTTTTACTAGATGCTCTTTATTGAGTTGAAAAAGTTCCTCTTTATTCCTGTTTTTTCTGGAAGTTTTTTTTTTTTTTCTTGAATGGGTGTTGAATTTTGTCAAGTGCTTTTTCTGCATTGATTGATATTATCATGTGATTTTTCTTTTCAGACTATTAATAGCATGGGGTATGTTGATTGATTTTTGAATATTTAACCAACCTTGCATCCCTGGGATGAATTCCATGGTATACAATTCTTTGAAAATGTTGCTGAATTCTATTTGCTAATACTTTGTTAAGGTTTTTTGCATCTATATTCATGAGGAATATTGGGAGGCAGTTTTCTTTTTTTGTACTGTCTTTGTCTGGTTTTGGTGTCAGTGTAATAGTGACTTTACAAAATGAGTTAGAAAGTGATCCTTCCTCTTTTATTTTCTATAAGAGATTGTGAAGAATTGGTACTGCTTCTTCCTTAAATATTTGATAGACTTCTCCAGTGAAACTTATGTGGGCCTGGAGATTTCTTTTTCCAGAGTTTTAAATTTATAAATTCAATTTTCTTGATAGTTATAAGGCTATTCAAATGGGCTGTTTCATATTGGGTGAATTGTGCAAGTTTTGGTTTTCTGAGGAATTGGTTCATTTCACATTTAATTATCAAATTTTTGTATGTAGAGTTGTTCATAGTCTTCCTTTACTATATTTTGATATCTTAGGGTCTGTAGTGATATCCCCTGTTTCACTCCTGATATTGGTAATTTGCGTCTTCTTTTTTTCTCTGTCAGTCTTGCTAGAGGTTTGACAATTTTATTGAGCTTATCAAAGCACCAGTTCTTTTTGCATCATGTTCAGCCACCCAGGAATCTCCAATTTTTTTCAATTCACGTTTCTCCTTCTCTGTTCTACTTTACATAGTTAACATTTTGTTTCAATTACAATGACCCATTCCTGTGGCTTTTCCTTTCCTCTTCTATGTCTTGGCAGGCTCTCCATTATTGTTTACCCTCCTTTTGGCCTTGCTTTCTAAAGGTGACCACATCTTGCTGGTATCTCTAAAAAGTTTCATTTTTATCAAGCTGGTTTACATAATAATTGCACAAAACAACTGACTTCTAAGTAGAACCATTACAGCTACACTGTAGAAAACTTGCCTAATAAAAAACTAAAAGAATTTGGTAATTGTCACTTTTGAATATGTCTGAGGGTACAAAACCATGGTGTGCTGAAAAGAAAACCAGGCTTGACAATATGATACTTGGGTTCAAGTCCTGGCTCTGCCATTTACTATCTCAAGTAATACGCAAGGTGGCTCTGCATTGCTCAAGTTTACCCAATAAAGCCTTGTGGAGCCACCATGTGGATCCAAGTGGATCTTGAAATAGCATAAGGCTTCCTCAAACTGGCCATGTCCCACTTGTCACCACTGAGAAGTGACAGAATTGGCCCTCATTGCTGCCTTTTTGCCTTATTTCCACTTTACCCAGCCTGGTCCAGCTGGATAATTAACTGTCACAGGAACAGTCCTGCCTTAAGTATTGCCATTTCTACAGCTGTGCTTCTGGAATCTTCCCTGACTAGAAAACTCTCTAATGTCTTCTCTGCCTTTTTAAATTCTAGCCACCTTCCAGGGCCAGATCAAGTATCCGCTGCCCAGCAAGGTCTTCTCTGACCATCCCAGATCAAACTGATGGCCCCTCTGAAATCCAGTAGGAACGATTGCTCATACCGTAAACCAAGCCCTCCAGTAGCCTTCTCTCTGGACATCATATTGGTTAGGAGCATAGGCTTTTGTCAGGACACACCCGGGCTTCAGTCTTGGCTCTGCCATTTCCTAGATTAATGCTCTTAGGCAGCTTACTTCACCTTCCTGAACCTTAGTGACCTCCTCTGCAAAATGAGGGATCATCTCTGCCTGACGGAGATGTAAAGATCAAATAAAATGTCTTAAAAGCTATTAAGTGCCAAATACATAAGGGATTTTTAAAATATCATAATAACTAGAAATCAAGTTTAAATGGGAAAATATTCATGAAATAATGTTGTAATGGGAGAATTACAAAACTGTAGGTAAAGTAAGAAAGATCCCTGTGTGTGTATGTGTTCACAAATACGTATGTAAAAAGAATAGGAAGACATACTTCAAAATGTTACTCTGGATGATGGTTAGTGCTGGGTGATGGGCTAATCATTGGTTTCTATTTTTTTTCTATATTTTGCATTTTTTTAAGGATTGGAATGTAATATATTTAAAACCAGAAAATATTATTTTTAAAAAAGAAAAATCAAGGCCTGATGATATATTATCATCTGGTTATTTATACTGCACCATACTTCAGAAAGAGTTTAAAGTAGCAAACTATAGCAAGATAAAAATGGAATATAAGCCAAAATGAAGCAAAGGAAAAAATCAGGGTAGGAAAGATAGTATGTAGCGACACTGTTAAACATTTATGATCAGTGTCTTGTATTTTTATTAGGTGGTTTTCTTTTTAAAGAAAGAATGTCCTAGGATGTCTCTTAGTCATGAGTTGAATAGGTAAGATTAACTTTGTAAAAGAAAAGCAGCATTTTATAGCACAAAGTAATGATATTAAAATGATACATAGGGGCCAGCCCGGTGGTGTAGTGGTTAAGTTTGCGTGCTCCACTTCAGTGACCCAAGGTTCACAGGTTCGAATCCTGGGTACAGACCTACACACCACTCGTCAAGCCATGCTGTGGCGGAGTTCCACATATACAACAGAGGAAGATGGGCACAGATGTTAGCTCAGGGCTAATCTTCCTCAGCAAAAAAAAAAAAATCTTAAGAAAAAGATACATAAAAGAAAGGAGAATTTTCTATTTTTCACTGCATTAAAGATTCTGATTATTTTGTTTTTGGCACAGCAGACAGCCCCAAGAAAGGATGGTTGCTATTATTTGTATTATATTATAATTGTATAGTAAGTTGCAAGTTACAAATATATGTATATATATTTGGTTAGCATTGGTTTTGCTTATCTGTTTTGAATAAGTTGAATGGAGAGGCAGACAGGAGTAAAGAAACAAGCTCAAATTGTGAGTGAAGTTCTTTCCCTGGCCCTGACATTAAGTAGCTGGACGGTAACTCCTTGGCTTATTCTCCCCCTCAGAAATTGAGGGGCCTGGACTAGATCTAACGTTGACAATTGATAGTTTAGTGAAAGTATAGTTTCACTTGTTTAGGAATGTACGTTCCCATTGATCCTTCCACTTGACAATATTTATAGTCTGTTAGTTGACCTATGTTATAAAATGTTCATCCTAGACTTGTATGATATTTAACATAATTTAAATGTCTTTTTCACAGAGAGACCTCTCTCCCCCAAGGCTGTCAAAGGATTTGAAACTACTCCGCTTACCAAGAATTATTATACCGTGGTGAGTGTTCAGATGATGAACAAAAATTTTCTTGACTCCCTATATGAAACCTTTTCACTTGTTGAACCACTGATGTGTCAAGGTGACACAAATGGAAGACTGGATAAATTTGCATTGCAAGAGTCTAATGTCAGCTGCATTACACTGGAGCTCTTCTACTTGTAGGCCTCTTACAGATGTCTAGAAGTTTTACATCCACCGTATTGAAACATTCAAGGGTAGCACAAAGATTCAGAACAAGACCTCTAAAACTACGGCAAAAGAGAAATCGGTTAATAATTAGGCATTATGGGGAAATTCAGCAGTTATATATAGCCTTGCCAGATATTTAGAAGGTGAATTCCCAAGCTCCTCTAATGCAATAAATTTTAAGTGATTGCATGCTGTGATTTTATTTTAGAATCAAGCAATCCATTGTGATATCCTCTGAAATATTATCAACTTTGTTCTCGAGGAGAGCCCAAAGGGAAGACTGCCCTTTGGCACAGAGGGAGAAATGAAGTGGCTCTGGCTTGAACACAGATATGTCAAAATATATTAGCTATAAATAGGGCATGTGCAATACTCAAAAGAAGTTCCCACTTGAAAAAGAAATTGTATCCTTTTCCTTAATCTGCTCTCTGCTTTCCTTCATGTCTCCTTTCCTGATTTGGCCCAGTCACTAATGAAAAGGTCATGTCATCATAACCTCTAAGTTTCCCTGTCTGGGAGCCTCGTTGTCTTCCCCCTCCTCTGCTGAAATACAGTTTCACTTTTCACCCAATGTTCTCTGTGCATTTGTACTGCATGCTCCTTCCATTGTGTGCATGGATAAACAGTTTTTAAACATCTCTATACATTTGGTTTCAAAAAATTGAATTTCTTCAGTGAATTTGCTCCGTAATGATGACGTGAGCAGTAATTGGTATGAAAAATCAAGAAAGAACTTCATAATAGCATGGACAATAATCATAGGGGACAATTTTGTCACTATTTTTCCTTTTACATTTCTAAGGTTAAAATATATTACCCAACAGAGCTAGATTCCCGTCTCCCTTCCTCCCTGACCACTTCTTTTAGCTTTCAGGTGACTCCCAATTATAAAAATCATTTATAAATGATTTAATATTTAAAGAAAGGACACAGTTAAATGGTGGATGAAAATATTATCATAGCTTCTTCTCCCTGTGGGTCTGGAGCATACCATCCATGGCTCTGCTTTGGATCTCTCTCTGCCTCTGCTGATTCTACCAATTTAATATGTTGGGATTATCCAAGGCAGATTAATCCCTGTGATTATTATGGGCCTTATGTAAATCTTATATATGCTATATACAACCTCTGGATGTACTGCAGTTTGTATCACCCACCTCCTATAGGACTTTGTGTGCATTGTTTCTAGTTCTTTGCTATTATAAACAATTCTGCAGTGAACATCTTATAGGTGTAACTTTGTCAAAGTATTATCTGTAAAGTGCATTCCTAGAAGTTAAATTGTTGGGTCAAAAGATAAACATATATATATATATTTTAAAATTTTGATAGATTTTGTCTCAAGCCTCAAACTTAATTAAGAAAGTAGAAGGTCTTGGGGAGCCCATGATGGCCTGTGAAGGAGCTGTAAAGCTTTGGTGTAAATACTGCTGAATTATTGAGACAATTTGGATGTAGGGAAATATCATCTCTCCCTCTGCAGACAGCTGCTCATCCCCAGAGTTGAATATTAGGATTACTGTGAGTCTGGCCTATTCATGGCAGCACAAAGGACCACATTCTTACAGGGTGCTGGTGCAAGGAATTAAGAATTCCACCTTCCAAGGGGCATTTGGATGGGGGAAGACTTGCAAGACATTCTCTCCCCTTTTTCAAGTTTTCAAGGGATTGTATACTGATTTCAGCCCCATTCAGGCCTTGATGCGATTCTGCTGGCACATCAATTTTGAAATGTTAAGAAGTTCTCCAGTGTGATCAAAGTGGCTTTGGGCACCCAGCTCAGAAATGCATCTGCCATGAGGCATGTTTAATGTGTCTAACTGAGGCTTGGCCATTCCTGGCCTGTTGTTTTGAATGGGAGTTTAGCATCCTTTAGGGACATGGCAGCCCAGAGGAGGCTTTTTGCTGCCCCTGACCTTGGTTCCTTCATTGTCCTCAAAATTCACTGCTATTTGTTAAACTTCTCTCACCATTGAAAAAAAGCATATCGTTTTTCTATTAATTATTTTTATAATAATCTTCTGCTCATTGGCTTTCGTTGCCCATTGTAACTTGATGTTATGTGCCAGGAGGGATTAAAAAATAAAGAACAATGGGGCCAGCCCTGTGGCCGAGTGGTAAAGTTCTGTGTGCTCCACTTCAGTGGCCCAGGTTCTTGGGTTCAGATCCCGGGTGCAGACCTACACCATTATCAGCCATGCTGTGGTGGCATCCCACATACAAAATAGAGGAAGATTGGCACAGATGTTAGTTCAGGGCTAATCTTCCTCAAGCAAGAAAACAAGGAAGATCGGCAACAGATGTTAGCTCAGGGGGAATCTTCCTCAGCAAAAAAAAAAAAAAAAGAAAAAGAAAGAAAAAATAAAGAACAACAACAAAAAGGAAAGTGCTAACTATGTGAGGCGATTGATGTGTTAATTAGCTTGATTGTGGTGATCATTTGACAATGTATACCTACATCAAAACATCAAGTTGTATACTTTAAATATGTACAATTTTTATTTGTCAATTATACCTGAATAAAACTGAAAAAATAAAGAACAGAAAAAGGAATCTGTGTAGCTTAGTTGTCAGGCTTAATTTTTATGCAGCACTTAAGTCTTGGCACCCATGGTCTCATTTGGGAGACAGGACAGACATGATAGCATAAGCCACATGGCAGAAATGATGTAATGTTATAAAGTGTCCTAAGATGAGTTTCTCACAATGTGGTTGGGGGATCCTTTGCATCAGAAGCTCATGAGCTTGTTAAAACTGCAGAGACCTAGGCCTCACACCCAACTTGCTACATCTCTGGCCATAGATCCCAGGAAACAGCATTCTTAACAATTCGCTCAGCCCCTTTCTCACTCTCTCCCTCCCCCCTACCCCGACACAGGTGACTCTGATGCTCACTAAAGTTTGAGAACCAATAAAGGGAAAGGCTGAATGGAAGAGAAAGGATTCAAGGCATGTGAGGACTTAGATAAGCAGAGAGGAGCTGAAAGGGAATTCAGGCAGGGGGATCAATATGACCAAATTCACCCAGGCAAGAATGTTTGTTCCTGCAATCCATCCCTGCAGATCGTAGAGTGGACTGCACTCTCTTCTTCCCCCATCCAAATGCCCCTTGGAAGGTGGAATTCTTAATTCCTTGCAACCAGCACCCTGTAAGAATGTGGTCCTTTGTGCTGCCATGAATAGGCCAGACTCACAGTAATCCTAATATTCAACTCTGGGAATGAGCAGCTGTCTGCAGAGGGAGAGATGATATTTCCCTACATCCAAATAGGAAAATATAATCAGTAAAAGCCAGTATTATTTATTTTTTTCTAACTTTCTTCCACTTTATTGTAACTTGTGGCAGATGCCTAAAGGGTATATCTTACAAAACCTATATGCAGGAGGAAAGGTGGGAACAAGTCTGTCGCATAAAAATCCCAGGAAGCCTCCTGTAATTCTTGCTCTTGCCACCCACCTTCTGCTTACCTCCATTTTCTCTCACTCATCTATCTACCCACTTGCTCCCACTCTGAATTTTTTCCACCTTTTTACTGCTTATCCGCCTTTTTTTAAAGACTTAAGTTTTTTAGAGCAGTTTTAGGTTCACAGCAAAATTGAGTGGAAGGTACAGAGATTTCCCATGTATCCCCTGCCCACACACATACATAGCCTTCCGCACTATCGGCATCTCCCACCAGAGTGGTGCATTTGTTACCATTGAAGAATCTACATTGACACATCATTATCACTGAAAGTCCATAGCTTATATTACACTTCACTCTTGGTGGTGTACATTCTATGGGATTGAACAAATGTATAATGACATGTATCCATGATGATGATATCATACAGAGTATTTTCATTGCTCTAAAAATTCTCTGTGCTCTCTCCCTTTTATAATTCGCCAGCCTAAACTACCTTACACATCTATCCATTTATTCCTTCTCCATATCCCCTATTCTTTTTTTCCTACCCATTTCCTGCCTTACTCATGCATGTCTCTTCTGTCTGAGGGCTGGAGGTAGAGGAGGTGACAGGAATTTGTGGAGTCTATCTGTCAGTAACGGGGGATAGTGCTGCTTGTTTTGTGAAAGTCAAGGACCCGGAGGTGTGAAATCAATCAGTGCACTTGAATGTAAACAGGTGGTCCTACTGGCATATAAGTCAAATATGACATAAACACAGTAATATATTGTCTTTGTCATTCTCATAGGACTTTACCAACATTAACTCATTTTTACAGGCATTATTATTATCTCAGAATTCCTGTAATGTGATGTTTTTACTTTGATTTAGGGTTTCCTGGGGCCATTATATCCTCCTTTATCATTGGATATATCTCTATTTTCCATCTTTGTTTATGCATTTTAGCCTCATAAAATAATTTCTTCATACTCATATGACTCTTTCCCTTTGGAAAACAGAGTTATAAAAAATGAATTCACTCTAAAGCCTTTCCAGGAAATGTAGGAAGTATATTTTACTGGAAAATCAATAGCCTAGGATAGAGGTACAAAAGGCCTCCCCCTCTTTTTCTATGGCTTCTCACCATCTGTTTTATTCTGAATTTAGTCAAAGGTTAATTGGGCAAAAAGATACTCAGTAGTCCTTGTGAAGTCAGAGTCAGGGAGGCGAAGGCAATGTCTGGACACAGTCTATTTTAGTAAGTTTGAATGGATTTCATCTCGATCAAATGGTGCTGCTCTGAAGTTGGTTGGCCTGCCAAACTCCTTGCCTTCTGACTCACCACTGAGGCCTTCTGTTTGGGAACACATAGCCCTCTCTGTCTGCTTCCCTTTTTATCCTTTTACAGTAGATGCCCTGTGGCCTGAAAAATAAAGACCCAGTCTCAGAAGTTCATCAGTTGGTCTTTTGAGATTGAGGGAAGCAATAAAAGTCCAAGTGAATTTGGGAAAGAATCCCAAGCATCCACTATGATGAGCATTTCTACTTATCAAACCACAGCAAGGGCAGTGCTATTTAATACACTACCGTTAAAATGTTCTTGCATTATTTAATGTGACAGTTATAGACAACAGTGCTTGAAAGCAAGGTGAGGATGTGAGATGGCTCATTACCAGACACAGTCTTTTTAGAAAAATGTGAACAAAAGGAGATGGTTAGATGGCTTCATTCCCTCCTGGATATAAATGGGAAGGCATGCCACCATCCTTTCTTCCCCCATACAAATACTATAGACAAATAAATATTGTTAATAAAGCAATCTGCATATGAGTTTTACCTCTTAATAAAATACGGTACTGTTGAATTCTAGTGCAGTTCTCTCCATTTCTAACAATAAAAAAATGAATACTTGTGCTGGGTGTGAGTATAAGTGATTACTTGAGGTACTGCAGAGAAAAACAGCCCAGCTGGGTGGAGAGCTATAATGATGGACAAATTTGAGTTGGGAGGAGCACTATACTGGATAAGAACTTGGAGTCAGAGAAAAAACAGAAAAGTGTGTATTAACAAATGAGAAATTTGTGCTTTGCCTTTTTAAAATAAAACAATTTTATTGACATATAATTCACATACCACAAAATTCACCATTTTAAAATGTACAACTCACTGATTTTTAGTAAATTAACAGAGTTGTGTGATGATCACCACCATCATTTTATAACATTTTCATCACCCCAATAAATAACCCTGTAACCGTTAGCAGTCACTCCCTCCAGCCCTTGACAACCACTAATCTACTTTCTGTCTCTATAGATTTTGCCTATTCTGGACATTTTGTGTAAAGTGAATCATACAGTATTTGTTCTTTTGTGTCTGGCTTCTTTCACTTAGCATAATATTTTCAAGGTTCATCCACGTCGTAGAATATGTCAGTACTTGTTTCCTTTTTATGGATGAATAATCTTCCATTGTATGGATATACCAGGTTTGTTTATCCATTCATCAGTTGATGGACTTTTGGATTGTTTCCACTTTTTGGTTATTATTAATAATGCTGCTCTGGAAATTCATGTGCAAATTTTTCTGTGGGCATATATTTTCATTTCTCTAGGGGTGGAATTTCTGGGTCATATGGTAACTCTATGTTGAAGTTTTGAGGGCCTGCCAAAGTTTTCCACAGCAGCTACACCTTTTGACATTCCCACTAGCAATGTATGAGAGTTCCAGTTTCTCCACATCCTCACCAACATTTGTTATTGTCTGTTTTTTTTTTCTTTTTATTATAGCCACCCTGATCAGTGTGAAGTAATATCTCATTGTGGTTTTGATTAGCATTTTCTAATGGTTAATGCTGTTGAATATCTTTTCATGTGCTTATTGGCCATTTGTATATCTTCTTTGGAGAAATGTCTATTCAAATTCTTTGCCAACTTTTAATTATTATTTTTATTGTTGAGTTGGAAGAGTTCTTTATATATTCTGGATACTAGACCCTTATCAGATATGTGATTTGTAAATATTTCTCCCATTCCGTGGGTTGTCTTTTCACTTTCTTGATAATGTCTTTTGACACCTGAAAGTTTTTAATTTTCATGAATTCCAGTTTATCTATTTTTTGTCTTGTTGCTTGTGCCTTTGGTGTCATTGAAGAATCCATTGCCAAATCTCAGATCATGAAGATTTCCTCCTCTGTTTTCTTCTAAGAGTTTTATGGTTTTGGCTCTTAAATCCATTTTGAGTTAATTTTTGTATATGGTGTGAAGTAGGAGTGCAAATTCTTTCTTTTTCATGTAGGTATCCAATGGTCCCAGCACTGTTTGTCGACAAGACTGTTCTTCCCCTATTGAAAGGTCTTGGCACCCTTGTCAAAAATCAGTTGACCATGGGTTCACTTCTAGATTCTCAATTCTATTCCATTGATCCATATATCTATCCTTTACCAGTACTAAACTGTCTTGTTACTTGTTACTGGAATTGGAAAGTGTACACTCTTCACTTTGCTCTTTTTTTCCCAGAATTTTAAGAGTTTGTGAAAGATTGATGTGGATTCTTCAAGCTTTTGGTCGTATCAATCAGTAAAGCCATCTCATCCTGGGCTTTAACTTATGGGAAGTTGTTTTGAGTACTAATTCAATCTCTTTACTTGTTATAGGCCTATTTGGATTTTCTGTTTCTTTGTGAGTCCGTTTTGGTAGTTTGTGTCTTTCTAGAATTTTTTTAATGGTTGCCCTAGAGTTTGCAATATACATTTAGAACTAGTTGAAGTCCACTTTCAAATAGCACTATATTGCTTCACAGGTAGTGCAAGTACCTTATAATAATAAAGTATTCCTAATTCCTCCCTTCCATCCCTTGTATCATTTCTGTCATTCATTTCAGTTATACATAAGCATACATAAGAATTATATATATGCTTAAGCATATATAATCTAATACATTGTTTATATTATTATTTTGAACAAATAATTGTCTGTTAGATCAATTAAGAATAAGAAAAATAAAAGTTTTTATTTTGTCTTCACTTATTCCTTCTCTCATGCTTTCTTTCTTTATGTAGATCTGAGTTTCTGACCTAAAGCATTTTCCTTCTCTCTGAAGAACTTTTTTTAAAACATTTCTTGCAAGGCAGGTCTACAGGCAAAAACTTCCCTCAATTTTTGTATGTCTGAGAAAGTCTATTTCCTTTTGACTTTTGAAGGAAAATTTCCCAGGATACAGAATTCCAGGTTGGTGAGTTTTTTGCAGAAAAAAACTCCATTCACTCCATTCTCCTCTTGCTTGCATGGTTTCTGAGGAAAACTTGGATAAACTTCTTATCTTAGCTCCTCTATAGATAGGTAAGCTATTTTTTTCCTCTGGCTTCTTTCAGGATTTTTTCTTTATCTTTGATTTTTCTGGAGTTTGAATATGATATGCCTAGGAGAGTTTTTTGGGACATTTATCCTGCTTGATTTTCTCTGAGTTTCCTGGATCTATGTTTTGGTGTCTGATGTTAATTTGGGGAAATTCTCAGTCATTGTTGTTTCAAATATTTCTTCTGTCCCTTTCTCTCTTTCTTCTCCTTCTGGTATTCTCATCACACGTATGTTGCACCTTTAGTATTTGTCCCAGAGTTCTTAGATATTCTGTTCCATTTTTTCAGTCTTTTTTCTGTTTGCTTTTTAGTTTTGGAAGTTTCTATTGACACATCCTCAAGCTCAGAGATTCTTTCCTCAGTGGTCCAGTACTAATGAACCCATCCAAGGCATTCTTCATTTCTATTACAGTCATGTGTCACTTAATGATGTGGATACATTCTGAGAAATGCGTTGTTAGGTGATTTCGTAGCTGTGCAAACATCACAGAGTGTACTTACACAAACCTAGATGATATAGCCTACTACACACCTAGACTATATGGTACTAATCTTATGGGACCACTGTCTCACTGACTGAGACGTTATGTGGTGCATGCCTATATAGTGTTTTTGATCTGGAGCATTTCATTTTTATTCGTTATTAATATTTCTCTCTGCTTACAATATCCATCTGTTATTGCATGTTGTCTACCTTTTCCATTTAGGGCCCTTAGCACATTAATCATAGTTATATTACAATCCTGGTCTGATAATTCCAACATTCCTGCCGTATCTGACTTTGGTTCTAATGTTTGCTCTACCTCTTCAAACTGTGAAGGTTTGAAGGTTTTTTGCCTTTTAGTATGCTTTGTAATTTTTTGTTGGAAGCCAGAGATGATGTACTTGGTAAAAGGAACTGCAGTAAATAGGATTTTAATAATATGGTGGTAAGTTGTGGGGGCAAGGAAAGTTTTCTAAAGTCCTATGATTAGGTCTCAGTCTTTTGGTGAATTTATGTCCCTAGATTGTGAACTCCACCAGTGCTTCTCAGGTTTGCTTTTCCTCCCACAGGTGGGACAGGAAGGCTAGAGGGAGCTGGAGTAGGTTATTTCCCTTCCCTTAGGTATGTTAGGCTCTGATAAAATCCCAATAGGTTGCTCTCTGGTAAAATCGTTTCTCTCTGGAGGGCAGACCTTGTTACAAAGAACAGAATGCCCTGGTATATTTAAAAATGGCTACTTTTCCCTTCTTCCTCTGCAGCAGGAGGGGGATTTTCCTCCTACCTTCATTGTGAGAATCTGGTAGAGCTACTGGAGGTAAAACTCACAAAAGTGTAGATGTGCTCCCCCATGACTGGGCCTCCTGGAGTTTTTAACTCTGAGGCTTGTTCACACTGAGCCCCCAGCTATTCATCAATTACAGTTCAGGTTTTCCTGCCCCAGTACTGATTCCGGTGGAGGCTTCTGCTCATGGGTTTCTGCTCCAGCAAGTTTTGATTCTCTGTAACTGCCTGTCTGTCTCTCCAATTTTGGGGTTAGCTTTTTCCCCTGTGACCTCAATTCCCTGACCGATGTAAGAAAAGTTAGGTTTTGTTTTTTTGGGTTTTTGTTTTTAGTTTGTTCAGCTATTTCCTTGCTGGTAGAATGGAGTAATGACTTGCAAGCTCCTTAAATGCTGTACCAGAAACCAGAAGTTCTCTGTCTTCTTTGTTGATATATGGCATTTACAGCTATATATTTGTCTCTAAGCACTGCTTTAACTGCATCCCATAAGTTTTTTTTTTATATTTTGTTTTCTTTTTTTTTCATCTCAAGATAGTTTCTAATTTCCTTTGTTGTGCTTAGACTTTCTATAGGGGGTAACATTTCTATTCCATCACTGGACTAATTTCACAGAGCATTAGCACCTCCAGGTCTCTGGGTTTACACTTTCACCTTTAGAGAGTAGTTCCTGAGGAACAGAGGAACTGCAAGTAGACATGAGTGGCTGGGGAGGACGCGCTACAACTTAAGCCCTAGCGTTTGAAGCCACCCTGTGGCCTGTGTCCTTCTAAACCAGTGGTTCTCAACTAGGGATGATACTGTCTTTCCCACTCACCCAGCACCTACCTATACAGTGTCTCACTACCTCTTCACAATGGTCCCTGAGGTAGGTGAAATGTCATAATTTGAAATGAGGTTGAGTGAAGCCTTAAAACTGAAGCAACCTGTCGGCTGGTAGCAGAGCCTGGATGACCACCTTCCAGTCCAATCGTTTCCCAAAAAACCCGTAGCTGCCTGGGCCTCCACTTGCTTTGTTCACTCCACTTTTCAAAAGCAGATCATCATGCATTGTCTGGTGAGTATACGTCTGACATATTGGTAGGCTAAGGAGCTTCTTCTAGCTAAGAATGCTTCACATTGTCTTGTGATCCCCTGTCGCATGTCTCCCTCTGCAAATAGAGTGGAAACTCCCTGCTGGCACAGCATTTGGCACAAAGTAGGCACTCAGTAAATTTTTGTTGAATGCATTAGGAGATATGAGAGATAATATACCAAAATGTTAGCTTGATTATCTCTAAGAGCTTGAAATGAAGGTTGTGGCTACCTTCAGAAGAGGCTGGGAAATGGGACATGGTCCTAGGACTGGTGAGGGAAGAGAAATTGTGGACCTGTACATTGTTTGTTTGGCCTATAGAATTTTAATTTGGTTATCATTAATAATACTGATAAGCGTTATTTGACTTGTTAAATTCCTCACATTTCAACTCCCTTTTCTCTTTGAATTGTTCATACTAGCACTTTTTACCTTTATTAAAAGACCAGTTTTAACCCTGCTTAAAAATTCAGCATCCTCAGATTTTGTCCCCTAAAGGTCTTATCAAAAACATAACTTAAAGAAAAATCTTTTGTGATGTATGACATCAGTTATCATTAAATTTTCCTGACATTGAATCTCTATATCTTAAGGTTTGTTGTTAGTGCCATGAGTTGATTCTGACTCCTGGTGCCCCTGTAGACGGCAGAGGGGAACCCTGCCTGGTCTTTTGGCGCCATCCTCTCACCTTCTGGTGCTCTCTCGGATAATGCTCCGCTGCTATTCATAGGGTTTTCATAGCTGAGATTTTTGGAAATTGGTGGCCAGTTATCTTCTTCCTAGTCTGGAAGCTCCGCTGGAGCCTGTCCACCATAGGTGACCCTGCCGGTATTTGAAACACTAGTGGTAGAGCTTTCAGCATCACAGCAACACGCAGCCACCATGGTATGACAACCGACAGACAGATGATGTGGTTCCCTGACTGGGAAATGAACCCAGGCCATCACAGTCAGAGTGCCGGATCTTAACCATTAGACCACTAGGGCTGGCTTAAGGTAGCTGGTCTCAATTTTCTCATCCATAAAATGGGAATAATGATCCTTTGCTAGCTAACTGAGACCTTACCTGAGGATAAAATGATTTAAAGCACACAAAACTGTTCTAAACAGTACTGCGTAAATGGCAAGGCCCCTCCAGTTATGGGCAACTGAAAAATGGTGTTCGCATGAGTTATGTAATATAACCAGTTGTCATGCAGTTATTAAAGGAGTTTTCTAGAATGAAACAAAGTGCATTCAGACTTTGTGCTCCTGACTTACAGTGCTAACCTGAGTAAATAGGACTTTTTTCCTAGTAATTTGGTGAAAAGATCTAAAGCTGTATTTTGCCTTGGACTGTCCTGACAATGACAATCCCTCTACCTTTGTTTCTCCATAGGTGTTACAGAATATCTTGGACACTGAAAGAGATTATGCTAAAGAACTTCAGTCTCTTCTTGTTACTTACTTAAGACCCCTGCAGTCCAATAACAAGTAAGATTTATATTTTAAATGCCTCGCTAAATAAAGCAAGATAATGTCAGCATATGGAGTCATTACTCTTATGTCACTGAATAATTGATTTTGCCCTTTAGAAGAATTTCCACAGATCACAGGTTGCCAAGAACATGGTCAAAGCAACAAATTATGCAAGATGTTGCTTTTGTAGAGCTTGGCTTTCTTTCTTTTCTGGCTGTGGAAGGAGTGAGCAGAACTGCATTTCTGTCTGTCACAATTTTTACTTTGTACGTCGTAAATGTGATACATCTGGTTTTACTTACCAAAAAAAGACTTGCTGGTGTTTTTATGCAGAAAGCACATAAACTGAAAATTCTTGTGTTCACTCTGACCTTTGCTTGCCAGGGCAGAAACTCTTTCCCAGGCCCTGAGAGCGGAAAGAGTGGCATTTTGTGAATGTTCATAAGAGCAATTCAAGCCAGTATTTCACCCAAGCAAAAGTGAATGATAAAGAGATGTTAAAATGTTTTTTAAAATAAAATGTGCAAATCTATTCTGGCCTTAGAAATCTGAAGTGATTGTCTGAGGCCTGAACTGAAAACTTAGTTTTCACAAAAGAAAAATATTGACCATTCATTTTTTGGTGCTTGTAGGCGTGGCATGTTTAACAAATAGTGGCTAACTACATTTGTTTGTGTTTTTATTTTAATTAATTAAACTTTACTAGAGATTATGATCTATAAGTCAAGTAGAAAATTTAGCAGTCGGTCCATGTAATGGAGGACAAAAGGCTGCTCTTTTAGCCCAGTAAGAGTTTACTTTTGCTGGACAGTTACCTAAACTATTTTCAGGCTTAAAAATAAGTTTAATATATTTCACTATTTTTCTCTCTTTTTCCAAATCATGCTTGCTTAGGCATAATGTCTTGCTAAATTTCCCACTTGGTTATTTTCATAGCCCTATGGGAATCTTACTTCAGTATGAAAGGATTTTGTATTCCTGTGTTTGGGAAGAGTTTAAACATGATCAACAACAAAGTGTCTTTTGTTATTATTATGTAAAGCATGAAGTGTTCTGTGAATCATAGTCCTTAGAGCTGAATGGAACCTCAATGAATCATTGGGTCTAGTGCCCTGGAAGAATAAACAAGAAAACTGAAGTCCAGAGAGGCTTCCTACCGTACCCATCACACAGCTAGTAAGTGGCCAGACTGAACCCACTGTGTCTCCTGCCACTGAGTGAAATGTGCCTTCTGTTTTCTGGAAGTGACAGGCAGAGGAGGAGAGGGAAACTGAAGCGGTAACCCTGGGAGGGGAGGTGGTAAGACTTCAAATGAAGGAGTGACTGATTAGCAATCAAGAAACGGTAAGAGGAAAGGAAAGGAAGAGAGCCAGGTCAGAGGAGGTGAGATACCCGATTCAGAATTGCTCTGTTCAAATAAATTCAAAATGCAGTTATAGTAAGTTTCCATTGGTTCTGTCTTGTAGACCCCAAAGTGATTTGAGCAAACCAGACTGTTTATTGTCTGATCTCGAAGGGGCCGAATACGCCCCCAATCAGGTTCGGGTAAGCCCCCAAGTCAGATTCTTGCTGCTATGAGAGACCAGCAGCCAAGGAAGCTGGCTGGCTAAAGGTTTCGCTTTTAACACCCACAATAGGGGTTTTCCAGCTTGTGGTTCAGGAGGACATTATAGCAGAGGAACTGGGAGCTTTTTATACTCTAGGGGTTACTGGTAACATTTGCTTGGGTCTTTGTTTTCTTTGTCAGCAAAAATTACTCTCTTGGAAACACTCCCCTTATATTATTATATTAAGTGGAAAGAATATGTGGCAGACACTGGCTTTTTAAGTAAATCTTCAGAAAAGTTTTCTCCCCAAAAGTGATTAAGAGCATGGACTCTGGAGCTACAATATTTTGGTTCAAATTCTGACTTTATCATTCACTGGCTTTGTGACTTTGGGTGATTTGCTTAACCTCTCTGAGCCTGGGTTTCCTGACGTGTAAAATGGAGACAGCAACAGTACCTACCTCATAAATTTGTTGTAAGGTTAAAATGAGCTATTATTTGTAAAATGGTTACGTAAGTGTTAAGTGCTGTATTAGTGTTGTTGACTTTCGTTGTTGTTGTACTTATTATTTGGCAGGGGAAGAATGGATGAGAAAATTCTTAGTATGGAAGCCCTGGATAAAATTGTTTAGTTTGCCTTCATTTGACTCTACTCCACTCCCAAAACAAACAAATTAGAACTATTTTCTTCCCCTCAACTCCCTCTCATAACGATTTCCTTGTCTTTAGGATCATTATTCTTATTATAGAAAAGGGAAATCAAGGAAAGAAGCTTTAGAAAGTTGCTTGAGACCACAGAGTTGGTGTAAATTAAAAACACAAAAGTTAAAATATAGGGATTGCTTCCCTTGTCCCATTTCCCAGTTATTGGCAAACTATCAGCTAATTAGACTAGAGAGAGATAACAAGAGTCATCCTCAAGTTCTATTCACTGAAACTACATATATATATTTTTCAGTCTGAGTACTGTGGAGTTTACATCTTTATTGGGAAACTTCGAGGAGGTATGCACGTTTCAACAGACGCTTTGCCAAACCTTGGAAGAATGTTCCAAGTAAGTGTCGCTTATTGCCATTAGGATAGCCAGCAACATTGTTGTGTTTTGTTTTCCTTTTAACTGTTGTCTTAGATAGGGGCTTTATGTTTATGCGTTTGTTACAACTTTGATAAATTGATCCAGTACAGAGAAAATGCACTAGGTGGTGGTATTCACGGTGTCAAACTGCTAGCTGTATTTCAGGGCTCTACATGTAGTAAATTATTTCTGACTTTATTTAAAACTCATATCGGTTTACTGCTTCTGGTCAGTGTGAGAGACAAATAAGGTCTCAATTGACCATGGATGATGCTTTTGACATCGATTAGATATTTTCTTTTGTACATTGCAAATTACTTGAAAAGGTTATTCAAATTATTCATTCAGTTTTGCAAGCTTGTTCTTCTCTTTTAGTCACACTTGGTATCCTGTCTATGATGTTAACAGTTGAAACACAGAAAAAGTGGGGAAAGGAAAAGTATATCTTTGTGTGAACCACAACACATATTTGATGGCTTGCTAGATTGTTGAGGTGTTCAACTTTATACTACAGAATGAACTGTAATGATCATCAGGCACTATATTTCTGTAGCAAGGTTAATTTTCCAAGCAGTGTATCTCAGAGAAGTTGGCGACTTTCATCGTCTATAGGGAAATGGGGCGATTGCCTGTTTCTTGAGCTTTTTGGGCCACAGGTTGTTGTCCAGGGAGGAAGATGGTGAGAGCCCCCAGTAAAGAGACCTGGGGAGCCACTCCAAATGCTGATAGGGATTCAGATTATTGGTATGGAAAGCTGGTCACTAAGTGAGAAGAGAAAAATGTTTCCATTTTTTAAAGAAACATGTAGAATAAAATCCAAGGAATATGCCCGAATTGTTATAATAGATATCTCTGAATGGTGGAATTCTGAGTCATTTTTTTTCTTTCTTATTCTTTTCTGATTTTTCTACAAATGAAAACGGGTGGCTTGTAATCTAAAAAATCTTGAGACCGCTCTGCCTAGCAATCACCAGACCACCAAGACTAAATGATACCCCTTTGTGATGTGTCATTTTTGAATTTGATTAGTTTTGTCTGTACTTGAACTTCATGTAAATTAGCCAAGAGTATTTTTAGTGTGCCCAGCTGAAAATCTGCATATTATAATTTGAATAAGCATCTTAAAGAAAAATCCCACCTACTAATTCCAAATAAGTATCTGACCCTATGGATTGGCGCCATGTTTGGTGACTAGAGTTTAAAGCGCTGGTCAAGAACTTGCATTTCATGAATAAAATGGTTATACTATAGTTTCTCTTTTAACTTGGGCAAAGGAAGTCAAAAGGTTTGCGTGTTGTCAGGTTTAATTGAAATAATCTTCCTTTATCCTGTTTCCTATTTTACATTCTGTATTTCACCTCTTTTCCTTACAGGTTTCCAGAAAATCAACACAAAGTAGGAGGTTGTCTACTGAATCTCATGCCTCATTTTAAGTCTATGTATCTGGCTTACTGTGCAAATCATCCTTCAGCTGTAAATGTACTCACCCAGCACAGGTAAACCGTTAACATTTCCCCAAATAGGCTGTTTTATAATGATATCCTTTCCTAGGACCATCTCATTTGGAATTCCAAGGTCTCCAATTGAACTCTTAATTATTCCTGTTCATCATGCCAGAAATTGACTCATTGTTACATGGATTGATCGTCTATTAATGCAACAAGTTATTTACTGAGCACCTACTATGTGCAAGGTCCTGTGCTAGCTGATGGGGATACAGTAGTGAATAAGGCAGAGAAGGTCCCTCCTCTCATGGAGCCTGGAATCTTAAGGGAAATCCAGAGATGAAATTAAACAGTGTAAACTTGTATTGTAAAAGGGTAATTAAAAGGATGCTGTGAGGCTTTGCAGCATGGTGTGCGGTGAGAGAAGGATCAGGGAATGCTTTCCTGAGGTAAAGTTCTGTTTAGATCAATGGTTTAGTCTTCCCCTGCCCCAGTGAATGTTTTATCTGAGTTGCCGACAAATAGCTAAATTGCCTAGATTCATCTCTCTTTCACTTTCCCTTTGGTAGAGGAAGTCTCAAACAGTGCTTTGGCTAAAAGGCAGGTATAAACGTGGAAAGGTGGAAGGAAACGAACACTGTGAACTGTGTGGCAGGTACTTTAAGAAAAGGGCTCTGATAATAATTATACATGAATATAAATTGTTTCAAATTCATGGAGAACAACAGAATAGTGTCTCCTTTAAGAGTCGTTACAAAGAACCTGGATAAGTTCACATCTCTCCTACCATTCCTTACCCTCTAATTCCCCATCCCTGACACATTCGCTGACACATTCATCTGGGCCAGAACGCTGTGTGATAGGTTTAAGACACACTTCTAACTTTGAAATCATGTGCTAGAAATTCAGGTGGGACAACAGCAAGAACAACATAAAGAGGCTCTTAGGACTTAACCTGGAGACTAGATTCAGAATGGACATGGGTTCTGGAGGCTGATCAATGCTGAAAAGAATATTCTCTTAATCTGGCCCAGACTCGAACTCCCAGAGCCAGGCTAGAACACTGTAGACACCAACACTCAGAAGTGACGGAAATTTTGGTTTTGTCCTGGTTTGTTAGGACCTTTATTGACTTTGTAGAGCTGTTATGATTGAAGGTCGATTTTATTCCCCTGATCAAAGTTGTGGAATAGCAAATACGGAAGTTGGAGTTTAAAGAAAGAGAAGCCATGACTCTGGGTTATTTAGGCAAGTGGCTCAACTGCTTACAGCTAATATTAGCTAATAATAACACTGACAGTGGGCCAGGCGCATGATGCAAAAGCCTATGAGGAAGTTACTATTATTACCATCTCTGCTTTACAGATAAGATGTTGGAAGGTCAAGTAATCTGCCCGAGAACTCATAGCTGTTAAGTGGTTGAAGCAGAATTAGAATCCGGGTCTGTCAGAATTCTAAAAAAATATATTTTTATTAAGATATATATTTTACCTACAAAGCTTAAGAAATAAAACATTACCATTTCCTTTTTTATATAACAGCTATAATTATTGAATTATAATTCACATACCATACAATTCACCCATTTAAAGTGTACAGTATATTCAGAGTTGTGCAACCATCACCACAATCAATTTTAGAACATTTTCATCACTCCCCAAACAAACCCATGCTCAGTAGCAGTCAGTCCCCATTGCCAGCCCAAGGCAACCACTAAAATACTTAATGTCACTATGGATTTACTGATTCTGGAAATTTCATTTAAGTGGGATCACACAACATACAGCCTTTTGTGTTTGGCTTGTTTCACTTAGCATAATGTTTTCAAAGTTCATCCATGTTGTAACACTTATTAGTATGTTGTTTTTTAAATTGCCAAAAAATATTCTGTTGTATGGATACCGCATATTGTTCTTCTATTTACCAGTTCGTGGATTGTGAATAGTGCTGCTAGGAACATTCGTGTACGAGTCTTTGTGTGGACATGTTTTCATTTCTCTTGGGTAGATACCTAGGAGTGGAATTGCTGGGCCGTATGATAAATCTATGTTTCACCTTTAGAAGAACTATCTGATGGTTTTCCAAAGTGGCTGGACCAATTTATATTCCCACCAGCAATGTATGAGAGTTCCATTTTCTCCACATTCTCACCAACATTTGTTATTATCAGTCTTTTTGATTATAGCCATCCTAGTGGGTGTGAAGTAATATCTCATTGTGATATTGATTTACATTTCCCTAATGAATAATGATGCTGAGCATCTTTCTCGTGCTTAGTAGCGATTTGTATGTATTTATTTGGGGAAATGTCTATTCAGATCCCTCTGCCTATTTTTAAATTGGGTTATTTGTCTTATTATTGAGAAATTATTCACATACCATAAATTCACCATTTTAAAGTGTACAATTGAGTGGTTGTTAATATATTCATGAGATTGTGCAACCATCACCACTATTCAGTTCCAGAACATTTTGATCACCCCAAAAAGAAACCTCATACCCATAGCAGTCACTCTTCATTTCTCCAGTGGCTAATGACATTGAGCATATTTTCATGTGCTTGTTGGCTATTTTAATATCTCCTTTGGAAACATGTCTATTCAAATCCTTTGCCCATTGTTTTTTTTTGGTGAGGAAGATTAGCCCTGAGCTAACATCTGTTGCCAATCCTCCTCTTTTTGCTGAGGAAGACTGGCCCTGGGCTAACATCCATGCCCATCTTCCTCTACTTTATATGGAACACCACCACAGCATGGCTTGATAAGCAGTGCATAGGTCTGCACCTGGGATCCAAACCCGGGAATCCTGGGCTGCTGAAGTGGCGCATGCAAACTTAACCACTACGCCACTGGGCTGCCCCCCCCCCCCATTTTTAGTTGGGTTATTCTTCTTTTCATTGTTGAGTTGCAACACTCATTTACATATTCTTTTTTTGTGTGTGTGTGAGGAAGACTAGCCCTGAGCTAACATCCGTGCCCATCTTCCTCTACTTTATATGGGACACCGCCACAGCATGGCTTGACAAGTGGTGCATCTGTCCGTGCCCGGAATCCGAACCTGCGAACCCTGGGCTGCCAAAGCAGAGCGTGCGAACTTAATCGCTATGCCACTGGGCCGGCCCCTACGTATTCTTCTTTATACACTCTCATCAGATATATGATTTGCAAAAATTTTCTCCCACCTTGTGGATTGCCTTTTCACTTTCTTGATGGTGTCCATTGAAGCACAAAAGTTTTAATTTTAAGTTTAATTTTGATGATGTCCAATATGTGTACTTTTTTCTTTTGTTGCTTGTGCTTTTGGTGTTATATCTAAAAAACTATTGCCTAATCCAAGTCATGAAGATTTATGCCTAAGAATTTTATAGTGTTAGCTCTTACATTTGGCTCCTTAATCAAATTTTTGAGTTAATTTTTGCATGTGGTGTGAGGTAGGGGTCCAACTTCAATCTTTTGCATGTGGATATCCAATTGTCCCAGCATCATTTGTTGATTTCTATTCTTATACATTTGTTACACTGTGTTTTATGTCCCAGAATTGGGTCTGTCTTGGTGAATGTTCCATGTGAGCTTCAGACTAATTTGTATTCTGCTGTTGTTGAACGAAATATTCCATAATATTCCAATAAGATCCACTAGATTGATGGTGCTGTTCAGTTAAACTGTGTCCTTACTAATTTTCTACCTGTTAGATCTGTTGATTACTGATAGAGGGATGTTGAAGTATCTAACCCTAGTAGTGAATTTGTCTGTTTCTCCTTTCAGTTCTATCAGTTTTTGCCTCATGTATTTTGGTGTTCTGTTGTTAAGTGTATTCACCTTAAGGATTTTGTCTTGTTGAACTGGCCCTTTTATCTTTATGAAATGCTCCCTCTTTATCCCTGATAATTTTCCTTGTTCTGGTGTCAGCTTTTTCTGAAATTAATATAGCTAGTCCAGCTATCTTTTGATTGCTGTTAATATGATATGTCCTTTTCCATCCCTTTACTTTTAATCTGTGTCTTGTAGACAATATATAGTTGACTCTTGTTTTTTAATCCACTCTGACAGTCTCTGTCTTTTAATTGGCATATTTAGACCATTTACATTTAAAGTGATTATTGAGGTAGTTGGATTAATACCATGTTTGTAACTGTTTTCTATTCATTGAGCTTATTTTTGTTTCTTTACTACCCACCTTTTACTGCCTTCTCTGGTTTTAGTTAAACATTCTGTATGATTCCATTTTTGCTTCTTTCCTAGCATATTATACCTCTTCTGAAAAAATTTCAGTGGTTTCCCTAGAGTTTATAATATCCATTTACAACCAATCTAACAGCACTTTCAAATAACACTTTAGCATTTCATAGGTAGTTCAGGTACCTTATAACAGCGTATTCTTAATTCTTCCCCCTCATCTTTTATAACATTGTTCTCATTCATTTCATTTATCCATAAGGTAAAATCACCCATTATATTGTTGCTATTATTACTTTGAACAGTTATCTATTAGATCCATTAAGAATAAGAAAAAGAAAAGATTTTATTTTACCTGCATTTATTATTCGCTGACACTCTTTTTTATGTAGATCCAAGTTTCCTTCTCTCTGAAGAACTTCTTTTAACAATTTTTGCAAACGTGGTCTACTAGTGACAATTTCCCTCAGTTTTTGTTTCCCTTAGAAAGGTTTATTTCTCCTCCACTCTTTTCTTTTTTCTATTTTATTTTTATTGTGGTAGAAAAACATATGGCATGAGATCTACCCTCTTAACAAATTTTAAGTGTACAGAACAGTATTTTCAACTATAGGTACAATTTTGTACAGCAGATGTCTAGAACTTTTTCATCTTCCATAACTGAACCTTTATACCCATTGAACAGTAACTCTCCAGTTCCCCCTTCCCCTAGCCCCTGGCAACCACCATTTACTCTCTGCTTCTGTGAGTTTGACTACTTTAGATACTTCATATAAGTGGAATCATGTAGTATTTGTCCTTCTATGACTGGCTTATTTCACTTAGCATAATGTCCTCAAAGTTCATCCATGTTGTCACATATGACAGGATTTCCTTCTTTTTAAAGGCTGAATAATATTCCATTGTACAAATATGCCACATTTTCTTTATCAATTCATCCATCAGTGGACACTCAGGTTGCTTCCACAACGTGGCTATTGTGAATCATGCTGCAACAAATATAGGAATGCAAATATCTCTTTGAGATCCTAATTTTAATTCTTTTGGATAAATACCCAGAAGTGGGATTTCTAGATCATGTGGTAGTTTTATATTAATGTTTTGAGGAACCTCCATACTATTTTCTATAGTGGCTGCACCATTTTTTTTAACCATTTTTTTTATTGATGTCTTAATAGTTTATAACACTGTGGGGTTTTAGTTGTACATTTTTGTTTGTCCGTCACCTTGTGGATGTAACCATTCACCCCTTGTGCCCCCCGCCACCCCCCTTCCCCTTGGTAACCACCAATCAGTTCTCTCTGTCCGTGTGTTCACTTATATTCCATATATGAGTGAGTTCATGCAGTGTCTGTCCTTCTCTCTCTGGCTTATTTCACTTAACATAATACCCTCTAGGTCCTTCCATGTTGTTGCAAATGGGACAATTGTGTCTTTTCTTATGGCTGAGTAGTATTCCATTGTATGTATATACCACATCTTCTTTATCCAATCATCAGTCGAGGGACACTTGGGTTGCTTCCACTTCTTGGCTATAGTGAATAATGCTGCAATGAACATAGGGGTGCATACGGCTCTTGTGATGGTTGATTTCATGTCCATTGGGTAGATGCCCAAGAGTGGGATTGCTGGATCATACGGTATTTCTATTTTTAATTTTTTGAGGACTCTCCATACTGTTTTCCATAGAGGCTGCACCAGTTTGCATTCCCACCAGCAGTGAATGAGGGTCCCCATTTCTCCACAACCTCTCCAGCATTTGTTGTTATTTGTCTTTGTGATTATAGCCATTCTAACCAGTGTAAGGTGATATCTTAGTGTAGTTTTGATTTGCATTTCCCTGATGATTAGTGATATTGAACATCTTTTCATGTGTCTATTGGCCATCTGTATCTCTTCCTTGGAAAAATGTCTGTTCATATCCTCTGCCCATTTTTTGATCAGGTTGTTTGTTTTTTTGTTGCTCAGTTGTATGAGATCTTTATATATTACAGAGATAAATCCCTTGTCGGACAAACGATTTGCAAATATTTTCTCCCAGCTGGTGGGTTGTTTATTCATTTTGATCCTGGTTTCATTTGCCTTGTAGAAGCTCTTTAGTCTGATCAGGTCCCACTTGTTTATTTTTTCTTTTGTTTCCCTTGTCTGGGTAGACATGGAATCTGAAAGGATCCCTTTATGTCCAATCTCAATTAGTGTACTGCCTATATTTTCTTCCAGGAGTTTTATAGTTTCAGGTCTCACTTTCAGGTCTTTGATCCATTTTGAATTGATTTTTGTATATGGCAATAGGAGATGGTCTACTTTCATTCTTTTGCATGTTGCTGTCCAATTTTCCCAGCACCATTTATTGAAGAGACTTCCCTCTCTCCATTGTATGTTCTTTGCTCCTTTGTCGAAGATTAGCTGTACACAGGTGTGTGGTTTTATTTCTGGGCTTTCAATTCTGTTCCATTGATCTGTGTGTCTATCCTTGTACCAGTACCATGCTGTTTTGATTACTGTAGCTTTATAGTATATTTTGAAATCAGGGATTGTGATGCCTCCAGCTTTGTTCTTTTTTTTCAGAATTGCTTTAGCTATTCGGGCTCTTTTGTTGCCCCATACGAATTGCAGTAGTTTTTGTTCTATTACCGTGAAGAATGACATTGAGATTCTGATTGGGATTGCATTGAATCTGTAGATTGCTTTAGGTAGAATGGACATTTTAACTATATTTATTCTTCCAATCCATGTGCATGGAATATTTTTCCATTTCTTTATGTCTTCCTCGATTTCTTTCAATAGTGTCTTATAGTTTTCATTGTATAGGTCTTTTACCTCCTTGGTTAAATTTGTTCCCAGATATTTTATTCTCTTTGTTGCAATTGTAAATGGGATTGTCTTTTTGAGTTCTCTTTCTGTTGTTTCATCGTTAGTGTATAGAAATGCAATTGATTTTTGTAAGTTGATTTTATACCCTGCCACTTTACTGTAGTTGTTGATTGTTTCTAGTAGTTTTCCGATGGAATTTTTTGGGTTTTCTATGTATAAGATCATGTCGTCTGCAAATAGTGAGAGTTTCACTTCTTCATTGCCTATTTGGAGTCCTTTTATTCCTTTTCCTTGCCTAATTGCTCTGGCCAGAACTTCCAGTACTATGTTGAATAAGAGCAGTGAGAGTGGGCACCCTTGTCTTGTTCCTGTCCTCAAAGGAATGGCTTTCAGTTTTTCCCCGTTGAGTAGGATGTTTGCTGTAGGTTTGTCATATATGGCCCTTATTATGTTGAGGTACTTTGCTTCTATACCCATTTTGTTGAGAGTTTTTATCATAAATGGATGCTGGATCTTGTCGAATGCCTTCTCTGCATCGATTGAGATGATCATGTGGTTTTTATTCTTCATTTTGTTAATGTGGTGTATCACGTTGATTGATTTGCGGATGTTGAACCATCCCTGTGTCCCTGGTATAAATCCCACTTGATCGTGGTGTATGATCTTTTTGATGTATTGCTGTATTCGGTGTGCCAATATTTTGTTGAGGATTTTTGCGTCTATATTCATCAGTGATATTGGCCTGTAGTTTTCCTTCTTTGTATTGTCCTCGTCTGGCTTTGGTATCAGGATGATGTTGGCCTCATAGAATGTGTTGGGAAGTATTCCATCTTCCTCTATTTTTTGGAATAGTTTGAGAAGGATAGGTGCTAAATCTTCTTTGAATGTTTGATAAAATTCTCCAGGGAAGCCATCTGGTCCTGGGCTTTTATTTTTTGGGAGGTTGTTGATTACTGTTTCAATCTCTTTACTTGTGATTGGTCTGTTCAGATTCTCTATTTCTTCTTGATTCAGTTTTGGGAGGTTGTACGCGTCCAAGAATTTGTCCATTTCCTTTAGGTTGTCCAATTTGTTGGCGTAAAGTTTTTCATAGTATTCCCTAATAATCCCTTGTATTTCTGTGGTGTCTGTTGTAATTTCTCCTCTTTCATTTCTAATTTTATTTATTTGAGTCTTCTCCCTTTTTTTTCTTAGTGAGTCTGGCTAAGGGTTTGTCAATTTTATTTATCTTCTCAAAGAACCAGCTCTTTGTTTCATTGATCCTTTCTACTGTTTTTTTGGTTTCAATTTCATTTATTTCTGCTCTGATTTTTATTATTTCCCTCCTTCTGCTGATTCGGGGCTTTGTCTGTTCTTCTTTTTCCAATTATGTTAGGTGCAATTTAAGGTTATTTATTTGGGATTTTTCTTGTTTGTTAAGGTGAGCTTGTATTGCTATGAATTTCCCTCTCAGGACTGCTTTTGCTGCATCCCATATGAGTTGGTATGGTGTATTTTCCTTTTCATTTGTCTCCAGATAGCTTTTGATTTCTCCTTTAATTTCATCAACGACCCATTGGTTGTTCAGTAGCATGTTGTTTAGTCTCCACATCTTTGTCCCTTTCCTAGTTTTTTCCTTGCAGTTGATTTCTAGTTTCACAGCATTATGATCAGAAAAGATGCTTGTAATGCTTTCAATCTTCTTAAATTTATAGAGGTTTGCCTTGTTTCCTAATATATGGTCTATCCTTGAGAATGTTCCATGTGCACTTGAGAAGAATGTGTACTCTGCTTTTTTTGGGTGGAGTGCTCTGTATATATCTATTAAGTCCATTGAGTCTAGTTTTTTGTTTAAGTCCGTTATTTCTTTATTGACTTTTTGTCTGGATGATCTATCTATTGATGTAAGGGGGTTGTTAAGATCCCCTACTATTATTGTGTTATTGTTAATATCTCCTTTAAGGTTTTTTAGCAGTTGTTTTATGTACTTTGGTGTTCCTGTGTTGGGTGCATAGATATTTATAAGTGTTATGTCTTCTTGGTGAAGTGTCCCTTTTATCATTATATATTGCCCTTCTTTGTCTCTCATTACCTTTTTTATCTTGAAGTCTACTTTGTCTGATATAAGTATGGCTACTCCTGCTTTCTTTTGTTTGCCATTAGCTTGGAGTATTGTTTTCCATCCTTTTATTTTGAGTCTGTGTTTGTCTTTAGAGCTGAGATGTGTTTCCTGGAGGCAGCAGATTGTTGGATCTTGGTTTTTAATCCATCCCGCCACTCTGTGTCTTTTGATTGGAGAATTCAATCCATTTACATTTAGAGTGATTATTGATATATGAGGGTTTAATGTTACTATTTTATTGTTCATCTTCTGGTTCTTTTGCATTTCCTTCGTTTCTTGTCCCTTGTGTTTCAGACTGCAAATTCAATTTGGTATTTCTGCATGCTCATTCTCTTGGTTTTCTCTTTATTTGTCATGTGTGGTTCTCTTCTGGTTATTTGTTTAGTGGTTACCGTGAGGTTTATATAAGCGATCTCCTGGATAAGAAAGTACATTTTCGGATGCCTCCTTTTTCCTGAGGCTGGGTCGATTCAATCCCTTACCTCTTCCCCTCCTTATTTGTTATCTCTTTATTCCAGATTGTGTCATGAATGTGTGTTTCCAGTGATGAGCTTGAATTAATTTTTTATGTTATCCAACTGTAGTTTGTTCTGGTTTAGTCTCCTTGCTTTTCTCCTTGCTGAAATCTTTGTATCCCCTTTCTCATTTGTTTTTTTTCAGGCCTAAGGGCCTTCTTGAGCATTTCTTGTAGTGGGGGTCTTGTGGTGATGAACTCTCTTAGCTTTTGTTTATCAGGGAGAGTTATTATTTCTCCATCATATTTGAAGGATATTTTTGCTGGATAAAGTATTCTTGGCTGAAGGTTTTTGTCTTTCATCATTTTGAATATATCATTCCAGTCTCTCCTAGCCTGTAGAGTTTCTGTCGAGAAATCAGCTGAGAGCCTGATGGGGTTTCCTTTGTATGTTATTTTGTTTTTTTGTTTAGCTGCCTTCAATATTATTTCCTTGTCACGGGTATTTTTCAAGTTTGCTACTATGTGGCGAGATGATTTTTTATTCCTGTTTATATATTTAGGTGATCTATTGATTTCATTCCCTGTTATTTCCCTCTCGTTCCCTAGGTTGGGGAAGTTCTCAGCTATTATTTCTTTGAACAAACTCTCTGCTCCTTTTTCTCTTTCTTCTCCTTCTGGAATACCTATTATCCTTATGTTGCTTTTCCTCATTGAGTCTGATATTTCTCGAAGAATTTCTTCATTTCTTTTTAGTCTTAGCTCTCTCTCCTCTATCTGGAGCATTTCTGCGTGGCTATCCTCAAAATAGTGCTAATGCGTTCCTCCATATTGTCAGTTCTGCTCTTTAAAGACTCCATTTTTTCCACTATCTCGTTGATTTTGTTTTTCACCTCCAATAATTCTGATTGGTTTTTCTTTATGGTTTCAATCTCTTTTGTGACAAAATCCCTGAATTTGTTGATTTGTTTCTGTGTGTTCTCTTGTATTTCGTTGAGTTTGTTTATGATAGCTATTTTGAATTCTCTGTCATTCAGGTTATCAAATTCTGTGCCTTCAGGGTTGGTTTCTGGGTGTTTGTCATTTTCCTTTTGGTCTGTAGCCCTTACAACTTGTCACAAGGATCCGACAGGGACGGCTTTATTTTTTCCCATCATGATAAAGTTGGTCCTGCAGTTTCCCCCTGCTGCCACTGGATGGAGATCATGAGCGGTTTGCTCTGAGGCGGCTGCAGCCCCTGGAGGGATTATGCTGTAACGCCGGGTGTGTGGGGGGAGGGGTGCTCTCTTTCTCCTGCTTGACCCGGGGGTTTCCTTTGTGGCTCTCTTAGGGTGTTTGCTACACCCCCTAAACAGTCCGTCGTCGCTTCCCAGTGGGGATCTCGCGACAGTCTGTGAGAGCACCTGGATGGCGATAGTTTTCCCCGCTGTGGGCCGCCCCTCATCCCTCTGTCTGCGAACCACGCTGTCTTTGCCGATAGATTGGGGAGGGGGAGTACAACTTCTTACCTCTCCTCCTGTCCTTTTGGGCTTTCTGCGCCTCCACTGTCCGATGTATGGCAGCAGGGGTTTCTTAGAAGTCCTTCGTAGTGTTTGATTGAGCTCTGTTGGAATGTGAATGATGTTTTCATTGTGTCGTAGGGGGCAGAGATTCAAAGAGGGAATCTTACTCCGCCATGATGCTGACGTCACTCTCCAGTGGCTGCACCATTTTATGTTCCCACCAACAGTGCACAAAGGTTCCAGTTTCTCCACATCTTTGCCAAAATTTTTTGTCTTTTTTTTTTTATAATGACCATTCTAACCAGATAAGAGGTGACATCTTATTGTGGTTTTGATTTGCATTTCCCTGATGATCAGTGATGTTGAGCATCTTTTCATACACCTGTTGGACATTCGTATGTCTTCTTTGGAGAAATGTCTATTCAAGTGCTTTGTTCATTTTTAAACTGAGTTATTAGTGTTTTTACAATTGAATTGTAGGAGTTCCTTATATGTTTTGGAGATTAACCCCTTATATGATTTGCAAATATTTTTTCCTGTTCCATAGGTTGCCTTTTTACTCTGTTGTTCCCTTTGTTGTGAGGAAGCCTTTTAGTTTGATGTAGTTCCACTTGTCTATTTTTCCTTTTGTTGCCTGTGCTTTTGGTGTCATATCCAAAGAAAATCATTGCCAAGATCAATGTTGTGAAGCATTTCTCCTAGGAGTTTTAGAGTTTCAAGTCTTAGGTTTAAGTCTTGAATCCATTTTGATTTGATTTTTGTCTATGGTGTAAGATAAAGGTTCAATTTTATTTCTTTGCCTGTGAATATCCAATTTTCCCAACACTATTTGTTAAAGAGACTATCTTTATCCCATTGTGTGTTTTTGGCACCCTTGTTGAAGATCAATTGAGCATATAAACATGAATTTATTTCTGGGCTTTCTATTTTGTTCCATCAGTCTATTGTCTGTCTTTATGCCAATACCATGCTGTTTTAATTACTGTAGCTTTGTAATGTGTTTTGAAACAAGGAAGTGTGAGGCCTTCAGCTTTGTCCTTCTTTCTCATGATTGTTTTGGTGATTGGGGTCCTCTTTGATTCCATATGAATTTTGGGATTTTTTTTTATTTTTGTAAAAAATGCCATTGGGAATTTGATAAAGATTGCAGTAGATCACTTTAGGAACTATGGACATTTTAACACTATGAAATCTTCTGATCCATGAACATGGGATGTCTTTTCTCTTGTCTGTGTTTTCTTTAATTTTTTTTCATCAATGTTTTGTAATTTTCAGTGTATAAGTCTTTGAATTCCTTGGTTAAGTTTAGTTCTAGGTATTTTATACTTTTTGATGCTATTGTAAATGAGATTTTTTTTCTTTTATATATATATGTATAAATAAATCAGTAAATAAATAAATAAATATATATATATATATATGCACACACACACACACACACATATATTGGTGAGAAAGATTGGCCATGAGCTAACATCCGTTGCCAATCTTCTTCTTTTTGCCAAGGAAGATTGGCCCTGAGCTATCTGTGCCCATCTTCCTCTTTTTTGTGTATGGGACGACGCCACAGCATGGCTTGATGAATGATGCATAAGTCCATGCCCGGGATCCAAACCTGCCAACCCTGGGCCACTGAGGTGGAGTGCGTAAACTTAACCACTATGTCACTGGGCTGGCCCAAGATTTTTTTCTTAAATTCCTTTTCAGATAGTTCATTATTGTATAGAAATGCAACTGATTTTTACATGTTAAGTTTGTGTCCTGCAGTTTCACTGAATTCATTTATTAGTTCTACCAGTTTCTCTGTGGGGTCTTTAGGATTTTATACATATAAAATCATGTCTTCTGTAAACAGAGCTCGTTTTACTTGTTTTCCCATTTGGATGCCTTTTATTTCTTTTTCTTGCCTAATTGCTCTGGCTAGGACTTCCTGTGCTATGTTGAATAGAAGTGGCAAAAGTGGGCATCTATGCTTTGTTCTTGATCTTAGAGGGAAAGCTTTCAGCTTTTTACCATTGAGTATGATGTTAACTGTGTGCTTTCATATATGGCCTTTTTATGTCGAGGTAATTTCCTTCTATTCCTAATTAGTTGAGTGTTTTTTTTAATCATAAAAGAGTACTGGATTTTGTCAAATAATTTTTCCACATCTCTTGAGATGATGGTGTGATTTTTATCCTTTGTCCTTTTAATGTGGTTTATCGCATTGATTTGCATATGTTGAACCATGCTTGCATCCTAGGGATAAATCTCATTTGGTCATGGTGCATGATCCTTTTCATATGCTGTTGGATTTGGTTTGCTAGTATTTTGTTGAGGATTTTTGCATCTATATTCATCAGGATATGTAGTAGTTTTCTTTACTTGTGATATCTTTGTCTGGCTCTCATATCAGGGTAATGCTGGTCTCATAAAATGAGTTTGAAAGTGTTCCCTCTCTTCAAATTTTTGGAAGAGTTTTGAGAATAGGTGTTAATTCATTTTTGTTTTTATTTTTTGTGTGAGGAAAACTGGCCCTGAGCTAACATCCGTTGCCAATCCTCCTCTTTTTGCTGAGGAAGACTGGCCCTGGGCTAACATCCATGCCCATCTTCCTCTTCTTTATATGGGACGCCACCACAGCATGGCTGACAAGCAGTGCGTCGGCGGGCGCCCAGGATCCGAACCGGCGAACCCCGGGCTGCCAAAGTGCCAACTAAACCACTGTGCCACCAGGCTGGCCCCAGGTGTTAATTCATTTTTAAATGTTTGATAGAATTCACCAGTGAAGCCATGTGGTCCTGGGCTTTTGTTGGGAAGGTTTTTTTTTTCCTTTTTATTGGTGAGGAAGATTGGCTCTGAGCTAACATCTGTGGCAGTCGTCCTCTACTTTGTATATGGGACGATGCTGCAGCATGGCTTGATGAGCGGTGTGTAGGTCTGCACCTGGAATCTGAACCTGCAAACCCCAGGCCACCAAAGTGGAGTGTGTGAACTTAACCACTACACCACCGGGCCAGCTCCTGGGAAGTTTTTGATAACTGATTCAATCTCCTTACTTGTTATTGATTTGTTCAGATTTTCTGTCTTTTCATGATTCAGTTTTGGTAGGTTGTATGTTTCTAGGAATTTATCCATTTTTTTCTAGGTTATCCAGTTTGTTGATGTATAATTGTTCATAATAGCCACTCATGATCCTTTTCATTTCTGTGGCATCAGTTGTAATTTGTCCTATTTCATTTCTGATTTTATTTATTTGAGTCTTCTCTCTTTTTTTCCTAGTCTACTAAAGGTTTGTCAATTTTATCTTTTCAAAAAAACCAACTCTTAGTTTGATTGATTTTTTTCTTTTCTCTATTTCATTTATTTTTGCTCTAATCTTTATTATTTCCTTCCTTCTGCTAACTTTGAGCCTCGTTTGTCCTTCCCTTTCTGGTTTCTTGAGGTTAAAGTTAGGCTGTTTATTTGAGATCTTTCTTTTTTTAATATAAGCATTTGTCACTATGAACTTCTCTAGTATTACTTTCACTGCATCCCATAAGTCTTGATATGTTGTGTTTTCATTATTGTTTGACCCATTGGTTGTTCAAGAGTGTGTTGTTTAATTTCCATATACTTCTGAATTTTCTAGTTTGACTTCTGCTATTAATTTCTTGTTTCATTCCATTGTAGTCAGAAAATATATTTGATATGATTTCAATATTTTTATATTTGTAAAGTTTTGTTTTGTGACATAAAATGTAACCTATCCTGGAGAATGTTCTATGTGCACTTGAGAAGAATTAGTATGCTGCTCTGTTGGGTGGAATATATATATGTCTATTAGGTCTATTTGATCTATAGTGTTTTTCAAGTCCTCTGTTTCCTTATTGATCTTCCATATGGATGTTATTTCCATTACTGATAGTAGGGTATTGAAATCCCCTACTATTATTGTGTTGCTGTCTATTTTTCCCTTCCATTCTGTCACTGTTTGCTTCATATATTTGGGTGCTCTGATGTTGGGTGCCTATATACATATTTATAATTGTTATATCTTCTTGGTGAGTTGGCCCTTTTATCATGATACAATGTCCTTCTTTGTCTCTTTTGACAGTTTTTGATGCAAAGTCTGTTTTGTCCGATATAAATGTGGCCACCCCTGTGCTCTTTTGGTTACCATTTGCATGGAATGTCTTTTTCAATCCCTTCAGTTTCAGCCTGGGTGTGTCTTTAAATATAGAGAGTCTTTTGTAGGCAGCATATATTTGGGTCTTGTTTTTTTATCCATTCAGCCATTCTATGTCTTTTAATTGGGGATTTTAATCCATTTACATTTAAAGTAATTATTGAAAGGGAAGGACTTACTATTGCCATTTATTCATTGTTTTTCGTCTATCTTGTAGTTTTTTTAAAATCTCTCTTCTCTCTTGCTGTCTTCCTTTGTGTTTCACTGAATTTTTCTAGTGACATGTTTTGATCCTTTCTCATTTTCATTGGTGTATCTTCTTAGGTATTTTCTTTATAGTTACCATAGGACTTACATAAAACATCTTATAGTTGTAATAATCTAAGTTGATAAAAACTTAACTTCAATCACATACAAAAACTCTACACCTTTACTTCCCCTCCACTTTATGTTATTGATGTCACAAAATACATCTTTTTATATTGTGTATCCATTAACATATTTTTATACTTTTGTCTTTTAACTTCTATATCAGAATTAAGTAATTTATGCTCTACTGTCAGCAGTATTACAGTAGTCTACATTTGTCTATATATTTAATGTTACCAATGAGCTTTATACTTAAGAATGCTTTTCCGTTGCTGTTTAGCATACTTTCATTTCAACCTGAAGGACTCCCTTTAAAATTTCTTGTAAGGCAGGTCTAGTGGTGATATACTCCCCCAGCTTTTGTTTACCTGGGAAAGTCTTTATTTCTCCTTCATTTATTAAGGATAATTTTGTCAGATATAGTATTCTTTGTTGGCAGTTTTTTTCCACTACCTTGAATATATCATCCTACTTCCTTCTGATCCGCAGGGTTTCTGCTGAGAAACTTGCTAAGAGTCTCATGTGGATTCTCTTGTATGTGACAAGTCTCTTTTCTCTCTCTCTCTTTTTTTGAGTTTGACTTTTTATTTAGATTCTATGTATAAGTGATACCATGCAGTGTTTGTTTTTCTCTGGCTTATTTCACTTAGTATAATGCCCTCAAGGTCTGTACATGTTATCACAAATGGCAATATTTCCTTTTTTCTCATGGCTGAATAAAATTCCATTTTATATATATATATATAATATATAATATGAGAGATATATTATATATATAATATATAATATGAGATATATATATATATCTCATCTTCTTTATCCAGTCATCTGTTAACTGAGACTTAGGTTGTTTCCATATCTTGACTATTGTAAATAATGCTGCATTGAACATGGGAATGCAGATGTCTCTTCAATATCATTTTTCATTTCCTTTGGACATATACCCAGAAGGGGGGTTGCTAGGTCATATGGTATTTCTATGTTTTAATGTTTTGAGGAACCTCTATACTGTTTTCCATAGTGCCTGCGCTAATTTACATTTCCACCAATAGTGCACAAGGGTTCTGTTTTCTCCACATCCTCACCAACACTTGTTATCTCTTGTGGTTTTGTTTTGTTTTGTTTTGTTTTGTTTTTGTGAGGAAGACCAGCCCTGAGCTAACATCAGTTGCCAATCCTCCTCTTTTTGCTGAGGAAGACTGGCCCTGGGCTAACATCCGTGCCCATCTTCCTCCACTTTATATGGGACGCCGCCACAGCATGGCTGACAAGCAGCGTGTCGGCGGGCGCCCGGGATCCGAACCGGTGAACCCCGGGCTGCCAAGCGCGGACGAAACCGCTGCGCCACCAGGCAGCCCCAGTATCTCTTGTGTTTTTGATGATAGCAATCTTAGCAGGTGTGAGGTGATATCTCATTGTGGTTTTGTTTGCATTTACCTGATGATTAGTGATGTTGAGCACCTTTTCATGTAACCTGTTGGCTATTTGTATGTCTTCTTTGGAAAAATGTCTATTCAGTTCCTCTGCCCTTTTTTTTTTTTGGTAAGGAAGATTGGCCCTGAGCTAATATCTGTTGCCAATCTTCCTCTTTTTGCTTGGGGAAGATTGTCCCTGAACTAATATCTGTGCCAATCTTCCTCTATTTTGTATGTGGGATGCTGCCACAGCCTGGCTTGATGAACAGTGTGCAGGTCCATGCCCAGGATCCAAACCCACGAATCGCTGACTGCTGAAGCAGAGCAAGTGAACTTAAACACGGTGCCATCAGGCTGGCCCCGTGCCCATTTTTAATTGGATTCTTTGTTTCTTTGCTATTGAGTTGTATGAGTTCTTTATGTATTTTGGGTTTTAACCCCTTATCAAATATATAATTTGCAAATATTTTCTCCCATTTGGTGGGCTGCCTTTTTATTTTGTTGATGGTTTCCTTTGCTGTGCAGACCTTTTTAGTTTGATGTAGTCCCACTTTTTTATTTTTTCTTTTGTTGCTTGTGCATTTTGTAAGTACCAGGGCCTTGAATTTCTTCTAATTCCTTTTTTTCACCCCCTGTATCTTTGTGTTTCTTAAGCATTCCTTTTTAAATAGAGTCTGTGTCTTGCAGCTCTCTTAACTGTAATCTACTGTTATACTGGAGCCCCATTGATGTGGTGGTAAGGTGTAGTGGAGGGGATACATTCTATAATGTTATGAATAAGTTTCAGTTTTTTAGTGGACCTGTGTCCCTGAGCTTTGACCTTTAGAAGCATTCCTTAGCCTTTTTTTTTTCCTCCTCTCACATATGACAGGAAGGTGAGAGAGGTCTGGAACTGGCCTCTTGTCCCTTTCCCAGGTCAGGTAAGACTCTGGTAACATAATTTCCCTTGGAGAGAAAGCCCTTGTTATGGAGACTGATCTGGGAACATTTCACAGTGGTTACTTTTCTTTCCCCCTCCCTGAAATACAAGGGGATTTTTCTGTGATCTTCACCATGAGAACTTGCTTGGGCTCCTGGATGCAAAGCCCACAAAAGTGTTGGGCTCCCTGGGTCCCTGTGAGTTTTTAACTGTAAAGCTAGTCCACACTCAGGCTCTTGTAATTCATCAAAAGTACCATATAAGTGTTTCTACCAGTTACTGGTTCTAGTGGCTTCTCCTTCAGGGAAGCTGATCTCAGCTCTAATTTTCTGTATTTGGCTGTCTAAATTTGGAGGTGGTAGAGTTCTATTTCCCCCACAGTGTTCAACCTCTGATGTCACTTTTCAGAGGGCACAGCCTTGGTCATGCACACAGTCACCCTGAAATGGCAGTGGTTTTAGCAGGGTTCTCTTTGTCTCTCTTCCTGATCTCTCTGTTAAGCTGTCTGCCCCCATTTGGTATCACATTCAGCTGTTAGGCTCCACTAATTTCCAGTTGATTTCTCTAATGTTTTTGACAATTCCCTGGGGCATAAATTGATCTGTCATCTGATCGAATGTTTTCTTCACTTATCATATGCCAGTATGACAATTTCTAGAGACTTTATTATTTTTTGGGTGTGTGAGGAAGACCAGCCCTGAGCTAACATCCATTGCCAATCCTCCTCTTTTTGCTGAGGAAGACTGGCCCTGGGCTAACATCCGTGCCCATCTTCCTCTACTTTATATGGGACGCTGCCACAGCATGGCTGACAAGCAGTGCGACGGCCCATGCCCAGGATCCGAACCTGCGAACCCTGGGCTGCCAAAGCGCGGACTAAACCGCTGTGCCACCGGGCGGCCCCTCTAGAGACTTTAATTGGTTGTTTTTTTAAAATAGTTTCTACCAGCTTTGCTTGTTTCACTGGGGTCCATGGAGCATCTCATGCCACTGTCCTGAAAGTAAAACTCCACACCATTTCCTTTTAAGCCCCTTTGTGCCACTCCTTGATCTCAGCTTAAACATTTTACCACTTTTATATTGTCTCAGTTTACAGTTCTGCCACTTAGAAGCTGTGTTACCCAAGGTAATGCACTTAATTCTAAGCCTTAGTTTCTTCATTTGTAAAATGAGGATAAAACCACCCACCTTGCAGGGTTAAATGAAATAATGTGTACAAAGTACCCAGCATAGAGTACAAGGTAGTTGTTGCCACTGCCCATTTCTTCATTATTCATCTTCTACCAGTTGATTTTTAGAAAAAAAATTGTGTGATATTTCAAGAATACAAAAAGCAGAGATAAAAATAAAGTACACCCATGTACCCACCATTCAGCTTAAGAAACAAATTATAGCTGCAATTGTACTCCTTCATATACACTCCAATATTTCCTGCTCCTCCCCCCCTCACCAGAGGGAACCATAGTCCTGAATTTTTTTTAGCATTTCCAGGAATGTTTTCATATTTGACTACCTGTCTTTAATAAAGAAAAAATGGTTCAGAGGCATTTTTTTCTGTGATAGATACATAAACATCCTGTGTGTATAAGGACAAATTTCTTAGCACCAATAAAAAGAGATCCCCATTTTTTAAGCTTACCATTTTTACAAACACATATTCTTTTCCTTTTAATCTGAGAACAGCAATTCTGGATAAATACCAGAAAGAAGTAGCATACCTCAAAGAGCAGATTTGTTTTTCTTTTATTTTTTTGGGTGAGGGCAAGTCTTCCTCTTTTTGCTGAGGAAGATTGGCCCTGAGTTAACGTCGGTGCCCGTCCTCCTCTATTTTGTATGTGGGATGCCACCACAGCGTGGCTTGACGAGTGGTGGGTAGGTCTGCACCCGGGATCCTAATCTGCAAACCCCAGGCCGCTGAAGCAGAGCATGCGAATTTAACCACTACACCACGGGGCCAGCCCCTCAGACAAGATTTTGGAGTGTTAGACGTTTCTGTTGTAACTCTGTGTGCTAAAATGTTACTTACTACATTTACCCATATTAGGAATGTAATTTCCTTCAAAAATTATGATTTGAAGTTTGTTACATAGTTCATTTAAAGATTTTCAACGTTTTGGGGAATTATTATACCCTGTTAGCTTGATTTTGGTTAGTGATGTTTTTTGAGAATTTTCTAATATCCCTTGAAGTTATGAGAGACTCACTAGAGTCCCATAGAACTGAATTTTTATCTTACTCATTTATTTACATGTAAGGGATGAAAAGTAAATTAAAATATTTGGGGGTTTTCCTCAGATGTGCTTCTAATATAATCTCGGCTATTTTGCATGTGTTTTGTGGTTTTTTATGCTGACATACTAGAGGCAAAGCATAGCTGAGTGAAATTCACAAAAAATTCAGATTAAAATCCTGTTTTGATGACGGTTTCAGCTGAAATGGAGACATTGGTGGATTTCTGTTGAAGCTGTAGATGCTTAGAAGTAGGCAAATCACCGAGCCTGAACAGGCTAGTCAGGTGAACTTCCTCCTTTCAGCCTGCAGGTGGCAACATCATACCAGAAATGCGCATCACAATTGGCAATGAGAAGGCATGCATCCTTAAAATTGTATGATTGCATGTTGGTATCTTGTTTAAAATGCAGTAATGTATTTATTATCTGAATCTGGATACATAAGCAGACCCCACTTTTGATGTGTCCCCCATATTTACATATATTTGAATGGCTGCCCCAGTCTTTTGCTATCCCCCTGGGTGAGGTCTTTTGGGATTTCCCCTCTCTCTCCCCTTCTGGCTTGCTACTGTAGCTCGTGTTTCTTCCTGGGAGTAACCTCTCTTTTACAAAAATACCCACTTCTCTCCCATGCTTTGGTGTGGCATCCATCCTTTTCACGAGGGAGAGGGACCCAGAGTTAAAAGAGAGCAGGGAGAGGAGGAGAGAGCTAGCGCTAAGACAGATCTGGACCTTACTTCCGTCTCTATCGCAGTGACTGCCACAAGCACCACTGTGTACTTTCCTCCTGTTGGTTTTATTCACTCTGTGTTTACCATTGTTGTCAGCAATGAAGACTTTGAGAAAAACCCAAAGAATTGTGTACTTGCTCCAGGGACAAGGAGCATGGGAAAAATTCTGAGACTAGATTCTGTTCTGTTTCTGTCTTTGAGGAACCAGGGAAGGGACCAAATGAGACTGATCACAAACAAAAAGTGGTGGGGACAAAAAAGAAGCAGACAGCATAGTCTCCATAACTGGATAAATGAAGAAGGGATAATAGAGATCCACCCAACCCAGTGTGAGTGGCATCCCTGGGATTTTCCGCAGGCCGGAGGCCTGGGCCTCTCAGCTCCTCGTGCTTCACTTCCACTTTCCAGGCCCCAGTGATTCCCATGAAAGGCTGGTGGGGAGGGAGTGAGCTGGGGAGAAGGAATATCCGATCCTTTCCTAGGACTACTCTAGGTAGAGTTGTCATCATTCAAGGTAGAAATCGAAGCAAAGATGCCACAGAAACACTGTTATATGAGATGGTTAAGGTCTGTAGTTGTGTTACAATATACGATACTTTTCTTGAGCTCTTTTCAGCCCAACCCAGAACATACCAGAGCCGCATCCACCATGCGTTCTATGAGATAAACATATGTTGGGTTTCAAACACTCATACATTGAGAACTGCTTCTGTTGTATCACGTCACTTATACAGAACATGTTAAACTTGAAAAGCAAGTCTTAACCCAGTGACATTTCAAACAGGCTGCATAAAATTAAAAACTGCATTTTTAAGACCGATTGTTTTTTGGTATGACGATATATACTTGCGTATTATATTTATGTGTAACAATATTAATTTGTGTATTAAATTTATTTGGCTAAGTAAATGTGTCTTTTAGGATATGTCGATCCTAATGGGCAGTGACTTTATAAGACAATTTGTTCTTTTGTTGCACTAGGAAAATGTTCTTTTCTTCCCAATAGCCACTATTTTATTCTAAGATGGTGATCTCATGTTATATTGAAAATTTAAAAAAAATCTTTTATGCTATTTAACAAGCCCAGAAGTTAGAATGCTGCATGGAAAGTAACAACAAAGTACACATTAGCATTAGCTTTTAATTGTTGTAACCCTTGTATCAATTAGATGAGGATGCAGGCAGTTATTTAGTCATGGAAAGAAAAAATAAGACTTGTTTACCAAATTGAAAAGAAATTAAGAAAGTGATTTTCTCTAAATTACATTTCTACTCCAATGCACTCTCCAAATTCAAGTTATTTTCCTAATTATATTTTATATGTGATGAATTTTTAAACCTCTGTGTACTTTATGCTCTTGATTGGAAATTAAACGTCAGTTGAGTTTCCATTAAGCTGGAAATCACAGCTTAATCGTACCTTTTAAAGATGTGACTTGAGCAAGGTATTTGCCTTGGAATAATAATAATAGTAATAAAATTGCATCTATTAACTACTTGAAAGTTTACCAAATACTTCCTGTACAGAGGCAGTGTGGTGTCATGAAAAGACCTAAGGCTTTGACTTTAGACCTGGGTATGAACCCCAACTTAGCCATTTACTTGCTATTACTCACCCTTTGTGAGTTCAGGTTTCTCATCTGTAAAATGAGGATAATACTTGTGTTGAGATGTGAATATTAAACAAGAACGAATGCGTGCAAAGATCTTAGCATGAAACAGTAGCCTTACAAACGTCAATATTTAATCTTCGCAATTTTAGTAGGAAGTCGGTTTTATCTCTATATTACAGATGAGTCAGCTGAGGCTAGGTAACTGATCCAGGGTCACCAAATCTGTTTTATGGCTCTGAGGCCAGGGCACTTCCCTCCTCTCGGCTGCTTCTGGAACAAGCCTGCAAAAACTGATAAAATACTCAGCATCGATTATTAGATGTGACCATTCAGATGCGATCTGGCTTCCCTTTAGGCAGTGATTCCCAGCCCTTTATACCCTCCGACATACGTGTGATACTGCATGACTCAAGGCTGCTGGCACATGAGCTGAAACTCCATCCTCTTTTCTCCTGCTCACAAAAGCCCAAAGAGAGAGAGTGTCTATTAATAGGGATAACCTGCAATCCACCCCATTCCCGGCCTCCCTAGTATTTTATTACTGAAAGCAAGTTTCTTTGAACACATTTTACAACTATTGCAACACATCACAGTTGAGAACCGCTGCGTAAGATGCGTTCTAGGCAGAATAAGTAGGTCATTTTGTAGTAGAGGGTTCCTATTGGAGAGCGATGAGAAAGATTGGTGGGGCTAGTGGGAGTCTAAAACATTAAGACTTGATCTTGTAGGCAATCAGAGGTTCTTGAGTAGGAAAGCAACAGGATTCTAGTGGTGGTCTGCATGAAAGTTTGGAAGCAAAAAGCTTGGAAGCCAGGAGACCAGTTGGACTGTTGAAGTGAACCAGATCGGATGAGACGAAGGCCTGAATTAAGGCAGTGGCAGTGGGAATGGAAAGGAATAAACAGATACAAGAAGACTTGTGACTAGATATGCATGGACAAGCAAGGAGGTAAAGGGGTCAAGTGATAAGCAGAACTTTCAAAATATGCTGTCAGTTAGGCAATGTGTCCTTCTTTAATTATATTGTGTGTAAATGTATAAAATGATCTTGCAGCCCCCAGGACTCAATATCCCATTGGTGGAAAGGAGACAATCCAGAGGGTGTTAAAGGGCAGAGAAAGCATAAGGTTAGAATTAGACATTTACAAGACCTAGTTCATAAAAGATTAACACAGTCTTTTTTTTAACCAAGTTGTTGCCTTATGGAATTGTTTGGGTAGCCTGCTGCACTGGTTTTGGATCCTAGGCTACGTGACTTTGTGGTTAGTCATACAAGCATGCTGCTATCTGAATTTTGAACTTGACTCTGGGACATTACAAGTGGGGGTTCTGGTGATAGGGAGCACTTGGTGAGTTGCTACCCTTGGCATCTGACCAGCCAATAACTAGAATGTTTGAAGTGACTAAGAAAATATTTTTTTTACAGCTTGCATTGAGGTCATCTGACAGACTGCGCCATGCCCACGGGTGCAGGCTCCTTGAGGGCAGAGATTTTTGTTTTGTTCACTGCAGTATCCATAGCAGACAATAGAGCCTGTCACTTAGTAGATACTCAATAAATAATTGTTGGATGAGTAAATCAAGCCAAGGATCATGACTGTTTGTCTCACCGCTATAGTCCAAGTGCTGGGCAAAATGCTGATTGCATAGGAGGAGCTGAATGAAGGTTTATTGAATTGGGTTGAAATGAACTGGACAGCATTAGGACTAGTGAAACAAATTTTTATTTGGTTTTATATTGTGTGAAATACAGTAAAATAATGTTCTGTTGATAATTCTTTACTTGGGATATTAAGCAGTAACAAAACTATATTCATTCTTTTGCTAGTGATGATCTGGAACAGTTTATGGAAAGTCAAGGTGCATCCAGCCCAGGTATCCTCATTTTAACAACAAGCCTCAGCAAACCATTCATGCGACTGGAAAAGTATGTGACTCTCTTGCAAGAGTTGGAACGGCATATGGAGGTAAGGGAAGGCGAGCTTTTTTAAGCTCGTGTACAAAGTATGGGCCTCTGCTTTGGAGGAGGAAGCCAGTCTGCCTCCAAACTGACCTTGCTGAGGAATTCAGAAAAAGCTTTGGTTTCAAAATGTACTTGATTCAATCTTCCCTCTTCCCAGGCTTCTAGTTTTCCTCTTCATGCAGCAAAATAAGAAGAGGACATTGTCTTTTTTTTTCTCAAAATTTTTTATTTCTTACTTGTTTTTATATATTTTTCCAGCTTTATTGGGGTATGACTGACAAATACAAATTGTATATATTTAGGTTGTACAGCATGATTTTTTTAGGGTGTACAATGTGATGATTTAATATATGTATACATTATCACAATCAAATTAATTAACACATCCGTCACCTCACATAGTTACCATTTTTTTAAATGGTGAGACCACTTAAGAGTTACTCTCTTAGCAGATTTCAAGTAGATTTACTCTGTTAGCAGATTTCAAGTATCCAATACAGTGTTATAAGCTGTAATCACGGTGCTGTACATTAGATCTCCAGGCTTATTCATCTTATAATGAAAGATCCCCATCCTTTACTACTAAATATTCATGATCATTCTCCCTCCCCCTTCTTTTCCTCCCATCCTTGGTCCTGTTGCTTCCCTCAACTCTATGGTAACTTGTTGACAGGTTTTCTTCTGCCCTCTCATCTATAGATGGTAGTTCAATCAAAATCGACCAAGAAGTCTTCTGTGGTTCTGGTATATGAACCAACTTTATTGTGGGAGATAGACAAAGCAAAACAACATCAGAAAATATAAAGAACACTTTTACTTCAGACAGAAATATTTATCTCCAGAGCACTGTGATCATTCACCTTTCTGACTCTGGATTACAATGGAAGATTCTGGTATTTCCTTATAGATTAATACATGGGTCCAATATTGGTTTATCTCTCTATGTATCCATGCATCTCCATGAAACTTCCCTCACATTTTTGTTTATAAACTTACAGTTCACTTGCAATAGCTGTAGCATATAATCCTTTCTAAATATTAAGATTTGCAGTGAGGCCTGATAATTGAATATTTTTTCATCAAGAGCCCAGATTTTCTAATTAAAACCCAATCAACAGGGAGAGCTTCTTGAGCTGTGCTGGTGCAATCGAGCATGGGGGATTAAGACATGAGTGGGAGAGGAGGGCCCGCTGGGGGAGGCTGCATTTACCCTAGTTGCTCTTCCTGTGTCTGGGGAAAGGTTTTGAGGTTTTAAAGGGTTTGATTATCTTTAAAGAAAAAGGTTGCACGCTGCCGGTCTTGTCAGCATTTGTAAGGATTGAAAGCATGTACTCTGAGCGAAACCACATTCTCAGGTTATTTGACCTGCCGGAAAGCTAGAGGCAGTGGGGAGCTAGTGAGTAAAGCCTGCCGGAATGAAATTTCAGTTAGGGCTCGGGAAGGTGTTGACCTCTGGATGCCTTTCCAAAAGCTAAACCAGTTTGCTGAACCGTTTGAGGTTTGCCCCTCCTTGCTTATCACAAAAATCCAGAAACTAGTGGCCTCAGTTTCTGTTACTGCTCACTGCTGAAGTACTAGTATACACTTAATTTGGGGGGGGGGCGGAATCCCCAGATGCTCTTACTGCCTGGGTCCTTTGTCTTGTCCTTCCTTGAATCAGAGCCCATTTCTACTCCTGCCTCCATTTGCTGTTGGTCACTTGCCTTTGGCTGCTGTCCATTTCCCACCATCAGATAATATATATCCTTAGCACTAGTTCACCATCCGGTGAGACACTTTATCCAGTTTTCTGATCGTTTAGCATGACTTGCTGGCTAATGGTAGAGTAGAACCTGAACTTCTCAGTTATCAGCTGATTTGGGTAAGGATAAATCTAACTGTAAAAGAATACAACCTTTCTTTACATGAGCAATACTATTCTTGGCTCGGGTCAGATCCCTAGTCTGTTCAGCTGTCCATTTTATCACCCAAGGCTGGTCGAACAGCAGATTTTGTTTTCCCATTACTCCAGCTGAGTTCCAAAGGTTAGGTATACATATACCTCCAAGATTAGGTACACATTTATACTCCTTACACCCCAATGTTAGGTATATATCTACCCTAAGAAGCTCTACTTTCCTTTCAAAAACAATTTTGGAAATGTGGATTCTTCAAAGCTATATTTGAACCTGTCCACTTTTCGGGGTTGTATGTACCATAGAATTGCAGACCGTATGTAATAACCTTGCTTAAGAAGGAGCACATAGTATGAAACTTGGAATTTTTTCCCATCTGCCATGTTGAGTCTGCCAAAAGAAAATGGAGGCACTTTAGGAAATGAGATTGGATTGATTATTCTCTAACCACCACTGTTTTCACAATTCTCTACCTCTTGTCATTTACTAACGACATGACCTAAGGATGCTCCCCCAAATAATTATTATTTGTTATCTAAAGTATAATAGCAAAAAGAGAAATGGGAACTCTTGCCTCAATAACCACACCTCAGTATATTGTTATGAAATATATGATGTGTTACCAGCTGTCTTAATTTCTTAATCACATAATAATTGGAGGTACTGAGATTCCAAATGCTCAAATGCTGTTTTATTTTTTATCTTCAATTTAGCATGCAGTAAAATTGACTTTTTTTCTTTTGGCGTACAATTCTGTGACTTTTAGCACATGTAAAGGTTCATGTTACCACCGCCACAATCGAGATACAGAACAGTTCCATCATCTCCCCAAATTTCCTCTTTCTATTTCTTTGCAGCCACACCCTCCTCCCACCCCTGACCCCTCGCAACCACTGATCCTTTCTCCTTTAATATTGTTTTAAAATGTATTCCTTTAATAGGATACGCATCCAGATCATCAGGATATTTTGAAAGCAATCATAGCATTCAAATCTCTCATGGTAAGTGATGCTCTAAACTTATAATTCTCCATTTTGTATGCTTTGTTCCTAAAAGAGTGATTTGTGTGTAACATTTCTTTCCCTATCAAAGGTCTTTAGAGTGGAAACAATAAGCTTTAGTGACAGTGTCGCAGTGATTGTTTCATTTAATTTTGTCTTCCAAAAATCATGCTTACCTGTGAAAGGTTGCCAGGCTGAGGGTATGAAGCACTCACGTTTGAAGTCTCTGCCACATTAAGCATTGCTGTGTAGGTGGGGGGTTTCCTTTGGTCTCTTAGTCTTTACCCCCCTGTTGCTCACCTTATGTCTGTGCAACTTGTTGTTCACTGATTGGCGTCAGTGCTGGATTCATCTACTTATGCCAAAAAGTATGAGTTTATTCTTTGCATATGAAAGAGGAATCCTTTATCAAATCTAAAAGGAAAAAACTGACTAAAATACAATTGCTTTATATAGATTGCTATCAGAGTTACCTCTAATCTTGTATCTTGAGCATGATGGTTAATGTCTGCTTGAACCCACTGATGTAAAACCACTTGGTGGCATTTTAGGAGGAAAGAAAATGTTATTTTGGGTGAATAAGTTTAGCTTTATTTTAGACATTTCTGTAGCATTCCAAGTGATTGGGATCATTGCTTAATTATCGATTCTTGCTGTAAGGTTGTGAGGTAACATTCACCATCACCTTGTTTTTATGGCTGTTGGAAGATGAGTACCTAACATGTTCACAGTTAAACAGCCAAGCTGAATACCAGAGTAGAGTGTTAGGTTAAAACTGCTATTGTCGTAGGTCAAAAACAGTTGAACATTGGCAGTTCTACATGGTTCAACCTAATAGAACAGCCCACTGAAACCCATGGCATTTATTATCATTTATGTCGCTTTTATTATTTTCTTATGTAGGTTGAATATTAAGTGCCTCTTTTTTAAAACAATGTTTCTTTCTGATCATTTTACATGTTGTAAAACATGCTTTGATGGCTATAGTATATTTCTTCCCACTATAGATGCTTCAAAAATATGTGTACAATAAATTTATTTCTTCAAGTTTCCGTTTGGCTGAAAGGGGCAGTAGAGATTTTATAGCAAACACACTCTAAGAAACTATGACATTTATTTGGAAACTAACATAACCATATGCTTGCTTTCATACTCAATTTGGCGTGAATACTGTTAAATTACTCTAAGATAACCTCACACCTTCTGAAGCAGTGATATTTATATATAGTATTCAAACCCTACATACTGTTTCTTCGTTTGTATTTTCGGTTTGTATTGTGAAATTCAGTTCTATCTCGTTTTTTTCAATCCTTTTAGGAACAAAAATTAATTTAGGATTTTTTTCATAGCAATCTACTACTAGTCCCTAAACAAAGTATAGGGCAGACCATATGTTTCGTTATAGGTCAGTTTGATTCACTGTGGCATAAGGAATTTAATTTTCTCTTTTATGTAACTCCTGGAGTCAATTTTTGTTTTTTTATTAAGATGTTACTTGGTTGGAAACTGGGCATATGTTAGAAAAATAAAATTGCTTTGCAACTGAAGTGCTGTCTATGCAAAGATAGACAAGATGGAGAGGAGCCAGAGTGGGGACACCAACCAGCAGCCCTGAATCTCCCAGTTGTTCTCCTGGTTCTGTTTGATATGACTCTGCTGCTTGTCTTCCCATACTCCTTGCAGAGAGGGAGAAACAAGCCCCACCATCAACATTCTATCCTGATGTTTTGACAAAATGAAAAGTAGCTCTTCCTCACAAAACTTTTGGGGGCTCAAGGCTAAAGATTTACTGTAGTAGATCTTTCTGTTGAGAGCGGATCTGGTGATGGGATTCATGATGAGGAATAGGGACCCAGTGGAAATCTGAGAGTCAAAAGCCACATCTTACTTTGGTCTTGCTTTAGGTCTGTTTCATAAGAATTCTTCTTCCATTATGTTCTGCTCTGGTTCTGTAGGGGCAGTGCCAAGATCTAAGAAAGAGAAAACAGCTGGAATTGCAGATACTTTCTGAACCTATTCAGGCATGGGAAGGGGAGGATATCAAAACCTTGGGCAATGTGATTTTTATGTCACAAGTAATGGTGCAGTATGGAACCTGTGAGGTAAGATGTTTCCACTCTCAATACCATTTCTTCCCATCTTTCCTATTCTTCTTCCTTTATTTGTTCTTCCATCAAGGTCAAATGCTCAAACGTTCAAAGAAACTGAGCACCTATTCTTTGCCCAGCACTCTGCTAGATACTGTGGGAGACAGGAGGAAGGAACACACAATGATCCCTGCCTTTAAAGAATTCCTTGAAAACAGGTTAAAGCACAAGCTGCAACTAGAAAACAAACCAAAATAGTCAATACTAGGTTGTGCAATCTCACAATAGACGTTCAGAGAAGGGAGAGAGTAAGAAGAAGCCTTTATGGAAATAGGACTTGAGGAGGAGGGCCATGCAAAGGGGAGGATTTTGTAAGGTAGAGATCATTCTTATCTCAGGAGAGAACAGGAACATGGCCTCTTCTTCTGCAGGACAGTGAGGAAGCCAGTCAGTTAGGATCAGAGGAAGCATGTTGGGCAGAGTGAAAGAGAAGATTGATTGAGTCAGATAGAGTTAGGTTATAAAGAACCTTGGATGTCAGGCGAGAGTAGTTCAGATTGACGCAGCAGGCAACAGGAAACTATTAGAGTCCTGAGTAGTAGAGAAACACAATGAAAGGGGTATTTATGATACTTAATCTGACAACCATATAAGTCAGGTAAACTGGAGGGGTGGTGCTAGAAACAGAAAGACCAGCTGGGTTGGAAAGTGAGAAGCACCCCGGACAAAGGTGGTGGCGGAGAGAATGAAACTGAAGGAGCAAATCGGAGACACGTTTAGAAGGGAAAGTATATAGGAAGTGGTGACCCATGGGCTAGAGGAGATGACGAATGTAATTTTAGACCAGTTAACTTTCAAGTGACTATAGGTATCTAGGTGGAGATGTCTTGTAGGCAACTGTTAAAACAGATGGAAATGTGAGTAGGAGGTCAGAGTCAAAGGCAGAGGTTTAGATGTCCCTGACAGATGTGCCTTCCTAGGAAGTAAATATCCAGAAAGAAGCACAGAGGACTGAAGATGAATTATGTCTTTTAGTAAGGGGGAAGAGGAGGCGAGGAAGGTTGATTATGTCAACCTGGTATGATTTCTTGGGTGTTAGAATTGTCTTCCCCCTCCCAAAACATCTTCCTATGCTCCCTGACAGGTCTCTGTCAGAGATTCATTACTTTGGGTTAATAAGCAATCTCATTTAAAATGCGGATACCCTGGGGAAGGTTAATGCAGCGAGTCAAACTATTAGTCTTTCACACCTTTGGGATAAACCTCTTGGGTGAAGGGAGGAGAAATCAGTGCCAGAAAGAGAAGACAAGGAGGAAGACAGAGAATTGAGGGAATGTGATGTCATGGAAATTCCAGGAGAGGCATTTGAAAGTGGTCAGCCTGCTGAGTGCTGCAGAAAGTTCAGAGGTCAAGGAGTATGGAGACCAAGAAGAAGCCATTGGATTTTGCTAGAAGGCAGTTATTGATGACTTTGAGAGAGCAGCAGGGGTGCAGGTAGGGATAGATCAATGGGGAGAAAATGAAGGCAGCAAGTAATTTGGCAACAAAATGTCAAGAAACGGAGTATTATTTACAAGGAGCCACAGGGGCAAGTGATGGCCTATTAGGACAGGAGATGTGCATATGTTAAAGGCAAAAGAGAAAAATCTAGTTAAACAGGAGAGGCTGCTGGAAGGAGGAGGAGGGGATGAGATGTCTGCAGAAGGAAACCAAGCAAAAAAAAAAAGCTGTGAAAGGATGCAGAGCCCTTGTTAGAAGAGTTGGCCTTGAAAGGTTGCTCTTCTCAAGTGCGGGGACGGAGATGGAGACAGGCATACGATAATTGTAGCTAAGAAGGCTGGATGTGTAAGCTGAATGTAATTTGTTTCCTCTATTGATTTCATATCTGTTTAAGGAGTTCAGAGAAGCCCTCGCGTGTAAAATTTCCTTTAGTGCCACTTTAAAAAGTATTTACTTCTTTGTTTTACATGGGTCCACTAATTATTGTGTCCTTGCTGATTAAAAGTAATTTTATGAATAAGAATTTAACATACTTGTGAGAGCATAATGAATTTCTTATCACCTGAAAACCCTTCATTTTGCCACTTTTCAAAGTAAAGTCATTTTCATTTTGTAAACCTAGAGACTTACTTTGTGCTCTGGCTGCAGCTTGGGCAGGAAGGCATTACCTCTGTGACTTCTTAGGCTTGGGAAACAAGCATGGTTCTTTGTATTTAACTGTTATGTATAGGAAGGAGAGAGAGAAACTGTGGGTTTATATCCATTTCAAAGCAAAATGCAGTGAGTTTTGTGCTTTTAAGTTGGGTGTCCTTTCAAAGAAATCGCTGTTCATGTTTCATTGCCTTATATAAGATCTATGTTACAAAACAGTGATTCCAGAAACTCTTAACAAACAAAATGTGCAATTTCTATTCTCCATTTAAAATTTTTCATTCCACTCCAGGAAAAAGAGGAGCGGTACTTCATGTTATTTTCAAATGTCTTGATAATGTTATCTGCAAGTCCTCGGATGAGTGGCTTTATCTATCAGGTTAGTAGATTTCATAGAAAACAAGCAGCAGGACCCATAATGAAAACAGATTTCCATCCAGATGCAATATTTCCACTATGGCATTAAAAGCTCCAGCCAGAAAAGGCAGAATGTTCTGACCCTTCATTGTAATTAAACAGCTTATAAGATCAAAGACCTTTGTATTGCTAGAATGAGTTTAGCCCTAAATGTCCACTGCTCTGGTTATAAACTAGGTTATGAATGTATAAATAGAAATGTAAGTCTGCAACTACATAAATTGGCAGCAGCATTTTACAGGCCCATATCATATCATCATTGCTGAGAAAATATAAAGCTGGGACCTGCTCCTTTGATTGTCTTATTACAGTCACATCACATGATTCAGGTTTCTGAGATGCAAGTCATCAAACTCCTTAGGAAATTAAACTTCCTTCACTCTGCTCCCAAAATATGGAGCATTATAAGTATTATAAGTTACTCTTGCCTAATTTTATCTTGGCCTAGCAATTACTAATTTTCATAAAATTCAAGTCTTTTATACTTTGTTTATTGATTCTCATGAAAATGTGTTAGAAAAAGTAAACTGTTTATAAATCCTGACCTTATGGTTTAGGGTGTGTTAGCAAAGCACAACCCACGTTTTCTCGTTGCTTTCTTGTCTAACTAAAATTTAAAGCAGGCAAACATATCATCTATCGAAAACCAGAGAAATATGTCAGCCATAATTCAGCAGTGACTCCTGAGAGGGTCAGAAAATCTAATAGAAATAAGCACAGACACATATAACCTCAGAATTAATGGGAATGTTCTTTTTCTGGTAGGGAAAAATACCAATAGCAGGAATAGTGGTGACTCGATTAGATGAAATTGAAGGGAATGACTGCACATTTGAAATCACAGGTAGGTAGTTTTCTCTTTTTCATGTAGCTACTTCAAATTCTTTTTGGAATGAGGTGGGGTTTAAATAAATAAATGCTATTATTTTCTGTTATATAGTCCATGAGCAACTCTTACATGGGCATGACGAAGAATACTGCATTTCCTGGCATAATTAGGGTACAGTGATAGAACAGATAAGTCTCCTGGTCATTCAAAAGCCTTGGCTTTGCCATTGGTTTCAATCTTCTCTTGCATCAGAGCTACTTGTTAGAGCTAAGAAATAACAAAATGGACTGATACAGATGCAATTTTTTTCTCCCTTCTGACATCTATTCCCTGGTGACAGCGGAGCCAAAGATGTGGACTTTTGTCAGCAATTTGATCATCAGCCTATGAATTAGCAAGATTTGGTTGTGTTTCTAAGAAGTGCTGAAAAGCCATGAAAGTTTCTTCACAAACTGAGCAAATTGCTAGGCCTTGATAATGCTCCCTGACATTTTGGCCTGTTGTCCCCTTTGCCAGGCCTATGTGGTTTACCTGTAATGGTGGTGCTTTTTGCACTGATACGGCACAATGGCTAACGCTGGGATCATGACCCCAGGCCTTACCCCCTCTTTCCCAATAGGGAGCCCAAGATTTGGTGTTGGCCCAAAGACTAATCGGTCTCAGTTGGATCTTGTTTCAACTTTGATATTGGGTGAAGCAGTACAATATTCTCATTTTAGACTATGATTAGATGGACTCTGTGCTTAAATTTTTGGATTGTTTGTTTAGAGTGAAGTTTTATACTACTTCTAAGATTCTGTAAGCAGTAGAAATCAAGGACAGTTTTGTAAATCAGACATGAATATGTATTTCTTCACTTTATTATCATAGTTTATTTGTTCCTGATATAGAAGTTTCAACAGGGTCACCCCATACGTATGAAAACTCGGGAAAACTAGGACTCTCAAGTCCTAGTTACTTGAAGTATGTTTATGAGTGAGGCAAGCTCAAGGTTCTTCTTGCCTTTTCTTTTCAAATGCTCATAATCGGGTGATGCAGGTAGCATAATAGAGAGAATTGTGGTCCACTGCAACAACAACCAGGACTTCCAGGAATGGCTGGAGCAGCTGTACAAACTGATCAGAGGACCTGCCTCTTGCAGTTCATTATCCAAAACATCATCATCATCTTGTAGTGCTCATTCCGTAAGTAGTCCATTTGTTCTGTCCAGGGATTATTGAGTCTCTTGTCAAATCCTGCCTGCTGAGGAGTTGAAAGAAGCAGTGCGCATGTCTGTAGTTTTTGGGTAGCCTATATTTGCAGGTTTTGAAGTACAGTTAAACCTCACTAATTCTGGTTTCTTGTTGTGGAGGGAGGCCCATCCAAATTAATTAAAAGTTTTACCTTTGACAGTATTAGGGTACTCCCGCTAACTGCTAGCAAAGTGTTTCTAACCAGAAGTCCTGCTAAGATGTTTTAATGATAAAGAAGATTTATTTTAATTAGCAACTGTTATTCTCATATTAATAATGTGCTAAGTCAAAACAGTTTACCTTCATAAGTACTTGAACATCTCCATGTAATCTCATTTATGCTATCACATTCATTCAGTAACCTTCAAGGGTAAAGTTTCAGCATTGCCTTCTTCCGAGTTATTGCAAATTCAGAATTCATGGAATTTGAGTTGATGAGATTTTACTGTACTCGCTGAGTGAGATGGAAGATATGCTGTGTTGTCTGTTAACACTCAAATCTGTGATGCCAAAATTCCACTTTTGAGTACTGTGTGTTGTGGTGGGAAGAACATGGGCTTTGGCATCAGATCGGGGTTCAAATCTTGGCTTTGCCAATTGCTGGCTTGTTACTTCACTTTGCTGAGTCTATGTCTGAGGTTGTTCTGATGAAATAACCTATTTAAGCACCTAATTGAGTGCCCAACACATTACTGAACTCATTAAATGTTGCCTGTTACTCCACTTTCCTCCCTTATAGAGGAAAAAAAGCTGACTTTCGTGAAATTCCAGAAGAGAGAGGGAGGACTGCATCATGGATTGTAGAGTCAATTTTGTGCTGTTGCTTAGAGACCCCATAATCTTGACTGGAAAGTGCCAGTTCTCAAACTGGAGACTTTCGTTTCCCTATCTTTCCCTTTCTATGGCTGGCTTTGCTGATCCAATTAAGCTATTGTTCTTTCACTGTGTGGCACAAGGTCGGGTTCAGATGGCAGATTGCCAACATCTCATCAGACATTTTCCCAGTCTTTTAGCTCTACTGGACAGCCCCGAGGACCCTTGGAGCCTCCTCAAATTATAAAACCGTGGAGTTTAAGTTGTCTACGACCTGCACCTCCACTTAGACCATCAGCAGCACTAGGTTATAAAGAGGTAATTTTGCTACATATGGTATAAAATGCTCCCGACAAGCTAATTTTGTAGCTTATTACAAATAGTTCTGTGGGAATGTGCTAGAATTTATGGTAGGTGATACATGTCAGCCAATCTTGAATTGCTAGATTCAGTGATTTTTTTTTTATTTCTTAATTTTCCGTTTCCCCATTGTCCATCTACAAATATTTATTGAATATCCACAGGGTTTATGTGCACTGCCTGAGTTTCCCAGGTCTCCTCCTGAAGTGCCTCTGGTTTATGCTTATGATGATAATTCTATAAACTGGTAATGATGTACACACATCTCACACTTCATTAGAGTTGAATTTCCAACCAAGCAGACCCAATTCTGCATTTTGGATCATTTTGATCTCTTAAATCAAATCAGTAAAGTCTTATGGGACCAAGCCATGAATCTGAACTATGAAAGTCTGAATTATTTGCTGCAATTGGAAAGGGAAAAGAATTTAATGAAAGGAATGTCTTTTAAAAAGAGGCTTCTAAGTGACAACCTTGGAGGACATTTGATATTTGGGTAGTGTGGGGATTTCAAGGTTTTTTTTTCCTCTCGAAGTTGCAGTCAGGAAATGTCGGTCACTAGCTTGTGTAACTGTGTGGAGTGCTACCTTTTCCATCCAAACAGTGGTTTTTTTTCCCTAACTTGTTTCTCATCATTTCAGCTTTCCGAAAAGATCCTCATTTGTTAGTAACTGTTCTTTAAATAGGTCTTACTAAGTGAAGATTTAAGTTTGTGACAGTTATGAGACGCGTCTTAGAATGATGGTGCAAAGGCAGCATATATTTCTATATCAAATGTGTGTTTTGATGAGTGACGCAGACTTAGCTCGATTTCGAGTTTGTTTTGATTTAAAACACTGTGCTACTGTTTCGATTAATTGTTGCCTCCAACTCTTAGTAGTAAAAATAGAATGATATTTGGACACTGGAGGATTTTTTGATCCTTTCAACCTGACATGATAGGAGAAATAATCCTTGAGCTGAATCTTTTTTATGTACTTCTATTCAGAATTTGGCCAGGAAACAGTCCCACAGCTTTGCTTTGGAAATTGACCTGTGATACCTGAAATCATCCAATTTTCTTCTTTGATTACCTAAACCAAGAGTGCCACTTCAGAGTTATCTAGGTCCCCTTTTTAATGATGGATATTTTGTAATTGTCAGTTACTAAGTTCAAATTAAGGTGAGCTTTGAAGGGTAAAGTTGACTTAATCCTTCACAGAACTAATCCATTAAAACTAAGGCATGATCACTTTGTTTCTGCTGGGAGAAGAGAGTTATTAATATATTCTTACTATGTAGTGTGTATTTCAGTTATTTTCAGCGTTTGTTATTCTGCACAGAACTGTATTCCTTGGGCTTTTGCATGACGATATTGCATCTGAAACTAATGTGGGAAACATGATGATATTCTCTCTGTGTGATTTATGATAACACTAACATTTCAAATGTTGTTTTAGAATTATTGATAAATGGATTTGGTCATTATAACCATCGATCTCTCACGCTCATCTTCTCTTTCTTTACATATTCACTTTAGAGGATGTCTTATATCTTAAAGGTAAGGGTAGAACAATATCTTTGGCTTACAGTGACATCATATTGCCGTGCTGTAAACTTTGATGAATGAAGCTTTCTTTTATGCTTGTTTTGTCCCTTGTTGTAATTGGTGGCTAAAATATGAAGATGCAATTCTGACATGTAAGTACTTTCTTCAAAAAGCAGGCTCTTCCTGAAATCCATATGAAAATGTCATCTTATAATGCCTTAAAAATGCCTGTTGTCCTGTTAAATGCTATTTTTCCTGTTATTTTTGTCACATGTGAGTTTCTCGTGTCTGTCTGTTTTCAAGTCTAAGTGGATCGCTGTGGCTAAGTGGAAGAAATTAAATTCTTTGTTTCATATATTTTAAGGTACTAATTATTATCCATGCATCACGTATATACATTGCATGGGAGATCGGGATAAGATGATCACTTGGTTTGTTGCCTAAGTCTAGGATTCTAATCTGTTTACTTGGATACTGATAATGAGCACCTTTTTAGACCTGCTAGTTACTCATATGGCAAAAGCAAATTCAATAATTCATATCTCTTTTGTCTACTAATTAAAAATATGGCTTTGTATGTATATTTAAGCTTGGCAGTAGGTAACTTACTTCTAACCCAAAATTATTTATCAGGAAATCCATCATTTGGCTCTTCTCTCTGACTGCCGGGAAATTACTTAGTCTCTCTGCCTTAATTTTCCCGTCTGACAAATGGAAATTAATATTCTTCTTTGTGGGACTGTTGCTGAGGAAAATTTATTTAAATAGTTTTGAAGCTCTTTGAAAAGTGGTATATACTACATTAGTAGTTATCATTGTTATTTAATTCCCTTAAAACTGTATCAGTGGGGAATATGAACCGAGTTAGGAATACCATTATTTCCCTAGGATTGACATCCGTTACTTTCTCGGCAGATGGTCCCTAAAGGCATTTGGCCTCCTGGAGAATCTGCTACATCTTCAGTAGGCACACTCCATTTTTATTCCCATCCCTATGGCAATTGAGAGGATGTCGTTGCCTCTGTTTTATTGAACCCTTTAGAGTTTGTTGGAGCCATTTTTATTGTGTATACTATTAAATTTTGATACACTCCTGAGACTGTCAAAATAAGAGAGAGCCATTCTATTTAATTTCATTTGCTCTTTTTACTTTGTCTTTTGGGGGGAGAATTTTAATTCATAAAGAAACCTCTATCCTTACAGGAGTCTAGTAAAAGCCCCAAAACAATGAAGAAGTTTCTTCATAAAAGAAAGACTGAAAGGAAGCCATCGGAAGAGGAATATGTGATTCGGAAAAGTATGTGTTTTGTACTTTTTGAAAGTTAGTTATGGATGAACTAACAGAAGAATTTTTTGAAAGCAGATGATTAGAGCAATTTGTTCTCAATATCATCTGTTAGATAAAGAAAAATGCATGGAACAGTTTGGTCACTTTTAAGATTTTTGAATAACCTGCTGCCTTTGTGTCATCTTAGGCAGACACCATCTGTATGATTTTCATGTTGAATATTTTGCCCCTTCTGGTTTAGAACCACTAAGGGGCCCATTTGCTGTGGATATATATTTTTTCCCTCTTAGTTTCTGATGCCTGAGGTACTTTCCCCTACTGAGATAGACTAAATAGACCTGAAGGCTGAAATCCTTCTGGAAGTGTAATGCTCAATGATGTTCTCAGTTACACAAGGAATCAGCCTACTGACATGTAGAAACATGGCTTGATTTAGGATGGACTGCAAAGTTGGTCGGCCAATCGATATGTACGTATTTGCCTCTAGGGCGGGAACAAAGGTACTTTGGGACACATGTGAAGGAGTGAGCGATGTATCACAAAGGAGTGACAGAACTGTGTGTATCAGTCAAAAATATAGTCTGGATAAATCTTTGCTTGACTGTAGCTTCTGCATCCCCCATCCCCCCCATCCACCCCACCCCCCACCTGGGTGTGCACATCAGCATGTTAACAGGGTTCTGCCATCCAGTCATATCAAGAATGAGCTGGAGGGGGAGGAGGAAGGAAGGAGAATCAGTGACTGTGCTGGCTGGTTGGAAAAATGGCTGGGGTTAATGGGGGAAAGCTCCCTAGAGAAGGCGAACCTTGAAATTTGAAGGAGAGGAAGGATGTGGTGTATCGGATGCGAACTGAAGCTAACGCCAAGCCCAGTGCTGTAATTGTGGCCTCTAAGAGACAACTGACAGGACTCTCAAATTTAAAGCTCTGGGTTGTCTTCAGAAGCAGGCCACCCTTGGTTCTGAACTCACTGATGCTGACCCCAGAACTCCCTAGGGATACTGTCACTCCTGCTCCGTTACGTGAGTTGGACAGCTTTTTCCCCTGCCTTTCAGAAACACCACCAGCCAGAGAAGCCAGTCCCCAGCAACAGAGAGCACTGCATCCTTTTGAGGGTCCAGAGGCATATATCTCTATAAAAAGTCATTATTAATTAAATTTGACAGGTACAGCTGCTCTGGAAGAAGATGCTCAGATTCTTAAAGTGATTGAAGCCTACTGTACCAGCGCAAATTTTCAACCAGGCCATGGCTCAAGTAGGTTCCCCCAAACCACTTTCTCTCATGAATGATGTTTCTTTTTTACTGCTCACTGCCTCTTCGAAAAAGAGAAAAGCAACCCAGATGGGTTGCAGGGCGTGTAAAGCAGGTGACAGTGCAGAGGAGCGGTGCAGGACTGCATCTTTCAGATAAGGTGGTTTTAGCTACCAAGCGGTTTGTTTACCCACTGTTTCTCTTCACCCAGAGAGAAAGAGACATGCAAGAGTAAAAAAGTTGGAGGTGATAGAAATGAAAAAAAATTTTTTTAAGTCATTCTCCTTTGAAGTACACAGATACCTTCACCAACACTAGTTAGGAATTAAAGAGCCCAGAGAGTTCCTGTGTCTGTGAACTGATGCTAATCTCTTCTTATAGGCAGATTTGGAAAGGAAGTCAAAATACTATCTTTGATCAGCTGCATATTTAAGCAAACAATGCTTCACCAAATTCAAATTTCACAGTTGCTCTGAAAATCTGGAAATGTAGCTGCTTAGCAGGGGCTGTTCGGAATGTAGACAATTTATCAGGGAGCTATTCGTGAGGGTATTTCCCTGAACAACTTTCAGGCTGCCAAGTAAAAGCCAGATGATGTTTTCTGATTCATCCTTGTGCTTTTTAAACAGCCAGGTCACATCAGTTATGTCTTCTGTCTTCCATTATTATAGATCTTCAGGACACCTTGTGTGAGATTTTTGCATCTGCGTAAGAAATGAGTGCTTCCTAATGCTCCATTTTGGACAGCCCCCAAGCAATCACGAGTGTGGGAGGGGCTATCTTAGGTGGACTGCCTTGACATGTGCTTTCAAAGTAACACATCTTTAAGGCTGTTGTGAGGAAAGCGTTCAGTGTGCAAGTTGACACATTTCACTGTGAAGAGGGGACTCTCATACCTTCTGCTTCACAGACAAAACCTGGCTGTGGCTTTGGGCATGCCCAGCTCCGATAAGAAGTTTTGAGGAGCCAGGAAAGGAAAGTAAGAGCAGTCTTTGTCGTGAAAACTAGGAAAGAGAGGGGGTCAAGGAGACACCAGAAGAAGCATCCCTCATACAAAATCTGACCTCATCTCCTCCTCCCACTGCCTCTGTTCACATCGACAGAGTCAAAAGATCTGCTCAGAGGTGCAGGCAGGTGTTCTGGCCTAGAGTCACATTTTCGCCCCTCCTCCCCAGCCTGCCTTTTACATGTGGAAAATGTGTAGTGCAGTGCTTGGCATGCAGCAAGCCTTTCAGCATCATGGTGACCTACCCCCCTCTATCCCTCTCCAGCCAGAAGTTCTGTTTCCCTAGAACTGACTGCTGTTGTTTCTTGCTGCATTCAGTCGGTGGGTCAGTCAGTCAGTCTGCTATCCACTTATTAAGCACCTTAATGGAAGGCAGAGACACATCCACCTTAGGAAAGGGGAAGTGATCAAGTGAAGGCGGTGAGTGTACACAACTTGAAGAAATTTGGCTTAGAAGAGAGGAAGCCAGTGGCTCAGGGAGACTGAAGATTAAGGGCTTGAGCTCCGAGAGGAAGGATCCAGAAGTGAGGGGGAGGTTGGAGGTGCAGGAGAGCTGGATGGTCAGGTCTCATGTCTGTCCTGTCATCTCTTCCATCCCAGAGCCTGGAGACAGTCTGAGCAGAGAGCAGTAAGGATGCCTGCATTTTTGCTGCTGATGTGATAAGCTCCCAGCCCCCACTCTACCCTTGATCAGAATGGTTTTAACTGACCCTCCCGTACCCTATAGGACTGTAAAGAGAACAGATGGGAGTGAGTGATGCACCTGAGGCCCTTTAAGCACGTTGTATCACAGTGCAGTGCTACTCTCTACATGATTTTTACTAAAATTACATAATACCACAGCATAGGATGTGGTGTGCTGTTTCCTGGAGATGCGCGGGGACAGAATGGTCACTGGTCAGCTCTTTGCTCTGGAGGAGGCAAAACAGAAAAGGATGGGGGCTTGGTTGAGGACAGTTATCACAGTGGCCCTTTCACATTATTTTTCTGAGTACAAAATGCCTCCCCCCAAGATTGAATCAATGTATTTGGCCATTTAGAATTTCTCATGTCAGGAAGATTTCATCTGCAAATGTTGGGTGACTGTTCTCTGGGTGCGAGGTAGCAACACACTATCAACAAAGACCCTTCGAAAACAGTAGTAGAGAGGAACTGACATCCATAAATGGTCTTCACTAGTGACTCTCCCCTCTTGCAACCTTGTTTGTAGGTACTCGCAAAGATTCAGTTCCACAAGTCTTACTCCCTGAGGAAGAGAAACTCATCATCGAAGAAACTAGAAGCAATGGCCAGACCATCATGGAAGAAAAGTGAGCAGAGCAGGCTAAATCTTTCTTGGTTTGTCTGGGGGCTGGAAAGAAGGTTCTGGCAGGGTGATGTGGATCTTGCAAAGCCCGCACTGAAGGACAGTCCCTCCTCATCTGGGAATGTGGCCCTTTTTGCGGATCACGCAGTTGGGAGCCTTGGGAGGGCTGCCCCCCAACAAAGGGAGAGGAGAAGGAGAGACAGAGGGGGCAGAACTCTCTGCACGGTGGCTGCCCCTGGAGCCAGCTCCCCCTTACAGTAAGGTGCTTCAGGGCACGCAAGAATTTCACTCTGGATGGGTTTAGGTGGCTTTTGAGAAGGCCACAGCACCATTGTCCCTGCCCAGAGGGATGCTTCTCATATTTATTGGCAGACACTGGGCTTTCACAAACTTGACCTCATTTCAAATCCTGCAGCAATCCAGTGAGATAAGTATTACTTTCATCACCTTTACAGATGAGGAAACTGAGGTTCAGGGAAATTATGTCCCTGGCCTACCTTTGCACAGTAGTGAGGGTGACCTAATGGAATATCAGGTTCAGTACCTTATGGCTCATAGAATAAACACAAAGTTGCCAAATAATTCATTTGTTTAAACCTGAGTCATTTCTGAAGTCAAGCCTAAATTTGCATAAGACAGCATATTTCAAAGTGCTTGGCATCATCAATGTAGTTTTCCATTTGGTTTATGAAGTGATAGGGCAAAATGGTAAAGCGCTTGGGCTCAACAGAAGAGCAGCCCTGGTTCAAAGCCAAATTCTGCTACTTGTTAGCTGTGTGACCTGGGGCAAGTTCTTTCACCTCTCTGTGCCTCTGTTTCCTCATCTGTAAAATAGGTGTGATAGTAATACTTTCAGCATTGTTGTGAGGTTAAATGGAACAATAAGTATAAAGGCTAGCACATGGAAATCAGTCAATAAATCACGATAGTTATAATTATTATTATTAGAGCTATATTAATCCCCACAGTGACTGTGAGGTTTTCAGGGAATGTGGTATTATCCCCATTTTGTAGTAAAGAAAGTAAGACCAAGAGAGAGTGAGAAGGAAATTGGTTACCCAAAGTTAGAGGACTGGTAAGTGGTAGCATCAGAACTGGAACCCAGATTGCCAAAGTCCTTGTCTAGAGAGCTAGAGAGGAAATGACTGTTCCACAACTCAGCCAGGGTGCTTTATCCTTTTTTGGAATATATGGGATCTTCCAGAAATAATGCCCCTGACTTTGTGTCATGTAGGATCGTGTAGGGTCAGACACGAGAAGGGCAATGCCATAGCACAGACATTGTAGGATGGGCAGGGCCTTGTGACACCTCTCATTATATGTTAGATAGTGTTCATTCCTGCCCCAAAGAGAAATCCAAACCTATGATGAGCCTTAGTCTCTTGTTTTGTGCTCACTCAAGCTGGGAAGTGCGTGGCAAGGGAGGCGCGAAGTATTGAAAAGGTGCAATGATGTGGCATTTGAATGAGCGTGTGTGGTCGTGGTTGTTAGCCCATAAAAATGAGGAACAGAAGGACCATTCATAGTGGTGTCTCTCCTGAAGAGCTAGAAAGTCCACCGCTTTTCAGGATCTGTATTTCTATAAAGCTGCTTTTATTGTCAAGTGTTACTTAAAAATATTTCACTGCCAGCTATTAATGTCTGAACTTTATCGTTATGTTCTAGGAGCCTTGTTGATACTGTTTATGCCTTGAAGGATGAGGTCAAAGAACTGAAACAGGTAATGAAATACAAAAGGCATTTTCTCAGATCATAACAGGACCACTCCCTCTTCCTTGCCACACACAGGAAGGGTCCAAGAACAAGGCGGTGAGGTGGGGATTTTTATTTTCCTTGTGTCATCCAGGTGGGTTTTGTTGATTTCCCCCATGGCCTTGGGTTCAAATTTTTGAGGCTTGCTTATATACCTATTTAGCAGTTTACAGAGGGTGCCAGACTTAGTTACAACTTCCATGTTCCCTGACATATGTGAACAGAATTTAAGAAAAGATAAGTCATTTGTGAGCATGTAAGTGTAAACAGAACCATAAATCATGATTTGTGGGCTCCCCTGCAGATGTGATTCAATGCTCCACGATGCATACTCTTCCTTGTGTTTGAGGATTGTCTGTACCTGGTGACAGGGCAAAGGATGGATTGGAGGGGAGAGAGACCAGAGACTGGAAGACCACTTAGGAGTTTATTACAAAAGCCAGCGTGAGACATGATGAAGTCCTGAACTGTGGTAGTGCCACTGAGGCTTCAGAGGAGGAAACCAATGTCAAGGAAGGCACGGAGCAGAGTTAGAGCCTATGGAAAATGATGCCGTGTTGTTGGGATTAAGAAAGAGCCAGGGATTGAAGATGAAGCTTCTTACCTGGGTGTCTACTTTCATATGGTGGTGCTCTTCATGGAGATCAGGAACCACAGGAGGAAGAGAAGTCTGGGGTGATGGGGGAGATACTGCGTTCGCTTAGGACATCACGAGTTTGAGGTGCTTGTAACACATCTAGGTGGAAATATCAAATTGGCATTGGGGACTGTGGACCTAGCACTCATGAGATGAGATGATGTCAGTACCGGAGAGGTTTGGGAGGTCCCTTAATAGATACTTGAATTGAAAGAGAAGAGACATTAAGTAAAAAGAGTGTTGAATTGGAAGAGGGCCAGGGCTAGAGCCTTAGAGAATGCTTGTGTTTCAAGGAAGAAGAATGCAAAGAGCTGATCAGAGAGAGGTAGGAGAGTCAAGAGGCCACCTTGTCTTAGAAGCTGAGGGGGGGGGGAGATTGAGGCAGGAAGGTGTAGTGAGTGGTGAAGGCTGCCAAGAGGATGGGCAGGAGGAGCCCCGAGAAGGGGTCACTTTGTTTGGTAATCAACAAATCTTTTCCCATCATAGGAGAATAAAAGGATGAAGCAATGCCTGGAAGAAGAATTGAAATCAAGAAGGGACCTAGAAAAGCTGGTCCGGAGGCTGTTGAAGCAAACTGACGAGTGTATTCGGGCTGAGTCCAGTAGCAAGACCTCCATTCTTCCATAACCATCACTGTGCAGCTGGGCAGGCTGTGCCTTCAGGGCATCTTGAAATGTCCCACTGAGTGATTTGACTCAGTTTGCTCACTTCTTTGGTTTTTATTTTGTATCTGAGTCAGTCTCTCTCTCTCTTTCTCTCTCTCTCTCTCTCTCTCTCTCTCTCTCTCTCTCTCTCTCTGTGTGTGTGTGTGTTTGCTTGAGTGTTTGTTGTTGTTTGGTTAGTGGTTGGTTGTTTATTTTTTTTGACAGGGGTAAAAGGAAGAGGTGGTGGTAGAAATCCCTGAGAGTCTTTTCCATTCAATAAGAAAAGGAAAGCTGGTACAAACCAATGACTTAAAGGGTCTTCAGCTGGCCTTCAATTCATAGTGCCTCTTCAACAGCATTACCCTCGGGTCACTCTTGTTAGACTGGCTGCTATCCCAAAGCGGCTGGCCATGGCTTATTAAATGTGAACTTGACTTTCCCCCCAATGCCTTCCTGTACCTGAAAGCCCCTCAGTACCTAATTTACTGAAGGCAGAGCTTCTTGAGCTATGACTAGAGTAGGGTGAAAAGACGAACACATTTGCCCAATGATCCAGCTGCCCTTCCCTGGACCATAATGTGCCACCCCTCAATGCACACTTTTTTAAAATTACTACCCTATGTTGTCTGTAAGACCAAGAAAACAGGAGCGCCCTTATTCCGTTTGTGTTGGTTTACATTTTAACTCTGTGGGGCGGAAGCTCTGGTCATCCCTGCCAACACCAAATCCATTAGCAAATTGCACTGGACAATCCTCCCCCTCAGTAGCAGAGTTGACCATCTCTTTCCAGTGCATGACAGGTTTTTTCCCCAGCCTTCTGCCTCATATGTAAGGTTTATATTTCCCCAGTGCTTTTAGCTAACCATACCAAGTGGTGTGTAAACTGGTATGTGTATGCTTTGCTTACTTTTTAAAAATATAGACTGTGAGCAGTTACTTTATCTACATTGCATATTCAAATTGTGACTTCTCATCCTTCAGAACAATCTGCATTGAGGAGATACTGTGCCCTAGTAGACAGCTTTAATTCACTTTATTGCTCTCCCATATATACTGTGAGAAGCTGTAATATTCATCAGCCTCTTTGAGTAGAACTCTAAGCATTATTTGCAGAAATGCGCTGTTGGTCCAGTTTGTATATCTGGAAAGAAAGGGCCCCTCTAGTAGCTCTGTGCTGGTTACTAGTGAAGTGGATTATTTGGAATTGGTTTACTCAAACTGCTCATCGAATGAAACCCTTGCCTTTGTAAGGATCTCAGAAATTAGAACTGTGATAAACCAGGCGTAGCAGAGGGTCACAGAAGGGCAACAGACGTCCAAATCTCACACAATTGAAAGTCGGCCCGAGGCTGTAGGACAGAGCAGTGCAACCCGCCCCTCTCTCTCCCAAAGACAGGTGAAATTTGGCCCAGTGGGGAAGATCACTGGAAAGACAGATGAAAGAGCCAATGGGCTGATCAAAGTTGTCTTCTGGATACTTTTAATGGGTGCCTATAAATGTGGGTTTTGCAAGTGTTGTCTAGAAACCAAACTTGAAGCTTGAAACCCCCAGCTTGCTAAGCCCTTTTTCTTTCTAGTCCTGGGGGTCCCAAGTTCCCATAGCTACATGGTACGGGGCTGTTGACTGCTCGCTGCATTGCAGAAATTACACTGTCCACAGGAAACGAACTATTCCTGCAGTCCAACATCAGCCAACCACACAGAGCCGTCTTGGGAAGCCGAAGCGTGAAGATTTCTAGGAATGGCTATTGTTCTGTTTTTAAGCACAGCAGTTTAAAAATGCCATCATTCACCTAAAAATTAACAACAGCAACAACACAGATCTTTGTGTCTGCCCTGTCTGTGGTTAGTCAATGGCTTGCAATAAATGTGCAAACTATATCCATAGGAAACATTTTTGTGATTACAACATACTTTAGTTGATAGGTATAGGATTGCTTAAAATATTGAAAGGTCTTTATTTTAAAGTGACGTGTACATATGCATGTTTTTGGGACTTGGCCCTTCCGATGAGAGGCCCTCGGTACTCTGGGTAATGAAGGGTGTGCAGAGTGGTGTCCGCGCTCACACACTAAACAATAATATAAAGGAAATGAAGCCATGTTAACCCGAGAGCAATGTCTCCATAGTTGTGTTGTTTACAATACTCTACAAATGGGTTCCTGTTTCCCTGTAATTAAACTGCTGCCCTTAGAGGCCTTTCAGTCCCTCTTCTGTCATGTCCCTTCTTACACAAGCTCAAATTTTCTAACTTGTTTTTATTTTGAAGACTTTTAAAATGAACATTTTCAATAAATAAGGATAACAATGCTTTATAAAATAAGTCCTGTGTTTCTTTTCTTTTTGCTAGCTGGTGTGCAGGAAGATTTCTCATGCTGTGTCAGCTTCCTCTCCCATTTCCCTCGTTAGCTATCCGCTCTCATCACGCCCCCTAAGCCAGCTTCTACCTTTTTGACTCAGGGCGGATGATGTTTGCTCCCTCCTTTACAGAGATAATACACGCCATGAGACAGAACCTTCCTTAACTTCTCCACCCCTCTCCTTCCGGTCCTGGCCTATAAACTGTCTGTACCTCTTCTCACCATTTTCCTTCCAATATTAGAGAAAGAGAGATTCATTTTCCTGTTCAGGCTTATTCCTTGATCTTTAGTCTTATCCCCAGGCCTCTTTATATTTTGCAGGATTTTGTCCATCAGTGATATCCTATATTTTGACCACAGTTGGAATGCTGGTATTAGCAGTCAGGATGAAAATATTTGGTCCACCTTGAGATAGATGTGCTGGATGTTATCTGTTGCTACTCAGCGTCCATTCCTACCCCTTTTGTTTCCCCACCAGAAGGCTAAAAAAATACATATCCCAGACTCCCTTGCAGCTAGGGTTCTGGATACAACGTGAGTTCTGATACATTTTCAGTTCTGCCAATGAGATGCTTTTGCACGATGTTTGGAAGGCTTGAGTAAGGCAGAGGCTGTCTTCCTGAGGCTTGGTGGCTGGCAGGCAGTTCCAAGGATATGTTTGTGGCTGTTGTACTCTACATTCCAGTGTGTCTACTCAGAGCATTGTGAGTGAGAGACTGTAGTGGCAGCAGTGGTGGTGGTAGCAGCAGCAGCAGCTTCCCTAAACTGGATTTGGATCATAACTACAGTGTTATGACCTTGAAGCCATTAGTCCAATGGAAGCCCCTTAACTTCCACTTCTGTAGCCAATGATTTTGAAGGCACCTAATATTAACCTTTCTGCCTGAGATATCTTCAGCTGTTTGTGTTTCCTACTCTGAAGCAATAGATATAACATTGCACCTCCTGTGTGCTAGGCCCTGTACGAAGTGGATAAGCTCATTTAACCCTCACAACAATCCTTTGAGGCATTCACTATTGTTATCTCCATCTCACAAAGGAACAGAGGCACAGATGTTGAACAATATGCTAGTATGTGTGGAGGTGGGATTGGAAACCCTGGTCTGTCTGCCTCTAGGATCCATACTCTTTCTACCACATTTCCTCCTCTGGACTTGGCACCTGTTAAGTAGGCTTCTACCTCAGCCATCTACTCTCGTGAAGTCGCTAATGAGCTCTTAATTGACAAATCCATGGAACACTTTTCAATACCTATCTTGACCTCTCTGCAGTATTTGACCCTTGCCTCCTTGGAAAATCTCTCCTTTCTTAGCTTTCCTGATCCCAACTTTCCTGGCATTCATTCAACCTTTCTGACCACCCCTCAGTCTCCTTTCTTGGATCTGCCTTCTGTGTCTGTTCCCTGACCCTGATCTTTGATACTCTTTTCCTCTTCTCTTCCTTTCTATTGCCTCTTCCTGGACAACCTTGTCTACTCCTATAACTTCATTTATCAAAATGCAGATGAATCCCATGTCCATATCTTTCCATCCTGACCTTTCTCCTGAACTCCAGACCCATGGATGCAGATACCTTCTGGACATCTCAGCTTGAATGTCCTGCAGCATCTCAAATTCAATGTGTTCAAAACTGGACTTCTCACTCCTATTCCCAAATCTGCACCTCCAATGTTTCCCTTCCTGGTGAACAGCACCCCTGGCCACTTAGTTGCCCCAGCCAGAAAAATGGGTTATTATCCTTCATTCCATCTTCTCTGTCAACCCTGTATAAATTTATATGTTCACCCTGTATAAGTCTAGTCATTAAGCCTTACCATTTTTAACTCTCTTGTATCCCCTGAATTCCTCTCCATCCTCATGACTGTTGCCTATTTTTGGCACTTGTCATCTCTCTCTTGGACTACTGTATCTCCTTGCCTCTTGTGTCACCTTCTCTAGTCTGGCCTCTTTGGTGCCAGTAGAATGATCATCTAAAAGATCTGACTATACCATTCATCTATTTAAAAATTTAATTTCTTGCTTCTCCCTACCACACTCAGTAAAATTTGATCTCCCTGAATTTCTCTTAAGTCCTGTAATAAGCCATTTGCCCTGCCTAGAATCCCTTTGCCATCCCTGTCCATCAAGCAAATTCTTTCCTTTCCATTTAGAATCAGCTCAAGTATCTATGTGAACTCATGATTTCTAAAATGCATATACATATGTGTCTATGCATGTGTACGTGTACAGTTATATGTGTGTAGTATGTATGTTTGTATGTATTAGAATTTCCAGACAAAATACAAGATGCCCAGTTAAATTTGAATTTCAAGTATACAACAAATAATATTTTGGTATAGATCATGTCCCAGATATTGCACGGGATTTATTTGTACTAAGTTTTTCAATGTTTACCTGAAATTCAAATATAACTGGGTATCCTGAATTTTTATTTGCTAAGTCTGACAGCTTTAGTATGTATGTGCATATATATATGCATATAAATGCATACATTTCCTAGGAGCAATGACATCCTCATAGCCATGGTTTCCAGACACTATATTCTGCACTGAAAGGAACCAGCGCTTCTTGGAGAAAGGGCTGATTCTATCGCTGAGACAGGGAAGGTACAAGATGAGCCTCGAACATCTTGTTGTGCCAGAAAGTAACAGAATGCTCAAAAGGAAGAAAAAACAGTGATAGGAGCGTGTTACAAGGACACAGGTGCCAACTTGAAGAGGCTCCCACTGGCCAAATAAGGGAAAATTTGAGCACCAAAATAAGGATGGTAATGAATTAGAAAATATTCAAAAAAGTAGAAATCTACGAGTCCATACCAATTAATAAATAAGTGAGGAGAAAGGGAAGGCTCTTGTTTACAGTACCATGCTAAGTGTTGACTGGTAAATGTGGAAGGAACACTGGAATTGGAAAATCATCATTTTGCAACCATCATAGTAAAGGCTGATTAAGGCAAAAATTATCATTGGATGCTAAATATAGGGGGAAATGTTGATGATGAGGGGGATATTTGCAAGGTCTTAAAGTGTTTCGCCAAAGACTGCTTACTAGTCGCAAGGGGAAAATGGTAACTACAGAGTGGAGAAATTGGCCAACACCTTAACTGAGTGATCAAAATTCACTTCAACAAAGAGAGGCAAATGGCCATAATGTGCTTCCAGATGTGATACCCTGAGAAGAACACAACATCATTTATGTAGTTTTCCATCCAGGAAGCATCAAACAAACGCAAAATAAGAAGCATTTTTTTTTTAAAGAGGAGAGATTGTTACCATATTAGCCCAAAATGTCAATATCATTAAAGACAAAGAAAGACTGGAAAGGTTCCAGATTAAAGGGGACTAGAGACATGACAACTTAATGCAATACCTGACCCTAGATTGGATCCTCTACTGGAGGGGAAAAATGATATAAAGGAGATTATTGGATCACTTAACTGAATTGGAATACAAATGGGAGATCAGTATCAATGTTAATTTTACTGAAGCCGATAACTGCACTGTGGTTATAAACAAGAATATCTTTATTCTTAGGAAATACACACTGGAGTATTTAGGGGTGAGGGCCATGATGTACACAACTTACTCTCAAATGGTTCAGAAAAAAGATACACCTGTTATTTGTACTATTCTTATTTTTGCAACTTTTCTGTAAGTTTTAGATAATTTTGAAAAAGTCAGTTCAAGCGTTGCCTCCTCAGGGAATCCAGACTCCAACAGCTCTCTTTGCTCAGTCATCACCTTGCACTGTATTTGCTTGTGTCTTTTCCCACACTAAATATTAAGTACCTTAAAAGGAGAGATTGACTCCTTTCACTGATGTAAATTCAGGGCCGATATAGGGTCGAGCCCACGGTACCTACTCAATTAATATTTGTTGAATGAGCAAATGTTCCAAATAATTTGAGGCCTCTGCTATTTGTATGGGAAAATTGTGAAAACTCATCTTGGTGCCAACGGCAGAAGCCAACTGGGGTTCTAAGCTTTCTGCACCCTCAAAGCCTGTGAGTCCAGTCTGTGACCCAGCCTCCTCACCACCTTTCTCACGACTTGCACCGCAGGCCACCTCAGCCACGCTGTAGTGCAGGATGCTGTGGAGCAAGCCCCTCTGGGAAAGCAGGCCAGAGGGCGGTTCATCTCTGCCAAATGAGCACAAAGCCTCTTTCTAGATTGGGCTTCAGCATGTGCTGTTTGGCGTATACACCAAGATTTTTTTCCACACAAGGCCTTCCGTGAGCTGACTCCTCCTGCCTGCTCGCCTGAACACTTTATCCATTTTCACACCTCTATGCTTTGCACATTCTGCTCTTTCTCTCTGGGACTCGTTTCCTCCCTCTGGCCCCTCCTCCTCCCAACATCCTTAAAGACTCAGTCTGTGCCACCTCTTCTGGAAAGCCTTTCCTGATACCTACCTTCCCCTGCTTGTCTGAGGCTTTAAACGTTTACACACCTGTTATGCAAAAGACTGGAAGCTACTTGAGGGCAGGGACTGGATCATATTCATCTCATGCATAGCACAGAACCTATAACCTCAACCAGCATTGGATGGGTGGATGAAGGGATAAAAAAAAAATCTTTAGCTCTTAGTAACAAGAAATGTGAATCAAATCTAAGACATGTTAAAGGCTGCACGTTAGACTTCAAAGAGATTTACAATCAGATAGGTACAGAAGCTAGGAGTGGAGTTTGTGGCCAAAAATTATTGGACTTTAAGTGAGGTTACATTAGCAGGAAAAATGTGAAGGATAACTCAGTGGAACTCCAGGAATGGGGAATGGAAAACAACTATATATTTAACTGGTTTCTTGCAAGTTGCTGAATTGCCTGTTGGGGTTACTCAGAGGAGTGTGGTAGGCAAAGGGTGTGTTTGTGTGCTGATGTCCTTTAGATTGGGCATCAATGATCATAGTTTTTTAAAAAAGAAACCTTCCTAAATATCCTACATATGGAACTGCTCAAGCCTACTGAAAAATTTGGCAACCACAAGCCTCCAATGGTTGCTTGTTTTTGACAATGAAGAAAGAGTCATTGCTACACACAGGTATACTCTAATGTTAGACATATGTTCTCATCTTGCCTTTTATTTTTCTTTGCTTTCACTTTGCTTCAGATTGGGTGTGGTCTTTGGTCTACTACATGAGCAAGGCCTTTTATGTGTGCTTGGGCTGCCAGGCGTTCTCCTTGGTCTCTGAGGTTTCAACCATTTTAAGATGCCATCCTGTCTACTTGCACCACTGGGTGCAGACTGGAGTGCTGGGGGCCACGTGGAGACCCACCTTAGTGCTCTTTATATGATGATCTGTTCCAGAGAGCAGACTCTGCTGTGGACTTTCTGTGAATGAGCTCATCAAATCCTCATAAACCTCGCAAAGCAGGCATTCTTATCATCCCCTCTTTACAGACGAGGACCCTGAGGCCCGGAGGAGGTGAAATGACTTGCCTATGGTTACAAAGTTGGTAAAATAGTGGAGCCTAGAAAAAGACTATATCTGTCTGTCTCCAGACTTAACCACTACACTACAATGAGTATTTCTGGTTTTGTGTTTTAAAATGGCGATGTGGTTCACAGAGAAAAAGAACATAATAAAAATCATACGTAGTTCCACGTTCCATGTTTCTGTGTCTCAAAGTAGTGCAGTTTCCAACACAGCGGTATCAGGCCCTATGGAAACAGTCAAATTCAACACAAAATGTGTTCTCTCCTGGAGCCCAGGAGTCTATATGTTATTTTCCCTTTAACTGGGGCACCCTGTACTGACAGCTTGCAAGGGCACACTGTTTGCATTTTGTAGACAGTTGCTTCCTATCGAGTAGCAGAGACAGTAATATTTTATACTTTGTCCATTTTCCCTTATCTGGAAATAAAAATTACTGGTCATTTCAAGCATTCCTTTCCCCCCTTAGATGGAATGCAGAAATGACATGTTTATAAAAGTAGAATAAATTAGGTAATTTATGATCAGAATGTTATAGGTAGATCAGAAATGTACTCAAGTCCTCATGATTTATTGGAACAACTTTGAAAATGTTCAAGTGAAGTTTGGAGCAAACATCATGTACTATGTTATATATATATAATGATATATATAATAAAAATATATTATCTATTTTTATCTACAGTATAATTCTCAGTCATTTTCTACTCCCTGAGTACATTTGTATCATCTAGATATTTTTGACATAATGAAGGTTTTACAGTATTGCAAATTTTTGCTTTAACCAACACAGAATTATTTCATGGACTACGGAGGTATAAGCAGCTACATTTCTTCAGTCATTTATTCCTTCATGCATGGATAAAGGGCCAATTCTATGCCAGGTCCTGTGATAGACACTGAAGTTATCGTGGTGAACAGGACAAGGTCTTGGTCCTCAAGATGCTCACAGCATAGTAGGACAAACCCCAACCATGATAAGCGCTGTGAAGCTGAAGTACAGGGTGCAGTGGGGGAAGGGAATGGGTGTTACAAGAAGAGAAAACAGCATGCCTGGGTCATAAGGCAGGAAAGCATTTGTAGCCTTGTTTAGAGGAACTGAGGGTTAGAACTGAAGACACTGAGAGAGGTATTGGCAGGTGATGAAATAAGTTAATTATCTTGGTCTTTATTCTAAGGTCAATAAGAATCAGGAAAGTGGTGAAATCAGAATTGTATTTAAGAATTCACTCTGGCTGTGTGTGGAGAATGGATGAGAGAGAGCAAGAGTGGAGGCAGAGAGTCTAGGAGGCTGTTGTAGTATTCCAGAAGAGAGATGACTATAGTTTGGACTAGGATAGTGGCAGTAGAGATAGAAAGAAGTAGATTAAGAACTAGTAAGAACTAGGGTCGACATGTATAGGCTGGTGGGATTGGGCATGGGAGTGAGGACAGTGAGAAGTCAAGCCAAGTTTCTGGCTTGGGAAGCAGGGTAGATGAGGCTGCCATTCACTGGAGTGGGAAACACTGAAAGTGGATCCTGTTGTGTGGGGGAAAAGATCAAGAGTTCCATTTGGATGCATTGGGTTTGAGGGCCCCAGGCCCACCATCTGGAGATGCAGGCAGTCAGGAGACAAACTCTAGGGGGCAGGTCAGGACTAAAGGCATGACATTAGTAGCATGAAGGTGGTAGTTAAACCTATGAACCAGGGGGAGACAGCCCACTGTGAGCATGTAAGACAGGAAGAGAAGAGGGTGAAGGATAGGACCTGGAATTCTTGGGAAGGGCAAGGTGACCTCATGAGGGAGCAGTCTGATGGCAGTTGGCTATGTGAGACTGAAGCTTAAGGGAAAGTTCTGGGCTGGAACTACAGGAGGTGGCATTTAGAGGGCAGTAGAAAGCATGAGAGCAGAGGAGTTAACCTAGAAAATGTAGTTTTCGTATCTATAGCTTTCCTTCTGATAACAGATATTGTTAGCAACTTGGTTACTAGAGGTAGAGCTAATCGGGAGGATAATGATTCCCAAAAAAGAAGAAGAAGAAGAATGTAGGGTGAAGTGCAGGGGCAATGTTTAAAACAGAGGATGTGAGTATATAAAGACTATAAATGATTTGTCCAAGCTGGACATGGATTCCCTTCTCTTATGAACCCTACTAAAGGGGTAATGGCTCTTGCCCATCCCCACCCACATTGTCTCACCCAGGCAGTTGGGCAAGTATGTCCATGCTATAGAGTGGGCACTCAGCTACCATGAAAGAGAGAGTCATGGCGTGTGTATTGTCTTCTTCTCTCTGGATTGGGCCAAGCCCTCCCCTCAGCTAGACCTAGGGTCCTGGCCTTCCTAAGGGAGGCCCATACCTATGAGAATATCATGACCGATGTCTCGTCACTGCCATGGCCACACTGCACTTCCATCAAGTCTCTCATGCAGAGGGCAACACTGTAGAAGGATCTTTACTCCCGAGGACAAGATAGCACTGTGGACATACCCCTGAGTCCCTGAATCAACAAATGTCACCCGTGTTCGTACCAAAGTTCTCTCATTGGAGAAAATATGCAGCCAAGCAAGTTTGTCTAGCAAGATTTCAACCTTGTGTTAGAAATTCATGTTCCAAGGTCTTCAAAGTCACTGAGCCAAAAAGGGACTGTGCTGTCCACAAGACTGAAGAGCAGGGACAGTGGCCAAGAGTTGACCCCACTTCTCTTCACTCCCCTTTCTTATTTCTTATTCTTATTTCTATTTCTAGTAATATTTTTCTGCTTGAACTTGTGGTGTTTGTCTTAAGCAATGCACTCTACCAGTGAAGATGAAGAAGCCACTCTGGGTTTCTTACATGAAAAATCCATCAATTGGAGGTAACAAGGAATGGCTCCGCTGGCTTCAGTAGAAGACCGAGGGGCCAATACTTCCCCTCGGTTTGTCCCAGCTCCATTTCCTCTTGCCTAAGGTGGAACCATCTAGACAGCTATTAAAAAGATAAGCAACTGCTTCTCATTTAAGCCCCTCCCTCTAGCTTCACTTAGTTGTGATTAATCAAGAAAAAAACCACCTCTTGTCAATTTCCTGCAATCTTTCCAGAACAAGCTGGAAATAAAGACCCAGCTTGCTTTTCACTGAATAAGCTTCCCTGTCATCCATCCAAGGCTATCGCAGACTTTCAGAGAGTGTGCTGTCGCCAAGATATTTTGTGGTGCAAAAAGCTTGAGAACCAAGTTTATGAAAACATCACAAATGTTGGGAAGACTCCCTCCAAATGATTCCTCCTCCCCCAACCTGGTCTTGGGCTTTAGGTGCTAAATAACAACAGTAATGTTAAGGGATCTTTATTATTCAAAAAATAAATAACAAGATAATCACAAGTTCATTCCGGAAACAATGGAGACTGCAGGTAGATACAGTAGATTTCCTTTAAATACAGTCATTTCTTGAGGAGGAGTGGGCAGGCTCAGAGCTGCTCTCTGTTCCCCCCGCCCATCTACAGTGGTGGAGATAGGGACAGGGTTGAAATAAGATAACTGACTAGCAACAGCTTGACTCGTGTGTGTGTGTGTGTGTGTGTGTGTGTGTGTGTGTGTGTGTGTGAGGAAAAGAGAGAGACTGAGTGTCAGGATGGCTGGTGGGGGCAGGGTTTTTCGGTTCTCCACTGCATTAGACTTTCTAGAGCCTGCCCCTTCCATCAGGGCCACAGGGACCCAGAATCAACCATAATTGAATGTGAGCTGATGCTCCCTGTTTCCCTTCCGCATCTTCACTGATAAATCAAATACATCATCCACTGAAAGACACTGTATGCAGAGAAACAAAACTAAACTTGGCTAATTGTCTGCTGTTTACTCAGCATTCAACCTGTGCATAATGGCCCTGTCTTTTCATAGGACTCTCTGGATGTCTGCATCAGTGGGGCTGCTGCTTCAGAATATAAGCTGTTATGGAACAGGGCCTGTTTGGGTTTCACCCGCCCTGTAATTCACTTATTGCAGCCCTACATGCCTTGGGGTGTATAATAAATAGTTCTCCATGAGGAGAATCCTAGGGTTATAAATAGGCAGTTCAACAGGGGGTGGTCTTAACTGCTTTGCTGTATTATGAAGACTGCCAGCATCAGCTCAGCCGCAGCCTGCGAGGTTACACCGTTCAGAGTTTGAGTAAGCCAAAAGACGTGAAGCCGGTCCCGTGGCTCACTTGGCTTGGATCAGTCACGTTGACAAACACCGAAGCACCTGGTTGCAATTCAAATACTCCTCCCAAGTGGATGGATTGCTGCCCGCAAGGTTTGGAAGAACTGTGGGTATTTGCTGCTCTAAGTAAGATTCTCTCAGATCCACCCGCAGACCTCAGGCAGAGGCTGGCTATAAACGGAGCTTGACTCGAAGCTTCCCGATTGGAACAGAAGGTGACTTGGGCATAGATATAATAGAGTCCTTGTCTTTTAACGGCCAGCTGTTTCCCATTTTCGAGGGTTACCAAGTTGTTGCTTATGGTGTAGTATCCTTTTTGGGCCCACTGTAGAACTGTAACGAAAAGGGGAAAAATTCGTGGTGAGGCGAAGCATAGCATGGTTCACATTCTAACAGGAAATGTAGTTTAATGTTGGATACTAGCTTCATATACAAATGGAAGTTTTGGGCGTCAGGGATTCTTAAGGATCCGTCCAACCCCCAGAGTCCATGGAGGAGTTATGACTGACAAACCAGCATGGGCTTTACAGTCAGATGGAGCTGGGTTCTAATCCAAGCTTTTTTCAAGCTTGGGCAAGTCACTTAATCTCCCTGAGCTTCAGTTCCTCATCTGTAACGCGGGGCTATGTTACAGCATATTTCAACAACAAATACATACAGCATTTGTTATAAAGATTAAGTAAAGTAAAAGGGCATAGTAAGTTTCATTCTCTCCTTAGAGTTCAAAGTCAATTTGCCCTTGAGCCTAAGAAAGTGTGAATAATTTCAAAATTCCACGTCATAAATGATGCATGCCAAAATATTCAGACAAAAATCCCTGCTAATATTAACGTCGATATCTTGCTCTCCTTGAATTTTACAAAGTCAAAGTGTTGCCAGTCTACTAGCTCAGCCTCAGCACAGAGAAAATGAAAGACCCCATTTCTTCCTACCTGATCATGCTGTTGCAAACCCAACAGCCTCCCACAGCAAGGACTAAAATTAGGCAAGGAAGTATGAAAATAAACCTGTCATTTCACTGTGTGTTTTGATCTCCCATTGTAGTGGGCGCCACCGAGTTGAAAGTACTTGTATTCTTGTGGCTAAACCCGAGTACCCACCAACAGTGTGCCATTTTCTCGGCTGAGATGTTGAGTGGGTTCAAAGTAGTGTGTGCACCCGATTTCAAATCTCAGCTCCCACAGAGAGCTAGACTGCCGGGAGTGGGGGTTGGGGGAGAAGTGAAAGTATTGATGCATTTGCTTCTTTGAGCTTTTTTTTTTAATATCTGTTTGGTGGTCTTAGGCCTATCAGAGTATAAGATTCAACCTGTTAAAACTCATCCTTTTGTAATAGGAAGGCATCTTGAAATGCTTGACATTTCTTGGCCCTCTAGATCACTCCAGAAATGACACTTTATTATGTTTTCACTTTTGGACTATCTGATTGAGAAAACAAAGGCAGGTTCCTTATCTTTTAGTCCACTAAGTTTATTTTTGTAAGTCCTTACCAATTTTCATCCTTGCTGTGGGATATAGGTCAAGTTTGTAGCAGCATGACCAGGTAGGAATGAGAGGTTTGGGACTGGAGTGGGGGAAGAATGTTACTCTCTTCCCACCTGATCCCCTGGGAACCTACTGTGATGCAGACTGTAAAATATGCTAGGAGCAATATCAATCATGGGCCTTTGGCGGAATCTGAGCACCATGAAATATATCCAACAGCAAAGATTTATATACAGGTAGACAGACTAGTGGGAAGCTATTATTCTAGGAGGTGTCTCTGTTGCTGTCATCCAACCTGGATGAGACGATGTCATGTGGATGGCCACCCTGGACATGCCAATGTAGTTGTGACGTTCTCCCATAAGTGTATTTTTTGAGAAAAGGGTACTTGGCAGAATGATTAAATATTGTGGGAATAACTGGTATTAATGAAAAGCTTTATGTCACTCTTCTGACATCTAAACTAAAATGAAGTTAGCTAAGTCATGATACCTTACATTTGTATAGCACTTGACAATATAACCTTCTTCCACATTAGCTAATTTGATGCTCAGAGTCACCTTGTGAAGTAAGTGAGGCAGGAAACTGCTGCATAGGTAAAGGGACTTGCCCAAGGTCACCCAGCAAGTTGTAGTGATGGTTCTTGAGCCTCAGTGTTCAAAAACTTCCTATCCAGTGCTTTTATTCCTGTACCATGATCCATGATAATCACATATGTGTTACACTCGCTGAGAAGCCCAAGCCACCTAGAGATGAGGAGGTGTCTCCTCTCCTCTTTCTCTCTCTCTCTGTCTCTCTGTCTTTCTGTCTCTGTCTCTCTGTCTCTCTCTCATACACACACATACAAACACACTGTTTAGAACTCCATTCTGGAGCACTGTGCTGAATTTTTCAAAGACTGCTCTGATGCTCTCAGACTGCATTTATGTAGATGGGGGATTTTATGCTAGCATGCATGTTTCCATCCATTTATCAGATGCGACACATTCTCCAGCACCAGCGATCACAAGGTACAGGTTTGGGAAAAAAGATCTAAGGGCTAGAGTGATGGCAGAACGTATATGGAAATAAAATCATTCAGAGTTGAAAAGAGTACAGTACGTCGTCTGTTGTTACTTCATTGGAAAATCTAACATCCTGGCACCTATTGATCTTTGCAGAATGATTTCACCTTTAATTTCCCTGAGATTGGCCCCAGTGAGACTGGGGTTAATCATACAGGGATTGACAGATGGCAGGAAATACCCCCTGGGGCCCATTTACACACAGTGAAGAGGGGTTAGGATGAGGGATGCTCCCAGTCAGGAGGTCACTACCTGCCATCTCTTCTATGTTATCAGCATGATGGTCCCTCTACCCAGTAATTCATCATTTAGAATCAGCCATTGAGCAGGAAGAACATAATGAGAACATTGGGATTGCTTCCCACCTCCTTCTGTCCCTCTAACTCCCATCTCTGCGTTTGAGCTCACTTTGAAGGCAAAGGGGAGCATGTGAGAGGTGTATGGGTAGGTTTGTAAATTGGGCCCCAGAGGGAGAGAGGAGCCTAATCATTAGGCTACGTTGCTGTAGCATCCCAGCCTCCCCCCTTGGGTGGCTGACGCTCAGATGCTTTTGGACTTACCAGATGCTGTTTTACTACTGGCCTCGCTTATGACATGTGCCGCAATTTGAGGCTCCTGATCACCTGAAATGAAACCAAAAGCACACTATCAGGCCAAAGTAATACAGAACTGCCCACAGAACTATTTGGTCTAGTTCTACAGCTGTGTAATAGAGACTATGCTTAAATAGGTTACATAAAAGGAAGGATAAAATGGTCTGAAATCCCTCTCACAGAGGGAAAAGTTGGTTTCTAAAATCTGAACAATTGAATTGGCTATTTCCACTGATCCCATTCTTCTAATAGTTGTTCAAGACCCGACTCCAGTTTACATAGATTGAAACAGGCTAAAAATACTGCTCTTCATGAAACGTATTTTGAATCTTGCTTTTAGGAATGACTCCCACCCATTGGGAATCTTAGTGGGCTCCAAGGTTGTGTCTGCACACTTAGCTAGTAAGATGCTTATGATGTCTGATTTGGTCAAGCAACTGGCCAAACTATTGTATCTATCTCATGTAAAAGGCTTGCTCCTTAGTTAGATGTGCTGATCTCCTAAGTACAGAGATTGTGTGGAAGTTTCTTTTTTTTCCAGTAATGAGCCTGGTGCTGGACACCTTGTAGGTCCCCTATAAATATTGAATCAAATTGCATGACCTAAATTACCAGTTTTGTTAAGTTTATCATTTTCCTGAAGATTGCTAGGCAACATCCACATGAAGTATTTCCTCAACTTTCACTGTAATTAACAGACAACATGGTACCACTCAACATATCTTACAGTCATTCTGAAGACAAAACCTTCATAGAAATCAGATGACCCTTTGCATCCAGACCAATAGTTAAAGCAATCTCTGAGTACACTCTTTGCCTCAGACACAGTATCTGTATCTCTGTATGTGTGTATATATGTATTTCTTTGTGTGCATTAAATTTATACAAGTCATAGCATCATTTTCACTGACTTTGTGATATAATAGTTTTTCTAACAACACCCATCTACTAACATCCCATCTTTCCCATACTCAGCTGCTCAGGTCACTCCAGACATTATTGTGTTTGGTTTGGGGTGTTACATTCTAAGAGAAACAGGGAAAGTTAGTGTGTCCAAAAAAGGAGGTGACCAGGAGAGGGAAGGGCCTGGAAAGGGTCATAGGAGGAACAGTGGAAGACACTGGGGAGGTTTAGCCTGAAGAAGAAAAGACTCAGGGGCCGTGATTGCTGTTTTCAACATCTGGACAGCTGCTGTGTCGAAGAGGAAGTAGACTGTTTAGTATGGCCCCAAAGAGCAGAACTGGGTGTGGTGAGTGGAGATAACAGGAACAAATTTCAACTCCAGAGGAGAAAAGACTTCTCTTGAGTAGTGTAGTAATCTTATTATAATTATTGGAGCCATTCAAAGATGCGCTACACTGCTTTATAAGATAGAAGGTGCCTAGGCATGTTCGATCACAGGCCAGATGGTCAGGACTGTTGTGAAGAAGATTCCTGCTCTGGGGATGGTGCTGGATTTGAGAACCGTCAAGGTCCCTTCCAACCACGATATGTTCCAGATGCTCTGACATCAAAAACGGGGCAAAGAATAAAAGGTTGTCATGCCGGATGACTCCTTGATTCCAGAGGCTCTTCTGGCCATGGTTCCCCATGAAAAATTGTTATCACTGAACAATGAATGCCACTGCTACCAAATGATGACTTTCTTGTCATCTTATCCTCTGTCGGTGGTACTAGACCGTATGGTTGCTTTGATTATGGTGTTGAAAATCATGGGATTTCTTCATACTTGGTATTGTCAGCATTAAAGGAACACAGCCTTCCTCACAAATACGTACATCCAAACCCTTCCAAATCAGAGGCACCGGAGAAGGTGTTGATCTGGCAACTGTGTTTTTGTTCTATTTCTTGTGCTAAGAGTTCCCTGGTTCAACACTGGGTTGTTCAATATAGTCAGCCTAAAGCGTCCTTTTAGTTTTTGAGTATTCATAGAAATTAGTAAATGGCAACCTACCTTTTTGCATTTCAAAGTTTTCTTCTTTCTTCTTCACTTCTTCATTTAGCATTATATTCTAAAATAAAAAGCATTGCAAAAGGTCATTTTGACAGGAAGTGTGTTGTGGAATTGTAGAGGTGTCATTCACTCTGTCGTTACTCTGTTGCCTGTTTCTGGTGAGGATTATCATATAGACTCAGATCCTGTCATTAATTCCATCATACTGATTGGGAGCCCACGCCTCTGACAGATGAGCTGACAGCCCAGAAAGCCCAGGGGTGAACTTGGAAGCAGAATGTGGGCCTTATTATTTCCATTCCAGTGTTCTCTCCAGACCAAAGGCTGTGATACTGACCCTTGCTGTGACCCCAACCTCTCTGACTTTGACAGGTATTGACAAATAATGCCAAATGGGGAGATGATTCTACCCTGGGAACTGGTATATAGAATATTATTAAACATAAAGCATGGTGTGTGTCTATTAGAATAAAATTGGTCTGAAATCTCTTAGGAAATGGTAATAGCAAGTTTGACCTCGGGAAGAAATCCTAGGCTATGAATAGACCTTCAGACATTCTTTATTTTGTTGTCCCTTTCAATGGGCCGAGGAGAGTCTCTTGTTGCTGGTTGCCTTGTGTGGCCTGTATTTATTTAGAATAATCGGCGTATAGGAAACAGAGATGATCTCTCAATGCTGCTGATGTTCAAAGGCAAATGCAACACTTCTTAAGGGATTTCTTCTCACTTAGCAACTGAAGGAAAGCTAGAGGTACTTAAAGAAGCTAACGGGGGCTGCCTCAACCCAGCTGGAAGGTAAAAAGAAGCTAAGGCTGCCATTTTAAAGATACTGAATAAAAGGCCTGGAGGGCTTCACTGGCTGGCATGAGGTCACCCAAGGAGTCTGAGGCTAAAGCCAAGAGCAGAAACTGTGAGATCACATTCATAGGCCGAGCTCAACTAGCACCATCCCTCTGTACTCTGAACACAAGGGAGGAAGACAGTAGTATTTTCACATCTTCTGATAATCAAAGTCCTGGGCGCCTTCCCATTACTGAAATCAGTTTTCTCTGGGCCCCTTCCCTTTCGTTCCTCCCCTGGAAGGAATTGGTGTTGTTCCCGTTGAGTGTGTTGTTGTAGGCTCAGCTCAGTTGCCAGATGTAAGTCACAGAGCCTAAAGGGAGCCTGCACCTCAAAATGCTCACACGGGCCACAGAGCTTCTTCAACTTTCCACTTGAGCTGAAGTGTGGCACTGTGAAAGTGCAGCAACAGGAAAATGTTTGTGAGATAACAGGTAAACAAATGAGTATTTAGTGTGTTTTCAAAAAATGGAGTGTGATGATCGAGGTTGAGATACTTTTAGGCTGGGTGGTTGCATTGGTGTCAGGGCTTGGCCAAGATGAAAACGTGAAGTCAGCAAAGTTTGTCTTTTATGCACCTAGCCTTGCTTTTCCGTGAACTTTCCCCCAGCCACACTCCCCAGAACCTCTTTTTTTTCTTGCCTCACTCCCCACCTCGACTGAAAGACTTTTTAAAGTTGACTTTCAGAAAATCTGAGATTAGTTATTTCTCTCTTAGTGGGAACTCTATGTGGCAGATGTGGACAGGTTGACCTTTAACTTGAAAAGAAAATGCTTTGACCCTATCAAAGAGATCTCAGGCATTGGTGGGCAGACAATCATGGAACTGATCATTCTAGCAGAGGGTGGGGTGGGTAGTAAGTTTTAATGTGAAATTACACTATTCAGAATGCTTCCTCCACTTACCCTAACATAAGCCCTGAATCCCATCTTCCCCCCAAAGTGACTTCTTGGTGCTATCTGCCTCGGGAGATGAGTTCCTAGTCACTAGAGGTGTCCAGAAATTGGGTGACCAGTTGGTAGGGGTGGTGAAGAGAAGACTCAGGTTCTGGGTTGACAATTGGATCTGATGATTTCTAAGACCCCTTCAAGTCCTATGATTCAGAGCCCAAAAATTCAAATGTTAAGTTGCTCTGGACCAGTCATACTGTGACCCAGAAAGAAAGCCTGCTGATGTTAGCTAAGAATATAAAAATCCAGTTTGAGGTTATGCTGTAGCTGGCTTGTTGGGTTAAAAAGAAGTCCAAGATATTGTTTTAGAATGAGAAATTTGGGGGAATGAATATTGGAAAAGGGGTCAGTCATTGGAGGAGGATTTGGTGGCTGGAGGACTTTGTGTCTAACCGTTGTGCATATCACATGTACAGATGACATTGACTAGGGTTCCACCCCTGCTGCAGTAGAGGCAAGGGGCTTCCTCTGTCGCACGTAAGGAGCCCCAGTTGACATGCCTGAGAAGGTCTGCCTTTTTAGAATATGAATCTTTGGAGCTGTCACTTTTTTCATGCAAGCATAAACAGAAAGACCAAATTAACTGTTTTTCTTGCTCCTATCGTGGGTAGCTGATTTGGAAAGCTTTACATATCCGACCTGAAATAAAGCCATGAGGAACTGACAGTTCAACTGTAAGACTCTCAGTAAGAAAGAGAGAAGGAGGGAAAAAACAACAGCCACTCTTACTGTCACTGGAGGGAATTGAAGGCTGATCACATAATTACAGAATTTTGGAGCTGGTAGTGCCCTTACAGATAATCTCAGTCCTCTCATTTTACAGATGAGAAAACTGAGGCCAAGAGAGGTGAAGTCATTTGCCCAAGGTCACATAGCCAAGCATATTAAATATGCTATTTGGATTATTAACCATTGTTTTGAAAGTGGCTTTATTCACATTTAAATTTGCAACACTTCCCAATACCCTGTAATACTGGCCAGAATCCTCCAAGAACCAGAGAAACTCAAATCATTTCCAAGCCTTGCAAATAAGGAGTTGGGAGTCTTTATCTAAAACCTAGATTAGTGTAAAGAACGTAAAAGCCAGCAGAGGTTTGAGCTGCATTCTGATGTCTGTAGGTGACTCAGGAATAAGCTCTTGGAGTCTTCACTACTGGATTAAATTACGTATCGGTGACGGTACAGGAGGACAGGAATAAGCTCAGAAATAAGATCTTAAGCCCTTCACTCCTGGGTTAAGTTACACATCATCTATATGTGAGAACTAACTCCTGTTGATTTATCCAGATATCCAACCGCCTGGCACAGAGCAGACCTTAAAGTGGAGTGCTGCCTCCTATTCATGACGACAAGGTGAGCTGAGGGCCAAGGGTATTTGACTCAGTGTTCTGAGAGGGAAACGGGCAGAAAGACTTCTTGATGTTCTGCTGCAGGAGAAAGAGCCCCTCAACCTCTCGTCTATGATGATGGAATTAATGTTGTAGGCATGTCCTTGGTAAATGTTCTAAAATCTCTTGTTTTAGGTACCCATTATAGGCCACAGTCACTGCAGTGGCTTCATGCTGGGTACCAGCCTGTTGGGATGGAAGGCTTCAAACTCTCTCTGCCTCAGGTCTTGATGGGCCCTAGAGTCGACTGGCTTCATGAGCAAGTGGTATTATATGGGGTCTGGTATGAGCGGCACTGAGAAGGTCCATCATCCATTCCTGGTACCTCTCCTCACAATAAAAGGAAAAGATCTCACTTTCATGGCACTCGAAATTCCATCAGCAGAGAAGCGTTTCTTCATATGTTAGAGTGTTTCAGTCTCCAGAAGTCCCTACTACTCCCAATAAAGGCAATATCTTAACCTGTGGCCTGCCAACACGGCAGTGGCCAATAGTTATTGCTTCCCTGGGAAACGGGGACCAGACTATGGGTCCACAGTGAGAAACCATCAAGGTTTGGATGGAAAGAAAATGCAAAAAGCAAACTTGGTGTACTTCATAATTTTGCCCAGAGGCAACTGCATGTATGAGCTCATGTGTGTGTGTGAATACATCTGTGAGAGTGCATTTTCCCCAGAGAAAGCCTTTTTTGTTCTTCTCAAGAACATTGCTATGAATGTGCACACTTCCAACTTTCCTTTCCCTTTTAACATAGGATTTTGGCTTCATTTTTGCTTTTTTAAAAAATACACATACCCGTGTATGTATGTATGTACATATATATGTGTAGATAGATAGATAGATAACACAAATGTTAAACTTTCACACTGTCAGGTTTCATTTTCCCGACCTAGTAGACGTAGTAAAACTTTTCAATGGCACTTTTACCAACAACTGAGCTCCTTACCTTGACGAAGGCTTCAAACTGGCTTCTAATTTCCTCACAGTTCAGTAAGGATAAGGACCCCTCTCCTTTGTTGCATCTCTGTATCGTTTTCATGAACACAAAATCTTCATGAAGATTCCTTTCGTCTTCTATCTATTTGTGAAATAACAGGAACATGAGAAATGTAATTCTGAAGGAGAATGGAGCTAGTGATGTCTGCCTCTACGCTCACTTCCATGGCATCATCAACAGGAGGAGGACTTTGGGCGTATAAGGGGGAATAAAAAGTTATTATACTGGATGATTGATATTTAGTATTTGCAGTTAAAAAATCTACAAAATCCAACAATTAAAATGTCATATTATTTGACACTCTAGGTAGAAATCACAGCTATTCTAATAAAATTTCATCACAAAGTGTACCTCTTTTCAATGTACCACAGCAGCAACATTCTGTAATTGTCATATTTCCCATTACTCCAGTAATGATTGGTCATTATAAACACAGTCTATAAAATAGTTATCTGCTGAGCTGATTTGCCCACTTCATTTTAGTGTTTGTGATGCAGTGCTTTATAAAAAGAAGTTAATTTGCAATGAGTGTCAATTAACTTGAGTTCTAATTACATCTCTCTCTTTTTAACTTCAGTATTTGTAGAAAACATTTGCATTTTCAAAGAAATCATCTTTCATTTCCAAAGTTAATGAGATATTTTATTTTCCAATGTCTTAGAATAATTAAATGTATGGAATTCACTTGTATAATCAACTAATTCTGTGCCATTTTTCTTGTTTTAAGATTACATTTTTAGATTCAAAACAAGATCCAGTTAACCGACGGCTTTCAGTGTCATTAAGAGCGCATCTAAATGCTACGGTAAATCTGAGTCCACCCAGGTCATTATTTCCCCTTTAGAGGCTAGGCTTATGTCCAGGCATTTGATTGGTAGAGTTCACCAGGCCAAACACAAACAAATAACCAGACCCAGAATCCCCTCTTTTTTCAGCAGTGAAACCTAAAATTTGAGTAACCCAGCGAATTGCCTCAACCATCACTGCCCCACCTTATCCTGATAGAAAACCTCCTGGCCTTAATTCTAGATTGGTGTCCCAATAGAGGACACTCAAACATGCCTGAGAAAATGCTGTCTCCAGATGCTGTACATCCACAATTTCCACATCCAGACTTTTAGGAACAGCTGGATAATTGATCAAATTTCTCCTTTCATCTATGATTGATAATTTGTCAACACAGCCAATAATGCCGCTCAGTGGAAGTGGATAAACACATCGAAACAGGATAAATCCTAATGCTTATCTTTTCCTAAGAATGCAGAACAACCTACTAAGTTACTCTACTTTTTTTGTTCCTGTAAGTCCAACCATTTTAAAAATGTAAAACATCTCAGAGGGAAACTGGGCAGCTTGCAAGCACAATCAGCATTTGAAGAATTATATAGAGAATGTGACTTTTACTAAAAGACTCCAAATTCTGGGATTTATCCATGTCTATGCCAATCTGAAGCACTACGAAATTTCAGATCAAATTGATGCTCTCCTTCTCTAGTTGGAAATTTGAAAGAAAAATGTTGTCTCCCTCAGAAAAAAATAGTTTACTTCTTAAGCAAAACTTTAGCGAGTAATTATAGCTAATGCCTACATAGAGTTTACCTTGTGCCAGGCTCTGTTCTAAGCTCATTACAAGGCTAAAGTCATTTAATCTATGAAGTGGGTACTATTATTAGCTCCTTTTCTCAGGTGTGGAAACTGAGGCATACAAATGTAAAATAACTTGCCCAGGATCACAGAGCTAGTAGGGGGCAGAGTCAAGATTTGAACCCAGGCAATCTCACTTCAGAGCCCAAGCTTCTGACCAGAGACAAGAATAGGAGACCTCACTAACGAGACAACAAACAGTATGCCGCACGACCATTGATCTATTTGGGTCCCTACCATTGTCCATCATTTGGATAGAACTAAAACCAACCAACTCACAAATCACTAAGGACCCCAAATTTAGTAAATAAAGGCTCTTGGTTCATCTTACCTTGTCCAATCTTCTGTGAAGATACACAGCAAAAAGTGCTGACACAATCATCTGGGTGATAAGAAAAACAGTAAGTAAATACATAAAAATTTTCATACTGACAGGTGGTCCAGTGGCCACAGATCGGGGAGAAGGTTGGCTGTATGTTTCGATCATGCTGCGTTAGAGTTGAAATGATGTCTTCTACCCGAGAAGGTGGCAGAGGCAGCATGAGAAGACTGTCAAAGTGGCCACCTTACTCAGGATTAGTTAAGAGCGCACAATCGTCGCAGCCCACACTTCCTGGAAAATGTGCTTCGTAGTCTTCTCTCCCAGCAAAAAAGTTACGTAAAGGTTTTTTTTTTTTTTTAAATTATACCCATATCATTCACTTCCAGGCTTTCCCTTTTGTTAGTAAAGAAGAAACAAGTTTCTTCTTCCATACATTCATTCTTGCCTTGAAATGTCATAGACCTCTTAACAGACTATGGCAGTATTTTCCTATTGCTGTCTAAATTTTGGGGTTCGCCAGTTTCAAAGAAAGTGACAAATTAATCCACCAGCAACAGACTTATTTCAATTTCAATCTTACTAATATAAAGCGGGAAGCTGGTATATGGGGAAAGAAACACATGTCAACAAAAGTTTGGATTGATTTTATGACTGGTGTGCCACTAACCAATTGCTTCTCAAGACTTCTTTAATCTTTAAACCCAATGAAATCCCAGCAGCTTTTCAAGTCATGTCTACATGGCATAAAGCAAAAAGGAGTGCTGACAATTATTAAATAAAATTACCTGGAAAGATAATTCAAGAAAAATAAATTTCCCAAAGGCCAGGAGGAGTAGGGTCTTGAGCGAAATTAGGCCAAAACCCTGGGATTGAGGTTAAAGTAGGAATATTAGCTTGACTTAGCCAAGTTGCCTGTCTACACTGTTCCAATCCATCAGATAATTGCTGAAGCTGATGTAAAGGTTCAGAATAGAGAAAATAGGCTGCAATTAAGAGACCTGAATTCTAGTCCTTGCTCTACCAATAAATTGCTGTGGACCTCAGGCAAATCACTTTACCTATCTAGACCTCAGTTTCCTCCTATCCAAAGTGGGCAGTTGCATTTGCCTCGCCTGTCCTATAGGTTTTTGTGAAAATCAAATAAAGATATGCATGAAAGATCTTTGAAACATGTTAAGCAATAGACAAACAACTCTTATCCTGAATTTTTTAGACTTTGTTTAACCTAAGATACGAGTTTTCCAAATAATCAGCAACTCCTTACATACTAGCAAAAAACAAACGAACAATAACGACGTCAAAAACACGCAAAGTTTTGACAGCAAATTGAATCATTGAGGTGTGTAGGATTATGTATTTCTGAATGGCTTCTGTGTTGTCTTATCAGATTGCCTTCGAAATAAAGGCAGCTGTGGAAATCCCTACCCCGCATCCCAACCTGGTCTAGAAACCATGATAAGATTGCTTTGGTGATTCCTATAAAATTGTTTTGAGAGACAAATAGGAAACTAACAAACTGCTCCGATAGGTATGCTATATGTATAGTTAGCACCTGCTCTCTTCCCCTCCCACGCCCCAGCATCCTGTCCTGGGCCCAGATCTGTGTAGCTTTTCACTACATCTGCCAAGTAGGTGGCTTCAATGCACGTGATAAACTTTGATCAGTCAAGTCAGAGGCTTTGGTTCTTAGACAAGGAACCTTTGTTCCACTGAAGGAAAATTATCACGAGAGCCAAAATGGGCTCGAGGACTTCTCCGAGGTCAGTTTCATACAATTACAGAATGCCAGAGCTCCAAGGACCCGGTGAGATCAGCTCAGCCAAGCCCCCAGGGAAAGGACGCTGAAGGGACCACAGTGATGTAGACAATGTCAGGATTTGTTCATGTGACCAACTTCAAGAGTTGTCCAATCTTCCTGCCTCCACTTCTGGATCTCCAGCTTCCTGAAGTCTGACTTCTGCCCACAATATTCCCCAGAAACTACTCTCACCATTAGCTCAATAATTTTGGCTGACTATTTTTTAGAGTTCATTTTTAGTGACCTTTCTATTATTCTGTTGTCATCCTTCTGAAACCTTTCCCGTCTTGCCTCTCAGAATACTTCTCCATGTGATTCCCTTTACTCTTTGTACCCCTTAAAACTATCCTCATTCTCCTCTCCTCTCCTCCCCTCTTCGCATTCTCCATGTTTTCCTTGGGTGATTCCCATCCACTTTTATGGTTTTTACTATCGCCTTCATTGTGATAAATCCCAAATCTATAACTGAAGCCCTGAACTTGAGATTTGTAAGTATAGCTACCTCTGAATATCTCCACTTGGCTATCCCAAAGCCCCCTTACATTTGGCATGCTCCACACTTAACTCTTCTCCCCACTCCATTTCCAGTCCAGACCTGTTCTCCCTATCTCAGTGAATGGTACTCTACTCACCTAATTGTCAGGTCATAGACCTGAGAGTCATCCATAATTCTTCCTCCTCTCTTGCCACAGATTGCTCTCCAATCCCGGTGGCTTCTTCCTCCCCAAATCTTTTTGATTGCCACCACTTTTCTCCATCCCCCCTGCCAACATCCTAGTCCAAGCCCACATTCTTCTCTTTCCTAGATTACTGTATTATACCCTCCTGATTTATCTCCTTGCTTCTCTTCCTGCCTCACCCCATCCATCCTCCATACTGCCAGCAGAATGTAAATTCCAAATCTTATAACTGACCATATTATCTAATCTGATTTGAGCCCCCTAAGGCTTTGCACCAGATCCAGGGAAGCAGATCGATAGGGTGCCCTGGCATGTTCAACATGAATGGGATTAGCTCCAGAATAGCCTGCTTGTACGTCAATCTTTGAAGCTTCCCCTTTCTTCCATCCTTCTTCTGCCTGGTCCTCTAGCTCGATGCCACAATTGGCTACCCTTCCAGCTTCCAAACTTTAACTCTACTTTGAGATTTCTGATTCTGTATCATATGTCCTTTGTGTCAGGACCTTCTATACCTGTTTCTCCTCCAATAAGGAGTGGCCTCGCCCTGCTGTTGGGCCTCTTTTAAAAATCCTCAGCAGCATAATGCATCCAGAAGTGATTCTTAAACTTAGTTTCCAAGAAATTTGTAGATTTATGGAGTGCATGACAGTGCCTACAGCCAAAGTCAAAGATCAACCATCTCTTTCTCAGTCCACAGAAAGAATTGAGTCAATGGGTTGAATTGTTTCAATTTTTCAGTTTTTCTTGCACCAAATTTTCTTAAATCTGTTACCCTTTTCCACTACTGCTTGTCCTCTAGCTAGTGATTGATCTGCAGCAAATAAGTATCAAGGGAAAAACTCAAAAAACAATGGATCATAATTCAACAGCTTGTTTTTGGTGTGAATACACTTGTGGTTGTGATTTGTATTGATAACCTAGAATGCAGTCATAGTTTCTGCTAGGAAAATTATTTCCAGTACACATGAAAGAGTTAAATATATCAGCATTTTGTTTGTTCTGCAAAGGGCCTCGCAAGGACTCTTTTCCCTGAACATGTCTGGAAAATCCTAGCCTACAGAATAGTGTCTCGATTCTCAGCACAGCACATGATCTGACCCCTGCCCACCTTTCTGTCTTCATCTCCCACAGCTCATTCATGCTCAACCCTGAGCATCAACCCTATCAAGCTAGTTTTCTTTCCTTAAATGTGCTGTGCTTGTTCAAGCTAGCTGTTCCTGTGCACATGCTGACTCCCTCCTCTCTTATCCATTAGTGTTAAAGGGACAGCCCCTCTGTGAAACATCCCCTCCCAGCTGACAAGGTGCCCTCTTCCGTGTTTAATCCATCATAGCATTTGCCACATTACATCATAGTTAACTTGTCTGATTTCCCTACCATTAGCTCCTAGAGGAAAGAGACAATTAAAAAAAATCTCAGCATCCTTGCTTCCTGACACGCTGTAAGGAATTAGTAAATCTTTGCCAAATTACTAAATTTTCTTTTAAGGGGCTAGAAAGGGAAGTTGTAAAACACTCTAACCTGGAAGAATAGAGCTAGCTAGCCTCTCTGGTGAAACAAATTGGAATATATTTCAGTTTTCTTCTGTTCCTTTAATTATCTCTCTTTCCTCTGGGGTCAGTTCCACTTGTTTATTTTGGCCCTTCTCTTTCATATTGATAGTTTTCCTCAACTGTCTGATGACCCTTAGTTGTCTGGTCATATTTATGAATGAAAAACTATGTTAGCTTTTATGGGTAGATGGCATGGATTTCCTCTGAAATTGCACTGATCTGTTTTCCCCCACAAACCTCTCTCTGGAATGGGAGGGCTGACTGTGGGTTCTGTTTAAGTGGGTAGGGCCTGTCAACAGGCAGGCTTCACTTTAGGTTAGGTGGGTAGAGAGGCAGGAAGGCCAGGGACCCCCCACAAGTGATAATGTAAGGAGGGCTTTTCTCTAGGGGTGGAGCCCTTAAGAGAGTTTCACTCTTGACTGATGCTGGTTTTCCTGTTGTTTTCTTTTTCCTACAAGTTGTGGAGGTCTCTGCACCCTCCCTAGAGTCCTCCCCAGGCAACTTTAGCCTGAGGGCAAAGGCCAAATATTGCTGCTGACAAAGGGTCCCTGGGGGAAGGGAGAGAGGGAGAAAAGGGTCCACTTGTCCCAGCTGTTTCCACTGCAGCTCTTTGATGAGTTACCATAATGATTGCCTCTCAGCCTACCCCTGCTCTTTGTATTTATTGACTCTGAGATTGGTGTTGTCTTGGGAAAAACCCATTCTTACCTCTGATTTCTTGAATTCAGATTTCTCTGTTAGTCCAAAGTCATTGGCTTTCTTGCTTCCTGGTATCCCTCAAAATTTATTTCGCATCGATGCACCTTTTCTTGTTTCTCTTGGTTGTTGTGGTTTCCTTCTTTTTACATTTATGTTTGACTAAGTAATACATTCACATGGTTAAAAATATAAGTGATACAAAAGAGTGTGCGATGTAGTCTTCCACCTCTTCTGCCCAGTCCTCCATTGTTATCCAGTGTTACCAGTTTCTTATGTATCTTCCAGAGATGCTTTATGTGCATTCAAGCAAATACATAAATATTCTCTTTCACCCTTTTTTACACACAGTAGTATACAATACACTATTCTGCATTTTTTTCCTTTAACAATATATCTTGGAGATTATTCCATGTCAGCAGAGTACTTCTTTATTCTTTTTTTTTTTTTACAACTGCATTGTAGTCCATTGTATGAATGACTTACTATAATTTAACTAGGCCCCTATTGATGAATATTTAAGTTGTTTCCAGTCATATGATAGTAAACGATGCCACAGCAAATAACCCTGTACTTATTCAATTTAAAAAATTTCTTTTCAGACATTTCCGTGGGATCTGGAAGACTAAAAATCACGTATTTTTTAAACATTGAACAATCAACACGTTAACCTAAACACATCACACTCAAAGGAAGATAATTTAGAAGTTATTGTTTATTTTCCATTAGTCAGATCAATGCAGAGTAAATCATTTGTGTTATGCACCCTCTTCAAAGCCAGGCTTTGTGTTTTGGGGGCTTCCAAGGCAAAGTCCTGTCTGGCCTTGAGGATTTTGGTTGCACCATGTGGGATTCTCCATGTAGGTCTGCAGCAGAAAGCCACAGGTGATGTGATCTCTGGTGCCTCCATCCAGGATGCTGCACTTGTTGGCTAGATTGGTAAGAAGCAATTTCAGGACACATTTGTTTCAATCAGTTCATTTGCTCAAATCAACATTCACTGAGTGCTTACTGTGGGCCGGGGCTGAGCTGGATGCTGGGGATGCAAAGATAAAGATGATAGTCCCTACCTTGTCAGGAGCGCCCAGTCTAGAGAAGCCAACCAATGCGTGAGCAGACAACCATAAAACAATGTGAAAAGTGCCACAGTAGAGGTGAACCCAGAATTCTGTGGGAACATTAAGGAGGAGTACCTACCTAGCCAGAGGAGTGGGATAGAAAGATCAAGGAAGGCTCCCTAGAAGCAGAGACACCTATCATAACTTTGTATCCTGACTTCTGGCACTTCACTGACAAATCCTAATATTCAGTGTCCATCTACTGTCTTTGGCTTTTCTAGTCCAGAATCTTCCACCCCTTTTCATTCTGCAGCAGTCTTCTAGTTGGCTATATTTCCTCTGACACTCCAAAGGCTTAGGAGGAGTAAGGTAGGAGGGGGTTGGGATAATCGTCTCCAGCATAGACGAATGTGGTTGGGGACGGGGATGTTTGGTGTGTTGGCCTGGTTTTAGGTAATAGTTTTGATAGTGTGATCAGAATCCCCAATCCCTATTTAGCTGCCTACCTCCATTCCAGGTCCCCAAGGTGAATTTTCTCGGCAAATGCCCACTCTTCGTTTCTGACTTGTGGGCACCATGACTCCACTCCCTGTTTGTGTCAGAAAAAAAAAAAACTATATTTGTTTATGTTCTTAGACAAGAAATGCAGGTAACAGTGGTTACTAACACTGGGAAGTACAACTTGGGTGTAGGGGTGCAAGTTTTACTTTTTGATCTATACCTTCTCTGCTCTCTGCATTATTTTTACAATGAGCATATTTTACTTTTATGATTATTTTTTGATAAACTTTTTAATGAAGTAAACCTTTACATACAGAAAAGTGCACAAACCATAAGCTTAATGAATTTTCATAAAGTAAACACGCCCATTGTAATCATCACTCAGACTGCAGACCTTTACTAGTATCTCTGAAGCCCTTCCATTATCTCCTCCCAATCACTTCCACTTCTCACAAAGGTAATCACTATTCTTCCTTCTATCACCAAAGATTAGTTTTGACTGAGAGTTCCAGCTGCTCCTAATCCTCACTAGCAGTTGGTATCATCAGTATTATTTATTTTAGCCATTCTAATAGGTCTGTAGTATTATCTCACTGTGGTTTTGATTTGCATTTCCCTGATGGCTAATGATGTTGAACATCTTTGGATGTGCTCACTGGCCATCCATATGTCCTCTTTGGTGTTAACATCTTCCAAAAACATAGAACATAATCATTTTTTAATTGCTTCAAAATAATAAGGCCATTAACCTGACTAGGGAATATTTTTTGAGTGTAACAATCCTTCTGAGAAGCAGATTAGGGTGGTACAAATAGCCAGAATTTGGTAGCAGATATTTTGGGCTACTCTACTTGCTGTGGGGTCTCAGGCAAGTTATTTAACCTTTTTGTGCCTTGGTTGCTTTGTCTATAAAGCAGGGATAATAATAGTTCCTGCTTCATAGGTTTGTCCTGAGGATTAGATGAGAAAATTATGTAAGGCTCTCTGCTCTGTGCCTGACAGGGTAAATGTTCATCAGTGTCTCTCGGCCCTTCTGGCAAAGCCTGGAAAGAAGCCAAGGGAGAGAGTGTTGTCCTTGAGGCAGTCAGTGGCTTAGTATCTGAGGGAGAATGGGTGAGTGATTCCTATTTCTCTGGCTCTAAGAATAAAAACTCCAGAGTTGTGTCCTGGACGCAGGATTCTGTCCCCTCACTCCCTGCTCCCTCCACCCCCTACCCCCACCAAACACAGCAGGAGCAGCCTGCTTTGAAGGAAATTCTAGAAGAAATTTCTAGTCATAACTGGTCTCTTGGGTGTTCCCGCACCCCTTGTATGATTTTAACACCTACTGCTGTGTGTCTAGCAGAAAGACATAAGCCCCACGACATCTTTCTGTATAATACCCAAAGGTTCTCCCATTGATGTTTCCTAAGGCAGGACTGCATGAGGGCCCTTGGGCCTGACATCAAGTAGTCAATATCCCTTCTGTAAATCTTTGCCCAGCACTTAGCAAGCACGAGGTTCTCTGATAGGTCTGGGGAAGCAAAATGAAAAAGAAAGGACTGCTAGTTAAAGAGATAGGAAAGCAAAGAGTCGACCACACTGCACTGGAAGGTTCCTGGAAGAGGCAACATCAGAGCCCTGAGGGAATTGTTTTCTGGGTAAGGGAAAAATGCATTCCACGTACAGAGAATAGCACGTACAAGGACCCAGAGGCTGGAGACCAGGGATTCTTTCTCCTCTTAAGGCTGCATGCTTGGGACCAAAGCCTTGCTCTGCACAGCACCCCAGCTTCTTCCGATGGGCCCTTAAAGTGGAACACAGAATATCAGGACTTTATGGTAAAAAAAAAAAAAAATCCTCTTTGTTCCAGGGTGAAGGGTCTCAGGGGTCAAGTGCTTTACAAGTGGGTACATTTTTGGCACCCATTTTCCTTCAGAAATCAGCCTGATAGGATTGAACATGGTTTGAGGTCTGTGTGGTTTGAGCCCATTTTTCACCTCCCTCGCTCCAGTCTCAGCCTGCTTTCTGCATCTCCCCAGAGCTCCAGGACTCTGGTAGGCTGGCCCCTAGCTCCCATGCCCTGAATCCCTTCACACAGCTTTTCCCTGGGCCCCTCTGATTTACCCCTACCCTAATCCTTCTTCTTGACTTGTTCAGGGCTCTCTCCCGTCTCTCTCTCTCTGTCTCCCTCCAACTTCCAACTGCTATCCTCCAAGCTGCCCTCTTCAGTTCTGACCCCAGGCTCTGGCAGTCCCTCTTATATCCCTCCTGTGGTCTGCTCCTGACAATCCCTTGGGGCTGTTTCTGAAATAAGTGCTTCTTCTCCTAACTCATCTCCTAGGTATCCTCACAGAAGACTGTCTTCTTAGTGGGGACCTGACTCAGGAGAACTCAAGTTCTCCCACAGTTCTCCTGGGGCCAGCCCCACGGTTTCATAATGGGGAAACTGAGGCTCAGAGAAAGGGGACGACTTACCAGGGTCACGCAGCAAGTTAGTGGCAGAGCAGAGACTAGCCCAGGCCTCCAGACTTCCAGCCAATGCTCTTTCCCAAGAATCAAACTGCCTCTCACAAGGCTCAGGTCTTCTAGCCGGCATCAGCTCCCACCCACTGACTGCACAGTGCACCTATCTCTGTTAGCACTTCCTTCCTGAGCCAGTTCATTAAGACTGAAGCTGGCCCATCCAGGCTTCTGACTCAGCAGCCTAGCAAAGAGCATCCAGCCATGTCTGCATATGATTAAGGAAATGCCAGGGACAGGAAGCATTTTTTTCTCTGGCAGGGTGGGGGGTGCAAAAGGAGGCGGGGAGATTCAATTAAATCGTAAGATGTCAGGGACCACAGGAGTGGGGTGGGGAGTTGAAGAGCTATATCAAAAGACTTAGGGTTACTGGTTAAATACATTTTGGTACAGAAATATTGACTGGCTTAGAAGGACTCCTGTGATATACTGTTAGTGCAAATAACATGGCAAAAATAGAATGTTCCCATAGTTCCACTTGTGTAAAAATAAGTTGAGGGTGTCCGCAAAGTGTCTGTGAGTGGTAGTTAGAAATTAGCTGTATGTTCTCTTCCGTTCTCTGCACCCATGTTAATTTTTGCCCATAGGTTAATAGCTGGAAATGATTACCACAACCTTTGAGAGCTGTTATGGCACAGGTGTTCACCTGTGAATAGAGTTGGGAACTTTTCTCTTTCACAGTGTCCCACAGTGAATGGTGCCATCTTGCTAACTGTGGACTTAGAACAGCTCCCGCTAGAGCACATCTACATCTAATCCAACATCTAATCCAATCAGGCATTTTGACATCAAGATGTTTTCTGACCGGAAGGAGCAGGAAGCCACGGTGCCCCCTATTGTTACAGGGTCACTGATGCCTGGAGACCTCTCTCCTGACATGAGAGAACCAACCATATCTGAAGCATGTTCAAATAAGCAATGGGATAGACACCTGTGCTAAGCTGAATGACGTCCTTCCAAAATTCTTGTCCACCTGGAGTCTGTGAATGTGACCTTATTTGGAAATAGAAACTTTGCAAATATTAGTTAAATTAAGATGAGGCCACACCGAATTAGGGTGGGCCCTAATCCAATGACTGGTGTCCTTATAAGAAGAGAAAGATTTGGACACAGACACACACTGAGGGAAGATGGCCATGTGAAGACAGGGCAGAGATTGGAGTGACGCTGCCACAAGCCAAGGAACGTCAAGGATTGCTGGCGACCACCAGAAGCTGGAAGAGGCAAGACAGGGTTCTTCCCTAGAGCCTCTGGAGGAGGCACGGCCCTGTCGACACCTTGATCTCAGACTTCTGGCCTCCAGAGCTACGAGAGAATAAATTTCTGTTGTTTTAAGGCACCCAGTTTGTGGCACTGTGTTACGGCAGCCGTTGGAAACTAATACAACACTTCCACGGAAAAAATTGGCCCCACCTTCTGAAATGCTGCTCCATTCATAACACGAGGAGAAAGATGTTCATCAACAGAGTACATACTCTCAAGCATAGGGACTGTGTGGCCCTTCTGATTATGCTCTGCACTGGTCTATATGTGCATAGAAAAGTCTGGAATGTACCACAAGACTTATCATTGGGTTATAAATTCTGGGAGATTTTTATTCTTTTGCTTTAATTTGTCTGTATTATCTAAGTTTCCCACAATGAACATGTATCACTTGTATAAAAAAATATATGTCTCCCTGTTATCTATTTATCCATCTACTTATCTTTAATTACTAGTACTCTCATGCACTCACAGAATCCTTCCAAGTGAAATAGTCCCAGGGTACCTTCACTTCTTGTAGGCCCAAAGCTAGGAACTACTCTCTAAAAGCCCTGGCAGGGATGAGGGTAGACAATAATAAAACCACATATTTATACGGTATTTAATACTCTTCATAGAGCATACTTCTATATCCATCGGTCCATTCAACCTCAAACCCCTCTGATAACGAATCTGAGGCTCAGAAAATTGTTATAAGGAACTTGTCCAAGGTCTCATAGCTAATTACTCATGAGGCTGTGACTAGCACTCACAGTCCTGACACCTGGCCCGGTAGCAGTTTCTAGAACGTAAGATCCATAAAGACACCACATTTTGTCTGTCTTCTTCTCCAAGCACTTATATCTCCAGCACTTAGAATTGTGCCTGGCATATAGTAGGTGATCAGTACATTTTAACTGAATGAATGTGACAAAAGCAAGCTCCTCCCTAGAAGCATTTTCTGCTACTAACAACATTTTTGTTTAAGCCAAGCTGTTGTGCTGCCAATGAGTCCCACTCTCTTCTCAGTCTCTGTCCTTCCAGACACTGCTCCTCCCCCCCACCCCCAGGCAAAGGATACCTAAATTTCTAGGGCTAGTCTCTTACATCACCTACAAGGAGGCACCTATGTGGATGGTTCAAGATGAGTCTAGAAAGGGTTCCTTGTCCAAAAATAGTGCCACCCAACAAAAAGATCCAGGGTCAAGGGGAGGGCAGGTTCTGCTGATGGGTGGGCTTGTCAACCACAGAATGATTTATTTGGTTTTGAGGCAAGGAACAGGACACATCAAGAAATGTTGACACAGAGAGATAGAGAAGATGACAGCAAGCGGGATGGAGAAGCGTCTCAGTTCAGGAACAGAACAAGAGAAATGCAAAAAATGTGCAGAAGTAAGTGAAGAATGAGGACTTGTTAAAACAAATATGAAAAAGGAAGTGGAGGGGGCAGGTAGAAGACACTCTCACCTCTGCCTGTCACCCTAGACCTCCCAGTTCTCACATTCTCTCCTAAGGATACCCCCCATCCCCTACACAGGTGACACCTTCCCACCAGGCCTTTTAGGGGTTGCTCACAGAGGGCAGACTTTGTACAGAGGGGTGGGGCTCCACCCCAGGTCTTCTTTTCAAGTGCAAATCCCCAGAAAGCTTTAAAGCTGCCCCCTCCTTGCCTGGGAGGGTAGGGGTGTGGCTACTCTCAGTGCTCAGAAGGACTAGTTCTTGGGAATCTGGGAAGCCAGCTGAGAAATTGGAGAAGATGAGGGAGGCCAGGGGCCTCTGAGCACTGGGGTCAGAGAGCAGAGCTCTGGGCACCCTGTCAGATTTCACAATTCTCCTCTTCCCTGGCCTTTTCCACACACATCAGGACAGGAAGGGGAAGCTTAAGGATTATGGGCCAATTAATGATAGGTGGTGAAGTTGCCTTAAAAAGGAAAGCTCACACCACTGTCTTAAGGACCATTCCTGGCTAATTTGCCAAACAAGGGGAGGGGTGCAGTTTTGATAGCAAAAGATTTTGAGGGATCACACATTTCTGTGTTTGGGTGGAGCCACATGTATTCTGGGAAAGGAAGTCTTCTAGGCCTTTGAGCTGTATGGGAGGGGAGTTGGGAGAGTGTTTTATGTCTTTTCCAACATTGCATACTTCTGCATTCTAGGGTTCACAGCATTAGTAGCCACTACGTACAAAGTGCCAAACCAGGATGTCAGTCAGGTGGCTGAATCTAGGGGTTAATGCATTTTGTCAGTTACCAATGCTTCTATTTTCATACTTCTTAACAAAGACCTATTTCAAAACCCACTCCCGACTGGGAGCAAAATGTTCATTTGCAGCTTAGGACACATAAGAATTTTCCATCAGTAGGGTGGGTTTTGGAAGCATCCACAAAGTTGGTGAACAATGAAAATTACTGCATTTTCAGAGTTAGCTCCTCTGAAACCGGAAGTGCGAACAGAGCTGACTTAGTGCTAATACTTTCTCTTACTCCTGTAAGAAGGAGGAAAGACTGTGCTCAAGGTAGCAGTGATGTGCGAAAACCACAGTAGAGGTTTTGTGAAGAAGAGCAATTGTGGCTTTTGCACAAGATATTCCTAAACCGAGGCTGGGGACGGCATATGACACTTTTCAAAGTAGCTTCTGGACTGGTATTTCACTGAAATGAAGATCTTTGAGCAAGACCGGAAAGCCAAAAGTCTATGTTTCATGACCTCTGCAGGAAAGTAATAGTTGCATTGTGGAACATTCTAGATTGGCAGGCTCAAACCATGGCCTGGAACAATTGTAGGCCTTTTTGGGTGGGAGGGTGGAGGCAGGGAAAATCTAATTCCCAATAAGGTTTCTGATAGTTTTCCACTCTCTTTCCCCACCCCCTCACCTAGTTCTGTAGCTCTTCTTTAGCCGCCTCCTCTAGCACAGGGGATCTAATTCAATAGCCGGGAAAAAGGAAATAGAGAAAAAAGAGAAGAAAACTTAATGTCAATCCCAGGAAGTCCAGAACATTTTTAACTCAAAAGTTGCCTGCAAATATAATCTGCATCATGTACCCATTGTACTGGGAGGGCACCTAAGTATGTCATGCACCTACATGTAGTCCTGGAAAAAGTCCTCACAGTAAATATTATTTTAGAACTAATCTATATTTGGATAAGAAGAAAAGATGAGAGAAGATTTACCAGGTAAACAGAAGGATATCACTAACGAGTAAGTAGGTGAATAGGAAGAGCAAAGAAATAGCCTGATGGAGTAGAATAAATTTCTTCTGTCCCTCATGGGGTTCCTTGGGCTGGTTTAAGCCCCTATAGAATAAACTAAGAATGTTTTAAATAGCTAACTCTTCTAAACAGCATCAATCCCAGACAGCTTCGTGGATGAATTCTTTCAAACTTTCAAGGAACAGATAATTTTGATACTTTTAAAAATGTTCTAGAACAGTGAAAAATAAGAAAAGGTTCCCATTTTTTATCCAAAGCCAGCATAATATTGATGTCAAATTCTGACAAAGCAGCAGCTTCACTTTACACCTCCAGGAATTAGAAAAAGAAGAACAAACTAAGTTCAAAGTTAGCAGAAGAAAGGAAATAACAAAGATTAGAGTAGAAATAAATGACAGAAAATCAATACCAAAAAATCAACAAAACTAAGTTGGTGTTTTGAAAAGATAAACAAAACTGATGAACTCTTAGCTAGATTAAGAAAAAGAGATAGAAGACTCAAATAAATAAAATCAGAAATGAAAGAAGGGACATTACAACTGATGCCACAGAAATAAAAAAGAATCATAAGAGACCATTATGAAGAATTAAATATCAGCAAACTGGATAACTTAGAAGAAATGGATAAATTCCTAGAAACATACCACCTACTAAGACTGAATCATGAAGAAATAGAAAATCTGAACAGACCAACATGAGTAAGGAGATTGAATCAATAATCAAAAACCTCCCAACATAGAAAAGCTCAGAACCACATGGTTTCACTGGTAAATTCTACCAAACATTTTAGAAGAATTAACATCATTCATTCTCAAACTCTTGCAAAAAATTGAAGAGAAGGGAACACTTTCAAACTCATTTTATAAGGCCAGAATAATGATACCTGATACAAAAGCCAGATGAAGACACTGCAACAAAAGAAAATTACAGGCCAATATCCCTAATGAATATAGATGCAAAAATCCTTAGTGAAATACTAGCAAAGCAAATCCAACAGCACATTGAAAAGGTCAAACACCAGGACCAAGTGAGATTATCCCGAGGATGCAAGGATGGTTGAACATATGAAAATCAATCAGTGTGATACTCCACATTAACAGAATAAAGAATCAAAACCACATGATCACCTCAATGAATGCAGAAAAAGCATTTGACAAATTTCAACCCCTTTTCATGATAAAAACTCTCAACAAACTAGGAATAGAAGGAAGGTACATCAACAGAGTAAAGGCCGTATACGACAAGCGCACAGCCAACATCATACTCATTGGTGAAAAGCTGAAAGCTTTTCCTCTAAGATCAGGAACAAGGCAAGGATGACCGTTCTTGCCACTCCTATTCAACATAGAACGGGAAGTTCTAGCCGGAGTAATTAGGCAAGAAAAAGAAATGAAATTCATCCTAATCAGAAAAGAAGTAAAATTGTCCCTGTTTGCAGATGACATGAGCTTATATATAGAAAACCTTAAAGATTCCATTTAAAAAACTGTTAGAACTAGTAAGCAAATTCAGCAAAGTTACAAGACACAAAATAAAGATACAAAAACCAGTTGCATTTCCAACAACAAACTATCTGAAAAGGAAATTAGGAAAACAATCCCATTTATAATAGCACCCAAAAGAATAAAATAGTTAGGAATAAATTTAACTAAGGAAGTAAAAGTTGTCTACTGAAAACTACAAAACTGGCATAAAGACAGACACATAGACCAATGGAACTGAATAGAGAGCCCAGAAGTAAATCCACGTGAATACTGTCAATGATCTTTGACAAGGGTGCCAAGAATACACAACAGGGAGGGATAGTCTCTTCAAGAAATGATGTTGAGAAAACTGGATATCCACATGCAAATGAATGAAATTGGACCCTTATTTTACACCATACACAAAAATCAACTCAAAATAGATTCAAGACTTAGAACATAGACCTGAAACTGTAAAACTCCTAGAAGAACACATAAGAAAAAAACCTTCAAGAGATTGGTCTTGATAATGATTTCTTGGAAATAACACCAAAAGCGCAGGCAACAAAAACAAAAGTAGACAAGTGGGACTACATCAAACTAAAAAGCTTCTGCATAGCAAAGGAAACAACCAACAGAGTGAAAAGGCAACCTACAGAATGGGAGAAAATATTTGCAAACGATATATCTGATAAGGGGTTAGACTCCAAAATATATAAGGAACTCCTACAACTCAATAGTAAAAAAAAAAAAAAAACAACTAACAACTCGATTTAAAAATGAGCTAAGGGCTTCAATAGACATTTCTCCAAAGAAAATATACAAATGGCCAAAAAGTATATGATAAAATGCTCAATGTCACTAATCATCAGGGAAATAGAAATCAAAACCGCAGTGAGACATTGCCTCACACCTATTATGATTGCTACTATCAAAAAAACAAGAGGCAACAAGTGTTGATGAGGATGCGGAGAAACTGGAACCCTTGCACATGTTGATAGGAAGGGAAAATGGTGCAGGAAAACAGTATGGAGGCTCCTCAAAAAATTAAAAATAAGACTACTATGTGATCCAGCAATCCCACTTCAGGATGTTTATCCAAAAGAATTGAAGTCAAGATCTCAAAGAGATATTAGCACTCCTATGTTCATTGCAGCAATAGTGAAGAAACAACTTAAATGTCCATCAACAGATAATTGGCTAAAGAAAATGTAGTATATACATGCAATGGAATACTGTTCAGCCTTAAAAAAGAAAGAAATTCTGCAATATGGAACAACGTGGATGAACCTTGAGGAAATTATGCTAAGTGAAATGTCAGTCACAGAAAGACAGGCAAACACTGCATGATTCCACTTTATAAGGTATCTACAATAGTCAAATTCATAGAATCAGGGTGGAATGGTGTTTGCCAGGGGCTGGGGCAAGGGGAAATGGGGAGTTACTAATTAACGGGCACAAAGTTTCAGTTAAGCAAGATGAATAAGCTCCAGAGAGCTGCTGTACAACATAGTACCTCCACTCACAATAACGTATTGTACACTTAAAAATTTGTTAAGAGGGTAACAAATGTTAGGTGTTCTTATGACAATAGAATAAAAATTAAAAACCTGACAAAGAGCATGAAAAATTTAACTGCCTATCCATCTCACACATAAATATTTATTGAAACTATGGTAAGTAAAATATTAGTAAATGAAATCAAGCAGTATATTAATATATCTTCACTGAGAGGGACCCATTCAAGTAATGCAAGAATGGTTTAATGTTAGATAGCCTATTAATTGAATTCGCTTTAGTAACACAACAAAGAGAAAACACTGTTGTGATAAATAGTGAAAAAGCAAAAAATTTAACATCAATTCCTGATAATGCTTTTAGAAGAGGAAGAATAGTGACATTCTTCATTCATAAGATAAATTTGTATTTCAGTCTTACTGTCTCTATAACCTTGGGCATGTCACATACTCTTTGTGCCTCAGTTTGCTAACGTTTTAAATAGGGATAATAATATATACTTCTCAGTGTCGTGAGGATTCAATAATATCTATGTAAAGTGCGATCACACAACACCCAATGCCCCCCGCCCTCTTGCTACCTTATTTTCTCACCTGTGTAACACTCATTAACAACTGTGGGGAGCACACTAAGGGAAGTGATATACTATCATTTTTCGGTTTTCCTGTTTTTTTCATTTGCACCAGTGGATGTAGAATCTTTTTACTGCTGCTCTAGCTTGTGTTTATTCATGCATGGTTTGTAATGCATGGTCATGCAAACAAAGTAATACTTTCCTGACCACCCCTCCATGCTAACTCCTAGACCCCCTTAAAGGAAGCTGGTACTGATTGGCTTCATTGGTTGTATTAACCCAATGGTTCCCAGCCCTGGTTGCTCATTAGAATGACCAGAGCAGCTTCGGCACATGATTCTCTTGGGTAGCTAGAATTGCAAATTGGTGCAGTAGTAATTTCGTTCCAAGTTACAAATACTTTTACTCCCTCTACACAAATTGACATATATGTCATTTGATTCTGAAATCAGCTTTGGTCCATTACTAAAAATTAATCGAATGACTCCTAATACCCTAAAAGACCATTCATTAGAGTGAATGCACTTCCAGAAAGAAAGAACTTACAAGGGGGCAGAAAGCAAGTAACCAAATCTTGGGGGAATCTCGAAATTGGGTAAATGAGGAAAGAAAAGCAAGGAGGGGTCAAAAGAATAGAGTCAGGGTGCAGCAGTATCATAGAAACCAAAGAGGGAAACATGCAACCAGGATTAAGCTCAACCTTCTTGTTTCCCCTCAAACACCGCCCACCTCCCCACCCAAGCAAGGCTTTTTCTGGGATAATCAGCTTGGCCTGACCCTCAGAACCAGAACCACACTGCCTGGCTTCAAATCCTAACCCCATCATTCTCCAAGCACACTTATTGGACAAGTTACTAAACTCGCTGTGCCTTCATTTCATCACCTACAAAATGGGGACAACAATAGTCTCTGTTTCTAGGGCTATTGTGAGGCCTAAACAAGGCACCAAGAACAGCACCTGGAAAACAATATGGATTATGTTGAGTGTTAGCTACTGTTATTTCAAACACCTCCATTGTAGACCCTCATAGCACCATGAATTCCCCTTCTTTATTATTTGGCCCGATTGTCACGTTACTATTTCTTTCGGTGATTGATAAAATCAGGTCCATCAGGATCCTCTCCCTTTTGAATAACTCAAAGTCAACTGATTTGGGACCTTAATTACATCTGCAAAATCCTTTCACCTTTGCCATATAATGTGACCTCATGATGGGAGTGACATCCTATCACATTCACAGATCCTGCCCACGTGCAAGGGGAGGGGATCATGCAAGGCAGGCACACCAGGGCATAGGAACCTTGGCGACCATCTTAAATTCTGCCTACCACAGTGATTTTTTGATTGATCTCACTCCCATTTGATCATAAAGTCCACAAGGGCACAAGTCTCCCATTTGATCATAAAGTCCACAAGAGCAGGGGCCATTTCTGTTTTGCGGAATGAATGAATAAATAAATAATGAAAGAGAACTAAGGGAAAAGAGTTGTGGCTATATGTGCTTTGATTCACCAAAACCCTTACCGCTATGTTCAAGAAGCTGAGGGAGCCCTTAAAACTTCACAAAAAAGTTGTGGAAAGCTGCAAGGCATATAACCCAGGTGAGCATGAGGGCTGAACCTCTCTTTGGTGCTTGTCATGTTACCAGAGGCAATGGGGGAGCTGCCTGGGACCTCTGCTAGCCTGAATAGTTCCCAAACCACAGGGTCTCCACACACCCAGCTAGCTCCTTGCCAGCACCCGAAACACAACACCTGGCACTCTTAAAACAGGGGCATCATTTGATCTCAATTGTTTATGAAGAGATCAAGGGCATCCTGAGTGAGGGAAGGAGGGGGAGAAGTGTCATCTAAGACCAAACCTAAGAACTTCAGAGAACAAATTCAATACCTCACCTCAAGTGCACCCAGGCTTTTTTGCTTGGTGTGTATGAAGTTTCGCAGTTGCTAAGTGGTCTGAACTGGACATCACTCTATTGTCCTGCCATTCACCTGCCCCATTCCTCTTCCGGCGACTGAGCCCCTGCTCAGGATCCAGGCCAGGACCCAGGATGGGCCCTGGGGCTTCAGTATTTTTTATAACAGCTTTATTGAGATATAATTCCCATACCATACAATTCACCCATTTAAAGTGCACAGTGCAATGGTTTTTAGTAAATTCACAGAGTTGTGCAACCATCACCGCTATCTAATTCTAGAACATCTCCTTTAGCAGTCAAGCCCCATTTCTCCCCCCAGCCCCCACTCAGTTTTGACTAAGGCAGGATCCCTACCGCTAAGGCTCTCCCAGTCTTGTGCCACATCACTGGGCTCTGGGGTCAGAAGACCAAGGTTCTAGTCCTGACTGTGCTCCTGACCAGCTATGTGACGGGGTAGCCTTCCCTTTCTGGGTTTCAGTTTTTTTAGATGTAAAATGAGGGGGTTGGACCATAAAATGTTCCCTGAGGGATTCGCTGTTCTTGTAGTCCACCCACGAACTATTGCTGTAAGGAAGGCATTAGTTTAGGCCAACAGCCCAACTCCCTTATTGCCTCCATTCTGCCTTCACTTTCATTCACCTCACCTGCAATATCTTCTCCTTTCACACCTGCTTCACACCCCTCCCTTCAAGAGCCAACACCAGCTGTACCTCCTCCAGGAAGCCCCATAGGGCTCTCTCTTTTATCTAAACTCCTATGACAACTAAATCATCTACCACACAACTTGGCCCTTCCTTATATATAGAAAATCTGTGCTTCTTGTGGATAACTAGGGAATGGTATTGAAGATTTTCACTGCATCCCACATTGCCATTGTCTTTCTCCTCTCAATGCCTTGTACTGCTACGTTTTTGCAATTCTTTCCTGTTCGACACCTGGCGAGATATTGCAATACTTCAGAACTTGGGGTAAGAGTGGGAAGGAAACAGGATGGGACTAACATGGTTTGGGTACTGTTTATATGCCCAGTCCATGCTAAGGATTTGATATGCTTTATTTCATTGGAGGTTCCCAGCAGCAGCTTATGAGGTAGAATGGAAGCTGGGAAGGGTCAAGTGACTTGGCCAAGCTAGTAAGCAGCACAAAGCAGATGAAAATCTGAGTCTGTGTGGTTCCTATGCTTGTGCTTTTCACCTCTATGCTATGATGGCTCTCACTACAGTAGGAGATGCTGAAGGGGACGTGGTCAGATAAAATCTAAATTCCTCCTGTAACTAATGGGTGTTGAGCTCACTCACAACAGAGAACAGAGCCATAATAGCCAGTGCAATGCTGGGCACACAGTAGGCCCTCAGCTCCTGCTTGCTCAGGCCTTGGGTGATCTGTCAAGATACTGAGATACTAGGGCAGATTGGTGGGAGGGTGTGGCTGCCCCTCCTCGGTCTCAGTGGAAAAAAGTTTACCTCAGAGAGGCTTAATTTCTGTTAAGAATTCATTTTCAATTAGCCAGAGATTTCTTTAAAATTGTTCTTAAACGCACTTTATTACTTTCACGGAAAGTTCTACATTTTAGAATGCTTCACCCACCAATGCCTGATGGAGCTCTGGTTTTCTGATGAGAAAAGTGATAAGGGCTCATTGTGGGAAACTTTAAAATGCAGAAAAATATAAAGAAGGAAATAAAAAGCACCCGCAACCCAAAGATAACCACCGATAACATTTTGGAGTATTTCCTTCTAGGCTCACTGGCTTGCATGCTCTCTCTCTCTCAATAAAGAAATAAATAGACATACATTATGCATCACTGGATTCATACTGAGTATATAACTTTATACCCGCTTTTGCCCTGAACATTGTGTGCGGGTGAGCATCTTTCTATTCAAGTTGTTTCCAGATTTGTCCCTATTAGGAACTGATTTTGCAAATGAATAAGTTGATTGAAGCACTGGCTCTCAGAGGCACGTCCCCTAACTATCAAATACCAAAAGCTAATAAGCAAATGAAAACAGCTCCAGAGCCCAGAGGGTGGCAGGGGAATTCGGAGGTTGTGGTAGCCTGGGGGCTCTCTTCCGTTCAGGTGGCGCTTCGTTATGTAGCACCAGGCACTGGCACTTAACTCTTTCTTGTCTCCTCATCAAGCTCTAGGATTAAGCTTCTTTGGTGCCCTGTCCCTTCACTCCTCCATTTCCAATAAACAATTGCTGGATTGATTCAAATGTGTCTGTGAGATTTCTTTGGTCAAGTAGTAAGGAGCCCCCACAAAAATATTTGGGTGAACCTGGTGATTCACTTGATGATCTGTGAGGACCAGGGAAAGCTCTAAGTGGCAAATCTTAGCCACAAAAGTCATCTTCCTTCCCAGGAAGAGGAGGCACTATCTTGCACCCAACGTGCCTCATTTCCCTTTTCCTACTTTAGGCCCAGCTGCATCGAGCTGAAATCCGGGGCTTCCAGTGGTTCCTCATGCTCCTCCTTGAGGCTCGGCTTTCTGAAAACATGATGGCAGGCTCCCATAAGAATGGGTTGCACCACAGCCTCGATTTAGAGGAACAGACAGGAATGAGGCTGGTGGCTCTTGTTCTGGGGTGACTCAGAGTTTCTCTGGGCCTACTCATTGACAGCCAAGAGCCCGGCTGAGCCTCTCTCCTAGGCAATCTTTTTAGGATGAAGAATTGCTCACCCCATTGAGATTCGCAGTTTCTGGAAGACTGGGTTAGGCAAGGGAAAAAATCAACTCACGCTTTCAGTCTGGGAACTTAACTTTATAATAACTGGACAGAAACCCCTCTTTTAAATAAAATTCTGCAGAAATATTATTTAATGATAGTGCAAAAAAAGAAAGAAAATTACTCATAAACCTACCTTTCTAGCATAACCATTATTGTTATATTTCCTTCTAGTCTTTTCTTCACATAAAATTTTTCATGGTTGTAATTACAGAATCTATATAATGTTTGTATCCTGCTTTTTTCACTCAGCTTTTTTTTCAGCTTTATTGAGAGATAGCTGACAAATAAAATTGTAAGATATTTAAAGTGTACATCGTGATGATTTGATATATGTATACCTTGTGAAAGGACTCCCCGATCTAGTTAATTAACACATCCACCACCTCACATATGTATCTTCACTTAGCTTTCTCCAATAAGCATTTTTCTATGTTGCTCCACATTTTAATAACCACTGTTTTAAAAGGCGACATAATAGAATGCTTCTTTTTAATAACATTGCATCACTGTGAGATTGTGGTTTTTCTCCGATTTCTCTGCAATAGGTCCAGGGTGAAGAGGTTTAAGACATGGCTGCTGCCCTCAAAGAGCTTCTATTCTTTCTGGTAGAGATAATTCATTTCTTCAAAGACCCTTAAGTTGGAGCCCCAAAGCAAGAGTATCATCAAGTTCGGGACTGTCTAAACAGGTACGCTCCATGAGCAAGAGAGTAAGTATAGGTGCAAATGAATCAGTCATGTTTGGTGACCCAAGTTTACCACCCTCATACTCAGATTCTGTATTGGCACCTGTATGAGCCACTCCTAGCTAAAGAGGTGTTTCAGTGGCCTTGATGTGGGGGTTGTATATATGGAGGCCTGTACCACATCCTTTTAATTTGGGTGGTTGGTTTGATAGACAGTGTACCCTGATGGGTTTACACACTACCTTCATGGTAAACAAGTGAGAAGATTCTAGCATCTTGGAGGGCATCAAATTAAATCCTAAGGTGACAAGCAGAACCTTTCTGACTCTAAGTGGCTCAAGCTGACGGAGGCGTCACCCAGACTCTGTAGTCCTGATAAAGGTTACTGCACTTTGTCACATCGCTGAAAACTTTCAACCCTAGGTTGTACTTAGAGACTAGTAAATGTTTAGAAATTTTCACAGTCTGTAATTTGTGTGTGTTGATTTGCACAAGCATTATCAGTCCAAATCATTTGCATTGTGAGCCTCTTTTATAAGCATGGACCCTCTTTAGTATCGCGGATTCCATGAAAATTTGAGGAAATCTTCATCACTGGCTGCCAATGCTCAGGAAATAATAAAGCTACCAGCACCAACGTATTCTCAACTGAAAAGAGCCATTTGAACATTTGGTGGCTTTAGTTATTCTGACTTCTAAACAGGGTGCCACTCCATTAGCCAACGTTCAGCTTTGCTAAAAATGACTTATCTAACTCTACAGTATGTTTTTCTACTGAGCCCAATATCATGTGTGTTTGTGAACTTACTATTGACTTTGATCAACAGTATCCTGGACTGGTTGAAATAAACATCTTTCCCTGAGGCACCAACCCAGGCACTGGAATGTGGGCAGTGCCAGACCATCTGGAAATCAAGGTTTAAACTTTGAGTTGTAGAAAGATTATGACAGGGGCCGGTCGTGGCGCAGCGGTTTAGTTCGCACTTTGGCAGCCTGGGGTTCACAGGTTCGGATCCTGGGCACCTGCCCGCCAACGCACTGCTTGTCAGCCATGCTGTGGTGGTGTCCTATGTAAAGTAGAGGAAGATGGGCACGAATGTTAGCCCAGGGCCAGGCTTCCTCAGAAAAAAAGAGCAGGATTGGCAATGGATGTTAGCTCAGGGCTGGTCTTCCTCACAAAGAAAGAAAGATTATGAGGAACGGTCTTACAGAAAGGCCCAGGAAATCATCCTTCAATGCCATTTCCAACAGCCTGTGAAAGGGAGTCTTGAATACTCCTATTTTCTCCTCTTCTTTAAGAACATCTTCTGGGCATTTCTCTGCTAAAAGGTGGCAGATTATACCCCACCATTGTAAAAGACGTTTTCCCATTTGAATTACCTGTTTGGTTTCCTCAATAAAATATTTCAGTAGTTTTGTCCACAGCCATTAGTCTTCCTCTAATTGCTCTGACTCAAATGGAGATCGACTTTGTGGTTGGAAATTTTGTGACATTACCAAGAAAGCTCAGTCAGTACCAGGACTCTTCTCAAACTCCTGTTTGCAAACCCAAGGAAAGACCTTTAGCAGGAAAGGCCAAAATACTGATATGCAAAACAATTATGCGATGTTTGGTAGAACTCAAAGGATTAGCGAACCTACCCTTCTCTCCGTTGTTTTTTTGGTCAAAGGAACCAGTTCAAGGAAATTTTTAGTGAGGCTACCTACTGATTATTTGTGTTCATGAGGGACAAACAAGTTCTGGAAAATTAAAAGCCAGACAATATCAAAAGTTTATGTTAAGCTAGTAGTTTCAAAATTATTTCCCATCAAACCTTTATTTTTGCTTTTCTGCTTGCTATGGGTCATCCTTTGCTGGAAGTACAAATATGGCTTTTATAGCTACAAAGCACTTGAGAACATCACCAGCTGCATTAAGGATCATTACAGAAGGTAAGAGTAGCAAGGAGCCCAGGCGAGAAAGTGATCCTATTTCTCAGAAGATGGGGATAGGGTAGAGTGGGTAATAGGTCATAGACTCATGAGATATTGAGTTGAAAGAGACCTTGGAGCAGTGGATTTTGTTAAAATGCAGATTCTAAGACCCCAACACAGGAGACTCTGATTCAGTGGGTCTGGGTTAGGGCCCAGGATTCTATTGGTAACAAGTATTCGAGATGATTATGTTGCAACTGGTTCATGCCGATCCCAGCTTGAGAAACCATGCCTTAGCAGGAAGGGGGTACAACCCATTCATTTTACAGATAAGGAAAAAGATGCCCTGAGAGGTTAAGTAATTTGCTCAAGGTCCTTGAGAACAAGATTAAGAAGCCAGGTTTCTCAGTCCAGGGCTTTTTCCTCTCTGCTATGGTCCTAGAGTGAGTTCTCTTTCCTTCTTCTGGGCTCTCCACCTGAGCCTATGACAATGGCGAAGGCAATCAGGCCTATTGTTTCAAGTTGGGTCTGGTACCTCTTTTCCCTATAGGCCTCAGACTGAGTGGACTGTGTTGGTAGGGGAGGGGCATCCACAAAATGGATCTGGCCCTCTTAGCTTCGTTGTTCCCCATAAACGGAGTAAACTGCAACACAGACTTTCCTGGGGCCCGAGTGCCAGGCTGTAAGGATAGAGTACCAAGCTCTGTAGTCACCAATGGTTAAGCCAGCCAGCGATTTCACACCAGTGACCTGGGCCCTGGAATATAGCTGTTCTGTTGAGGACTTGCCCCAGGATACCTGTTCCCTTGACATATACAGATCATTAAAAGCTTGGATATTTGATCACCTTACCTATCCAAAAAGAATAATATTAATTGACCGTATGTGTAGTGCATTAGTTGCTAGGACTGCTACAACAAAGTACCACAAACTAGGTGGCTTAAAAAGCAGAAATTTATTGTCTAACAGTTCTGGAGGCTAGAAATCCAAAATCAAGGTCTGCAGGGTTGGTTTCTTTTGAGGCTTCTCTTCTTGCCTTGTAGACGACCATCTTCTCTCTGTGTCTCCGCATAGTCTTCCCTCCTTAATCTCCTCTTCTTCCAGTCACATTGGATTAGGGCCCACCCTAATGGCGTCTTTTAACTTAATTACTTCTGTAAAGATGCTATCTCCAAATACAGCCATATTCTGAGGTACCGGAGGTTAGGACTTCAACATATAAATTTCGAAGGACACAATTCAACCCATAACATGTTGTCTTTGGTTATTTCTACAATAAATAGGAATGAAGAACAGATGTTGAAGGTGGGATGAGTAGGGAGTGGAGAAGAGCAGAAGAGTAGAAAGAAACCTAAGTATACGGCTGCCTAGTGAAGTGAAAAGTGTTTGTTAAGTAAGAGAACTCAGATATCACGGAGGAAATTCCATCAATTTGATACTAAAATCATGCACCATATACTTTTATTTGCAGGAAATCCAACGTTTCATAAGGATAGATGGATGTTTCCTGAAAACTCTCCACATGCATGAACTCATATTATATTTTACTGATAAAATGTGCTCTTCTGAATCAAGAGGCACGACAATCATGCCTCTTGAAAAATCTTTTGGGCCTTTCTACTGCAGAGTTCCCCAAATCTCTTAAGTTCAAGGGAAAAAATAGTAACAGATTATCTCAGAAATTTTAAAAAAAGATAAAAAGGCATCAAACATTTCACCACTGAGAACATATATAGTGATGTTGTAGACCTTTTGTTCAGGTGCTCTGAGGATGTGGTTTGCTATGGCTGACTTTGGATAAATGGAGGTAATAACTATCAAGGGTGGCCTGGCAAGAGGAGGGAGGACACCATGAGAGGGATGGAAAAAAACAACTTGGTGATGACAAAATTGTCTTGGATCAGTCCAGCAGATCAGTAACAAAGATTAGGAAGCTATTTTAGGTGGAGCTTATTTGTTTTGTGAATGAGGGATTGGGTTATTTGAATCCAACTAGCTACTGTGGATGTAGGTTTTGCTCAATCAGAATTCTCTTTGGGGAAGGTCTGGAGCCCCAGGCCGATAGCTTCAGAGGTGTCACTTTGCAAGGGAACCCTGCCCAGCCAGGGTCATTATAAGGGCACTGAGTGCCTGGTAGAGTTGGAGGAGGAAGCTGCTGAAGGAAGAAGTGAGAGGGGCCACCCAATATACACTGCCAATATCACCCACTCTTGTGGTTCAGGCTAGCCTCAGGTTTAGAGTACCATGGGGGAATTAGAAAGAGAGTGCTGAGTCACCTACACAGAGTTGCTAGAAGACAGAGGTGGGCATTTCTGAGTTTTGGTGGTCACAGAGTGTGGCTTCTGGTGGGCCACAATCTAACTACTCTTAGGCTCAACAACAAACAGTGGAAAGAGAAAAGAGAAATACTTGGTGCACAGAAGTTTTAACTTGCAGGCTTAACCTTCAACTTGCTGCTTCTACTTTGTCTATTTGGTGGCCTATCTACTGGCCAGTTTTTCATCACAGGATCATTTCTTACTTGAAGCAGCATAATAACTTATGTAGCTTACTATGTGCCAGGTTCTGTTTTAAGTGCTTTACAAATAATAACTCATTTAATCCATGTAACAGATGAGAAAATGGAGGTACACGAAGATGAAGTAACTCGCCTAAGATTATAGTGCTAATAAGCGGCAGAGCCAAGATTAGAACCCTGGCAGTCTGACTTCAGAGCCTATGCTCGTCATCACTGCAACTTACTACTGCCTAGTCACTGTGTAGAAAGGAAAGACAGTAGAGACAAGCAAGCCCAGCTACCCAGAACCAGGGGGGAAAAACTCTTCTAGAGAGGCTCCTCTTTCGTATAGCTGAAGGCCAGCCATTTATGTGTGGGAACTTACAAATTACAGTGTTGTTGGATAGAGGTCTTTCTAAAATATTGCTTCCCAACAAAAGACTCTAAACATATGGTCACATTTTCTGGAAGATTAAATGACTTCATTACCAACATTATTCCTGCATTCACTGCACATTTATTGAGTGCTTGTGCTATTGATGTAGCCATTGATGCCAATGGTGATTTTGTCGGGCTCTAGCTAAGGGAGCTTTCTGGTCTGTGTACGATGACAGATTCCCAATGCTTTATCCGAATACTGTAGTATACTGGTTGATATGTCTTCAGCTGGAAACAAAGATGCCTTAACGTTGGCTCCAGAATCAGACAGACCTAAGTGATTCATGTTCAAGTGGCTCTGCCACATACTAGCTTTGTGACCTGGACAAGTCAGTGAGCTTTAGTTTCCTCACCTGTAAAAGGGGGATAAAGATAATTCCTACCTCGAGGGTTGTGAGAACCCAATGAGATAATGTAGGGGAATCACAGTGCCTGGCCCCAGAGTGAGCCTTGTGTTCACAAACCATTCAGAAGCTCCCTTTCATTGTACACAGGAAACCCACCACTCTTAAGGACTGGGTGTCATCTCAGGGGCTCTGGTCTTCCCAGTTCTGTTCATTTGTGGCTGTGTGTTCAAGTGCAGCTTCTAGGCTGTCAGAGAAGCCCCTTCCAGTCCTGAGCTAAGCTGAATGGGAGCTGTGTGAATGGGAGAAATAACATGGGTTATTGGTTGACATGGCTCAAGAATTATGCCTTGTACAAAGTAAGCACTCAACGATTGGTGACTTAGATAGAGTACACAATAGGCCAGGTAGTTGATTCACCTCACCCTGCCTTGGCTGTGCCTCACTTTCTCCACCTGCACATGGGTCTAATAATACCTGCCACCCACGCACCTTATTGCTGTTGTGAGGGTTATTGTAGGCAAAGGCCATAGAGAGCGGGGGATCATTAGAAGATGTACATCTAACAAAGTGGAAACCTTTGAACTTTCAGAGCTGTGGGGTTGTCGTGTAGAGACCTGTTATCTTCATCTTTCAAACTCCTCTTCAGCATTTCAATTACGTTAGAAGTGAAGTGTTCCCTTCCGGCCCCAAGCTGGTGTGTACATATCCAGGAGAGCGTTCCGGCCTCTAGCAGCCCGCACTCCAGCTTACCTCTTGCCAAAAGTTCCTTGAGTGACGATGGCAACAAAACAACTGGCGCTCCTTATCACTGCCACAGCTCTATGCTATTTAGCGTACAGGAAAGACAGAAGGTAGTCTTGTTTACACCATAAAAAATTTATGGTGGCTGAATTATCAAAGGCTATGAGGATGTGAACAATTTATTTTCAGGAGAATTTGCTTAAAAATCATTTCAGTTCACTATTCTTTCATTCACTTCATAAATATTTATTGAGCACCTACTATGTGGTCAACACTGTTCTGGACCCTAAAGGATACAGGAGTGAACAAACCAGACAAAGTCTCTGTCCTCATGTATATTACATTCTTGAGAGGATAGACAGACAATAATCAAATAAATAGATAAATTAACAAGACAATTTCAGATAGTAATAAGGGTTATGAAGAAAATGGAAAGGAGTAATCGGTTAGAGAACAACTAGGGTGGGGGAAGTGGTTTAGTCAGGATAATTGAGAAAGGTCTTAACCAAACTCATTCATCTCATTCTGGGGCTTGGGGACTAGATGTCACAGGGCTTGGGTATCCACCACTAGAGAGATTTCTTACCCTAGCTGGGATTCCCTTCAAGTTGTAAATACTACCCAAAGGGGTCACACTCATGATTAAAGGGGTCACGCTCACTATTTCTAACACCCTAATGTGAATTTGGTGTCAAATCCTTTCCTCCCCATCCAGAGGGACGAAGCACATGTGGGCTGAGGAACTGAGTGGGGCACAGGACAAGGTGGGGTAGAGAGGGAGCCCTTTGGAGCCTCTGTGTCATCGTTTCCACCTTCACATCAAGGTGCTTTACCTCTCAGGAACAATCTTTAGATGACGAGTGACTAGAAATTGGTTTGAGAGGTTTCCAAAGCTGTAGATATTGTGATCACTGTTGCCATACCTGCATTCTTCCCTTCCTATCAACAAACACTGGAAAAGCTCTGATTCATGGCGTCGGGCTTGCCATGCGGGCTTCTTGTTCTGAGTCAGAGTGGAAGAGCTCAGAGGCCTTCGGTTGGTAGGGCTTAGTAATGAGGAAGGAAACGGTTACTAGGAAATGAAGAGTTGCACTCATCAAAGTGATCAGTAACCAAAGAATGGTGACTTGGTTCTTTGTTACATGGTGGAATAGAAAAGAGTAGGTGTGTGACAGAACCAGATCCAGATGACCCCGCACCACTCAGAGGGCCAATGCCAGCTTCCTATGAAGCTGCTTAGGAAGTAGGTGGGGACGGCCCCAGTTGTATCTCCATATTGTTTATTTTGCTTTTCCCGAAATAAGCAATTTCAACCTTTAATTTCCATGCGGAAACACTCCCCACTCCCCTCTGCCCCCAAAATGTGGGTGTGTAGAAGAACAAGACTTTGCGGGTGGTAATCAGTGACCTGAATTTGGAAGTTGTACTCACAGCAGCTCTCCTCTCACCTGCCTTTGAATTGCTCTATACTTAATGGCTGATCACTAAACTGGCATAGCAGCCAAAGTCGGTTGAATGTTCTAGAAACATTTAAAACACACCAACAATAGTATACAACACTTAGCATGTGCTTAGCTGTGTTGGAATAATTTTCTACATAATAACACATTTACGGGGCTGGCCCAGTGGTGTAGTGGTTAAGTTCGCGCACTCTGCTTCGGCAGCCCGGGGTTCACGGGTTCAGAGCCTGGGTGCGGACCGACACATCGCTCATCAAGCCATGCTGTGGAGGCGTCCCACATACAAAATAGAGGAAGATTGGACAGATGTTAGCTCAGGGCCAATCTTCCTCACCAAAAAAAAAAAAACAACAAAAACAAACAAACAAACAAAAAAAACCACATTTAATTTTACAGTAACTCCATAAGGTAGCTAACCTGTTATTATCCCCATTTTACAGATTAGGAAATTGAGGCCCAAGGAGGTTAATTAACTTTATCAGCTATGGAATGGCATGGCAGAATCTAAATCTAGGCAGCCCGCTTCCCCTGCCTGTCTCTTAACCATTATGGTATTCCTGTTTCTCTCACTGTCTGTGACAAGTGTTACCCAGCTGTCAGTGTTTCTGGCTGCTCTTCTGTGTTAGCTTAAATTCTGCCTCTGCTGCTCATTTCATGTATTATTTATCCCCTCCCTATCTACTTCCAGAAAAGATCGGAGGTGGTGACTTAGCCTCTAAGGATTCAACCCACCTAGAACAGTAGTTCACCAAATGTCTACCAGCTGGCTTATAATTATTTGTTGCCCACCCACACATTTCCCCCAAGTGTTTTTCGTACCTGCTCCTTCCTCAGAGAATCAGGGCTGTGAACTTCTGAAGCCCAAGTGAGCACTGTAGTATTATCTGGAAACTGTGAGTTGGGTGGGCACCATGCCCAGAGATGGCCCTGGCAGACGCTCTACTTTTCAGAGATGACTGATTTCATTTTCAGAAACTCTGAGCCAAAGCAAAAGTTTGCTGAATGCTGGGATGAGAGCCCGGGGTTTGGTTATTATATATAGCAAGAAATCCTGCCTGGGACTCTTAGGGAGAGCAGTTCTGTGGATGACTTGGTTGGCTTAGTTGTGCCTGGTTAGCTGTGTATTTATAATGATAGGGTCATGAGTTTGCTACTAGGATCAAGGATATGATGGTTGGGTGTGGTTTGTGTCTTGCCCCTAGGGACACATGCTGAGGGGGAGAATCTGAAATCTTCAAACCAAAGATCCATGCACATTTCCAGAGGAACAGGTCAAAGTGAGGCACATCCCAGAACTAGAGAGGCACATCCTAACTGGCATTTGTAGCATAAGGGGATGAAATAGTCTCAGGGACTAATTGCCAAATTTGCACTTATTTACCATAATCCACAGGTCAATTTCAAGATGTCTCCTATAAAAGAAAATGCAACAACAGTGCAACTGTGAGTTCTATTTCCCCTTCCTCCATGGAGATCACCTACCACTCAGGTCATCTGGCACAGTTTTCTCTCCCTTCTTGACCACACTTTTCTTCTTAAACCCCATCTTAAAATTCACTGATCCCATGCTAATAACCCATAAAAAGGGTTTTTACCTAGGGGAAGATTAAAAGCTTGCCTTCTTTTCCAGAGAGAACAAGAAGAAATAAGCTTACATTTAAGAAAAGGGGATTCGTCTGATTACCACAGGCTTACTCCCAACATCCCCTCCACTCCTTAATTTGTTGTCACTTCAGCACTTGAATCACTAATCTCCAGTTTATTCCTTGGCACATGGGTACCCATTGCTTTAAGATGGCAGCGTCTGTTTTTTGTTTGCTTGAGTGTTTCTTTTTCCTAACAAAGTCCTTTGGGGCTTCTCACAAACCTAAGCCAGGCTTGAAACATTCAAAACAGTTGAATGACATGAAACAAAAATCTACAGGAGTTGTTTCCAAGTTTTAGTTAGCAAATGTTACACTTTCCCATCTGGGATGAAGTTGTGCCTGGTTTGTGGTTCTCCAGAAACTCCAGCAAGTCTCCAGGCACATGGTGGCCTTTGCAGTGAGCCCTTTACACCGCTGTGTGTTCTAAAGCACTGAGAAGAATCTAGAAACCCTGAGCTGACTGAAGGTTGGCACTATCTAAAGACGCTAGTCTTCAATGCATAAGAACTTCACTGAACACTGAGGGGAAGGCCCCTCATCTGAGGACACCAGGAAATCAAATGAAAGATGAAAATGGTTCCCATTTATTGAGCACTTGCTGTTTCAAGGAACTTCGCATGGATTATCTCTTTTCATCGTCGCAGCGCTCTGTGTGGTAGAAAATGTTATGATCATCCTCCTTTTATAGGAAACTGAGGATCAGAGGGATTTAAAAACCCTCCCAAGCTCCCTCAGCCTGTAAGTGACACAGCTGGAACTCAAATGCAGGTAGTGAGAGGCCACTGCCTATGCATTTTACCACTGCCCTGTACTGTCACTCAGAGGTCCCAATGCACGAAGGTAGAACTGGAATTGGGCTGTAGGTACCATTTAACCACTACTTGGATTTTCTCTATTTTAAGATACCATTGGATAGCTTAATAGGCACCATTCGTTTAGAAATAGCTTTTGGGAAAAAACATAAATCCCACAATCTTGGTAATCTGTATGAAAGTGTCATGGTTAGGGTCACGTCCACCTCTGCCACTTATTAAGTGTGCGTGTGCGACACCTTGGAGAATTTACTTAACCTTTTTGTGCCTCAGTTTCCTCAACTGTCAAAGAGTGGATAGCTGTGCCTAATTCCTAGAGTTATAAATGAGTTAATACAGATTAAACACTTAGAATAGCACCTGACACACATTAAGTTGTATACAAGTATTAGCTATTTCTGTTATTATTATCATCACCACCATCATCATAATCATACATTCTGACTTCAGAAATAATGAAATGTGTAAATTGTGCTTTTTAAAAGTGGAGAAATAGAGAGATTCAATGACTGCTGCTCTGGATTGTGTAGGTTGTCGTATAATTGCATCATCTATGCAACCTACGCAATAGCCACTTCTGCCACCCCAGGGTCATTTTTTCCCTAAAGTCCTGGGGAAGGAGATTTTGTCCTCTCACATTTACTTCTCAGTCAGATGTTCATTGGGCAGCCCCTTCTCTGAGTTTTGATCGCTCCTGGCCAGTCTCAGCGATTCTTCCAAGTAGGCCACTGTTTACTACCTAGCTTGTCACCACATGGGGCACCTGGACAATGGCCCTTCCTGGTGTGCTGCAGCTTCTCTGCCTGGGCCTCAGCTCCAAGCCGAATGTGGAACAGGCCATCCTCTCCTTGTAGTCCTCACAAACTCCATCATGCAGAGTTCTGTAGGAGTATTGCACTGTATCAGAGGGTTGGGGATAAGGGTAACTAGAGAGAATTACACTGAGAGAGAGCATGCAAAATCGTGCACTAAAAATCGCTTTGTCTTTGTGCTGTGCAACAGAGAAGCATGAAAGAATTAACTCCTACACAAGGGCCCTCTGTGGAAATGTCCTGTTTCCTAGCCTTGCTCTCCCCTATCAAAGGCTGAGGTCTTCCCGTCTAAACAAGGCCTCCATTTTCAAGGTGGGAATTACTACCTTCTGTTAGGGAAATCCCACCCCACAATAGCAAACTTTGAGCACTTACTATATGTCAGGCACTGCTCTAGACACCTTATCCCCGTATTTACTGTATTTCATCCATTAGAAAATGTGTACATTCCACATTTTAACATTTCTGAAACCAGGATGTCTCAAAATCAATGGTGTATAGAGTTCAAGGGGTAACTTTTTTTCTTTTTTAGTGGTATGTAAAATAATGGTCTATCCTACAATTGATGATGTCTTAGATTCAGTGAGATATGGCAATTTAATCCTCATGACAACTCCATCATGTAGGGTCTATTTTTATCAACATTTTACAGATGACGTATTTGAGGCTCAGAGGGGTTACATAGCTGGTAACCTCAAGGTTGCTCAAAGTCACACAGCTAGTAAATGGTAGATGTGAACCTATGCAGGCTGACTTAAGAGCCTGTACCCTTGGGAGATGATCTGATCCTCCTGGATCAACATGTCTCCCATGGGTCCCCATTAATTATCAAGGACAGACAGTCCAGTATAATTCAAACTGAGGAAGAGAAATAGTTCCCAAAAGTTCACAAAATCTGCCCAGCTGGCCCTGCCAAGTTGTATTGTTACACAAAGCAAGTGCTAGTGTTTTGTTTCTCCTTCTGCTTTCAGACCATACCCTGGGTGGGTTGGGGGATGCTCCAGAGGCACAAAACATAAACCTATCACAGAGCCACCTACCCCAAGGGCTGGCAGAATCTTTGAAATGGAAAGTTTTCTTCTTTATTTTGGAGGCTAGGTCAAATTCCAGGGCAGGGCTACTTCCTGCAATCTCTGAAAAGGGAGGCTGGGTAAGGGTTTACTAATTCTTCTGTGCTAACAACATCTCTGGGGTGGAGAGGTGAGGGAATGGGTAGTGGTTGTCCTTCCAGTTACATATATTTGTGATATTATTATTTATTACATCTTATCTATTAAATGTGTATATTTCATCCACTCAATTCCTGTGAGCTTGTTACAGAAAGGACGTTTGACAACAGAAGTAGAGATTTATGTCCTCAAACTGTGTCTGCATCAAGCAAGCAAGAAGTCAGAATACTTCAAAGTGAGAATGGTCCATCCCAGCCCCATTTCTAAAAATGGGAGGAAAACACCTGTAGTATATCAAATTACTCATGGGTTTTGGAGCAGTCTGTTCTAAGAGTTTCCCAATGCTGCCCAATGTGCAGTTTGTGTTCTTCCTTTTGCTACACAGACCTTTGTAAAAGAAGATTTTCACATCACCAGGCAAGAAAAAGCAAGCTAAGGAATAAACTTAATACTACACCTACCATGGGGATCATGAAACTTCTTTCCTCATACAAAGTGGGCATGATGGGGAATTTTTTAAATAGAACACTTCAACAGCCACTATGGAAAACAGTAGGGAGATTTCTCAAAAAATTAAAAATAGAACTACCATATGATGCAGCTATTCCACTATGGGGTATTTATCCAAAGAACATGAAGTCAACAATTCAAAGAGATTTATGCATGCCTATGTTTATTGCAGCATTATTCACAATAGCCACGATGTGGAAGCAACACAAGTGCCCACCAACAGATGAATGGATAAAGAAGATGTGTTATATATATGCAATGGAATACTACTCAGCCATAAAAAAGACAAAATTGTGCCATTTGCAACAACATGGATGGACCTTGAGGGTATTCCACTAAGCGAAATAAGCCAGAGAAAGATAGACATTGCATGATTTCACGCATATGTGCAAGATAAACACATGGATAAGGAGAACAGATTGGTGGTTACCACAGGGGAAGGTGAAAGGGGCACATATGTATGGTGATGGACAAAAACTAGACTTTTGGTGGTGAACATGATGCAGTCCATACAGAAACTGAAATATAATAATGCACACCTGAAATTTACACAATGTTATAAGCCAGAATGACCTCAATAAAATAATTTTTTAAAGTAAAATAAAATATCTGATTTTCACTAACAAAAAAAGAACACCTCACTGTTCTCATTTTTAAATGTTTTGTGATATATGTCATATTTTATACAAAAATGTAAATATATATTGCTTTATCTTGTTAGATGTACTTTTTAGGGTCAATTAAAGTGATTTAATTTCTCTATTTTAAAATTCTGTAATAAAGGCTAAATCAGCTGTGAATCACATTTTAGTCATTTTTTTTTAGCACCAACTAATTGTGAAAACCACGTTTTGCTTTCTGCTATTTGCCTGAGCTATCTGTGAACCCATGTTGGTATGCTAGCAATAGGTTATAATTTTTAAAATATTTAATGGTTAAATACAACTGAAAACTTCTAACAGAGACACTGAACATTTAAAGTGAGAGCTGAGTAATATAAATGAGCCACTCTGGAAAAGTTTGCCCTATGGTTGGTTCTTTCCTACATGAAACACCCCATTTGCAGTGGTTATCTCTCTATATTTCTTTTATGCTATTAGTTTTGGAAACACAGCATTGCTCTGCTTACCTTTAAAAATACTTTGAGATAATATCCTGAAGTTCTACAAATGCAGCTGTGATGTGGAAAAGCACTCGTTGGTCAGTCAAACAAGTTCGACCACTTTCCACTTTCCAGAATAAGTTCTGCCCTCCTGGCCATTGCCTGTCCCACACCGAAATGTAATACTTCCCACAAGCAAAAGCAATCATTCTGTTAAACTCTAACAACTCCTTGGCAAAGTCAAATGCCATCATCCACGCATATATCCCCTTACGCTTTCATTCTTAAGACTAGTGTGGGATAATCGTGCGCTCTGGGATGGAATTTCACTACCACGCTTGACTATCTTTTGCTGGGATTTGTATCTCTGTGTATTTCATGACTCATCTCATGATGAGGCAAAGTTAATTGGAAGTTAGAGTGTCTAATATTTTTCCTTCACTTGAACAATTTCTCTCTAGTCTGAGAAAGTCTTTTTGCAGTTCTACCACTTTGAGTTTTTGAGAAATGTGAATTTGAGTATATTCACAGATATGTGCAACTATTACCATAGTTAATTTTAGAACATTTTCATGACCTCAAAAAGAAACTCCATCCCCTTTAGCTATCACTTCCTTATCCTCTCCCCCCACCTCTCACCCCCAGCCTTAAGCAACCACTAATCTTTCTGGCTCTATAGATGGCTCTATTCTGGACTTTCATATGAATGGAATCATACAGTAAGTGGTCTTTTGTGTCTGATTTGTTTCCCTTAGCATAATGTTTTCAAGGTTCTTCCGTGTTGTAGCATGTACCAGTACTTCATTGCTTTGTATGGCTGAATAATATTCCATTGTATGAATATGCCACATTTTGTTTCAACAAAGGGACTTAAAGAGAGGCAGTGGAGACCAGTAAGCAGGGGCTAGGACAGTTATCAGTAGGTCTGATGGACCTTAGGACCTGACAACTCTAGGAGTCTCTGAGAATAGACAGGGCACATGAATATCATGTACAATTTGCAGGTCCTTGTAGGTAGACAGAGTCCTTTGGTCTAGGTTTTCATCCGACCACAGTGTCTAGGCCTGCTGTACTAAAGTTGCTAATAATTTGCCTGCCCACCCACAGGGAATCTCCCTGCACATCACTTATGTGACCCTAAATGTCCATGAGACCACACCCTTTCCAGTCTTGTCTGATTGCAGCAGGATTGCTGGGCATTTGACCCAATGATGGCCCCTTCTTAGGCAAGTTAGTGCCCTATATAGGACTCCTGTGGCCTGGCTTAAGAAGATAAGCTTGAGGAATCAAATTGCCCTCTTGGGAATATGGCAGTGGGAAGCTGAGTCTCAGCCACCATCTAAGATGGGACTGAAAGGCTGTAAGCAGACTTGGAGCTGGGTCAAAGATGAGGGACCGTGTATGAGCAAAAGGGAGGAGAAAACCAGTCAACAGAAAGAGGAGCATGGAGCAGATACTCAGAGAGGAGCAGAGACACCAAGAGAGAGAGATCATGGGCCTCTGGAGGGAGAACCAGAAATTGTAGCTGCCTCACTTCCTGTTTCAGGTCCCACTGTGTGGCTGTCTTGGGAGTGCCATGAAATCTTGGTCTCCTTACAGTAACCTGTGCCCCACCTTCCTGCCCCCTCACACACCTTGTTGTTGAACCAACTTGAATAGGTCTCTGTTTGTATCCAAAGGAGCTCTGATTGAAATACATGCAAAATGGGTATAGAGTCAGGGGCTGGGAGTGGAGATACATAGAGGAGTGTTGGGGCAGCAGAAGTTCAGCAGGATGATGGACATTGGCCAGGCAGCATTGGGGTGATCTGGCAGTATAGGTTGGGTGAAGGAAGAGGTGCCTGGTAACAGGGTAAAATACAGAGGGGCAAGGAGCCTCATGATCCTCCTGTCCAGAAGTAGATGTGTGTGTGCACACATTTGTGAGTATACACATGTGCATGTCTGTGTGTGGTAGGTGTGTGTGGGGGGGCACTAACAGCAAAATCTTAACCCAAGGTGAGATGTGCATGTAAATCCTGGAGGCCAAGTGGCACAAGGGATGGTCACACTCAGCTGGCAGCATAAGCACTGCCTGGCCCTTCTGCCTCCTGCCTCAGCCATGTAGAGCTGCACCTTTTGTTTAATTATTCATTTATGTTGGCAAAGACAAGACCATTCTGCTTAGAAAGGCCTCCAGTGAGAGCAGCTGTTATAAAGCAGAGAAAAGAAGCTTGGACAGATGGGTAAGTGAAAGGTGCCTGATGAAAATATTTTTCTAGATTTTATTCCTTAAATATGTATGTATAGACATGTCCACAGACTGTAGTTGTGAACCTAGTAAGGCTTCAAAACAACAACTCCAAACTCCTTGGCTAATACTTGAGAAATTCTTAGTAAACTGAAGCAGAGGTGATTCCACAACCTACTAACCCGGATAAGTTTGAATGCCTAGCTCATTGTTCCGAAGTTAGCTGAAGGCATTTCCTTGGGGTTCTCATGGGCAGGGCAATGCATTAGAAGCCCTCTAAAATCTGCCTCCTGCTTGGGGAGGCAGGACTTGACACCTTTTAAAATTTTTCTTTTAAAATACGAAATGCTTTTCTTTTCCCTATTCCACAAGTACTACATGCTCACTATGGAAAAAATAAAAATATACACAAAAGCACAAAAAAAGATTTTTTAGAAAATCTGCGGTAACCCCACACGCAGAAATAGCCACTGGTCACATCATACTGTATGTTAAAAATAATCTTTTTTTAATGTTCACACCACTCTTCCTGGCATCCTGCCTGTGCCAGGCCCGTATGCACAATAGCCTGGCAGAGAGAAGCAGAAGTTGAAACAACCCTGCCACCTGCTGCCCGACCTGGTCACCTAAGCAGATTTTTGGCTCTTTAAAGCTCTTTTTCTTTTTAAAATCCCTATTGTTTATATTTTTCTAATTAGAAAGGTACTATGTGCTTGCTATAAAAATTCAAACAATAGAGAAGCATATGAAGTAAAAAGTGAAAGTCCCCCTTCTATAGTCCCCCTCCCCAGAGGTATCACTATGACCAGTGTGCCTCCTTACAGATCTTAGTACGTATCTTTACAGATCTTCTTCCATGCGTTTACATACATACATATGATTCATTCATTCATTCAAAAAAATGTTTCTTTAGGGCCTCCTATGTACTAGGCTGGACACAAGGACTGGAGCTGTGAAAATAACCAAAATCTCTTCCTTTTTTGGAGCTTACTTTTTAGTGCAGGGACACAGGCAGTAAACAAATTAGCAATGAATGCATAATATGCTAGGCGATGATATGAAGAAAATAAAACAGGGTAAGAGAGCTGGGGAGTGCCCAGCAGGGTGTAGAGGGAGTTGCTATTTTTCACAGAGTAGAGAAGGAAAGACTCTCAGAGAAGGTGACATTTGGGCAGGGCCCTTAAGGAAGTGAGAGAGTAACTAATGTGGCTATCTGGGGCAAGAGTGAAGGCCTGAGGCAGACACAGACTTGAGAAACATCAAGGAGGCTTGCTGGCTGGAATAGAGTGACCTGAGGGGGAGGACAATAGAAGACAAGGGCAAAGAGATCACATGGATGGGGGGGGCCACGTGACCCCTAGGCCTGAAGGGGCAAGGAGAGGGAACAGAATTACAGGAGCCCCATGAGAACTGGAACTATGGAGGGAGGACCCTGTGAGAGCAGCCACTGTAGAATTTTGAAGAGAGGGGGGGACATGATCTAATTTAAATGTTTTAAAGGGTCACCCTGGCTGCTGTGTTGAGAATAGACTGTATGGAGGTAGAGTAGAAGCAGGGAAGTGAATAAAGGTGGAAATCAGAGGTCTGAGGACTGGAGCATTCCAATGTTAAAGGGTCAGAAATGTGAGGAGGTGCCAGCTAAGGAGACTGAGGCATGGCCAGTGAGGTAGGGAAAAAAAACACGGCGGGGATGTTGATTTGGAAGCTAAGGGAAGAAAGTGTATCAAGGAGGATTGATCCACTGTATCAAATGCTGCTGATGGGTCGAGGAAGATAAGACCTGAAAGTTGATCATTGGATTTGGAAGCGTGGAGGTCATGGGAGAGCATGGAGATCATTGGGGGAGCATGGGGGTCATTGGGGGAACTGGGAGATCATTAGGGGAACCTGGAGGTCATTTAGGGGAACGTGGAGGTCATTGAGGAACATGGAATTCATTAGGGGAACATGGAGGTCATGGGGGAGCGTGGAGGTCATTGGGGGAATGTGGAAGTCATTAGAGGAACATGGAGGTCATTGGGGAACGTGGAGGTCATTAGGGGAACATGAAGGGTCATTGGTGACCTTGATATGCATGCAGTGTGGGAGCAAAAGCCTGACTGTAGTGGGTTCAAGAGAGATTGACAGCAGAAATTGGAGACTTATGTTTGTAAGCGTTAGAAAAAGAGAAAGAGAATAGAGTAAGAGGGGAAAGAATAAGAAGAACTCCAGCCACAGAGCAGTTAGTTCTTCCCATAATTTGGTCCTCCAAGGGTGGGGGGTGAGGTGGGATGTGAGGTGGGGTGGAGGACTGCTTTATAGAAGACAAAAGAGACAAAACAACTGAATGCAATGCATGATTCTAGCCAGGATATGGGAGTGAAATAGTTAGAAAAGGTATTATGAGAAAATTTGGGAAATATTAATTTGGACTGTTTGTTGTTAATATTATTTCATCTATGTTAAATGTCTTGGATGTGATAATGGCTTTGTGCTTATGTAGGAAAATGTTTTTGTTCTTAGGAGATACATGCTGAAGTATTTACGGGTGAAATGCTGTTAAAATGTCTGCAACTTACTTTCAAGTGTTCCACAATTTACACACACACACATAGAGAAAGATAGAGCAAATGTGTCAAAATGTTAAGTGAAATGTACATTAAAAATACATATATGGTTCTTGGAGCACCTGCATCAGAATTACCTGGGATATTTCTTAAAAACACAGATTAATGTCAACAATGTGATACACCACATTAACAAAATGAAGAATAAAAATCACACGATCATCTCAATAGATGCAGAGAAAGCATTTGACAAGATCCAAGATCCACTTATGATAAAAACTCTCAAAAATATGGGTATACAAGGAAAGTACCTCGACATAATAAGGGCCATATGTGACAAACCCACAGCCAACATCATACTCAATGGTGAAAAACTGAAAGCTATTTCTCTGAGAACAGGAACAAGACAAGGATGCCCACTCTCACCACTCTTATTTAACATAGTGCTGGAAATTTTACCCAGAGCAATTAGGCAAGAAAAAGAAATAAAAGGAATCCAAATTGAAAAAGAAGAAGTAAAACTCTCACTATTTGCAGATGACATGATTCTATATATAGAAAACCCTAAAGAATCTACCAAAAAATTATTAGAACTAATCAACAACTACAGCAAAGTTGCAGGGTACAAAATCAACATTCAAAAATCAGTTGCATTTCTGTACACTAACAATGAACGAGCAGAAAGAGAAATCAAGAATACAATCCCATTTACAATCGCAACAAAAATAATAAAATACCTAGGAATAAATTTAACCAAGGAGGTGAAAGACCTATACACTGAAAACTATAAGACATTACTGAAAGAAATTGAAGAAGACATAAAGAAATGGAAAAATATTCTGTGCTCATGGATTGGAAGAATAAACATAGTTAAAATGTCTCTACTACCTAAAGCAATCTACAGATTCAGTGCAATCCCAATCAGAATCCCAACGACATTCTTCACGGAAATAGAGCAAAGAATCCTAAAATTCATATGGAATAATGAAAGACCCCGAATAGCCAAAATAATCCTGAGAAAAAAGAACAAAGTTGGAGGTATCGCACTACCTGAATTCAAATTATACTACAAAGCTATAGTAATCAAAATAGCATGGTACTGGCACAAAAACAGACACACAGATCAATGGTATAGAATTGAGACACCAGAAATAAAACCATACATCTATGGACAGCTAATCTTTGACAAAGGACCCAAGAACATGCAATGGAGAAAAGAAAGTCTCTTCAATAAACGGTGTTGGGAAAACTGGACAGCCACATGCAAAAGAATGAAAGTAGACTATTATCTTACACCGTACATAAAAATTAACTCAAAATGGATTAAAGACTAGAATTTGAGACCTGAAACCATAAAACTCTTAGAAGAAAATATAGGCAGTACACTCCTTGACATCACTCTTAGCAGTATCTTTTTGAATACCTTGTCTACTAATGCAAGGAAAACAAAAGAAAAAAATAAACAAATGGGACTACATCAGACTAAAAAGCTTCTGCACAGCAAAGGAAACTATCAACAAAAAGAAAAGACAACCCACCAATTGGGAGAAGATATTTGCAAATCATATATCTGACAAGAGGTTAATTTCCAAAATATATAAAGAACTCATACAACTCAACAACAAAAAAATGAACAACCTGATCAAAAAACGGGCAGAGGATATGAACTGACATTTTTCCAAAGAAGATATAAAGATGGCCAATAGGCACATGAAGAGATGCTCAACATCACTAATTATTAGGGAAACGCAAATCAAAACTACAATGAGATATCAATTCACACCCGTCAGAATGGCTGTAATCATCAAAAGAAGAAATAGCAAGTGTTGGAAAGGATGTGGAGAAAGGGGAACCCTCATACACTGCTGATGGGAATGCAAACTGGTGCAGTCACTATGGAAAACAGTGTGGAGATTTGTCAAAAAATTAAAAATAAAAATGCCACATGACCCAGCTATTCCACTACTGGGTATTTATCCAAAGAACTTGATATCAATAACTCAAAAAGATGTGTGCACCTCTATGTTCATTGCAGCGTTATTCACAATAGCCAAGATGTGGAAGCAACCCAAGTGCCCATCAATGGATGAATGGATAAAGAAGATGTGGTATATATATACAATGGAATACTAAAATCGTCCCATTTGTAACAACATGGATAGACCTCGAGGGTATTATGCTAAGCCGCAGAGAAAGACAAATACTGTATGATTCCACTCATATGTGGAAGATAAACAGACACATAGATAAGGAGACCAGATTAGTGGTTACCAGAGGAGAAGGGGGTGGGGGATAGGCAAAAGGGGTAAAGAGGCACATATGTATGGTGACAGATAAAAACTGGACTGTTGGTGGTGAGAACTATCCAGTCTATAGAGAAACTGAAATACAGTGATGTACACCTGAAATTTACACAATGTTGTAAGCCAATATGACCTCAATAAAATAATTTTTAAAAATATACAGATTTCTGGACACCGTCAACTCCCTTTCTCTTTCTTCCACTTGCATATTATTGGAAATTTATATACATAATTAACTCTTTAAAATGCCTATTAAATTTACAAAAATAACACATGGTAGCTGTAAGAAAAAAAAAATTCCTCAAACATTACAGAAGTACAAAATGAGAACACCTCTGTCCTCTTACCCTCCCCAGAGATCATACCTACTGTCAATGGCTTCTTGTGTTTTGTTACAGACTTTATTTACTCACATATATGTATCTTTGGTTTTCTTTCCCTTTTTTCTTTTTACCCAAATGGGATTGTAGTATGCACATTTGTTCTGTGTCCTTTTTTTCTTCACCTAATATCATATCTCAAAGATCTTTCCATGTGGATACATACAGATCTACTTCCTGCTTTTTATTGGCTATATAGGAATCCATTGAAGAATGCACCATAATTTATTTATTGAAATGCCTATTGATAAATTCATGAAGAGGATATAGCAATTGTAATTATTTATGCACCCAACATTGGAGCATCTAAATGTGTAAGGCAATATTAACAGATATGAAGGCAGAAATAGACAGCAATAAATAATAGTGGAGGACTTCAATACTCCACTTTCAACAATGGATAGATCATCCAGACAGAAAATCAATATGGAAACATTGGACTTAAACTACACGTTAGACCACTTGGACCTAATGCACATATAGGAACAGTCCACCCAATAGCAGCAGAATACACATTCTTCTCAAGTGCACGTGGAACATTCTCCAGGGAAGATCACATTAGGCCACAAAACAAATCTTAACAAATTTAAGAAGATTGAAATCATATCAAGCACTTTTTTTTACCACAATGGCATGAAGCTAGAAATCAATTACAAGAAGAAAACTGGAAAAACTCACAAATATGTGGGCATTAAACAACATGCTCCTGAACAGCCAATGGATCAAAGAAGAAATAAAAAGGGAAATAAAAAAGTATCTTGAGACAAATGGAAACTATAACTAAGCCCAAAGTTAGTAGAAGGAAGGAAATAACAAAGATTAGAGCAAAAATAAATGAAAAAGAGCCTAGAAAGACAACAGAAAAAAAATGAATAAAACTAAGAGCCATTTTTTTAAAGAAACAAAATTAATAAACCTTTAGCTAGACTAAGAAAAAAAGAAAGAAAACTCAAATAAAATCAGAAGTGAAAGAGGAGACATTACAACTAATAACACAAATACTAAAGATCATAAGAAACTACTATAAACAAATTATATGCCACAAATTAGATAACCTAGAAGAAAAGGATAAATTCCTAGAAACATACAACCTACCCTGAAGGTTGAATCATGAAGAAACAGAAAATCTGAACAGACTAATTACTAGTAAAAACAATGAATCAGTAATGAAAAACCTCCCAACAAAAAAAAAGTTCAGGACCAAGATGGCTTCACTGGTAAATTCTATTAAACATTTTAAAAAGAATTAATAATTAATACCAATCCTTTTCAAACTCTTCCAAAAAATTGAAGAGGAGAGAACACTTCTAAACTCATTTTACAAGGTCAGCATTACCCTGATACCAAAGCCAGACAAAGACACTACAAGAAAAGATAACTACAGGCCAACATCCCTGATGAATATAGATGCAAAAATCCTCAACAAGGGTTAAGCTCCTTGACGTTGGCCATGGCAATAATTTTTTTCGATACGACATCAAAAGCAAAAGTAAATAAATGGGACTACATCAAACTAAAAAGCTTCTGCACAGCAAAGGAAACCATCAATAAAATGAAAAGGAAACCTATAAAATGGGGGAAAATATTTGCAAGCCACATATCTGACAAACGGTTAATATCTAAAATATGCAAGGAACTCATACAACTCAATAGCAAAAAAAAACCCCAAGTAATGCAATTTGAAAATGGGCAAAGGATGTGAATAGACATTTTTCCAAAAAATATGCACAAATGGCCAACAGGTACATGAAAAGGTGCTCAACATCACTAATCACCAGGGAAATGCAAATCAAAATCACAGTGAGGTACCACCACACACCTGTTAGAATGGCTATTATCAAAAAGATGAGAGCTAACAAATGCTGGTGAGGTTATGGAGAAAAGGGAACCCTTGTACATCATTGGTGGGAATGTAAATTGGTGCAGCCACAATGGAAAACAATGTGGAAGTTCCTCAAAAAGTTAAAAATAGAACTTCCATGTGGTCCAGCAATTTCACTTCTTAGTATATATGCAAAGGAAACAAAACCATTATCTAGAAGAGATATCTGTACACCCGTGTTCATTGCAGCATTATTCACAATAGCCAAGGTGTGGAAAAAACTTGTGTCCATCAATGAATGAATGGATAAGTAAAATGTGGTATATATACAATAGAACATTATTCAGCCTTAAAAAAGGAGGAAATCTTGCCATTTGAAACAACATGGATAAAACTGAAGGGGATTATGCTAAGTGAAATAAGCCGGACACAGCAAGACAAATACTGCATGGTATCACTCATATGTAGAATCTAAAAAATAAATAGTTGAACTCATAGAAACAGAGAATAGAATGGTGGTTGCCAGGAGCAGGGGAGTGGGAGAAATGGGGAGGGGTTGGTAAAAGGGTGCAAACTTTCAGTTATAAGATGAATAAGTTCTGAGAATCTAATGTATAACATGGTGACTGTAGTTGATAATACTGTATTGTATAATTGAAATTTGCTAAGGGAGTAGATCTTAAGTGTTCTCACCAAAAAAAAGTAAATATGTGAGGTGATGGATGTGTTAATTAACTTGATTGTGGGACTCCTTTCACAATGTCTATCAAATCACTACATTGTACACTTTAAATATATTACAATTTTTTTGTGTGTGTGTGTGAGGAAGACCAGCCCTGAGCTAACATCTGTTGCCAATCCTCCTCTTTTTGCTGAGGAAGACTGGCGCTGGGCTAACATCCGTGCCCATCTTCCTCTACTTTATATGGGACGCCGCCACGGCATGGCTGACAAGCAGTGCATCGGCGGGCGCCCAGGATCCAAACCTGCGAACCCCAGGCTGCCAAGCGCGAACTAAAGCGCTGCACCACCGGGCCGGCCCCCGAATATATTACAATTTTATTTTTCAATTATACCTCAATAAAACTGGAAAAAAATAAGCAAGCAAATACATACACAAACACACAATAACACAAATGTTTATTGATAGACATTTGTGATAAACTCATGCTTTGTAAGAAAAAGTGTTTCCTGAAGCTATATTTTCCCCATACAGCAAATGACAGGAAAAAAAACTGCCCACGGTGAGAAAGGTAATAAAAACATACGTTTATTTAAAGACCAATGAAAAGGGCTGGAATGAGCCAAATCCCATCTCGTGACTTTCATCACTATGGTCAGGAACACTGTAGGTCAATCTGAGTGGGGCTTGGGGCTTATTTTTGAGTTCTACTAGTTGTTTGAGGAGGAGAGGCTGGGTAGCGGGTACAGAGTGAGGAGGGGATATTGAGATTTATGTCACAGCAAAAAAAAAAAATGTCTTCTCGTTAAAAGAAATAAACAATTCCAAACCATCAACAACAAATAGATCTTCTGAAGGCCTCTTGTCTCCGGTTTATTTTTGCACAACTCCTAATCCAATAACTTGTCTGGTGATGGGGGTAAAATACATTTGAAATATCTTTCAAAGCATATCTTTTCCCAGGAGTTACTAGTAAGCTCTTTTCTTGTTTTGTGAAGTGATTTATCTGGTTGGTATGTTTGGGAAAACAAACCGGACATGTTTAGTTTAAAAAAAAATTTACTTGTGGGGCCGGCCCAGTGGCGCAGCGGTTTAGTCCGCACTGGGCAGCCCGGGGTTCCCGGGTTCGGATCCCGGGCGCCCGCCGACGCACTGCCTGTCAGCCATGCCGTGGCGGCGTCCCATATAAAGTGGAGGAAGATGGGGACGGATGTTAGCCCAGGGCCAGTCTTCCTCAGCAAAAAGGGGAGGATTAGCAACGGATGTTAGCTCAGGGCTGGTCTTCCTCACACACACACACAAAATTTACTTGTAAGCAATAGAATTTTGCCTCTATACCAGAATCTGAGCAAACCTAAGGATTTCAATGGTTGCTTTCATGTTATTCGGACTTCTTCCTGGGATATGGTGAGAGGCTCTTCTTGTCATGAAGCAAACAAAACAGATAACCCTGAACAGAAAGAAGAAAGTTCTCCAGATCATCTGAGGGGCCCAAACCTTCATCATGATATAATTTTGAATTCTCATTACTCCTACTTTACCTACTTCTCACCAGAAACAGCAGTCTTTTTTTTTTTTTGAGATTTCCATTTCAAAGATAAAATCAATGTAAGAAGCCTTTGATCCTTTGGTAGCAGAACTGTGCAGTCTTCAACGCTGCAGTTGGAAAGATTCACTGTGAATGAGGCTCTGCAACTTTCCCAGCAGGTCTCTTCATATGGCCTCAGGGAATCCTGAGACATCACAGGATGGGGTAGTCCTGGAACTTGTAGCCTCTTCAAAGAATCCCACATCAGCTCGTTTCGATGTGCAGGATTCTAAACAGTCCTACCCAATGGCCATGAGAGTAAGAGGCACAAAAACTGCTTGAATTGTGTCAATAATTGGTAAAGAGACCCTTCATGGTATTTGCTCCCAAGAGTCTTTGCCCAAGTTGATGAGATCAGCTATATTTTCCTTGAAATTACAATGATCACCTGGCTGATGTTGCTAGAAGCTGGTTGGTATGTTAATATGTGGTTTGGCAGAAAGGCAAGGGAGGGCAACACCAAGTGGTCTTGTGAATAGACTAGTTGACCCCAGTAAGAATCAGAGGCCAATCATTAAAACAATCTACTAATAGGATGTGTTCAACAAATTCCCCACTTAGGTATTTTCCAAGAAACTGGAAGCTTACAAATAGCAACGAGAAGTATTCTATTCAGATTCTGCTATTGCATACATTCCCTTCAAAACTGGCATTTTGTTTTTGTTTCTTTTGCTCTAGAAAAAAAGTTAAAGGAGCGTCTAGGCATCATATCAAACATCCCACCATAATTCTGCTGGTACTAAATTCTAATATAAGGTGTACTGGGTTAAATAGTGTCCCCCACAATTCATATCCTCTCAGAATGTGACCTTATTTGGAAATAGAATCTTTGCAGATAAAATTAGTTAAATTAAGATGAAGTCCTACTGGATTAGGGTGGGCCCTAAATCCAGTGACTGATGTCTTTATAAGAAGGTCATGTGAAGACACAAACACATACAGGGAAGATGGCCATGTGACAATGGAGGCAGAGATTGGAGTGAGGCAGATACAAGCCAAGGAATGCCAAGTGTTGCTGGCAACCACCAGCAGCTAGGAGACAGGCATGGACCTGATTCTCCCTCAGCACCTCCAAAAGGAACCAATCCTGCCGACACCTTGATTGCAGACTTCTGGACTCTGGAACCGTAAGAGAATCCATTTCTGTTATTTCAAGCCCCTCATTTTGTGGTAATTTATTACAGCAACCCTAGGAAACTAATGCACAGGTATGACGTTGGGGGAGAATACTAATGCCTGATAGGCCCCTTCAACATTACGCTGATCCCATTCCTGCACTCATCTGACGTTTGACCTTTGAGACCTCTACGGATCCCCAAGCATTCATTCTCCATTGAGGACCCTCCCATTTAGGCAACTTTATTTTGGAATGTCTATTGATCCTAGAGTTGTCCAGGCTTCCATGGAGATTCTGCTTTCAAGGATTCCAAGTGGAGAGCCACACTCCCTTGATGTCCTGATCATCCCATGTACCCAGGACAAACAGGTAGAAAAATGTCAAGAAACCCTGCATTCTATTGTACATGTATCTGAGTGAACAAAGATGTCTGCGCAACGGGCACTTCAGTATCCTCTGCTCTTCCATTCATACTGCCGGGATTGGATTCATCCTTCACACAATTTATAACATGCCTCCTCCAAAAGTAAAGCAAAACTACAGGCTTCCTGGAGTGGGGTGGGGGGCTACTCAATTGCTGTTGTGTTTGTCTTCTACTTTATTACATTTGAAAAAAGCATCATGAAGACTTGCACCCAAGCAAAAAAATGATGAGGACTGAACTTCAGAAGTGGCAATGATGGGGGAGTGATATTGGATTTAAGAGATGAACTTGAAGGTAGCACTATCAGGCTTTGTTGATTAATTGGTTGGCGGATATTGTCAAAAGGTGAAGAGGGAAGAGTTAAAAAAATGAATTTGAGGTTCCTTAGCCAGGGTGCCTGAGAATATAGGGATAATATCATCAGACATAAGCCGTACAAGAGGAAGATCAACTTGTTGGGACGGACCAGAGATGTGATTAGAATATCCTGCTTTTAGATTAGGCACATCTTTTAAAATAGTTTTAATTGCTGCCATCACTTTATTTCAAACATAAAATGACACTATTTTCAAAATAACTTTTTAAATCTATGAGAAATCTCAAAGGAATTGTTTTGACACTTCAGATCCAGGTTTTATATAATGAGTATCTATATAATTGATTTCTTTAGAGCTGCTGAGTTTGTGAAGTCCAGATTTCTGCTTTTAAATAAGTATATCACCAGTTGACTGCGTGATCCCTGGAGTGAGAAACAGCACGGTGGAAAGTTAACAGCCACTAACACAGGAGGCAGCATAGTATAGAGGCTAAAAGCTCTGGCTCCTGTATCAAACAGATCCAAGTTCAAAGCCCAGCTGTGCCAAGTAAGTACATTATTTAACTTCTCACCTCATTTCCCCATATGTCGATTGGAGATGATGTATTACTGACCTTATAGAATTGCTGTGAGTATTTAATGCGATAATAATAGGTTGAACCTTCTGAGATTCTCATTTCTGTAAGTAAAAAAATCAAATACCAGCATTTTTTATGGTTCAACCCATACACGTAATGCACAGCGCACTTAATAAACACTAGCAATGATTATTCAAGAGGCATGGGTCCCAATTCCAGCTCCATGGACCAGTTGTGTGACTTTAGATAAATTATGTCCCTCTTCTGGGTCCAAGATTTCATCAATCCATTGAGGAGGTTGAACCACCCTGGAGGCTATCTTTAAAATTCTTTCGTGCTTTCGCCTTTTGGGTTTTCACTGGAGGATGTTAATTTTCCCCAACCCACCATGTGTATAAACTTTTAAAGGGCAGAGATCTTTGTCTGTCTTGTTCGTTGCTATTTCCTCAGTGCTTAGAACGGTCAGTGCCTGGCATATAGGAGGGGGCACAATTAGTCATTGTGAATGAATGAATAAATGAAGGCACAGTCAAGGCCAGATGGGGGTAATTAGTCCCGATAATTTGGGTATCTTTTTTGCCTTTCCTCCTTTCAAGGCTGTGGAGACCAAGGTGAGGTGAAGTGTTCTAGATTGACCATCAACGGTGAGGACTGATTGGATTCACAAGATAATCACTCCATCTCCACTTCATTTTGCTTGAGGAGAGAGCTGGATTTGCTTCTTGCACAGAAGAGTTGGATACTCCATTTTTTTCTGGCTCAATAAGTATTTAAAAGGAGAAGAGGAAAAGATTGAAATGATGATTGAATCACTGCGTTGGAGAGGTAAAGATGGTCTGCCATAAGTCTTTTGGAAAAATCTGTGGGAAAAAAAGAACATTTCTTATAAAGACAGGAAAATAAATATTCTACCTATGAAAAAGAGATAGTGTTATTAGGAATCTGAGTTACAGTTTAAATACTGTTTTCATAGCACTGCAATTTTAGAAAGGTTATGAAATACTTTAACAAGCATTCAGTTTCTACATTTCCCTGGGGTAAGAAGCTGATGGTAAAATAGTGAATACAAAATAATAAATGAGAATTCTTGCCATAGTACAGATCCCTAAACCATTTTTAGGGGGTGTTTTAAGTTACTAAACTGTTACAAGATTAAATCTGGCAGCTGTTTTTAAAGAAAATATGGCGACTGTTGTTTTTGTTAGCACAATACAAAATGTGATTAAAAACTTTCCGATTGGGATGAACTCGAAGTCAAATGTAATTCACTTAGAAATCTAACAGAAAACAAATCTGTTCTGGATCTATCATGCTACAGCAGTGGACTATTTCCACTGTATCTTGTTTCTTTCTGTGAATAGCATGGGACAGGACAACTTCCTAAACCCGGATTGATTGAGATCAGATGTTAGGATGGTGGGGTAGGGGGAGGAGGGAGGCCAGGGAAGGACAAGGCCCTGTCTATTCCCTCCCACACCGCTAGGACCACCGTCTGTAAAAATTAGTTTAAAAGGAATGTCAAGGTCAGCTTTGATGGGGGAAAAACTTACAAAAGACCAGTGTAGTTTGAGGGATGGGGAAGGAGTGGTGCACATGAGCTTGAACTGACAGTGCATACATTGATTAGGTGTATTTATATGTCTCAGGGGTTTGTTTGTTTTGTCTTTTAACTGCAGCTAGAGGCTTCTCCTCCATCTCACTGAGAGGTGGCCTATAGCAGCTTACTCATTTGTTGATAAGGAAATGGAGATCTAGGCTGTTGGGTGTCTGCTCATTGGCCTTCCCACCTACATGTCTTCCTTGATAGCGGAACCCAGAATGTGTCAGGCTTTCAAGTCAAGAGCCCTTGATCTCAGGGAAGTGGTCCTCAGCCCCTGTCATTACTGGTCCAAGCCAAGCATGATAACCTCATTTCTCTTGCCACATTTATGGGTGGCCGTACAGCCTAGTTTGGGTCAATGAGACAAAGGGGAAGTCCACTAGGGGGCTTCTGGGAAAGGTTTTCCTCTCTGATCAAAGAGAGAGGCATAGAGAGAGAAAGTCTTCCCTACACCCACTTCCTGCTTTTGGAATTTGTCAGGTGACTGACTGTGTGATGCTTGGAGCTGCTAAGTACACACTGAATGGGAGATGTTGCTTCCCCACTGAAGGTGGCAGAGCGGAAAGATAGAGAGAACTGGGAGCTTGAGCTGCTGGCCCTTCTCTGGAACTACCTATTTCCTAACTTTTTATTGTGTGAGAAAATTAAATGATCTATTGTTTAAACTGGTGTTGGTTACTCTACTATTTGAAGCCAAAAGCAACCTGATACAAGACACAAGTAAACTAAATGACATGTCCTAGAGCACTCAGGTCATTGGTGTCAGTGCAAGGGCTAGATCTGGAATGAATATGGAGTTTGGAATTCAATAGACCCATGTTTGAATCACTGATTCACTGGGTGCTCTTGGACAAGTTACTTCATCTCTCTGGGCCTGTTTTCTCCTCCGTGAAATGAGGATAACACGCGAATCCAGCTCATGGGGTTGGTGTGAAGATAAATGAAATCATGGAATATGGCCGACAGTCAATGAATGTTAGCTCTCTTCTGCTCCTTCCCTGGCACTGTGTCCAGTGCAATCTTTTTTTTTTTAATTTCAAAAGTGCATTTACTTTAAGAAATTCAACTTTAAGAATTTTAACGCAGTAAAAATTTTAAAATTGATCTTCTTTTTTTTTTTTTACAAAATGCGTTCAAAACAGTATAATCTTTTGTCGTTGTCTTTTCTTTCCTTGAGAGCTATGTTAGCAGTGGATCTTTATGATAAAATACCAGTTGTGCACAATCTCAGAGACCTAGAGGATTAATTTTATTTCATTGTAAACATTTTCTATATTTACAATGCGCCCCTTCTCTGAAGGTCCCCCAACAGTAGATTACTTGGCGCATTAGTACCGAAAAGAGTTACTGCTGAAGATCTATCTCATGCTCTGGAAAATAACAGACTTATTGAAATGTGATGCATCATCTTGAAAATCTTCAAGTGCTTTTTAAAAGTACTCCTCAAATCTCTGTCTTTAATGCCATTTTCAGACACCTATGACAAAAGCAGATGAAAATAAAGAGTGGTTCAGTTGTTCCCACCTGTGAATATTGAAAAGAAAAATGATGTCTAAATAACAGCAATTTATAAAGCGGCCATAGTGTTTCTACAGCACAGATGCTAACAAACTCACACGAGAGCAAATGCACTGTGCTAAATTCTTTCCAGTCATCATTTCATCACATAGCAAGTTAGAGTAGTACAGCTGGCATTGAGCCTAAATTCTGTTAGACTCGAGAGCCCATGCTCTTAATTCCTACACTGTACTGCTGCCTAAAATGCCTGCTACACTTTCCTGAGTTACCACACTTCCTTGAACAACTGGACCTAAACATAGATCAGTTGTTCATCATAATACTTGTTAACATTTGTTGAGCACTTACCATATGCTGGGTAAATATCATTTCATTATCAGAGCAACCCTGAAAGGTAGGTATTGTTGCTATAATAATAAAACTAATTTTATTATAATAAACATCAATATCAATAACATCAATATTAATCACCATTAATGGCAATGTTAATAATTAATATTAAAAATTCATGGTAATATTAATTACTAACAATATTGTTTAACAATATTAACATTAATTAGTAACATCTGCATTGATTACTAATTGATAATATGAAATATTAATTGATAATAATGATATTATGTATTAATTAATAGTATTATTAATAGATGCATTGTTTATTATAATAACTTCACAGATGAGGAGAGTGAGGGGTAGTAGTGGGGTGTAACTTCTGCAGGCTTACACAGTTGGTCATGGGCATTCCATTCCACCACAGCCTGATTCCAAAGCCTGTGCTCTTTCCACTCTACCATGGAGCTTTATATTGTAACAAGAGTATACCGCCATGGGAAACCTGCTGTATATTTAAAACGGAACACATATCTGTAGTAATATATTTTAAGTGTCTCAGTGGCCTTACATTTCTTTTGTTCCCCCAAACAACTATAACAGTGCTAGGTACCTACTAGGCATTCAGTGATTGATTGATCAACTGACTGATTTATAACAAGCACACATTTCCTTCTGAAGAAATATTTAAGGGCCTGACAATGATATGAATCACAGTATGATTTCCAAAATACGTATTATATTTTCACAATGGCTGCAGGATAATTTCACAGCAATACAGTTTCTTCAGTTCTTGAAAGTCTTGAGGCTACAATTGTCAAAATGAAAACTGTTCACATCATTTTTTTAAAGGCCAAAAATAGCAGTTTTACACGAGGAAAACCAAAAAGACTAGAGACCTGATTCTTCATTAGACCTTGATGCCAAAGTTGAGAATTGGATATAAATCAAAATTGTTTGCAGAACTAAAATTTTAAGTGTCGTGGCCATAACTCTCCAGAAGATCTATAACTGGAAATTCTTGACAGTTTACATATTCATGAACTTGAAGGGATAAAATGAATGGGAGTAGGGGTTGATGTGTATTTCATGAAGAAAATCAAGTTTGGTGCTTTAAAAAAAATGCATTGCAATTTTATTTATATCATTTCAGATTGGGGGCCTGTGGAAAACTGGTGAGTTAGAAGAATCAGGAAAACTGGAATCTGATTCTGGCTATGTAGCTAATTTACTGTGTGACTTTGGGAGGACTGTCCCTTTCCCTCTCTGGAGCTCCATTTCCCCATCTGTACAATGAAGCTTTGACTATGTGGTTTGTAAAGCCCGTTTCACGTCCAAGTCAGTTCTCTTTCCTTCTACTCCCCAGGTCATTGCCCTAGGAGGAAGAGTGGACTTTCTTGAGAAAAGATCCTTTGACAGAAAACACCCTGTCTCACCAACCTGGAGGACGCTATGCTAAATGAAATAAGCCAGATAGGAAGACAAATACTACATGATACCATTTATATGAGGAATCTAAAATAGCCAAACTCACAGAAGCAGAGAATAGAATGGTTGTTGTTGGGGGCTGGGGGGACAGGAAAATGGGGAGATATTAGTGAAAGGGGGCTAAATTTCAGTTATAAGATGAATAAGTCCTAGAGATCTATTGTACAGCATAGTTACCAATACTCTATTGTGTACTGAAAAATTTGCTAAGAGGGTACACCTTATGTTTAAATGTTCTTATCACAAAATAATAATAATAACAATAATACTAATAAAGAAGATAGGAGAAAATTTGGAGGTGATGGATATGTTATGGCAAAGATTGTGATGATAGTTTCACAGGTGTATACCCACCTCCGAACTCATCAAGTTGTTGATATTTAATGTATAGCTTTTTTAATGTCAATCATACCTCAGTAAATGGTTTGACAAAGAAAAAAGAAAATACCCGGTCTTGAGCTGAAAGTACTTGGAGACTATAAGGCCCTTCATTCATTTCCATGTGTATATTAGTCAGGATTATTGTGGTTGCCAGTGACAAATCCAGCTGGAATTTTGCTTATGCAAAAAAGGGAGACTTACTGGTACATGTAACCAAGCCATGGGAAGGGTGGGGACAGTTGGAACAAAGCACTCAAATAACTGACAGGATTCTCTTTCTCTCCCTTCCCCCCTCCCTTTCTTTTTCTGACTCCCATCTCTGCCTCTCTAAGTGTCAGCTTCATTCAGACTAATTTCTTCCACACAGCTGGATGTATGGCGGCTGGCCAGTTCTGTACTCATATCTCCCAGAGTTGCTGCCAGAGAGGAATTTCTACTTATTCTTTCTAATGCCAAGTATTTAAAGTCCCGGGAGGGATTTTGATTGGCCTAGCCTGGATCAGGTGCCCGTGTCTATACCGCTCACTGTGTCCAGGCAACAGAGTTTTCTAAAAACATAGCAGTCATCATTTAAACGCAAGGTTGGCGTGGAGAAAGGAACATTTCTCAGAAGGGGAGTGCTGCTAGGGGTAGACAAAACACTAGACAGCCACTGCAGTGAGGCTTCATTGTCTTTGATGGAAGGCTGCTGAAGACAGCCCACGATAACACCAAAAGATTCTACGGCATTTTTGTAATCAGCTGGTGCTATAGACTGAATGTTTGTGTCCCCCTCAAAATTCATTTGTTAAAATCCAAACCCCCAATGTGATGGTATTAAGAGGTGGGCCTTTGGAAAGTGATTAGGTCAAGAGGGTGGAGCCCTCATAAATAGCATTAGTGCCCTTATAAAAGAGGCCACAGAGAGCTCCCTAGCCCCTTTAGCCATGGGAGGACACAGCAAGAAGACGCCATCTATGAACCAGGAAGTGGGCTCTCACCAGACACCTAATTTACCGATGCCTTGATCTTGGACTTCCCAGCCTCTAGAACTGTAAGAAATCAATTTCTGTTGTTTATAAGCCACCCAGTCTATGGTAATTTGTTATATCAGCCCAAATGAACTAAGACAGGAGAAAGCAAAGCAAATACATTACTATGTTGAATCCAAAAGACTAAGGGGTTGAATATGTTTTACCAGTCTCTTTTCTACCGTGCAGCTATGACCTATAATTTGGCAAGAGACATCCATTTTCTACAATGTCGCTCAAAGAGTAAGCAACAGAAACTTCATCCATTTTTTATTATTCATAACAATACTTGATACTTACACACCATGGCATTTTCATCAAAGGATCTCAGAACATACAATTAGCAAGTATTAGTCAGTTTTCAGATGGGAAGTCAGAGGTGCTGAGAAGGCAAAGCCAGGCATCGTGAGTCTGCCTGGGATGGTGAACTTCTGGAAAGTACCTTTTCTAACCCTGGCCTAGTCAGCCAATTCGAAGGTGACATGCCTTCCAGTCTAGAAGCCCCATTCCAGTCAGAAGTAAAGAAAAGAAGAAGGCCATGCTTTCATGGAATCAGAGACTCACAGATTTGAAAGAGGACTTGGGGGCTAGATGCAGCCCAACCTCCCACCCTTGCATATCCTCTTTCTAGATTATCATCCATCACGAGTGGTCATGCAATCTAGCGGTATAGAGGCTTAACACTGTTTAGCTCACTAAGCAACACATTTTATTCTGGAATGAGTAGGTTACTCTTTATGTTGGAATTCTTCTTCCCCAGTGCAGGCATTCTTTTTTTTTATTTTTATTCATCTCAAAAACCTGTTCTGTGACTGACACCTATGTAGTATAGAGATTCAGAGGTGAGTAAGAATTGGTCCCTGTCCTCCAGGATCTCAGTGTCTAGTGGAGGAAACAGACATATCTGTCTATGGTAGGTGCTTTAGTAAAGGTGTGAACATGGGAGCCCACAAGTGGAAATGCTTACCTCTCTCCAGAGAGGTCAGGGAAGTTTTCCTGGAGGAACTAATCCTATAGCTGATTTTTGAAAAGATGTGTAGGAATCTGCCAGATGAACAAGAATGGATCCTGGGTTAGGCAGAGGTGATACCAGCATATGCAAAGTCTCTCAGGTGAACAAGAGAATAACGCATGAAGGGAACTACAGATAGTTCAGTGTGACTGGAGATAGGGTGTTTGAGGTTTAAGAGGTCAGGCTGCAGAGCAAGGTGGGGCCACAAGATGAAGGGCCCCTATATCATAGCAAAGGTACAGTGCTTATCCTATAAGTTAGAGGGTCTTAGCACTTCTAGGGTCACAGACTACTGAGAATCTGATAAAAGGCTAGGGACCCAGAGAAATGCTTGGACACACATGCACATGTGCATGCACACTCACATACCACAACATTTCTTACCATTTCACAGATGCTGTAAAGGTCATCCATGGATTCATTCATTAGTTCATTGGTATTCATTGATGGAATTAGAGGCCAGGAACCAAGCCCTGTGTTAGGTGCTGGAGATAGAGCAGTGTTATGTGTTGAATTGTATCCCCCCCCCAAAAAAGATACATTGAAGTCCTAACCCCTAGTACCTCAGAATGCGACCTTATTTGGAAATAGGGTCTTTAAAGAGGTAATAGTTACAAATAAGTCATTAAGGTGGGTCCTAATCCAACATGATAGATGTCCTTATAAAAAGGGGAAATTTGGACACAGAGACATGCACACAGGGAGAAAGCCATGTGAAGATGAAGGCAGAGATAAGGTGATGCATCTACAAGCCAAGGAATACCAAAGATGGCCAACAAACCACCGGAAGCTATGAAGAGGCCTGAAACAGATTCTCCCTCACAGCCCTCAGAAGGAACCAACCCTGCCAACACATTGATCTTGGATTTCTAGCCTCCAGAACTGTGAGAGAATATATTCCTGTTGTTTAAGCCACCCAGTATGTGGTACATTGTACATTATGTACCACAATTGTGGTACATTGTAATAGTAGCCCTAGCAAACTAAGACAAGCAGTGAACAAGGAAAACTTAGATTCTGTCCTCATGGAACTTATATTTTAGTGAGGAAGAGAGATAATTGAATATGTACAAAAATGTATGCTGTGTGTTGTGAGAGCAAGAGCTCAGGGGTTTATGGGAATACATAGAGGGGATCATACTTTAATATTAGTGGTAAAAGAAGACCACCTAGAAAAAAATGTCCTAAAGGATGAGTAGAAGTAAGGCGTGCCACAAGGGTGATAAGGTGGAAAGTGGATTGTGAGAGGAGAGAATATCCACGTGCAGAAGTTCAGAAGTAAGAAAAAACATGATGATGAATTCCAGGAAGAGAAAGAAGGTCACTATGACTGGAGCCTAATGTGTAAAGGGGAGAAAGTTCAGAGATGAGGATGTAGACTTGAGGTCAGATCTTGGAGAGCCTTGTAGGCCAACTTAAGGAGCTCAGACTATATTGCACGAGCAATGGGGAGTCGCTGAAGGGTTTTAAGCAGGGGAATCAAGATCAGATTAATATTTTTAAAAGATCACTCTGGCTGCAGGGTAGAGAATGGATTGGAGAGCGCCAAGAGTGGCAGCAAAGAGACCAAGTTGGGAGGCTATTAAAATAGTCCAGTGAGAGAAGATGATGGCTTGGACCAAGGTGGCAGTGGTGGAGGTGGAGAGAACTAGATGGATTTGGGATATAATTTTGAGTTACAGCCAATAGGACCTCCAGGTGGAGCTATCCTGCAAGTAGTTGGAAATGTCTGTGGGGATCCCCTCTCTTTCCTGCATCACCAATTTCTCCCTTCCTGTTGCATCAAGGCCATCAACATACAAACACACTCTACTAATTCCTTTCTTAAAACAAATTTTCTTTTGATCCTATATGCCCCTCCAGTTATTTCCTCTCAAAGCAAAATTTTTGCAAAAAATTTTTGCACAGAATTGTCTATAATCTCTCCACTTTCTTATTTCCTGTTCACTTAAAAAAAACAGCTTTATTAAAGATATAATTCACATACCATACAATTCATCCATTTTAAGTGTACAACTCAATGGTTTTTCATCCTCAAAAAGAAACTCTGTACCTTTTTGCTATCACCTCCTATACTTCTCATCCTACCAAACCCTAAGCAACCACATTAATCTACTTTCTGTCTCTTTGGAATTGCCTATTCTAGACATTACATATAAATTAAATCTTATAATATATGTTCTCTTGTGACTGGCTTTTTTCACTTAGCATAGTGTTTCAAGGTTCATCTACGTTGTAGCATGTATCAGAACTTCATTCCTTTTATGGCTGAATAATATTCCATTGTACAAATACGCCACATTTTGTTTATCCATTCATCAGTTAACCCATTCATTCTTCAATCTTTTCCAATTGGGTTTTCATTCCCACCACTCCACTGGAAATACATTTGTCAAAGTTGCTAATCACCTCTACATTGCTTAATTCAATAGTTACTTCACTATTCTCATATTATGCAGCCTCTTAAGCGTTCAACATGATTGAACCCTCCTTCTTTCTTGAAATCATTTCTTCTTCTGACTTCAGTGATACCATATTTTTCTACTCAACTGGTTGCTTCTCTCAGTTTTGCTGCTGGTTTTCCCCCTTATATCCCACCTCTAAATGCTGACGTGTTCTCGAGTTTGACCTTGGGCTCCCTCCTCTGCCCACACTCTCTAAATGATTTCATCTAATCCAATGGCTTCATGCATTATCTATGTATGCCGATGACTCCAGATCTCTTCTCTGAGCTCCACATTCATATATCCTACCTTCTGCTTAACCACTTCCTGTAGACGTCTAATAGACATCTTAAATTTAACATGGCCAAAGCAGAACACTTGATTCCCTATCTTCTACCCCATCCTCCAAACCTGATCCTCTCTCAGTCTTCCCCATCTCAGTAAATGGCACCACAGTTCAACAGTTGCTCAAGCAAAAACCTAGGAGTCATTTTTGATTCTTCACTTTTTCTTCATCCCTCACATCCAAACCCTCAAAAATTCCTCTGAGCTATATCTAAAAAGTATATCAAAATTTGACCACCTCTCATCACCTTCACCATTACCCACTCCCCTAGTTTAAGCAGGGTTCAGAGAAACAAGTCATCCTTGCTTGGACCATTGTCATAGCATCCTCATTTCTCTCCCTGATTCTACTCTTGGCCCCATTCCAATTCATTCTCTACATCACAGCCAGAGTGACCATTCTAAAAAGATCATGTCTTCCAAAATCCTTTTAAACTTCTCCAATGCCTTGCTACCTGTCTCAGGGGAATTCCTTAGAGCAAAATCTAAAGTCTTGACTATGGCCTATAGGGCCCTATAGGACTGACTCCTGTCATTCTCTCTGAACTCATCTCCTATTACTTGCCTCCATGCTCATGCTGCTAGAGCCACACTGATTTCCTTGTTGTTCCTTAAACATGCTTAGCATGTTCCCATCTCAGAGCCTTTACACTTCTGTTTCCTTTGCCTTGGAGGCTATCCCTCCAGATGTTTGTATAGCTAGATTCTCATTGTATCATCTCAGTTCAAATGTTTCTTTTTTCTTTTTTTCTTTTTTTTTTTGGTGAGGAAGACCAGCCCTGAGCTAACATCCGTTGCTAATCCTCCTCTTTTTGCTGAGGAAGACTGGCCCTGGGCTAACATCGTGCCCATCTTCCTCCACTTTATATGGGACGCCGCCACGGCATGGCTGACAGGCAGTGCGTCGGCGGGCGCCTGGGATCCGAACCGGCGAACCCCGGGCTGCCAAGCGCGAACTAAACCGCTGCGCCACCGGACGGCCCCCCTCAGTTCAAATGTTACCTTCTTTTGAGATGGCATGCCTTGACTACCCTACCTAAAATTGTACCCACCATTTTGTTTATGATGGAAAGCCAAGTAATTTTTTAAAATGAGAATGGTATGGAAAAGTTATATAGTATTACTCCTCTTAGTCCATCAGAAATATTATCCTCTAAAATTCTTGGTTGAAGTTAATCAGAAAGATTATCCTCTAAAATTCTTGGTTGAAGTTAAAATGCATTTGTTTATAATAAATATTCCAGATGAACTAGCATCATTTCATGAAGCTGACAGAGAGAAAACTGTTTCAGTAAGGAGAAAATTTTAATAAGGAAAGGTATATGCATGCTGTTTAGGAAAGTATAATTCACAGCATAGACCAATTTTAAGTAGAAAGGATAAAAATGTCACCATCAATCATTGTGAGAACATCCTCTTTAGTCAACATAATTTACCAAAATACTGGTAGCTATAGTAGCAGAACAGTGGGTTTTGAGCTATATTTCTACGGTCTTGGAAAATTCTAGTTGAATAGAAACCCTTGGGACTTCATAAAAGCTTAAAACAATACAATCAGTTTCCTTTAGGGGTTTCTAAAATCTTGAGAGATGGCTCAAACTCAGAGCAGACACCCACAGGATGATGGCTTCCAAGCATTCAGAAAACTAACTTTTCATTGGAACTAAAGCCCACATATGTAGGCCAGAACCTACACACTATACTAAGCAGGGTAACTACATGCTAAAATAGAAGATTTAAGTAAAATCAAGTGTCTCCTGACATAATAATCAAAATGTACAGGATACAATAAAAAAACTACCTGTCATACCAAAATCCAGAAAAACTCCAATCTGAATGAGAAAAAACAATCAACTGACACCAATACTGAGATGAGTCACATGTTGGAATTATCTGATAGGGATTTTAAGCCAGATGTCATAAAAATGTTTCAACAATCTATTACAAGTTCTCTTGAAACAAAAACATTCATATTATAAGAGTCCCTAAAAGAGGGGAGAGAGAGAGTGGGACTGAAAAAATATTCGAAGTAATAATGGATGAAAACTCCCCGAAATTAACAAAATACGTAAACCTACAGATTCAAGAAGCTGAGCATATCTCAGCTAGGATACTCCCCTCCCCCCCACCACAAATCCACACCAATATGCAGTATCATGAAACTTCTGAAAACTAAAAACAAAGAAAAAATCTTGAAAGCAGCCAGAGAGAATCACAGGATTATAGGTAATCTTATAAGGGACCACCAATCTGAATCACAGTGGGTTTCTCATATGACATCATGGAGGCCAAAAGTAAATGACGCAACATTTTCCAAGTGCTGAGAAAAAAGACCTATCAGCCGTGAATTCTGTATCCAGTGAAACTATCCTTCAGGAATGAAGGGGAAATCAAGCCATTCTCAGATTAAGGAGAACTAAGAGAATTTGCCACTAGCAAATCTACCCTGAAAGAATAGCTAAAAGAAAGTTCTCTAAAGAGAAAGGAAATAACAGAAGACAGAAACCTTCAGAAAGGAAACAAGAACATGGTATGTGTAAAATAGAAGTAAACATTATAGACTATCCTTCACCTCATGAGTTTCTTTAATCATATTTTATGGCTGAAGCAAATGATAGAACACTATCCAATGTGAAGTTCAATGCATGTAGAGAAAATATTTAAGACAACTATATTTGAAAAGTGGGAGGGTAAAGAGACCTAAATGGAATTAAGGTTTCTATACTTCACTCAAAGTAGTAAAATGCCAACATTAGTAGGCTGTGATAATTTATGTATGTGTGTGGTAATACCTAGAGCAACCACTTAAGAAAACTGTACAAAGCAATATACTCAAAAGCATTATAAATAAATAAAATGGAATTATAAAAATTGTTCAAGTAACCCACAGGAAGGAAAGAAAAAGAAAAAGAGGAACAAAAAACAGGGAACAAACATAAAACAAATATTAAAACAACAGACTTAAGCCCTAACAATTCAATAATTACTTTAAATGTAAATGGTCTAAAGTCACCAAATAAAAGACAGAGATTGGTAGAATAGATAAAAAAATATAACCTGACTACACATTGTCTATAAGGAAAGAACTTAAAATATAACAATATAGTCAGTTTGAAAGTAAAAGAATGGAAAAAGACATACCATGCAAACATTAATCAAAAGAAAGCAGGAGTGGTGATATTAATATCAGATAAAGTAAACTTTAGAGTAAAGAATATTACCAGAGACAAAGAGGGATATTATATAATGACAAAAGGATCAATCCACTGAGAAGACCACCAAACAACAGAGCAGCAAAATATGTAAGCAAAGCCTATAAATATGAAGGAGAAATAGACAAAGCCATAATAATAGTTGGAGACTTCAATACGCCACTCTTAGCAATTGATAGAACTGCTAGACAAACAATCAGCAAGGATATAGAAGACCTTAACACAATTAACCAACAGAATCTAATCAATATGTATAGAACATTACACCTAACCACAGTAGAATACACATTTTTTTTCAAGCACTCATGGGACATTCACCAGGATAACTATATCCTAGGTCATAAAAAAACCTTAACAAACTTAGAAGAATTGAAATCATACAGAGTATATTCTTTGACCAAAATCAAACTAGAAATAAATAACAGAAGGATAAAAGGGCAATCTCCAAACACTTGAAAAGTAAGCAACACACTTACTAATCCATGACTCAAAGAGGCAGTCTCAGAGAAAACCAAAAAATACATAGAACTGAATGAAAATGAAAATACAACATATCAACGTGTATGGAATGCATCTAAAGCAGTGCTGAGAGTGAAATTTATAGCACTAAATGCTTATATTAGAAAAGGAAAAAAGTCTCAAATAACCTAATCCCATTAAGAACCTAGAAAAAGAAGAGCAAGATAAATTTTTAAAAAACAGAAGAAAGAAAATAATAATAAGAGCATAAATCAATGACATTGAAAACAGGGAATCAATAGAGAAAATTAATGAAACAAAAAACTGGTTCCTCGAAAAAACTCAACAAAACTGATAAACCTCTAGCAAGTTTGAAAAAGTAAAGAGAGAGACAATACAAATCACCAACATCAGGAATGAAATAAGAATATCACAGCAGATCCTGCAGCCATTAAAATAATAATAAGGGAATACTACAAACAACTTTACAGTCCTAAATTTGCATGCAGAACTTGCACACAAATGTTCAGAGCATCTTTATTCATAATAGCCAAAAACTGGAAACCACCCAAATGTCCTTCAATGGGTGGATGGTTAAACAAACTGTGGTACACTCCATACTATGGAATACTACTCAGCAATACAAAGGAATGCACCACTGATGTATGCAACAAGTTGGATGAGTCCCAAGGGAAGTATGCTGAGGGAGAAAAAGCCAATCTGAAAAGAATACGTATTGTATAAGTCCATTTATATAACATTCTCAGAATGGCAAAAGTATAATGATAGACAACAGAGTAGTGGTTGCCAGGGATGGGGGGAAGGGATGGGTGTGGCTATTAAGGAGTAACACAAGAGAGTTTTGTGGTGATCGTACAGTTGGGTGTCTTGATTGTGGTGGAGGATATACAAATCTTCACATGTGATAAAATTGCACAGAGCTACACACACACACACACACACACACACGAGTGTATGTATATAACTGGTAGAATTTGAATATGCTCTGTGGATTTTACCAATATCAATTTCTTGCCTTTGATATTGTACTATAGTGGTGTAACATGTCAACATTGGGGAAAGCTAGGGGAAGGCTGCTCCGAACTTCCTTGTATATATCTTTGCAATCTCCTGTGAATTTATAATTATTTCAACATAAAACATTACAAAAAATATTTGGAGACCAAGTGAGAGACTCCCTATGTGAAGTCCTTCATCAACTGAGAAGGGCTGTATTATTAGTGCTTATTACTCACCTACCTTCCTGATCCAAACTTTTCCCCATGTGTAACAGCCCCAAATAGTATTGCCAAAGTGAGCATCCTTGCCCATTGTGGTTACTCCAAAGAAAACCAAAATCCTCTTTTAACCTTGCTAAAGCATACAATCCTCTATCAGGCTTCCTCCTCCTAGTCCTTCTTCCTTGCTTCAAGACAGCAGCATTTCTGGTCAGGCAATAAAACATATTTTTATTAACACAGTAAGAAGCATTTATATAAGGGTGAGCCTCACATCTAGTCAGAGTAAGAGTTAACCGGAGCACCATCACTCTGAACTTGAGAGAGTATATATGTATACAATTGTACATATAATGGGTGTGACGTTGTCATTAATTCACAGGAATCCAGACATAGTGAGGTCACTCTGCTCCTTTGCTTTGGAAATCAGCTTATTATTAATTCAAATATTTCCCATTCTACTGGCCTGGGCTAAGAACACAGGGACTAACATAGGGCAAATGTGTGTCCAAATCCCAGCTCTGACACGTACAGGCTGTGAGAATGTGGGCCATTTGTGTGACTTCTCTAAGCCTCATTTCCTCATCTGTAAAGTGGGGTCATAATCACAACTACCCTAGAGAGTTGCTGGAATGAGCAAATAAGATACAAAAAAAAGTGCTTAGCACGACACCTCCTGGTATATAATAAAAACTTTATACAGAGTGGTACTAGTAGCAATAGTAGTAGTAATTATTATTATTATCATTATTATTATTTCACCACCCACCTTTAGTGGTAGCCAAGGCCTAGAACCCATGGTTTTAGATTTCACGCCTTATTGTAAATCTGAGTGAGGCTCGTCTTTTCTATCTGTACCCTCTGAAAAACTTGAGAAAATCTTCAAATTTCAAGTAAACCTTTACTTCTTTGGGGTCTACACTGTGGTTTTGACTGAGTTTCACTCTGATATTTGGGTTTATTCAAAGGTAGAGTTCAAAGTGAAATTTAAAGGGGAAGGTTCTTTTATGCAACTATAACTGAAAAAAGTTTCTGCGAAATGGAAAATGCTGAGTTTTGCACAAATCTTAGGTCAGTTCGCTTCCTTAGGCCAGACAACTCTATCCACACTGGTGGAGCAATAAGCTTAGAAGAGAGAAATGGACATGGGAAGAGAAAAGGCCCCTTCCTCTACTCAGTAGTTATCCTGGGTGTGACAGAGAGATGGTTGTAAGAAAGGTAAAAATGGGATCCAATCCATCTGCTCAGTGTCTGCTGGATGTATCAAGTCACCTTTAGGCGGTTGCTCTTAGTCATAGGCATGTTTGATGAGGCTGTAGTGGGCAGGCGTCAATGCAAATGCCTCCTCTCCAACTTCTCAGATGGAAAGTAACTGTGGAAATGATAGAACTGTCAAAAGCACGTGATATCTGCTACATAAAGTATGAAACACAAGTCGACAGTGTTATTAGTTCTACAGCACTATAAAAATAGTCGGTGCCATAGACTGAATGTTTGGGCATCCTCCTCCCTCAAATTCATATGTTGAAACCTAACCCCCAATGTGATGGTATTTAGAGGTGAGGCCTTTGGGAGGTGATTAGGTCATGAGGGTGGAGCCCTCCTGAATGGGATTAGTGCCCTTATAAAGGAGACCTCAGAGAGCTCCCTCCCACTCCAGCCATGTGAGGACAGGGGGAAAAAATGCTTCTGTGAACCAGGAAGTGCACTCTCACCAGACACCGAATCTGCTGGTGCCTTGATCTTGGACTTCTCAGTCTCCAGAACTTCGAGAAATAAATTTCTGTTCTTTAAGCCCATCCAGTCTATGGTATTCTGAATGGACAAAGACAGTTTGTGAAGACAGAGAATTAAAACTTTAAAATTCAGTAACGTCGTGTTTAAATAATCAGCACTCGCACAACCTTTCAGTCATATTATTCCCATGACTAAGGCCCTACATTTACCAATGAAAATTCCTTTCTGGGGTGCCTTCTGGGTATAGTGCTATAGATGCACACACTTTAAAGGTCATACTAGACAGCATTTTGTCAGGAGTAGCCAAGAAATAAACCCCTGAGTGAATGGAAGATTCGGGAAGATAACTGAGCATTCTGATTGAAGGGGCCTGCAAGTATAAATAGATTTGGGGGATTCTTTTTCTACATTGTTTCTGAGTTTTAATTTTTCAATTTTCATGCAGATTTTGTAATGCATCGCCTGACAAGGGAATCAGGAAGAAAAACAAAGGTATCAGATATGCCTCTCTCATCCCAGCTAAAAGCACACTCCTGGGTGTTTTCAGATATCACTTCTTTAGGGAAGCTTTCTCTGACCTTTCCTGCAGCCCCATAGGTTGGAGTCTTATGGGATCTCATAGTCTCTCGTTCCTTTCCCTCAGGGGGCACATCACACTTACAATCAGATAATGCATTGTGTATGTAATTATGAGTTTAGGGCTTGCTTTTTTCTGCTAGGCAGTACACTCTATGAGGACAGGGACCAGGCCCATCTTAGTCATTGTTGATCAAGGACTCCTAGCTCAGAACCTGGCACTTAGTGGATGCTCAGTAAATATTTCTGAGTTAATTCAATTTTCCCATCCTTTATCTGAACTAGCTTGGTGGATTCCTGTTCCTTGCAAAGAAGACACTTGAGTAGAATGCAAAGGAATAAATAAAAACTCAAAGTCTCTGAAAAAGCTTAGCCCAGGTTTCTTTCCAAGAGTTTATTTGCAAATGGATTAATTCTGTGTGTAACATTTCACACCTAAGTGCTTGGATAACTGAGATCTGCTTCCTTTTCTCAGCTGGGGAGGAAAATGTGGCCCTACTCCTTCTTTCCTCACCTCCATTCTAGTTTCATTTTTAGGTTGCTAATCTGACCTTTAGTTTTTTTTTTTTTTTTTAAAGGCACCGAATGCAAAGAGAGAGTAGGGATTTTCCCCAGGTGTTATTACCAAAGCGAGACAACATCATTTCTTAGATTCTCTGTAGCTAGGGATCTGTTCGCAGTTCAAGGTCCCTGTTCCTTACACTTATGCCAGAATGTAATCCATCTTTATCCCAGGGCCAATTTTTCTCGGAAAAGTTAAACTGTGGCATTTATAAGAATGTATATTATTGAGAAGACAATGGTGTGGTTTATGCTCTGTCCATGAAACCAAGGGCTTAGCAAACACCAGACTTTTGGATATAGGATTTAGTAATTACTCCCCCAAATGAGGGATTTGGTCCTATTTAGTTCAGAATTTAACAAATGCACACAATTTCCCTCTCCCCCCGCCCACTACCACTCCTGCAGTATTCAGGCAGAGCTTGGAAGCCCTCGGTCAGGGCTGGTATAAAGCAAAGCCCTACATCCGGAGGGAGGCTGTCCTGGAAACTAAGCCCCCCCACCCACAAAGCAACATATCGAGGATTACACAAGCTCAAAAAAGAGTAAGGCACTTCTTGAGAATTCCTTTCAAAAACAATGATTACTCTTACTCTTATGCAGAATATGTTGGTAACATATTTCAATGTATAAGAAGACGTTGCTTTTCTACCTCAGTTTCCAAGATAGATGGCCACTCCTAATTATCTTTTTTGTTGCTGTTGTTGAGGAAGATTAGCTCTGAGCCAACATCCGCTGCCAATCCTCCTCCCCTTGCTGAGGAAGACTGGCCCTGGGCCAACATCCGTGCCCATCTTCCTCTACTTTATATGTGGGACGCCTGCCACAGCATAGCTTGACAAGCAGCGCATAGGTCCATGCCCAGGATCCAAACCCGCAAACCTCAGGCAGCAGAAGCAGAGTGAGCAAACCCAACCACTATGCCTCCGGGCTGGCCCCCTAATTATCTTTTGATCTCAGCTTAAGATGCCAGATCACCTCCTCCAGGAAGACTTCATTTACCTGCACTAACAGGGTGCCCTCCTCTGTGCTTCCAAAGTAGCCCCAGCAGGCCCTGGCCGGGCACTTGACTCTGCACCTCCTTCAGCCTGTTTCTTCATTTGTCTCTCCCACTGGACTGACAGACCCTGAGGTAAAGGAACATATCTTTTTTAAAAAATTATTTTATTGAGGTCATATTGGTTTATAACATTGTGTAATTTCAGGTGTACATTATTATATATCAGTTTCTGTATAGACTGCATTGTGCTCACCCCCAATAGTCTAGTTTTTATCCACCACCATACATATGTGCCCCTTTACCCCTTTCACCCTCCCCCCACACCCCCTTTTCTGATAACCACTAATCTGTTCTCCTTATCTATATGTTTATCTTTCACATATGAGTGAAATCATACAGTGTTTGTCTTTGTCTGGTTTATTTTACTTAGCATAATACCCTCAAGGTCCATCCATGTTGTTGCAAATAGCACAATTTTGTCTTTTTTATGGTTGAGTAGTATTCCATTGTATACATACATCACATCTTCTTTATCCATTCATTCGTTGATGGGCACTTGGGTTGCTTCCATGTCTTGGCTATTGGGAACATATCTTTTCCATTCAATCTATTCTGCCCTATCTTGCTTCTGGGCCTTCACTCCTAATTATCCTTCAGGGCTTTGCTTAAGCACTGCCTCCTGTGTGACGCCTTCATCAATGCTTCCCCACACTCCCTGACCCTAGGCTGAAATCCTATTGCCATGTGGCCCACTAGATTTACTGTAATCACCTACTTGCTAGTCTGTCTCCAGTGGCATGCTGGTAAATGTTTAATAACTGGTCTTCTGAAAAAGAAAATCCCTAGTTTATAGTGATTGCTGATTTCCCTGGTATAAATACTCCTACCATGGCCAATTGCAAGCTACCAATGTGAAGTCACTCAGCATGGAGTTGGGGAGAAATGCCCAGCAGCACAGCATTATATAGTAGTTCCACTACTACAGAGATACAGTAGATGTAGATCACCTCAAGGGCAAGATAATAGTAAAGGCAGAAAAACATTACGAAGTGATAAGCTTTGAGTACTTATGACCTTTGTTTCCTCTTTTTTTGCTGAGGAAGATTCGCCCTGAGCTAACATCTGCTGCCAATCTTCCTCTTTTTATATGCGAGCCACCACCACACTGTGGCCACTGACAAATGTAGGTCCGTGCCTGGGAACCAAACCAGGGCCACCGAAGTGGAGCGTGCTGAACTTAACCACTAGACCAGCAGGGCTGGCCCTATTTCCTTTGTTTTAACTATATTTTATTTTATTGTAAGATTATGGAATTTAATTTTTAATAATGGTATGTTTAACAATCAGTTTGCAAAATTTCTGAATATTTATCAACTCTCCTGAACTAGTAGAAGCTGGCTCAAGCACATCACTATCTGTCTCCCTGATTAGACCATGAGCTCCTTGAGGACTGAGACTGGGACTGTCCTGTTCCTCACTGCACCTTCAGCACCCAGCACAAAGGAGACATTTGTTAATGTTCACTGGAGGCAGCCAGGTGAATCCATCCTTTTGTCCTCCCTATGAAAGAGGTTAAGAGAGAGCTCAGTATGCTGTTTAACCACAAAGGCCACTTAGCAAATGCTCTAGAGGAAGCCATACCAACCTCAGCTAAGAACAAGGTCAGATCGCTGTTATATATAGCACCTCATGACTAACTTCCTACACACGGAGCTAATGTGCCACTCCCTGTTGAGAAACCTATTGAGGCTCTGCCAAGTATTTTAGCCTTTCCTTGAGAAGTTAGCACCAGCTTCCCTCTTAAGAAAGCCAGCAAATAGTACAGGTCTGGCCTTAATGCTAAATTCACACCAAATCCCATACAGCAAAAAAGAATTGTTGCCTTTCTAAGCCTCAGACCCTGATCCAATTATTTCAAGACCCATTAGAGTTCATTGAATTCCAACCCAATAGGAGAATTTAGACATTTCCCTGAGGTTTCTTGTAGTGGTTTTGACTACCCCAGAGCACCAGGCCAGCCACCAGCAGAACAGAACTGCAGGAACAGTCACAGTGTGTTTGAGGCCAAATTACCATCATAGTAAGCCTTCTTTTAGCCACTGGTGGAACCCTCTGGAAATCAATTTTTAATAATCATAGCAATAGCTAACATGCAATGAGTGCTTCCTACTTCTGTGCCAAGCACCATGTGAGGCCATCCTCACAGACTAATTAATGAGGCCTCACATAAAGTCCTCAACCAGTGGTACCCTCATTAAAATTGTCAGTATGCAGGGGCTGTTGCCAATCCAGTAAGATCATTCTGTGGCTGGGATCAAAAGGTTCTGCTTCATTAAGTGTCAGAATAGTGCTGTGGCTCTCTAAGAAATCACAGCTGGGGGAAAAATCTCTCAGTGACTATGTTCCTTTTTGCCAAGATGGTGCCATTCAAACTGGCAGGAGATGTGGCTTCCTCAATAAGTGTGCTCAGGTCACCTCGAATCACTCCATTGAGAAGCATGGCTGGAAGAGATCCCACGGGCTCAGCTTTGCCCCTCTCTGACATCCGTTCAGAGAGTTGAAATCGTTGGCTTTTCAAGGCAGTGGGTGACGCTACCCACGGTCCCCCACAGATCTTCAATAGGTTGACATTTCACATCATTTGCATAAATCAAAGTGACAGAGGTGCATTAAGTTGCTGAGTTGGGGAGATGATCATAGAGAAGTGAAAAAGATATTTTCATTTTCTTGCTGATGAGTGAAATAAGTAAATTTTGAAAAGGAAGTGGGATGCTTCGTGGGAGGAGACTTCTCAGGGACAGAGCTGCAGTACTACCTCCGTCTTGGCCAGTAATAAACTGGTGGGGAAATGTTTCAAAACCATCTATCATGTGCACCCTAAAAACCCAATATGTAGAATCCACACTCTCTCTGAAAACAAGAGAGCCCTAATTTGGTAAGTCCTCACCTTGAAATACAAACTTTCAATGTCATGTGGAAAACTGAATTCAGTTTCCCTTAAGTGAAACGTGAGCCTTAGGTCCCCCATGGCTGGTGGTCTTTATCTTTTCCTACAAAAGGAAAAAGTAGTTTTTCTACCATTGGTGGAAACACAAGCTTAGATAGGTGCTCTTCTATTTGTGTGCAGAAACAGCCTAATACTGCTTTTAAGCTGCTTTGATCAAAATGTGTTTCAAGGATTTGGTGAGTGGACAAAAAAAGCAAGCAAACAGACAAACAAATACACTAATAGTCCTGCAATTTGGGTCACAAGTTGACAAACACACTTGTGAGGCCTCATTGAGGAAAGATCTTTGTCATGCTAATCAACTACTAATTATAAAATAGGTGAGAGCAGGTACTGTTAGGAACTAAAAAGCAGGAGGTGGGGGCGGTGCTGCTTCATAATTTAGTCACCCTGGATTGGAAAGTGGGCGTTGTAAGATTTGGCACCAAACCCCAGCGAGTCACTCTATATAGTGTGGGTTTCTCTCACTTTGGGCTTTGAGTTTGGACACAGAAAGAACAAGCCAAAAATTAAAGCCAGAAGGGATGATTTTAAAGGCCACGCAAAGAGTGGGTTTCAGGTTACTTTGCAAATAGAGGTGGAATAATGGGAATAAACTCTCAAAGGCCTGAGGGGAAGGAAACTTGTGGAAGTGGTCAGCTATTATGCCCAAATAATGCCCTTGAAGTAGCTTCTAAGATCCTGGGCATAAGAGGAAGTCCTGGATGGGGGGACTAAAGCCATTCTAAGACCAAGTCATAACATTGCCAATGTCAACTACCTAAGAACTACCTAGGGGAAGCATGTTTTTGTCCTGGAAAGTAGACCTAAGGCAAGTGGTCTCGATGTTGCCTGCATATTAGAATCACTTGGAGAGCTTTAAAAACTCTTGATGAGGCCAGCCCTGATGGCCTAGTGGTTAAAGTTCAGCACTCTCACCACTTCAGTGGTCTGGGTTCATTTCCTGGTCGCAGAACCACACCACCCATCTGTCAGTTGCCATGCTGTGGCAGCGGCTCACATAGAAGAACTAGAACGACTTACAACTAGGATATACAACCATGTACTGGGGGGCTTTGGGGAGAAAAGAAAAAGAGGAAGATTGGCAACAAATGTTAGCTCAGGACAAATCTTTCCCTGCAAAAGAAAACCAAAAACCAAAAAACTCTTGATGTCCAGGCTGCATTCCAAATGAATTAAATCAAAATCTCTGGGGTTGAGACCCAGGAATCAGCATTTTTTAAATTTATTTAATTTAATCAAGTAACTTTGTTGATTGATTGATTTACTTACTTGTAGGTATCAGCATTTTTTTTAATCCCTAGGTGATTTCAATGTGTAGCCAAGGTTGAGAAACTTGAATTAAACAGCAATAAAGCATAGCTAAAATAATAAAGGATTCAACCATGTATAGTCTTGTGTTTCTTCAAATGATGCTTTCTCTTAAAGCTGGCATGCAACATGGACAATTAGTGCTTGTCTCACTAATTGTTTCACAACCTGGCAATGGTTGGTGTCTAATTTTAGTATTGAAATATATGTAAAGTGAATACCGAATCAAGGGGCCAAGTCTGGGGCCTGACTCTGAGCAGACAGTAGGCTGGCAAGGCTGATGCCCTCCTCAAAGAGATGGGCTCCTGAGAGATCATGGGCTTGGCCAATCAGTTGCTACCAGGTGATTAAGGTGGAGCTAAGGTATGAAAGCCAGGCTGGCAGGTAGAGACTGGTTAGAGCAGACAGGTGTGTCTGGGATTTAAGGTTGAGACAGGGTGGAGAAGCATAAAACATGGAAGCCCCAGAGATGGGATGGAGCCCTGGAATGGGTTCAGGAAGGGAGGTCACTTCAATCTGCCCCACTCTGGAGTCCTTTATTCACATGCAGGCAGTGGCTGCCTTCCTCTTTGGCAGGAGTTTTGGAGTTTTAGGGGAAGGATCTGCTAAGGCATCTGCTTCATAGTAGGTCCTAGTTGTTTTCACATTCAGTGCATTTTGGCCAAGAGCCACCTTTCTGGTTGAGGACAAAGTTCTGAGATGCCTAAGAGTCTCCTGGCTAGGGGTGCTGTGTGCTGGTATGGTGGGGCTGGCGGGGGGAGCCATTCCTTCATGGTTGAAGTCCTTGTCTACTCTGGCCCAGTTGCTTTCAGGATCTGATTAAGGTGGCTCAGAATAAATACTGTATTGCAACTCCTTTGAGGACATTCATTCATTCACCCAAACAACTCTTCATAGAGTGCATGATAAATTTCAGGTGCTGGAAAGATGAATGAATCAGCTAAGCTGGGGTGGGGGTGAGGGAAATTCCAATCTTCTGGGGAAGACAATTTCAATAGGGCTCAAGGATTACACGGAAGAAAAGGGACACGATAGTGGAAGAGTTCCTAGAGGTGCTGAATTTTAAAGAATGAAGGGGAGCTCCTAGGCGAAGACATCTGGGAAGGACATTCCAAGCAGAGGAGACAGGGATGGGAAAACGTGTTTCTTTTGGAGACCATGTGCAGATCAGTGTGGCCGATGTTTTAAGTGTGAGGCGAGGAGGGGTAAGAGATGTAGTTGAAGACGTATGCAGGGGTCAAGTGATGAAGGACTTTTGGGCCACGTTAAGGAGCTTGAACTTTATCCTATGAGCAGCAGGTAGCCACTAAAGCAGTACTTCTCCAATTTGGCTACACATTGGGATCACCTGGGGAGCTTTAACACTCTTGATGCCTGGATCCCGCCCCCAGAAACTCTGACTCAATCGGCCTCGGGTGCAACCTGGGCATCAGGATATTTGAAATCTTTCCAGGTGATTCTACCACACAGCCAGGGTTGAGAGCCACTGACTGCATTAAAGGGTTTCAAGCAGGGCAATGATGTTGTCACGTGCCTGTTTTAGAAAGCTCATTCTGACAGCAAGTGGAGGAGCAGTCAGAGGCAAGAACCAGTTTGGAGGCTATTGCAATAGTCCATATGAGAGATGTCAGACAGACCAAAGCAGTAGTAGTAGGATTGGAGAGCAAGAGACAGTTTTGAGAGATGTTTAGGATGTTAATTGGCAAGACTTGGGTGATTGATTAGCTGTGTGAACTAAGGGAGAGGGAGGAATCAAAAATGATTCCCAGAGAAATTTGACCATCATTCATTGGCTAGTGGGGTTGTAAAATGGCATATTCACTTTGGAAAATAGTTTGGCAGTTCCTCAAAAGCTTAAACATAGATTACCATATGACCCAGAAATTCCACTTCTAGGTATATACTCAAGAGAACTGAAAATATATGTCCACACAAAAACCTGTATGTGAATGTTCATAGCAGCATTATTCATAATAGCCAAAAATTGGAAACAACCCAAATGTCCATCAACTGATGAGTGGATAAGTAAAAAGTGGTCTATCTATTCAATGGAATATTGTTCAGCCATAAAATGGCATGAAATTCTGATACATGCTACAACATAAAATGCCATGGATGAACCTGGCAAACGTTGTTCTAGGTGAAAGAAGCCAGTTACAAAAGACCACATATTGTACGATCCCATTTATATGAAACATCCAGAATGGGCAAAATCCATAGAGACAGAAAGTAGATTAGTTTCTAGGGGTGGGAGGAGGGGGGAATAGGGAGTGACTGCTAATGGACAAGAGGGATCTTTTTGAGGATGATGAAATGTTCTAAAACTAGATTGGGGGGCTGGTTGCACAATTGTGAAATTTACTAAAAAGTGCTGAATTGTACACTTTAAAAGGGTGGATATGGAAATTATATCTCAATTTTTAAAAAAAAGATGACTTCCAAGTTCTTACCTTGGCTGGCTGTGTTAATGACAGCGTTATTAAATGATGCAGAGAAAACAAGTGGTGGAACACATTTGGGAGGAACTGGTACCTTTCGGGCCTCTGGGTACTGATGTCCAGTAGACAGGTGGATGATGAGTCTGGAGCTCCTGGGAGAAGTCTTGGCAAGAGACAGAGATTTTGAACTTGGTCATAAGACAGAGATAATCAACTTGGTCATCAATGGTCATTGATGTTATGAGAAAGGATGCAATCACTTAGGAAGAGAGTGTAGCATATGACGGCTGTAGGCCAAGGAAAAATCCCTGGGAAACACTAACATTTAGGGGATGGTAGAGAAAGAAGAGCTCATGAAGGAGCCAAAAGAGGAGGTTTGGAGAGATTTGAGGAAAGGAGCAAAGTGGGAGGAGGGATTGTCATGGGATCCCAGAGCATTGAGATAGAGAGAAGATCCAATTTAAATACTATTATATGATTAAATCTTTGCCCACATTCCCAGTACCAGCCCATATTGACCTTGTTTTGCAGATATGGATAAGATGAATTTTGTCCAATGATAAATTCTGTATAATTTATAAAATTCTCTTTAACAAGAGAATTTTTGCAACAAGCACATTTTTTAATTCTTTTTTTCCTCGTTTGTTTCAAAATGAATTTATTTCCAGCCAAATAAAATTCTCTAACTGCATATATGGGTATGTATTATAAGGTCCTTCTCTGATAAATGTCTTGTTAACAAGAGCCATTTCTAATTATTAAAATGCATACCAAACAAACATCTTTGTCTCTTAAAATATAATTTAAGTAAACTGCTAATGTATAAGCCATAAGTCTGGTCATTGACATGAGTGGCATGTGATTCTTCACTGATGAATCCAGAGCAATACTGACACATCGACATAGCACCCCAGGATGAGATTGTTTTTAACAAGAACATTTTTAAATTCTCTTTTACAAGTCCTCGTCCCTCTGATAGTTTTCCCCCTGCCCCTGCCCCTAGAAAGGCACCTCTCCAGGACAGAATTAGTTCCTTCACCCGCTGTAACCCTGTTGTTTCTGCAGGTACTCTTGGAGACAAGAGGAAAGGGGTATTGTCCCTAGAAGACTGAAAAATGAGCTGTCAGAGTGAACTCTTCACATGTGCCCAAAGTTGTCTGCCTCATGTGTTGACAGTAATATTAAGAGCTGATATTTATCGTGTTTACTATGTGACTGATATAAGCGTTTACTCATTTAGTCCTCAAAATAACCTTATAAATTAAGTACTGTTATTCTTCCCATTTAAAAGATGAGGGAAACCAGGCAAAGAGAAGTAATTTGCCTGATGCTATACAAGTCACGTGCTGCATAACCATGTTTCAGTCAATGACAGACCGCATGTACAACAGTGGTCCCATAAGACAAGTACCATACAGCCTACGTGTGTAGTAGGCTATACCATCTAGGTTTGTGGAAGTCAACTCCATGATGTTCTCACGATGACGAAATTGCTAATGACACGTTTCTCAGAATGTATCCGCATTGTTAAGAGACACATGACTGTATAGCTAGAGAGTGGCAGGACTCTTAGGAACACTTGGCCTTAACCATTACTCTACTGACCTCTCAGTGAGCAGCACAAAGCAGTGTGGTGCAGCAGTAAAGGGAGGGGATTCAAAGTCAGACAGTCAAGTCCAAGCTCTATAACCTCACAGCTAGCTGTGTTACATTTGGCAACTCATGCGGCCAGATGAGCCTCAGTCTCCTAATCTATATAATGGAGATATTAATATTTGCTCTGCATACCTCACCAGTTCGTTGTGATGATCAAATGAGACGTGGACTAAGCGGGTGGGTGAAACAATAAAGCTCTGTGCAAATGGGAATAGGTGGCATGATTGTTTTCCCAGAACCTCATTTGGCAGTTGACACAGAGTAGGAGCTCAGGACTGCTGATGGAGGGATCACAGGAATCGTGTTTCATGCTCTCTTGAGACACTAACTGCCTTTATTGTAATTCTTGGTTTGGGAGTCTGTCTTCCCAGTTTGCCAAGGACAAGGACCAGAACTTGTCATCTCTGTCTCCACAGAACCTTGCTGAGTACCTGGCATTGAGAGGGCACTCGATAAATGGCACTAGTTGGTGGTAGTAATAGTGGTAGTGGCCACTGTAGGAGAAGCCCCAGCGGCAGCACTTTGAATGTCACTTTCTTGCTGACTACAGCACCAGCCTGTGGCCAGCAGAGAGCAGCAGAGACCCCCAAGCATAGACTTGTCTCCAAGCAAGCCCCTGTATCGAGGCCAGGTCTCCTTTCATCTCTAACCTTGCACGGCATTTGGCCTCTCTCCAAATGGGTGGAAATCACGCTTGGTTTGACTAAAATGTTTCCCCGAATCTGAGCAATTTGCAACTTTCAGCCTGAAACTAGGGCAACAGGAGCAGTTTTAGTCACCAAGGCCATTCCCGATGTTAACTAAGCCACAGCATCCATGAGGTCTGAAACTCTCCAGGGATGAACTGCGGTGCTTACCACTTCCTTCACACAGAGCTCAATGCGTTTGACGAAACGTCTTATCCAGTTTGGAAAGAATTCCTGGCTTTAGAAGATTGAAAACTGGAGACTTCTTTTTTTAAAAATAGTGCTTGCAAAGGTCCCCTGTAGAGAGCTGCCTGTCTACATATTATTTCGGTGTTCTACAGTTAAGTAGAGAGCCAAATGAAAGCCCCACAAGTCCGAGTTGGGAGTCATTAAAGCAGTTGAATGGATGGTAATTATTTTAGCTAGCAGTGGAAAGAAGGGCCTACTGGTAAAGTGGCCTGCCTGCTTCTACTAACTGATGGGCCAACCTTATTATGTTTTCCATTTGACACCAGAAAGCTGCTGGAACTAATGGCCTTTCAAGAGAAGGCAAAAGCTTTCTATTTATTTCCTTTATTCTCTGGCTTTTACAGGGTTCCATTTTAATACCTCTTAATTACTCTATAGCAGTTGAGTGTAGGGGTTAAGAGTATGGGCTTTGGACTCAGAGAAAACTAGGCTTGAATCCCCGGTCTACAACTTACCAGCTGCACGGCCTGGGATACTTACTTCGCCACTCCAAGCTTTAATTTCCTTATCTGTAAAAAATAGCCACACTAATTCTTGCCTCGAAGTGTTATTGTGAAGATTCAATGAGATGATGCATCTAAGCACTTAGCCCAGAGCCTGGTACACAATGAGTGCTCAGTAAATCGTAGTCCTTATTACTCAACTATTGTAAGAATTCTAAACACACACACACACAATTATGAATTGGATAGTCAATGGCAATAAGATGCTCAAAACAAACCCTGATAACGAAATGAGGCTCAGAGGGATGAGGTAATTGCCCCAAATTGGTCAGAAAGTGCTAGAATGGACCTTAAGCTCTGTCTGTCTGAAGCCAAAAGACCTACTGCTAATTGCTAGAACTAAGCCTCCCCTGTCAACTTTGTTCTGGAAGTGCAATCTACTCGTCCCTGCAACCTTAGATCTCTCAGAACCCTGGTGTAAGGGAATGCCCTGCGCCCCCTTAAAGGTCTGTCCCCGATCCCACTACTCTGAGTGAGGCTGACTCTCAGGAAGCCACGTTATTTGCCTAAAGTCACACAGTTGGCCGAGCAAGAAGACCTGGAGAAAGAGTGGTAAATCCATTATTCCTTAGCCTTGACCTTGTACTTGTGGAACACAGAGTATAATTAATATTCCATGCATTCATTCATTCATAAATATGGCACTGGTGGTGCAGTGATGATCAGGGAAGACCCAGCTCACAGTCTAGTGGGGGAACACAGACAAAGAGTCAACTGGGATAAACATGGTGTGACTAGCGCTGTGATAGGGGAAGCCCAGGGAGCCATGAGAGCTCAGAAGAGGACAGCTAGCCCAGCCTTGGGTGGGGGTGAGGCTGGGGGTCCAGGAAGGATCGGTAAAGTTCATTTGTTCTCTTTGTTGGCCAAGAGTAATATCAATTGGTCAATGGCACAATGCTATTTTCATTCATTTATTTATTGAACAAAAATTTACTGGACGAGGTCCCTGTGCCAGGCACTGTGGTAGGCACGATAAAATACAGAGATGGCTTAGACATGGGTATTGCCCTTCTGAAAGCTGGCTGTTTCCTTTAGGAAGTGAGTGGCAATGATGCTTTTCAGTTTATTCAGAATTATCAACTCCACCAGCTTCCAGTAACAGGTAACAATGAATAATTCTGAAGAATTCATTTCTTGGATTTTTGCCTGGTTAAAACATCCTTGGATTATTTGTTCCTTTTGCACCACAAAATGTGTTGGTTCATGAACAGGAAAGTGTACCTGAATTTCTGGAACCTCCTGACATGGTTCTATGTTATGGTATTAGCTAATGAAGTCTTGAAGACTGACCTTTGGCTTTTGAGGATGAAATCAAACTTAATCTCAGTGATATGACCAGAAACGTTAACACTGAGGGATGTCTTTTTGTTGTTTGGTTTCATTTTTAAATTCTAATTTTATTCAATTCAGGACCTTGACATTTCACACCATAGATTTGTTCTGCCTTTTTTTTTTTTGAATTGTATATAAATAGAATCCTGCTAAATTCTCTTTTGGAACTCCAAAGCATTTCTCTTTTCAGTAAAAAAGACAATATACTCTCAAGGTACCAAGCTCTTCTGACTTACTATTGGAAATGCTTCTACCATAATTTCAATAATTCTAGAAGTTACCGAGGTTCAGCCAGTTAGAGTGGACATATCACCATTGCAATTAGATCTGGGGACACAAAACCCCAGCCAAAGGGTTGGGAAATTTTGAAAATGTATCCCGTTTTTCTTCCTAAAAGTGCCTTTTCTGTCATTAGCAAGCTGGAGGCAAACTAACAGAAAATGAGAATGTAAGGTTATGTTTTCCAGATGTTATTTCAATGTATTTCACTTTCCAGCTTCACAAAGAACATATTCAGAGTGTTTCAAATTAAATACTCTGCCGTTGCCGTCACAACGCGAGCAGAAAACTAGGTTTTTGTACCATCTAGTGGTGCGTCCAAATATAGCCGACACGTACATGTTTTTAAGTTTTAAGTTGAGACTCTCTGAGGGCTCATCTCAGGTCATTGTGGGTTGTTTCATGTATAGATTATATGTGCAAGGAATGCTCAGCTCCCTCTTCTGCGGTTATTATGAGCCCTGTGCCTTGATTCTTCACCTTGTCATGAGTACCATAGATTCAGGTCTGCAATCTGAAGATTCTAGGTCTGCATTGACTACAACTGTAAGGGCAAGCAACAAACGTACACTGTTAGAGCAAAGAACCTAACATGTTCACCATCTCTCTCTCTTTTTTTTTTTTCTTTCTTGGACATTGTTTAAAAGTTTCCAGGGGGCTTTAAAAAAAAAGAAAACAAACAGTTTCAAATATGTTAAAAAGCACATAACATAAAATTTACTATCTTCACCATTTCTAAGTGTATGGTTCAGTAATGTTAGGTATATGCACACTGTTGTGCAACAGATCTCTAGAACTTTTCATCTTGCAAAACTGAAACTCTGTACTCATTGTCCAACAACTCCCTTTTTCCTTCTTCCTGCTGTAACAGGTTTTATCAAGGGATCACTCATAAACATTCCTATATGGGTGAGTGTTTTTACCAAAAGCAGTAATTATCACAAACATAAACCGTTGTCTCCTTTTCCCTGCCCACTACTTCAGGAACAAACAAATGATTCTGAAGTAATGATACTTTTATCTGTTATTAACCAAATCTCAGAGCTGAGCTCCTTTTTGCCACCATCCTTGCTCACAAGGGCTGGAAGCAGAAGTTTCCAGACCTTTAAATGCAGGATTCTGTACTCTGTAAAAATAAAAAGTTAAAATTATTTTTTAATTATTTTTTTAATTGCAGGAGAATTCAAGTCTCACCAGGGAAAAGTTGCAGAGAGATCCCAGTGGGCTAATGGAAAGAACACTTCCCATAGAAAGGGGAGAACTAGTTTGGAATTCTGGCTCTGCCCAATTTCAAGCTGTGCGGCTGCTATAGACTGAATGTTTGTGTCCCCTCAAATTTATATGTTTTAACCTAACCCCCAATGCGAGGGTATTTGGAGGTGAGGGCTTTGGGAGGTGATTCGTGAGGGTGGAGCCCTCATGAATGAGATCAGTGCCCTTATAAAAGAGACCCCAGAGAGCTCTCGCCCCTTCCCTCATGTGAGGATACAGCAAGAAGATGGCTGTCTATGAACCAGGAAGTGGGTCCTCACCACACAAGAAATCCACCAGTGCTATGATCTTGGACTTCCCAGCCTCCAGAACTGTGAGAAATAAATGTCTGTTGTTTAAGCCACCCAGTCTATGGTATTCTGTTATAGCAGCCTGAATGGAGTAAGACAGTGGCCTTGGGGGAAATTGTTGAAACTCTCACAGCCTCAGTTTCCTCATCTGCAAGATGGGAATAACAACATCTATATGGTGTGAACATAAAATGGAGTCAGTTACAAACTGTAACTAGCACATGGTAGGTGCTCATTTAAGATTCATTCCCTCCCCTCTCCCCATTTTTGCAATATGTATACATGTCCCTGAGCCTCAGTTTCCTCATCTGTCAACAGCACAGGGTTACTGTGAGGTTCAAAATGTGACAATTCATGTGAAAGTAACTTCATACCAGACACTCAATAAAAGTTTTGAGGGAGTGACGTCAGCATCATGGCAGAGTGAGATTCCCTCTTTGAATCTCTGCTCCCTAAGACACAATGAAAACATCATTCACATACCAACAGAGGTCAACCAGACACTACAAAGGACTTCTAAGAAACCCCTGCTGCCATACATTGGATGGTGGAGGCACGGGAAGCCCCAAAGGATGTGAGGAGAGGTAAGGAGTTTTACTCCCCCTCCCCACTTGATCGGCAAAGACAGACATGGGGGGAGGGGCGGCCCTCTGTGGGGAAAACTGTTGCCTTCCAGGTGCTCTCACAGACTGTTGAGACATCCCCACCGGGAAGTGATGACGGACTGTTTTGGGGGTGTGGCAAATGCCCCAAGACAGCCAGAAAGGAAACCCCCGGGTCAAGCAGGAGAAAGAGAGAACCCCTCCCCCCACACACCCTGCACTTCAGCATAATCCCTCCGGGGACTGCAGCGGGCTCAGAGCACACCACTCACGATCTCCATCCAGTGGCAGCAGATGGAAACGGCAGGACCAAATTTAAGATGAAAAGAAAAGGTAAAGACATGGGATCTATGCAACGGTTTATTATGTCTACAGACCAAAAGGAAAATGACAAACACCCAGAAACCAACCCTGAAGGCACAGAAATCTATAACCTGAACAACAGAGAATTCAAAATAGCTATCATAAACAAACTCAACGAAATACAAGAGAACACACAGAAACAAATCAATGAATTCAGGGATTTCGTCAGAAAAGAGATTGAAACCATAAAGAAAAACCAATCAGAATTATTGGAGATGAAAAACAAAATGAACGAGATAATGGAAAAAATGGAGTCTTTAAAGAGCGGAACTGACAATATGGAGGAAAGAATTAGCATTATCGAGGATAGCCACGAAGAAACGCTCCAGATAGAGGAAGAGACAGAGCTAAGACTAAAAATAAATGAAGAAATTCTTCAAGAAATATCAGACTCAATGAGGAAAAGCAACATAAGGATAATAGTATTCCAGAAGGAGAAGAAAGAGAAAAAGGAGCAGAGAGTTTGTTCAAAGAAATAATAGCTGAGAACTTCCCCAACCTAGAGAATGAGATGGAAATAACAGTGAATGAAATCAATAGATCACCTAAATATATAAACAGGAATAAACAATCGTCACTCCACATAATAGCTAAGTTGACAAGACTCAGCGACAAGGAAACAATATTAAGGGCAGCTAAACAAAAAAACAAAATAACATACAAAGGAAACCCCATCAGGCTCTCAGCTGATTTCTTGACAGAAACTCTACAGGCTAGGAGAGACTGGAATATGTTCAAAATCATGAAAGACAAAAACCTTCAGCCAAGAATACTTTATCCAGCAAAAATATCCTTCAAATACGATGGAGAAATAATAACTCTCCCTGATAAACAAAAGCTAAGAGAGTTCATCACCACAAGACCCCCACTACAAGAAACGCTCAAGAAGGCCCTTAGGCCTGAAAAAAAAAAAAAAAGAGAAAGGGGATACAAAGATTTCAGCAAGGAGAAAAAGCAAGGAGACTAAACCAGAACAAACTACAGTTGGATAACGTCAAAAATTAATTCAAGCTCATCACTGTAAACACACACTCATGACACAAGATGGAATAAGTAGTGACAACAAGAAATAAGGAGGGGAAGAGGAAAGGGATTCAATTGACTCAGCCTAAGGAAACAGGAGGCATCTGAAAATGTACTATCTTATCCAGGAGATCTTTTATATAAACCTCACGGTAACCACTAAACAAATAACCAGAAGAGAACCACACATGACAAATAAAGAGAAAACTAAGAGAATCAGCATGCAGAAATACCAAACTGAATTTGCAGTCCTAAACACATGCGACAAGAAACGAAGGACATGCAAAGGAACCAGAAAATGAACAATAAAATAGCGACATTAAATCCTCATATATCAATAATCACTCTAAATGTAAACAGATTGAATTCTCCAATCAAAAGAAACAGAGTGGCGGGATGGATTAAAAACCAAGATCCAACAATTTGCTGCCTCCAGGAAACACATTTCAGCTCTAAAGACAAACACAGACTCAAAATAAAAGGATGGAAAACGATACTCCAAGCTAATGGCAAACAAAAGAAAGCAGGAGTTGCCATACTTATATCAGACAAAGTAGACTTCAAGATAAAAAAGGTAATGAGAGACAAAGAAGGGCAATATATAATGATAAAAGGGACACTTCACCAAGAAGACATAACAATTATAAATATCTATGCACCCAACACAGGAACACCAAAGTACATAAAACAACTGCTAAAAAACCTTAAAGGAGATATTAACAATAGCACAATAATAGTAGGGGATCTTAACACCCCCCTTACATCAGTGGATAGATCCTCCAGACAAAAAGTCAATAAGGAAATAACGGACTTAAACAAAAAACTAGACTCAATGGACTTAATAGATATATAAAGAGCACTCCACCCAAAAACAGCAGATTACACATTCTTCTCAAGCACACATGGAATATCCTCAAGGATAGACCATATATTAGGGAACAAGACAAACCTCTATAAATTTAAGAAGATTGAAATCATTACAAGCATCTTTTCTGATCATAATGCTGTGAAACTAGAAATCAACTGCAAGGAAAAAACTGGGAAAGGGACAAAGATGTGGAGACTAAACATCATGCTACTGAACAACCAATGGGTCATTGATGAAATTAAAGGAGAAATCAAAAGCTATCTGGAGACAAATGAAAAAGAAAATACACCATACCAACTCATATGGGACACAGCAAAAGCGGTCCTGAGAGGGAAATTCATAGCAATACAAGTCCACCTTAACAAACAAGAAAAATCCCAAATAAATAACCTTAAACTGCACCTAACAGAATTAGAAAAAGAAGAACAGACAAAGCCCCGAATCAGCAGAAAGAGGGAAATAATAAAAATCAGAGCAGAAATAAATGAAATTGAAACCAAAAAAACAGTAGAAAGGATCAATGAAACAAAGAGCTGGTTCTTTGAGAAGATAAATAAAATTGACAAACCCTTAGCCAGACTCACTAAGAAAAAAAGGGAGAAGACTCAAATAAATAAAATTAGAAATGAAAGAGGAGAAATTACAACAGATACCACAGAAATACAAGGGATTATTAGGGAATACGATGAAAAACTTTATGCCAACAAATTGGACAACCTAAAGGAAATGGACAAATTCTTGGACATGTACAACCTCCCAAAGCTGAATCACGAAGAAATAGAGAATCTGAATAGACCGATCAAAAGTGAAGAGATTGAAACAGTAATCAAAAACCTCCAAAAAAATAAAAGCCCAGGACCAGATGGCTTCCCTGGAGAATTCTACCAAACATTCAAAGAAGATTTAGCACCTATCCTTCTCAAACTATTCCAAAAAATAGAGGAAGATGGAACACTTCCTAACACATTCTATGAGGCCAACATCATCCTGATACCAAAGCCAGACAAGGACAATACAAAGAAGGAAAACTACAGGCCAATACCACTGATGAACATAGATGCAAAAATCCTCAACAAAATATTGGCAAACCGAATACAGCAATACATCAAAAAGATCATACACCATGATCAGGTGGGATTTATACCAGGGACACAGGGATGGTTAAAATCCGCAAATCAATCAACGTAATACACCACATTAACAAATGAAGAATAAAAACCCCATGATCATCTCAATCGATGCAGAGAAGGCATTAGTCAAGATCCAACATCCATTTATGATAAAAACTCTCAACAAAATGGATATAGAAGGAAAGTATCTCAACATAATAAGGGCCATATATGACAAACCTACAGCTAACATCCTACTCAACAGGGAAAAACTGAAAGCCATTCCTTTGAGGACAGGAACAAGACAAGGGTGCCCACTCTCACTGCTCTTATTCAACATAGTACTGGAAGTTCTGGCCAGAGCAATTAGGCAAGGAAAAGGAATAAAAGGACTCCAAATAGGCAATGAAGAAGTGAAACTCTCACTATTTGCAGACGACATGATCTTATACATAGAAAACCCAAAAAATTCCATTGGAAAACTACTAGAAATAATCAACAACTACAACAAAGTGGCAGGGTATAAAATCAACTTACAAAAATCAGTTGCATTTCTATACACTAATGATGAACTATCAGAAAGAGAACTCAAAAAGGCAATCCCATTTACAATTGCAACAAAAAGAATAAAATATCTGGGAATAAATTTAACCAAGGAGGTGAAAGACCTATACAATGAAAACTATAAGACACTATTGAAAGAAATCGAGGAAGACATAAAGAAATGGAAAAATATTCCATGCACATGGATTGGAACAATAAATATAGTTAAAATGTCCATACTACCTAAAGCAATCTACAGATTCAATGCAATCCCAATTTCACTCTTCACAGAAATAGAACAAAAAATACTGAAATTCGTATGGGGCAACAAAAGACCCCAAATAGCTAAAGCAATCCTGAAAAAAAAAGAACAAAGCTGGAGGCATCACAATCCCTGATTTCAAAATATACTATAGAGCTATAGTAATCAAAACAGCATGGTACTGGTACAAAAATAGACACACAGATCAATGGAACAGAATTGAAAGCCCAGAAATGAAACCACACACCTATGGACAGCTAATCTTTGACAAAGGAGCAAAGAACATACAATGGAGAGAGGGAAGTCTCTTCAATAAATGGTGCTGGGAAAATTGGACAGCAACATGCAGAAGAATGAAAGTAGACCATCTCCTATCGCCATATACAAAAATCAATTCAAAATGGATCAAGGACCTGAAAGTGAGACCTGAAACTATAAAACTCCTGGAAGAAAATATAGGCAGTACACTAATTGAGATTGGACATAAAGGGATCCTTTCAGATTCCATGTCTACCCAGACAAGGGAAACAAAAGAAAAAATAAACAAGTGGGACCTGATCAGACTAAAGAGCTTCTACAAGGCAAATGAAACCATGATCAAAATGAATAAACAACCCACCAGCTGGGAGAAAATATTTGCAAATCGTTTATCTGACAAGGGATTAATCTCTGTAATATATAAAGAACTCATACAACTGAGCAACAAAAAAACAAACAACCCAATCAAAAAATGGGCAGAGGATATGAACAGACGTTTTTCCAAGGAAGAGATACAGATGGCCAATAGACACATGAAAAGATGTGCAACATCACTAATCATCAGGGAAATGCAAATCAAAACTACACTAAGATATCACCTGACACCCGTTAAAATGGCTATAATCACCAAGACAAAAAACAACAAATGCTGGAGAGGTTGTGGAGAAACGGGAACCCTCATTCACTGCTGGTGGGAATGCAAACTGGTGCAGCCTCTATGGAAAACAGTATGGAGAGTCCTCAAAAAATTAAAAATAGAAATACCTTATGATCCAGCAATCCCACTCTTGGGCATCTACCCAATGGACATGAAATCAACCATCACAAGAGGCTTATGCACCCCTATGTTCATTGCAGCATTATTCATTATAGCCAAGAAGTGGAAGCAACCCAAGTGTCCCTCGACTGATGATTGGTTAAAGAAGATGTGGTGTATATATATACAATGGAATACTACTCAGCCATAAGAAAAGACAGAATTGTCCCATTTGCAACAACGTGGATGGACCTAAAGGGCATTATGTCAAGTGAAATAAGCCAGAGAGAGAAGGACAGACACTGCATGAACTCACTCATATGTAGAATATAAATGAACACGGACAGAGAGAACTGATTGGTGGTTACCAAGGGGAAGGGGGGTGGGGGGTGGGCACAAGGGGTGAAGGGATGCATCCACATGGTGACGGACAAATAATAATGTACAACTAAAACCCCACTATGTTATAAACTATTAATACATCAATTTAAAAAAAACTTTTGAAAAATTCATTTTTATTTCTACAGAGTTATAACTAACCAAGAAAGAAAATAATCACTGAATACAGGCAATTAGTGTTTCCCAAAGGTTATTGACATTTTCCTGATAAGCAATGATTTGTCCTGGATTACTTAAATAATTTATCCATCTGAAGGCAGGGGCCTGGCCTAGGTAATCTCTCGAGGCTGTGTCTGCCCCTGGGAGTGTATGATTCTCTTCCAGTGTCACAAAAGAAACAGGTCTCAAAAAGAAGACTTGGTCTGGGTTATCAGGGAAGCTTTGGAAGAACAGAACATATTTCGCTGCTTCACAATTATTGCACCACTCAGGGATAACTATTGTTCATTTTTCTAAAAATTTTCTGCATATGATATATACTAAAATTATTTTCTCATGAAAGCAACACATGCTTATAAAAAATTCACAGCACAGCAGGATATAACATGAAAAGTAAAATTTCCCTAATCAACACCACCAACACACACACACACACACACACACACACACACACACACACACACACACAATCTCCCCAATCCCACTCCCCAAAGGAAATCACTGTTAACAGGTTGTCTGAGATTCTCCCAGTCAATATCTAGGTATTTCTTGTGCATGTACAAATACACATATACTGTGTGTATACATATACACACACACACACCAAACATACATACATGCATACATGCATTTTCATACACACGCCCTGTGTTTCAGAGTGTTAGTCATATTGAATATCATGTGATAGAATGTGAATGGTGCTCCCTGGAATTGTGCAGCATCGTGGAAAGCAACAACCTTACACACACATACACACCAACATCTCCTTTTAGGATAATACTAAACTGGCTATTTTGTGACTTGCCTTTCTCAATTAATTATACATCTTAGATGTGTTTCCATATCAGTGCATATAAATCTACCTGATTCTTTGTACTTGCTCCAAGTGTTCAATTGTATAGGTGTATTATAATTTATCCAATTTGCTTTTGACAGAAATTGGGGTCACTCCGAGTTTTTTTGCTATACTAACAATACTGTAATAAATAATTACACTTGTTTGAATTATATATGTATATTTTATGATGAGCTTAAAGTATATGTGTGTGTGTGCAGTGCGTGTGTATGGCTCTTTATACTTACTATGCATTTTCATGAATATAGATATATAGCATCATTTTTAATGGCTGTATATTATATTATATTGGATGGATGGAATGTAATGAACGAATGCCCTACTGTTGGAGACTTATGTTGTTCCTGATGTTTCACTATTACAAACAATGTAGTCTTGAACATCTATGTACTTCAATCTTTGTGCGTTTGTCAAATTATTTTCTTTTGATATTCCTAGAGGTGAAGTTGCCAGGTCAAAGGGTATGTGTATTTTTAAGAGTAGCCACTTCATTTAAAAGAAAACTGCCAATTCTGTCATGCAGACTTGCTAAACAGAGATCCTCAGATATGAGAGCCTCAGGGAGAAACATTTATATCACACAGGTCAGTGGCTTCCAAACCTGGTGTGGGAGGCAGAATAATAGCCCCAAAGATGTCCACGTCCTAATCCCCAGAACCTGTGAACATGTTATGTCACATGGCAAAGGGGAACTAAGGGTGCAGATGGAATTAAGGTTGCTAATTAGCTGAACTTAGAACAGGGGGATTATCCTGATTATCTGGGGCCTAATGTAAAAAAGGGAGAGGAAGGCAAGAGAAGAGTCAGAGGGAGCTGCGACCATGGAAGAATGAGCAAAGCGATGCAAACATTGCTAGCTTTGAAGATGGAGACAGGAGACCAAGAGGTGAGGATTGTGGGCAGCCTCTAGAAGCTGTAAGGGGTAAGGAAACAGCTTCTCCCCTAGAGACTCCAGAAGAAATGCAGTCTTCTAGACACCTTGATTCTAGCCAAGTGAGACCCACATAGAAGGACTTCTGATCTTTAGAACTGTAAGAGAATACATTTGTGTTGCTTTAAGCCACTAAATTTGTGGTAATTTGTTAATGGCAGCAATAGGAAGCTGATACACCTTGCACTCAAGACTAATGGTGGGGGTGGGGTAGGGGAATGGGAGGTCGTGTTTCTTATCCCCGGAGCCTCTCATTCAGTAAGTCTCGGGCAGAACTGAGGAGTGTGTATTTATTTTCACCAAGCTCCTCAGGTAATAATGATACATCCAGTTGGGCTTTTGGGAATCATTGATATAGACCACATAGGTCTGCAGAAGTAACCATCTCCTGTTAAGTAGTCATTTGCTGGCCTGGAGGATGGTCCAGGTGGGTGATTGAAGATGTGGCTGGGGCTGACCTGGGGCACCAATCTGGCACCAACCTTAACTCTACCTCCCCTGTGACAGTGTCAATCAACCTCACTAATCTTACCCCAATCTACCTTTCCAGCTTGATTTTCAACTGCTTATCAGCCCGAATGCTCCACTCCAGCCAGACTATTCTAATCATTATCTATTCAACGAGTCTTGAGATTTCTCTCTCTGTCTTTGCTCTTAAAATACTGCTATATGTTTGACAGCTGGGTCCTCCAGGAAGCAGGCACTGAGAAAGAGTTAGGGTTGGGAGAGGTTTATGGTGGCTTGGTGGGTAACACCTGTGAAAGATAAAAGGCGGAGGAAGCAGAATTGAGCAGGGAGAGACTCAGATCACGATGCAGGTCTGACAAAGTCTCAGCCAACTCAACAGGAGTTCTGGAACAAATATTGCCCATTAGAGGAGTCCCACACTGGGCAGGAGTGACCAGGCCGTAGTACCCGTATAACGCTCAGTCATTGGATGGGGGCTGCCCACAAAAAGCATGGCTCAAGCAGATCCTAAGATGCTAATAGGTGGAGGCACTAGGTTAACTGCACTCCTTGCAGCTGAGTTGTCGCCACCATTGTTCTTTCTGTTTCTCAGTTGTCCAGACCCTGTCCTCTTTTTTGAGACCCAATATGGCAACTGTTGATAGATCTTGTCATAACTACTACATTTATTTCAAAATATAGGCTGTCAGAGCTGGAAAGGACCTTAGAGATCATCTCATTTTACACACAGAGAAATTAAGACCTGTTGGAGGGGAGGGAATGACTCATTCAAGATGACACAGCCAGCTAGTGGCAGAGCCAGGACTGGAACCCAGGTCTTCTCTCAGTCCAGGTTTGCAGTAGCATTAAGAAAAGTCTGCTCAGCCATAAAAAAAGATGAAATCGTGCCATTTACGACAACATGGATGGACCTTGAGAATATTATGCTAAGTGAAATAAGTCAGATGGAGAAAGACAATTACCATCTGACTTCACTCATATGTGGAAGATAGACAAATACATAGATTTGGAGAACAGATGAGTGGTTACCAGAGGGGAAAGGGGTGGGGAGGGAGAAAGGGGCAAAGGGGCACACATGTATGGTGAAGGATGGAAACTAGACTTTTGGTGGTGAACATGATGCAGTCCATACAGAAGCCGAAATATAATGTACACCTGAAACAAAAAAGGCTCCTCATTTTGAAAGATTAGTGGAGGGTCACAGTTCTCACCCGAAAAATTGTAAGTGCTGTAAAATAAATAGACTCATTAACTTGCTTCTAAGCATGCAGAACCATTAAAATGAAGAAAAAAATAACCAAACTTCTGAGATCTCTGAGGCTTAATTTAATCTTAATTAAATTTATAAAGAGTGACAAAACTATAATTCTTATGAAAATGCTATAGCTCAGTTCATTTCTATAATCATCACTAATCTATAAAAATTCATAGTGACATGCTATTTCAAAATCTTCCACATTAAAGGCATTGAAATGGACATTGCATTATTGCTTCACATTTTGAAAATACAAATGGTTTACAAAATTATTCTCAATTAATTATGTCAAGCTAGGGAAACAGTTATGGAAAGAGCAGAGATTCTTGTTTATATGGGAGAAAGATAACTGTTATAGTCTAGTTAGTATTCATTTGTGGAGGGGTGACTATTTTCAGTGTTACACGTGATAACTGATTTTTAGAACGGAAAAGTGCTTAAACCCAAGTCTCAATTGGACCTGCCAACAACGTTCCTATCTGGAATTCTTAAAAGATAGTCTTTGCTACCAGAAAAAGGGAGTTGTCACCCTTTTTTTTGCTTTTTCAGGACAGGCATCATTCAAGTATGTGAGAGTTTCCAGCCCATCTGAAGCAATTCCCATTCTTCCAGACTGTAAAGTTCAGGAATGGGTGCGTGTTGGCGGGGAGGGGCGGCACCTAGTGAGTCAGAGTCAGTCAGGTCACTTGTCCATTTCTCAAAACTGTAAAGATGTGAATGAGGTTTATGGGCTCTAGCCCTGTTGGGCCTCAACTTTCGTTTGAAATCTTGATCAATCTGCTAATTCCACACACCCGCAACTAGCACCTCACAAGATTATCAGCTAGGAGTGTAGATGAAGGCACACAGCCAACACATGGGGGCCAGCTACCCCACCTCTGTATGAAGGGTGGCACACATCTTGTGTGCATTTTTAATTGCAAGAGTAAAATGCCCAAGTGGGTCAAAGAAATGCTTTTCAAGTTAGCTTTTGGGGAGTAAGGTGGGAAAGTTGAAAAAGGATGAATATGGAAAGCCCGAAATCTGTTTGGGATTAAGTAGGAGTTGATCTGGGCAGGGATTTACCTGCATGTTGTGGGGGGGGGGTCTCTCAGAGGCAGGCTGCCTTTTCTTCCCTCTTTAAAAAGTGGGGAAATTAATTACCACTTTCAGCTTTATTCAAGAGAGAGCTTCCAGGCTGAGGGATTTGCAGGGAAATGTTGTCAGATTACCCAGTCTACATAAGGTGCCAGTCCTCTTGGAATCGTTTCTTCTTTTCCCTAAATAGCATATTATGAGTTCAATTCTGGTGGTACATGTTATCTTCTGACACAGATGAATCTTTCTAGAGCGAGACAAGATAAGCACACACTTGTATAATTATGTGTCATAAGTGGTAGGATCAGCCTTCACCTTGAATTTCTCCAACCATCACCTAAAAAACATGGCTTTTGAAGGTAAATAACTTTGAGAGAAAATGTACTGGCTAAGATTTTTTTCCTCTTACTAAATCTAGGAAACATATGTAACACACTGGAAAAACTTGTTCTTAAGACAGCAGAATTACTATATTACTGCCAAGGTCACCAGTTCGTTTATACAAGAGCTGTGGTCTTTGTTTACATAGCAGATGGGAGGAGAAAATATCTAAGAGCCATCCTGATGTTAACCCTTGGTAAGTATTATGGTGGAAAGAAAAGAGCCCTGAGGTCAGAGACCTGGGCTTCAGTACTGGTTCTGGTACTGGCTGTGTGATCTTGGGCAGGTCATTTGCCAACTCTAAGCCTCAGTATCCACGTGTTATTATGTGAACATGATAATGCCAAACCTAGGGTTGCTGGGAAGTTTGTACGAGATCATGGATGTGAAAGAATGTAAAACTAATAGCATAATCCACACAAGTAGTTTTATTCTTCACCCTCTGAGCTATAACACAGGAGCAAGTGGGGGTGTGAATGGGGAACATTGACAGCAGGGGCTTCCAGGGTCGTCACGGGGCATGTCCGGAGCTCACACGGGACACAAGGCTGTCTACTAGATGGGAGAGATCAATGAGTTTGGAGAGACTTGTCATTTTTATCTGGAACAATCTGCAGGGAGTCCTGCTGCCATGTCTTTAACCAAGCTTTGCCTTTTACCTCCAATTTGTCTAAAATGCTGTGGGTATCCACATGGGTGGCCCCAACTTTGTGCTGAAAAGAAAGTTAATGTTTCCCAGATGTCAGTAACAGTGAGAGAACTGAAGAAAAAGTGACGTTGTGTTTGGAAGCCAGGTGGGCCCCTGTGGAGGGCTCTAAGATGCCACCAAGGTCCAGCTGAACATCTATGGGGTGTCACACGCCAGAGTCCTCATCCTCAGAGTGAGGGCAGACAGGAACTCATGGAACTGCATCTAAGAAATGCTCTGGATACAGAACTTACTCTAGACCCAACTTGGGATGGGGCAGTTTGCCAACTAACTAACTTCCAATAAGCTAGTTCTCGGATTTCTCAGCAATTCCATTTGGAACCACTTCTTTAGAATTGAGAAATTAAATGTTCCAAGTGAAAGTAATTCACTCATCGGGGCCAGCCTGAGCCTTTGTCAACTTCCTTCCAGACTTTGAGGCTCCAGGGAATGCCTAGCCTCAACCCATTCTCAATGGGTCTTGTCCACCCCGTTTTTATTTTGCTCTGGTAGTGGCAGGAGTGACGCTGGCCATAGTCTGGTTAAGGCTAGAAAGCTTCAGGCTGTTCCCAGTGCCCCTAATTCAGTTGGAAAAGTGGGACAACTCCATAGAATGCCATGCAGTCAGTCTTGGTTTGAAAGACCCTGCTGCTGGAGGGTGAGGGGACTGTGATTTCTAAGTAGGAGGGCAGTGGGTACAGCGGGTGGTGGGATGAGCATGCAAGTGGGCCTCTGTGCTCCCATCCTTAAACATTTTATATGCTGAGGATTCACTTAACAAGTTTGAAAACCCCTGCCATAGGGCACAGGTGCCAAGGAAGAGAAGGTGCCAAGGAAGTGTGCAATTTTAGTGAGAACAGAAACTTGCTCCCGACTCAGTGCTCTTTAGTGGCAGAAAGAGAAAAGGACGGTGATGTCTCTAGACGCTCTGGATTCACAGTAGAAAATCATGAGCAGGTTTGGAAAAAGGAATTCTCTTCTTCACACCGAGGTTCAGTAAAAGAACAGATCTTTTCTTCTCTCTGGAGATGGGCTTTCTGAAAAATAGGATAAGCACAATGAGGAAGAAGCTGGCTCTAGGGTCAAATGAGCCAGGTTTGAATCCTCACCTCACCACTGCCTAGCTGTATGACTTTCGGCAAGTTACCTAGCCTACCCCCACTTTCCTCATCTGTTAAATGGGCATACTAATGATACCTACCTTCCTAAGATTCTGGTAAGGATTAAGTGAGTTAAACACATGTAAAGCCCTTAGAACAGTGACTGGCATGTATATGCTCAATAAATGTTAGCTATCACTCTGTTAAAGAGGCAGTGTCCTTATATGTAGTAGAGTAGAATTATTGTGTGGTCACATTGCAGCTTAGCTTAGTGGGTAAAGCCAAGGACTTTGAAGTCAGAGAAAACGGACTCTGGCACTTACTCACCTTGACTTTGGGCAAGTTACTTAACCTCCCTAAACCTCAATTTTCCCATCTGTGAATGAGGATAAAAATGGCATCTGCATTGTAGGCAGCTACTGGTTATTATTTTGCCTGGCTTCCGTGATTCTTATCATTCTCCTCATCTCTAATGACCTTTTACTTCACTCTACCTCAGCCAGCCATTGCCATGGTCACATGCTAGACTTTGTCATCACCTACACAGGTGGCACCCTTGCCATCTCAATTTCAAACATCCACTCTCCAACCACCACCTTCCATGTCATTGGCTTAAGTAGTCTGATTACTGCATTTTTACATAACTTAATCCTCCAATCCATCACCCTCCACTACCCATCACCCTCCATCTGCCTCCATTTCCTTCTTCAAGCAGCTTAGATACCATGGTCTCTTGTTATAACCACTCACTTGCAAATACCCTCAACTTCTTTTCCTTTCTCCATCCATCATGCTCACTTGCCAAAACCTCAACCCTGGATGAGCCTCACCATTTGCCTTCTCTGTGCATTACACTAACCTAACAGCACTGGTGAAAATCACGCAACCCAGCTGACTGTTTCCACTCGAAACTCATGATCTCAGCGTTCAGATCAGCACCCAGAAATCCTGCTTATGTTTGTCTACGGGCAGGCTTGCTTTCCCGATGCTCAAGAGGACTTTTTCAAACTCTCCCACTGTCTTCAACATCCCACATTCTCACTCTCAGCTGATGATCTTGCCCCATAGTTGACTGAGAAAATAGAAATCATTTGATTAGTACTCTTTAGACGCCCCCCAAACAAGCCTGCAAATCTATTTGCATCTGTGTCCTTCTTTTGTACACTTTCAGTGGTAGAATGTCCCCTTCTCCTAGCAAATGTCAATGCTTCCACATATCCCTTGTATCTTCTCAACGACCTCACTCGTGAAGTTATCCTCACCCTCCTACACCACCAATCTCTTCATCTTTGTTGGATCATCCCCATTACCGTACAAATAGGCTCTAATATTTGCCTTCTTTTTGAAAAAAGATCCTTTCGACCCCGGTAGTCTCTTTAGCTACTACCTCATTTCTATCGACCCCCTCAGTGCTAAACTTCTCTAAGAAACTGCTGGTACTCACTGTCCCCACTTCCTCATCTCCCACTCACTCCTCAACCGCATCCAATCGAGCTTCTGTCCATGTCACATAACGAAAACTGCTCTTACAAGTGTTATCAAAATCTCTGATAGCACATTCAGTAGAAATCTCTCTGTCCTCTTATTTGATCTCTTAGAAGCCTTTGACACAGTTGATCACTCCCTCTGTTTTGAAACATTCCCCTTTAGTTTCTGTAACACCACACTCTCCTGGGTCTCCTCCCACTACTCTGACTGCTCCTTCTCAGTATTCTCTGCTGGTTCCTCATGTCCCCAACCTCTAAATACTGGCACACTCCAGGACTCTGAACTCTGCCCCTCGCTCTTCTCTTATCTACATTCTCGGCCTAGGTGATCATTCAATGGCTTTAAATGGCATTTTCATACTGATCAATCTCAAAAGTTTACCCAGACTTCCCTTCTGAACTCCATACTTACATATACAACTGTTTAAGAGCTGTAACCACTTGGATGTCATATAAGCACCTCAGACTTAATGTGGCCAAAACAGAGTGGTGTTCTCTTACAATCTTCCTCATTTTGATACATGTACCACCATCTACCCAGTTGCTCAAGCAGAAAGCCCAAAAGCTAACCTGGATTCTTCCCTTTTCCTCACCACTCCCATCCAAACCATTAGCAAATCCTAAGAGCTAAACCTCCCAAATAGATCTCAAATACATCTACTTCTATCTCTCACCACTGCTGCCACCTAATCCAGGCTATTATCTTATGCTTCTTGCCTCCTAACTGGTCTCTTTGTCTTCATTCTTGCCTTTCTCCAATCTATCCTCTCCACAACAGCTTATACGACCTTATTAAATGCAAATTGGATCACACTTAAAATCCTTCTATGGCTCACCAAGTCAATTGGAATATAAAATCCTAACTCCCAATATGACCCATAAGACCCTGTGTCACTTGGCCCCTGTGTACCTCTCCAGTCCAGTCGTGTGCCACACTCTCCCATTCTCACTACCTTATGGCCACTCTGATCCTTTTCCTATTCCTCACACACTTCTGAGCCTTTGCAGGGGCAGCTTCCCCCACCTCCCTCCATCTCCACCCCAACTCTTCCTAAAGCTGGCTCCCTCACTTCCTTCAGGTCCCTGCTCACACATCACTTCCTCAGAGAAGCCTCCTTTGACCACCTTATCCACTTCCTTCAGGTCCCTGCTCACACATCACTTCCTCAGAGAAGCCTCCTTTGACCACCTTATCCAAAGTTGGTCCCCGTCTTTCAATATTTCAACACTGTGTGCTTCCTTCATAGCACTTATCATAACTTGCAAATATTTTGTTTTTCTTCCTTTTGGGGGGAGGGTCTGCCTTCCCCACCAGACTATTAACTCTATGAGGGTGGGGACCAAGACAGTTTTACTCACTATTATAATATATAGCAATCTTACCAGTTAATTTTCACTGTTGTACCCTTGATATAAGTTTCATTCACTATTATTACATATTATATGTACATATATACATATAATATATTATATAGCACTGTGTCTGGTAAATAGCAATATCAACGTGGTTATCTGTAGACATTAAAGCAATGCACAACCAGTGTCTATTTCTACAGACCAAAAAAAACAAATCAAATTCGCTGAAAATTTTGGCACCAAAGTTTTTAGGACTCACCTCCAGAAAGGTCTCTCTGACTACCCTTCTGACTGATTGCTCTTCTGCTCCACATGGTCTCTGCCTCATAAGTGCATGACAGGCCACATGCGGGGACTAGGCCGTACTGGAGGGGCAGGAGACTTTGCCTGCCTTCCCTCGACAAATATTTATCTGGGGCCTCACATAAGAAATCTTTCAGAACTACCAAAATTCCTACTGAAAATTTCATCCAGTTCACTTCAAAATCAGGTTAATATAAAATATATAAAACATCAAACATATAAATAGGCGATCGAGTGCTATGCCAAATCTATGGAACCAGGAAGTGAGGGTGCAGAATCTGTGCATTTCACAAGATCCTCCTGTGGTTCTCACCGTCAGGCAAGACTGGGAGACTAGCAGCGTGCTTAAGAGCATGGGCTTTGCTAGGTTTCCTGGTCCTTTTATTCGGAGCCCTAGGAAGGTACCCTTTTCCCAGTCCCCACGTCCTGCTACCTCCCTCTGCCCGGAGCCACAGTGGCAGGATAGCCGACTTGGGACTGTTGGCACAGCCAGGTACCCATTACCCACCTCCCTCAACGACCCTCTGCATTGGAAAGCTCGTCCCCTAGCCCTTTCCCAAGGTAATATTGCTCCTTTGCATGCTTTCCAAGGCTTCCGCATCCCCCGCCCCGGCCTTGTTCTAGATAGTGCCCTTGCCACAGATAGACAGTGAACCCATATATGGTGAAACAATCTTACCAATTGCTAATTTTCACTGTTGTACTCATTGATTTAAGTTGGCATTGTTTTTGATGATTTATGTTTATTGTAATTTATGATTTTGATGATTTTATGACACTGTGAGGGCAAAAAGATAATACCTGACACTTGCTGCTCTGTGATCTTAATGCAAGTCCTTTCACCTGTTTGAGACTCAGTCTCCTCATCTATAAAATGGGGATATGTATTCATTCATTCAATCCCTATTTACTGAATACCTATTGTGTAAGGCACCTAGGATACACTCATACACATATCACAAGGTCACTGTGGGGACTGAGCGGGATGGTGTGTGTGGTAGCTGGCTCAGAGTGACCACCCGTACATCTTGCTGCTGTTATTTTTGGCTTATGGACAATTTAAAGCATCAAGTTTTCAGTAATTCTAACGCTTACAATTTAAAAAATGTATAAACTATTAACAAGTACTTAGGAGACTTCATAATCCTGACTTTCATTAATTAGAAGGCCAGCCGAGCTCATTCCCTTGGGCAGGGGCTTATATGAAGCCTGACTCAGCCATGCTAAGACTCTTAAACCAGCCCAGAATTTATCTCCTCACTTGAGCATGACCAATTAACCATGGAGGGTGGTTTGTGGCTTGTTTGTCTGTCTTACACAAGGGCTTCAAACAAAATAATTTGCATTTTATTGGCAGATACATTTTTACCATTTCCTTTTTCAAACTTCTTTTATTGTTTCCAGCATTCACTCATTTATTCCTTCAACAAATGTGTTGACCTCTGTGCCAGGCACTCCTTCAGACAGTGGGGGTGTGGCGGTACACCCCTCAAAGTCTCGGCCCTCAAGAAGCTGACGTACTAGTGAGGTCTATATATTGCCTTCACCCCTACTCCACACTAGACTGTAAAGTGCCTGAGATCAGGGGCTGTGGTGGCAGCTTTTCCTTTTGTACACCTCAGACACACAGCACGGAGCACAGCATGTGAGGCATACAGGATGCCCTCCTAAAAGGCACTTGTTGATGGCTTACTGTGTGTGTTCGGTAGCTTACTGTGGCTAATTTACATTAGAATGTAAATTCTAAGCATTTACATACATTATTTCATTTAATCCTCACAGAAACTCTATGAGGTGGGCACTACTTTAATCCTTCTTCTATAAATGAGGCAACTGAGGTATGGACAGGTTCAAAAATGTGAGTAAGTTCCTGAAGCTAGTAAGTAATGAAGTTGGATTCGAACCCAGGCCATGAACACCCTCATGTCATTCCACCCATCTGCAAGTTTCTACTGACACCACTTTCAAATTGAGTGTGGAGCTCAGAGTCCTGGCCTTCGGCCTCAGGGGGCATTTTCTGTGACTGCAGAGTCCTGGGGTGGCCCTATGTTCTAGGCTGAAAACTGAACACCCGGGAACAGAGCAAGCTAATCCTCATGAATTTGTTCATTTTTCTCAGTTACCTTGGTTAAATCCAGCTCAGTTAATGAACTCAACTGTGTTGCTTCTGTAGCAAAATAAGAACATTTTACAAGATACCAAGTGCATGGGCTCTTTGAGACTAAGATGAAACATGATAACTATGAAAATACTCAATAATAGAAATGAAGGTCTTTTCAGTTGCTGGAGATCCTAGTTTTTATGCTACAAGCTTCTCCTCAAGCTTGTTCTCAGGATACAGAGACACACTATAAAAGGCAGAACCAAATACTTACTTTCATATGCAACGCTGGCACTGGCATGTCCACGATCGGGGGGGAAGTATATTTTCTTATCTAGAAAAGAAGAAAACATGATTAGAAATGAAATCTCTGGGACTGGGTTAGAAAGTGTCCAGTAGTCCCCCACAAATTGTCTGCCCCTTAGTTTATGGACACCTGGCATATTTTCTCTTATCAGATGCTACAAAAACAGAGAAGCTTCTGTTTTTAGGGTCCCTTGGGCCTTGTTCCCATCTTACAGGCAGTGTTCCTGATTAAAGGTCACTGACTTCCTCAAGAGATCCTGGACTGCCAGTCATTAATTAATACAACTGATGTCAGCATTAGTAGGACAGTGTGAAGAGTTTGCGGCAGTTGAGACTTTAGTGATAAACATTTGAGAATGTGTCTAGAGGTTTTGGGAACGGGATAATGCCTACGTTATAGTTTTGCCATGACATGCCTGGCATATAGTAGATGCTCACTAAATATTTTCTGAATTGGATTTGAACTATATAAAGTTGTTATGTTTGGGAGGCGACAACTTGAGCCATCTGTTTTCTAACCAACTGTTGAAACAGGGCTCTGCTGTGTGTATGCACAGGCATATATACAAACACAGTTGGCCTAATTTTCTCTCTGAATCCAGTAGGAGCAGATTTTTGCAAAAGTACAGGGTGGGAATGTTCATAGGTTTCCCAAGCATGACATTTTTATGATTTACCCTTTTAAAGTACATTCCTAATCAAACTGGAAATGGCAGAGTGGCATTTTAATGGGAAATTTGTTTTCGACATTAGGACGGAACACAGTGCCTGACTTAGGTAGGCTATGCTGAACAGGTCCTTTGTGTATTATATACTTAGTTCAGAGTAAAGGCAGCTTCTAGTAATTTCTTGCAGGCATGGAACACTAGAACCACAGATACGTACGGATTAGGGAACTGCAAAAGAAAAGTCATCCAGAGTACAGAATGCCAAAGGATGCCGACTTGGCCCCATGAATCTATAAAATATATATATTATTACCAATCTTTCATATGAAAGGCAAATCTTGTAGCAGAGTGGGTTGCTCTTTTGGTGAAAGTATACTTTAGGCCAATTCTTTCCCATCCTTTTAGAAAGAAGAGAGTCTTGTTTCTTGATGGGTATATTGCATCTAGTAGGCACTAATTAAATATTTGTTGAGTGAGTGAGTGAGTGAAGAAGTGAATGAGCCTTAGGGTGTTTTAGTTCAGGAGGAGGCGTTGTCAGGGAGCAGGAGGATCCCAGTGCACAGGCGTGAGTCACAGACAGCCAGGCACTATGATGGTCTCCAGGCAGCAACGGAGCTGCCTCTACAGTCGCTTTGAATTTTAATGCATGGAGCAGATGGTTGATACAGATTGCCCCTGTTTTTGCCCAGGAGCCTGGCAGGCATCATGGCAAGTTGCCAACATGATTGGAAGAGTTTGAGCCTGTAGGTATGTCACAAGAGTTCTGTTTTACAAATGGATTATTTGGTGGGCCATACTGAGATGAATGCAGGACCCTATGATTTTAGGCAGTAGCCCATCATTGTTCTAGGAAAGTCCAAGCCAACAGACTGAGGTGATGATTATAAGGCCAAGTCCATCTGGCTGGCTATCTATGTAACCCTTTGGTCATTAAACTGTGAATGTCAATGAAGCTTAGTGAAGATATATGGAACATTTAAGCAGAACATTCCGTCCCCCAGAATCCCCACGTCTGGAGTGACAGCAATTAGTCTTGGCACCCCATCTCATGCCAACTCACTCTCAACCACAACCAATCAGAGGCAATCCTCCAAGTATCTGGAGGCATTTCCTTACAGTGGGCTGAGCTGGGAGGCAGGTTGAAGAGCAATCCCGTGCTTCCGGCTATCTGGTCAGAGTCGCAATCCTCCCACATGGCAGATTCTTGAGGAAGCGCTACGCATCTGTCTTGCTGGAGGAGACTTAAGAGGGGCTCATATTTCCCCTCAGGCTGGGGCTCCGGAACCAGCTGCCCAGTGGAGAAGGCATGAGAGTAGCCAGGCTCTGGGGAGCTGGGGCTGGCTAGGGAGGAGAAATGCCACAGGTCGCTAGGCTGACTGGAGGGGCTCGCAGTCAGGGACAGTGGGTACTGATCCAAAGCCATGGGACCAGACTCATTCAAGCTGCAGTTGGCGGCACCATTTGCAAAAGATACTTCTGGCTCTGGCTTTGTCCACTGAGAAGAGAAACGCCACTGATTTGGAGGCATGTCACTATCTGGGAAGGAAAGATTTAGAAGACGTGTTAGGTGTTTATTGTTTTCAAAATGGAATTAGCTTATTATTTCTAGCTAATACATATTATATTTTTTAATGTGAAGAAAAGGTAAAAAAATTAATCATAATATCCAGAGACCACCATACTCCACCTTTAGGTGTACATCTTTCTAGGATTTCTTTCTATTCATGTATGAATTATTTTCACATCACAAATTCTTTTTAAGGCTGTTTTTACATTGTTAAAATATCACAGATATCTTCCCATAGCAATGAATAGAGCCAATACCAGCTTTTTAACTGGTTCCACAGTATTCCATCATAAGGCAGCAACATGACTAACAAACATGGTATTTTGGGGCAGCTCAGTTATTTCCATTTTTGTCAATTATATTAACAACATTGGATGAGCATCTTTGTATACTATACATCTTTGCACCCTTGTCTAACTAGCCCCTCAAAGAAACTTCTAGAAGTAGAATTGCTTGATAAAGGTGATTTGCATTTGGTTGTTGCTGTTTTTTGGCTTTATTTTACAGCTGGTGTTTTGAATACACTGAATAGAAGGACTCCACAGAACTTTATAAAGGGTTTAACATTTGCCTGTGTCAGTCACTCACACAAGTCTAGGGGTTTAAACCCCATTTTCAAGAGGGATCTAAGGGCATAGGGATGATAAGAGACTGGACCAAGTTAGCAAAGCAGATTAGCCAGATAGAGATCTGAGCTGGAGTGATAAGTGATGGGTAGGGAAGTGGTTGCTTGGACCTCTTCCCGCAAAAGCAAAATGCTCAAAATCAAGTGGTGACTCAGTTTCTTCTTGCAAAGTTCTTGTGGACTGACTAATGGGGATAGAGCCTCCTGTGGTCTCATAGACACTATTCTAATTGTGCCTATAATAGTGGCCGAATCTGAGTTCTCAAAAAGTCTAGGACAGCTCATGACATGGATGGATATTTTCCCCTGCTCCACACCCACTCAGGCAAGAGGGGAGGAGGGAGAGGGCTCTGGCAGATGGTGTTTAAAGCCTGGAGCCTCTGTCTATCCAAGATAATGAAGGGAGGGGGGTGTAGGCGTGGAGACAAAGGAAGATTGGAGGGCTGGAGAGGCTGTCTGGTCCCCTTCCCCTCCACTCGCGCCTCTCCCGGCTCTCCTGAATGTTTAATTTTCCTGGACTTTGTACAAGATACAAACATCTGAGAGGTCTGCTCAGTGATACTGGAGTGCCCCCACCCACCACCATAGCTTTTCATACAACACGGATGATAAGAACAAAATAAGCCCTAACCCACATGGCACAGACATTCTGCCCGACACTTCACATCCCTCACAACGAGCGACGGGCAATGGTTGGCCTCCTTTAATGAAACCAAGGGCAAAGAAACATACATCAAGATTTGTTCCTGGGGATGAATGCTACTTTTGAAAACCAATATCTGCAAGGCAGTAGCAATTCAGGGCTCTGTGTAGCACAAATAGAGTGAGTAAGCTGAGTATAATCGCTGTCCTTGCTTCATATTGAATGAGGGTACTGCATGTCCTAAGCACAATTAGAAACAATGTGGAACCTCTGACAACTGGGCAGTTTCCATCTGAACTGGCCTTACAGATCTCATACATATGCCCTAGGCACTGACTGCTTGAAATGTGGAAAGCAAGGCCCCGGAGTGTTTTGAATATTTCTTTTAACTGCTTCCCTTCCAGAATTCTCTGACTCTGACTCTGAAATGTTAAGGGGAGTGGCTGGTGTGCTACTGTCCAAGGGCCCATTTGGTCACTGAGTGCACCAGAGCAGTTTGGATGGGAGCATGTGGGGAGGCACTGAGCATCCCAGTCCTGAATTCACAGCAACCCAATAGTGGGCCTTGGGTGGCCTGGGGAAAGCCACCTTGCCAAAGCAGGCTTAGATGGTGTCCCATGGAGTGGAGACCCTGAATGTTGGTGGGCCACTCTTTCTCAGGCTTCTTGGGCCAACTGCTCCAGCAACCATGCCCATCTACCCTGTGAACTGGTGAAGACATCCTAAACCATAGCCTGGACTGGCTCAAGGTTGCTGCTGCTTCTGCTGGAAGTGGCCCTGGTGACACCTTCTTATCTAAGATCCCCCTCTTAGTTACCCCTGGAGGTGAGAGAGGGACCCCCTGGGAAGACTCTGCTGCCTTCTCAAACTCCTACATTAATGAATTGGAGAGCACATAAAGTACGCTTTGATCCTGGGACACTTAGGGCAGGCTGGATGTTTCTTTTAGTAGGAATACAAAAGGCTTCCATCCCATATAGTCCAACTCTGAGCATCCGGACCCTGCCTGTTAGTCCCATCCATGCCTCTAGAATTCCTGAAGCCCCTGGTCCTAAGACCAGGTCCTGTTCTGAGAGTGCTAGTCCCTGTTTCCCGCTCTGCCCCTGTAGGGTGAAACCGGCAGGCCATTCTCCTGCCTCCTAAACATACCCAGAGACACCACCCACGCCTACCGATATGCATTTCTGAGAGCCCCAGAACCCTCTAGAAAGCATCTCCAGGCACTGAAGAGTTTGTTTCCACCCCAGAGGACTGTCCCTCTGCTCTATCCTTGCATGGTGGCCCTGCCTTCCTATTCCAGACTAGTTTCTGGACACACAAGCTTAAATGTCACCCCCTCAGAAAGGCTCTCCCTGAAGCTCCAATCTAAAGTTTGTTATCCTGCTGCTTTCTGTGACAATGCCCAGTTTATTTCCTTCATAGCAGTGATCCTAACGTGTCATTTCTTCATTCATCCCCTGTTCATTCAGTCACTCCCTCACTATCATTGGTCTTCCCCGCTAGCCAGGAAGCTTTGAGAGGACTGAGATGGTGTCTTTTGTTCACCATCATATCTTTAGGAACTTGCACAGTACCTGGCACATAGTAGGCCCTGACTGAATATTGTTCTAATGAATGCACACACTCATGTTTGCACACACGTTTGTATACAAACACATGTACATTCATAAACATGTACACACTCACACGTGCACACACACCCACCTCCCCACTAAATCTTTCTCTGTTAAGGAGAGCGGCATGCAAAGTGGCTGAGGGCACAGACTTTGAAGTCAGACAGTCTTGGAGTCCAATCCCAGCTCTGCCACTTCCCTACTGGTGGACACTGAACACATCCCCTCTCTCACCTCGGAGCCTCTCGGGACTGTTGTGAGACTGAATGGGACAATCTATGTAAAGGGCTTAGCACAGTGCCTGGGATATAACAGGCACTCAATAAGTGACAGCTGTTGCTGTTGTTATTAGTATTGACCACTATTTTGGTTTATAAACCCAGTTTGGGTTGACATTCACAGGTTCCTTTCCTGATTTGCAACCCTCCATGTAATCAACCTAGGAAAGAGCAAAATGGTAATGCACAAGGCCTGAGGATCCTCCCCGGATCAGTCGCCTAGTGCCAGAGAAAGGAGGGGAAGACAGGACTGAGCCAGGAAGCCCGCAGCGGCAGCAGCACTTCAGGGCTGATGTGGCAGATGGAGTAGATATTGGCTATAAGAGAGATTTCAGGAGCCTTTGCTCAGTGTGTGTCCATTCCCAGGGAATAATACATCAGAGGTGGCAGGAACGATTATAAATCTAGAACAGCTTTTGTTTATGCAGCACTTACTATGGGCCAGGCACTTTGCTTAGCACTCTGCATGTCTGATCTCATGTGATCCTCACAGCAACCCAGACGAGAAAACAGAGACTCAGAGTGGTGAAAGTAACTTGGTGAAACCACGCAGCTAGCAAGTGGTAGAACCATCTGATTCCAATCCTCATACTCATACCGGCTACGCCTCTCCAATATTGCAAAGAACGTGGTGAGCTGGGCACCTTCACACACTACTGGGGTTGCAGAGGTGGCAGATGGGCATGACATTTCTAGGGAGCAATTTGTCAGTGTATATCAAAACCTAAAATTTGTGTGTACCCCTTGATCCAATCAGTCCACTTATAGCAATTTATTTTAGGGATATAATCAATGATATGTGCAAAAATTTAGCTACAAGGATATTCAAAGTGATACTTATAATACGCTGAAAGATTGGTAGCAACATAAATGTCCAAAAATTTTAATAGATTTGATACATTTATAAAAAGGATACACTTGAGCCACTAAAATGATGTTGTAGTAGAACATGTAATAGCATGGAGAGATATATATGACTTATTGTCAATTTAAAAAACTAGTTACAACCCATTCTGTGCAAAATGTTATGCTGTACAACTTAGTATGTGTGCATAGATGCACATGTGGGTTTGTGTCCTGAATGCTTATGTGTGTTTTCTAAATTTTCAAACATTAACACATTATTTTTGTGATGGCAAAAAGTTTTAAAGTAAAAACTTGAGGAACCACTTGACTTGGTAAATCTGAGTCACAGTCATGAAAGACCAGTCCATAATCACCTGAATTCCTTCTACCCATCCTTTCTTCCTTCCTTCTTTCTCCCCTCGCTGTCTCCACCTTTAATACAAATCCTGCTTTACGATGAAGTTGAAACTGAGAACCCTCTGGACACACACCCACATCTTGCACCATGAAAGCCCAAACTTTGGCTTGCCCAATCTACACACATTGACTCTCCCCTGTCTGCCTTCTTGGCACTTGTCTCTCCTTCATTCACCCCAGAAACAAAGATAATATTCCTTGCATTAGCCGAGGTCAATATAACACTGGAGACAGAGAGACAGCTTATAGGAGGCAGTCCTATTCCAGGGCACCAGGGGGGCCTGCTCGGTGCCACCCCCTCCTTCACAATCGCCTCCCCGGGGCACCTAGTCTTTTGCTGATTATCCAGGTTCCTTTCCCAACTGAAAATGGAGATGAAATACAGAACATGTGCTAGTCTTTTGAAAGTGCCTCTGAGCTCAGTATTTGGAATCAAATGGATCTGATCGTGAACGGCTGCCTCTTACCAGCTGTGGGATCTTGGACAAGTTGCTGGACTCTCCAAGCCTCAGTTTCCTTACCAGGAAAATGGGCATGATGAGAGTTAACCAATAGGTTGGTGTGAGGATTCATTAAGATAATCCATGTGACAGCTCCTAGCAAAGGGCCTGGCAAACAGGAAGTGCTCAGTAAATGTTAGCTATTATAAACATTATTAGTGATACTCCTTATGGGCACCAACCCTCTTGCTGGGGTGCTGTCACGGTCCATAAAGGCAGGACAGTGGGACAGTCAAGAGACTGACTCTGGAGTCCGACTGACCTGGGTTTCAATCTTTACCACTCACTGGCTGTGTGACCCATCTCGTCACTTTTACCCTCCCTGGGCTGCAGTTTCCTCCTCTGTAAAGTTAGGATATTAATATCCATTGTAAAGTGGTTTTGTGAAGTATAACACACATGCAGGAAAATGCACAAGTCTAAGTGTGCAGCTGGGGGGCTTTTCGTAACCTGGGTAATGAGCACCCAATCAAAGAAGAAAATGACCACCACCCCAGAAGCACCCCTCACGCCCCCTTCCAGCCACTAACCCCCTGAAAGGTAACTACTCTCCTGTCTTCTAACACCATAGATGGGGTTTGCTCATCTCAGGGCTTTATGAATCACAGTGGATCTTGAGGGCTGAAGTGGATGCAGTGATTGTTGGCCGGTGTCCGGCATTCAGTGGAAGCTCACTGTATGTTCGCGCAGATTCCTCTCCCTTCCCAGAAAGGAAGACACGAAGTTGTCAGTGTTCACAAGGGCGATAAACAACCAGCATGACTATATCTCATGGAGATATTCACACTAAAAAAGAAACCCAGCGTTTCTTCCCCATCCCCACTGGATTATGGGCAGAAGGGAGAGAGAAGGAGGTGGGACGCTTTGAGTTGGCTATGAAAGACCTCTGGGTGTTCAGGTATATGCCCTCTCACCCTCTCTCAGCAGCCCTTGAGCACCGTTGTCGGGCCTGGGACAGGAAGAATATAGAGTGGGGTGTGCGCCAGGACTGCGCCCTGCCCCGAGAAATGGTAACTACTGCAGCTTCCAGTTACCTACTCTGAAATCCCCAGTGTCCTTTTAAAAGGGAGATAACTCAAAGATACCTTCAGCTTATGTTTTCTTTTCTGAAGTACAGCCAGTATAAATTATATGTAAGTAAATAAAAAAATAACTTTGATTTGGGAAAAGCAGCCAGGAAACTCGATGGCATTTCCTAGCCACATCGGTCTGTGTTTGGGCTTTGCATATTTGGCTTGACAGAGCGCCCTTAGAATGTGGGCAAGTCGGAGATGGGAGCCTGTGAATGGGAGCCTGTTCTCCTCGGCATGGCTTAGCTGGGGCTGGGCAGCCTGGGGCTGGCCCACAGGGGCAGAGAGGACGCTAACAGTCAGTAATGAAAGGCCACTTTATGGGTTTCCCATCATTTTCGAAGCTACGTATATCTCATATAACACCTCCAGTAAGAACCGCTTGGGACTGGTCTTCCTTCTTGCGGCCCTCCCCTGAGGCAGCAGAATTTAGGAGAAACTTGACTCCTAACTAACTGTGATAAGAGAGGCCTTGAGAAGACAGGCTTTCTCCTTCATTTGCTCAATCAGCTGGACAAACACTTGCCTGGCCCACACCACACTTTGTGAGGGAGATAACATCTTCACAGTCAAGAGATCTGTGAGATTCTCACAGGGAAAATGCAACAACCAAGAAGGTAGGTGGAGAAGAAAACCGCCTCTCTGTTTGGCCTGGGAAGGCTGGCTTGGGCAGGAAACAAGGCCATCTCCAAATTCTCTTAGTGGGCAGGGGCTTTACAGAATACAGAGTGAAGTCAGAAGGCATAGGAAACAGTACAGCAGAAGACCCTAGAAAACGTAAAGCTTTATAGAAGGGCCCGCTGGTCTGTGATCCTAATGTTTTGAATGCAGGCCCCCATGTCCACTCTAGCCATTCAAAAACACACGTCAAGCTTTCACAAAAATAATTAACGCCTACATAGCACTTGCTATGTGCCACTTGACATGCATTGATTCCTCCTATACTTAAATAATACTCAGTTTTAGAGATGAGGAAACTGAGGCACAGAGTGATGAAGTGATGTGCCCTGAGATCCCACTGTTAATAAATGGTGGTGCTGGCCTGGCCCCAGTCTCCCTGGTTCTAAAGCCACATACCACACGGTACTCCCTTTCTATGTGACTCCATCTGTGGCGGACATCAATGCCCTGTGATCCAAATCACAATTTCATTCATTCAAGCAACATTTACTGAGTGCCTTCCATGTGTCGGGCATTGAGCTAGATACTTGGAAAGCGGCAGTTAACAGACTGAGTCCCTGCTGCCACGGAATTCAGAGTCTGGAGGGTGGGAGGAGACAAGAAAGAAACACATAAATATATAATATGCCCAGTGGTGACAAATGCCAAGAAGAAAAATAAAACAGAGTAAGAAGGGGCCGCCCGGTGGCGCAGCAGTTTAGTCCGTGCTTGGCAGCCCGGGGTTCGCAGGTTCGGATCCCGGGCGCCCGCTGATGCACTGCTCGTCAGCCATGCCGCGGTGGCGTCCCATATAAAGTAGAGGAAGATGGGCACAGATGTTAGCCCAGGGCCAGTCTTCCTCAGCAAAAAGAGGAGGATTGACGACGGATGTTAGCTCAGGGCTGGTCTTCATCACAAAAAAAAAAAAAAAACAGAGTAAGAAGACAGAGGGTGACAGGGTAGGGGCTTCTATTTTTTAAATAGATTGTTCAGAGAAAGCCTGGCTGAAGAGGTTAACATTCGGGTGGAGACTTGAATGAAGAAAGAGGAAGTCATGCAGTTAGTTATCTGGGGGAAAGAGCATTTCAGGGAGAGGGGAGAGGAGGTGCAAAGGGCCTGAGGCAGGATTGTACCCGGCATGTTCTACAAATAGCAAGGAGGCTAGACTGGACTCAGTAAAGTGGGAAGTAGTAGGATATGACATCAGAAAGATAACAGGGGCCCAGATGAAGTAGAGCCCCATTAAAGACTTTGAATTTGATTCCAAGTGAGATGGGAAGCTATTGGAGGGTGCTGAACAGAAGAGTGATATGATACGACTTTCATTTTAATGGTATCATTCTAACTGCTATCTTGAGTATAGACTGAAGGGGAGCAAGGGTGGAAGCAGGGAGACCAATAGGAGGCTACTGCAAAAATCCAGGGGTGAGATGATGGCTTCCCAGACCAAGGTGATAGCAGAAGTGGGGAGGAGTAGTCAGATCTTGGATATATTTTGAAGGTAAACTTACAGAATTTCCCAAATGATTGGATGTGGGGTATGAGAGAAAGAGGAGTTAAACATGACTCCAAGTACTTGGAAGGATGCAGCTGCCATTTATTGAGATAGGGGAGACTGTGGACAGAGCAGGTTGAGGGGGAGATTAAGAGCTCAGTTTGGGACCTGTTTTGTTTTAAGATTCCTATTATATGTGAGTAGAGAAGGGATCAAGTAGACAGCTGGGTAGACAGGTCTGAAATCCACTCTAGGCTGAAGATACGCACTTGGAAGTGATCAGCATATAGACGGTATTTAAGACCAAGAGACTGGATGAGATCCCCTAGGGAGTGAGTGCAGAGAAATGGAGACCTGAGTCCTGGGGCCCTCAACTGTTTAGAAGTTAGAGAGAGGAAGACAGCCAGCAAAGGAGACTGAGAAGGAGCATTAACCAGGGAGGTGGGAGGAAAACCAAGAGAGTGCGATCTTATGGAGTCCAAGTAAAGGAGGTATTTCTGAGAGGAGGGAGCAATTAGCCACAGCAAATGTTACTGATAGGTCAAATAAGATGAGGACAGAGAAGGACCATTGGATTTGAAAGTGGAGGTCACTAGCTAACCTTGATAAGAGTGGTTTCAAGGAGTGATGAGGATGAAAGCCTGAATGGAGTGGATTCTAGAGAGCAGGAGAGGAAGAGGACAGAGTGTGCATGGACACCACTTGTGAGTCTTGCTGCAAAATGAAGCAGAGAAATGGGGCAATCGGCTGAGAGTTGGTTTTACCAGGCAAGCAGGCAGGATAGGGGAAGTGAGGGACTATGGAGTGATGGTACTTACAACGGAGTGATTGTAATGAATCTAAGCCAATGTATGCAGAACTAAAAGAGGCAAATAGCCCAAGTCGGCAGATTTGTCCATGCATGAAGACCCTGGAGGTTTGACTCTTCCAGGGAACCAGTTAGATCCTCTGAATCCCACTTAACACATTTATCAGTCTTACCACATGTCAATTCCCTAAATAACTCAAAACCAGTCATTCCCGCTCCTGTTCTGAAATACTCAGCACACTCTTGGACATCACTTCCCCACTCTCCACCCAGCTTCTCGTGCCTATTTTAACAAGTTCTACATCATTTTCTTTAGTATCTGCTGCTACCACACCTCCTTTCACATGTTTACTTAGCTCACAAGAGTCTCTGAGAAAAATCACATCACCTGACCAGAAAAGTAATTTCTAGGAGAGAAGTAAATTCTGCAAAGGTAAGTACATCAGATACACACTAACCCCCTGTCCAGAGCCCAAAAAGAAAGCCAGAGTAATGGTGTCTGAGAACAGGTAAGCTGTCCCCCACAGGCAGAGGCCCCACTTGGCTGCTTGGCTCAGGCAAGTACATCCTCAAATGGGAGCAAGACATTCAACACGTGTGCTTGGCAACCGTAATAAAGAGCGCTTCAAATCAGCCAGGCCCTGGTCTATTTGCACGTTTTGAGAAGGTGATGAGGAGCCATATCAATTCATGTCCAGCTGGCAGGGTGGCACAGCAGACATTGGAGCCTAATGAATATTCTTCCAGGGCCCATGAATACTTTCAGGAGCCCATGAAAATGTTTTAACTTCTTTTAAAATCAAGAAGAAAAAATGAATAATGATAATGAATACATAAAAATGAATCTAGCCTAGATTAGACTTGTTTTTCTACCAATGCAGTCACCAAATGTCCTTTTCCACAATGGACGTATGGAGGAAGGGGCCCTTGTGGGTGAAGGTGTCTCAGGTCCATGAAAGTCATACTGCCGTCCCTGTCAGCTTAATTTTTATGATTTCTCCAAACCTGGCTATTTTGATGAGCATATTTTGACATAGATCTCTTGAAATAATTGTTTTGAGATGAAAGAATGCTTATTTAAAAAAATTACCAACTAGGGTGTGCAACAGACACCCCTGATGCTGTTAAGGATGGAGAGAGGGATGTGGAAAGACCCTCATCTACCTCCTTCTGGCCCCACCCTGCTCACCAGCTCATCCACGATCTGTCGAGAGGAGGCTGGGTGTACCTACGTGGGACATGCTTTCTCTTACCACGAATCCTTTGGTGTTCCTGCCCTGTCAGGCTAATAGTAGTAGTAACAGTAATAATAATAATAATAACAATACTGATAATGGTGGTAATAGCAAACAGTTGTGGTATTCTCATTGTGTACTGAGCAATGAACCCAGCATTTACCACAATTGAGGAAATAATGAAATAGGTAAACTAATTTGACTACACAGTGCCCATTTTCACATAAACTTCTAAGAAAAGGGTGCGGCTTCTCACTAGACAGTGTGACTTGCCTTCAGCAAATATACACTGTCTAAGTGCATCAAGGGCGTCAGAGAACTGGTCTTTCGGTGATAGCCCTGATAGAGAATTCCAGCCTCCTCCCTCCCGACGTGCTCACCATTCCTCAGGATCACATCTTCACTCTGGCTTGAGAGGCTCAATCCCTGGGGGCTCTTGACGTTGCCCAGAGCTCTGGAGAAGTGTTCATCCACGACGCTGCTGATGTCTCCCTGGAAATAGGTGAACAGGACACACCGGGAATTCCATTCCGTCTTTACAGGCCTCTGCATCTGCACGGCAGTCTTCCTCATTTCATCCATTGTGACACAGGTGACGGCTGCGGATCAAACACAAAATGTTACTGGCACTGTTTTTCCAAGTGGCTTGGCTCTAGTTTGGATGAGCGGCATCCTTGGGGGCAAGCAGTTTACTCCTACAGAATACAGGTTCTCACTGGGGCCCCAGGAAGCCACTGAACCCCCGAGCAGTTCCAAGAAGCTCAACAACCATGCTGTGCTGGCCTGGGGACCCGCTGAGGACCCTTGTCTGATCAGTGTTCAGGAAACAAGGAGACAGAGCTCTAGGAAGCGCCAAAGGGCCGTCTCTTACAAAGGAGAATTCTTCTAGCAACGTGACTAGAAGAGCATCAGGAAATGAAAAAATAAAAAAAGGACATTGAGGCCAAGTAGTGGAGTAACTTGGCTTCTAGGGAAGTGCCTTCCTCCTCCCAGAACTAGAGGTAGATCCCCCTGGACAAAGGCTTGGGCCCCCTGGAGAGCCTGACTAAGCAATCCAGTGGGTCTTGACAATTTCGTTTTCACAATGAGCATTGCTTTCCATCTTGACTACTCCCATGCAAGAGAATAAAACACATCAAATTCTCCCACTCCCCCAATGCTGTAATATACACATGATGGTGTCCTGAACCCGCCCCCACCCCATCTTAGAAACTAGCAATTACAAACACCAGTTAGGAGCCAGACATATTCTGAACCAAATGCAGATCTGAAAAACAAAACCTTTTTTACACCCGTATTGTGGCAACATGGGTGAAAAGCAGCTGAAAGATTGTCAGATTGTCAGCTCTGTTCACCACCATATCCTCTGCATTGAGAACAGTGCCTGCAACAGACTAGATGCTCAATAGTTGTTTGCTGAATTGCCTTCAACTTAGCCTCCATCACTGTAGCCTACCTGTGAGCTCCTGGAGGGCAGAGGCCGTCCTTTTGCACGCAGGCCAGGACCTGGAATACACTAGGCACTCAAGACACGCTATGGCCTTTCTTTACTAGAGAAGTAGCCTGTCTGGATGCTTCTTTACCTTTGGCCACCCAATCTGACCAGCCATGTACTCTGGTTTAGGAATAGCTTTAATCTATTCATTCTTGTGAATATAATGAGAATGATTAGCGTTTAACAGCCTGTTTCCCTCTCTAGTCTATGAGATCCTTGAGGGTGGGGGCCATTTCTTATTCATTTCTTTATCCCCATTACCTAGCACAAAGCAGGTATTCAGGAAACAATGGCTGAATGACTAAATGCCATTTCACGCTGAGAAAGCACAATGCAAGGAAACCATACCAATTAGGAGTCAGAGGACCTGGGGTTTTTCTAGGCTGTGTGACTTTGGGGAAACCACAAAGCCCTCTCTGGGCTTCAGATTCCTCTTGGGTAAAATGAAGTTGTTGAAATATATGAATTCTGCAGCCTGTTCTTTTATGGTTCTGCTAGAAGTGTCAACAGATTATGATGGGGACATTAGGAAGGAATCTGGCAGTGAGCAGAGGACCCTTTCTAAAAAGTTCTCCTTTCAGAATCATCGTAGCCCCAGTGATAACTGGTTTATGTTGTCTACAGACGGCTTTGATAGAGCACATCAATCTGTTTCCCCCTGGTTGAAAGCCATGCTAAGCGTAACCAGGCACTACCTGAAAAATGAATCCATTGTATCTATTTCAAAAAACATGTGAACAACCACTTTAAAAAGCCGTTTGGCAGTTTCTTATAAAATTAAACATACATTTACCATATGACCTAGCAATCCCACTGCTAGGTCCGTATAGCCAAGAGAAACAAAAACGTGTGTCCGCACAAAAACGAATGTTCACAGCGGCTTTATTTATAATAGCCCAAAAGTGGAAACAACCCACATGTTTATCACCAGGAGAATATATAAGCCAGCTGTAACATTTTCATACAATGGAATGTTATTAAGCAATATAAAGGAACAAACTACCGATCCACACAACAACGTGGATGAATCACAAAAAAACGTTGTGTTGAGTGAAAAAAGCCAGACACAGAAGACCACATGTTACACAGTTCCACTTCCATGGAACAGGCACAAATAAGCTATGGTAACAGAAGTCAGAACAGTGGTTGCTGTGGGGTGGAGACTGGGAAGGGGCATGAGGGAACTCTCAGGGGTGCTGGAAATGTCCTACATCCTGATGAAGGTGAAGGATATATGTGGACATATACATTTGTCAAAACTCATCAAACTGTACACTTAAGATCTGTGCATTTCACTGTAGGTAAATATATTTAGATACTCGGAGTCCTAGAAATAAAGCAAAGGTGTTATCCTTGAGCACATTATGAGATAAGTCAGATGGAGAAAGACGAGTACTGTATGATACCAGCTACGTGTGGAATCTGAAAGAGCCAAACTTGTAAAAACAGAGAGTGAAATGGTGGTTACCAGGGGATGGGGGTAGGGGACAGGTCAGACGTTGTTTAAGGGTACAAACTTGCAACGAGTAGTAAATAAGCCCTAGAGATCTAATGTGCAGTACAGTGAACATAGACAACAATACTGTATTATAGTCACCTAACTTGCTAAGAGACTAGAACTTAATTATTCCAGCTACTAAAAAGAAATGATAATTATATAACACGATAAGAGGTGCTAATTATTGCTACATTGGCAATCATATTACAGTATATAAATTTATCAAACTAACATCTTGTACCCCTTAAGTTTACGCAGTATGTCAAATATATTTCAAAAAAAGCAAAAGAATAAAGCCAAGGTGTTATGAATTATAAAGTAATGATAAACGTGGAAGCAGCACTTTTTCTAAAGCTATAGTTTACAGAATACCTCCTCGGTGCCAGAAGCTATACATATACTTTCTCTAATATGTACAACCTTCAAAGTAGGTATTATTGTCCCCATTTTATAGATGAGCAAACTGGGGCTTAGAGAAGGTGAAATAAACTGCCCAGGCCACACAGCTAGGTGGTGGCAGAACTGGGATTTGAACCCAGGTCTCTCTGGCTTCAATGTCTTTCTTTTTCGCACGGACCCTTACTGCCTACCTGGTAGGACTAATAGTCCCTTCCCTTCTATGGGTTTCAGTCTCCCCATCTATCAAATGTGAGGACTTGGCATCTAATCTTTAGGGGACCTCAAGCCAGGAGTCTAAACCAGCCATTCGGTTTCCTTTAGGGAATGCAGGCAGAACATCCGTGCACTCCCTCGGGGCTTCTCCTTGGGACCTCTACCTGCAAGGGCTGCGTGGCACCTTTGTAGGACTTGCCTCTTACTCTCAGAATTGCCAGTGGCCACTGCTCTAGGCTCAGGCTCAGCGCAGCTTGCAATCTGTGTTTGCTAAGTCTCCCTGAAGCCACAAGGGAAGCAGCTAGCGGGACCCTTGGGATACCAGGGCCCTGAAGCACACTCCTACTCTCCTTGGGTAGAGACCACAGAAACCACAGGCCAACTGACCACAGCCAGGAAAGGATAGAAATAGAGAAAGTCCGAGCAATGTCTCAGCTCCATCAGCCTGGAGGGCTCAGAAATAGGCAACTGGGGATCGTGAATAAACCACAAGTACCACCCCGCCCCTCTCTTCCGCCCTAAACACCCGGACACGCATTCAAAAGGAAAACCATGGGTTAATTCTCTGGACCCAGCTCACAAGCAATTCTCTGGGCTGCACTCGGACCTCAGTGGAGAGGATCTGTGTTTGAGAGAGATTAAACTTCTGAGAACTGTTATTTGCCTTAATCCTTTGCAGAACTGCATCTCACTGCACCTCTGGAGAAACTCGACCAGCTGGGTCCTCAAATGAGCCCTCTGTGAGGGGTCTCTTTATTCATGAGTGAATTGGTGGGGTGGGTCTGGCTTAGGAGAAAGGGATGCTGCAAAGCTGGAACCGAGGCGGAAGAAAGGGTGGGACTTTCCTGGAAAAGATGTTTCTGTATCAGTTCCTGGCTTATAGTAAAAGCCTCTTGCAGACAAAACCCCAAGGCCAAGCTTTGCCAGCTGTGTAGTTAGAACAGCATAATTACAAAAGTACATAGTAGCTTGCAATTTCCCCAACGCACAACATATAAAGACAGCAAGTGCTCCAAGCAGACCTCGAAATATCGTCCAATCTTCTGCAGAAATATTTTAACACGGAATCTAATACCAATAGTTTGGCCTCAACTCTACCACAGTCTGCCTGCATGGACAGACTTACCACCCTTCTGCAAAATGGTACCCAGCACCCTGGGGGTGGGGTGGGGAGTCAGAGAGGTTGTTACAATGATCATTTGGAACAAAAGCCCCAAAGGGACCAGATTATATCTCACTGTGCAAAGCATGTGATGCCCAGCCACCCTCCACCCCGATTCCTTCCCAGTTGAATTTCCATCCCTCCTCCCCTCCAAAAGTCCCCAGCTTCACCTACCTCAATTCCTGACCATCAGCTGAGACAGAGCGAGATGCTGTGGCTGGGCAAAGGTGCGTCTCGATGCACACAGCTGCCTGGCCCACTTTAGAACAGCTCAGGGCTTGCGGAAGGAGGGGCTGGGGATTTTGTACCCTCCCCTCACTACTTTCTACCCCTCTAGCTGGGGCTATACAAGGCATTTCCTGCTAGCTATCTATTAAGAATGCAGAAAATGCACTCCAACAAGTCAATCGGGTTGGGCACCTGCAGGAATGAGGAAAATAGGTAGCTCTTTTTTATTTCTTTCTTTTTGCATTAAAAAAAAGCACTTAGCAATATTGTCTCTTAAAGTAGGCTGCCAATTGTTTGCCCGGAAACCACACACAGAGTCAATAACGCCTAAAACATCAGTTATGGGGCTTGGATCAAACTCATGTGACTTGCAGTCTCAGGAAATGAGAGTCAATTTGGCTCATCACTGCTTTCTCCCTCTCCTCTGCCCCATGGGAAGAGAAGGGGAACCCAGACCCCTAGGATTCTGGATTTTTCACAGGCTTCCGTGGGCCCCAGAGGGAGGGAGGACTTCTCTCAACCTGCGATAGACAAGCAGTTCAGGGACTCCTGCTGGAGGTTTGGAGCGGGGGTCCCAACCCTCATTTTGAGAAATCTTTACTATTCCCTCAGGAAGTGGCATCATCATTCAGGCCCCAAACCCTGGAGCCATTCTTTGCTTCTCTTCTTCTCTATTTCAACAATATTAATTTAACAAATATTTATTAAACATCTACTATGTGCCAGGCACTATTCTGGGAGTTCTGTTCTATAGTGAACAAAACAGGCCAAATCTCTGCCCTCACAGAATAAATGCACACACATGTCATGTGTTTGCGTGTACATATACATATGGACATTATGTGTATAATGTCAGAGGGCGATAAATACTACAAAGAGAAATTAATCAGGAAAATTAAGCAGGGAAGGGGAACAGGGAGTGCAGGGTGAGGTGCTGACTTATATAGGGTGGTCAAGGAAAGATTTTCTGATAAGGTGACATTTGAGCAGAACCCCGAGGGAAAAAGTCATGTTGATACCTACTTTCCTAATATCTGAGGGACTATCAAATGCAAAAGGTAGGATCATGCTTGATCTGTTCACAGAAGGGTGAGGAGGCCAGTGTGGCTGGAGAGGAGGGAGTGAGGGGAGATGGGGGCCAGATCACAAAGGGCCTCGTCAGCCATGCTCAGGCTTTTGACTTTTCCTCTAAGTGAGAAGGAAACTCACTGGAGAGTCTAAAGAACACATCAACAAATTCTGAAAGCTCTACCTTCAAAAGGCATTTCAGTCTGTCCTTTCTTACCACCTTCCCCCAGGCTCACCCTAGTCCAAGCTCCAATCATTTCTCCCCGGGACCACTGCCACAGCCTCCTAACTGGACTCCTTACTTCCACCCTTACCCCTTTCTAATCCATTCACCCCAAGACAGCCACCGTGGTCATTTTAGAACATGCACAGAATCCAGTCATTCCTTGTTTAAAGCTTCTAGCGGAGTCTCTTCTGGTCTCATGGTTGCAAGGCCTTACATGGCCTAGCCACTGCCTCACTCTCTGTTCTGATCTCCTACCAGTCGCCCCTTTGCTCCACTCCAGCCCCACTGACTTCCTGGCTGTTCCTTGAATAGGTTAAACACGCTCTAGTCTTTAGCCCTGCTATTTCCTCTCCCGGGATGCTCATCCCTCAGACATCCTCATGACTTGCTCTCTCTGGCTTCATTCAAATCTCTGCTCAGTCACTTCCTCCAAGAAGCCTTCTCTAACTATCCTATCCAAAGTAGCAGCCTCTCAAATTCTCTGTCTGTCCTATTACCCCACTTCCTATTTCTTCATAGCTCTTTTCACCTCTTGACATCATATTGCATATTTATTTGTTTACAGTTTGTCACTCTGTCTAAAATAATGCCTGGTATATAGTAGGGGCTCAGTAAATAGTTGTTGAATGAATGAATGAGTAGTGGGGGAGAGAGAAATTATTCAAATACTCACGCAAATAAATGTACAACTGCAATGGTAATAAGTCAATATCTGGTACTAGGAGAGCCTCTGATAAGGAACCCCAACTTCATCAGAGAAGACGGTAGCCTTCCCTGTGGAAATAATGCTTGAGCTGAGATCTGAGAGGCTGAGAAGGAGTTAACCTTGCAAAGAGGGGAGGGATGAGTGTTCCAAGCAGAGAAAACAGCATGTATGTGCAAAAGCCCACGTGGTGGGAGGGGCCTGGGAAATATGAGGGACAGAGAAACAGGAAGCAGCGCGTTTGGAATGGAAACAGTGGGAGGGAGCATGGTGCAAGATGAGCTGAAAAGGTAAGCAGGGGCCAGAGCAAGCAGGGCTTTTCAGGCCATATTGAGGAATTTCGTCTTTTTCATAAGAATAGTAAGCTATTAAAGGGTTTTCAGAGATTTGCGTTGAGGAGTGTGGGAAAGGAGAGAGGGAGGGAAGTGACATAATCACATGTGCATTTTGAAAACATCAGTCTGGGGGGCGGTGTAGAGAAAGGATTGAGGGATTAAGGGGATGTGAATAGGCCAGTTGGAAGGCTGTATGCCTAGTCTAGGGGAGAGATGAAGGTAGCTCTAGCTGGGGGTTGGAGGCCAGAAGGTGGGAGTAGAGAGAAGTGGATGGATTCAAGATGTACTGAATTGGATGTAGGCATTGAGGAGTATCAGGGAGAACTCCTAGGTTTGGGGGGTTGTGTAACTTGATTGATGAGTGTGCCTTTCACTGAGCTATGAAACATTGCAAGAGTGTCATCTTTAGGAGAGAAAATAAAGATTTCTGTTTGAACATGTTGACTTTGAGAAGTCTTTGAGCCATCTAAGAAGAGACGACAGTAGTCAGTTAGTAGGAAGAGGTCTGAGTTGGAGATATAAATTTGGGGGCTGATGATATATAGATGGCTATTGAAGCCTTGGGTTCTAAGTCACCCAGGGAGAGTAGAGAGCAAGATGTAAAGAATAACTAAGCTACTTTTAAAAATAAGGGGAAAAAAGAAGAACTAAGACACTGCCTTGTGTAAGCACAACATTTATTGGCCAAATGGAAGTGATGAGCTAGCAAACATGACTGAGAAGGAAAGGGCAAAAATCAGGAGAGTGTTAGTATCCTACAGCCCAAAGAAGAATGTGTTTCAAGGTGGTGGAACGGATCACCTGGGTCAAATGCTGTTGACAAGTGGGAGAATCTGATGCCTGAAAAATTTCAGTTGGATTTAGTAGCATGGAGGTCATAAGTGACCTTAGTGAGATTTATTTCCTGGAGTGATGAGGCCACAGGCAGATTCAAGTGGGATGGGAGAAGAGGAAAGTACTGACAATGTGGAGAGTACTTTGCAGGAGTTTGGAGGTGAAAGAGTGGAAAGATAGAGCAGAATCTGGAGGTGGAAGTATGAGGGGTCAAATGAGTTCATTGTTCCTTTTTCTTGAAAGGATAGTTTTTAATAGGCTAGCTATTGAACTAAACAATTTACATATATTAAGCCATTTACATAATTCTACAAAGTAGGTACTATTATTATCCAATTTTAAAAATGAATAAACAGAGCCACAGAGAGGTTAAGTCGCTTGTCCAAGCCAGGTAGTCTGACTCTAGAGTCTGATTAAAGGCCAGTGGAAAAGATCCAGTTAAGAACAAGAGGTTGAATACACTACAAAAGGAAGGTATTATTAATAATACAAAATTCTGGAGAAAGCAGGATGAGAGGATGGGATCAAAGTCCAGGTGGAAGGATTGGTTTTAAATAGAAGGAGGGACTGTTCTGTTGTAAGAGGAGGAAGAGGGGCATAGGATGGGCACAGACATATGAAGTTTAGAACCTTGGTACCTATGGTAGATATTTATTTACTTATTTTTAGTGGTAGGGGAATTGGAGTTGGAGGCAAGACATCTTGACTCTTGTATAGGATCTTCCCCTAAATAGACTTGAAACCTTGGGAAAGTTATTTCTCATTTCTTTGCCCATTTTTAAAATGAGAGTGCTGTATTAGAGGATCTCTAAGGTTTCTTACAGAGAATGTCAAATTCAAAACGGTAGAAAATTAATAACCTAGAATGTTCATTTCTATTGTTGTCAAATGCACTTCCAATTCAAGGTGACAGACCAAGCCAATGTATTTAATCTCATCTTCCTTCCAGAATCTCACTAAAATGCCAGAGGAAATATAAAATAAGAAAAAAATCCAGAGCAGTGCTAGAGAGCCAGAAAAAGTATCACCAGCAGACCAGAGAAATGTAGTGGCTAATAGTTATTCAGTGCTTTCAATGAGCCAGCTATTGAACTAAACAATTTACACGTATTAAACCATTTATATAATTCTACAAAGTAGGTACTACTATTATCCAATTTTAAAAATGAGTAAACAGAGCCACAGAGAGGTTAAGTAGCTTATCCAAGCCAGGCAGTCTGAGTCTAGAGTCTCTACGCTAAACCACTGTTACGGGACCTTACAGAAACAATAAGAAATTTCTGGAAATTATAATGTGGGACCCACACCCTGCTAACACAGGACTAGGAGAAGGATATTAGAGAAATGATTACAAATCTTCCAAATAGAGCCCAAGAAAAAGCTCAGAATTAGCAGCGGGGCTAGGAGCTAGGGTGAGTCATGGAGCAGAAAGCAGAGAAGTTAGTTAAAGGTCTGCCAAAGCAACTAGGCCATTCTCCAACTCTGTGCACAGTGTCTTGCTGTAGTGTTTGCCCCTGACTATAGCCAGTGAGAACAGCTTTCTAAATAAATCATTTCTTGTGCACAGAGAGGGAGCCCAGCACGGACTTTGTGGTTGGAGAGAGAAAAGAGGAGTGCCCAGGTAATTTGGGGCACTATAAGGATATGGAGACAAAAGGCATCTTGGCACAGCAGTTAAATCTTCTAAAGCACTATATATCCAATAAGACACTTTCTCAACCTCTGAACTCTAGCTTCTCAGACTGCAAACTGTTCCCTATCCATGCTTCATAAACAGGAATCCTCCTGTTGGCACACCCTAACTATTCACCCGCACAGCTCTATCATATTCAGAAGGAAAGCCTGTTAGGTGAACAGTGACCTTCACAACTGCTGAGGACCCCAAACCAGTTACCAAAATGTAGCAATCTAGTCCTTCATATGAATGGCCAATCACCAGACATTTAAGGAAAACTAAAAGCATGATAGAGAAATACTAAGATGACCAAGCAAAACAACGGACTTCTGAGGGAAAAATTAATGTAGAAAAATTAATGTATTCTAATTAGTATCTTCAGAGATGTTCCAGAGAGTATTGGATCCATAGAACAAAATTAATTTGCTATGAAAAAGAAGTAATCAGAGAATAAGACAGAGCTCTGACAAATTGAAAACATAATTGCTGAAATAAAACAGGTAAATAGCAATGGACATAACCTGAAAACTGTCTTAGTAACTTGGAAGCCCAAGTTATGGAAGATCAGTGGAACAGATTATAAAGTACAAATGGGAATTTCATATTTTTAAAGATTTCAAATCAGTAGGGAACAGATGGATTAATCAACAAATGGCATTGAGACAATTGGCTATTCATTTGGAAACAAATCAAGTTAGAGGCTTATCTTAAACCTCAGTTATCCCTTTTCTCTCCTGCTTCAATTTCTCCATCTCTACTGGATCATTTCCATCATTATTCAAATATGCCCATGTATCTCCCATTTTTAACGACCCACCCATCCCCATTTCCATTCCTCTGTTCCCCTTCCAGCAACACTTCTTGAACTTGTTGTCCATGGTTGGTCACTATCTCTACTTCTCACCTTTTCACTTCTAAATCTACTCCAGTGGGTCTTCCATTTTTACCACTCCAACGTATTTGCTCTTGTCAAGATCACCAATCACCTCAATGTTAGTAAGTCCAATGACATCTCTCTGTCCCCATCCTACTCTACCTCCTAGAGGAATTTAGCAGACTTAATCACCCCCTTTTATTCTTCAAATGTTCTCCTCTTGGCTTCCATGGCACCACTCTCTCCCGTTTTTCTCTGACATCACTGGCCCTTTCTTCCCAATCTCCTTTACTCAGCCTCTAAATCTTGGATTGCCTCAGAGACTGATTAGTTCTGGGCTCTCTCCTCTGATTCTATAATCTCTTCTTTGATGATCCCAGTCCCAGAGTTTTAAATATCTTCTATGTAACCACGACTCACAAATTTACATCTCCAGCCCAGACCTCTCCTCTAACAGGCATCTCAAACTCAATATGCCTAAAACCGAGCTCTTTGGTTCTTTGAAAAGATAAACAAAATTGACAAAGCTTTAGCTAGATTCACCAAGAAAAAAAGAGAGAAGCCTCAAATAAGTAAAATCAGACCTGAAAGAGGAGAAAATTACAATGGACACCTGAGAAATACAAAAGATTATAAGAGAATATTACAAAAAGCTATATGTCAACAAATTGGGCAATCTAGAAGAAATGGATAAATTCTTAGAATCATACAACCTTCCAAAACTGAATCAAGAAGAAATAGACAATTTGAATAGACCAATCACCAGTAAGAAGATTGAAACAGTAATAAAAAACCTTCCCAAAAACAAAAGTCCAGAACCAGACGACTTCCCTGGTGAATTCTACCAAACATTCCAAGAAGACTAAATACCTATCCTTCTCAAACTCTTCCAAAAAATTGAACAGGAGGGGGAGCTTCCTAACTCATTCTATGAAGCCCACATTACCCTGATACCAAAACCAGACAAGCACAACACAAGAAAAGAAAATTACAGGCCAATATCACTGATGAACCTCAATGCAAAAATCCTCAACAAAACACTGGCAAATCGAATACAATACATTAAAAAGATCATACACTATGATCAAGTGGGATTCATCCTAGGGATGCAGGGATGTTTCAACATCCACAAATCAATCAACGTGATACACCACATCAATAAAATGAAGAATAAAAATCACATGATCATCTCAATAGACGCAGAGAAAGCATTTGACAAGATACAGCATCCATTTATGATAAAAACTCTGAATAAAATGGGTATAGAAGGGAAGTACCTCAACATAATAAAGTCTATATATGACAAAACCACAGCTAATATCATCCTCAGTGGTGAAAAACTGAAAGCTATCCCTCCAAGAACAGGAACCAGACAAGGATGCCCACTTTCACCACTCCTATTCAACATAGTATTGGAAGTCCTGGCTAGAGCAATCAGGCAAGAAAAAGAAATAAAAGACATCCAAATCAGAAAGGAAGAAGTGAAACTGTCACTATTTGCAGATGACATGATTTTATGTATAGAAAACCCTAAAGAATCCACCAAATAACTTCTAGAAATAATAAATGAATATGGTAAAGTTGCAGGACACAAAATCAACATACAAAAATCAGTTGCATTTCTATATACTAACAATGAAGTAGCAGAAAGAGAAATTAAGAATACAATCCCATTTATAATTGCAATGAAAGGAATAAAATACCTAGCAATAAACTTAACCAAAGAGGTGAAAGATCTGTACACTGAAAACTATAAAACATTGTTGAAAGAAATTGAGGAAGACACAAAGAAATGGAAAGATATTCCATGCTCTTGGATTGGAAGAACTAATATAGTAAAATGTCCATACTTCCTAAAGCGATCTATAGATTCAATGCAATTCCTATCAAAGTTCCAGCAACATTTTTCACAGAAATAGATCAAAGAATCCTAAAATTTATATGGAACAACAAAAGATCCCAAATAGCCAAAGGAATACTGAGAAAAAAGAACAAAGCTGGAGGAATCACACTCCCTGATTTCAAAATATACTACAAAGCTATAGTAACCAAAACAGCATGGTCCTGGCACAAAAACAGACACATAGATCAATGGAATAGAATCGAGAGCCCAGAAATAAACCCACACATCTATGGACAGCTAATTTTCGACAAGGGAGCCAAGAACATACAGTGGAGAAAGGAAAGTCTCTTCAACAAATGGTGCTGGGAAAACTGGACAGCCACATGCAGAAAAATGAAAGTAGACCTTATCTTACACCATACACAAAAATTAACTCAAAATGGATTAAAGACTTGAATGTAAGAGCTGAAACCATGAAAATTCTAGGAGAAAACATAGGGAATACACTCTTCAACATTGGTCTTAGCAACATATTTTCAAGTACCATGTCTGACTGGGCAAGGGAAACAATAGAAAAAATAGACAAACAGGACTACATCAAACTAAAAAGCTTCTGCACAGCAAAGGAAACCACCAACAAAATGAAAAGACAACCTAACAATTGGGAGAAGATATTTGCAAACCATATATCTGATAAGGGGTAAATCTCCAAAATATATAAAGAACTCATACATCTCAATAACAAAAAACTGACAACCCAATTAAAAAATGGGCAAAAGACCTGAACAGACATTTCTCCAAAGAAGATATACAGGTGGCCGACAGGCACATGGAAAGATGCTCAACATCATTAACTATCAGGGAAATGCAAATCAAAACTACAATGAGATATCACCTCACGCCCATCAGAATGGCCATAATTAACAAGATAGGAAACAAGTGTTAGAGAGGATGTGGCGAGAAGGGAACTCTCATACACTGCTGGTGGAAGTGCAGACTGGGGCAGCCACTATGGAAAACAGTATGGAGATTCCTCAAAAAATTAAGAATAGAACTACCATACGATCCAGCTCTTCCACTGCTGGGTATTTATCCAAAGAACATGAGAACCCTAATACGTAAAGATACATGTACCTCTGTGTTCACTGCAGCATTGTTCACAATAGCCAAGACTTGGAAGCAACCTAAGTGCCCATCAAGGGACAAATGGATAAAGAAGATGTGGTATATATACACAATGGAATACTACTCAGCCATAAGAAACGATGAAATCCAGCCATTTGTGACAACATGGATGGACATTGAGGGTATTATGCTAAGCGAAATAAGTCAGAGGGAGAAGGTCAAAAATTGTATGATGTCGCTCATAAGTAGAAGAGAAAAACAACAACAAACAAACACATAGAGACAGAGATTGGATTGATGGGTACCAGAGGGCAAGGGGGGAGGGAGGAGGGCAAAAGGGATGATTAGGCACATGTGTGTGGTGATGGATTGTAATTAGTCTTTGGGTGGTGAACATGATGTTATCTATGCAGAAATAGAAGTATAATGATGTACACCTGAAATTCATACGTTATAAACCAGTGTTACTGCAATAAAAAATAAATTTTAAAATAAAAATTAATAAATAAAATAATAAAATTTTTTTTAAATTTGAGCTCTTAATTCCCCTTACCCCAATTTGTTTCTCCTGTTTTATGCAAAAGTCAATACCATAAGGGTTGAAGATATGAACATAAAAATTAAACTATTAAACTGTGAAAAGAATATATAGAATCGTATATATGGAAAAAATATTACAGTAAGTATAATATTGAGGTGGGGAAGGTCTTTCTAAGCATGACACAAAGCTCAGGAGTCAGAAAGAGAAAGATTTACCAATTGACCCATAGAAAACTTCTGTGTGCCCAAAACCAACATAAAGTTAGAAAGTAGACTGAGAGAAACTTCTTACAGTACCTATAACAAATGGTTACTCTCTATAATACAAAAAGAACTTCTATAAATCATTAAGAAAAGGCAAACAAGCCAATAGAAAACTTGACAAAGAATATGAACAACTAAATCCAAGAGAAAAAAGTGCAAAGAGTCAACAAACATTTGAACTGATGCTTAACTTCACTAGTTATTAGGGAAATACAAGTTAAAATGAGATACCATTTTCAACTATCAGATTGGCAAAAATTCAAAAGATCAGTAACACTCGGTATTAACAAAAATATGGGGAAACTGAACACTTCCACGCACTGTTGTTGTGAGTTCAGCATTTCTGGAGGGCAATTTGGCAGAATTGATCAAAATTTAAAATATATGTGATTTATGACGTAGTAAACCTACTTTATGAAATCTATTTTAAAGAAATACTAAAAGATATTTAGAAATAAACTTGCACTTAACAAAAACAAATTTCTGATTTATAACAAGATAACTACAAGTCAACTGTGAAGTTTCAACATCAACGCTATTCATCTGTGCAAACCTCCAGAGAGATTGATAACACTGTTGGACTTTGCTTAATTTAAAAACAAAACTAAACTAAACCAAACTAAAGAATGTCAGTCTATAGAGAGGTACAGGAAAATTCTCTCTTCATTGAATGGGTAGAGCCTGTGGCTATTAAATAAGCAAGGTTTCCTGGGGGGCAAAAAACAGTGGCTATTTAAAATATTTATTTAAAATTTATTATATTTTATGGTAGAAAGTGAAATACACTCGTGTCCCTCCTCCTTTCCTCCTTTATAAATAACTTAGGATTCCCATAATCTAAATTCACAGTACAGAAATAGCCAAGTGTCATTCAAATCTTTTCCCATCACAATTATTTGGTAAAACTAACACATCCATTAAGACCTAAAATCAGTATTTCCTTGGAATGGTCGGCAGCACAGCAGATGTGTTCATTGCAGTTGTATTAATGATGAACGTCAATCACCACATAATCAATTTAGTTTCAACTGCTACCACCATGAAAAATAAGTGCCTTTCCTCTCCTCCCGTTCTTGGCATGCCCAACACTTAAGCATCTTTGCAGCTCACATTCCTTTCCTTGGAAGCTTTTCCTGACCTCCTCCATCGAGAAGGGATCAGTGCTACCTTGTGCCCCTACTGCTCCCAGGCCAGACTTCTATCAAGATCAAAAGCACCTGGGACTTGTTAGAAATGCAAAATCTCAGGCTCTAGCCCAGATCTATTGAATCACAATCTCTGGGGTGTGGGGCCCGGTGTTTTAACTGAGTTTTAACCTTCGGATTTTGCAGCTTAAGAAGCACTGACCTGGGGCTGGCCCGGTGGCTCAGCGGTTTGGTTCGTGCTTTGGCAGCCCAGGGTTCCTGGGTTCGGATCACGGGTGCCCGCCAACACACTGCTTGTCAGCCACGCCGTGGTGGCGTCCCATATAAAGTGGAGGAAGATGGGCACGGATGTTAGCCCAGGGCCAGTCTTCCTCAGCAAAATAGAAGGATTGGCAACAGATGTTAGCTCAGGGCTGGTCTTCCTCACAAAAAAAAAAAAAAAAGAAGAAGCAGCACTGACCTAAGGGCAGCTTACCAGAGCCTCACCAGTCTCTGGGTACAAATGAGCTCACATTCACATCACTGTCCAAATGACACTAGCTCCCTTGATCATCTACATTTGCAGGACTCCCAAATCCTTTCCAGGTTTGCTCCCTTCCCCCCAAAGTATTTCTGAGAGTCCCTAGGGTGTGTTCACACATGATCCAGAATTGATCAGGGCTGCCACTCACCTCCGCTGTGCCTGGTCTCCACTGCTGTTCAATAGGTGACTTTTAAGCAGATAGTTTCGCACAATCCACTTAAAAGCTAGTCTAGTCCACAAAGTGAGCAAAAGTATAAAATGTGTTTTGGCTTGGTAGAGTGAGGTGTAGAAACTGCTGGCCACAATGCAAGGCTTAACATGATGTTAGCCTCCCTACAACGCGCATCGATCAATTGAATTGCCCAGCCAAAGGCAACTTGATTGCATCTCTCTAATTGAAATCGCCTACCCAAGGGCTTCAACTCTGTGATTATCCTCTCCTCTCTTGCACATCCGTTTCTCCGTTCTGCAGCATCCCATCAGCACACAGAGTGATTTAATAGAACCCATTAAAAAAAGAAGACTTCTGGTTCTGGTCTGGCATGTAAGAAGCTTGGAAATCACTGCTCTGTCCTAACAACAAGTAAAAAGCTGAACTGAAAAATCAACAACTCCTTAGATTTGTAAGAGAAGTGAGGTCATAGGGCAGACTGCTGCCCCCAAATTGGAGAGACTAACAGTGAATACAGAGAGTCACAACTTACGGGAGCAGGAACCCATAAGCAGAAACCTCTGAGGGAAGCAGTGCCAGGGCAGGAAAATCTAAACTGTAATTGTCAAATTGCTGGAGGCTCAGTGTGGACAAGTCCGAGAGATGAAAAACTCCAGGGGGACCCAGTCATCGGTGGGTCCCCACAGTTTTGTGAGTTTTACTTCTAGGAGTTTGACCAGGTTCTCACGGTGAATATCTGAGAAAAATCCCCTCATGCTTCCAGCAGGAGGAGGGGAAAATGAACTATTTTGAAATACACCAGAGCACTCTGTTCTTAACAAGGTCTGCCCTCAAGAGAAACTAGTTAACCAGCGCCTAACTTACTGGAGTTCTTTTTTTTTTTTTTTCAGAGCCTAACTGTCCTGGGGGAAGGGAAATACCCAACTCCAGCCCCCTCTAGCCTTTCATGTGGGCGAAGAGAAATACTCAATTCCAGCCGCCTCTAGCCTTCCTGTCCCACCTAAGGAGGGAGGAAAAAACTGAGAAACACTTGTGAAGTTTACAATCCAGAGGCACAGGCTCACTGAAAGATTGGGACCTAATCATAGGACAATAGAATGGTTTTCCTCCCCCTACAGCTCAACACCGCATCACTAACATCCTATTTACAGCAGTTCCTTTTACCCAGTACATCATGTCTGGCTATCAAGAAAAAAATCACAAGATATACTGAAAGGCAAAAAACACGGTTTGAAAAGACAGAGCAAGCATCAGAACTAGACTCAGATATGGCAGGGATGTGGAATTATCAGACCAGAATTTAAAACAACTATGCTTAAGATGCTAAAAGCATTAATGGATAAAGTAGACAGCAGGCAAGAACAGATGGGTAATGTAAGCAGAGAGAGCGAAATTCTAAGAAAGAACCAAAAAGAAATGCTAGAGAAAAAACACCAACAGAAATAAAGAATTTCAGGGCTGGCCCAGTGGTGTAGTGGTTAAGTTTGCACACTCTGCTTTGGTGGCCTGGGGTTCGCAGGTTCGGATCCTGGGTGTGGACATACACACCTCTTATCAAGCTATGCTGTGGCAGCATCCCACATACAAAATAGAGGAAGATGGGCACAGATGTTAGCCCAGGGCCAATCTTCCTCAGCAAAAAAAGAGGAGGATTGGCAATGGATGTTAGCTCAGGGCTAATCCTCCTCACCAAAAAATAAATATAAAAGAAATAAAGAATGCTTTTGATGGGCTTATTAATAGACTGAACACAGCTGAGGAAAGAAATCTCTGAGCTTGAGGATATCTCAATAGAAACCTCCAAAACTGGAAAGTAAACAGAAAAAAGATTGAAAACAACGGAATATTCAAGGTCTGTGGGACAACTACAAAAGGTATGACATACACATAAGGGGAATACCAGAAGGAGAAGAAAGGGAGAAAGGAACAGAATAAATATTTGAAACAATAATGACTGAGAATTTCCCCAAATTAATGTTAGACATCAAACCACAGATCCAGAAATTTCAGAGAGCACCAAGCAGGATAAATGCCAACAAAACTACACCTAGAAACATCATCTTCAAGTACAGAAAATCTAAGATGAAGAAAAAGTCCTGAAAGAAGCCAAAGGAAAAAACATCTTATCTACAGAGGAACAAAGATAAGAATTACATCTGACTTCTCCTCAGAAACCATGCAAGCAAGAACAGAGTGGAGTGAAATATCTAAAATGGTGAGAGAAAAAGCCCACTAGAATTCTGTACCCTGTGAAATTACACTTCAAAAGTGAAGGAGAAATAAAGACTTTCTCAGACAAACAAAAATTTGAAGGAATTTGTTGCCAGTAGACCTGCCTTGCAAGAAGTGTTAAAAGAAGTTCCTTAGGGGCTGGCTGGGTGGTGTAGTGGTTAAGTTCACAGCTCCACTTTGGCAGCCCAGGTTCGCAGGTTTGGATCCCAGGGGCGGACCTACACATCGCTCCTTAAGCCATGCTGTGGTGGTGACCCACATACAAAATAGAGGAAGATTGGCACAGATGTTAGCTCAGGGCCAGTCTTCCTCACCAAAATAATAATAATAATAATAATAAGTTCTTTAGAGAGAAGGAAGATGGTATAGATCAGAAACTCAGAGCTACATAAAGAAAGGAATAGTAAAGGTTAAAAAAAAATCCTTCCCTTAACCTCACATTCTCCTCCAGAATCTGCCCCATTTTCTGCTCTCCTTCATAGCAAAAGTCCTCAAAATAGTTGCCTATAGCTGCTGTCTCCACATTCTCGCCTCCTATTCTCTTCTCCACCCCCTCCATTTAAGTTTAATCTCCAGTACTCTGCTGAAGTGTCTCTTAACAAAGATCACCAACCACTTCCAACTTGCCAAATGTAGTGGTCAATTCTCTGCCCTCTTTTTCACCTTCTAGCAGCATTTGGCACAACCAATCACTCCTTCCTTCCTGAAATACTTTCTTCTCTTGGCGTCCAGAAGTTCATGCTCTCCTCTTTTTCCTCTCATATCACTGACCACTCATTTTCAATCTTTTTCCCTCCTCCTGTGTCTCACCTCCACATGCTCAAGTGCCTGAGGGGTTTGTCTGGTCCTCTCCTCTTATCCCTCCACAGTCTCTCCTGAAGGCTCTTCGTTCAGTCCCCTGGCTTCAAATATCATCTATATGCTGATGGCACCAAGTTTAAATCTCCAGCTCTGATTTCATCCTCGAGCTTCAGAGTCATATATCAAATCGCCTATTTGACATCTCCTGTGGATGTCATATGGACATCTCAGACTTAAGGTGGCCGAGACAGAGGCCTTCAGTTGCTCCCCTCCTCGAACCCATTCCTTCCCTGGTCTTCCTTACTACAGTTAATAGCACCACCAGTCACTCAGTTGCTCAGGACAAAACCCTAGAAAATCATTCCTGATTCTTCTCTTTCTCTCAATCCTCACATCCACTCCATCAGCAAATGCTATCACCTCTACGTCCAAACTATATCCAGAATGAATGCAATTACTTCTCACCATCTCTACTGCTATTCACCTAGTCTGAACTGCCGTTACCCCTCGCCTGGACTACTGCAACCGTTCCTTAGGCTTGCCCTCTTCCTCCACTGCTTGTCCTCCTCTGAGCAGGCAGAATCTTTCTGAAGCATAAATCAGATCATGTCACTTCTCTGCTTAAAAGCTCCAAAGGCTTTCTTTTGTCTAGTCTGTTTGCTACAATGTGTGTTTCTTTGTTGGGAATGACTTAAAAAGCAACAGGGGACTGCTGTTGGTACAACATAGAAATTGCATTGGTTCATACACCATTTTTCTAGGACGTTAATGTTTTGAAGCGATCTGTGGCAAACGCGCTCACCATTAGAAATGCCTTAGCAATATATGAAGACCCTAAACAAAAGGCAGGAAATCTAGAGAGATCTTCCTTTAGTACTGGTGAGGCTAGTTTAGTGGTTTCAATAATGGCTATGGTCAGCTATCTGTCAAAGCTGTGAGTACAGATGAAGATGCTGCAAAGGCATTTCTCCCATGTTAAAACAATAAAAAATAAAAAAAGGCTATGTCCTGGATCATTTATTAAATTTCGATGAAAATGGTCTCTATTAGAAGGGAATGCCCTCCAGGACTCACATCTTGGAGAGGAAGCTGACCCAGGGTTCAAGCTGCGAAGGACTGACTGGCTGGGATATGGGGCACAAATGCCATCAGAGATATACTCCGCTGCTACTATAATTGGAAATGGTGTTGCTTTTCTTAATGCTCTGGTTACAATGTTCCGTGGGTTTTGAGGTGTGTCCCCTGCCCTACATTTCCCATAAGCCCTATTATTTTTAGCACACACTTTTGTAGAATGTGAAGTTTTTCAGGGGCATCATTATAATGAAGACACCTATACTTGTAAAATCCGAACTTCTTAACATCCTCATCCCCCATGTTATATCTACCTCCAAAATATGTCCTGAATCCAATTACTTCTCACCACTTCCTCAGCTACCACCCTAGTCCACACCACCATCTTTGCTTGCCTGGACTACTGAAATAGCCTCCTTTCTTCCCTCTTCCTTCTAGTTCATTCTCTACACAGCAGTTCAAAAGGTCCCTTTCAAACACAAATCAGATTGCATCACCACTCTGTTTAAACATCAACTCTCTACTGGCTTCCCATTACATTCTGAATAAAACCCATGCCCTTTCCACGGCTCCCAAGCCATGCCTCAAAGTCTTTTCATTTGCTGTTCCCTCTGTCTGGAACCATCTTCCCCCAGCTCTTTACCTGGCAGGTTCTTTCTCATCCTTTGGGTACTGGCTTAAATGTCACCTCCTCGGTAACCTTCCCTCCTTACCACCCTAAAGAATTTTCTCCTCTACCAAATTGTCTCTAGCACATCCCACTGATTTGATTTGTTTCCAGCATCTGCCATCTGAATCTCTCTCCTTAAAAAATATATGTATTGTCTGTTTCTCCCCCAATTCCCCCTTGTTAATTCCTGTATTCCCAGACCTAAAACAATGTCTGGCCCATAGTCAGTATTCATTGAATGAATGAACAGACTAACTAATACTTCTGAAAGTTTTATAAGCAAGCTCCCAATTGTGTGGAACTCAGATATAAAAAGTTCTAAGATTTGCAGGCTTGTTCTTGTTATTCCATGGATATACTTGAACACTCTCATTCATTTGAAGAGGTTCATTGACTTCACCATTACCCCTGTCATCATTCTGGGTGATTTTGATATCAAAGTGGAACTGGAAATGAAGCTCAGTGCCTTGACATTAAGACAGTGAGTTTGTAACAGAAATATCAGTAAATATATAAATGGAATATAGTCTTCTTGCCAACTGGCCCAAATCCCTACTCTGCTGCAGCGCAAGTGACGTCTGCATTTGAATCTGGCTCTCATTTCCTCATTTTCATCAAATATGGAGATATTTCTAATGGTTACTGATTATGCATGTAGTCAGACTGGAAGGGGCCCAAACAAGTTTGTAAAGACACAAAATTTTGGTAAAATTTCCAATTGCCTGCAGAGCAGGTCGAGAGAATAAAGCGACAGGGAAGAAGAGTGTAGGGAAGCCAGAGAATCAAATCATTTTAGAAATCAAATCAAGGGGTTTCCAAAGGAAATTTTACATAATTCATTTAAGAAAGATATTTTATATCCAGTAAGATTTCCAGAAATGAGGATTCCATAAGCTCCCCACTGAGAGGTCCTAATGATTAACTGTCGGAAAGCTTAACGTATCTGACCGAGGCCTTTCGCTATAATTCAAATCCAGTTCCCCATGAAGATGAAGAACAAGAATATAATAAAATTGCAATAATATAATTTTTATGTATGTCTCCAAATAGAGATTAACTCTCTCTGTGAGCCTTGTGTTCTCGAAATCTTCTCTCATTGGTTTTATATTACAGATAACTGTTTTTAATCCCTTTCCCTTGCCCTACTTAAAGTTCTGCACATTCCTCTAAGAATGTGGAGCTCCTCACAGAATACAATACATTCATGATGATTATTCCCAACCCTGAGAAAATATGTGGTTATCTGTTACGTGCCAGTCACTGTTGTAGGAACTGGAGAGACAGCAGAGACCAGGAGAAAGCCCTGGTTATTATGGAGCCTGCATTTGGCCAGGGTGGTGGTGGAGGAGGAGGAGGAGGAAGACAAGTAAACAAACAAGATAATCTATTGCTGTGAGGAGGGTCCAACAGTAATAGCATCAGGGAAGAGAGAAGGGGTAGGTTACTGATGGTCAGGATTTCTAAGCAGCTGATGCTTGAGCAGTCTGATGGATGAGAGAGATCCAGCTTTGCTGGGGAAAGAGCATCCCAGGCTGAGGCATGTGCAAAGGTCCTGACACAGGAATGAGAAACTGAGATAATGCCAGTGTGGCTGAAGACTGATGCACTAGGGAGAGTTCTGTCATGAGTCTGGAGAGGCAGTCCGGGCAAGATCCTTCAGAGCTTTGTGGGAAGGCCATAGGAGGGAGTTTGGACTTTATTTTAAGTGCTACTGGAGCATTTTAATAGCAGGCCATCAAGGCATTTTAGGCAATGATTTTTTAAATCGCCCTAGCTGTCGTGTAAGAAATTAATTGCAAGAGGACAAAAGTACAAGTGGGGAGTCCAGCTTGGAAGCTCTCTGAGAGTTGATGGGGGTTTGCACTACTGTGGTGGGAGTGGACATGGGAGGTATTCAGATTCTGGGTATATTTGGAGTTAGAGCCAACAGGGCTTGGATTGGGAGTGGTCAAAGAGAAAGAAATCAAAGATGATTCCTAGATTTTCAGTTTGGACAGGTGAGCTGCTGAGGTGGGAAGACTGGGGGGAAAAAAGTCTCATTTACTTCGATATTGAAATCACCAAGAATGATGATGAGGTAGTGGTGAAGCCAATGAACCTTTCCAAATGAATGAATGGGAGTGTGCAAGTGTATCCATCGAATAAATCCATTCATTCAGCATGTAGGTATTGAGGCCCTATTATGTGCCAGGCACTGTGCTAGGCTCTAGAAAAATTGTTGGATCAACGCCACATTTTTTTTTTTTTGCTGCCTTGTCTCCACATAGATCACAGCTGCCATTTGAGGGGTCCATGCCTAGCGCTGCCTTAATCCTCACTGCCCCACCTCATTAGCACACAATAGCCCGATCTACACTTGCTAATTGACTGAACCGAATTATATTAAATAGATGCTATAGTGAGTGTAAACACACTAAATAGTCTAACACCACTAGTATCTCACTGTGGTAATCAATATATTCCTAGTAAAAGGTGATATGAAAAGCATTGAAGTGATATGCAAATTTTTATTACCCTAATCTTTAATTTCTCAAGATTCACCTAAAAACCAAAGTTTATATTGTTTAAAAGATAGTATAAAGATACTTTAAGAAAAAAAGGTCAAGATATCACATTTTCAAACTTTAAAGTTAGAAATAGTTGAGGCTAGAAATTTTTACATGAAGATGTTGCACGTTTATCACCATTTAGTCTAATTTCTATGAAAAAGCTGGAACTGGCAAATCAAACGATGCTTTATTCCTAGAGCTTTATTTTTCTAATATTATAATTGCCACTTCAGCAGAAACCTTAAGAGGGGTGCAAAAGTAGAATACTGGCAGCAGAAAAGCCACCTCTGTGCCGCTGCTGCTGTCCTAGCTTGCTTCATCCGGCCGGGGACTATCAGTGCATCTTAATATCACAGCCTGTACGTTCTCCAGATAACTCAAGTATAAACACAAGCCAACCTGCTTATGCTTTCTATTCGAGTGTACTAATGCATCTGACATGCCATCACATCAGAATCCTCTTGGTTCCAAACGAAAAGTAACACAAATCTGCAGGACTCTGAACACCTAAAAATAAACTTTAAACTATGAAATATTTTTCTCAATTGATCCCTGTGATAATTGATGTCCAAGAATTTAGGCTATTTGCAATAGCAATTTGTGATTTTAGAAAGGAACAATTTTAACATTTTTTCTTACATTAGGTTAGTGTTTTACTTAGATATGAACGAAGCCAGTCATGTAACAGGCAAAAATCATTTGAGCAAACCAATTTTAAATGTATTGAAGTGACTGCTTAAAAAAAAAATGCATGGTTTCTACCATCTATTAAGAATATTGACAAATATTCACAAACGGCGAATTTAGAAGCATTCTACTGTTCTCCAAGCCATGGCTTTGTTCAAACCAATTAAGAGCACTTCTTGGCATGACACTGAAATGTTTGGTTTGGTTTATTTTAAAAAATAAGATTCACGTTATTATCTGAAGGTGTATTCAGAAGATTAGCTAACTCCTGTCTTAGAAGTCACCAAGTAATTTATATCAGGAAAATAGATTCCACTTGAAAGAGCAATAGGTGGTGGCTTCCAAATGGACCAGATTTGGCAAGAAAGAGCTACAGCAAGACCCAGTTATCATTAGTCGAGAAGGAAGAGATCTTGGAAACGAATTACTCCAATTTTGCCCTATCAAGTTCCTTTTGTAGAAAGCACTGATTTCAAATATTTCGTTAATATGGGCAAGACCATCAATATTTTTATCTTCTGACATGAAGTTTCAAGTTTGTTCTTACACAAGGTACAGGCCTATCCAAGGTAGACTTAGAGAGCATTCAAAGCCTTTCAAAGGCATCCCTGAAGCCACTTCTGGTTTATGCATTCAGGGTTGAATACATTATTTGATATTTATATAAACCATATAGTCTTAAGGAGCATTAAAATTTAGAAATTGACAGGTAATTGTTGAGTACTGCTGTGCTTAAAATCCACCCCCGTATTTTTCTTTTGCTAACAGGATGTATTGTTGCCTCACAATAAATTCCATTTTCAGGAATAAAACCTGACTACTTAATAAACAGGTGCTGTGTGTGTGTGCTTCATGACTCTTAAATTGTGATTTATCAGTATCACCTCATAAATTATTTACCATTTTACAGCTGTTTGTGACTTTTGCTTCCAGGGTGTTTATATGAAGAGCATGAGTATTATGTGAATACAGAATGGGTATGTGATATCAACCAAATTAACGAGCAGGGAAAAAGGTTAGAATGAAAACAGCCCCCTTCTAATGGCCTTCAAGCTAATTTATGTTGTAGGTATGTGTTCCAACCATTGCGTACAGATGATAAAGCATTCTTTTCCTTTCATTTAGAAAACCAATCCTCCAATAAATTTAAGTGTTTAAGTGCTTCTGGCTCATCTTTAAAGGGGAACACAATTTTGGTTTGCAATTTTTCTATATTTAACTTTCTTCACCTTTTACTGATTTATCCCTGGTAAAAATCCTGAAGATTTTAAGAAATCCCGGACAGCAACTAAAAAATTCTCAGAAAGCTGGCTTGAAGTACAAGAACTCTTTTCTGTCTAAAGAGGGCAATGATTACACTTACAGACAGTATAATGAAAAAGCACCAATGCAGTTTATTTTAATGCTTCTAATTTATGAGAATAACTTCTTAATGCTACATCAGAAGTCAATTCACCAATACTGAATTTGGAAAGCACAATCAAGACCCCAAATTTTATTGGGACTACACAACTTAGCACAGTACTAGGCACTGTGATTCTAGAACAAATACAAAATCAAAAAATGGAAGTAGGCCTGACAAGTTCTTCAACTTCAGGGGGTCCATGAACCTCCCAAAACTGTCTACAAAAAGTCGTGTAGTGTGTGCATACATTTTTCTGGGGAGAGGCCCTATAACTTGAATTAACTTCTAAAGGGGCCCCAACTGTACACGATAGAGTTCTAATCTCCTTCTCTGTATTTTCAATAATGAAAGCTGTGGACCTCAGGAAGTTTGCTTCTGCACATCTAAGAGTCAACGGTCATGGAAAGAGGGTAGAAATAAAAACAAATACAAGTAACTTGCAAGGACCCAGCAGGGAAAAACTCCAAAGTGTCATTTACTTGATAAGTTCAGTAACCTGCTCTGGTTTAGAGAGGGGAAATGTGAATGGACCTAAGTGGTAACATAAGCTGGAAGCAAGGAGACTCCTATGGGAATTTTCAGGGCCCTAGAAAAACTAAACTTTATATGAATAAAGCAATAACTAGAATTTAAAATGTAATTTAACTCAAGTCCAATTTTCAGTTTCTGCATATTAACAACTCATTTTTATTTTTGAATATCACAAACTTCAATCAGAATACTTTAAAAAATATTATTCTGCATGCATTTAACAAATCTGACAAAGGACAAGTATCCAGTTTACTTGCATTTTATACTATGAAGTTTTAATGAACAATTAACATATACTTAAAATCATTAAGTACAGGTAACAATGAAAACTTCAATGCTTTAATCTGATGGCATCCTACCACTATGCACATGTTCATGTAACACTACTAGTAATTACCCCGGAGCACAGGCAAAATGTAGATAGAGGAATCTCCCTACAAAGCAAATTTAACGATTAAATATCATCGTCATCGTCATCATCACTACTGAGGACAAAGCTGCTGCCTGTGGACAGGGGCCCTTCGTCCTTAACATTCCCCAAACCACCCACAGTCCCTCTCTCATCAGAATCGTCAAACAACTTCTCACTGGAATCCTCGTCATCAAACAACTTCTCGTTGGAATCGTCATCTTCAAACACCTTTTCATCTACATCTTCATCTTCCTTTACATCTGCTTCTTCATCTTCTTTTTCATCAGAATCTTCAAACACCTTTTCATCTTCATCTTCCTCCTCCTTTTCATCAGCATCTTCGAGCCCCTTCTCATCTGCATCTTCGTCATCCTCCTTTTCCTCAGATTCATCATCAAATACTTTTTCATATGTGTCGTCCTCTTCTTCCTTTTCATCTGACTCTTCGTCAAATTCTTTCTCAGAGCCTTCCTCATCAAACACTTTTTCAGAGCTGTCATCTTCAAATTCTGATTTTTCAGAGTCATTTTCTTCTAACTTTTTTTCAAGAACGTTTTCATTAAATTCCTTGTCAGAGCCATCCTCCTCAAAATCTTTTTCCAGGCCATTTTCTTCAAATTCTTTTTCAAAGCTCTCTTCGAACTGCTTTACAGAGCAGTCTTCTTCAGATTCTCCTTCCGTGTCGTCTTCTTCAGACTGCTTTTGGGGGCTGTCCTCCTCTTCAGACTCTCTGTCAGGGACATCTTCTTCAGTCACCTTTTCAAGACCATTCTCTTCACCATCATTTTTGAGTCTCTTCTTTTTTAATTCTCTTTCAGGGCCTTTCTCTTTAGACTCGTTTTTAGGACTACCCTCTTCAAACTCTTTTTTGGAACTGCCTTCTCCGGACTCTCTTTCGGGGTAGTCTTCTTCATGCTTTCTTTTGGGACAGCCTTCCTCAGATTCTCTTTCAAGGCAGCCTTCTTCAGATTCTTTCTGGGGGCAGCCTTCTTCAGCCTCTTTTTTGGGGCCACTTTCTTTAGCATCTTTTTCAGAAGCATCTTCTTTAAATTCTCCCCCATCTTCTGTTTTTTCAAACTTCTTTTCATCTACAGGCTCTTCAAATGCCATCTCAGTTGTAGCTTCTTGAGCATTCATTTTAGATGTGCTAGGGTGCTCTGAAAAATGCCTTCCTCTAGAAGGCCCTGCCCTTTCTGAAGCACAGGCAGATTCTGAACGCCGAAGGCCTCTATTGGCCTCAGGAGCATTGAGGAAAGCCTCCCATCCTCTCAGCCTTTCCTCCCTTTCTCTTGTGGTCTCCTCCACCTGTGCAAAAATGGAAACTGCCATTAAAATAAGTTTTAGGCAAAAAGAAATAACATCTCTGAGCATTCCTAATATTTATGAAAGTACCCTGTTTTTAAGGCATCTCTTCTTAGGAAATCAAAGCATTCCCTATTTTCAGTTTTCAAAACTTCACATCTTGATTTACTAGAGGTGACCTTAAGAGATCATTTAAATAAATGCCTGACCACACAGTATTGCAGAAACGTCTCATCAATTAAAAAGTTAATATTTGAACTCTGTACTTTACAACACAGAAAGGAAGAGAAAGACTTTGGTTTAACATGTTCTTATCACTATTCTGAGCAAGCTTCAAACTTTCAGACTTACAAACTGAAAGACTGAAACATTCTTCTTCCTTTGCTCTAAACACAAAGTATTATTTAAAAGTAGTACATTAAACAGATTACACCAAACCCGGAACTTATCTGAAGGACTGCTAGAGCAGTATATCTATTGGTAATGAAACAAGTTATGTGCCCTTGACAGTTGCAGAATTGACCTGATAATCTGTAGTCCCATCCCAGGCTTGGGCAGTGATTTGACGGCCACCAAACCACCTTCCATCAAGGGTTTGAATACAGTAATCGGCTTCCTCTGGATCTCTAAAGGACACAGAGGCCACACCATCTGGGTGTCTCTAGAAAGACAAGGAAGAAAAAGAAGGAATGAACAAGGAAATAAAAAATAAAACATACACATTTGACAAAATAGGTAAGTAATAGTATTCCGTCTGATAATTTCAGCTAAAAGATTTTAGGTATGAAGACTTTCTTCCCTTTTACCCCAGCCAGTGACACGCAGCTAGCTGCTTCTTTAATCTTGTCCAGTAAGAACCAAGCATGACGTCCCTGGAAATGTTTCTGCTGACAACATTGTCTAATGAGAAGCAGTATAAAGACAGTATAGTTGTTAAGATTGTGGACTCTGAAGTCAAATAGCCCTGGGATTCATTGCTGGCTCTCCCAGTCAGCAGCTGAATGACCTTGGGCAAGGTGCTCAATCTCTAAACTTTCAGCTTCCTCATCTGTAAAATGGGTATAATAGCACCTTCCTACCTCAAAGAAGATTAAATGAGATAACATGTAAAACAGCTTGTAGTACACAATAAACAGTGACTCTCTTAATTATTGTGTCGATTCTGGATGTTAAAAGGGTGAGAGGGGAAACATACAGGAGAATATCCACAGAGGGGAAAATGTGGGCACACAGGGAACCATAAGGTCTTACATATTTTTCTTGTACTTTCTTTCACCACATCATATACTATCGAGTGATGATAAAGAAAATAATCAAGGCATATCAAGTCGATCAAAGCCTTGACTTACAATTCATGTTCATCTAATTATTGCTAACAGATGACTCCCACTAGATAGCAGACCTACTATTACAAAAACATTAATCTAAAATTTGGGGGCATACTGACATCTGGTAATAACTTATTAAGTTGGAAGAATGATTGCTTTAGGAATCATTTGTTCAACCCATGAACTTACATCAAAGAGAAGGAGCTTCCTAATTTGTCCAAACTTTGAACACTCTACTCGAAGGTCTTCTCTTATCTCATTCAGCACCAATGGATCATCCTGCAAAAGTACACAATTAAAATGGTCTGCTCCCTTCTTTAAGTACAAATCCTGAGAATCAAATTTCTTGCTTTGACCAACCAACAAATAAAAAAGGTTTTGCTTAAGGTTAGTTACGCTTGTCTGCAGTCTACAAAATTTAAAAAAGTCAAAATCAAATGAAGTTAGACTACCACAGCTGCTGCTATTACTACAGGTCTGGCCTGCTTTATGACAGATGAAATTGATAAGTACAGCAGGCAACAATGTAAGGTCTGAAAGGTGCAGTAGCAAAGGAGAGGGGAGGAGATGGGAATGGAAATCCCAAATAACAGCAGCTGTGAGGACTGGAGAAGTCCTGTGGCACATTTTATTTTATTTATTTATTTGTGAGGAAGACCAGCCCTGAGCTAACATCCATTGCCAATCCTCCCCTTTTTTGCTGAGGAAGACTGGCCCTGGGCTAACATCTGTGCCCATCTTCCTCTACTTTATATGGGACGCCCCACAGCATGGCTGACAAGCAGTGTGTCAGCGGGCGCCCGGGATCCGAACTTGCGAACCCCACGCTGCCAAGTGCGAACTAAACTGCTGTGCCACCAGGCTGCCCCTGTGGCACATTTTAAGTCAGAGATCGCTAATTCCTATGTTCCACACGGGCATTGTGACTATACCGATGAGAGCCCTTTGCTTTGTGTTTTGCAAAGATTCCTACTGACAGAAACGTTGTAATGGGAAGAGAGATATCCCTTTCATTGACTAAGTGTTCTAAGATTGTTCTTAGTGCTTCCAAGATTCTATTTTAACTCACAGGGTAAACCTCCCTTACAAGGATTCCTGTTCCTCTTGTCTGCTATGACATTTCAACAGAAACCACAAAAATAAAGAGCTGTTATTCAGCACACAATAACACACATTCTTAGCTGTTGCTTTTGTACAACTACGAATCCATTAAGAACACTCGAGCACTGCTGTGTCTAGTGGTCTTGAGTTCAGGTGGACTCTCCCCATCACAATAGGATTTAAGATTTCCTGTGGGAATTAACAAACCTTTCTCCAAGATCCAGTGCATGAAAAAGGGTCAAAAAGTTACATTATCAACTTGAATTTCAACTACATACAAATATAAATGAGGATATTCCTTCTACAAATTTCTATTGATGTAGACCTACACTTTTTAGGAAACATTTAAACTCCTCTATTTCACAGGTTTTTATTTTCCGCAACAACTAAAGATGAACTGCAATAAAACTACAAAAAGCGGCTTTTCCCTCCTAAATTTCTCTCAAAAAGCAAAAATAAACAACTGGTAAGCAGCTACTGAAATCAAATAAAAAATATAATACCCAATAAATCTGAGGCTTCGAAAACTATAGTTGGGAGGACTCTGGATTTCCTTCACTTATAAAATCTAATTTTGGAGAAGACGTCAATTTGCTTTATATGTAATTGTCAGATCTGAGACGAATGGGGAATGGAGCATAAAAGTCATTTGGTAAAGTCATGTGGTGGCTTTTAGGGATGTGTGTGGTTAGCTCCTATCAGATTGTCTGCTTTCTGAAGGCAAGAATCTTGGCTGAATGAGTTTCGTACACCTCACAGAATACAGCAGTCTTTTATACATACTGAACAGTCAGTAAAAGCTTTTTCAGAGTTTGATAAACTATTCCTATAACCCCTATTTTGTTCACCAAGGGAAATCAGGATGATATTAAAAACAAACAAAAACTGTTTCAAAATACTCAACAAATTTAAGCGTGATTCCATTGTGGGGGGAGGGGAGCATCGCCTTCTTTATTTCTGTATCAGTCTCAGAGCTTTTCTTATGAGGATATCAAATTTTAGCCAGTCTTCCCAGACCTCCATTTTCTTTAATACCAGTTTGAAAAAATAATAGATCTGCACTGCTGTACAGTATCCTGAAGCTTAAACATAATAATACCCTCCTCTAGGAAAACTCTAACATAGCTAAGCATGGAAGTTTTCTAAAGACAACACTTTGCAAGCAATAGACTCGATACTAAAATCACATGAATGCATTGAAACCTCCTGCAGTCAGTGCTCTTATTTTTTTTCCCAGGGTGGTGTTTTGTTTTCCCAGGAAGAAATAAACCATACTTTCTTTCCTTTCCAATCTAAACTAAACTTACACTGTCCAAGACGGTGGCCACTAACCACACGTGGCTACTGAGCACTTGAAATGTGGCTAGTCCAAATTGAGGTGTGTTGCAAGTGTGAAATGAACACCACACTTTGACGACTCAGTACCAAAGAAAAAAAAGCAATGTAACATAGCTCATTAATATTTTATATTACATGTGAAAATTACATTATTTCAGACATATTAGGTTAAATAAAATTCATTAAAATAAATTTCCCCATTTCATGTTATATTTTTATTGTGACTACTAGAAAAATTTAAATTACACGTGGCTCATTTTGTATTTCTATTGGACAGTGCTGGTATACACAATGAGAAACCTACTTTTGCATCTGAGTTTTGATTCTTCATCTCTTGGTATTCAAATTTGCAAGGCATGCATTTTTAAATAAGGCTTTGAATTAAATACTGAAAACTCTCTGAAGTTACATTAAAAATATTAGCCTTCATTGTTTACCCTGATACCAAAGGGTATTTTTAGGTATTTTGCTTCTAATACTGGTCAACTGTTTGGAATAAAAATATACTACATCTCCTCCGAATCTGATTTCTTTCTGACACCCCAGGTAACCCAACAATTCAGTTTTTGTTTTCCACTACAAAGCTCAATGCTGATGTCTATTCTTTAGATTCATATGGAATCTTCATTCAAATCAAACATTCCCTAAGATGTCCAAAGAAAGCAAGTTTTCCTGTTGAACACCTCTATCACAAGTTATATAATGGCAGTACCAGCACTGTATGACAGAACTTCCTGTGATGATAGAAATGAATATCTGCACTATCCAATATGGTAGCTACTAGCCACATACGGCTAATACAACTGAGGTATTTAATTTTTAGTTTTATTTCATTTTAATTAATTTAAATTTAAATAATCACAGGTGGCTAGAGTTTACCATATTGGACAGTCTACTACATTGGGCAGGTCTACACTGATACACTTTGACGTTCAGGCCCACAGACATGGAACAAAAAACAAGATTGTCTGTAGTCCCTCTGATTGACAGGCTCTCATCAAGCTTTTCAGACCTCATGAGACCAGGCAGGTGGGCAAACAAGGATAGCACCAAGGGTTTCTCTGCCTGAGAACTTTGAAGCCCATCACTGCCCTCCTAGCCTTTGTGGCATAGGTGGCTGAAAAGAAAACTTTCCTTCATTTGCAAAGATGCTAAAAATGTTTTATCCATTGGGTGAATGAAAAGACTCTGCCTTGTGAGTAACAAGGGTTTCATTCAATCATTCTTTTACTTTTTCTTCATATAAATATTGAGAGGCTATTAATAAAATATATATCGAGGGCCTACTGTGTGCCAGGTGCAATTCTAAACACTGGGAATATAACAGCAAACAAGAACGAGCCCTGGCTCTATGGAGCTCATATTCTAGTAGAGAAGATACAGATAATAATAAATGCTATGAGGGCAACAAAACGGTAATATAAAGGCTCTATAACTCCAAAGGGAAGTTTACACTAAACCAGTAAGGGTGTGTTTTTTTTAAACCATCAAGAATTTACAAGCATGAAACTTCTATCCTTAAAAATATCCACTGGAGGGAATCTGTAGGGTCAAGGTGGAATAAATGCGGCTCTCTGGAGGAAAGCATATTTGTTAAGCTAGGAAAAACCAAGTCTGCTGAGGGTCATAGCTAGACTCAAGTTAGTGTCTCAATGAGCAAGGCAGGAAGCAGAAACAAAAATAGATGTAATTACACAACAGACTTCTACTTGCAGAGATTCCAGATCATCTGAATTAAGTTTGCATTTATATTCACGTTCAGGTGTTAGCAGATGGAATATGTGAATCAAGGACCTCAAGTCATGGACATTAATAGGTCACCTAAGAAAAAAGTCAATTATTTACCAGGGGGATAAAATGTGATGAATCGTAGGAAATTCTAGAGTTGTACCTAACAGACTAGACACCGTGATCCATCTACACATTCCTTTCAAAGCCCCCACTTGGCAAGGACAGCGTTTCAAAAAGCATCTAGAGTGAATGTGTACATGTGTGTTTTTTAAACATATTTCATTAGCACTGAAAGTCTAAAGCAGGTCTATTTCAAGATTCTTCAGGATTCTAGTCAGAAGAGATATCAAATATAAACAGACGACACGTATCTTCCCAATGACCTCAAATGACACACAGGCCCCATAGGTGCACAGTAAACGCTATCATTCGCTGGCATTGAGCTCAATAGACTATTTTGGGGCCCTCTCTAAGGGGACTAAAACGATATGGCCATTCTCACTCTACATAAATGCACAAAAGGAACAAGAGTGGGCTTTGGTTGCAACAAGATCATTTATAAACCTGGAATTTTACATCATGAACATTTTTTATGTGCAACTTGTTACTCTTAATTTCAGAATCCAGGCAGAGAATAAAGAATTGATCTTCCATGAACGATCCCACTGGTCTGCATCAAAAGACAGTGATCAGAACAAGATGCAAAATGCAACACAAAGTACCCTGACGACAATTAATACTCCTCAAACCTCTCTACTAGCTCTTCTCCCTTTATTCACTTTTATTTGCTGTTCTTGGAATTTTACATGGACATTAAGTATCATAAAGTCCTCCTAAGAACCACTAAAGAGTTTTGTAAAAATTAGGTCCTGAAAAACCTCCATTATTTAAACATCAGGGGTCGTATTTCATTAACCTAAGGTTTTTTAAGATTCAAACTTTGAGTACCAAAGTGAAGTTTTCATTTACAAGTGTGAAACTGGTCTTCCCCAACAAAATCAGCCCACACTTGTTGAACTGCACTCAAAATCCACAGCAACTCCCATAAATCCTTAAATGATTAAATTTTTAATGATTTCCCAGACCAAGTAGCTGCTGTCTGGGGCCACAGTATGGATATTAAGCAGTCTTACCTGGTATACAATTAAAAGAACACTGGGCTAAACATGGGAAAATAAGAAAACTTCGACTGAGTTTTGGATCCATTTTTCTACCTTGATGACAACATAAATGTGCAGGATGTGACATGAGAAAGATGGGGTAAGGCAAGCTTTGGGCTCTTTTGAAAGAAAGCATATCAATGTTTCTATCAGTAAGAATACCGCCTCCTACCTCAAAATCCATAGGATGAAACATATTTTTGATGATGACAACTCGCTCGTGGCGCATTCGGGATGGTCCAGCTCTTCTTTCAGGTCTCCAATCCAACTGCCTAATGCAATAAAGTAGTAACAAAAAACTGAATTTTGTTTCATACTTGTTGGAGAAGGAGAAAATGAGTTGTTAATATAATCCTTTGTCGAGTACTTAATAATAATTATTAGATTCCAAAACAACAATGTGTATTTTAGTCACAGTTCCATTCAGAGAACTTTCTGAAATAAAAATAATGGGCAGGTGAATCATTTACAATTGCAACAAAAAGAATAAAACATCTAGAAATAAATTTAACCAAGGAGGTGAAAGACCTATACAAGGAAAACTATAAGACATTATTGAAAGAAATCGATGATGACATGAAGAAATGGAATGATATTCCATGCACATGGATTGGAAGAATAAACATGCCCATACTACCTAAAGCAATCTACAGATTCAATGCAATCCCAATCAGAATCCCAATGACATTCTTCACAGAAATAGAACAAAGAATCCTAAAATTTATATGGGGCAATGAACGACCCTGAATAGCTAAAACAATCCTGAGAAAAAAGAACAAAGCTGGAGGCATCACAATCCCTGACTTCAAAATATACTATAAAACTATAGTAATCAAAACAGCAGTGTACTGGTACAAAAAGACACACAAATCAATGGAACAGAACTGAAAGCCCAGAAATAAAACCACACATCTACAGACAGCTAATCGTCGACAAAGGAGCCAGGAACATACGATGGAGAAAGGAAAGTCTTTTCAATAAATGGTGTTGGGAAAACTGGACAGCCACATGCAAAGGAATGAAAGTCGACCATCATCTTACACCGTACACAAAAATTAACTCAAAATGGATTAATGACTTGAAGGTGAGACGTGAAACCATAAAACTCCTAGAAGATAATATAGGCAGTACACTCTTTGACATCGGTCTTAGTAGTATCTTTTTGAATACCATGTCTACTCAGGCAAGGGAAACAAAAGAAAAAATAAACAAATGGGACATCAGACTCAAGAGCTTCTGAAAGGCAAAGGAAACCAGGAATGAAATGAAAAGACAACCCACCAACTGGGAGAAAATATTTGCAAATCATATATCCGACAAGGGATTAATTTCCAAAATATATTAAGAACTCATACAACTCAACAACAACAAAACAAACAACCCGATCAAAAAATGGGCAGAGGATATGAACAGACATTTTTCCAAAGAAGATATACAGAAGGCCAAAAGGCACATGAAAAGATGTTCAATATCACTAATTATTAGGGAAATGCAAATCAAAACTACAATGAGATATCACCTTACACCTGTTAGAATGGCTATAATTACCAAGATAAAAAATCACAAATGTTGGAGAGGATGTGGAGAAAAGTGAACCCTCATACACTGCTGGTGGGATTGCAAACTGGTACAGCCACTATGGAAAACAGTATGGAGATTTCTCAAAAAATTAAAAATAGAAATACCATAAGACCCAGCTATCCCACTACTAGGTATTTATCCAAAGAACTTGAAATCAACAATTCAAAGAGACTTATGCATCCCTATGTTCACTGCAGCATTATTCAGAATAGCCAAGACGTGGAAGCAACACAAGTGCCCATCTACTGATGAATGGATAAAGAAAATGTGGTATATATATACAATGGAATACTACTCGGCCATAAAAAAAGACAAAATTGTCCCATTTGCAACAACATGTATGGACCTTGAGGGTATTATGTTAAGCAAAATAAGCCAGACAGAGAAAGACAAACACCCTACGATTTCACTCATATGTGGAAGATAAACACATGGACAAAAAGAAGAGATTAGTGGTTACCACAGGGGAAGGGGGTTGGGGTGGGCATAAGGGGTAAAGGGGCACATATATATGGTGACTGACAAATAATGTACAACTGAAATTTCACAATGTTATAAACTATTATGACCTCAATAAAATAATAAAAAGATAAAATACAAAATAAATAAATAAATAAATAATGGGCAAGTGAAAGATGGACCCAATATCTGAAATCCCCAGAATACATTTGTTTTCCAGAGCTGCTGTCTGGTCACAAATATTCGAATGAGACTCTGGAAAAATTGCTAATTATTTAGTATGTATGACTCTCTAAAAAGATATACTTTAAAGCCAAAAATTATGTGCAAATTGTATTGGTTTTAAGGCATTTTATGATTATAAAGAACAAACTGCACTGAAATATTTAAAACTACTCACTCTTTGTTACAATCAAATTTTACTGATATTGTTTATAAAAATTTGTAGGCATCTATTTTAACTCTTCCTGTAAAAACTATAGGACATCATAACTAAACACTTTTATGATCATTTCATCATTAATTTAAGCATACTGTTAGAAGTGTTATTAGAACTCATTCTGATAAAAGTACTTATCATTTTGGCTAATTTCTTAAAAATAGCATATTTCAGAAAACATATTAAACAAATGAATTAATAAAAACTTGATGACATGTATGTACTACATACATAGTAAATACAATGACAAAAACTATCATTTCTAATTTCTAATTCCTGCTAACAAACCTGTATATAAAAATTTAGCTCCTGGTATAGCTGATTTCAATCCATATCAATAATAAACTAATGGCTCTGGTATACAAGCCTAAACTATTTTATTTAATCTGATGTTCAACATTTTCCAAAGACATGGCTCTCATACCTCATTTAAGTCCCCATTACATTACAAATGAACACCCCAGAAAATGAAAAACACCACCACTGCCAAATCATCCTATTGTACAGATGACCAAAGGTTCCTGACGATCTAAAGAAATTCTTTTAAAATAATTTGTAGACATATTTGACGGAACAAAGCTAGGTGGCTATTACCAAAAATATACTTTAGGAAATTCATATGAAATCTATCAAAAAGGAAAAAAAAAACACCAACTTTTGCTGCAGAGACAATTTTTTCTTGTAGTCTTTGCACTTTTTCTTCTTCTTTGAGGCGTCATATTCCCCCTTCAGTTGAAACTGTGCCACCTCGACATGTAATTTGTAGCCTCTAATTTCATCTTCATCCAAAAGTTTTAACGCGAGATCCACAGATTCTCTCTTTACAAAGGTAAAACAAGATACAGTCAGTAAGTTACACAGTGAAAGGAAATTTTGGGAGTTTAGATCAATGATGACTATACATGCAATAAAGATTAAAATATAACTACCTACTCCAGGATAAAAAAACTCTAGAACGCCTATCAGTAAACCTGCGTTCAAGACACAGCTATCTCCAACCAGCTATGTGAACCTGGGCAAGTTATTCAAGCTCCCTGAGCCCCAATTTCTTCATTTGTAATGGGAATAGAAATGCCTTCTCTGCAGGATTCTTGACAAAATTAAATGAAAAAACGCACATAAAGGATAGTGACTGGCATACGGTAGGTGCTCAATAAATCATATCATTATTGGAAAAGTAGTTGTGCCTCTCGGAGTCTCAATTTCTCATCCATACAGTGAGGCAAATGGACTTGCATGATTTCTAAGGTGCACTCCACTTTTAAAATTGTAAAATATTCCTACTTAAAAACTAGATGACTCAAGGAACTGGGAATAACAAAGCCAACCTTTTTTGGTTCACCAATTAAAATATAGGTCTGTAATATACTAAAAAGTAGATTATCTGATGACTTGTACATTAAATACATTTGTGGATTCTGTGTCCTATAGGAAGGGGGGCAGTTGTCAGCCCCACACAGAGTGAAAGGTCTGAGGACCCGAGGAGAACACAGAACGACACCTGAACTGAGCTGCACAATCAAATATGGATCCTGGAGCAATTAACTATATTCTTCTGGAACTCAATTTACTAGTTTGCCAATCTTGCACTTTTATGGGTCATAAATTGTAGTTTCTCAAAACCTCATTTTTCTCTGTAAGAAATTTAAAAATCCAATCAATCCCCCTAAGAATCTGTTCAGATTTTTAATAATCCTTGAAGAACTTGTAAAATTCTCAAATCTCCTTACATTTGAAAATTACATAACTACCTTCCCATAATGGTCATATCCACATCCCATTCCCATCACGTTCAAAAACCTATCTCCCAAAAAGCTGTCAGTTTAATCCTACTCCCTTCTGATTTCATTGACATGTTGTACACTCACAACACACGCCTGGTGTTTGTACTATTGTCTTATCACTTTGATTTTACTTTTTAATTACTTTCAGGTTCTGTGACATATGTAGATGTCATCATGTCCATTTCTTTTGTACCCTGCAAGAATGTATAACACGTGCTCCTAAGTGGTAAGTGTTCCAGAAATGATGGTTGCCTTTGACACTGGGCTTTCTCCGTGCAATTTATGGTACCATGAATATGTAAAATTCTGCAAATGTCTGTTAATACCACTCTTTCTTCTCTGCCATTCAAAATATATTTGAAACCAGTAAGCATAAGCTATCACCTCCCTTTATAATCTAATTCAGGGGCCCAGAAAACTTCCTTTTATTTTTCCCTTTGGTAAGGAAGAGTAGCCCCAAGCTAACATCTGTTGCCAATCCTCCTCTTTTTGCTGAGGAAGATTGGCCCTGAGATAACATCTGTGCCCATCTTCCTCCACTTTTTTTTTCCATATGCAGGACGCCTGCCACAGCATGGCTTGATGAGCGGTGCGTAGGTCTGCGCCCAGGATCCAAACCTGCGAACCCCAGGCCACTGAAGCGGAGCGTGCGAACTTAACCACTATGCCACTGGGCTGGCCCCCAGAAAACTTCTTTTGTAAAGGGCCAGTTAGTAAATATTTTAGGCTTTGTGGGCCATGTGGTCTGTGTTGCAACCACTCAACTCTGCTGTTGAAACACATAATGCGTAAATGAATCAATGTGGTGGAGTTTCATCAAAACTGTATTTGCAAAGATAGGCAGTGGGCTGGGATTTGACAAAACCCTGGTCTAATTCATTCCATTGAGCAAATAAAGTGCTACTGGCTTTCTTTTCTTTGTGGATTTTTAAAATGCATTCTGAATTGATTATATGCATATATTCCTCAAGAGATCTTTGCAGTGACAATTCTTTTAAGCAAAAGAAGCACTTCAGCCATACAACTTATATAATACCTTGACCTGATAACATATTTTTCTTAGAAGAACAAGTGAATAACCTAACCAATGTGATACACACAGGTGCAATCTGAAATTTCAGTTTTCTTCATACCCTGTTTTGAAAAGTTCTCATTCTTAGTTATCATACGTACATAATTATAGCCCTGGTTCCTGAGTTAAAAAAGGAGATATGAGAAACTTAGTTGACCACACAACTAACCTTCAAATAACAGCAAAGCCCATCTCCTTTAAGATTTCCTTGATTATCTTTGTAAAGCTTGACCTTAAATTCTTCTGTTTGAGGATCTCTCATAATAATGCCAAACTTGGACATGAGCTGTATAAATTCGTCCACTGTAATGTCTGGAGGCAAACCTGTAACATAAAATTATAAAAAAATTAAAAAACACATTTATAAAGGCATCTACAATAAAGGTGAGGGTTACTTAGCATTCTACCAATTAGAAATCTACAACTTAGATGAGCGCAATCTGGATTGTATGTAAAAATCTCACATCTATACAATTGAGGAAATTTCATGTTTCAATGTATTTAAACACAGTCATTCACCACATAACTATATTTTGGTCAATGATGGACCACACATATGATGGCGGTCCCATGAGAACCATATAGCCTAGAAGCGTAGTAGGCTATACCATCTAGGTTTGTGTAAGTACGCTCTATGGTGCTCACACAACGACGACATCGCCTAACACATTTCTCAGAACATATTCCCATCATTAAGCGACACATGACTGTATACGTTAAATCATGCTTTGCTTAGGCTTTGTATCACTGAATCTGAAGGGGCAAAGTGCTGTAAATCACCTAAATCAGACAAAAAGGACATCATGCAAAATTACATGCTCAATTTTTCTTAGTTTTGTAATAAATAACAAACATATTCCTTGCTAATGTAAAGAGCTAAACAAAAAATATTGACACAATGATAAAAATTAGACTTTAGAGAAACTGAAAACTAAAAATCACTTCGCAAAAAAATCTCAAAATCAAATATTTTCTATTCTAAATTTGTTTAAAAAGGTATACGTACCAGACACGTATACATTTGTATTTCTCCCTTCTTCAACGTGAAACCATCCTAAAAATCAAAATGAAATAAATAAAACACATGCAAGAAAAGGTAAGAGTCACATTATGAAATCTTGACAATGTGGTAGTTTTTCAAAACTTCCAGGAACTTTTTCTTACCTTTAGAACAAGAGAGACTAACTCAAATCCCTGTCCAGCTTTCAAAGATTTAGATATTTTGACAGATAATTAGTTTCAGAGCCTTGTCTGAAAAAAGATGACTAATTTATCTTGGTTTTTTATGATTCTGATACTATCTTAAAAAAAAAACCAAACTCATCCTTGCACTGACTTTAGGCCCTGACATGCATAAGTTGCTTCTGACTCCAATCTACTGTGTTAGAGGTGGCCAAGCTGAAGCAAGATTGACTTGAGTTCACTTTAATCAAACACAAAAAAAATAACCTTACAAACAGAATTTTTGATAATCCCCTAGTAATAGCTCTATTTTGCAAAGGAAGAAACTGAGGCATAGAAGTGAAACAGCCTACTCAATGCTCACAAGTTAGTGCGACAGCCAACATATGAACCCAAATAATAATTTTAAAAATCCTCATCTTATGATTCCTTCAAAGCTATTATAATTCTCCAAAAACTAATTATATATACACACACTCCCATGTTTTTAGTTGTTACACTCATGTTTTGCAAGCTAAATCCACTTGCCTGATTCAGCCTTTCTCTTTTCTCCCTTCTTTTTGGGATCACTGGGTTCAGGGGTCTTTCTTTGCGGAGGTTCCTCTGCAGTTCTAGTGCTGACATCTTGTACATTTGCAGTAGAGCTAGACGCACCATCATTAGAAAAGCCGTAATTGGCCTGATACGTAGCAATGAAATCTTCCGTGATCTAAACAAAAAATTTAGTCCACACACATACAGAAATTAAAAAATAATTTCCTCCCATAAAAAGTTTATGCTGTGTTAAATCACAGCATATTCAGTTATACAAGTTAACGCAGAAGTGCTTCCGTAGATAAGAGTAATTAAAGTGTAAACACAAGAACAGTCACCTTATATAGAAAACTGTGCATAAAATGATAAAAAATAAGAAATGGGTACTTGGATCAGCAAAACAAAAGTCTGAGATACTATTAAAACATTTTAAGTGATGCTGGCACCTTTTCTAGTTGTTTCATTTATAAATTACTACCTCTCTACAGTCTACTTGACTAAGGCTATAAGTACATGGAACAAAGGAAGTATCAGATAACAATAAAAAGAATAAAAACCAATAGTCAAGTAATACCCTAACAACAGAATCAATTTTTCTTTTACTATATAGATACACACAAGTATATGTACAATAAATTTTTAAATATCTGTTTGCAGAGAACACACAGAACGGAACTCTGATTTGGTATATAAAGAATAAAGCTAACGATCATAAAACTAAATGCTTATTCTAACTCTATCACTAATTAAATCACATTATCATTTAGTGTCAGAACAAATCCAATTCACATCTCTCCTCCTGGCTTTTAGGGAAAAAAGCACAATTGCACAATGAAAGAAATATAGTTATATCTTCATACTGACCTATGTTAAACGTACATAGGAATGGGGAAAATTTTAAACTCAAAGTTTGAAGAAGTATGGGCTTTCATAACATAAATAGATAGACTTACAAATTAGTCCATTACCAGACTACTGTTAAAACTCCTCAGAAGGCTGAAGAAACCAAGTCTGCACTGGAGCTGGCACCACCAGGACAGAAGCGAAACAATAAATTTAACAATTTGGTGGGAATGGAATATATACGCAAATACACAACGGGAAAGAAAAAAGTTGAAATACCGTTTTAAGTAAGAGTGAAATTACACAATGGAGACATGGTTTGTATTGCTGGCTTGCGAGTCAATTAGCGTGCTGTTGGTATCCTTTTTTCACCCATATGAGACTAATTAACAGGATACTTTTACTGAAAAGTTAACAGAACCAAGTTTAACACCACTTATTTTACTTCCAAGCTGAAATAAAATACTTAACAATTTTCAAGTACTCTAAATGAATATACACACGCTTTTCCATCCATATTCTGTGCACTTCTAGTCATATTCCTAGGGTTACATGGTTCAAACATTTGTGTCTAGGAACAAAATTTAATAGGAAAGTAAAGAGAGGTGCAAAGTTCAATCAGTAAAGATTTATAAATGACTACTTTTTTTCCCCAAGCAAGAAGCTGCATTTTCCACATAGTACCTAAGCTAAACATCTGCATTGCTGGGATAAATGAAGTGAGCTACTAAATTTGCTCTTGGTGTTTCCCCTCTTCGCAATAAAAACCAGTCCCCAATGTAATAACCAACTGTGACCTTCACAGGTAAAATTAATAAGGCACAGAAAAGATTTAAGAATTAAATTACATTTAAGACATCTCCCTAAAGATTTACGTTCCTTTACACATCGGTTCTGCAACAGACACAACAAACAAACGTCACTATCCATGCGGGCTCTAACCCAGGACCTCAGCAAAGAAAATGTAAACGGAGCTCCCCGCGAGGCTGGCCAGGCGGGCCCGCTCTGCGGTGGCGCCCGTGCCACTCTCTTACCTTGGGGAACCAAGCCTTCTTGTCCAGGTCCCACTCGTAGGGGGTGTCAGCCGGCTGCTGCCCGAAAGAATCGGTTTCCCCGCCGGGATCTTTCTGGGTGTTGTCGTCCTTGGTGTCTCCGTACAATTCTTGCATTCGCAACTGCTCATCAAACTCGTCGTTGCCATCCAAGTTGTTGCCGCTCATTTTGCCGCCTTAGCCCAGGGGGCAGGGTCCAGGCGAGCGAAGAGGCCAAGGTGACGCTGGAGGGGAACAGAGGAAGGGAGGTCGGCCGCGCTCGGCCCGCGCCCCGCGGCCCCCCGGCCCGCCTCCCCGCGGCGCCCCAGCAGCCCCCGGGAAGCCGGGGCCGCTCGGCGGCCGCGCCGCCCCCCGCTCCGCCCGCCCGCCCGCCGCGCGTCGATGCTCGCAGCCCGGCCGCGCCGCCGCCCACCTGGCTCACTCCGCCGGGCCTCGGCGCCGCCGCTCGCTCCAGGGCGCGAACGCTGCGCGCCCGCGCGCCGCCGCCGCCCGGGTCTGAGGCGACTGCGGCTCCCGCGGCAGCGTCAGGAAATTACTTGAAAACGGAGGCCCGCTCAGGCTGACGCAGTCGCCATTGTAGGCGCGTCGCGACGTCGCGGGTCGCGCCGACACGCCCACCGTGGCGTCAACAGGCGCCGACGCGGGCGAGAGGTGCGGGGTCCAGGGGGCGGGGCGCAGGGGCGCGCTGCCGCCGCGTGACGATGCGCGCCCGCGCCGCCGTGGGGCGCCTCAGGGGCCCGCGGCACCTCGGGCTCCGCCGGTCCGCGGCGTGCAGGGCCGAGCAGGGTCGGGCTGGTAGCCCGAAGGCGTGGGAATATTCCCACTGGGCGGGCGCCGGGGAGGGTGTCGGAGCGGCCGCCATCTTGGGGGAGTGGATGGGGCGGGCAAGACAGGTTTGTCTTGCTGAAAGAAAAAGACGCGCCTCCTTCGCCCAAAGGCCCCTCCTCCGCGTGGGAAACGAGTCGTTTGCTCGTTTCTGTGTGATTTATCGAGGATAGGCGCCGGCTCTTGTGCGTCTTAGCCTAAGTTCCCAGCACAGGGTCTGGGGTCTAGTGCATCCTGAATGAGTTGAGTGAGTGAGTGAATGAACGAGCGAACGATGGGTGGAAGAACCAACCTTTTCCAAGCCTCGTCCCCTCCTTTTTCTCTCCGGTACCTTCTTCAGGCTGGAGGTGGACTCTGTGGAAAGGGAGGGAGGGCGACAGTTGCCTACCTCTCATACTCCGTGATTCAGAGATGCTCAAGCTCGAAACCTGAAACTGGAACGTAAACATCCAAGCATAAACACCAGCTTTGCTGGCCGACTAACTTCATTTTTTTGTCTTTTAGAAAGACACGGAATGCTTTTCCTCTAAACAGAGTCCTTTCCCCCAGAAATCATACATGTTGCTGAAAATGAAGAGGTGTGTATTTTTCAGTTGGGCAGGCATTTCTTGGGTTCCTACTAAGTACCAGGCACTGTACTAGGCTCTGGCGACCCAGCAGTCAACAAGACAGGCACAGCTCAGGGGTTACACACTTAGGTTGTCTGGGAAATGATAGGATGGAAGAAGAACTGAATGCTGGGGAACGGAGGTTCTCAAACTTTTTGGTCTCGGGACCCCTTTGCACTCCAAAATTATCGAAGACCTCAAAGAGCTTTTGTTTATGTTGATTATTCTTATAATATTTGTCACACTAAAATTAAAACAGCTATTTAGAAGAATATTAATTCCTTTAAAACTAACAATAATAAACCCATTATATGTAAACATAAATTTCATAACCCAGACTTGAGAATGGGGACAAGCTTCCCAGAAGAAATTATTTTTGCTATTCTAGTGACTTTTGCTTCTAAACAGCAGTTAAGTATGGGTTCTAGAAAATCCTAACTCCCCAAATACTAGCTGTGTGAATATGGTTTCAACCATAACAACGATTTTTAAATGGTAACTTGGGTTTGGGGCTTGTTTTTTTTTTCAGTTACATTTCTTTTTCATGAAGTTCTTGTTCTGTGGGAACTTTTGGAGAACTGAACTTGCAAGCATTTTTATAATATAATTAACATCAGTTTTGTTAGGTTCATTTAAGCATTGGTAAATATTTCTTGGTTTCAACAAAAGCATACAGCTGCTTTCAGCAGTGTTATTGGGCTCCCATTTTATTCCTGACTGAGTTCACAGCATAGGTGATACTATGCTACACAGCCCTACTGCATGTGACACTCAATGCCTGCTGTATCCACAGGCCCCTCTGAGCAGGTGGCCAAAAATGTTCCTTATGCCTAGGTCCCATGGGACCCAGCCACCCTGACCCAAAGGCTGTCCAGAGGCCTGTGAGGTGACCTGGCAGGGTGGCTGTGCATTCTAGGCTGAATTTGACTAACTAAGCCAGTAAGAGCTTTTCCCAGGGAGAGAAATGAGTATGGAATAGAGAGGGACATAGTCAGAGTGGCACAGAAGCAAGGAGGCCCACACAGGGAAGGTAATAAGCAGAACAGAGGTCTGCGGTAGAGAAGTTCCCCAGGGGTGAGAGGAGAAGCTGAAGCCGTGACAGAGGGTCACTGAGTCACCATCATAGTGGAGCAGTGGAATTGGGAGCTAAGCACACTTGTACCTACATTGGCATTCTCTTTGGCCATGAGACCTGACAGACTTTTTTTAAACAATGCTATTGTTTTTATGAAACCTGGTTCCTGTTTGTTGTTATTTTCCTGTGTATTCGTAGAATTAATTCTCTAGTAACTGAGGAAATCTGGAAGCATCTCTGTCTTCATAACCTGTCTTTTTCAAGCTTTTGTGCAAGTCACAGAAACACTCAAGCTAACAAGCAAAAGGGACCATTATTATTATAAAGATGGGGAGTAGCTCCTGAAACTCCAGGCCCAGGATGTAGAAGGGCCGCTGGACCCAGGAAGCCGAACCAGTCTCAGAACCCAGACAGCCGGCTTCTCTCTGAATATCTTCTTTGTTCTTCTCTCTTTGACCTCTGTAAGGAGTGCTCTGTGCTGTACTCCTGGCCTAATAGGCCGAGGCCTTCTTAGTGGATAAAAATACAGTAACCTCCAAAAACAGAGATTGCTTGGCCAGAGAAGTCGCCTACCTGGCCTAGGATCTCTTTCTGGAAAACTACTGAACTATACCAAACTAGATTTTTTTTTAATGGCCCATTCAAGCTCACTCTGTTTTGGAATTTCCTGTCCCCACTTCCTGTAATCTCAAGACTAAGTGGAAATAAAAGTAACTCTGTTTGGCAAAAAGATTGATGGATCCCTGACTTAAGATGGTTATAATGGCAGAAATTCTTTAAACCCAAATTTGCTATTTTCGGTAGGTATGCCAGTGTTAAATGTTTTGTAGTACTTTCAACTTCAATGACAAAGACTTGTCCATCAGACGTTATGGTTGTACCTAAGTTTGTGGCTTTGTTTTCCTGCTTTGTAACGTATTATTATGGTCCATTATTCTCAATCTTGGGTTGGGGCAGACCCTGAGCAAAATTGAGAAGTATTCAAAATTTGTTTCTCATGTGTCCCCTCTCCACCCATTTAGGACTCTCTCCAAAGAAATGAAATCTTCCAGAGTAACATTTCTGGCACCACAATAGGCAGTGTGAAAGAAATTGTGAATATTGGGGTCTACTTGTAAGGTTAGTTCTGACCAGTATAATCTTTTTAAAAAAAGAGACCACCCCCTCCAAAAAAAAAATCAAAACAAAGCCATGAATTTTAATCTTAGTTCCCCAACTCTGAATGGGAGGCTGATGCCCTATAAAATGATTTAGGGAATTATTTTATATCAGGTCCCTAAGTCACCTAGGGACTACTGAGCATGAAGAAAGTGAAAGTTCTTTGAGCTCTAGTTTTATCAACTGCTAAAAGGCTCTCTTGGCTTTTGTAATCTGGTACTTTTATCAAGTTATTTCTAAAATGTTATGCTTAAGAGAGTATAGATGTAATTTTTACCCAGAGTGAGGAAAATAGTCAAATATTTTGGAGTTTGGTGACTTAAAAAATCTCTTAAATTTTCGAGTTAAATGGGTTCTCAGTTATAGTCTGTTGGAAGTATTGTTTTCAGAATATAAAATTACACAGTCATTTAAAACTTTATTTCACATTTATTTATTTCCCCCTCTTATTACAATGTCCAACTTAAAACAATACGAATACAATACTAACACCCCCCCCCACTTTGAGTAAACCAATTTTACAGAAATGTAAAGTCTAGTGTTAATATATGTCCCCTTTTTGAGCCACATCATTAGCAAAAGTTCACAACTACACAAGCCATTTAAAGAAAGCTCAAAACTACCAAAAGCATACCCCAAAATCAAGTTTTTGAAAATACAAATTTAACTACCAATAGTGCCAAACATATGCTTTAATTTGCCCCAAGAAAACATTTTCTGAAACCACAGATCTGAATCTGACACATCTATTGACAACAGTTATTTGAAATAACAATTATTAACAAGCTTATAGCATTAGCAAGTAGGAGCAGAGGAGAGAAAATCAGAACCTTCCATCTGATTTCCAAGGGCAGAGACTAATTAGGTCATACTCTTACAGGTGGTAGGCACCCATCAAGTTGAATGAAGTCAAGCAGGAAGATGATGTGATAACAACTGCGCATCCAAGTGTCAGGGATTTCCTGTGGTACTTCTTCATTCTTTTAGAAAGAGGGCACTGCTTACCAGAAAGAAAGGAATTTCCTTAGAGGGAAAATTTCAGACTCTGGTAGGCTCGCACATTTTTCAACAGGGATCCTTCCCTGGAGCCCTCAAATGACACCATAAACGTGGCCACTTATTCTGCCTGTGAATAAGGCAAGTTATTCACAATGTTTGTGAAAGATAACTTTGCCCAATTATCAATCAATGCTAGTTGTAAGTAGAACCACATTAAGTTGGTAAGTGTTGACCCAGTAAGGCATGCACCCTGCCCTAGATCCTTACTCAGTATTGTACTTTATACTCGCTGACCCCAAAACACTTTCACTGCAATGCACAGCTTTAGTTATAGTGGAATAGAGATTAATGGAAAAGGGCAGTCAAAAAACCTGTGAAGGTTCATTTTTTTAGGATTTTGTTTTTTTAAGAAAACGGCAGAAGAGATGTTTTATCTCTCTTTGATCCCCTTTTCATATGCAAAGTATAATCTCTAAATTTACAGCACATAATAAACACAAACACAGTTATATGCAACTCACAGGAGTATATGAGAAATAAGAAACATCACAGATGTGATGGAAACAAATCAGAGTTTTAAGTGTCGTCTTGTTTATTTTACCTTCCCTCCTATTTAACCTCCCTTACTACCCACTGACATATACAAATATGTCTTTCTACACCTAGTGAGGCTTCGTTTTATTTAGAAAGCCCAATAACGTTAATGTTTGTACGTTGAAGGAAATCATGGTTTGTCTTTTACTTATCAGGATCCCTCACTCAAGATTTCAGCACAATTCACAAACAACACAAATCCTGACACCATACACCTACGCACAGCTCAGAGTCGGATACACACGCTGGGAGGAAAAATACCATTTTTAATTGAAAAGCTAGACTCTGTCATCTTCCTTCTTCACACTACACCCAGTGAACAAGGTCACACTAATTTCAGACACCTGCATGCTCCCGGCGCCCGGGACCCTTCCCATCACAGCCAGGTTGTTAAGAGGGGTATCTGCAGGAGGAGGGTCAGGCAGCTCTGCCTTGCAACAGAATAACTGAGCTTTAAAATGCTGCTGGAAGGTTTTGCTCAGCCAATAAAGAGCAAAGGGATTTACACAAGAATTGCTGAACGCCAGAACCCGAGAGAAAATGGTGACAATAAAATGAATGGCAGAGGGCTCCATGTAGGTTTGATAAGTGAATGAACGGTAGAGATACAGGAGGTGATTTGGCAACCAGCAGAGAGCAAACAGAGCCACCAGCACTAATACCGTCTTGGCAATTCTCTTCCGGGATTCAATCTATAGGGGGGAAGAAAAATGGCAAAAAAAAAAAAAATAATAATTTAGCTGGCAGACATTTTAAAAAGCCATTCTCTAGATTTACATAGAAATTTACTTTGAACATGCATTTGTGAGATAACTGGCTGGGATGTGCAGGAAGGCAGCCTGTGGTTATAGAATACAGTAAGTTAATTGGCATGGTAACCCGTGATCTTGGTCTGATTAGCTCTAATTCAGAGACTCCCACCCCTGGTTTTGAGATACTCTAGGATGTTTCCACTTATCTCAAGGAGTATTGTAGAATTCTTGAAAATTTAATTTAATTTAAAAAATAGATGCTATACAAAACTGCTTTCACTGCATCAGCAGAGGCTGACTAGATTAGAATATTCTTCTGGGGTTTAGGTAAGTTGCCAAGTTGGTACCAAAAATTGTTTTTAACCTATAGGAATTCTAACTGTATGGTCAAAGGAATGAAAATCAATGTGTCATCCTTCATATGTGAAAATAATCCTACTTACGCCTATTAATAAGAGAAATGAACCAAATTAAGTGAAGACATTGCCTGTGTCACAGATAGAGCAAAGGTAACTGTTCACATGGGCATTAAAAATGCAGCTTTAGCCTCCTGAGCACCACTGTTGAACCAACAGAGTAGACTAGCTTCAAAAAAAAGGCACTGAGCTCTCCGTGTACTGGTCAAGAAGTGAATGGAATCATCTCCCCTCACCCAAGAAAGACAGACATCCTGTTGGTTTTTTTTAATCAAATGGAACAATGTGTTGGCAACATTCTTTTTATTCTGTTCATATTGATCAGAGAAGAGCACACCTGGCTCTTGCAATGATCTTAATCAAGTTTCTGTGAGTCACTGTGTTCCCTTGCTGCTGACACTTCATCCCTTGGGACCTCAGTTTGCTCATCTCTGTGTAAGTGGTTTGCATTGAATAATGTTATGGCTTCTTGCCAGTTCTATCATCCTGTGTGTTTCTCATTCTGTTACACTTTCTAAAACAAAAGATGCTTCACTTTATAGTCTCACTTCGTGTGATGTTCCTCGCTATTCCATGGGGTAAATAATTTTGACTTCTCCCAAATTTCAGCATCGCCTTTCTCATAATAGTGGTCCTACTATTTATTAAGTGCTTACTATGCACCAGGAAATATGCTAAGCATTTCATATGTATCATCGAGTCCCCATCTTCATTTTACAGATGAGGAAACTGAGTCTCAGAAAGGTTAAGTAACTTGCTCAAGATTGCTCAGCTAGTATGTGATAGAGCTGGAATTAAATCTTGGGTCTGACAGACTCCAGAGCCCATGACCAGGATGAAAATACTATATTGCTATTGTGTTTATTGCTCACGGGTGCAAAAGTAGGAATTTCACTTCAAATTCATGCACGAGTCCTGATTAATACATACCTGCTTGCGAGCATGGCTTTGTTCCTCGGTAGGTATGTTCAAGGTGCTTTTGTAAAGAGTTCTAGCAATCAAAGAATAATAGACAGAGATAATAGAGAGTGGAATAAGGTAGAACACTAAGAAGCACAGCAGAGAGTGTATCTCTTGCAGGAGCCTCTCAGAAACAGGATAAGAGGCACACGCCTCAAATGTCATATTTTTGTTGGGATCTCGAAAAGTGTATACATTTGAAAATATAGCCTCTGGTAGAGCAATTATCATAGACACGATCCAAACACAGCCAGCTTTGGCACAGGTCTTCACGAGGGCATTGGAGGGCTGTCGCTCCAGTGGCTTCACAACTGCCTTGTATCTAGAAACACATAATCATAGGCAAAGGTCAAAATAAATATCAGACTTACAGAATCTTAGGGTTAGAAGTGAACTTACTGGTCATCCAGTTCTACCTCTTATCCCTATGTATATAACCAAATCAACATTAAACAAGTAGACTTGGTTATGGTTTCAACTATACCTGATACATCCCAGTATTTTTTATTTACACTAATCACCTTTTCCCTTATTCACTAATATGAGATATTCCAGATTTGCAATTTTACAATTTTATGTGTAGATCCTCTATTTAGGACAGATAAATATTGTTCAGCATGATTTTGTGTGATTGAGAGTAATTGATTACCTGTGTATTACCTTGTGTTCTAAAAGACTTCCTTTTTGTATAAATGACTGATGTTAAACCTAATTCTCCTTTCTTCATGAGTGAGCAGTCATCAACCTTCCTAGAAAAGAATTCCATGAATTTATGCAGTAAAGAGGAGGGGGTTAATTTCTTCCCTGTTCATAAGTGCTCATCTGTTGCCCAAGCCGATCTGTAAGTCGATTTAGGGCAAGGCAAGGGTGAAATCAGAAGCCCTGTTCCCATGCAAAGAGACCTCCTGATTCTGACACATCCACCTGAAAATCTTCATCCTTTAAGGAAATCTGCCCACAAATAAAATATAAAACCAGTCAAAGCAAAAATCCACAAAAGACACAGGGAAAGCTTTTCCTCCTCTTGGATTCCAGAATCTGAAGACGCTATTCCTTCTGGCACTGCCAGGCATTGATTACTCACAGGCTTCTTGCAGGCTTTTTCAAGCATCACTTTTAACATTTGGAGCCTCAATTTTTGTATGCTTTCACAGTTATCTTTCTACAATAGGAACACAGAAAAACACAGTACAGAGACCGAAAATATCCTAAGAGAGCCTGAACACCCTGACTGCTAGAGGTTCTCATACGCTCTATCCATAGAGCTTCAAAAGTCAACCAGGATTAATTTATTTCTCTGGAAACAAGAATGTCGTTGAATGCCTATAGAGAAAACAAATACAATTAAATGATGACATTACACTGAGTTACCAGGAAGCTGAAAACCTCGCCGTTTTCCTGACATTAATTAATTTGATGAATTTCAAATAAATTAGTTGCATGTATCTTTTTACCATTCTTCCGGTAGACAGCAATGCATATCTGGTCAATTTCACACCTATGCTGATTTTTTAATGTTGACAATATTGCACCACTAGGCTGCACTAATGTATAAAGCATGAATTGTTTTTCTTTTACACCTGGAACAATTTGCCTTGCTTAATAAACTGGGGGGAGAAAACACGATTCGGTATTCTTTCAAGCAAACAATTACATTTCAGAGAGAATAAATTATCCCTAAAGCATACAATTACATAGCCTCTCCTCCGATGCTAACACAAGAATTTTAACATTCTTACACCAACTTTTATTTAAAATGCCCCCCACCCCGATTCTCCAATCTTACATCCAGGTTATAGAGTGTGAGAAAAGCAGAATAGTAGCCAGTGAATGCTAAGAACAAGCTTTCCTTTTTGTCTAATTTCACATCCTAGCAAATATAAATGAGAAAAGAAACCCACCTGTCAGCGCTGAGAATTGTTAACGTGAACACTGATACACCAACAGAAGTGAGCCGGATGAAAGAGAGCACCTTACAGCCAATTCTTCCGAACAGCCATCCTTCTGCAAGGTAGTGTGTTGCATCCACCGGCACACAAGTTAGCAGAAGTAAAAGATCTCCAAAAGCCAGGCTGGTGATGAAGATATTGGGAACTGTTTGCATGGATTTGGTCTTGAAAAAGACTTTGATGAGAATAGCATTTCCAAGGATGCCCACTGAAATGATCACAGCATAAGTGATGTAGATGGCACACAATGCTTCTATTCCTGGAGAGTTGTCTCCGATCCGTCGTTTATTTGTGGTATCATTAGGAACAACAGAGCTCGAGGATTCTGTGTCATTTGTGATTGAAATTAAAGTCTGATTAGGTGACTGAGGCTGTCTTTGAGACATTTCTTCTGAAGACTATGCCTTTAATATTTCTTCTGTTCAGTTCAAATGTAGTTGATTGTCACGTCTAGTGCCTACGTCTAGTAATGAGATGGTAGAAGAACAGAGCAGAATGGCAAGCACATTCAAGACATCCGGATACTCCTTTCCTTCAGTTGTACTGTGTCTCCCAGCATGCTTGGCTAAATGCTTACCAATCTGGCACTGAAGAGTGGGAGGTGGAGGAGTTTTATTGGCGTTTCTGTGACAGAAGGAGGGGGGTTTGGGAAATGCTCTGCAGTTGCTTGTTCTTCCCTGTTGGGGAATCTTATGAATAACTAGATATTATAAAATAACACCTATTGTTTATTAGAATCACTCTGTTTCCATATCTAACCACGAAGATCTACATAGATCTTGGCAATTTTCTCCCAGAATTCCTTCATTTCTCTGCCATCAGAAGATGGTCTAATGCATTTTCTTTTACATGATAAATAAGTATGTGTGTCCCTTGAAGCACACACTTGAATTCACTCCTTTGGACTTAATATCGGAGAGGCGCTGAAGCAACTAATCATTCCCTCTTTGGAAGGGCTGATGTCACTTCCAAGGAGGAATAATTCAGGTGACCTGGGCTTATCACCTGGCTCTGAAACATGGTAATTCCTGGCTCTGTGCATATACCCAGAGCTGTGTGCACACTATCCAAGCAACCTTGAAGAGATGAAAAATTCAGGCAAACCACCAGCTGCTTTGTCCTAAATGTCCTAATAGAACAGTTTTTACTGTTCGGCTATCTGTCGTAATGCCATGTATTTTTAAAAAAATGCTGTTTAGGGTTTCTCTCTTTAAAAATGGTTAAAATGAACCTGCTTTGTTCCAAAACAAAATGATACAGAACACTGCTCGCGGTCCTGTCACAAAAGGACTTGTAAGAATGAAAACCATTCTTTTCAAATAAGGACATACCATAGGTTACTCCAGAGACGATGGGCATGTAGATAATGTTCACATCAACTGAAGGAAGCAGAAAATTAAGGCAATTACCTTAGTTCCAGCAAGAAAAGCCCCTTGTTACAGAAAATGTAAGTATGTGATTTATGTGTGTGGTTGTGGGGTGGGGGGTTGTTTGGGAGTGGGAGGCCAGCAGTTTGAAGGCATTTAATGATATAACCTGCTAAGAAATATTCTCTGAAGTGGTCAAATTCAGAGGATAACCTCTCAGCTAGGAGAAACTTTGTGTAGTAAGGTGTGTATAAATATATCCATATCAGAGTTAGTCTGGGAAGTGAAATGAAAAACAGCCAAGTATTTGGCTAGCCAATGAACAGGAGAAGCAAACAAAGGTTGCTCTTTATACCGACAGAATAAGTACAATAGATTCTACATGGAAAGTGAATTGGATGAATTGAATCAATTATCTGGTTAATTTGAGCCCCCTAAACCTCACCTATCCTCCACCCTTTATGAAATTATCTCCAGAGCTTGAATTATTCAGCTAAATAACTGTTTTTGATGGGAATGGAGGGGGGGATGTTTGGATAAACCCAAATCCCTTAGCTTTTAAATATATATATTTAAGTAATTTCATGCGCTGGGCTGGCCCTTTAAGATCGTCTCTACAGAAAATGGCTCTGTACACTTCACATCTTGTTTTCACAAAGCTAATGATAAAAATCTCTCTGGGATTCCTGCGTATCGTTTAGCAAAGAGCAAGCAGTATCTCCCGATTCACACCTCGGCTGATAGCCACACAGCACTGTTTAGTAAGAAACAAGGCCTTCCGTGTGATTTCCAAAATTATCTGAATTCGAAAGATCTCAGGCATGGTTTCATCAGGCTGGAGCGACCAGCGTGCCTTTCCTCCTCCCTCTTCCGTCTGGTCAGGAGGTCAGGAGAGAGCAGTGGTTTTCTTGGATCTCTGTAATTCCAGAATCCCAGAATATCAGGCATGGAATATCAGACATGGAAGTGACCTTAGAGATGATGAAATCAAATCCTCTATTTTTTCAGAGGCAGAAATGAGGTTCAGAGGGGAAAGTATCTCATGTATGGCCACGCAAGTGCTCGGTAGCAGAGCTGAAATGAAACAGGTTCTCTCTGGATTCTGAAAGGTTAATAATCAGTGACAAGAGCTGAAAAACCCTCAGTGGCTGACAGTGAGCCATATTTGCTCATTTGGCATCGTGGACTTAGGTTTTCCGCATGTTTTATTAACCAGAGAACAAGAGATTTCCAGGCTAACAAGCAAATCATAATAGATAATTTAAATGCATCTGCTTTTATATCTATGTCTTTTACCTTATAATTCACCCACAAAACATAACTATATCTAGTTAATCATTTGTACTTAAAGTTGCAAGGCACTTAGCCTACACAAAATGATGAAATCCCTTTTTTTTTCTATTTTTAGTGCATAATTGGTCAATATTATCATCCAAAGTTTTCAAAATGAATTACCTGGTTATACATTAAGCAGTTGTAATACAATCCTAATGTAGCCTTTTAACTTGAAGGAAGTATTGGACATTTATCAAATAAATTACCATTTTTCTGAAGTTGGGATTCCTGGTTCAGTCCAATTCAGTTAGTGTTGGCAAAATCTTTTTTAAATCTAAGGGTGCTATGGAACTCTTATCTGCCTCTAAGGTGGTGGAAAGACGGATTAGAAAACAGTTGCTAGAGAGAGGCTGCAAATTTGGCTCCAAGGTTCTCAGCCGTCAGTTAAACAGGACAGTGGTTCTCAAATTTTGGCTTGCATCACAATAATCAGGAAGGCTTATCAAAACACAGATTGCTGGGTCTCACTTCCAGAGTTTCTATTTGGCAGATCTGCATTAGGGCCTGAACATCTGCATTTCTAACAAGCTCCCAGGTGAAGCTGGTGCTGCTGGTCAGGGACTACACTCTGAGAACCACTTATGTAGGATGAAATAATCCAGTTGTTCAAGAGAAGCATGGCTTTCCCCGATATTGAGGTCAAAGAGATGTTTCTGTGGGTCTTCATTAAAGAAAAAGGAATTTTGTGATGTGATGGATACTTCAAAAATCCTCCCTATATGTCTCAGTCCCCGGTAAGCCAGATCTACTGAACCCTTGGGTACCTATGCCCAAATGACCTAGGGTCCTTGGGGTGATCTTTGCAATGGGAGAAAGATGAAGTGGATAAACTTCACCTATGACTCGAGCACAAATTCTGTTTGTATATTGGAGAACTGAAAAATGAATAACTAGAATTCTCAGTCTATACGTAAGTCTCTAATTTCAGAGGTTCCTTTTATTTATTTATTTATTCTTGAGGAAGACTGGTCCTGCACTAACATCTGTTGCCAATCTTCCCCTTTTTTCTTTTTTTTCTCCCCAAAGCCCCAGTACACAGTTGTGTATCCTAGTTGTAGAGTTGTAGCTCTTCTATATGGGATGCCACCTCAGCATGGCTTGATGAGTGGTGAGTAGGTCCACACCCAGGATCCGAACCAGCGAACTCCGGGCCGCTGAAGCGGAATGTGGGAACCTAACTGCTATGCCACCAGGCCGGCCCCAGAGGTCCCTTTTTTTTATACTCTTGTGCTGGGAAACAAGATGTAGTTCTTTGTTATTAATTAACTGGGTTAGATCAATTTTAAGAGGACACAATTTGACTTGTGGGTGTATGTGGATCTATGTAATACTGATTCCTGTTGTCACAGAATTCTCTGTTCTACCTCATAATTTCTTGCCCCAAAACTTCATTAGTACAGTTTTATATTTCAAGGGGAGACTACTATTCAGAATGGCCTCTGCAGAGACAAGTAGAATAAATACAAACTATGCAACGGTAGGCTCTACAAAGAGTAGAAATTCCAATTGAATCTTTTAAGTGGAGATTTTTGTTAAAGCGAATTCTTGTCATGATTAAACTTAATGACTCTCTAAAAGTGGACAACCATGCAGGCCGTTCAGATTTATGTGCCTTTATAGATGCCCTGATCACAGTAATTGTACACTCACACATGCCCAATATTGTAAGCTGTAGTCGATGTGAACTTCTACAATTATAATAGATTGCGGCAGTTTTGCATCAGATAAAATGTTCAGGCTTCCTGAATATTGAGGTACAGATTATAAAGTAGATGAATTTATCTCCTAGTGCATTCTACTTCTCTTCTCCCTTTTCCTTGAATTCTGTCACATACCACTAATTATGTGTCCCATTCCCACAGGGTTTACTTTCAGCCTCCTGTACGTTAATCCCTGTCAACGTTCTTCAAATCAATAAAGACCATACACTTACCATATGGCCCCATAATTCCACTCCTAACTATCTTCCCAAGATAAATGAAAACATATGTCCACACAAAGACTTGTATCCAAATGTACATGGAAGCATTATTCATAAAAACAAACTGGAAACAACCTAAATGTCCATCAGTTAGCAACTGGGTAAACAAAATGTGGCTTATCCATACAATGGAATACTACTCAGCAATAAAAAAGAACAAACTATTTTTTAATCCTGTTCATTGGTTATCAATTTCACTTTCTTATGAGGCATAAATATTACTATTTTGTGGCTCTTTAGTTAGCAACATTAAATCCTTTCATGATCTATGATTTGTAGTGGGAATTGTCCCAAATAAAAATGGTGACTCTTGCAAATTGGAAATTGCATACTTTCAGAGACGCAAATGATTAAATGCATTTTTATTATTCCCCTCTCACTTTCACTGTAGGATTAGAATAACTTGAGAGAGTTGATTTTCCTACATATTAGCACTAAACTCTTATGAGTTCAGACTTGTCACTAATCCCAAATAAGAACAAACTATTGATACATGTTGCAACGTGGATGAATCTCAAACATATGCAATGAAAGGAACCAGATACTCTGATTCCTTAATATGAAATTTCCAGAAAAGGCAAAACTATAGTGATGAGAGGCACATCAGTGGTTGCCTGGGTCTGGAAGTTGGGGCAAGGACGACTGCTAAGGAGCACAAGGGGAAACTTGGGAATGATGGAAGTGTTCTAAGCAATGTAGTGTGGTGATGGTTGCATGACTGTATAAATTTATTAAAACTCACACTGTACATTTAAAATGGGTGAATTAATGGTGTGTAAGTTATACCTCAAGAAGGCTGAAAAATTAGAAAAAAAAGAGTAAGCTCTGGGCTAGATGCCGTTGGGGGATAGAGTTGAGGAAGACATTTCTAGCTCTGGGAATGGTGGGGTGGGGGAGTCTCACCTGTGCTGGGGACAAGTCTGCTCTCGCCGGCACTGCTGCCACTCCACCAGGCGTCAGACTCTGCCTCACAGCATTCTGCCAGGACTAAGGCTCATGCTTTCGGGAGATACAGAGATGAGTAGAATTCAGCACTTGTCCCCAAAGAACTTAGAGAGATGAAGTAAGGACACAAATAACCGGGAAACCTGAATTTCTCTGGCTCCTACACACACTTGCTCACACAGGATCTTTAGTTTCTTGCAAAGTCTTTCCACCTCAAGCACTTCTGGCAGCCCCTGAGGATGGTGGTCTTACCTGTAGTTTGGGACTAAGGTTGTGCTACAGTCAGTGGCAATTGTTTAATCCTTCAAGGTCTCTCATAGGGTCTTCCGTGTGCTCATGAACAAGTGTATTCCCACTGGCACTGTTGCTGCTCCACTGCGTGCCCCATGCTCTGCCCTACAGTCTCCATGTCACTCCACACGAATCAGTCAATCCAGTCTGCTGGATTGCTGGCAACTTAATCTTGCCTCTTAGAAATGGACTTCACAACTGATAACAAGGTCCCACTCGCTGCTCTCAGCTGACTGATTCAATTATCCCCACTTACATATGAGGAAGCTGTTGAACCCAGGTAGCTGGTTCCAGAGTCTGTGCTCTTAACCACTACCCACATCAAACAGAGGTGGCTCTAATCAAGCTGCCAGCTTAACTGGTTCCAGCATAGAATGCTGTCTTGATCCATCCTCGTCAAGATGGTTTCTCGAGGTGTTGTCTCTCCTCTGTCAGACTCAGGTCAGAAGTGTCCTAAAGAAGGACTGCCTGGGCCCCTAAGGATTCTCACTCTTTAGTGGCTTAGAAGCAGCTCTTTCCTTTGAGGAGCATCCATAAGATGTCCAGGATGACTGCGTGTCCTAAACCAGACCTCTTCCAGTGACCTGGACTCTGATTCTCAGTGTGGATCACACATCCACATTCTCCTTCCACGGAAAGTCTCCTCTCAGAGCACCCTCCCCTTGTTCCTTCTCTGTAATTTGGCCTTATTTACGACCATCCCAGGCCACTAGACGTCGTTTATGCCTTTGAACCTCAGTGGGCTGTGTTAAGAAGAGGAGTTCAGGATCCCATTCTCTTTGCTGCCATAAGAATCCTCCCTGAATGCAAATAAGTCCCTGGATGGGACATAGGCATGCATCCAGGGAGGTAGGCTGAGGCAGACTAAGATAGCCATCATTTTGTACTCCAACTCACTGCTTCCTACTGTGGACTTGGGCTTTGTGCCTAAGTCAGCTCCGTCATGCTTTGTTATTTCCTCCCTTCAGGAAGATTTATCTCCTTGGAGGCCCTCAGCCTCACCATCATTCCCCCAATTTACCAGACTGACTAGTATGTCTGAACCCCAGCAAGGGCCACATCCTAGGCTCAAGCTAGCCTCCATGCCACAAGTGAGGTAGAAAGTAAGTTCTATCATGGTTCAGAAGGAAGAGAGCTCACATCTAGTTGGAAGAGAGTTGAGGGATCAGGAAAGGATTCATGGGAGAGTCCATTTTTTCAGAGAGACTCTGAAGGATTTCAGTAGATAGAGCTGGGGGACAGGGAAGAAGTCAAAAATAAAAATAAACAGTAAAGACACAGGGGTGGGAGTGTATGGGGGCATGTTCAGGGAATAAGCAGTCCAGTTTGGCTGAAGTGTGGGTGTGAATAGGGAAGCGAGGTGAAATAACCCTGGCAAGGTAGGTTGAGGTCAACTTGTGGAAAACATTTGAATACTGTGGGCTGAGATTGCACTTAATTCAATAGGCACTAAGATGTTATTTCACATTTTTGAGCAGAAGAGTGATAGGTTCAGACCCCCCTCCACAATCTCAGACCAGATACCCAGGAGACATTCTCATATATTTTGGTTGACAATTTAGAGATACAGCAGCCACACTACACTTGTGGTTGGGCTGTGCAGTTGAGTGAATTAAAGTGGGTGTCTGGATTAGTGTGGCTCCTTTAAAAACATACAAGGCGCACCTTGTCCCTCAAGAAGTGCACTGAATCATACCTAAGGGGTATACTGTGGCAGACTAGCTATGTCCCTGGAATCATTTCTGAACATCACCTTGACCTGCCTATACTTCATCTTCTCTTTGACCACATTGTCTCCAAGTCTTACTTATTTTTAAGATCTGGTTCTGTTTTGCTTTTCCAGTTCCCATTTTCTGGGTCTTTCCAGTACAAGCAGAAGTTGTTGGAGTACAGTGAGGGGCTGGAAATGAGAAGGAGCTTCAAAAGGGGATTCCTAGGGCCATGCCAATAAAAAAAAAAAAGCCTATTTGCTGGAGCTGACGCTGGGGGAGAGAACCCGCATGGTTGTGGAGGGAAGTATTCTAGCTAAAATAAAAATAGTTGCTAGGTTCAAATATGAAGAGCAGAATATACATTTCCTTTGTCCTCTCATTTGACCACAACCAGCCTTACATTAGGTGGAATAGGTGCCGCCTCAATGGCTTGAACTGAGGTGGAATAACAGCCACCATGCACTGAGCACCTACTGTATGCTGGGTGCTATGATGTATTCTTCACGTATGCTATCCCATTTAATCCAGAGACAAGTCTGAGAGGTAGATGATATGCTTTTGCATTTTAGTGGTGAAGAAACTAAGGCTCAGAAGGTAAAGAAATTTGCTTAAGGTCACACACATTTGTAAGTGGAAGAGCCAGAATTCAAATCCAGAGCTTTCTAGTACCAAGGTCTATTTTTTTTAATCACCTACAAGTCCAGACAGAAAAGGAGGAAGCATAAGGATGAGCTGGAAGCAGGGCAAAATCAGATGCAAGGAATGCAAGCTGTTAACAGTTGAGTCTGTGCTGGAGCACCCCTTTGCTGGGCAGGGACTTGATGCACAGTTTAGGGGCAGGTGTGTCTATTTAACAGATCTCTAGGATCCTGGCCTTTCTGATTAATGACCTGGATGATCTTCGACTGAGATTCCCTTGGCACTGCCTTGGGACCTCCAGGCCCTTGTGGGCAGCTCTGACTAGCCGGATCTGGCCTGGTTTCTACGAGCCAGGCTTGTACTTGGGGGGTGGGTGTGGACAATAATGCTAAGCAGCTGGAGCTTCTTAACTGACTTTGGAGGAAGGAGAGGTGTGTAAAGCAGAGAAGAGGGGATACATGGAACAGGGAGGATGAGGATTGGTGATTCCGAGCTGTTTCAGGGATTCTTCCAGAACCTCACAGTAACGTTCAAACGTATGATTCACCCACCTCCACCTCCCACTATGAAATAAGAGAACTCCCCGACTAGGGAGGAAAATGAAGGGCGGTTTGTAAATTATCAAGAGAAGAACTCGGGCCCAAGTTTAGAAAAGGTATGAAAAGGGTAGGGTTGAAGTCATCTATAGTAAATGCAAGGGCAGAGCCACAAAAGTAAGAAAGGTAGCTTGAAGCCAAGCCCAGAATGCTGGCCTGGAGCTCCTTATACACCTCTTTGCCTCAAAGCCAAAACTGGTCTTGTGAACTGAGGGTTGGGACTGAATGCATAGGTGGGAGTCCTACAATCCCAGGAGAGGGGACAGGAGGACAACATAGTTTGATAATATGACAGGATCTGCACTGCCTCTCTCACAGGCTATATAAAGTCCTTTAGAGTCTGGTGCAAAAGAAGAGTGACTTTTCTGGGCAGTACTTACCCCCAGAATATTCCTCTCTCAGAAGATGGACTTCCAGGCTCCAGGGACCATGCTCATGGCGTCTTTACTAGTGAGTGTTATTTGGGTGTCTAAAACACATTCCTAGTAGAAGTGCAGAGGACCTGAATAATAAAACATCACATACCATGAGACAAACCAAATATCAATCCTAGGGAAATAAACATGTAGATGAGTTGAGATAACTGTAAATAATAAAGACAGTTTGAAGCTCTGGAGATGCACATAAATAATAACAAGAAATGGACCATAAACTCCTGATAAGCAAAACAAATTGCTGTGGCATTTTGAGTTGGTAATTACGCTTCAATTCACATTTTCTTTCCTTTTCGTTACTTCTGAGATGCTATTCCCTCAGATTTCACAACATCCACTTTCTTTGCAGCAGAGTGCTGTGGTAGATAGCTCTCTGCATCACCTTGCATGTGTAAAAACAAGGGGGCCAGTCCCTTTCGGTCCCCAGGGGGAGTGCATTGCCTTGGCATGTCACGAGCAGAGGGCAGTTAGGAAGAGCTAGGACTTGCTGGGAGTGCACCACACAACTGGCCTTTGCTCCTCAAAGGCCCACCTCACCCAGGAGATGGTTTCCCAGGGCAGTTTGTTAGACAAACCAAAGTTTTCACTCTTCCTTCCCATCTGGGATTCAAGTATGCCTGACAGACCCTCAGAGGAACTGGCCAGGCCTGCTCCTTGAAGTGGTGTGGGTCTAGGAAGACAGTTCTGTGTTCCAGGATACTTACCAGGATGGTTGCGTGGGCTTAGATGCCAGTCTGCCAGTTTCACAGCTCTTAGCTAACTGGGGGTCCACGGTGGACATGAGATTGGAGAACGAACACTCCCAGATTAATCTGAGGTTGGTTAACAGAGGCAGGATGAGAAAAAGCCTGTCAAAGCAAGACTCCTCCCCACCTCCAATTTTGCTGTCTTACAGGATATAACAAGTCTGCCTTAGTAATTTTTGTACAAGGGCAATGAAATGAAGTTTTATAGATCTCTCTCACACGCACCTCATGTTTGAGTGCACATCAATATGCAAAGTTACTTACATAATCTCAAAGATGATCTGCTGGAAGACTTTGAAAAGATTATATGATTAGAACAATCACGAGTACAGAAGGGAGATAAGTTGGTGAGCATGGAACAACAATTTGCCAACATAGCTACTCTAGAGTCCTTTAGAGTCGGGACTCCACTTCTCACAGGCCTGGACACTTGGAGCTGTCTGCCTTACTCCATTCTTTAGCTCCCTTGTAAATAAAAGCAACTGTCTTAGGGCCTTTACAGGGCTAGAGTGAGGGATTTAGGGATTTAGGTAATGTTTTACTCTTTCTGCTGAATCTACTATGGACAAGGGGACACTACCTGTCTTAGTTTCTAAAACGAATAAGCCAGGACTAGTCCTTGAATCTTTGACAGCGACTCAATGGAGTATAAAGATGAAGGATGTGTGGTCATGACTTTCAGGAGCATGAAAGCAGAAGCCAGAAAACAAGGATTCAAGCTTTTCCTAAACTGATTGATCCTCTTTACTCAAGGATCAGTACACCCTTTACACATTTTCCTCTACTCTATTTTCTTCTCTCTGCTCTGTTAAGTCTAGACTGCGGGCTCTCCAGACCTCTCCTCTCTCTTGGATAAACTGAGATAGGACAGCTGCATTTGTGCCTTTACAGAGGCTGGAAACTTGAAACCTCATCAGCTTTTCCATTTTCCTAGAGCCTAATCTATTTCCAATAGAAACAGTCAGGCACTGATTATTAGGGGGATGGATCTAGTCATCCTCCCCTTGCTTGATGGGCAGAAGGCACCCTAAAGGGAGAATTAGAGGGAGCTCTGGTCCAGAGAAAGCAGGTAGCAGTGGAGGAAATATTGCTGCCCTGTGTGGTCTAGAACCTCATATACAGGCCTCTGCTGTCATGTGCTTGTGGCCTCTGCAGACCTCTCCTCCCTGAGAGACTGAGATTAAACAAATGCCTTACAACCTCTATAGAGGCTAGGAACTGGAAATACCACCAGCTTTTCTGTTTTTCCAGAGCCTGATCTATTTCCAATAGAAGCAATGGAGCACTGACTAAGGGGGATGGATCAAGAGACATCCTCTTCTTGCTTGGTGGCCAGGAGGAAGCCCAGAGGGAGACTTGGTTGGATGGCCCAGGCAAGGAGATTTGGTATTAGTCAAGAAAATGGTGGGGACAGCAGAGTGAAATTTGCTGACCTGTCCTCACTAGCTGCCCCTTCATAGGTGTTACCCCTATGGGAAGGAAGCTTAGTGTGAAGATCGAGACAGGGAGCTCTGATATTGGTCCTCTAGAATATGGTAGAAACATTGGAGAACACATTTTGTCCTTGGGCCAGCAGGTGTGGGCGATCTCTTTCCTGGGATACAGCAGCTGTGTTCCTGCCTTTACAGAGGCAGGTGCCTGGAATTACTCACAGCATTTCTATTATCCTTGAGCTTTAACTATGTGGAAGGGATACATGTGGGTGGTGATATGTGGTACAAAAATTTGCGTCAACAGTGATCCTTGCCTTGTGCGGTGGGCTGGAAGACAGTTTGGAGGCTGGTTTGCCAGAGGCTGGCCCTGTTAGGGACTTCTGGAAGTATTCCGTGGAATGGTAGGAACAGTAATGGGAAAGTTGTTGCCCTGTCCCCACTTGCATCTCCTTTCTGTGCCCTTTCTAATGTGCCAATAGACCCACTCACTCTACACCTGCCTGCCTTTCTCCTTTTACCAACTTCTGGGTTTTTGCCTTACGGAGGCAGGGGCCTGGAGTACCTAATGCGTTTTTCACTTTTCTGCTTTATCTTTGTTGGAGAGAAAAGTGTGCATTGGTTCATAAGGGAAATGGATCAGTTAGTAGATGACTTCTTCTAGGGCTTTAAAAAGGGCCCAAGGGAGGAAAGAGCCCAGGGATAATTGATTATTTACCCCAGGACTGAATTGGCAGTGGTGGAATTGAAGTATGGACAGGGAGAGAAAGTTTGATTGGTTTGTGGTGCACAGAAGTCTTTTCCAAGTGCACCCCCAATCAGACAGCACAGACTACCACTGTTTCTGATGCTAGTCATGTTTAAGGGTGGATTGGTTGGTTTGCATTAAAAAGCACCTCTCTGGCAAGTTGTTTGTAATCTCCAGAAACTGGCTATCCTGAGAGGGGCAGTCCCTCCAGTGTCACCAAGGCCCCAGATGTCAAAGCATCAGAATACAGAAATAAAAGGCATGGCTATTACAGGTGGGACAACAATTCAGCAACTTAGTGTAAACGGAATAATAAAAAAGTCTTTGTATTGTACTTGCAACTTTTCTGTAAGTTTAAGATTATTTTGAAATTTAAAAAAGCAAGAGAGAGAAAAGAAAAAAAGGGGCTCATCTAGACTACAATATTCCCTGAAGAGGGACCCTATCTTTTCCTCTCCTATACTGGGTTTTCATGCTCTGACAGATAGCCCACCCCACTCCACCACAGTGGTACTCAGTATCAGCACCCTGAGCAACTAGAACTCATTAGAAGGCAGACAACTGTTGAGCAGAATTGGTGTGGTCCAATAAGCCTACCATTTTGGTGAACACCTAAAAGGCAGAAATGCCCATATGAGCCCTGAAAAGGCTCTGCTGGATGCAGATGCCTGACGGCTATTTCTTAGGAGTGTTCCCCAATTTACAGGGGATGCCTTCCACCCCTAATTAGACAAGCAGCTGCTGTTGAAGAGGTCCTGGAGATGTTAGAGTTACAGGCAGCCACAAGGCCTTCCCAATACCACAATCTACCAAGTTCAAACACAAAATAAGCCCTTTAAACAAAGGAGTGCTGAAAACGGTGTCAATAAGGGCCTCTGGGGCCCAAATTACAAGACCCCAAGCAGACTCGCTGGTACTGGAAACTTAGAGATTCAAGCTTCCCCAACCACTAAATTCCAGTGAAAACAGTCTCAGAACGACAGGACATCTTAGAACCGGCCATACAAATAGCCCGACAGATGCACCACCAAACTACAACAGTTACTATAACTAAAACTACACGAGATGCTCTGAACTCCCATGGGCCTTTTCTACAGGGTGTCCCCTGCACTCTGGGTTGACTGGCTGTGCACCTTGTTCCAGGGTCCCTCCTGCTAGCAGGTGGACTTTACTTACTGAACTGGGTATGGCAAACCGGCACCACCCACATGCAAGTATACTTCAAGAGCCCTGGAACAGTGAATCAAATGTCAGGGGTGAATTGTGGGAAAATAGTTGAGTGCAGTCAGTTACTCCTAGCAAAATGACATTTGACCAAATCATTTACATCTGCCAGGTCAGAAACTGTCAGAAGCCCCAGCTGTACTCACTATGTCAAATGAGTCCCTTACAAGACAACCTGCCCTGCTTTTTTTATCTCCCTCCAATCCCTACCCCACACCAGGATGACTGCCCTGGCATTATTCAAAAATCCTGTAGATAGGCTCCAGTCCTATATATGTATGTGTCCCCAGAACCAGGCACTGACTCTTTCTCTCTTCCTCTGCCTGAACATGAGAGAGCCCTCTAACCAGTGGGTCCTCTCACCCAGGGATAGGCAATGCCAGGGGAATCCCGGGGGGGGGGGGGAAGGGGAGAGAGAGAGAGATGAAAGAAAGAGAGAGAGGGAGGGAGGGAGGAAGGAGAAAGCAAGAAAGAAAGAGTGTCTCATTTTGGGGACGTGTATATAATAATAAACCTTTGAATTACTTGAGAAAACTGGCTCCAGTGTGGTGTGTTTTGACATCGAATACCTTTAAAGAGGAGGGAATAGCAGACCCAGAGTGGGCTGAGTCAGAACTCAATGACCAGAGTCCCAGGTAGAACACCAGGCTTGGGGAAGAGGCATAGATCCAGGGACTAGAAGAAGGGATGAGGAAGGCCTGGACCTTGGGACAAGGCGTGTGCAGAGTGGTAAAGAACATGACCTTGTAGCCTTTCCATTCATTCAGAGCATCCATCATGTGCTGGGCACATGTTCTGGGCTAGGTGCTGGGTATACAGTGACAACTAAGACAGGATGGTCCCAACCCTTGTGAAGTTGGTAAACAGAAATATCTTCAGCTCTACTAGCTGTGTGATCTTGGGCGAATCACTTAAGCGCCCTGTGATTCAGTGTTTTCAACTGTAAAGTGAAGACAATACGTACCTCACAGGATTGTTTTGAGGCAGTGGCAGCTCCTGGATTTCTGTGTAAGAGTGACTTAGGCACAGTCTAGTTGGAAGAGACAGCCAAGGGGAGTTTTCTTGAATATCCTAGCAAGTACACTGTTTTTTCCTTACGTGTACATTTATTTGGAGTTGTTTTCAGGGATCTGATGGGGATGAAGGAGGAAGGCAAAAGCCCCCCTGTCCGTCAGGCCACCCCTTGACTCAAACACTTTACGAGCATAAAACAAAATAATGTATGTAAAGTGCTTACTACAGTGCCTGGCACATAGTAAGTAGAACCTTAGCAAAATCCAATTATACAGTTTTGTCTACGAAGACTGGACTTATGCAACCATGGTCAGCAGGTTGGGCTAGATTTACAGTGATTCTTAGTTCTCACTATGCTTCAGAGTCATCTGGAGAGCTTTTAAGAGACACCTATGCCTTGGCCCCAGCCCCAGAGGCTCTGAATCAATTTGATCTCATTTGGATCCCTAGCATCTGTATTTTTTAAAGTCTCACAAGGTGATTCCTAATGTGCAGGAAGGATTGAGACCAATGTTAGGGCCTAGAGATGTTGCTAAATATGCAGCTGGGGATCAAATTATCATTGCCTGGTAAGAAGGGAGGCCTGCAGACCCTGGGAATGAGTCGGGGCCTTCAAAAGTAGGATTGGGGGGATGGGAAGTGACCACATTGATCAAACCACTGAGTGGGTGGCTGTTCTCTTTTCCTTTTCTTTTTGCTTGTGACGATACAACATGATGTCAATAGAACTATAACCACAGTGTTCTTTCTCGTGCTTTTCCCAGTGGAAATGCCACATTCATAAGACACTTGGAGAACTCACTGGCTAATTGAATAAATAATTCAATCTTCAGGAAATTAGAAGCAGCACAAACATCTATTTTTAAAGTTTCTGGTTTGAGCTCAACATGTTGCTTGGCAAACACATTTGAGAATATGTCTACCTTATTTATTTCTGGGTCCACAGCATCTATTTCAGTGGCTTATTCAGAGTAGGTTCTCAGTAATTATTTGTTGAATGAATGAATGAATAAATGAATGAAATGAACATGGCTCCCCGCACTGATCAATGGAACTGAGCTTAGCTGCTAAGCCGTATTCTAGTTTAGGAATGCATACACGTGAGGCAGGTCTCTTGTCTTTATATTAGTGAGTTAATGTTAACTTTAGGATAAATTATTATAACTAAGAATTCTTATGTGTGGTGCCACCCTGAGAAGACTTGAGTGAAGATGAGGTAGAATTATAACTCCGAGCTGGTCTATCAACAGTTCTCATACTTCCTCCTTGAATATGTGCCACTAGATCTGTGCAAGCTTGCATCTTGATTGTCGAAAAAAATACATGGGTCACAGTGTATAGAAAATACCAAGGAATCCACAAAAGAGCTTGTAAAATTATTGAGTTAGCTAAGTTGCAGGATACAAGAGCAACACTCAAGATTCCATTGAATTCCTATATAGTAGCAACATACATGTGGAACGGAAGTTAAAAATATAATACCATTTCTAACCACTCCAAAGGAAATATAAATCTAACAAAATGTGTATAGGACTCTATGCTGAAAATTATAAAGTGCTGATATAAGAAATCAAAGATTTAAATAAATGGAGAGATATACTTTGTTTATGGATTAGAAGACTCAACATAGCAAAGATGTCAACTCTCCCCCAATTGATCTATAGGTTTAATGCATTTCCTATCAAAGTCCCAGCAAGATGTTTTGTAGATACGGACAAGTTTACTCCAAAATATATATGGAAAGGCAAAGGAACTAGAAAAGATAAATCAGTTCTGAAAAAGAATAAAGGGGAAGGAAACACTCCACCTAATGTTAAGACTTACTATATAGCTACAGTAACCAAGACAATGTGGTATTGGCAAAGAAATAGACATGTAAATCATTGGAACAGAATAAGGATCATAGAGTAGACAAACACCAATATGATCAATTGATTTTTTACAAAGATGCAAAGGCAATTTAATGGAGAAAGGATGGTGTTTTCAACAAATGGTGCTGGAACAATTGGACATCCATACACAAAAACAAAAAACCTAAACCTCACACCATATACAAAAAATTATTTCAAAATGGATAATAGATTTAAATAAAACATTAAATTATTTTAAAAATTTTAGAATAAAACATAAGAGAAAAATCTTTGGGATCTAGGGCTAGGCAAAGAGTTCTTAGACATGATGCTAAAAGCATGAGCCATAAAAGAAAAAAACTAATAAATTGGATTTCATCAAAATTAAAACCTGTCTCTGCAAAGATCCTGTTAAGAGAGTGAAAAGACCAGATAGAGACTGGGAGAAAATATTTACAAACTGAATTAGTTTCCTAGGGCTATCATAACAAATGACCACAAACTTAGTGGCTTAAAACAACAGAAATTTATTGTCTCACAGTTCTGGAGGACCGAAGTCCAATATTAAGGTGTCAGCAGCTTTCTCTGAAGACTGTAAGTGAAGGATTATTCCTCACCTCTTCCTAGCTTCTGGTGGTTGCTGGCAATCCTTGGCACTCCTTGGTTGTAGGCACATCACTCTAATCCCAGCTTCCTTTGTCACATGGTGTTCTCCCTGTGTGTCAGTGCCTAAATTTCCCTCTTCTTATAGGGACACCAGTTATTGGATTAGGGCCCATCCTAATCCCATATGACCTCATCTTAACTTGATTATGTCTGCAAAACCCTATTTCCAAATAAGGTCACATTCATAGGTGTCAGGGTTTAAGACTTGAACATATCTTTTTGGAAAACACAATTAAGCCCACAACATAAACCATATATTCAACAAAGGCTTTATATCAATAATATGTAAAAAACTCTCAAAACTCAACAGTAAAAACACAATCCATCCAGTTATAAAAGGGACAAAAGACATCAGCAGATATTTCACCAAAGAGGAGACATGTATGGCAAATGAGCACCAAAAAAAAAAAAAAAAAAAAAGTGTTCAACCTCATTAGCCACTAGGGAAACGCAAATTAAAACCACAAGAAGTTAGAACTACATACCTATTAGAACAGCTACAATAAAAAAACAGTGATAATACTAAATGCTGATGAGGATTTGGCAAGATTGAATCACTCATGCACTGCATGTCAAATGTAAAATGTATGTAATGTAATGTAATGTAAAATGCACAGACACTCTGGAAAACAGTTTGGCAATTTCTCATAAATTTAAACATACACTTACCATATGACCCGGCAATCACACTCCTGGACATAAATAAATGGAAACTTAGTCCACACAAAAAGTGTACACTATTATTCATAGCAGCTTTACTTGTAATTGCCAAATATTGAAAGTAGTCCAAATGTTCTTCAATGGGCGGTGATTGCACAACCTCTAGTATATCCATACAGTGGAATATGGCAATAAAAAGAAATGAACTATTGACACATGCAACAACTTGGATGGACCTCAATGGTATTATGCTTAGACAAAATAAATCTTGAAAGGTTATATACTGTATGATTCCATTCATAGAACATTTTTGAAATGACAAAACTTCAGAGATGGAGAACAAATTAGTGGTTGCCATGAGACAGGGCTGGGGGTTAGGTGCAAATCCAAAGAGGGAGTTATTTTGTGGTAATGGAAACAGTTCTGTATCTTGGTTATGGTGGTGATTGCACAAATCTGTACTTGGAGTAAAATTGCATAGAACTACACACACATAAGTGAATGCAGGTTTAATAATTGTGAAAACTGGTTAAAGTCTTTAGTTTAGTTAACAGTATTCTACCAATGTCAATTCTCTGATTTTGATATTGTACTACAGCTATATAAGATGTCACCATTGGGGGAAGCTGAGTGCAGGGTATGCAGGTCTTTCTACTATTTTTGCAACTTCCTGTGAGTCTATAATTATTTCAAAGTAAAAGGTTTTTTTAAAGGTCTGAATGCTAGGTGTGTGGATTCTATTAAATTATGTTAATCATCTTTCGCAGGGTTATCGGAGGTATTATAAGCTCTGTGTAGTAATAATAAAGATTTATTGAGCACTTAGTATGTGTGAGCCACTGTGCTAAGCATTTTACATTATTGTCCCATTTGATCCATGCTATAGCCAGAAGAAGTAGGTAGTATTATATCATCTGCCTTTCATAATTCAGGAAACTGAAAATCAGAGAAGTTCAGTAACTTGCCCCAGATCACAGACCGTAAGTGGCAGAACTAAGGCTTGAACCTAGATCTGACTCCAAAGCTTGTGATCAAAAACACAATGACATAATGACTCCATACTTGGCCCGTTGTGAGGCCAAAATGAGGCATGATATTATCAACTGCCTAGCTCAGGTTCCGGAACATAATTAACATTCAGTGACTAGCATGCTTTTACTATCATCTTCATCATCATTATTTACTAATTGTGGTCTTAGCCTAAGCATTGAGCGGCATCTAGTCCTTACGTTTAGGGCAATGTGAACAGTGCCATAAGAAAAGAGTCAGATTCCTATCTGTAAAATCATAAAAATACCTACCACATAGGGTTACTGTGAGTTTTCAGTAAAATTAAAGTTGATAATATAGTGAAATGTGCTCTGTAAACAGTAAAGCTCCCTGCATGCTAGCTGCATTGCATTTTATTCTATTACTTTACCTCTAGATTGGCAGCTAAAAAGCTTTCTGCCTCTCAGCCATGCCACAATCCACAAGCTCATCACCCTGCTCATTTGCTGTGTGTTTCTATGGCATCAATCACCATAGTTTCTAGATTCTCTGACAGATATATTAGGTGAAAGGCAGTTTAACAGTAGGAATCGGTGAATTTGATTCAAAGAACTCCATCCTCTCCACCTCGAAGCAGTGTTGAGCTGAGCAGCAGCAGGTCACCTATTCATTACTTCTCCATTCATTGCTTCCAGATTCCTTTTGCAAAACGTAAATAAAGTGATGAATTTAGAGTTATTTTTGAGGCTTTCAAGAATCTATAAGTTTCTCTAAAATCATCTTTGCTCCTGGGATAGAATTTCACGGTCGTTCCTCTACATCAGGGGCTGGCAAACTATGAACATGAGCCAAAATTAGCCTGCCATTCCTTTTTGTATGGCCCTCGAGCTAAGTGTTTTTAAACATTTTTTAATGCTTGGAAAAAAGTTTAAAAAAAAAGAATAATATTTCACAACACATGAAATTCACATTTCAGTGTCTATAAATAACATTTCATTGGATCATAGACAATCTCATTGTTCAGGCAGAACTGAGCAGTTATAAAGCTGAAAATATTTACTATCTGGTCCTTTACAGGTAAAGCTTGCCGACCCCTGCTCTGCATGATAAGAAATATGGAGGCCAAGAAAGGCTAGCTAGATCTACAATCAACCTACTTTTAGCCCCACCCCTCACCTCTGCGTACCACTCTCCTCTTCACTCCCCCCACCCCCATATTTTTAAACATATGTATCTCCCACACTACATTGCAAGCTCTTTGGAGGGAAAGATTCACTTTTTTCTCTTTCATCTTTGTATCCCACAAGGTGCCTAGCATAGTGTTTTACTCATAACAGACGAGTGATGAGTGTTTTTTAAACAACAGAGCTGGATCAAATTTCCATAGCAACTGAGCTTCATGACTGAAGTGTCACCATACAGAATCCTTTATACCCAATCCATTCCATTCAGTGCTGGAGGTCAGATGTAGAGGTGCTATAGGTAAAATAGTATTTGCAGTCTATAGCAGGAAGATTTATGAATCACAATTCTGTTTAAATGTCTGTTGTTTTTACTCTTGGAGTAAAAAAGACCTTTTAAAATATGTCAGAAAACCCCAAAACCATAAAAGAAAAAGATCTATTCATTTGACTAAACAATAAGAAAGAATTTCTGCGTGGCAAAAACCACCTAAACAAAGTAAAAAGATAAATGAACTGAAGAGCAGGGGGGTTAATATCAGATGAAGAGCAAATTTCCCTAAATGAATAGCTTTTACAAATCAATAGGAAAAAGATCAACCAAGCTTACAGAAAAATAGGTGAAGAAAATGAAAAGGTAGTTCACAGAAGAGCAAATACAAATGGCTATTGGCATATGAAAAGATGTTCAACTTCAGTAATAATCAGAGAAATGCAAATTTAAATTCCGCCACGATACCGTTTCTCACCTATAACATTGACAAAGCTTAACGACACATTTCATTGACAAAGGTATGGGAAAACAAGCGCTCTCACACATTGCTGGTAGAAGTATATATTTTCTCCGTATGAAAATATGCGTGCCTTTTGACCAAAGAGTTCCACTTCTAGGAATTTATTCTAAAGATATGCTCATATATATTCATGTAAGTGACTGGTTAAATAAGTGATGTTAAATCACTCAATAGAATACCACGCAGCAATAAAAAAAGAATAAGGAAGTGCTTTACATAGTAGAGACAGGAAAAATGGTAGAATTTTCAATGTATACCCTTTTGTAAATTTTGAATTTGTACCATGTGATGCATTACTTATACAAAACTAAATTTAATTTTTTAAATGTGTGTTTCTTATTTCTTGATTGTGGATACTTCAGGGTTTGTTTTATTATCATTCTTTATACCTATGCTATACATTTCTTTTACATCTGTTCAGTAGTTAATAAAACCTTTTAAAAATGTCTGTTTTGAAGGGTAAGGATTTGTTAATTTAGGGAAGACTATAGGCTATTGATCATAAATGTTAGCACATAAAAATTGAGTCTGGGGCTTTGCAATGAAAATCAAGGTTTGTGGAAATATAAACACATTTTAATTTAGTCACAGGCACTAGTGGTGATAAATATGGGCAAAACCTCTTGCTTATAGTGAATCATTAATTTTGATAATAGAAGTGTAAATAGGACCGTAAATAGAATTTCCAATTATTCTCCTATGCCAAATACGTCAGCTAAGGTTTAGTCATGAAACATATTTATAACGAGTGATATTTCTCCCTTATTTTCTGTACCCTGTTCCGTACAACCTAGTGTTGGTCATGAGAGAATGAAGGGCTCTGCTTCTCCCTCAGCTGGTTTTGGTTTGTTTTCCTTTTAGGCAAATGTCAAACAAGTTGGAATCATTAATGGCTGCTTCATAAGCTAACCAAATGAGAAATTTTCTTTATTCTCTGAGTGTACTGTTTCTAGGGATGAGATTTGTTTTAAAGCACATCCATATGCACATAAAATTAACTTTTATAATAGTAATTAATTTTACTTACACTAGCTACTAGGTCTGAACCTCCTCAAGGTCCAATGTAAGTCCCAGCATCCAAATAGTAAACTCTATGATTTTAAGACTCTAGGACTACGGGGCCGGCCCGGTGGCGTAACGGTTAAGTTCACTCACTCTGCTTCGGCGGCCTGGGGTTTGCAGGTTCGGATCCCGGGCGCGGATAGACGCACCGCTTGTCAAGCCATGCTGTGGCAGCGTCCCATATAAAGTAGAGGAAGATGGGAACGGATGTTAGCCCAGGACCAGTCTTCCTCAGCAAAAAGAGGAGGATTGGCAACAGATGTTAGCTCAGGGCTGGTCTTCCTCACACACACACACAAAAACTCCAGGACTAGCCAATGCTTTCCAATGACACTAACAACATCACACTCTGTTGTAAGTGATATTGCCTGTTTGCTGGTCTGTCTCCCCACTAGCTTGTGTGCTCTATAAAAGCAGGGATGGTGCATTTTTTCATCCTTTTAGCCTCCTCCTCTAGGTTCCCATAATCATTGTCGTAGAATAGATTTTCAGTCGGTTGTCGACTGAGTGAGTAAGTACCCTCTCCTTGTTGTTTTCTGCCACATTTCTAAAAGCAAGAGTATTTAGAGACTTTATTGTGTAGTTTGGGGTAGAAATAATAGGAAGAGGGCAAGCAGGATCCCCCAGTAGTGCTTTACTGGCCCTGTGAGCCACTGACCAACTACATCCCAAGACATATAGTCTACAGCTACTGGCATGCAAAAAGAATCAAGTATAAGAATCCAAAAGAATAAATAAGCACTAAGTTTAAACCACTGCACTCTTAGCCTCCACACTAATTTGTGCCTTGTTAATTTTGTTTTGGTCTTTGCTGCCTGATTCATTTACCAATATGGGTGAAACGGATCCAGACAAAAAATCCAATAGAAAAGCTTAGAATTCAGATGAATTTTGTCTATGGCTTAAAGCTCTGCTCATTAGTTTAATGGAAATTAAATGCTTAAAATATATTTGAGTACATGTTCCTAACTAGATTTATTGCTTTTATTCATTTTTCTCTCTAAGTCTCTTGCCGCTCTATGAACCAGGAATTGGCAAACTATAACTCATGCACAGACTGGTCACCTGTTTTTGTAAATAAAGTTTTACAGGAACACAGATATGCCCATTTGCTTATGTCTTGTCTGTGGCTGCTTTCACAGCAGAGTTGGGTAGCTATGACAGAGACTGTGTGACCCACAGCCTAAAATATTTACTATCTGGCCCCTTACAGAAAAAGTTCACGGACTCCTACTATTTCTGCATGATCATATGATAAAGGATCTAAAGGCGGGTACATTGACTCAACAAATAACTGATATTTCACTGAACTCTAATATGTGCCAGGCACTAGGAATTAAAAGATGACAAAGACCCTGAATAGTGTTTGTACAAGACATAACTTCAGCAGCAAGAAAAGTACATATTCTCATTCTAAATGACAAGGCAAACAATGCCGCATTTGAAATCTAAATGTTACAGTGAAAAGCCACCAGGATGGAGATCTGAGGCAGACTAATCTGCTCTGCTATTCACAGAAGCAATCATATACTTTCTAGAAACCTGGAAAATGTCATTTATTCCAGCTGAGAAATACCCAACTCAACGAACCAATATACTGTGAAGCACCTTGGACTGAAAGTAGGAAAACTCCGGACTCTGCAACTAATAATAATGATAGCTAATACATATAGCATTTATTATATGCCAGGCCCTTATATCGACTTATCTAATGATCATAAAAACTCCAAGTTGGGGCTTTTATTCTTTGTCCCCACTTTACACACGAGGAAACTGAGGTGTGGAGGGGTGAAGTAACTTGCCCAATTCACACACCTAGTAAGTGGAAGTAGGGATTAGAACCTATAGAGTTTGATTTGGAGTCTGGACTCTTAACCATCCATACTGCCTTCAACTGATTCTAGGACTTTGGACAACTCACTCAATCTCCCTAAATTTCAATTTCCTCACCTGTAAAATGAAAATGTTGGTCTTGATCTCTTGGGTTCTTTTATCTATAATATTCCAGGCTTCTTTGTTTTACTAGACATTTACATGTACCTAACACTGTGGGAATTACAAAAGACAATATAAGACACATATTATTCATTCATTCGACAAATGATTAATGAGTGTCTACTATGTACCAAACTGTGTTCCAGGCACTGGAGATACAGCAGTGAACAAAACAGAGAAAAAGCCCTGCTCTCATAGTGATTGCATTCTAGTGGGGTGCAATAATAACAATGGCAAACATCTGCAGAGCAATTACAGCGTGCCTGACGTTGTGCTCTGTAGTTTATGTGGATTATCTCCTTTAATCTTCACAGCAGTCATGAGTCCTATTGTACAGATGAAAAAACTGAGACTTGAAGAGGTTAGATACTCACCAAAGGTCACAGCTAGTGAGTGGCGGAGCCCAGATCTGTTTCCTTGCAGAGTCCATGTGCTAACTCACGTTACATTACTTTCCTTATAAGGACTTTATAGCTGATTAACTGGCTGACATACAGTTATAGTGAACTGGCTTAAAAAGAATCTCTTGGAATTTTGATAGTTTTTTTAAAGTGAAGCAAGAATGGTAGGAATCTAATCTGCAAAGTCACATCAGAAACTCTGAGCTGACAGGCCAGAACATAAGGATTCCTGTCTATATGATGACTTCTGGGCCTCTTGAGAGGAATCGCAAAAAGGATTTAGAGAGTGACAGTCTCCCGTACTAGGATTAAAATTCTAGGATAAAATAGGAAGGCAAAGAGTGTCCTAACCTCTGATTGGGGAGTGCAGGCATGCCCCGGGATGACAGACGACTCACTCTAAGGAAGAAGAGAGCGAAAAAAAGCAAACATATTTGTGTGTTGGCTCTCGAGTTTGAAGTAATCAAAGAATGCATTGTGACCCAGAGTGGTCTCAATCAAATGGTCTCTGGCCCAGATCCTGGAAGAACTTGTTCCTCCACAGGGTGTACTGTAAAGCAGGGAACTGGGAATCTTGCAGTTTCAGTAGCAAAACAGTGCAATATTCAGAGCCAAATTTCGTGAATGTCCTAAAGTTTGGTGGGACCTTAGGAAACAATGTTTACAAAACCTGAATGGATTTGACCATCCCTACGTCCACTCTCAGTAGACTTTAGGAGGTCTTTAAGTCTTTAGTACTTGCGCTCATATAGCTAAAGTAAAGCCAAAGACTGTATAACTATCTGATGAATTTAGGATATTCCATTGTATCAGCCACTGTACAAAAGTTTTAACAATCAATTGCTGCTCAATGGATCCAATTGGCTGGGTAGATGCTAGGATTTGGCTCTGTCAGTGGGGTATGCGTTGGGGAGAGTCACTCAGGTTTGACTCTAAGCTAGAATTCAGACATATCTAAATTCTTTAACCTCATCGAGACCTCCAGTCCACTGATTCATCACTTTTGCTAAATTCTTCAGCTTCCTCCCATCCTCCCTTCCTTGTCCAGCTTAGGTTCCATGAACTTATAATCACTTCTTTGCAATTCCCTGGTTTCACTCTCTCTCTCTCTCTCTCCTCTGTCTCTGTCTCTCTCTCTCTCCTGGCAAAAGCCCAACTCTGATTGAACCCAGCATCTAAGTCACTAAATATTTCTGGACATAATCACAGAACTGGAATGCCTGCCTTTACTTTAAATTCATGATCACAAATGTCAAGTGACACAATACTGCCAGGCATTCCTGGTACATTTCCCTGGTGAACTCGTTTTCTATGTCTCCAAAATAGTTATTTCATATCTTCTCCCCTCTCCCCTCAAGCCTCATACACTCCTCATTCTCAGCTGATGACCTCACTTTACATTTCATTGAGATAATAGAAGCCATCAAACAGGAATCCCCTCCTTACTGTAGTTACCCATCATCCCCCCAGTCAGTCCTAGTCTTTCATTGAAGATTTCAATACCTGAATTACTATCTTCTCAGTCTAAACTCTTGATATTCTTGGTGGCTTCAACATCTAAGTATAGAATCCATCCAACACTCTGGCTACTCAGATACATGACTTTCTCTCTTTCAGTGATCTTTCCTCCATCCCACTTCAGCCACTCACTCCCATAGTCATAGGCTACGTCTTGTCATTATCAAAAAGTGCTCCACCCGCAAAATTTTGACTTCGAGCATCCCACTCTCTGACTACCACCTCCAACCCTTCCAGCCCTCTTCTTCTAGTGCCCTCACTCCAACCATTCTTTGACTCTTACCTGGACCTCCAATCCATTAACCCTACCACTTTTTCACTGACCAATTGAAACCCTCATGTCTTCACTTCCTTCCTTAACCAGCTTAGACTACATGATCCAATTTTATGATCACTCCCTTGCATATATCCTCAAGCGACTGACCCCTCTCTCCCTCTAGCATCCTTGTCTGGCAAAACCTCAGTGGTGGTTAAACCCAACTTTCCACCTACTCTGTGCCAGCTTCTGCACAGCTAAACCTGTCTGCAGGAAATACAAAACCATGCTAACTGGTCTCACTTAATATTTTTGCTGAAACCTCAAGTGCGCCCTCAGTACCGGCTGGCTAGCCTACTACACACATTTTCCTAGCCAAGTCACTCTCTACTCTTCTGTACAATTATTTCTTACCTTCTCTTCTCAAATCTCCAAAACTCTCCACTTCTTTCTCTCAAAAGATGATTTTTCTTCTTATTTTATTGGGAAAATAGATATAATCAAAAGAAAATTCCATATGCCTCTACCACAAAATCTACCAATTTGCCTGCATCTCTACCTATATAATTTGGTTATACACAAACTGGAGGCCAACCTCTCTGCCTGTACACTGGATCCCATCCTCTCTTGTCTACTGGAGAATATAACTCCAACATATATGCCCCCTTGCTATTGCATCATCAAGATTCCTCTTCTACTGGATTATTATCATCAGAGTACAAAAACATGTTCTATCACTTCATCATAGAAGCCATAGGTGGCTTTTCCATGATGCCATCTCTTCACAAGCTGCCACCTCTTTTCTCCGCTTCACAACAAAATCCCTCAAGAGTTATATATTTTCACTGTCTTCAGTTACTTTCTTCTCATTCTCTCTTGAATCCACTTAAATCAGGATTTCATCCCCACTAGTCCACCAAATGTTCTCTTAATAATCTCACTAATAACCTCCATGTGTCAAATCCAAAGCTCACTTCTTAGCCCTCACCTTACTCAACTTCACAGAAGCGTTTGACACAGTGGCTCACTCACTCTCTCCTTCTTTAAACACTTGACTTTCAGGAAACCATGCTCTTCTATTTTTCTTCCTACTTTGCTGACCACTCCATCTCAGCCTTTCTTGTAGCTCCTCCACCTCTTTCCAACTTCTAAACATTAGAGTGCTGCAGAGTTCATTCCTCAGACTACTTTTCTTCTCTATCTACCGTCATTGTATCAATGCCCATCACTTTAAATGCCAGCAATAAGTTGATGACTCCCAAATTTATGTCTCCAGTTGTGACTTTTCTCCTCGGCTCCAGACTCATCTATCCAACTACTGACTCTCCATCTCCACTTGCTTGTCTAAGAAAGAGCTTACATTTGACATGTTCAAAACAAAACTCTGAATTTTCCCACTGAGACCTATTCTTCTCCTAGTCATCTCCATCTTACTTACTAGCACCACCATTTACCCATTTGCTTAGTCCAAAACCTTGGGAGTCATCCTGGATTACTCTCTTGCTTTCACACCAATTCATCAGCAAGGCCATTCAACTCTACCTTCAAAATTGTGGCCAATCAATTTACTTCTCACCTTCCATAGTACCACACCAGTTCAAGGTACAATGCTCTCTCATCTGGCCTACTGTAATAGCCTCCTACCTACTTTCTCTGCTTCTTATCTTGCTCTTCTACAATCCATTCCCCATAGAGTAGCCAGAGTGATCATTTAAAAAAGTAAATCAGATGTCACTCCTATCCTCAAAATTCTCAATGGCTTCCCATTGCTGTTGGAATGTAATCCAAAGTTTTTACCAAGACCTACAAGGATGACCATAAGCTTTCCATACCCACCTCTCCAGCTCTGACTCCTATTCTTCTTCTCTAGGTTCCAGTAACACTTGCCTTCTTCCACAAGTGCTTCTAGCATGTTTCTCCTCTGGAGTTTTTTCGCTCACTGTTCCCTCTCTCTGAAGCGTTCTTTCCTCATATTCTTTTAGATCTCTGCTCCTCAGAGAGACCTTGTTTGGTTACCCTTTTAAAAATAACCATTTCAACTCCCTCATACACACAACCACCCACTAACCCCTTAGCCTATTTTGTGCTTCTTCATAACACTTATCTCTCTATGAAATTCGATTATATATTCCGTGTTTTTATTTATTTATTTATTTATTTTTGTGTGTGTGTGAGGAAGACCAGCCCTGAGCTAACATCCGTTGCTAATCCTCTTTTCACTGAGGAAGACTGGCCCTGGGCTAACACGTGTGCCCATCTTCCTCCACTTTATATGGGACGCCGCCACGGCATGGCTGACAAACAGTGTGTCGGCTGGTGCCCGGGATCCGAACCCGTGAACCCCGGGCTGCCAAGTGCCAACTAAACCGCTGTGCCACTGGGCGGGCACCATATATTCTGTGTTTTTAATTCTTCATTATATGTCTTTTCCCTTACACTGAAAACTTCATGACATGAGAGTGGGGACTTAGTCTATCTCACAGTATTCTCAGATATAGCCTAGAACAGTGTCTGGTATGTGTTCATTGAATGAATGAATCTTCTCATCACCAAATTCACAATTCTACCTTAATTTGCACCTGCCTTCTCCTCTCTCTTGATATAATGAAGGATATCTCCCTCTTCCAACCAAGACCAAACTCACCACTTGTGACCTGTATCCCAACTCTTTTCACCCACTCAAGGCTTTGACTCCTTTACTTATTCCTCTCTTTCCTACATCTTCAATCACTCCATCTCTACTGGAATATTTTCATCAGCGTTTGAACATACTCTATTATCTCCCGTCTTAAAAAAGTCTTATAACTCCACATCCCCTCCAAGATTTCCCTGCTCCTCTTCACAGCAAAACTTCTTTATTGTTGTCTTCACATGTTGTGCTATCTCCACTTCCTTACCTAATTCATTGCTCAGCTCTCTCAGATCTGGCTTCTTTACTCATCACTCCATTAAAGCAGGTATGAATAATTTTGCCAACAATCTTTGTGTTTCCAAATCCAATGGACACTTTAAAGTCCTCAAATTACTTGACCTGACAGCAGTACTAGAGACGATTGACTAATGGTCTTGAAACTCTCTCCCTTCTTGGAGTCTGTGACATCATACCCTCCGGTTTTCCTCTTACTTCATGAGTCATTCCTTCTCAGTGTCCTTTGTAGGTTCTTTCTTTTCTACCTGGCCTCTAAATGTTGTGATTCCTTAGGGTTTAGACCTAGGCCCTCTTTCTCCATCTACCTTCTCTTATTAGGTGATATTATCTGGTCCCATGGCTTTAAGGACCATCTATATGTCAATGAAATCCTTTGGAAGACATTGGAGCCCAACATTTCTACTTATGTTCCCCTCTGATAAGGTGTAAAAATAAAACCAAAAGAGAAGAGAGACCTCTTTTCCCACTGGGAAGTAGGGTACAGTGTAGCTTCAGTGCTCCAGATGTAGTGGAAGATAGCCATGACTACTGGATGCCCAGCAGATATAGAGATACCCAGCATATGCCCAGGAGGAAATGAAATTATTTGTGAGTACATGTGAGGAACCCCCTGAAGAGTTCAAAGTCCTGTGGAAGCTAGATAAATGTAATTTATTATTGGCAATGTGAGTGAGTCCATTCATACTGGTAAGGCTGGAGAAACACAGGATATGGTACAAGTCATCATATTTTATATCTGGTGCTTTTCAGGATACTGATATGAGTGGTGGTGGAAAAATCTGTGTCTGACTTTCTTGCAAAAGCACCACTCACTTCTCGCCCAGCACTACTAATAAATAGAAGAGAATGCCAATTGCTTCACAATAACTATTTAGTTGGGAAAATTTAAAGAGGGATTGTCAATTGGTAAAAAATAGTTTTGGGTCAGTACATTTAGCCCATTAGTTTGCAAGGCTTTCTAAATAACCCAGATATAACTAAATCACCATGCTAAATAAGTGTGGCTCTCTAATTCGCTCCATTAGTAGTGGCTTGGGATTTTAAAAATGAATATTTTTGAGTATGGCACTGTTCTGTAATTCTATCAAAGGACCAATTACTTGGGCCATACAAATTGTCTTTCCTGGGACAAAGGAGCAATAGTGTCTGACACAAATCAGTTTCAGTGCTCTTAGATGAAAGCACAATAGTTAGGGTACCAACTGTGCAGAAATCCAAGGGTATAGTGACAGCTCCTTTGAAACTGAGGCCTTAAAAGATTATTTAAGTAACTCTGGCCAATGAAACAGGTGTTTCCTGTTTAAGTCTAGAATGTATTTTTTTCCTGAGCTTTTTATGCATACAGGGGGTGAGGAAAAGTTTGGGGACACGTCACTGATATCTTTGGGCATCCATCACTCCTAGATCATCCCTTGGGAATGATATTAAAGAAATTAATGGGAACTTGATGGTCAATGGCTGTTCTCTAACTGACGTTAGCTACAGTACTGAACTTCTAAGTAGTTCTTCTAAGGTACTGACCAATGACCTTTATACTTACTTCAATCTGTGAGATCTCTGAACCACTTTGTCCTCAGCCTCCCTAATATTGGTCACCTTGGGGATAACATTTTAAGAATAGAATTGGGAATGAAGATATCAGAAGAGGCATAATGAAATAATAATAATACTAGCAGCAATAATAAATACTATGTATCAGGCACTGTGCTGAATGCCTATATGCATTATCTTATTTAATCTTCACAACATCCCTATAAGGTAGGTGCTAGTTATTATCTCCATATTACAGAAGAAGAAATTAAGGCTCCAAGAGGTTAAATGACCTGCTTAAGGTCACACAACTAATATGTAGCAGAACCTGAATTCAAATCCTGATCTATCTTACCCAAACTCACACTATGGGTTGTTTGCTATGCTAACCCGGAAGAAAGGAAAAGAAAGTGAAGAAAAATCACAATGGATAAAATATAAACTGTTATACAGAAATGCCTGAAGATATCAATGATGTGTCTCCAGAATTTCTCCCACCCCCAATATAACTAAAAAGCTCAGGGGGGCCGGCCCGGTGGCGCAGCGGTTTAGTTCGCGCGTGGCAGCCCGGGGTTCGCGAGTTCGGATCCCGGGCGCCCGCCAACGCACTGCCTGTCAGCCATGCCGTGGCGGCGTCCCATATAAAGTGGAGGAAGGTGGGCACGGATGTTAGCCCAGGGCCAGTCTTCCTCGGCAAAAAGAGGAGGATTGGCGACGGATGTTAGCTCAGGGCTGGTCTTCCTCACAAAAAAAAAAGAAAAAAGAAAAAACTCAGGAAAAATAAATATATTTCAGATGAAATTGAGGCCATCTTTACTGCCCCTCAATCGTTCACATTTTCCTTTTCTCTTTTCCAAGAAGCCACTGGCGCCATGCTGTTGTGATATTTGTCCTTATGATTAGAATTTTGAAGTTTCAAACCTCAATTTCCTAAAATATCAAATTAATTGCATTCTTATTCTGCCTCTTGGAGTGATCTTTGGTACCAGAACCCTCCCAGCCTCTAGCTAAAGCAAGTTAGACTGCACAGGAAACTAGTAATAGTCCCACAGCACCTTGATACTAGCAGAGTTCCTGTCTGAACACATTGCTCCCTATCCCTCTTTGGGAGTCTAGGGAAATTGGACCTTGGGGCAGAGAATTAACCAGGATACAGGCCAAAGGTGGTTGGATTTGGATCTGAAGGGCTGGAGGCTAAGATGGGGAGTTACCCAAGGCAGTCAGGAGTAGAAAGAGGCAGAAATACCAGTACGAGTCCTTAATGGGTACTGAGAATCAAGCTAGGAAAACCCGTACAGTCACTATACCCTATCAGCAGAAGTGGAGTGGAAAATGAGAGACAACAACTGGAATAGAATGGAAAGAAGGTTAGAAGCCAATTGAGAAGGTCCCCAAATGCTGAATAGTCCTTACAAATACCTTAGCTTGGCATTCCAGGTGCTCCAATTTCCTTTCCAGCTCCCTCTCTCACCATCCTCCCCTCACCTAACCACATGAACACAGGAAGCACTTCCACACCTCTGAGGCTTTCCATATACTGTTCCCTCAGCCTGGAATGCCTTTCTTCCACACCTTGGTCAGAGAAAACGCTTCATCTTTCAAGGATCTACTTAAAAGCCACCTCCTCTGTGAAACTTCCTTATCCTCCCCAACTTAGAATTAGTCACTGCATCCCCTGTGTTGTCATCAACTTTACTTGCATCCTTCACAGCACATAAATTATGTGCTATACTGCAGTTATTTGTGAACAGGTCTGTGTCTCTTACTAATGTGTAAGCTCCATGAGGGCAGTTTTGTTTCTCCCTTATACCCAGTTCCTTGAGGACAGAGTCTTTTTATCTTTGTCCTATTTATCTTTGTGTCCCCAGTGCCTGGCAGAGGACCTGGCACAAAGTGAAGCTCTTGCTAAATGTTTATTGAATGAATGAACGATAGTTGAATGATGAATTAATGAATGAATGATGGAGAAAAACCATGGCATGTAAAACAGCAGACAAGGCAAACAACCCCCACCAAAAAACCTGCTTTATTTACACATCTTTTTCCAAAAAAAATTTGACATGAGTTGAAAGTCATGTATATTTTGATTATGACAAATATAAAACTAGGACATTGCTGAAGAGGACAGCAAGTGAGTGATTTTGTTGTAATAACTAATCTCTTGGTTTAAAGCAGTAAGAAATAAAAATACATCTTCAAAAATCCCATTTTCTGGGGCCAGCCCCATGGCCTAGTGGTTAAGTTCGGCATGCTCTGCTTCGGCAGCCCAGGTTTAGTTCCTGGATGCAGTTCCCGGATGTGGACCTACACTACTCTGTGGCAGCCATGCTGTGGTGGTGACCCACATCCAAAATAGAGCAAGATTGGCACAGATGTTAGCTCAGGGCGAGTCTTCCTCAAGTAAAAAAAAAAGAAGGAAGATTGGCAACAGATGTTGGCTCAGGGCAAATCTTCCTCAACAACAACAAAATTCCCATTTTCTGCTTTTTCACTCTTGGCAGAGGTACACCACTCTCACCAAAATAGCAATGCTCTTGGAAGCGCTCAAATACACAGGACACTAACACACATGTCCTTTTTCATTCATTTTTTGTTACTACTCTCTCAGAGCTAACTGGTAAAGTACATAGGTGAGAAAACAAATGTCAAGTAGAGATGAAAAAGAGAAGTATCAACAAGAAATAAAAGATTCAAGGTAAAAGATGAAGTAACCTTTGCCCACTGGGACATGCTGTTAAGTGAGTCAGCTGTCCTTAAATCTAACAGCCACCAACTTCCAAAGAAGATTTGAAGGGGCTTACTATAGAAGAGACAGAAAGACAGAGACAGAGAGAACTTAAACCCAGATCAGTTAAAGGAAAGATTAAAAAAATCAGCAACTCTGTCAGGAAAGGAGAAACAGTAATGGACTGGGAAACGAAGATAGAGAAGTTACTGCAAGTGAATGCTGAAATTGTTCTGGCCTTTCTGACAACCAAGAAAATAATTCATGATGGGCTACAAATTCTCTCCTTGTCTAAAGAAAATGTGGCACTGAGAGTAACTCACCAACTCTGAACTATTTTTCCAGGAATGAGGATGGCTCCGTTTGAAACGTTCCCCACTCTCTTGGCCAGTGCCCTGTGTGAGCTGTGACACTCTGGCGGGATTGGCTGTGATCTTGGGATGGAGGGAAGCTGAGAGGCCTACAAAGGACTGAACATGTGAATTGTTAGCTCTATGCTCCTACCCACTGGCTGAGCTGCTCAGCATGGACTTTGACAAGTAATAGATAGGAAACCTTCCCCCAAAGAACCCTATTTTTAAAATAAAGATTAACACTTAAAATACAATCATTTAGATTATTTACCTTGACTTCCTTTTTTAAAGAAAACTCTTGAAAATTACAGCGATGGTTCATTTAACTTCTCAATTTAGAAAATCTTTTTAGAATACAAGGAAGTAATAACTAAAAATTTTATTTGTTAATTAACTTCTCCCATTGCCAACAGCTTAAACCTAGTCCCCTCCTCCCCAGAAAGACAAGTTACAGCTAACGCTTAAGCATTCATCTCCCCCCTCTAATTGCTGTGTAGGAGTAATTCTGTGATTCTGGAAGGAAACTTCAGTGAATAAGTGAACGACTCTCTCATTTGCTATTTGGAAGTTATAAAAATTACAAGACATCATTCCTTTATATTCTCTCATTTCCTTGTCATTGGAAAAGGTTCCAACCTTTCATCGTATTAAAAAGCAATTATCAAAATGTTTTATTCCATAATAAGTTTGACTACTAGGAGAGAAATATTCAGAAATCAAAATAAGGGGGTTCTTTTTAGCATATAAACAGGTGAGTCAACCCTCCACTCTGAAAAAAATTATCAGTGAAAGATTACCCTTGAAACCACCTATTCAGAATTTGGTGTCTTTACTTTGGTGTTTCTACACTGCCTAATTCCCATTAAACCAGGTGTTATCTTCTTGCTGACTCTGCAAGCTGATGGAGTTGGGTTACAGTTCCTTCAAAAGTTGGCACACAGTGCTATTCAGCAAGGTAAGCTGAGCTTTGTTAGAAAGAATTTGGAGAGCGCTCTCTCCTGCAACCAGTCAACCAGTAGTTGGCTCTGAAGCCACCACATGCAGGGCACTCTGCTTCCAAGCTGGGGGGACTTACAAAGGGATTTAAAGATATGTCACCTAACCCTTTTGTAATAATGCCTAACATTTGTACAGAACCTTACAGTTTACAAAAGGCTTTCCCCTAGGTTATCACTTTTGATCCTTACAATAACTCAGAGAGGCCAGTATGGCAGGTTTTACCAATCCTCATTTGATAAATGAGGAAACCAAGGCTCAGAGAGTTTATGGGCATTGCCTGACTTCATGAAGTGAGTAAAACAGGAGCCAGAGCTACAGTCCAAGTCCTGTAATGAAGAGTACAGTGCTCTTTTACATCCTGTGTCTTGTCACATAGCAGCAAATGCAGGGGCACGTATGAAAGCGACAGACCAAAAATCAAATTGTGTACAGAATCATCAGCTGAGGTGATCAGTCAGAGAGGAGCAAAAGATACAGGTGTGGGGTAGGCCGGGGTGTCAACTCTTGGCCAAGGCTGCTAGACCACATGGCACCTTCGTGTGAATTAGAAAAAAGGTGCTCGCTTCTGATGAATGCAGTCCTGGAGGGTAAACATAGCTTACAGAGCCTTTGTGGGAAGTAGAAAAAAGGGGAAAAGATGCCCCTTCCTCCCAGCAGATGTGGCCAGTACCAGGGTGCAGGGTTTGGTGAGCATCGCTTAGATTTCAACCCTCCTTATCCTCCTCAGCTGGCTGTCTTGGTCCCAGGCATTTCTGCACAACCATTCATGGTGGTTCCCGACTTGAAGAAAGCCTGAGAACCGGGAGAGCTAGCTAGAGTCTTCGCAACTCAAAACGTGGTCCTTGGACTAGCAGCATGGGTTTCACCCGGGAGTTTATTACATAAGCAGAATCTCAGGTGGCACTTCTAGACCTGCTGACTGACAATCTGCATTGCAGTAAGAACCCCAGCTGATTTGTGTGCATATTCAAGTTTGAGGAGCACTGGGTTACAAACAGGAGGTTGGCCAGGAACAGGATTTCTGGGAGTTGGAGACAGGCGAATCAATGATTATTCATAGAATAGCAAGCAGGTTTGTCCAGCTGCAGAAGAAGAAACTCATAATAAAGAAGTGCCCCTGCCCTCCAATGAATGGCACTCTGCTTGGAACTCAGTTTAGTGCTAACTTTTACTCTTCTTTCTTTCTTTTTTTGAGGAAGATTGGCCCTGAGCTAATATCTGTTGCCCATCTTCCTCTTTTTCTTTTTTCTCTCCAAAACCCCAGTACATAGTAGTATATCCTAGTTGTAGGTCCTTCTAGTTCTCCTATGTGAGACGCTGCCGCAGTATGGCTTGACAAGCGGTGAGTAGGTCTGCACCCAGGATCCTAATGGGACCGGCGAATCACGGGCAGCTGAAGTGGAACACGCAAACTTAACTGCTACACTGCCAGGCCGGCCCCAACTTTTACTCTTCTTGTGTTACTTCATTGGATGTTGTTTGAGCCATCACTGATGCACAAGCCCTACATATCTAAAGCTCATAGTCCCTCTTCTCAAGGAGGTCACTGTTTCAAGATAAGAGAGAATATGCAATCCAATGCAACAGGCACCCCAATGAAGATGTAAACAAATTGCTGGGGGAGCACAGAGGAGCAGCAAACACCTCTGCCTGTGATATTTGAGTTGGGTGTTGAAACATGAGGAATTGCTGACACAGAGAAGAGAAGGGTGTCTCTCCAGGGCGAGAAGTCTATCTCCCCCACTGAACTGTAGACCTTTTGTGGGGGTCTGGTTTAGTTTATATCTCCCTCCCCTTTCCCCATTTCAGGGTCTAGCACAGTGGCCAATGCACAACTGCTAATTAATGCTTATTAACCGACGGGCAGGCTGACTGAATAAATAAGTGAATGGTTTCAGAAAGAAGAGTCATGCAGACTAACATGGGAGGTGGAGAGACCTTATAATAGCTCAGGAATGATGTGGCTAAGATCTGCATTTGGGCTATGGCTGGAGAAATGAGGAAAAGATCTAAGAAATACTGGACTATGCTAAGATTTCTTGTCTGAAAGAAAAATATAACAGATATAGAGAGATTTTTAAAATACACTTTTCTTAAATCTGAATAGTCCTTGACAATGAGTTGAGCGAACTGCAGTCAGATCCATTTTCCCCAAATGGGTTGAGTGGAGGGCACTGGGAAAGGCTGCAGCCAGGAATTAGGCCTGTTTTTTCCAGCTCACCGTGGGGTTCCATTTTGCTTTGGGTGAGAGAATGAGCATTTTCCTTTTATAGGTCTCTGTAGCACAGAACAAGGCAGGAGTCCCCTGAATGAAATCCAGACATTAGTCTATCTTTTGTAATCTGCATAATACTTCCAGGGAGGGGCAGAGGGAAGGGGTCACAGGCCGGCAAGCCGGGGATCCAAACGGGCTCATCTGGGCCCTGTTAGTGCAACAAAGCACATTGCAGCCCATCAGCCCCAGAGCCTCCTCACACTGAATATTCAGTTATGTAGCACAATTGGCTTGGAGCCTGCATATACTGTAGGTTGAACACAGATGGCATTTTCTACAATGTAAGAAATACATTTCAGAAATGTAAGTAAGTTAGACTCTGCTTCTTAGCGCAAAAGATTATCGGACATTCAGGGAAGGCTATGTAGTTCAGTGTGGGTGAAGTTAGTAGAGTTGGTGGGGGCCAGGAGGGGGAGGAGAGACTTTATGTAAACTATGCAGAGACCCTGAAGCAAGCCCGTGGTGCCCGGGGCAAAAAAGGGGAGTAAGGATGAGTGGCATTTCGGAACTGGGGAACAAATTACACGTGGGTGGCCAGACATTGGAGAGAATTGAGAATGACTCCCAGATTTCTACTTTGGGCAATCGCATAGGCCATGGCAGAGGGGATAAAGATAATGAGTTTGGGCGTGAACACATTGAGTTTGAGGTGTCTATGAGTCATTTAGGTGCAGACGTCCAATAAGAGTTGGAAATACAAGGCTGGAGTTCAGTAGAGAGGTTTGGTCTGGAGATACAGACCTGAAAGTTATAAGTACAGTATTGATAGCAAAAGCCATAGAAGTGAATTCTCTCTCCCAAGGGGAATACACAAAGCAAGAAGAGGAGAAGACTGAGGAGACAACACTGGGAAAAGCCAGCAAGCACCAGGACAGAATGGTGTCAAGGAAGCTGAGGGAGAACAAAGTTTCAGCAGGGAGGGGTCATCAATAGTTTGGAATACTACAAGATGTTGAAGAGGATAAGAGCTAAGAGGAAATCACCAGATTGGTCAGTTAGTAGTTACTTAGTGATCTTTGCCAGAGCAGTTTCAGTGGTGCAGGGGAGGAAGGAGCTAGGTTGCAGGGGGAGGAACAATGACTGCAAAATGAGAAACTGGGGACTATGAAGGGTTTGGTGTTGGAAGAAAGAAGAATGGGGTGGTGGCTTGTGGAGGAGACAGGTTCTGAGGAAGGAATTTTAATATGCCAGAGGTTTCAGCATAGTGAGCAGAAAGGAACAGATTTGGGTAATGGGAGAAAGGGCATTGATGGAGGTAGGTTCTTGAGGAGGTGATGGAAGGATGTGTCTTAGAAAGGAAGAACACCTTCCCTTTGAAACAGGAAGGAATTAACAAATAAACAAACACAATAGAATGTGGTGTTTTTGGAAAATATCTTCATCATTAATAGAAATATTACTGCCTGGAAAATTAACAAAGGAGAAAGATGCAATCAGGCTTGGCTGTGTAAAAGAATAACTAATTCAAATCACTCACGCCAACTGCTCACCACTTATGCCTAATTAACGTATGGCACCCTAACTATTGTGTATATTGATACATACTTGTCAGGTTAACTTAGTTCTGAATTTTATTTTACTTCACAACTAAACTCTCTTCAGGTCTGCTCAATCTTCATAACCTGTAGCTTATGTAATATTGTATGTTCACCATCTTAAAAAGATTTTAGAAGGAGCATTGGCTTGGACAGGAGAAAATTCTCAGATGTGAGTTTACTTCTGTGATATTTAACCTGGCAATTAGGGGATGAGAGAGGAAAAAAATAACATATATACAGTCACGCGCCACATGACACTGTTTCCGTCAACGATGGACCGCATATACTATGGTGGTCCCACAAGATTAGTACCACATAGCCTAGGTGTGCAGTAGGCTATACCATCTAGGTTTATGTAAGTACACTCTATGATGTTCACACAACAATGAAATCACCTAATGACGCATTTCTCAGAACATATCCCCTTGTTAAGCCATGTGTGACTGTACAGGACAAAAGGAGGGCAACTTTACGGCCTTGTCACACTCAAGAGATACGCTCGCTAATGGAGATGCTTGTTCCATTTTGAGAGAAGATTGTGTTTTTGAAAGAAGCTTTTTTCCTAGGCCTCTGGTAGTTACATATAATTACTATATCCCAGGGAACACAAATGCGGTGAAAACTCAGCAGATGTGTTCTTTGGAGGTCATCTTGTGAGATGTGGTTTGATGTGGACTACAACAAAACTTATTCTGAGATTTTTTTTGTTCCCCCACACAATGACTCATCTGTTGGTCTAAGACATTAAAATCTCTATTATTTAAAAAGGTATTGGGATATGCTTTTAATTCTAATGTTAACATTTATGAAAATAATAACTACTATTTACTGAGTGCCTACTATGTGATAAACACATCATATGTACTGTCTCAGTACTCAAAAAATTTTATTGAATCTCTTAATTTTTCCAGTAATGCTGGGAGATAGGCAATACTATTGATCCCCTTTTACAGAGGAGGGAGCTAAGGCTTCATCTACTAGCTACCACCCCTTTCTTTGATCCTATTCACAGAAAACTTTGTTAAAGAGTTGTCTCTACCCCCTGCCTCCAATTTTTTCTTAGAGCCACTCCAATCAGGCTCTTGCCTCCACCACTCCATAAAACCCGTTCCGGTTAAGGCACCAATAACCTCCACATTTCCAATCCATGGGTCAATTCCCCGTCATGATCCTCCCCGACCCGTCAGCACTATTTAAGACAGTGGATCACTCCCTCCTTATTGATGCATTTCCTTCCCTTAGCTTTCAGGACACCACACTGTCTTGGTTTTCCTCTAACTTCACTGATCACTCCTTAGTCTCCTTTGATGGTTTTGCCCCTTCTCTGACTTCTTAATGCTGTGGGGCCTCAGGACTCAGTCCTTGGAGCTCTTCTCTATCTCTACTCACTCCTCAGGTGGTCTCATCTAGTCTCATGGCTTTGTAGGCCATCTCTATACCTATGACTCCCAAATTTATACCTCCAGCCCAGACTTCTCCCTTGAACTTCAGATTTGTGTATCACATTCTTACTCAACATTCTCTTTACCAGGATTTCTAATAGATATCTTGACATGTCCAAAACACTGCTCCTGCTCTTTCCTCACAATAAAAAAGTAAGGAAGAAGGAAAACCTGCTCCAAACTATACCTTTCATCGGATGTGGGCAGTATCTCCATTCTTCTGGTTGTTCAGGCTAAAAACCTTGGAGTCATTCTTGACATGTTTCTTTTTCTCAATCACCGTACCCAATCTATCATGAAATCATGATGGATCCACTTTCAAAATATATCCAGAATTTAGCCATTCCTCACACCCTTCACTGCTACCTCCCTCTTCCTTGATCTCGCAAATGATACCTCTTTCTACCATGGGTAGCCATGTGGCTAATTCCCTTTACTCTTTGCTCAAATGTCACCTTCTCAATAAGGCCTACTCTGACTACCCTATTTTAATACTGCAACCTACACCCTCTGCCCAGAAACCCAATGCCCAAGCACCCTTCTCAACTTTTTCTTTAGTCCATAACACTTACCACCTTCTAACCCATCACATAATTTACTTATTTATATGTTAATTGTTGCCTATCCCCCCCCATTAGAATGTCAGCTCCATGAGGGCAGGGATTTTCATCTGTTTTATTCACTACAGTACCCTCAAGCACCTAGAACAATACCTTGCATATAACAGGCCCATAAATGTTTGTTGGATTGAATTAAAAAGCTTAAATATCTTGCCAAAGGTTGGTTACACAGTGACAGGTCTAGCATTCAAACTCTGGCCTCTCTAATACTAAAGCCCATGCCCTTGATGACTCCATTCCACTGCCTTCCATTGCAGCATGAAGCAGTGGTTCTCAGCAGTTGTGCCCTGAACCCTTCTTGTGAGCCAAGAAAGCAATGTATTTTTGCTACAACTGAGCATACAAAAGGTTATGATGATGACAGTCGTAAAGAATATTGAGTTGACTAGGTCATGCAATTTCGAGTAGACTGGAGTCCAACTTGTTGTAAGGGGGAAGAGGCAAAGGGAAATATCAAACAGATGTCATAAAACAATATCACCCAGGTGTCCAGAAAGACTGTGTGTTCACTTGCCTTATGGGTATATAAGTGAGGGTGTTCAAGGCAGGAACTGTTCTACTCAAACCGTGACACGGGTTTGATGCGTGTTGATAAACACATTGATAGACATCACTATACTTCCCCAGGCCTTGTGAGGCATTGTCACAGTGCAGTAGGGACTACATTATTATTATTACTGACATGTTTAGTAAACTTTTGAAATCCTTTCATGCATGCTGCCAAAAATTCTAGTATTCAAAAGTGTGTCATAGATTTTGAAAAAATTGTTGAGAACAATTGCAATCAGATAAGTTTCACTGGCTTTAACCACTCTTCCTTTATGTAGGCAAGGCAGGGCAGTACGTCTTTTTCCTGCTTTAATTTTTATTTTTTTGTGTGAGGAAGACCAGCCCTGTGCTAACATCCGTTGCTAATCCTCCTCTTTTTGCTGAGGAAGACTGGCCCTGGGCTAACATCTGTGCCCATCTTCCTTTTCTTTATATGGGACGCCGCCACAGCATGGCTGACAAGCAGTGCGTCGGCAGGCGCCCGGGATCCGAACCCGCGAACCCCAGGCTGCCAAGCGCGAATGAAACCGCTGCACCACTGGGCAGGCCCCCCTGCTTTTATTTTTAAATTGAAAAAAAAATTATGAAGGAAGCAGAAAGCATAGGATGGAGTTGAATTTATTTAAGAAACAAACAACAACAACAAAACAAGTGAAAATTCTCCTGAGTGGATATGCATAGTACAGGGGAAGGAGTACTGGACTCAGGAGACCTGGGTCTAGTCTAAGCTTTGCAACTAAGTGTGTGACTTTGGCCAAGTCATTTCCCTTCTCAGGGCCTCAGTTGCCTCATCCATAAAATAAGTGGTGACGTGATAGGCAGCCCTACATGACCCGCATGCTCTCCTCCAGCTCTGATCCTGTGTGAGCCCATTATCCTGGGTTGGAGATAAAGGTATTGCTTGAAACAAAGTCTTCAAGAGTTTGGGAAGTGTTTCAATTCATTTCTTTATCTCTGTACGTATTTAGTACCTTAGGTGCAGAGGGTTGAGTTAATCAAACTCAAGTCATGACACATTTATCATAGTTGGTTACCTTATTTATTTATTCCCTGCTATCCTCACACCTCACTCACATTTTCCTCCCTCCCTCATTGGCAACCATTCTTTTCTGTTTAATTACTATATTTTTGTTTGTATGTGTTCTTATAAAATGTGTATTATCATTTTCAGTGAATGTCTTTTTAATTTCCGTAAATGGTATTGCTATATAATTTATTCTCTTTCTATTTCTTACCCAGCACTGTCTTAAAAATCTATACATGTTGCTGTACGTACATCTAATCCCTTGCTTCTAATTGCTGAAAACTACTCCAGAATGTGCGTCCACCACATTTTACCTCTCCACTCTCTCAGTAATGGATGCGAAATTGCCTCCAACTCCCTGTCACCATAAATAATGCTGCAATAAGAAGCATTCCAATTTAGAAAAGAATTGTAGGTGAAGGAACAAATAGGAAAGGGAGCTGCTTCTGAGCTGTGACTAGAATGATGAAGTGTTACTGTTAGTTAGGGTCTCCTTTTCTCCAACATGCTGTAGAGCTTCAGGTGATGGAATTAAATCCAAATGCTTCACCTAGAGCGGTAATAAAGATTCAGGCTCTTCTGGTGCCAAGTAATTATGTTAGCAGACTTTTTTTCACTGCATTGATAGTAGTTTGAATTGACTAACCAATCTGGTCAGAGATTTTGACATTGTGCAGATCCTCCACCTCTACCCTCACTCCCAAGAGATGACCTCACACGATCCCTCCAAATGATGCAGACCGTGGTCTTTGACCTCAAGTGGAGCTTTAAGGAGGCTTGCACATTCTTCTGTTTCCCTATTCAGCTCTTCCTCCTGTCCTCCATAGCAGCTATTTAAAACCTTCCCCATTTTATCACTTCTTCCCTCTCTCTCAGCAGGTTACCTCACCTCCTACTTCATAGAGAAAATAGAAGCTATCAGAGGAGCGCTCCCTTATATTCCTATTACCAAATCTATAAATTAGCCTGCAGCCACACCCAACCTTTCCTCCTTTCTTCCTGTCACAATGGAGTGCCCCACCTTCTGTCTAAGAGGAATCATTCCATCTGTGCTGTGGATCCTATCCTCGCCTTCCTGGCTCCATTGGCTAAATTATACCCCCTCCCCCTCAATATTTCAGTCTCTATACTTCTATTAGCTTCCTGCCATCACCATGTGAATGTGTTCAAGTATTTCTGACCTTAATACTGTATTTAAAAAAAACTCTCTCAACATCAATCCCCTCCAGTGACCCCTATCTCCACCACCAACTTCTGCAACGTAGCAACTAAATTTATCAAAAGAGCTACATTTGTCCCCTACCCCCAGTCAACCTCCTGGATCTCACCAAAATTTCCTTGTCACAAAATCCAGAAGACAAATTTCTCTCCTTGTACTTCCATTCTCACCAGCATTTGTCACTATTGAGCACTTTGTCCATTGTGAACCTCTCTTTCCTTGGCTTGCACACCTTATACTCCTGATTTTCTTCCTACCTCTTTAGACATTCCTTCAAGATGTCCTTTGCAGGCTGACCCACTTCTGTCTGCTCCTTGGTGTTCCTCATCTCTGGGCCTACTTGCTTCCATTATTACTCCGCACAGTCTCCCTCAGTAATCCCGTTCATTCCTATGGTAGCTTTGATTGCCATCCATGTGCCAAAATCTCTATCTCCATCCCTAACCACTCCCCTCTGCTCCAGACCTACATATCCAGCTCCCTTCTAGATATCTCCACCTGAATGTCCCACAGCCGTCTCAAAATCAGATATCCAAGACTGAATTTATTATCTTTCTCAACAAGCCCTCTTTGATCACCTCCACTGTTACTATCTCAGTGAATGAATGGTATCACCAGCCTTTTGATTTCCCAAGCCACGGAAACTCATTGCACAGTATATATTCTTATCATTACCAAAATTTTAAATGACAAAAATTACACATGCTTGTTATAAAGGTTAAAACAACACATTAGTATATAAAATAAACAGTGAAAGCCCCCACCAATCACTCTTCCCAGAGTATGGGAATACCATATTAACAAACACATACACACTATTAACAAGGAGGTGTGTATCCTTACAGATTTTTTGGGTACATATACACGGATATACATACACACACGAAGTTTTGTTTTTGCACATTCTTTATCATACTATATGTATTGTTTTGCAATTTCTTACCATAAAAATATATTGTGGGTATCTTTACCTTATTAATCATATTGATATAATTTATTCTTTTTTATTAGCTGCTTATTATCCCATATTATACAAAGCCCACATTTATTTAACCATTATGATATTGTTGGGGTTTACAGTATTTCCAGTTTTCACTATTCCAGGGTTGCAGTAAATAACTTTACCCATAAATCTTTGTATTCCTGTGCTGAGATAGCACGTTAGAAATGGCATTTCTGGGGTAAATATGTATACTTAAGTTTGAATGGATACTGCTAAAGTGCCCTCCAAAAAGTTGTATGGCTTTTTCCTGCCTACTTCTCAATTGAGAGACAGCATACATGCAGTAAAGAGCATAAAGTGTGCTATTTTAAGTGTGCAAGCTGGATGAACTTTTATATGTGTATATACCTGTGTAGCTACCATTCAGATCAAGATATATATCATTTCCAGCATTCCAGAAGGTTTCTTCTTGCACCTTCCCAGTATACATCCCTCCCCCAGAGATAACCACTATTCTGACTTCTACAATTATCAATTATTTTTGCTGGTTCATATAAATGAAGTCATACAGTATATACTCTTTTGCGTCTGGCTTCTTTGACTCAACACATTTTTTATATTTCTGCTTATTGTTGCGTACATTCATAGTTCATTCTTTTTATACTGTTATGTCGTATTCCATTGTATGAGCATCCCACAATTTGTTCATTCATTCACCTGTTGATGAGTATTTGGCTTGTTTCCACTTTTTTGGCTATTATGAATAAAGTGGCTATGAACATTTGTGTACAAGTCTTTTTGTGGACACGTTTGCGTTTTTCTAGAATATATACTTAGGAATGGAATTGCTGGGTCATACAGTATGTTTAATTTTTTTATTAAAAAGTACAAAACAGTTTTCCAAAGAGGCTAGACCTGTTTGTCCTCCCACTGGTTGTGTAAATTGAACCTCCAATAATAGTGTATGAGAGTATCACACACTGTATTGTTATTGCACATTTAATTTTCTGTCTCCCCAGACAATTGTGGGAACTGTGTCTGTCTTGTTCAGTTCCTCAAACATACTAGATACTCAGTAAGTATTAGTGGAATTAGATTCATAATTAAGTGGCTACTGTTTATTATGCCTAAAGATCCCAGCACACAATTTGAGGGGTTAACATATGTTACCGTAGACAAATTGTTATAGGTGTGGATGTTTTATTACCCAAAGGCAGTTCCAGCTTGTTAAGGGTAGGACTTTGACTTATTCATTGTTGTAACCTCTATGGCATAGAACTGAGCACAGAGGGGGTGCTTGTAATGAGCAGAATGCTTTACTTGGTTGGATAACAGATTAAAAGAATGTCAAACCTTCCTGAAAACTTTACTTGCTCACATTTCTGGACTCAGGTCAAAAGAAGGCAGGGAGGGATCCTCTTCTACTACTCACTAGCTGCACAGCCACTGGCCCCAGTACTAGGAAATAGTCTCCCAATCTCAAGTCCACAGCCTGATTTCTTTTTTTTTTTTTTTTGACACATAGAAGACTGTTTATTGCAGCTTTTTTTTGAAATAGCAGAGGTTTGGAAACCATCATTAGAGGACCTGTTTAAAAAGTTATGGTATAGCCATACAATGAAATACAATTCAGCCTTAAAAAAAGAAGCTCTTTATGTCTTGATATATTGCTAAATGTAAAACAACAATAACAATAACAAAAAAAAAATCAAGATACAGAAGGGTATGCATATTACAACTACCATTTGAGGTTAATAGAGGAGTGGGAAGGGGACTGGGAAGAATATTTTCTGGATGGAAGACAGCGCAAGTCTAATCCAGCTCACTGTCAGACTGCACAATTTGATTTCTTAGGTCCACTAAAGACCCAGATGATGCCGGCCTGGGGAAGTCTGATCTACTATAAAGTACACCCCTATGTCTCAACTCCTGAAAGGGCCAGTGTCTGAAGATTTATGGAGCCTGTTACACTAGGTCTTTATTCTTCCTCCATAACTGCCTCTAAAGTTTTCCATTCCGCTAGGAATTTGTGGACTTAAGATTTTTAAAAAAAATCTTTCCTGCATTAACTAGGCCTTCATCAAAATTCACTGCAACTCAGATCCATTTCCATTTCTAGTCCCATTGCTGCCCAGAAACAACTAAGCGTGATGGATGAGCTGGCTAACATTTTGAAGGTGCAAACTATCTATCCATCTAACCATCTATCTAGCATGTCCCCTGATTTGAGTGCCTTCATCCTATTAATGTAGCATATCCTTCAGTCTCGCCTCCTCTCCCATCTAAGTGATTATGGGATGTAAGCAAAAATCCTCAACCTTTTTTCTCTGATGAATACTAGGTTAACAGAAGTAAATCTTGGAAACTTAGGAATTTGCCAGTCCCAACTTTTTGTTTAATTTACATAATCATTTGCATAGGACTGCTTATGTTAAGGAAACATCTGTAGTTTTCTTATGCATTTAGATGAGATGAATTTTTTTTCAATATTTGAAGTTACCACTTATTATTGATTTGTTTTGGGTCTTTTCTTTATACTCACACCAGAGTCCTCCAATGCAGGGCCCTGAATGCCATATGCCTCCCCCTTTTGTATGTGTCTCACTTTGTGAATATCATGCCTTCAGCATGGTAAGACAGAGAATATAAGCAGCATTCCTCCTCACTTTCTTTCTCGGACAACTGAGCCATCCCCAATCAGAGCTGAAGGGTCCTAGAAGTTGGGGTCAAAATATATTTTCAGATATTTGGGGGAACTCTTAGAAAGCTGTATGGTGAAGCATCTTCACAAAAGAACATAATCAGTTGTGAACGCCTCTGGAGAGATGTGGAAACACCATAGACAAACAATTAAGCTCATTTTCATATGCTGATTTTCCTTAGAGTGAGGTCAACCTGTATACCCAAGATCTGAAAATATGACCTTTTCTAACAGCACTCTTCTCTATTCTGAGATGTTTATCTTGAACTCTTCAACTCTCTCAACACATCCTGATATACTTGCACCTTTAAAACATAAGTGAATACATGAATGAGGCATGGGGGATAGGGGGGAGACCTTCTCTTCCAGGCATTATTGCACCCTCATTCAAGAAGTATGTTACTGAATTAGCCATTCATTCAACCAAAATACATTCAGCCACATCTTGTATGTAGTGGGCATATGTGGAGTTTTCCTTTACTTGTCCATTCCTAACAGCACCCTAATTTCTTCTTGTAGAATCACTTCTCCCCCACTCGAGGCATTCTAGGTGGGATGGTAAATCCAAGCTCCTGTCCTACCACTATCAAAACCAAAGGGCTCCCTGAAGGTTTCTTCTGCACATCCCTCCTCTCACTGCTCAGTACAGCACAAAATTTAAGCCCAGCCTATCAGAAGCGGTCTTATGAGACTCTGAATCTTAAGCTGATAACATGAGGCTAGAAGAAATTACACTTTATTCTTCCCAGTAGTGGTCCCCTTACAAGAAGTTTCCCAGCTAGGAGACTATCCCTATGGTTCCTGATTTGTAGACCTCTGTTCTTCCTCAAGTCCTGTTCCTTAACCTTCCCATAAATCATTTGAGTTCCCAGAACTTTTTCAACTAATTCCCTTTTCCTTGGGTAACCAGAACTGACAATTGTCAGTTCAAAGACATTTGGTTTCTGTTGCTGGCAACCAAAGAACCTTGACTGAAACATTGTGCTAGGCACTAAGAGTACAGCAGTCAACAAGACAGACAAGGTTCCTACTCTCATGAAGCTTACATATTAGTGGAGAACATAGGTTTACTCAGCACTAAGATAAGAAACCCTAAATTAGCAAAAGTCAGGCATTGCTTTCATATACTCATGTACTTTACTATAGACTACTCATTCATTCATGCATGCAAGAAATATTTATGGAGTGCCTACAAGGTGCCAGACATTTTAAGTATGAATTTAATCCATTTCATTTGTTTTGCCTAATCAACAGAGTATAACTAGGTCCTTCCTCCATTGCTCCAAACTCCTTCTGTCTCCTAAATGTTTAAAGATCAAGACCAGAAATCTGCCAATTAACCATAAGCCTGAGCTGTTGATGATACAAGCCTTACCTCCTCTTACACTTCCGTCCCCTAACCTTCCCATATCCTTGGATGCAGAGGAGATGGGCCATTACAGATGGTCACTGTCTCCTGAGACTTCTGACAAAACAGTAAGGATTAAGGTCCTGGGCAGGAGCTTCCTCAAACTTGCCATGGAGAGAGTTCAGTACTATTCAGTGTTTGCCGGCTTGCCTACAGGGTACCCAGAGCACCGTAGAGAATGAAAAGCCAGAGCCTGTACCCTGAAGCTCCAAGGGGCTTTGTAAATTTGTTGACCAGTACTTAATATAGAGTATTTGCCTGTGGTATTGAAAAATGGAATCCTGGGGCCGGCCTGGTGGCATAGTGGTTAAGTTCACAGGTTCCGCTTCAGCAGCCCGGGGTTTAGCTGGTTCGGATCCTGGGCGTGGACATACTCACCACTCGTCAAGCCATGCTGAGGCAGCGTCCCACATAGAAGAACTAGAGGGACCTAGAACTAGGATATACAACTATGTCCTGGGACTTTGGGGAGAGAAAAGAAAAAAGAAGAAGATTGGCAACAGATGTTAGCTCAGGGCCAAGCTTCCTCCAAAAAAAAAAAAAAAAAAAAGGAATCCTGCCTTACCCAAGCTGCCATCCTCCAAACCTGGAATACACTACTCTCAACCTAACCAAATACTGCATCATTTCCTGCCCATGAAGGACTTCTCTTCCACCATAGCCTTGCTTTAATCATTCACTATTCCAATGTGTGTATCTGGTCTCCCCAGGTAAACAGTAAGCTGCTGGAGGTAGTGGTCTAAGTATGACATGTCTGAATATTTCTCTCCATGTCAGGGCTCGGGGAATGCTTGGGGATTGATTGTTGATTGAAAGCAGCCCAAGGTTCTAGGGTCTCTTTTCCATAATCACTTGGGTCTGTCTTCACACAAGTGTCAGCCATTTTGTAGGCCCAGGAAGAGCAAACCAAAGGATGCCTGAAATATGTTTAATCAGTGTTTTCCCTACAATTTCAAACTGTCATCTAATTTGCAAAAAACTCATGTTTTACTAATTAGCAGGAGGAGTCATGACAGGAATCATGAACTTTTCTATAAAATAATGTTTCTGTTCTTGACAGCATGTCAGGTCATTAGAGACAGGCTGTACATTCATCACTCCAGGAACAGCAGAACAGAGTCCCATTACTCACTGAAAACAAATACAATCATGGGCATTTTCACAGCTAAAATGATCCCCCAAATCAAAGCATTTGCAGAATGTATATATTTGTAGACTTGCTAATTACACCCAAATCTTGTCCCTAAATCTGTTTTTGAATGAAGGTGACAATATTGTCAGTTCAAAGACATTTCCTAACATTCAAGACACTTTGTTCATCATTTATGTTAGTCTTTTCACACACACACACACTCACTCACCTTCCCCTACAAAAAAAGTACCCACAAAGCCCTATAGGGAACAACGGTTGTGGGATCTCCTCAGGACAAAATTTCCTAGGCAAAGGGATTGACTCTGAGGCAGATATTCAGGGGCCTAAGGGTCTACTTACTTTTCTAATGTTGCGTGGGATGGTAGAGGGGGCAAAGAGGAGCCTAAGAGCTTTATGCCAGTGACTGGCACCAGTGCTCCAGTCTGTTTGGCAGTTGGTGGTAAATCTTGCTTACAGAATCCAATGTGGTACCTTTAATGGAGAATATGTGGTGGGTGGGGCCATGAGGGGATGAGAGGTGAGTAGGTGGGGGTTAGAAAGAGAAAGGGGTAAAGACGTACTGTGTTTCACTGTGCTAGAAAATTTATAGACCTCATCTCATTTAAGCCTCACCTCAACTCCATAATGAATATACTATTATTATTACCACTCCAAGTCTCACATCTAGGAATCTCTGTCATATCTCCATCAAGAGCTGGGATTTGAACCCAGCTCTGCTGTCTCTGCAGCCCACTGCACCATACGTATTCACAAGGGTAATTGGGGACTTGATTTCTGGTATTGAAACCCAGGAGTTTGTCTTTCTTTCTTATTGGAAGGATTGACAGTCTTGATTTATTTATGTGTTCATTTATTTATTGCTTGAAGAGGTAATATATTCTCTCAATACAAGATTCAAAAAATATAAAGAGGTAAAGGGTGAAAAGTAAATCTCCCTTCCTGTCTTGCTCCCAGATACCCAGTACCCCTTCCTGAAGGCAACCACTGATACCAGTTGCTTGTGTATCCTTCCAGAACATTCATCTCTTTACTCATTTCTACCCAAGGCCAAATGCAAGCAACCTACCTGGCTGGGAAGCCTCAGTGGCAGTATTTGGGATGAGATTAAGAACGCCACCCATGGTGCTTAGCCACAGAGCTCAAAGCAGGCAAAATTCATCTTCAATGCTCACTCTGTTGCCTTAGGGTGACTCTTCTGGCCTACATTCCCTTAAAGTCCTGTTCACCCTGACCTGTCCTTTCCTCCCTAGGGAGAACCACCAGCTTCAAACAGCTCCTGTTCTGTTACATTCCTCAGGACCCTGCTTGCTGTTCCCTCAGGGGATGTCTTGGCTGAGAAATTCATCCTCACTGAGGAATTCATGGGTGTCTGTGGATTGATGAGCCACTCTTTTCACAAAACATGTTTACATTTTAACAAGAGGCTTCAATCAAAAGAGTGACTTAAATAATAGGGATTTCAGGTGCTTTGTCATGACAGGCCAACAGGATAGAGTTTTTTTTCCAAAAGGTGCGACCTTGTGGCTCTTCCTCTTTACTTCCCCTGTGGGTGTCAGGCCAACTGGGTATCTGGAAGCTTTGGCCACCTGAAATTGGTTGGCTCTCAGGGCAGTAAGGGCCCTGATCTTGATTTATTTTTTCTTTCAGAATGTGGACATTTAGAATTTTTGAAACAAAATATCCAATGCTGTAGACCTTTCTCCCCTAATATATCATCACTCTAGGCTCAAATCTCATCTAAAAGGAGAAACAACTATAACAATGAATAGGAGAAAATTATTCTGACTTTAATATTCACTAAATGCTAACTCATTCTGCCCCTCCCAAATAATATTTAGAATATGAAATTGGAGCAGATGGCTTCACTAATTCAATATTTTTCCCAGTCTGGGGATGGGGGGAGGCAGGTATCTCTACTGGGAATTATTGAAGAAATCTTTGTTTTGTGAATGGAATTCATTTTGATTTCATCAGGTTATATTCTTCTTACACAAGTAGGCACAACTTCACAACTCAAGGGAGAGAAACAGTAGGAATCTTCATCAAAATCATCTGCATTAAAGAAAAAAAAGAACATTTTCAGCCGTGGCGTTGGGGACTTTGCACATAGTAGAAGCGTAAGAAATTTTTATTGAGTGAAGGAATCAATAGAGGAATTAGAAAGGAAGTGAAAGTTGTGATGCTTTCCTTGGATAGTTTAATATAAATCCAGGATGAATTAATTCATCCTGACAGCATTGTTTAGGGAATTACAAGTGCATGTGTTCTTCCTGCATTGTGAGTAGCAAGCTGTGTTGTTCACAGCAACCTTAACCTAGGAGAAGATATTCATGGACAAACCTTGGAGGCCTTCATGAAGAGACAACCTAAAATGGTAACACACGCATAGCTATATCCCCTATGAATTTGATATTCCTGCTCTGAAGGTTTAGCTATTTCTCAAGCCTGAGAGTACCCAGTGGTACAGAGGGCATAATTTTTCACTCTGTGCTAATGAAATTGAGCTTCTGGCTGCCACAAGTCTGATGGCAACATCCAGATAGCAGTTTTAGAGCCTGCGACCCAATATGCTGGACTACTTGCCCTATTGGCTGAGTTACTGTCACAATTGATGACCATTTTGATGCCGGCTGCAGGCCCCTGGCCTCTCCAGGTCTATAGGTTGGTACAACAACATCAAAATCCTGGACGTGGTATTTGCTACTGCTCCTCCAAAGAAAAATATGTACATTTGGGCTGTATATTTGCTAATGAAACAATATCCCACGGGGACAGCAGGGAAGCCAATACTAACCCTCTTGCAAAAATATTTCCCAATTAGCCCCAACTATTATCTACTACAGAGTTTTCACGACTCATGCCCTTTATCTGCCATGGCTCCCCAGTGCCTCCGTATGAGCACCAGAACATATCTGCAAGTTAGCTGGCCAGAATTTGATGGACACTTTGGCCAGGGAAAGATTATTTTCATATGCACCAACTTTCCAATACAGAAATGGAGACTGAGACTCTGTACATTAGTCAACCAGCCTAAAGTGGAAAATGGTGTTGCCTCACACAGTCCTGAAGCTGGTGGGCACTTTGGAGATTACCCATCCTAGCCCCTCATGTCAAAGGTAGAGAAAATGTAGCTCCAAGTAGGGAAGTGATGTGCCAAGGTCACAGAGTTAATGACAGAGCTGGGACTCAAGCCAAAGCCTTCTGACTCCAAGGTTAGTGCTTTTTCTTTAAATTTTTTACCCACCACGCTGCTTCCAGATTGGCTGCAACCCTTGGAAATAGAACTGTTGTGTGGACCCAACATAATGAAAACTACAAGTGGATAAGGCAGTTCTACCACCAGCTCTGAGAAGGTGCGAGAATGACTATAGTGTGTGTGAGCTGGAGTCTACTTTGGTCTTTAAGAAAGGAAACTAAAAGCCAATGCACCATCATTTAAATGGAAACACAGACCACAGAATCATCACAACAACAACTTGAGTTCTTAAATTCTTGCTCATTTTTCTTTCTCGTTACTTTTGGCCTTTAGACCAATCCTCTTCCTACATTTTCCCTCCCAACACCCATCTCCACCTCAACATCTGTCTCTATACGTAGAAATTTGGCTTCCTATGGAAGAAGGTGAGCATCTAAGAGTGATATGCGGCTCAGTGGGTATTCTTGGTGGGGTGCGATGAGCACTAGCCTGAGAGCCAGGAGGCCTGAGTTCTGGCCCCAGTTCTGCTGCTGATAGGCTGAGTGACTGTCCATAATGTGTTTTCTTTTTCCTGCTTAAGGTTCCTCATCTGTAAAATGAGGGGATTACACTAGACAATGCCTAAGGTTCCTTCTGCTTTTAACAGTCTGTGACAATTGTTGTTAATTACCCATGAATTTTTTTGACCTTCAGTCTATTCTCTCCCCCATTAGTCTAATAACCCACCAGATTTATACACACTAAGTTCACTAGGTGCTTCTATACACACTCTCTCAGCCAAGAATGAACCCAGGTATATACACGCACATGTGCATTTAGTTTTGAGGAGGAAGTATTTCCCAAGACCACGTATGTGGCTTCACATAATTCAATATCTCTGAAATATAAGTGTAGACGACATAGCCTTTTTTTCTCACCATTTGGGAAGCTTATTTCTGAAGGAGTGCTTTGTGCTAAGCCTAAAGACTTGAAAGTGGAACTAGTTGCAGTTGACTTGAGGGATGGTGTCAACAATTTTTGCTTGAAGGTTTTCTTCAGTCTTTCCTTTTTATATCCAACATTTAGCCCACACCTGCTGCCATCTGAAAAGACACCAAAAAAAAGTTAAAAACATAAACCTCACTAAATTCTGTACTTCAAATGGGTAAATTATATCTTAATAATCCTGTTAAAAAATATAAAGCCCGATGTACAGAATGTTCATTCTGGGTACCTCAGAGTCAGCTTTTCTATGAAGTTGTAAGAAGTAAGTTTGAACTGTAATGTATGGTACAGGCAGAGCCAATTCACTTACCAAGGATGCTTGCTTTCCTTAGAGCCTGGCACAGGGCCCAGCAGGTTACTGACATGCCCAGCATAAAAGAGCGGGATCTCTGTGCTACTTATAGAATCTTTGAGTTCAAGCACTGCCTTCTCTAAAGGAAGCAGACTGAGCTTTGCATTTAGACTGAGTGAAGCTGCCTGAATTGGATGGAAGAGCCTTTTGGTACATAGAAAATCAGTTTGCCTAGACTGGAGATATTCTCAGAGGCAACATCAGAGACCACTACATTTCCCACTGTGCAGGAAGGGCCATCGGTCCATCTGGGCAGCCCACCAGCTGGGCATCTTAGGGATGCTGCAAGTTCTCTCCACCTCCACCATCACGCTTTGCTTCCCATATCCTCTCAACCCACTGTTGGCTATGGGCCAGAAAGGCCCTGTGACGCAGTGCCTAGAACACAGTAGGCACTCAATCCATGTTCTTTAAATTGAATCGAAACTCAGTAGACAGCAAGGACAAGCAATCCAAGGAATTTAGGCCAAAAGAGAAGCTTTATTAAGTTAAAATATGGCCCGAGTCACATCTTTCACCTGAGTTCATTCATCTCAGCACAAAGGACAAATCATTTTCATGACATGAAAACAGCCTCCATTTTGATGTTGATGCTGTATGAGCTCAAATCAGGAGACAAGTTAATCTGATGAGTTTTGTAAAACCCGTAAAATTCAAAACCTTATCCAAACTAACGTCTTACCAGAAGAGTTATTCAGTTGCAACCACCTGCAGCAGAGGTGTATCTGCCACTGCTCTCGGACACTCTCCTTCATCGCACAGTGGAATACAAAAATGAGGAATCCTAAGCCAAGAGAAGAAGGTCAGTCTTTTTAAGCTTCTCTCCCCAATGCCCACACACAGGACTACTGTTGTCATCACTGATACTTCTTCTAAGGAACCTCAGGGTCATTACTGGCTTTCTGAGCTCATATTCCCAGCCTCCCTCCCGAAGGAGGTGATGGCAAGAAAGTCTCAAGACTTCATGTCAAGCACAGTTTTCCCCCTGGGATGCTGTCCATCCTAGAACTTGAGGGATGAGGCCTGCAGTGGGAGCCAGCCTCTGAGATGGCTCTCAATGATCCCCACATCTTGGCGTTCACATCCTTGTGTAGTCTCCTCCCACATTGTACCAACAAAATATGGCAGAAGTGATAGCATGTCACTTCCAAGATTAGTTTATGAAAGACATCATGGCTTTTCTCTCTCTCTCTCTCCCTCTTATCACTTACTCTGAAGGAAGCCAAGTGTTATGTCTTGAGGACACTCTGCCAGCCCTGTAGAGAGGACCACATGGTGAAGAACTGAAGCTTCCAGTCCCCAGCCGTGTGAGTGACCCTTCCTGGAAGCAGATCCTCAAGCCCCAGTCAAATCTTCAGATGACTTCAGCCCTAGCTGACAGCTTGACTGCAACTTCATAAGAATCCCTGAACCAGAACCACCCAGCTAAGCTGTTCCTGGATTCCTGACTCTCAGAAACTATGTAAGATCATAAGTGCTTGTTGTTTAAAGCTTCTAAAATTTGGGAGTAATAACACAGCAATAAATAACCAATACACATGTTCTTTGGCACAATTATACTGTGTGGAAACCATGAATTTGGTGCCTTCAATTTCCACTGCCAGCTCTGATTTTGTCCTGCAAGTGGGGAAGAGATGCTGAGGGTATCCACCAGCAATGCTGGCCATTTCTCATCCCCACACTCTAAAATATCTCCTTGGGGGATGAAAGTAGGACTCAAGATGATCCTGATTGCAAATGTGCTGGAGAGCCAATTGGATTTCCTAAAGTTTGGGGCTAGAATTGACAGAAATAACTCTTGTCAACAGCCTGACTTTTATTTATGGTCCATGGTATAAGTCTTGCTATTCACAAAGCCTTTCCAGATGCCTCAAACTGAAACTCATCTTTCCCACTTCTGAACTCCCATAACACTATTTTTCTTATAATATTTGCCATGTTTAGCCATATTATTCTCCATGTATTGCCTGTCTCTCCACCTAGCTGTCAAGTGTTCCAGGGCTGAGGTATCTTTCTCTTTCAACTTTTTATCACTTCTTCCCTTGCCTCCAGTACTATGTGTGGCAGCTCAATAGATGTTTGTTGACTTGAACTCCAAGGCACTTAACACGCAAACTCTCACAGCCTTCTGCAACCTTAGTGATACCTTCTTGGGCCTCAAAATATTTCTTTTGGTTCAAGTGCAGTTTGGAAACCTTTGTTCTCTATACAAGGTTCAGCTTGCCTCCTTATTGGCCAGTTGTTCTGAAGGTAAATGATTAGTGATGGACTGGAATGGTCTTAACTCATTGCAAGCTGAGCACAAATCACTAGTAAATGCCTCCAAAGCTCATTTCAGCTAGGGCATTAGTGGAAGTAAAGGATCTTTGATTGAAGTGAGTGAGAGTCTCCTGCCATTCTGCCCTGGTTTGGCCCTTCCTCCTACCAGCACCAAACTCAGTTTGGGAGGCGTTGTTTTAAGAAGATTATGACAAGGGAATATTCAGGAATAGAGTAAACGAGAATAGGGCTGGACGTGAGGAAAGGCTGAAAGAGCTGGAGTGTTGTAATTTGGATAAGAGAAAACTTTGAGTGGGGAATATACGGTAGGGAGAGATGGTAGCTAATGTCACAGATCTGAGAGGGCTGTCATGAAAAGGACAAACTAGGCTTGTTCTGTATAGTTGCCAGGTTAGAACTCAGAGCAATGGGAGGAAGCTACACAACAACCGTGTAATAACAAATCACAGCTAGTGTTTACTAAGCAATGACTATATCGTAGGCATCATGCTATTAGTCTCATTTTTACAGATGAGAGACCTCAGAGTCCAAGGAGTCTAACTTGACCCAGTCACAGAGCTAATATTGATCTGGCAGTGTCAGGACTGAACACAGGCAGTCTGGCTGCAGAGTCCAAGGTCTTAATCACTACACTACACTACCCTCAGGGAAGGATGACCCAGGTAAGATTCATGGCTGATTAGAAGCTACAACAGCAATCATATTATAACATATAAATTTATCAAAGCAACATGTTGTTTGCCTTAAATTTACACAAGGTTATATGTCAAATATATTTCAATAAAGACAAAGAGAAGTTAAATGCTCTGCTTTATGGAATGGTGAGCTCTGTGTCTTTGGAAAGTTTCAGGTAGAGGCACATGACTTCTGTCACTCATGGGAAATTTGACTGGGAAGATCTTGGTCCCCAGGCACCAGCCCTGAGACTCTCTGATTCTGGGTGGGAGGCAGCAATCTGGAGGCTAAACGGAATGACATGTCTCGCTATGTCCCCCGAGGGCTTTATCTCCATTTGTCACCAAACAACTGTGGTGATGAATCTGGCAGCACTCACCCTTTTTCTGAACAGCAGCCACCTGGAAGGTGGTGCAGCAACCTGATGAGAGCAAACCCCAGTCTCAGGGCAGGTAAAACTCCTCCAGCTTCAGCACAAACAAGGGGAAACAGTGACAACAAGCACCTATTGCTGCTCTGATTTCCTGCATGGAGTTTTAGTTCGTTCTCAGACTTAAAGGTTATTCTGTGAATCCCAATGAGCTGCCTGCCAGCTCCCCGTCTCTGCCTGACAGCCTTCCTTTTTCTTTCCGATAACAGATTGATCTGCTTACTCACTAGAACACAGGCAGGAGGGAAGATGTCAGGTTTTTGCCACCTGCATTTTTATTTGTGCATCCTTCCTTCAGAAATAGCTCATCATGAGCATAATTTTTTCATACCTGACCACGGGACAACCCCCTTCATCCAGAATTGCAAACTTGCCATCTGTCTTTTAAATGGCCATTTTGTCCACTTGTTTCATTGCATTCTTGTTGTGAGTATTTGATGTGTGTGTGTGTGTGTAACTTGAGCTTGAAACTCAGGGCTCTGAAAACACCCTCTTTGCAAGATGCTATCTTGTAGGTGGGACTAGGAACTAGAAACCCTTGGTGCTTGATTGACATAAAGCGTATCTGACAGACAGAGACAGCTTGGCTCTGTTGATGCCAGGTCTATAAGACTTTGGTTTTAGTCCTTGGATATCCCCAACTGGATTCTGCTCCTACCCATGCAGGCTTCCTGCTTAGATACTACCTTCCCCTTCCACCATAGGAGTGGAGTGCTTGCTGTTTTGAAAACACCCTTCCCTCCTTTTTAAGCTCTAAATTGCTTTGCTTTCCTGTTCATTTGTCAGCTTTCCCTTTAACCCCTCTTTTCATAGGGTAAGTGCGTTTCTCCTCAGAATTAGCGAGCCAAAGAGAAGCCTGGAGTTATTGCTGAGGAAGAAATCTGCACAGGCACCTGGTTCCTATTCCACTTCAGTATACATTCTCCACCAAGGCTGGTTGGTTCTTAAAGCAAGCTACTGAGACCAGGGTATCTCAGTGTAGGCCAGGTAGTTCTGTCATGAGATAGAGTATAGAACTATCACCAGGGCCTCAGTCAGCAATGTAGGATACAACCAAGTGTTGGTAGCCTCAAAAAGCAAACCAAGTGAAAGTGGTCTGGAGAGCTCCTAAAAGTTTCATCCCTACTACCAGAAGGAATAAAGATGGCACGTGGAGGAAGAGCAACACATTCTGTGTCTTTTTACATTCCAGTCAGAATACGGCTATGTAAGGATGGCAGAATCTGGTAGGACAGAAAGTTTCAGTTGATACACTTCAGTGCTCTAAAATGAGATGGTTTCTTGAATCATAAGACATGAGGGCAAAAACTATGCCTTATTCTAGATTGCTCTCCCATCTCTCTGCAGCACCTTGCAAATGCCTGGCACATAACTGCACACCAATTCATATTCCCCAAGCCTCCTCAGAGGCTAATAACCACAACGACAAAGTGTTCTGAAGTTTTTTTAAATTCTGGGTTAAAACAAATTTTTGAAGGTTTTTTCCCCCAGCAGAATTCCTCAGAGTTTTTACCAAGCTAATGTATATTGTGCCATTTCAGGAATGGGGGAGTGTAATTTGCCACATTTCCCAAACTTCTTTGACCATAGAACTCTTTTCCTTGCTGGAGCATCCTATGGGACCACCAGTGAACTATACTCTGGTAAAAGTGCTTATTGAGTGAATAAATAGTTAAGAGCAGTAAGGGAGATCCTAACTTAATGGACTGCCCAAGTTGACTCACAGCCTGCCTCAGTAACCCAAATAAACTGGGCCAAACTTGAGGATAAGAGCATGGGGTGGAGTTTGAGACTCCCAGGATATCATTCTGCATGCCTTGTCCCCCCAAGATTTTTTAATAGGTGAAATCAGGTTAAAATGAACATCAACAATTACTCAGAGGTAGGTTAACCAGCTCCCTAGCTTTTACTTCTCATGTCATCTTGGCCTCCCATTTAATCATTTCATCATCATTTGCTTCTTTCACGGGAAAACAAGAAGGAGATTAAAAAGCTATAGAGCCATTTGCTTAGGCTCATCTAATTCAACCAGTTGTAGTGACTTTTTTGAGATTGATTTATAGCAAAACAAAGACTAGAATCTTGGCCTCTTGCCTTGGCCCACTACTCTTTGCTTTTTACCTTCATTCCTCTAGGACTCTATAATTTCCTAGCTTGGCTCCTTCCCACAATATTAGGATATCTGATGCAGCCAGAGTCTATGTGGTCAAAAATTTAATGTTCCTGCTGTCCAGTGATTGCTATGTTCAACTGGATCGTGCACTTCAAAATGTCAACGTAAAGTGTGAATCTGTATACTTACGAGCACAATGTGTTGATGCAATGAATACTGTAAGAAATATTGCCAATCAGTGTTTGATATAGACATTGCCAATTAGCTAGAGTTGAATTAGCTCTCTAGGCTTCTCTCTACACCCCTGAATAAGAGAGAGTGGGCTCATTTAATGAAGCACTAACATCTGGCTAATGTTTCCAATGGCTGCCCATCAACTCATCGACAGCAGAAGCCTCTTGGAGTATCTTTCCCTCTGAATCCCTGAAAGGTGAGGTTATTTTCCAAAGCAGCGAAAGTTTTGGTGGAGGTCTAGCTAGCCAGAGAAAGTACGAAGAACAGCAGTTACCTTGCAAAGTGTTAAAAATGGCAAAAAGATACAAGAAAAAGATCCTCACAGGCCCCCAGGCAAAAAAGGCAAACCCCCAAGTGAGGCCAAGTAGGAATGTCAGGCTTGTTGTACTTTTGAGGTCATGCAGGATCATCTTCTGCCGAGTCTTTGGGCTTTGGGGTTTCACGGAGTTCAGTTTAGCAAGAACAGTGCAGAACATGGAGAGATTCATGATAAATATGAGGCAAAAATAAGCCACAACTGAGACGTAAAAGATAGAATCGTCTTTAATCCAACAACTGTAAGAGACAAAGAAGAGAAGACCATTGTGAGGTAGAGAAACATAAACTCATAGTTTTCAGTGAGACTCTGAAGATCACCTAGTCAGTTTCATTTCACCCGAGAATACCTAGATCTAGATAGACGAAATGACTTGACAGAGTTCACTCATACTCACTGGGGGCAGAGCTGGGACTAGAACTCTAATCTCCTGAGCCTCAGTCCAGTGTTCTTTCCAGCGTCTAATTAGAAATCCTAGAGGATATTTCTGCCCTACATATGTAGAAATCTCTCATTCCAATCCCCTAGGAGGCTACCATCTTCCTCAACAGCAGAAAAACAAATTATGTATTTCCCCCTAAGGTGGCTCCCCCCGCCATCTTACACCTCTTTGCTCGATAAGTATCACAGTAAAAGGACATGAGCAGTGACTGGCTTTTCTGAATGCAATATCAAACAATGATGAGATTATCAGAGTTAATGAAAATGCAACAAAAAGAGAACAGCTCTAGTTGCTTTGCTTTAAAATATCATGTATATTTTAAACCTCCCACCATTGTTACAGGTTGGGACTACAAAAGGCAACACTGGCTACTGGATTGATTAATGGCTCTACAGTTTCTATTAAAGAAGAAATGTGTGGTGATTCATATGAACAGGTATTTTATCTAATATCATTTTCAATTACTGGGGGCATTACCTCTGATTTTTGAACATAGACAAGCTTCACTAATTTAACTGTGTGTCAACTTAGCTGAGACCTCTTTTCCAGAACCAGGAAAATGCCCTGTGGTCTTATTGTTAATGTTGGTGTGGATACTTTCATGTATTTGTGAGTTTATGTGTGCTGGGAGGGTGTGTGGGGTGAAAGCTTTTAAATTCCCTCATACAGACTAATACTTCGAGTTCCTTGAATATCATCTTCAGCCTTGAAGAAGGATATAGAAAACTCTTAAAAAGTCGCAGAGCTAAATGTTTGGATAGAGAATCATGTCCAGGACATATTGTTAAGTATCAAACAGTGTATATCTACCCTTTGGGTAACAAAGTGTGCAAGAGACTATCTATACACATTTGATTGTTGGTAACAAGAGTTGTATCGAGGGAGAGAAGCTGGGTAGCTGGGGGTTGGGAGTGGGGCTTACTTTTCATCCTCTACCCTTTTGTACGTTTGAATTTTGTACCATATGCATGTATTACTTCTTTAAAATATAATTATTTTTTAAAAAGCTCTTAGAGCAGACTACCTCTTACTAACCAATTCACATATGAAAGGGCTCTTCTCAGGGGAAGTGGAGTTGGTTTTGTTCTGGTTTTGCTTTTACTCTTGATCTTTGAAGAAGAATCACCATTAGACAGACACTAGGGACCCTTTAAGTCACAAAACAGGCAAGGAGGGAGGATGGAGGAGGAGATGAGAAGGAAGGGAAGAGAAAAGGGAGAGAAAGAAAGGATAACAAGGAACTATAATTAGAAGGCATCTGCTGGAAAGGGCAATAAAATTTTGACCTTCTGGAAACTGTCATCCCAATATGAAAGACGGAGGAGCCTGGGGGCAAGACCTCCTACATTTGATTCCAGTCCAGTGGGAGACAAAATCTATAGCAAAAAAGAACTTGGGAGGCAATGATAAGGAGAATGGATATGGGTACATAAAAAACCATCAGAGTGTCATATGTGGAAGATAAACTAACACATGGGCAAAGAGAACAGGTTAGTGGTTACCACAGGGGGAACTGGTTGGGGGGGTAGGTATAAGGGGTAAAGAGGCACATATATATGGTGACTGACAAATAATAATGCATAACTGAAATTTCATAATGTTATAAACTATTATGACCTCAATAAAAAAAATCAGAGTGTGAAATGAGACTGTACAGTCTAAAGGACTACATGATAACTATCTACAGGCCTGTAAAAGAAGGTTCTAGAGAGGTGAAACGAAGTGAATGGCTAGTCTCTTCTGGCTGTGAATGAGCGAACCAAAGAGATGGGCTTATACATTAAAAAGAAAAGAAAAAGGAAGAAAGAAAAAAAGAAAAGAATGAACAGAACAATAAAGCTGAGCCAATTTGCAAAGGAAAGTGGTGGAGTCTTCTTCAGGGGAGAACTTTGTTGTTGAAAGGTAAGAAATGTTTCTAACTCACCTCAGTACTTCTTTAGAGTAGGCACTCCAACTTCTGTGAGCTTTCTGATCTTAATCATAATAGCTGCCAGTTATGTAGCACTTACCATGGAACAGGCCACATGCTGAGCACTTTATATACATGATGTCATTTTAATTTGCACACAGCATTGAGAGGAAACATTATTATCCCCATTTTCCAGAGGAGGAAATGGAAGTTAGAGGTAAAGTAACTTGCCCAAGGTCATACAGAGCCCAGGCACCTAACCATTATGTGAGCGTGACCATGACTGTGTTTAGGTCAGAAAGGCTGAGGCTGAGTCTTCCCTTAAGCCAGTGTCAAGACAAGCCCTAGGCCTGGAACACCCCACCGTACCCGATGGTCAACAGCATCACCACCTGAGAAGCAGAGACGCCGGTACTTACAATGGAGTCTTTGAGCTCAGAGTTCCATACAGATCTTTCTTCACACTGAGTACAATTGCCACCACGATCGCTGGGATTCCTAGAGTGAGGAAGCAAGCCAAAGGCATCCCATTAAGAAGCGGGGGAGAGATCCTGATCAATGACTGTGGGCGCTGATACATTAAGACACTGTTTAAATGAGCCACAGATGTGCGGGCATCAAAATACCATTGTTTGCAAAATGTTTGTGAATTCTTCCAAGTTAAACATTTCTAGGAGTTCTCCAATCTGCTAAACTAAACAGCATGCCAATGGCTCCAATACAGCGCCCACTGGTTACTAAAAATAGCTTAAATGCCAAAAAAATCAACTTGGGCAATAGAAGTATCTAGTTCATCGGAATACAAGTTCGCATCAAGCATTTCTTCTCAGATGATGGGTCGCCAATTTTTTCTCCCTTTCAATACCGCCCCTTAGTTCCCAGCATCTTTCTGTCTAGGTCACCTTGGAAGAAGGGCACAGGCAATCAGCTGCAACCTTCAGTGCTTTTCTGACAGGGGAGCTGTTTCCCTGCTCGTTACTAGTTTGACATTTTGACTAGATCGACCAGTTAACAACCAGCCAATTCGGCCAGACTATAATAAAGCAATCAGTTCAGTCAAAGTGGTCAAACGTGACGTGAGTATAGACACAGGGTTTCAAAATCCCATTTCACGTATATTTGCAAAACTGAAACGATTTCTTTGTTTCTAACAATGTATTGCTCCTAAACTAAGAGCATTACACCCAAACACATTTTAGGGGTTTTGTAAGATACTTTCCAAAGCTGTTCCGAACCCCAGAGTGCCAAGCATCTGTGTCCTTTTCTGTGACAAACAGGACATTCCCTTCTAATGTGTACATCACACACCTAGCGCAGTGCCTAGCATGACATAGATGTTTAAAAAAATACATGTTGGAGGCCAGAAGGGAGGGATGGAGGGAGGCCTTACATTCAGCATGAAAGTTGTGAGGCAGTCTCTAAGCTGTGTTTGCATTTTGATAATTAAAACAAAAAAGATCCCTACTGGTTATAAAAAAAAAAGTGGACAAATCTATTGTCTTGGACGGGGATTTAGAGAAAGGAATAAAACCTTTTCAACAGGCTGCTTTGGCATTAGGAAGACAGAACTTCAAACATAAACAGATGCTGATATTTATTTTCCTTACAGTTGATTGCATTTGTCTAATATTTATTGATATAATTTTTTAATTGAAGTATAATTGACATACAATATCCTATTAGTTTTAGGTGCACATCATGGTGATTCAATATTCATATACATTATGAAATGATCACCACGATAAGCCTAGTTACCATCTGTCACCACACAACATTATTACAATATTATTAACTACATTCTCTATGTTGCACATTATTTAAATGCTCTGAAACTCCCTGTAGCAGGACAGCTCTGCAGTGGCTCCCTGGCGACCTTGCAGGAATCCACATAGGCTGCGCAGGCAAAGGCTTGAACCGCAGCTGATCTGAGTTTTGGCAGAATGCCTTGTGATCTTCCATGAATTCAAGAAGACGACAGGCCTGTGAGAAGGTGCTCTGAGGCTATCTCCTACTTGCCTGCCTATCTCCTCTGGGGGGCTGTCATGAGACAGTTTCTCATCGCCTCCCAGGTTCTGAGGCGGCATGGGGCATTGCACCCTGCCCCCTCAGAACAGAGCTGCAGAATATAAAACCACATAGCTTCAGTTTCTACCTGGCTCCTCAGCAACAGGGAATCCCACAGCTCGTGTGGCAGCCATCTGTTCCCTTTTGTCTTGGTGTCGTCCTTTATAGTGTGTGGGACAAGGACTTGGGAGCTGGTACCTTTAGCTACTCTTCCTTTCACTGTCTATGTAAGTAATCAACTGAATCCGAAAGTGGCTTGTTGTATCTCTACTGGTTGAGCCAGTCAGCCCTTGGCCTTGGCTTGAGTGTGTACTTGACACCCCTCAAGTTTTTCCAGCCTCCGAATACCAAGCCTTAGCCTTTCCTGCCTCTCTCTGTACCCCAGGAAGTGTGTGTGGAATGAGAATATCAAAGAGGTAAGAAGCATGCTCTGGGGAACACCAACATTTAAGGAGCAAGTGAAGGAGGAAGTCTGAAAAGGAAGCTGAGAATGAATGATGAGGAGGGAGAAGGAAAGCCATGATTGAGTGCTATATACAGCCCATTCACAGTTAGCCATATGTGGGTTATCTGCTTTTTGGATTATTCATGAAGACTCTTCCATAACGTTTTTCACTCTTCCGGTTGACTCCGGGTGAGGGCTGCCAGGCATAAAGAGGGGTGTATTGACTGCTTTTGGCTGTGTTTCTGATGGATTCCAAAGTGTGCTAAAACAATTGTTTAGATTATGCTTTGTTTAGTATTTGCCTGTCTTTGCTCCCTACATTAGCGTGAATAATAGCACTGACTGCATATCCAATGAAAGCGTGTACTACGTTAATGAACTCATTAAAAGGATAAGTAGCTAATTGGGAAGCTATTGTCTTCACAAAGGCAATGAAAGACAAAAATCTATCTTCCTATGTATCCTATGCATCCCATTTAATATGCATCTCCTATGCGTCCAACTCATTTTCTGAATTCAAAATCTGTTGTGAATAGACAAAGAGGAGGGGAGGAGTTGAGCTGTGTCAGAAATGCAGGAAAGCAAACCAATGAAATGACATTTAAATTAGGAAATATCCATGCTGAGATTCATTCCTGGCTTCTTCCATAGGGCAGCAATGAGAGTGACAGTCATGAGGTGTGGTGAGAATCAGGGCATGTCTGACCGACCACCTTTTCACATATTGCAAATCCTTTCCCTGCCCCTCAAATAATGTAGTTAGATCGTATAGGTTAAAAGTCCCAACTGTGGAGACAGACTCCCTGGTTCAAATCTCAGTTCTGCCACTTGCTAGGCTGTGTGAGTTTTGGCAAATTACCTAATCTTTCTGTGCTTCAGTGTCCTCATCTATTAAACAAGAATAATGATGAAGCCTTTCCCATAGAGATGTTGTGAAGATTAAACAAGTATGTAAAGCTCTTAGAACAGTATCTGGCATGTATAAGTGCTACCTAAGTGTTGGCTGTTATATCAGAAAGTGTTTGTTGCTACTGTAACTTCTACAAAGGGAATGATAAAATCTGACAAGTTTACTACTGTAGATCCAGCACTTAGCACAGTACACAAGCAGGTGTTCAACAAATATTTGTGGATCAATCCCTCACCATAAAGGTTAAAAGCTGAATCTATAGAGCAATATACACAGAAAAACAGATGCACACCCAAACATCAGTGAGGCAACCCTTAATTCCTTACCCACGATAATGACAGAATTTAGTCCCGAATAATTTGTCTAACAGAGCTAGAATTAGAAAGACACACAGGCTTAAAACAGAGACATCGAGGACAATGGCAGATATACTTACCCCAACCAACTAGACAAAATTTAAAGATATAATTGGGAATGTATATGTTGAAGACTTTGACTAGAGCAAAATACATGTGGACCGCCTCCAGGCCCATCCAAGTCAAAGAAACAAGCAGGAAGTAATGAAGCGCCACCGCAGCTGTGATACAAAGTCCTGCTTTCTGAAATGATGATGACCAGGAATTGACCAGAAATACCAGATTTAGCATCAGTAGTGCTGTGCACAGGTTGATCAGGATTTTGGAAGGATGATCTTTTCGAAGTTTGCTAAAAGAAAAGACACAATGTTTAGTTAGGTAGGTTCTCTGTTTTTAATCAAGCATTGCCACCTGCATAATAAGTGAAAGAATAAAAGAGCTGCCTATTAAAATTAAATTACTTGTATTACCTTACAAGTACTGAATTTTAGAGTCCCCCACCCTCTTTCTAGGTTGAGTCAAAGTATCCTAAATATAGTGACCTTCACTAACAGGAATAATAGCCTCGCTCAATTAAGCAGTCCCCTCTTCTTTTTCTTTTTCTCTTTTGGAGAGAAGGAAGGAAAGAGTTTCCCGGATAGTAAAATTCTATCTTCACTCCTTCAGCAGACTCAAGGCTGAATCTACATATGACCAAAGAGCAGGATGACTATGAAAACCATTTCAAGTAGTTACTTGGGTATTTCCAAAGATCCAGACGTTTGGCATCGTGAAACTATGACCTTAAATTTCACTAAGTGATCACAATTGTACTTTATGGAAACTGACCCAGTATTTTACAAATTAAAAAGATATATACATATATTTCCTTTTCTTTTTCATTCTATTAAATATTTCTTGATTTAAATTTTGCAATTTTCATTTTGTGTAAGTTTTTTTAAATTGAGGTAAATAGTAAAGTACACAAATCTTAAGAATGCCACTCAATGAATCTTTACATGTGAATACACCTAAGGAAACTCCACCCAGATCAAGAGGTAGAATATTTTCAACATCTCAGAAGGCTCATTCATTCCTTCTCCCTTTCAATACTCCCCCACCAGAGTAACCAACATTCTAACTTGTATCCCCATAGATTTAGTTTTGCCTGGACGTGGAACTTCATATAAATGGAAGCATACAGTATGTTCTCTTCTTTTTCTGGCTTTGTTTGCTCAACTCTGAGATTTAGATATTATGTTGCGTTGTATAGAAGCAGTTCATTCTTTTTTAATGCTGTGAAGCATTTCATTTTGTGAATATACCACAATTTATTCATCCAGTCAACTGTTAATGTACACTGGAGTTGTTTCCAATTTGGGGCCACTATGAATGAAGCTGCTGTGAATATTCCTGTACATATCTTTCAATGGATACATGCACTCGTTTGTCTCTAACAGTGAACTTTCTGGGTCAACAGCTAGATATATACTTATCTTTAGTGGTCATTGTCAAAGGATTTTCCAAAGTGTCTGTACCGTTTTGCATTCCCGCCAGCAATGTATAAGAGTTCCAGTTGTTCCACATCCTTGTTGACACTTGCTATTGTCAGTATTTTTAATTTTAGTCATTCTGGTAGGTGTGCAGAAGTATAATCGTTGTCTTAATTAGCATTTCTCTGATGAGTAATGATGTTGAGAACCTTGTGATGTGCTTATTAGCCATTTAGGTAAGAGTTAGGGCTAGGCATGGATATCCTCTTTTGTGAGGTATCAGTTCAAGTCTCTTACTCATTTTTAATTGTATTGTCTGTCTTTTCCTTTTTGATTTGTAAGAGTTTTTTTTTTATATATTCTGCATGCAAGTCTTTTGCCAGAGATATACATTGCGAATACCTTCTTCCAATCTGTGGTTTGCTTTTTCACTATCTTAATGTCATTTGATGAAAGAAGTTCTTAATTTTAATGAAGTCCAATTCTTCAACTTTTTCTTTTATGGTTACTGTTTTTGTATCCTGTTAGAGAAATCTTTTCCTATCCCAACCCTCTTGCTTTTTTAAAAATCCAATTAAGATCTTTTTGTGTGTGTGAGGAAGATTAGCCCTGAGCTAACGTCTGTTGCCAATCCTCCTCTTTTTGCTGAGGAAGATTGGCTCTGGGGTAACATCTATGCCCATTTTCCTCTACTTTATATGTGGGATGCCTGCCACAGCATGACTTGATGAGTGGTGCACAGGTCAGCGCCCAGGATGTGAACCTGTGAACCCTGGGCGGCTGAAGTGGAGCGCATGAACTTAATCACTATGCCACTGGGCCAGCCCCTCTTTTTTTTTTTTTTTTTTAAAGAGGAGCCTTGGTTGTTTTTTTTTTTAACCTGTTCACCTCATAATTTAATGGATACGACTTCTTCCTATTGTGATGAATAGGAAATTTTTATGAAATTAACAAGGTTACAATGACAACATCATCCATCAAACCAAATTAAACTTACTCAGAGCAAGACTCTGTCAACTTACTGAAAGGCTATGTATGTCACCATCACAACTCCCAGGAAAATGGAGGAGATTCCACATCCAGTGTATGTTATAAGCACTAATATCCGTTCATTCACTGCATCCGCTGCAGACCTGGATAAATCCTAGGGAATGCAATGCGTGGTATTTTATACATTCGCCAGAGCCAGTTTATGGTAAAATGCTTCCAGTGCTCATTAACAGGAGGTTCCCAGGATATGTAGCGTCTCTGCTATAGCTCTTATAAAAACAAAAGTGTGTGGATGGATGTATGATAAGATTGTATATTGTTTGTTGAGTAGGCCTAGTGCAATTTACTGTGTACAGGGCATGGAGAGCCATCAACAGCACTGGAAGAACATTTAGTCCTTGGTTTTATTGTCATTAACATGTTCCACACTTAAAATATAACCAAACTAATAGATGTGAATTTGGGATGCAAAGTGAATCATTATCTGAACTGAGTGTCCCAAAACATTACACAGAACATCAAAAAAAAATGTTCCTTTTCCTTAGACCTTACATAATTTTCATAAAATTAAAAGAGAAAATGGACCTTAGAGATCACATAATCCAGTAATTTCTTAGCCTGAGGACCATAAAAGACCTGAAATGGCATGCAAAATTATTTGAATATATGTTTGCATTGTTCTGGGAAGAAGGTCCATAGCTTTCATCAGATGGTTATAGAGATTCACGACTCATAAAAGGTTAAGAAGCACTGGTCTACTCTGGTAGTGCTCAACTGGGAGCGATTTTACCCCTCCCCCAAGGATACTTGACAATGTCTGGAGACATTTTTGGTTGTCACAGCTGGGGAGGGTGCTACTGGCATCTAGTGGGTAGAGGCCAGGGATGCTGCTAAACATCCTACAATGCACAGGACAGCCCCCCCAAACAAAGAATTATTTGGCCCAGAATACCAGTAGTTAACCAGGTTAAGAAATCTTGGTGTACTCCAATCTTTCACATTTCAGAAGGCAACTCTAAGGTCCAAACAAATGAAACAACCTGACCAAGATTGCATAGGTAGATAGTGACAGAGCTGAAATGTGAGCCCTGGTCTTTTGACTCCTATTGTCATATTCTAACCAATTTGGAGGGAGCTAAACAAAATTCTTACAACTCAATAAGTATCAGGGGAGCACCTCTTATTTGTTGAACAGATTTGGTAAAAAAAGAAAAGAAAAGAAATATAGAACAGACTCTCAGCCTTCAAGGAGCTTACCATTGGTAGGATGAACGACTCATAAACAACACATTCAGATAACAGTATATAATATATATATAATAAAGTAACTTAAGAGAACTAAGAAAGTACTCAGGGATGGGTAGAAAAGAAAGAACACATTTCAGAGCCATTTTGAAGGAAAACTTAGCAAGCCCCGGCATTAGGGAGGACCATAGGGAACAAAGAAGATAGAAGAATTAACGATGACTCTGGGGCTCTAAGCCTGGATATGCGAATTGATCAGATAACTCTTGTTTGGTTAAGTACTGCAAATATTTAAAAAGTACATCTTTCCTACTCTGCAATTTGACGATAACTATTAAAATTAAAATTTTTAATGACCATACCCTTTAACCCAGCAATTCTACTTCCATCAATTTAGCCTGCAGAAATACTTGCATCAGTGTTAGAAGATAAATGGATAAAAATGTGTATTACAGCATTGTTCATAATGGAGAAAACAGTAATAACCAAAACGCCTACTTATAGTGGATTGGTTGAATTCATTGTGTTAAATCCACACAATGGAATACTATAAAGATATTTAAAACGTTTAAGTAGATGGATACATATTTGCCTGAAAGGTGTCCTATATATTGTCAGGTGAAAAACAAGTGGTAAAAACAGTGTAAATAGCTTGATCCATTTTTATAAAACAAAAACATGTGTTGATATACACGTAGGAAAAGAATCTGAAAGAATATACATAAAGGTGTTAAAAGGTGTTGATTTCTTGGGAGGGGGTTATAGGGACCTTTTCTGTAATGTTTGAATTTTGAACAGCAGGCATTACATTTATAAGGAAAAAAATAAATATTTGTTTCAATCTGCTCTACTTTGGATGAACAAAGGGGGGGCTTTTTCCACTTGCATGCCACTTTTCCATAACTTAGTTCACACATATATTCCTGGTCTGTAATTTAATAAAAGTTGTCAAAATTCTATGAAGGAGTGATTAAGAGACAACTTACCATTAAGACTCCAAAATGGGTGAGGTGGTCACACTGACAGATTGTGTAATTTACGTTTGTTTCCTTTACTTCACAGCCTGATGAATTCCATCCACCTCGCCCATCTGCAGGAGACAGAAGGGGATTTCAAAGCAATTTTGTTTTTCTCAGAAATGTTTAACTTTTTATTATATGCACCTTCCGAATGTGTTGTAATTAGTATTGTTTGTTAAGACAGCAAGAGAGAGGTATAATTGAACACTGAAATTAAATTAAGTCTAATGGGCTAAATTGACTTTTTAGGAACTTTGTAAATGGCATAACTTCTTTGGTTCTTACTTTTCCTGTTCTTGTACCATACTTCTACAGATTAGGACAGACTCTTGTCATGAACAACAGGCCTGCCACCATGCTATAGTGACAGAGTAAGGACTGTTCTTTTAAAGTACCACAAATAGGAAACAGGTAGATCTAGAACTTTCTGAAGGACATGAGCTTTGGAATATAGGCTGACACTTGAGTCTACTCAGTGAGACTGGAATGAACATCTGAAACAACAAATTCAACCCAGAATTCAAATGGTCTCGAATGCTTTACACTGAACCAGATCATGTTCTGGAGCTCCTTAGGGACAATTAAAGCCTCTGGTCTACTGGACATCTGCCTAGTTTCTCACTCCTGAGCATGTTCAGCGTTCTAGAATCAACTCTCATACTTCTGTAACCTGTAGATCTCGGGTACTAGAGCAGATTTAGAGTAGAACCTCCAGGATAGCGCTAGACCGGAGGGCTTATCCTAGGGCAGGCAGCTAAGTGTGGTCAAAATTTGTCCATCTAGGATAACTCTATAGATTCCAGAGGTTCTGGATTGATGGACAGAGGGGTGGGGGCGAAGGGTGACCTGGGAAGAGCTCAGCAACTTGCATTAATGAACACACAGATCAACTTATTGAGGCTGTGAGGGACAAAGCTCATCATTTTATCCTGGGAGACTTGGGGGGGGACCAGGAAAGGACAGTGCTATCCCTGTTGTAGGAAAGGAATAGTATTACCACATCCCAGGGAGTCGAATGGAAAGAGACTTTCCCTTTCTCCCAGAATTCCAAGGATACTGAAAAGGGAAAAGCTCCCATGCAGAGCTTCCACAGGTGGAAGGACTGGTCACACAGCCACTCCTGGCATGCCAGGGAGAAATGATTCTGTGTGGGAATTCTCTGAGATTTGGCAATATCCCTGGAGATTCCAGTGGAGACCACAAGCCTAAGAAGAATCCATTCAGTAATCCCCATCCCCAATCCCTTCTCTTCTTGTCCCCAAAGACTCATACCTAGCCAAGCAGGAAGGTCCCTTAGAGACCAACTAGGAAGTCTTATCTCCTCAATGAAAAGATAAAAAGTTTAGAGCCCCAAGAGAGTAAATGGACTATCCAAGGTCACATAGTCAGTCTAAAAGAAACGAGGGGAAAAAAGGCAAGGAGATAGTAGACGTTGCAAGTCTCTGTGGGAAAGCACAGATAAAGAGCCAGATGTTCACTCCTCAGCTTTCTTCAAACAGCTCAAGGGTACTCTGCTCTAGATCTTCCAACTTTCTTTCTTCCAACTTTGCTTACCCCTGAGTTGTATGTTTCTTCTGATCTCCCAAATAAGTCTCTTACCAAAAAGAATTTTTTTTAAACTCCCATGCCCTAATTAGATAAGACTCATATTTGTATCTTGGTCAATCAGAGTTTTCTGTAGGCCCTGATAAGATAGTGGCTCAGTACAACTTCCTCCCATCCAACTGACAAACAGGAAAATGGTCAGGGGCAAAGTCTTGTTGAGAGCCAAAGACAAAGTTTGCTAGGAAAAAAACTTACTGTTACTCCCAAAGTCCCAAAAGGCACAGTGAACTTGATCATAATTCTAGAAAAAAGAAAAATCAGAGGTAAAACACCTTTCCTTATGATAGTTACCCCACAATAACTACACACAAGTGTTTTTTTCTCAATGTTTTTCAAACAGTAGACACACACATACATACGCACAGACCACTTGTGAGTTGGTTTTAAGACTAACCCCAAGTAACTTGGAGTTTACAAGTGAGAAAATAACATGTTACTGCATGGTGGTCTGATATGCATCCTTTAAAATGTTTGGTAACATATGAATTTGCCGTGCCCTCCTGGTGCAAGGCCCAAGAGGAGGCTGTGGATGGTTGGTGCCGGTCTGATGTGTGGTAGGTGTTCCTTGTGGTACTTTGGAATTTGAGGTTCACAGGTGAGATCAAGCCTTATGGATACAACGTTGAACTGCCTCCTCATTAAGCCTAGTAAGCATTCCTGAGGCCTCACCAGCTCCTGCAATCTTCAGGGAACTGGAGGCGATGAGAAACTGGTTATTGGGGGATGCTTGGAGGGCTGTGGCCCCAGCAGGAATTGAGAGATCTTACCCCTCTACCATGTTTCATTTGGTATATGTCTTTTTTTTAATTCCCTCTCCTATTCTTCCTTCTTCCCTTCTAGAATTAAGATCTGTGAAAAAGATGCTGTACCATATGGTCTCTTAGATTGGGAAAGAAGGAAGCTATTAAGACTTCACACTGGACATATATTAACATCAAAGAATGGAATAGTAGTTCATTCTTACACTACAGCTAAATTTGATCATTTAGTAATATATACCTTATGTTACGCCATATGACTATGGTTTTAATCCTTTGGTGATAATTAATACATATTTTAATGCTCTTCATGGAAATTCAAAGGATAAAAATGTTCAATTATTTTGAATTAAGTTGTTTGCCTCACTCAAAAATAAATGGAATTAAATATCATTTAGTGTGATGGAAAAACCAAAAGATCCACCTGCCCCCAGTCACTCCTCGGCCAATCTATCACAGTGCTAGAAGCCCACTATCAGTTATCTCTTTAGGCTAAGGCGTTATTTCTAGAAAGTCCCAATTACAACACACCTCTGCTACCTATAATGGGACAATCTTCATTAAGTCTTAAAATCACATCTGTTAACTAGGCAATTACTTTTAACAGGAAAATCATGGAGAAGTTCTGAGGCCTTATTATTCTGAGATGAAAATGGGATATGTTACCTGATTTCCTTCAATATGCTGCAGAGTAATAACCACTGGGTCAGCTAAGTTTTGAATGGATGTATCTGAAATGCTGGCACTCACAACATATGTGGTTAACGCTTTAGTGACATTTTTAATCTGTAGATGAAACAAATAAGGAAGAGGAGTTCAAGTTCTACATTTCTAATTTCTTGTGTGTTAATAATAAATCTAGAATTTTGAAGCAGTACACATTAGGTACAGAAATATGGAAAATAAAATCACAAGCTTAGAAGGAATTTTTAGAGGTCATTTAGCTCGCCTCCTGTCTTCACATAAGGTCTCAATTATGCTAAGCTAGAACAATTCATTCATCCACCCATGCATCCAAATATCCACCCAACAAGCATTGGTTTTGCACCTGCTACTCAGTACTGCACCAGTAACAAAGTGAAACTATTCCCTACTTTGCTAACTCTCCAGACCCTGACATTTCACAACTCGTCCCAGTTCTAACCCTCAACCATCCTTACTCACTTCTGGGAGCCTCTCCTTATAAGGAACATAAATCCATCATGGGTTAGTTATAGACCATTTCCTGTTCCATCCTCACTGGAGATGGAAGCAGGTTGATCAACATCCAGCTTGGAACAAGTCTCTGAGGACACTCATCTCCTCCCTAAGGGACCATGAACTCTGAGGCCAGAGCCTAGACCTTGTGTGTCCTGCTGCCCCTCACATGGCCTAGCACATAGCAGGTATTCTATCTTGTACTCACAGTGAGCCAGTTACTTTAAGTGCTTTCCACACACAGTGTCTTCAGTCCTCACTGAAACAATATAGGCATTTTTCAGATAAACTGAGGCTTGGAGAGGCTCAAAAACGTGGACGAAGGTCACACAGCTAGTGAATGGTAGGGCAAGGATGCTTGATAAATGTTGGTTTAAAGGAAACAAAGTAGAATGTACCCATTGAGATGTGGAGCTTGCTTATTAACAAGGCCAAAGTGCCACATGCCAAGACTCCAGGAGGCAAGGCAGCTGGGAGATCACCTCTTCTGGGGCACACATGAAGAGATGAGGGATGGGGCAGATGCAAGACAGGAGGGAGAGGAAGCAAAACCTCTGAGGACTTGCCAAGAAAGCCTAGAGGAGATGAGCCCAGACGATGTCCCTTGGGGAGCCTGCCAGGCCACTTTTAGAAGATGCCAAGTCCTCATAGTTCTGAGTCCTGCAGCCACTGAGAACTGGGTCATTGTGAATGCAGCCTGGGGCTCCACTAGGAAGCCACTTACTTCCTGTTCCTGACCAACTCTGTTCATTCAAAGCCAGCCTGATGGTTCAGTGCTTCCTTCCCAGAGGAATTCCCCTGGGGTAGCCTGATGTAGAGGTGTGTCTGCACCAAGATATGGTGGAAAGGGCCCTGGCTGACAGTCAAAAGACCAAGTGTTAGCCCATCCTTCTTGTTCCTTGAAATCCCCTTCCACTTTCTGGGATATTGGTGACATGAAGGAAGGTGAACCAGGTGGTATCTAACAACCCTCCCAACTTAGTCTAAGAGATACAGTTCTCTGTAGTGAAAAGGCCAAAGGAGGAGAAGGACACAGTGACCCAGGACGTAATTAACCTGTTCTCTGGCTTTATCTCCCTTACCTACAAAATGGTGGCCATGCGGGGAAAGGAACTAAATTATTTCTCGCTCTTCCACCCTTTGTGCTCTGGGCTCAAGTTTTACCTATTTCACTTCTGAACCTCTACAGAAGTTGTTCTCTCTGCCTGAAACACTCCTCCCTCCTTCTCTTCACCCTCTTTCATCTTCCAGCTTCTACCCAACCTCAGGTCTCAGCTGACACCTCTCTTACACTAGGCTTTTCCTGATCTCCCAAAGGAGGGTAGGTGTCCTCCTCTATGCTCCGAGTCCCCGTGCCATATTGTACTTGCCTGGTGCTTTGTCTCTCTCCCTGAGAACTGCACTAGAGGAGGAGTGGAGGAGGAGGTATGAGTGTTCCAAGAGTGGTGTCTTATCAATAATTTTTAAGGTAATATGTTGTAACGACAGTTAAGATTTTGATCAAAAGATGTTAGAGGAAGCAATGCGAAAGCAAGGCTGTGAGACTCAGGACTTGGGAGAAAAGGTAGTTAAAGGGTGGCATCGCTTGCAAGTACTCACTCCCCAACAACCAATGGCACAGGTCCCAGCCTTGGGTCAGCCCTTTCAATGTTAGAACCTTTAGATCTCTGTTCTCCCCCATCAGACTGTAAGTTCCACGAGGGAAGGCAGCACATCTCTCTTGGTCACCATTGTACCCCCAGCACCCAGCACCATGCAAGACACATAGTAGGAATTCAATAAATATTTGCTGACTGAATAAGTAACTGCATGAATAAATGAATAAATTGTGTCACCTCCAGCAGGCCCCTTTCCCTTTCTGGGTCTCGATTTCCTCATCGGTAAAATGAGGAGATGGGACACTGTAAGTTATAAGGGCCCCTGCAGCTCTGAATTTGATGGCAGGCTAGTTCTAATCCTTCCTCATCTGGTACTATGACGTCTGTAGGCTAATTTTCAGAAAGATCTTGAATCTCTTTCAGTGGAAGGTGTTAGTGAATGAAAATCACTTATTAGGTGTGAAATCTATGCAAAACAAGTTTATCTTTTATTCTATGAGACAAGCACAGCCCTTTGAAGAAAGGAGAAAAACTAAGACCAAAATAATGGCATCTCAGATGATACAGAGAAATTACAAGCCTACCAAAAGGGTCAGAGTGTTATGAATCACATTCTTAATTTTCATTGTAATTTTGTTCATTAGCTGGCTTGTTCTGGGTCCAACCTATTTTTTCTCCATTAACAAAAAAGTCTAATAAATATATATCTACTGAAAACATGCTGGGTACCTAGCCCGGGGCTGGATGCCATGAAAAGAAAACGTGTCTGAGCCATGACATATGCCACAACCTACTTGGGGAAACCAGTTTAGAAACTAGGCAGAAGTATAAGACAAGAATACAAGCAGGGGTTGGGGAGGAGAGCAGGGACTCACAAACTCCAGGCAGGCTTCCTGAGTGGGATTTGAGCTAAGCCCACAGGAACAAATAGAACTTGGATAGATAGAAAGGGGATAGGCTAGAGTGTACCAGGAGAATAGAATGTCCTACAGATATAGCTGAAGATGTGGTACGTTTGAGTTGGTGTATGGTATGGGTATGTGGTATATTTAAGTTGGCCCAGTACAACCTCCCCCAAATAACTCTATGAATATTTCACCATTAGAAATTCATTCCTTTGGGTAGTCTCTTAGAAAATGCAAACATACCTGGGCAAGTTAATGTATTGACTTCTTAAATACATGAACTTTGGAGTCAAACAGCCTGCATTTGATTCCTAGCTATGCCACTTCCTAGCTGTGTGGCCTTGGGCAAAATTACTTAACCTCTTTGTCTTATTCTGTTCAGGCTGCCAAAACAAAATACCACAGACTGGGTAGCTTATAAACAACAGAAATGTATTTCTCACAGTTCTAGAGGCGGGAAGTCCAAGATCAGGGTGCCTATATGGTCTCAGTTTCTTGTGAGAAGTAAATAAGAGATAAGTGTAAATATGAACCATTAATAGTGATCATCGTTAACAACTTCATACAAACTCTGATTCCTGTCTTCCCAATAGCTAGATGGGACAAAGCAGGGTAAAGGAATGGGCCTTTGACAGGCAGAGCTCCAAGACAGGCAAATAGTAATAGCAGTGCAAACACTTACGTGGTGCTTATTATGTGCCAGGCAATATTCTAAGCACTTTAGATGTATGCACTCCTTTAATCCTTCAACAGCTCAGTGAGGTACTACTTTTATCCTGTTTTACTTAGAAGGAAACTAAGGCACATAGAGGTTGAGTAACTTGCCCAAGCTCACACAGGCAGACTATGGCATAGCAGCTTTAAATTCAGCCAGTCTGGCCCCAGAGTCCATGCTCTTAACCACCACATCATACTGCCTCTCTGTTTTAACAATGGGTGAGGACTGGAGCCCTCGGAGAAGGTTCTGTGGAGGCGGTGAGAAGAAGCAACAAATGTCTGCAGGCAAGCGTCCTGCTGGACACCCATTCAGCTTCAAGTAAATTGGCCCGAGAGAGTGGGCATGTTGGCTTTGGGGGGCCGGGGGAGATTTGGGAGGAAAATGCTGACAAGCTGAAAGGACACTTCATCAGAACTTGCTGTTCTTTTCCGGCTTTAAAACATCTTGAGGCCTCTGTTTGGTCACCAGATAATCCTTAAGGTCCCTTCCAAAGCTGAGAAGCTGTGAAAATTAAAAACTGTGGAACATCATTAAAGTAGATGTTGATTCATGTTGAGGGCTAGAGGTTGCGCTGGGAGACTTGTGGACTAAGTCAGAGAGCATATTCTAAAATAAGCAGAATGTCATGAAAACAGCAAGAGTTCATAATTACAATGAGTCACAGTATGTTGGTCCATGACAATTACCAGAGGCAAGAACTTACCTTAAAGAGTGAAGTTTGGCCAAAGAAATTAAACAAGATGGTCTGTAAGTTGCTAAGAGAAATTTTCTCCCTCAGTGATTTAGGCAAATATAAGGAAGCCAAAACCCTCCCCAGAGGGACTTCGCCTAGGTAAACCTGCCGAGAAAAGCCAGAAAATGAAACTGGAGTCATCACCCATCAGCTTGAAGTCCTCCACACCTCCCACCTCAGCCCCAGCCTCAGCTCCCGAGTGCCACATGGAGGGCTGAAGGGTGGGAACTAGCTCCACAAGCTGTGCTACACCTTTTACATGCACACGCGCACACACACACACGACACACACACAACCTTATCCTTTCCAAATCTATCCTTGAGTTTCTCTCCCTTTGATCTGCTTCCACCTGGGTATTCACAGAGGTGGAAAAGGGAATGACAAATTGGGTGATTTGCCATGATTCTCAGAAATAAAGGCCAGTCTTCGAAAGCAGGCCACCTTCTCCCATATAGTTCTGGGAAGGAAAACACTAAACAAAAAACCCTTCAACATAATGGCCTTAGATACTCGTCCCATAGTTTATCGAGCAATGCTTTTGTTAAGAAGTGGGGCATGGAAGTGAGGCATTAGTCCTTAGGAATTCTAGAGGCTCACTATCAGAAGATTTTGCTGATTTGATTGGTAATAGTATTTAATAAGTACTGGAACATTTCTGAAAGTGAAAGGGGACTTCACCAATAATTATACCAGGACCACAGTTGTAAACTTGGACTCTCTCAGGCAAAACAGGGTAAATGGGCACTCTTACATGAGTTCTCTCATTTAATCCACCTATCAGCTCTAAAAGGTATGTTGTATTGTGCTATCAGGCAATGCAGGCTCAGAGAGATTAAGTGACTTGACTATGGTCACACAGCTGGGATGTAGTTGAATAAAGATATATGTGATTTTGGCCCACAATTTTCTCATTATCTGTGCTGCCTCTCAAGGAACTATTATCTAGCTGGGTGTATCATGGGGAGATGAAAGTTCATAGTATTTCTAAAAATGACTTGTGAGCCCAAAAGCTGTATGGCTCTTCTCCTGGCACAAATGAACTCTGCTAGGGCAATGAAGTACCATGGAGAGGTTATGATTTAGCTTCAACATGTAAGAAGTTTGGTATCAAGAGTGTGATTGAGGTTGGTTGGCTTGTTTCTCCACCCAGACCTATAATAGAAAACCCCATATGTAACCAAAATGCAAGGGGAAGTCAACATCTGCTTTCAGTATGGCTGAGTAGCTCTTAATGGACTCGACCCTCTTGTATATAACAACTATACAAAATAACCATGACTCAAAGGCACTGGGAAATGAACAGAGGCATGCAAATTCTGGAGAAGAGTAGACACTTGGAAAAAAGTGACATCATAAGATGAGTTACCTGTTTTTACAGCTTTTAGCCTGATGGCAAGCTGAGACCAGTGCTGTGAAGGACACTCAACATTCTGATAGAAAACCTGCAGTCCTTCTGGCATGAAGAACCAGAAAACAAAGGTCAGGGCAAGCAGAGCCATTGGAAGGTCAGGGGGGAATCCTGGATAGGAGAGAGCTAAAGAGGGGGAGCCAAAATTCTGAGTATAAACTCTGCCTGACTCTGAACCACATATGTACAGGACAGGCTCCAATTAAGGATAAAGGAACTTAACTGAGATTTGAGCTGCTATCCAAGAAATGGAATCTACAGTTTGATTCCAAACAAATTAATTGTCTGGTATAACAAAAATCAGTAGTCTTCACAGGAATATAGTAGAAGCCAGAGCCTCCATAACATAACATTCACAATATCCAGAACATAATCCAAAATTACTCAATATGTGAAGAAAAAACAAATGTGACCCATTTTCAAGGGAAAAGACAATCAATAGAGATCAACTTTGAGATGACCCAGATGTTAGAATTAGCAAAGGTTTTTAAAGCAGCTAACTATAACTATGTTCCAGTTAAAAGAAAATGTGCTTGCAATTAATGCAAAAAGAAGAAATAGCAGAGAAACAGGAGCAAAAAAAGAACAATATGGAAATTCTAGAACTGAAAATACATTATCAAAAATTTTAAAAATTGCACTGGATGGTTTCAATAGTAACATGAAGATGACAGAGGTCATTGAACTTGAAGATAAGAAATTATGCTATCAGAAGAATAGATAGTAAAATGATTAAAATCATGAACAGCCTTAGGGACCTGTGTGGCAGCATCAAAAAAATCTTACACACATGTAATTAATGCCCCAAAAGGAGAGAAGAGAGAGAATGGTGAAGAAGCAATATTTGAAGAAATAATGGTGGAAATTTCCCCAAATTTGGTGAAAGACATAAATTTACAGATTCAGGAAGCTCAGCAAACCTCAAACAGGATAAATACAGAGGAAGACATGCCTGGGCACATAACAGTCAAGCTGCAAAAAAAAAAACCAAAGGAAATATTGAAAGCAATCAGAGAAAAATGACACATTACACATCACATACAGAGAAACAAAAATTCAAATGATTACTGATTTCTCATCAGAAAATAAGAAGTCCAGAAGAGAATGAAACAAGATCTTTACAATGCTGGGGGCGGGAAATGCTACCAATCCAGAATTCTATCATAAACAAAAATATCCCTCAAGAATAAAGGCAAAATAAAGACATTTTCAGATAAATGAAAACTAAGAAAATTCATCACCATCAGAACTTGTACTACAAGAAATGCTAACTGAAGTTCTTCAAGTTGAAGGTAAATGCTACCAGATGGGACTTTGACCTTCAGGAAGGAATGAAGAGCATTCAAAATGGTAAATATCTAGGTAAATATTAAAAACTATTTTAATCTCAATTTCATACGACTTTCAAAAGTAATGATTATAATGTCATCCTGTGGGGTTTCTGATCTTCTTAGACATAATATACATGACAACTATAACATAAAAGACAGATGGTGTAAATGGATATGTATGGTTGAAATTTCTACATTTTACATGAAGTGGTACAATATTAACTCTAAGTAGGCTGCAAAAACATAAGGATTTATATTGTAATCTCTAGAGTAACCATTAAGAAAATAATGCAACAAGACAGCCCTGATGGCGTAGTAGTTAAAGCTTGGCGTTCTCACCACTTTGGCAGCCTGGGTTCTGTTCCCAGGCACAGAACCACACCACCCATCTGTCAGTTGCCATGCTGTGGCAGTGGCTCACGTAGAAGAACTAGAAGGACTTACAACTAGGATACAACAAGGACTTACAACTAGGTACTGGGGCTTTGGGAAGGAAAAAGAAAAGGAAGATTGGCAACAGATGTTAGCTCAGGGAAAATCTTTCCCTGCCAAAAAGAAAAAAAGATAGAAAATAATGCAAATAGATATAACTAAAGAGTCAGAAAAATTAAAATTCAATTGTAATAAATATTAAAATAAATCAAGAGGCAACAGAAAAAGAGGAACAAAGATCAGAGGGTCAGAGAGAAAATAAAATAAAATGGTAGTCCTAAGTCCAACCATGTCAAAAATTACATTACATTTTAAAGGACTACACACTCCAATTAAGAGGCAGATATTTTGAAGATGGATGAACAAGTGAAACACAAACTATATGCTACCTACAAGAAGTGCACTTCAAATATGAAGACACAGATAGAAAGCAATTAGATGAAAAATATATATATATAAAATAAGAACAGTAAGCATAAGTAGGCTGGAATGACTATATTAAAATCAGATAAAATAGACTGCAAGGCAAAGAGTATTACCAGAAATAAAGAGGGCTATTTCATAATGATAAATAGGTTAGGATTAGAGTTAATATTAGGAAGACATAACAACATAAATGTATATTCACTTAATAACAGAGCCCCAAATAAACAAGACATAATTCAACAAGACTAAAGAGAGAAATACACAATTTCATGATCAAAATTAGAGATTTTAACACCCCTCTAAACTAGGATCTAAACAAACATTATCAGTCACCTTGAGGCCTAATTGAAATTTATAGTACAACATATGCAACAATTGTAGAATGCCCATTTTTTTTCAAGTGCACATGAAATACCAAGTTTTTCAAGTGTATGAAACACCAAAATAGGCCGTACACTGGGCCATAAAGCAAGTCTCAATAAATTTAAATGGATTGAAATTATACTGAGTATATTCTGTGAACAAAATGAAATAAACAAGAAATCAATAGTAATAATATATCTTAGATATCTCCCAAATATTTGGGGTTTAAAGAACACACTCCTGAGTAATCCATGGATCAAAGAGGAAAATAGAAAATATTTTGAACTAATTATGAAAATACAACATATCAAACTATGTGGCCTGCAGCTAAAGCAATGCTTAGAGAGATATTTATAGCTTTTTACGATTATATCAGAAAAGAAGAACGGTCTAAAGTAAATGGCCTATGGATCCACCTTAAGAAGTTAGATAAAGAAGAGCAAAGTAAACGCAAAGTAAATACAAGGAAGGAAATAATAAAGATAAGAGCAGATCAACAAAATAGAAAACAATAAAGAAAATTAACAAAGCCAAAAATTGGTTCTTGGAAAGGATCAACAAAATTGAAAAATTGCTAGCCATACTGATCAAGAGAAAAAGAGCAAGAAAAGAAATGATCAATATCAAGAATGAAAGTGGGATTATTATTATTATAGATCAGAAATTGACAAACTGGTAGGCCAAATCCTACCCAGGGCCAGTTTTTGTACGCCTCAAGCTAAAAATGGCTTTTGCATTTTGTTTTTTTTTTTAAACTTATGTGGTTGGTTGGTTGCTTGGTTTTTTTGAGGAAGATTGGCCCTGTGCTAGCATCCATTGCCAATCTTCCTCTTTTTTCTATTTTCTCCCGAAAGCCCCAGTACATAGTTGTGTATCATAGTTGTAGAGTTGTTGCTCTTCTATGTGGGACGCTGCCTCAGCATGGCTTGATGAGCAGTGAGTAGGTCCGCGCTCAGCATCCGCACCGGGGAACCCTGGGTTGATAAAGTGGAATGTGCAAACTTAACTGCTGTGCCACTGGGCCGGCCCCTACATTTCATTTTTTAAAGGATATGAAAAGAAAGAGAGAGAGAAGAGAGAAAGAAGGGAGAGAAAGAACAAACATGCAACAGACAGAGACCAGCTGTGGCTTACAAGGTCTAAAATATTTACTATCTGCCTTTTACAGAAAAAATTTGCTGACCACTCCTATAAATCCTACAGCTACTAAGAAATAAGGAAATATTATGAACAACTGTTGTCAACAAGCTTGACAAGTTAGGTGAAATAAATTCTTAGAAAAATACAACTAACCAAAACATACACAAGATGAATCAGAAAATCTGAATGGCTCTAAATCCATTAAATAAACTGATTTTATCAAATGCTTCCCACAAAGAAATTCCAGCCCCAGAGAGTTTCCTAGTAAACATTATCAAGCATTTAATGAAGAAATAACACCAATGTTACACAAACTCTTTCTGAGAGTAGAGGGACCATTTCCCAACTAACTTTTATAACGTTGGCAAAAGTCTAATCTAAAGCTTGATAATGAAATTAGAAAAAAAGAAAATTCAGACCAACGTCCTTCATGAATATAAGCACAAAAATACTTAACAAAATATAAGCAAGTTGAAAATAGCAATATACAAAAATGATAATACTTCATGAACAGTAGGGTTTCTTCCAGGAATGAAAGATTAGTTTAACATTCTAAAATCAATGTAATTCACCACATTAGAAGAACAAAGGAGAAAAGCCGAATGACTATTTCAAGAGATACAGAAAAAGCATTTGACAAAATTCAACAACCATTCGCAATAAAATTTTTCAGCAAAGTAGGAACAGAAGGTAACTTCCTCCATCAAATAAAGGGCATCTAAAAAACGAAACAGAACAAAAACATTGCTCACATCACGGTAACGGTAAAATAGTGAATACTTTTCTCCTAATACCAAAAACAAGACAAAGATGTCCACTTTAACCCCTTCTATTCGACATTTTATCAGAAATACTAACATCAAAATAAGGCAAAAAAAGGAATAAAAATCAATAAGGAAGACCTGAAACTGTCTCTATTGTTAGATGACATTGGCTTATGTAGAAAGTCCTAAGGAATCTCTAAAACAACTACTACCTCTAATAGGTGAGTTTAGAAAGTTCGTAGGATACAAAATTTAGATGGATAGATAGATGATAGACATAGAATATCAATTGTATTTTTATATTTTTGTGGCAAATAATTGGAAATGAAATTTAAAAACAATTCCATTTGTAACAGCATAGAAAAACATAAAATACTTAGGAATAAATTTAACAAGGACATGCGATGACTTTCCACTTAAAACTACAAAACAGTGCGGAGAGAAATTTAAATAGACCTAAATAAATATTCCTGGATTAGAAGGCTCAGTATTACACTGCTGTATGGTATATATGAAAGTTGTTAACAGAGTAGATCCTAAGAATTCTCATCACAGGGGAAAGAACATATTTTTCTCTTGTGTGTGTGTGTCTCTACGAGATAATGGATGTTAACTAAACTTATTGTGGTAAGCATTTCACACTATGTGTAAATCAAATCATTACGCTGTACACCTGAAACTTATACAGTGCTGAATGTCAATTTCATCTCAATAAAACTAGAAAAAAAATTTAAAGAAAATAAAAGACAATATTGCTAAGAAATCAATGCATCCCAAATTGATCAATAGCTTCAACTCAATCTCAATCATCATCTCAGCAAGTTTTTTGGGCAAATTGATAAGCAGATTAAAAAATTCATATGGACATGCCAAAGACCCAGAATAACCAAAGCAATCTTGAAAAAGAACAAAGTTGAAGGACTCACACGACCTGATCTCAAGACTACAGGGCTCAAGACAGTGTGGTAATGGCACAAGAAACTCCAAAAAATAAATGGAATAGAAAAGAATGCTCAGAAATAGACTTACACTTACACGAGTATTTGATTTTTTTGTCAAAGATGACAAAGCAAGCCAATGGGGAAAGAAAAGTCTTCAATATATAGTGCTGGAATAACTGGATTTCTATATGGAACAAAATGAATTCCAAACCATATACTATACTATAGCCCATACCATACACAAAATTTCACTCAATTAAAGATTATAGTCCTAAACATAAAAACTAAAAGCATAGAGCTTTTAAAGGAAAGCATAGGAGAATATCTTCATGATCTGCTGGTAGGCAAAGATTTCTTAGACAAGTCATAAATGGTTATTTATAAAAGAAAAAAACCCCATAAATTAGACCTCATCAAAATTAAAACATGCTCATCAAGACACCACTGAGAAAATGAATAGACAAACCACAGAGAAAATAGTTTCAAAACATATATCTGATGCTGTATCCAGAATATGTAAAAACATACAACTCAATAACAGTAAGACAAACAACCCAATTAAAATGGGAAAAAGATTTTAACAGATACTTCACCAAGGAAAATATGCAAATGGCCAATACAAAAATGAAAAATCACTCCACATCATTAACCGCTTTAGAAAACAGTATGATAGGTTCTTACAAGTTTAAGCATACATCTTATGAATAAGCAATACCATTCCTAGGTATTTACTCAGGATATATGAAAACATATGCCCACGCAAAGACTTATACATGAATGTTCATAGCAGCATTATCTGTAATAGCCCCAAACTGGAAACAATCCAAATATCTGTCAACAGGAGAATAGACAGTCTGTAGGATATCCATTCTGAATATTATTCAGCAATAAAATGAATAAACTACAGAAACAAAAGAATGAATCTCAAAAAAAACACACCATTGTGCTACATGAAAGAAGCCTTCTACACGAAAGTACATATTATATGATTCCATTTATATAAAATTCTAGAACAAGAAAAACTATGGTGGAAAAATATCAAAACAGTGGTTGCCAATGGAGATAATAGTTGCAGGGATTGACTGGAAAGGGGCATGAGGGAACTTTCAGGGAAGATAGTAATGTTCTATATCTTATAGGAGTCCAAGTTAGATGTACACATTTGTCAAAATTCAGCGACTTTATACTTAGAATTTGTGCATTATTCCATATGTAATTTTCATAATTTTTTTAACTGTAAAAAAAATGCTGCTCTCCTAAATTGTTGGTGGTCTATGGCCTGCCAAAGGCCTAGGTAGTGTGGTGTGGTGGAAAGGGCCCAGACTTTAAAGCCAGCCAGACATAAGTTTGCATCCTGGTTCAGCCATTAGGCTGTGTGTCCTTGGGCAAGTTACTTAACTTCTCTGTTTCCTTATTGGTACAAAGGAGACAGTAGCACAATGCTCAACGTATAAGTGCTCCGAAAATGGTAGCTAATAATAAACTGACGTTTGAGACGATTTGGGGTCACAGGGCCAAAGGTGGTTTTATTGCACATCTCATGGACGCCACTCTAACCAAGGTGTTAGCCTACTAAGTGTTATATATATAAATCTTCCCTGGGATATTTGTATTTTCATAAGGTCCTCTGAAGGTTAAAACTTTTAAAAATGTACTCCCTATCCCTTCCAAAAAGTAAACGAATGAAGACTTGGAACAGTGCTTGGCTGGTTGGCTCTCAGTTTCCTGAGCTGCACTTACCTCAGGGTCTGTGCCTTCTTCGTAGGAGCGAATGCTAAAGGCTGTACCTTCAAACGTGTGATCCACCCTCAGGATGGCCAAAGCCAGCCTGTTCACCGTCAAATTTCCTGTCCTTCCCAAAAACTCCATCTTGTGACCAGTACGCTCGATTATCCTCAGAATTCTGCAGAGAACCACAGGTAGAGAAGAGCATTCCCACTTTTTTAATGTAAAACCCACCCTGCTTACAAGATTTCCTCAATATAAGACCTTTCTTTGAGCTTTAATCACTATCTTTATATTGTTTAGAAATTATTAGATAAGAGCACTGGCTTTGGAGTCAGATAGGCTGAGTTCTAAATCTTAGCTCCTCTAATTTCTAACTGGGTGGGCAGATACAATAACCGCAGTGAGCTTCAGTTTCCTCACCTGCAAAGTCAGAGGTAAGGTGAGCACTCATCTCAAAAGATTGTTTTAAAGATTAAATGACGTTGTTGTGTGCAAAGCCAGATCCTGCAGGGCCTCATAGGCCAAGAAATTTGGATTTTAGTTTACATTCACTGAGTGTAAATGCAAGAGGATGACATGATCTGATATATGCATTAAAAGATCATTCTGGCTGCTCTATAGAAGATAGGCCATAGAGTGGCAAGAGCAGAGGAAGGTAGATCAGTTAGGAGATTATTGTAGAAGGTCAGCTGAGAGAAATGGGGCTAGGACCAGGGTGATGGTGGTGAAGATAGAGAGAAGTAGATGGATTCCAGGAATCACTAAGAGATTAAAAGAAATTATGTGGTTATTGATTGACCATGAGGTAGACGGAGGTAACTAGTATTATTCTCAAGTTTTTTGCTTGAGCACTGGGTGAATGCATTTTCTAGAAATGGGGAACATTGGGGGAGCACCAGGGCTGGCGGGAAATACATAGGAGGTTTGGTTTGGGGTATTTATCTGGAAAGTCACTACCATTAAGACTCAGTTAGAATTTGAATGCATTCTTTCACAATTGGGAGTTGAGTAGGATGACCCCTTTGCATTGCACTAATTGAGCTTTCAATGCATAGCTACCTGACCTTTAAAATTGGTGATGACTGTGTGTGAAAGAATTAATAACAAATATTTTAAATTTTATGAAATAACTTATTCTGCCAAACTGTTAGTACTTACTCATTGCTTACTTCACGCAGATCAGATGCTGAATTGTTTTGCTTTCCCAAAGCAGCATTGATTATTTGTAATATAATCTGGGTTAGGTTCATACTTATCTCATCACACTGTGAAATATCAGATACTTTAGAAACAATAATCTGTGTTTCTTCTTCATCCAGAGTGGGGGATTCATTTATCAAATTTAAAATGTGTTCTGCAACTTCATCTGCATTTTCTGGGGAGACAAAATTGAACTGTAAAACCTGCATTACTTAGTGTTGGGCCATACTGGTCTGCTTCCTTCCTTTTAAAAAGTAAAGGCAATGAAATGGAAATACATACCAAGGTAGCAAAGTTTACAGAAGGAAAACGCTGGACATCAAGTTCTACAATAGATGGAATCTCAGAAAGTAGCACATAAGTCAAGATTTTATTCATTAAATCCTTTTTTAAATACAACAGGGAAACCTTTTTGTCACTGAAGAATTATCTTGCAATTAGATTCTAATTAAGTTAAGACTTTTGAGTATTGGATCGAGTTAAGTAGATCCCACCTGTACTCAAACATCAGCACTCAGTCTATGTTTTCATACTCAGGGGTGGTGATTATGTTTTTCTGTCAAGAAGCAGCAACACGTAGGAAAAAAAGCAAATATGGACCACATAACCATAAAAAGCAACTTAATTTAGATTTTTCTAGAAAGTAAGAACAATAGATATTAACTCGCCCACTTTTTTCTTCGCTTTTTATCATGGAAATTTTCAAACATGCACAAAAGTAGAAAGAATAGTGTAATGAATCCCCATATACCTCATGAATCACCTAGCTTCAACAAGTGTCAATGAAGAGCTAATCTTATTTTATCTACACTCCCACCCACCTTCCCCGAACCCCAGGTTATTTTAAAGCAAATCCCAGACATCATATCATTGCATACATAAATACTTTGGTGTGCACCTCTAAAATAAAAGACCTCTGTTTGTCATAACCACAATACCACTATCATATCTTTAAAAAGTTAGTAATAGTACTCAAAATCATCAAATATCCAGTCACTGCCCAAATGTCCTTAAGTGTCTCATAAATGCTTTTTTAAAATAGTTTTTTGTTTGAATTATCACTCACTTTTAAAGTTAAGAGCTTTGTTAAACAATACAACACAAATTAGATGTTAGTTCAATAAAGCTGAGCTCCCTTGTGGTGCCCTCCTAGCTTGAAGCACTCGCATTCAAGTTCAGTAACCAAAATAATGATGGAAAATAATTGAAAAAATACAATCTACTGAGAAAAATTCCAGAGAAAGAGTACACTCATGATGCACTTAACCCGGGTTGCATTACAAATAACCAACTTTGTTTGGGAAAACAAAATAATTTAGCATAAACTTCATTCTCTCTCTCTCTCTGTTTCTCCCTCTCTTTCAATGTCTTCCATGGTCAACAGCATCTCCACAAATCTCTCTCTCCTACCCCAAGCCCCCCACAAATTTACCCCCACCACAGCCTGTGCAGGCTATTTTTTCTTTCTTCCCTTTCCCTCTCATTTTCTTGCTTTATTCTCTCTCTCTCTCTCTTTGCAAACTACTGTGCCCTTGTCAATGTAAATTAAGCAATCTTAACTAAGATCCTCTCAACACCCCCCCCTTAACCATTACCCCAATCTGCCCAGCAATGGCTTACATAGGAACTGAGTTGGCAAAGAGGGTCCTCCCTGAGATAGAAGGAAGGGAGAGATTGAACAAGGTTGTAATTACTTCTAAATTAATATTTTGTCCCTGTTACATCTATCTTCTGGTCAGTTAAAGAACCTGAGAAAATAATAAGACTAGAGATGGAAGAAAAATATGGCTTGCTCATTCACAGATCTTTCTACAGCTCCTATTAAATTGTTCAGGCTTTGACATAAATGGAATAGCCAGAGCTGCCTACCTGGGGTCATTATTCTTTGGGCCTCAGTGGTGTGACTTTACCCTATGCAGTCCCTGCTGTGGCAGAATGAAAGCAAACAGGACAATGGGAGACTAACTATATTGTGGAAAGTAATTATAGACTTTTCACCTAGAGTTATATGGTTTTCAAGCAAAATTTAGGACAAATTACTCTCATGTGAAAATTCTAGGTCCCCAAGCAATAGCAATAAAAGGAATCCTCCTTTATTAGTTGCAGAATAAATAGATCCCCATTGCTTGAAATAGTTATAATTAATCTGCCAGTAATTGCAACAATCAAAACAATAATAATATCTGTTATTTGTTGTGCAATTTCTGTGAGCCCATATTTTAGTTATCTATTGCTGCATAACAAACCACCCCAAAACTCAATGGCCTAAAACAATGATTTTTTATTATCCCTCATGGTTCTGTGTATTGATGGGCTCAGCTGAGCAGTTCTCACTTGAGATCTCTCTTGTAGTTGCAGTCAGATGGCAGCTGGGACTTGACTCATCTGAAGGCTAGACTGCACTGGATGTTCAAGATGGCTCCCTCCCGTGGCTGGCAGTTGATGCTACCATGAACTGGTCAGTTGGGGCGTTGTCATTTGGGGGTCAATTGGGTCAGTTGAGGCTCTTCCCTACACATGGCCTCTCCCAGTGGCTTAGGCTCGGTGGTATGCTGGATCCGGTTTGTGGTGTACTGGAGCCAGCTTTCATCAACTTGTGAGAACCAATTGTTAAATTTTCAGGAATTTTGTGAGCTGGTTGTTAAACACAGCCATTATTAAAAGTTAAATTATATAAACTTACAATTAAATAAATTATATTAAAAACAATGGTGATACCCAAAACGCATCACGTCCTAATTATTTTGCTGCATTTTAATCATCTATGCACTTGTGATATTTACATCTACTGTATCTGGTTGTGCCTCTCTTATCAACTTCATTTTCAGTGACTATATTTTGTTCTTTGTATTCAGCCACGGGGGGAGTATTACACCAAGGAAATGAGCAAATGCTACAAATCATTACCTTTTTTTTGGTAGAGCTGGTTGTTAATCATTTCCCAGCATACCACTGTTTGGGCTTCTTAGAGCATGGTGTCAGATTTCTGAGAGGAAGAATTCCAAATGAGAGTGTACCAAGAGAAAGGAAGTAGGAACTTCCAGTCCACTTAAAAGTTAGTCCCATAGTTGGCAGTGTCACTACTGCCAAGTTCTATTGGGCTAAGAAGTCAGAAGCCAGCCCTGATTCAACTCCCAATTGACAAGGAGGGAACAAATCGATGGTGGGCATTTTGGAGACAAGATATCACAGCAAGGCATTGTGCATACATTTTCTCATTTAATCATCACAATAATCCTATGTGGTAGGTACTAATATTATCCACTTTATACAGATTAAGAAATGAAGACACAGAGAGGTTCTAACCCAGGCCTGTTCGACATCCAAACTTGAGTTCTTCAATAACACTTTCTACTACAGCATCTGTGCCTTTGTCCTTTTTCTCCATGGCGTTGGGTGTTGGAACAGCTGTGCTTTGCAGTCCTTCTCCCTGACATCCTGGAAATTACATTGTTCTCTCTCAGTCATGCACTATCCTGCCCTGATGGTGGGATGGACACAGACAGCAGATGGTTTTGTGAAAAGTTCCAGCCACTTCATTAGAGTAAGACACATCTTCAGTATCATAGACATAACAAATTTGAGCACAGCAAAGAACCTATCGAATTTTGAAATAAGGGTAACTTTTCAACTCTGTGATATTAAGGAGTTACATAAAATGAGCATTTAAGTGGGGAACTGAGGACTTTTTCTCCAACCAAGACATCTAATGCTTGTCAGCAACATTAAAAGCTAAAGAAAATAGTTTTAACGTGAATACATTTTTCTTTCCTTTACATTGTACTCATTTTTCATTAAGCTCCTAACTTACAAGGAGAAGAGAAGAATTCCTCCAAAGCTAATCAACTTGAGAGTTTACTTTTCAGTTGTATACATTACAGCCACCATCCAACTCTTTTCTTCCTCTGCAGTAGATTTTTTTTATAAAGTGATTTCTGACAGTTAATTTTCTAAAAATCTCAACTCAATGCAATGTTTTTGTTGTTGTTATGGTTGTTTGTTAACTTTTTCTTCCACAGAGAAAATTCTATTAGCATGTCTAAGAAAAATGTGTCACTCAGAAGGAGGGAGGTCAGCATGAAACACAGACCTCTCTATCTTGCCACCCACTCACTTCAAGCTGCAACATTCTCTATTGCCCTGACTCATGATTTTGGATCTAGAAACCATCAGAGCTATGCTTGCTTCCCTAATTCTTCTAGATATTCCTTGGCAAGGATCTCAAATTTACATCTTATGCAGGGAAGACATGTCTGAGAAGTTCACTGCCTCAAGGCAATTCCCTGGCTCTTCTGCAAGGCACTGCAATGTCTGTGCCTCAATTTCCAAATATTCATTATGGGAGGGACCCATTTGATGCGGGAGAGTCATGCCTGACAAGGTGTGTATAAACTGAAATTCTATGAGGAAAACTTTTATGCATACTTTAAAAACACTGATAAAGAGGAGCAGGACTTTCAGAATGGTGCTGTAAAGAGGGGCTTGGGGAAAAGTTCTCCAAGAGAGACATCTATTACGCTAGCAAAATTAGCAAAGACAATCATTCAAAGCCCCTGGAGATTGATGGGAGGGCTTACGACAAATTGAGATGCATTTATTCAACAAAATCTACAAAAACTTGTAAGTACAGTGGGAGGCCATGGCATTTGAACTAGGAACTGCACCCGTTCCCCACAGGTCTGCCTTGTGGAAGAATTGTTCCATTGGGTTAAGCAGTCAAGTGGCAGTTACCATCTCCCCCAGGTCCCTGGGGTGGAAGAATTATTCTGAGTGTATTTGACAGCCAGTGAACATTGGCAGTTCCCATCTTTCCAACTCTGAGCTGTGGAAGATCCATACTGAGCAGTGGCAGCAGCTGAGTGCCAGCAATAAGTTCCCCCTCCCTGCAAATATACACACAGTTCCCACTCCATAGGGAAGACCCTGGCAAAGGGCACATTCACGACCACTGCCACCCCTCAAGTTCTTGCCCCATAGGACTGATATTTTGCCCAGAGGAGGGTAGGAGAAAGCCTCAAAGCCTAGCAATACTCTGCCCCTGCCGAGGGGAGAGACTTTAATTGGATCAGACTATGGAGCAATTTATACCCCAGGATTTTGTCAAAAACAACAGAGCAATCAACTAGCAATTAGGAGGCTAACAGTTAGGTGTGTTACCAATAGAGGCAGACCAGCCAGAAGTTCAGTGGGGAAATCAGAAAAAAGTATAGTCAGAGAGAACCACAGTCATCCCTGGTGGTCAGGAAAATTGTGTACATGCCCAAGACCACATCTTCTAAGGAGCAACATCAGAGGATGTACACTTCAGGGGAAGTAAACTTCACTAAACTAATCTAGCCAATGGCATCTTTTACAGAAATAAAAAAAGCAGTTCTAAAATTCATATGGAACCACAAAAAAAAACCCTGAATAGCCAAATCAATGTAGAGAAAGTAGAACAAAGGCATCATACTCCTTGATATCAAACTATATGACAAAGCTACAATAATGAAAACAGTATGGTACTGGTACAAAGACAGACATACAGACCAATGGAACAGAACAGAGAGCCCAGATATAAATCCACACATATACCATCAACTGATCTTCAGCAAGGGTGCCAAGAATACACAATGGAGAAAGGACTGTATCTCTTTAACAAATGGTGTTGGGAAAACTGGATAGCCACACACAAAAGAATGAAATTGTACCCTTATATTACACCATATACAGAAATCAACTCAAAATGGATTTAAGGCTTAAATGTAAGACCCGAAACTCTAAAACTCCTAGAAAAAAACATAACGGAAAAGTTTCATGACATTGATCTAGGCAATAATTTCATGAATATGATACCAGAAGCACAGGCAACAAAAACACAAATAAACAAGTGAGACTACATCAAATAAAAAGCTTCTGCACAGCAAAGGAAACAATCAAGAGTGAAAAGACAAACTATGGAATGGGAGAAAATATTTGTAAACCATGTATCTGGTAAGAGGTTAATTGCCTAAATAAACAAAGAATTCCTACAACTCAATAGCAAAAAACCCCCAAATAATCTGATTAAAAATGGGCTAAGGACTTGAGCAGATATTTCTCAGAAGACATATGAAAAGCCATACTTCATATATTCATAGATATATGAAAAGGTGCTCAACATCAGTAATCATCAAGGAAATGCAAATCAAAACCACAATGAGATATTACTTCATAACTGACAGGATAGCTATTATCAGAAATCAAGAGATAACAAGTGTTGGTGAGGAAACCCTCGTACACTGTTGGTGGGAATGTAAATTGGTACAGCCATTATGGAGGTTCCTCAAAAATTAAAAATAGGACTACCATATGATCCAGCAATCCCACTTGTGTGTATATATCCAAAGGAAATGAAATCACTGTCTAGATGAGATATCTGCACTCCCACGTTCATTGCAGCATTATTCATAACAGTCAAGATAAGGAAAGAACCTAAGTGTTTGTCGACATGTGAATGGATAAAGAAAATATGATATAGATATAAGTATAGATATATGTAGATACATAGATATAGATAATAGAATATTATTCTGCCTTAAAAAAGAAGGAAATCCTGCCATTTGCAACAACATGGATGTACCCTGAGGACATTATGCTAAGTGAAATAAACCAGACACAGAAAGACAAATACTGCATGATCTCACTTATCTCAATTATATGTGGAATCTAAAATAGTCAAACTCACAGAAGCGCAGAGTAGAATGGTGGCTGCCAAGGGCTAGGGGAGGGGGAAATGGGGAGATACTAATCAATAGGCATAAAGTTTCAGTTAAGCAAGATGAATAAGTTCTAGACATCTGTACAACATTGTACCTATAGTCAATAGTAATGTATTGTACACTTAAAAATTTGTCGAGAGGGTAGATCTCATGTTAAGTGTTCTTACTACAATTAAATTAAATTAAAAGAAGAAAGAAAGTAGATTAGAGGTTTCCAGGAGCTGGAGGGGAGGGGGGAATGGAGAGTGACTGCTAATGTCTACCGGGTTTCTTTTTGGAGTGATTAAAATGTTCTGGAATTAGTGGTGATGGATGCACAGTCTAGTGAATATACTGGAAACCATGGAATTGTACACATTAAATGGGTGAATTTTATGATATGTGACTATCTCCACAAAAAATGTTTTAAACTACATTGAGATATCAATTTCTGCTTATCAAATCACCAAAGATCAAATCACCAAAACTGATAACATGCTGTGTTGATGAAGGTGTTCTGAAACAGGCACTTTCATACCTTGCAAGTGGGAGTATAAACTAGTGCAAGTATTGCAGAGAGCACTTTGACACCATCAAAAGTATGACTGACCCAGCAATACTACCTTTAGGGATTTATGCTTCAAGTACACCCCGCTTACGCAAAATGACATATATACGATATCTATTACAGCAGTTTTTAAAAACCAAAATGTTATTGGCAACTTCAATGTCCATCCATAAGAAATAAGTTAAAGAAATAAACTGTGGCATGTCCCTGCAGTATAATACAATGCAGTGCAAAAAGAATGAGGAAGCTCTTTATATACTGATATAATAATTTCTGCAATACATTGGTAAGAGAAAAAAGCAAGGCGCAGAACAGCATGTATGGCATGCTCCACTTTGCGTACAAAAGGGAGGGAGAATATATGTATGTATATATGTATATGTATTTTGTATGTACGGAATATATATATGTTTCCTTATAAATGCATAACATGTCTCTGTGGATAACTAACTGAATGGTTGGGTTCAGCAGTGGGAAGGAGATGTTTCACTATGTATCCTTTTTTGCTTTTTTAATATTGAATTATGTGAAGTATTATCTATTAAAACTTTTAAAAAGTTTTAAAAATGGAAAATAATAGCCAAAAATTATAAAATAAAAAACATTATGAAAAACACTGATAGTCCTAACTTATCATGTCGCACCCCCACCTCCACCAATATTAACCACCTAGTTTCTGAAATTGGATTGTTGTAAGGTAAATTTTCCTACACGAGGTTCAACTATACTCTTTCTGGTCTCAGGTCAAATAGACAAAACTGAGGTTCTATTATTTCTCTAATGTGCACAGAACAGTCTTACCATCACTTATAGTAATACCAGCAAGATCCACAATCTTATTAGGAAGTCCTTGAAGCAATTTGCATTGTTTAAGGTTTGGTTTTTCCCACTGAGATTTGCCAGTGTCAATACTGATTGAGCTGAAAAAGAGAGGAGAGAGGAACAAAAAGCTTTCTCATTGGAGGATGAGGCCAGAATAGTCTTAAAGCAACTGGTGAAGGAACACAGTGTATCTTTGTCATGCCTCCCCTTCACCCACTCCCAGCCTCCTGGCTGAGATAGCAAAGGTGGGAGCCCAGTGTTTCTCAAATGAAGACAAATTTGCTGTTGGGGAGCAAGTGAATCTAGGATCCCCACATAGGTGGTGTAAACAGGCAAGAGAGCCCAAGGTGGGGCATGGCAATATCCAGTGGACCTAGAGTCGAGGCAGAGGTTTTGCCCCTCTGGACATGACTCTTTACCCTCACTTTCCCTTCTTAACCCCATTTTAAGAAGAAATTCCTGTTAGAATGTGGTCTCTATCTCAGCATATTAATTTACTCAAGGCAATTAGTATAGCACCCTCGGTAGCTCATTGGCTTTCATCAATGACCCTCCCCTATGACTCATCCAATTCAAGCCAGTTCATTCCAAGTCCACTAACACATTTATTGAGCACCCACTATGTTCTAGGACTGGTAACAGGTACTGCAGACAAACAGACCAGGATCTCACCCTTGGAGGAGCTTGTCACCTGGTGGTTTGAGATCGTGAATGCAAACTACATTTGTTAGGCAAGACAGGAGACAAAAAGCCGTATAAACAAAACTGAATCTATCAAACCCCCAAGCAAGGAGAACTTTCATTTGCAACTTTTGAGCTGAGCTGGGCGCTGAAAGGACAGAGATGGAAGAAGGCTCCCCCAATCCCCCCCAAAGCAGAGCAAATAATACAAGCCAATAAAGAGACACGAGAAAGCACCCGTTGAGTCCACAATGGCAAGTGGCCCTTTTGGGCTGGAACACATAATAAAGAAGGGAGCCCGTGAGTCTTGAGTACTGTATTTAGGGGTTTGGACTTAATTCTTGAGGCAATGTGGAACCAGAGTGAGAGAGTGACATGATGGCAGCTATACTTGAGGAAAATCACGCTGGCAGCAGTATGAGGTACAGCTGGGTGGTAGTGGACAGTTAGAAGGCAAGGAGACTGCTCTGATAGTAGGCAAGACATAGTAGGAGCCTGCACCAGGGTAATGGCTGTGGGCTTGGAAAGGAGAGACTCGATGTGAGCTCTGATTGTGACCGTAAAAGCTGCGGAAATTGCTGACTGATTAGATGCAGGCAGGAAGAGGTAGGATACAGTCCAAGATGTCGCCTTCCAAAAGAGAGCTTTTAAGCCTCTGTCAAAACCTGCTGCCCCTCTGGTCTGCCCACTTAAGTTAATGGCATAAACCATTAACAGCAGAGAGTAAGAAAAGAGGAGCTGATGGTTTTAAAAAGGAAAATGATAAAGTCAACAATAGAAGAGTGATTTAGTAAATTATTATGGCCCATCAACGAGGTAGCTTCTGAGGCAGTTTTTCGAAATGGTCATTAAGAAGATGAATGTAAAACATGGAAAATGTTGGATAAACCATTGAGTGAAAGGGCAAATGACGTTAATGATACGAAGGTGGTGATTACCACTACATAAAACTTAAAGGCGCACAGTGAAAGGCCAGATGGAAAAATACGTCAACCTAAAAACAGCCATGTTCAGGTGGTCGGATTATGGGTGACTTTTTTCTCTTTTGTCTTCTTGAAATTTTTTTCTGGAATGTTATTATGTTGCATGTGTATGCTTAAGTGGGTCCAAAAGGTGAAAGAAAGAAAGACAGGCAGTAGAGGGGGAGGAGGGGGAGCATGCTCAGGCAAATGACATAGAAACATGCCCCTAATTAAGTGGATCTTTGTGTATCTGAACTAGCAATTAGAGCTTGGCCGGTACATACCAGATTCTAGTAGCATTTCCATCCTCATTTTTTATGCATCTAGTTCGGGCTGTCTCAGTAGGGTTGGTTAAGAGCCACTTATATGTCCCTTTGTATTTAGAGGCTGTTTCATCGGCTTTGCACTTTCCTGGCTCTACAGAGAAAATGTACGCACATTTTAAGGGCAAAAGGCACTTAAAAGTATCATGAACATCCATTACGACCCATCATTATTACCCTGCTCATAAACATCAGCAAATAAAAGAGGAAACTTTTTCTACCAGGCCATTTAAACCAGGCTTCACTGAAAATAGCATTAAATTGAGTCTTTTTTTTAATAAGCCTCCCAGTACAATCTCACATTTAGTCCTTTTCATTAAAACTACCAACTGACAGGACAGTTTTTTTGTTTTTAAAATGATACACGCATTGAAAAAGATTCAGGCCACACAAAGGGGTATAGAGTAAAAATCAAAAGTCCCCACCTGCCAATTGCCCTCCTTCTGAGGTACCCACTGTTAATAGTTTGAGGTGCAATGAAAGGAGACTAAAGGCTGACTTCTCTTTCTGGATGGCTCCTCTCTTCTTAATGGACTCTGGAGGGGATTTGATTTGAGTAAACTTAATGTATCTGCCGTCACCAGGATAGACAGGGAAGCGCTGTTCTGATGTTGGTGCTGAGGGCAAGATTTTGCCAAGTGTTGTCACATTAAGGAGGATGTGACCTGGGCTAAGTTTATGTGATAAGTTTCCAGTTTTTATTGACCACCTACTGCATTCATGACTGATTCCAGAAATCTTTCCTTCAGGTGTTGACAGAGTGCCCAGAGAAGTGGCCCAGCCAGCCTTGCCCAGCCACCCCAGTCTCCTCTCTGAGTGAGGATGAGAGGTGCCTTCTTCTCACTCTCAGGACACATTCATGAGCGTCATTCGCATGGTGGGCTCTGCCTGTGGCTTCAACACTTCTCTGCCCTCCTCCTCACTCCCATCCTTTCACAGTCACAGCCTGCCCTCTGCTACTTAATCAGTTTGTTGCCAAGGATTGTGGTTCTAATGCCTATGTGTGTTGTCTGGGTTATCTCAAAGTTTTTACCTCAGTCTGTTGGGGCAAAGGAAGAAAGCTGGCAGCAACGGGAAGGAGGCAGAGTGGCCTGGTAACCGTTCTCTTTTACCATTAAAGCCTTGCTAATCTAAAAAGAAAATGCCCATGAGAGAAATTCTGGACTGTTCCCAGATCCCTTTCCAAGATGAATAGGCTGGCTAAACCAATCAATAAATTAGCAAGTATCTATTGGGCAGCTATTGTGTGTAATGAGGAAACTCTCCAGGGCTCTGGGTATTTACACAAGAAAGACAGTCCTCCCACTCCATTGATGGACTGGTCACTGCTGATATCCAGAGCTGACTAGGTCTCTGGTAACCCCTCTTGCACTCTGTTTTTTTATAAGCTCTTAAAGGTAGAAAGGTTGTCAGCGCAAGTAGGCACCGAAGATGTGGAAAGGAACATGAAGACAACTTCTCTCCCCTCTGAACTCAGGATCTCTTACTATATATGCATTGTGAGCTTTATAATAAGGGCAGTGAATTCATATGGAAATACCCCCCTCCAAAATTACCTAGTTCCGTCACTACAACGTGTTCAGACTTTACTAATAACATCAATTGATCTTGTGTGAAGTTTCCATGCGTGAGGTTGCCATGTATTCTACTTTTGATCCTTCTAATCAATTCGATGGGTGCTAAAGAAGAGTTGGCCTTTATGATGAACTGACAAACACAGCTAAAAAGCAGAGCAAAAAAGAAACATGTTGCAGTTATGTCAACAGAGTGCAACTTGGCCTGCGGTGCTAAAATTCAGTACAGATGACTTAATTGGTAGTCCATAAATATTAAACATATTACAGCTATTAAGTGGCAAATCTTAAGAGATGATGGAAGACAGCACATTGAAATCTTCTGATAAATATTCTCGTATTCAAAACAAACAACTAAAAACCCATTTTCAAAAGAGTGGTCAGCAACATCTGCCTTGTGTTGAAATTGACTAGCCATGCAATTTCTCTAGGAGTTTGGGATAATAGAAAAGATGGAGTACTCAGGACTTCTTATTACAGAGAACATCTTTTATCCTTCTAGTCTCCAATTTATCCATCATTACTGCAATAAGGCAAATAGGCACATGCTCCATAGTCTATAAATATGTGTTCTGCAGAAGGCCTATTTCCATAACAGAATAATAATGATGGTAACGACAATGATAGTAGCTAACATTTCTAGAGTTCTTGCTTGGTGTGTTTTGATTCATGTTATACTCACAACTACCTTCTGAGGTGGTGCTATTATTATTCCCATTCTACGGATGAGGGAACTGAGCCTTAGCCAAGGTCACAAAGACTTAGTATTTCATTTCTGAATATTTTGTCCACTAAAAGATATGTTATGAAAGAACAGGGCTGTCCTTCACCTCAACCTCTGTAGTGGGGTCCTCAAACATTCTCAGTTCCTCTACTATTCCATTACAGAGCACATTTCAGATTCACAAACTTACTTATACCTTTTCTCTGTTTCCATTTGTAGATATATCTTCTTGAAGAACACATTTCTTATGTTTCCTACCTGCTGTTGAAACTTAGATGTGCTTGTGTTGACTCAAAATTTCTCTCTATGTCCGATATAAGCCATACCTCCCCCTCCACTGATCCATATTTGGTGAAGTCCCTACTCACCCTACCCATTCCATTCAGAGCCTACCTCTTCTCGGCTTTCATCTTTCCAGTCTAAAGAGGGCTCCTCATTTTTAAACCTCTCCTCTTGCTGCAACAAACCCTCTACTTTTAGCACCCAGCACATATCTGTGACCTTCCATGAGCCTTCTTTGGCTATATGTCCTTCCTGAGTTGCGTCAAGCAGACCAACAATAGCCAGTGTTCCAGGAGGAGCTGGGTCACGAGTCTGAACAGGACTGAGGCTGCTTCCTGTGTTGTTTTTTCAATTTCCCCAGTCAGTATTTCCTTGACTTTTTTGACAACAACAAACACTTTATTCCCCCATCCCCAAATTATGGCCACTTTGGACCCCATTTTCTCTTCACTACAAAGAGGCAGCTGGCAGGCTGCTAGGCTATGCCATGACCAACCGAAACAACTTATTTCATGAAGGTAAGAGCACAATTATAGCATCTGTAAAATAACCACTGGATACTTTGATCTCCATCTGACAACTCTGACCAAAAGGCTGCACATACAGAATTAAATGGAAGGAAAATCAGAACTAAATGTACCAGCTATGAATAAACTCAGCTCTTACCTGTATGATACACGGGAAGTTGTAGTCATTCCTTGCCCTTGTCTCTGTTCCAAATAACGCAAAAGAAAAGTACACAGTCACTGAAATCTTTAAACAAACGTCACAAATGAGTACAGGGCTTATTTCCAACAGCAACAATCATAATTATACTTCACATTTATGAAACCCATTGCCATTTGCAAATCACTCTCAAAAATATCAATGCATTTAGTCCTCACACTAACCCTGTAGGGTGGGCAATGCAGGGATTGTCACCCCATTTTCTAGATGAGGAAGCTAAGTCTCAGAGAAGTTAAATGATCTGCCTAGTATCACACAGCTGATGAGTCACAGAACTAGGAGCAGAATCTAAACCTTCTGGATCTGGATCCTAACACGATGATGGCAACAGTAAACACTACCAAGCATTTACTATGCTCTATGTCTTGTGCTAAGCACTTTACATAAATTATTCCAGTCCATCTTTCCAACAGCCTTGTGGGGAATTATAATATTGTTATCTCCATTTTATAGATGAGGAAACTGAGGCACAAAGAGGTTAATTAAGTTGCCCAAGGTCTCACACTCAGGAAGTGGAAGAGCAGACAGCCTGACTCTGGGGACCACATGATGACCAAAAGGCTTTTACACCTATTATTTGAGATGTCATGTTATCTGTATGTTATGTTATCTATAATGTATTCAACAAAAAAAATTCTAACTCAGCTGTTTACAGAAAGGTTTTTGTTTGTTTGTTTTGGGGTGTGTTTTTTTTTGCTTCAGGAAGATTAGCCTTGAGCTAACATCTGTGCCAGTCTTCCTCTATTTTTGTATGTGGGACACTGCCACAGCATGGCTTGATGAGTGGTGTGTAGGTCAGTGCCCAGGTATCCAGCCCATAAACCCTGGGCCGCTAAAGCAGAGAGTGTGAACTTAACCACTAGGCCAATGAGCTGGCCCCCATAGAAAGTATTTTAAATGATGGCAGATAATTTGGAATGCACTGTAGGCTTGATTGTATTTTGTATGGTCAAAATATCTATCCCATATTTATAATCCCCAAGTCATTTCAACACTCCCATAGCCCACAAAATGTGCCTCAAAAAACTGCCACATACATCATTCAGAAAAGCAAAGGATGGTTTTCTTGATGGATTCTTGTGCAGATCCCAAAGAAAGTGATGTAATTTGACCATCAGTTGTCACAATTGAGCCATGCCTGCTAATATACACTTGCGTGGAAGAGCTATTTGCTTACATCTAATCAGGTATAGGATGGGTTACAAGTAAATCCATTTTGAAAAATTACTTACAAAAGTTTGGTCCATGATTATTTCTTCTCCCACCTCCTCAGAAGTGTCTCTGTATCAGAAGCACAAAAAAATTATAGAAAAATGAAATATAGTACCAAATACACAAGGGCACAAGTTCAGGAGAAAGACAACTCTGAGGCAGAACAGTAGAATCTCCTGGCTTGAAATTCACATAATACTAGGGATTCAAGAAGACACTTCAGGGCCTGCCCGGTGGCGCAGCGGTTTAGTCCGCGCTTGGCAGCCCGGGGTTCGCAGGTTCGGATCCCGGGCGCCCGCCGACACACTGCCTGTCAGCCATGCCGTGGCGGCGTCCCATATAAGGTGGAGTAAGATGGGCACGGATGTTAGCTCAGGGCCAGTCTTCCTCAGCAAAAAGAGGAGGATTGGACGGATGTTAGCTCAGGGCTGGTCTTCCTCACAAAAAAAAAAAGACACTTCAGAAGAGCTTGGTCATTGTTTGCACACCAAAATGGTGGTTGGCCTTTGAGTCAGCAATCCCACTTCCAGGAATCTATCCCATAATACCAGCAAGTACCAGCAAGTGTGCATAAAAATATATGTACAAGGGTGGAAATAACTGAAATGTCCAGCACTAGGTAATTGAATAAATACACCACGGCACAGCCATATGAAAGAATTGTATGCAGTCATTAAAATGAATAAGCTAAATCTGTGTGTGTTGGCCTGAAAAAATGTACCTGATGTATTCTAAAGGAAGAGAAGAAAGTTGTAAAACAATGTGTAGAGTAGGATTCCAGTCTCTTAGTAAATGCATGGCAACAAATCTAGAGGAATATATGAAATAAGCTGTTAACAAGAGCTCTGAGAGGTGTGGTGAAAGGTGGGTTTCTGTGTATTTTCACCATCCATGTTATATATTTCTGTAAAGCTCTAAGATTTTACAATGGCCACATATTACTTTTGTAATAAGGAAAAATAATAGACACAATTTTTTTAAAGAATGTTGTATACTTCAGACATCCCCAATTTTCTTTTAACAACCTACCATGGATTTACTGACATTACTTTCTATGAACCTTCTTGAACCTGTTTATATTTGAACATACAAGAGAAACCAAAATCCCAGTGTATGGAAGATAGGCAGTCACATTTAATGTTTTAAAAATTAGCTTCCCATAGTTTACCAAAGCCATGCCTGTTTTTCAAAGGGAATCTTCTGGATGTTTCTTTAACAGGGAACTAATATATATATACAGGGCAAGAGTGGAGGAAATATTTCTCAGATGACCAATTGCCTTTGTCATGGTCTCCTTGATACTACTCAGTGCCTGCCAATTTCACTGCAGTCACCTCTCCAAGTTTGTGCCCCAAGCAAGTCTTGAACTAGTCAGCATTCCTCACTTTAAACATTTCAAGTTCCCTTTGGAATTTCTAATTCCTGAAAATGCATTATCCAAAAATAAAAAGCCTTATAAATCCTCATGTATTAGCCATCCCTAGCCTTTCATCCCTTTAAGGCATGATTTTTTTTCTAAGTCACAGAATCATCATTTTAAAGCTGAAAGGGGCATTAGAGGTAACTGAGTCCAATTCCACTGCTTCCCCTATTTACTTTCTTCTGTTTTATTCTCCCATTGGCTTTATACCCTACAGTAATAATACAAATTTCTTCCTCATTCCAAAGAGAACCGACACTCAGGAGGGAAGATATAACTCAAAATGCAGCAGTCCATAAATCTCAGACAAAAACAAAGGAAATCCCCTCTAGATAGGAACAGACCTGGAATGCCCTCAAACTGCACTTCAACCCACAATAGATGATACTCACGTACCTGCTTTCAATTTGAACAGCCAGATTAGCAAGAGCAAATTCACTGTCCTGAAATATAGAATTCAACTGTAAAAGAAAAAACATACCAGTTTTAGTATTCCCACTCCTCTATCTTAACCCAGCAAAGTTACCTGAGACAATGTGATCATTAAACTTCATTCATTATTTCAGTTGGTTCAACATTTCCATATGCTCCACTCAGTTTTTCAATTTACATTTTACCTACTGTTATGGAGTGAATTGTCCACGCACCAAATTCATGTATTGAAGCCCTAACTCCCAATGTGACTATTTGGAGATGGGACCTCTAACATAGTAATTAAGGTTAAATGAGGCCATAAGGATGGGACCCTATTCTGACAGGACTGGTGTCCTTATATGAAGAGGAAGAGACACCAGATCTCTCTCTCTCTCTCTTCCTCTCTCTCTCTCTCTCTCTCCAAACACAGAAAAGAAAGGCCATGTGAGGACACAGTGAGAAGGCGGCCATCTGCAAGCCAGGAAGAGAGACCTCACCAGAAACCAACCCTGCTGGCACCTTGGTCTTGGGCTTCCAGTCTCCAGAACTGTGAGAAAATCAGTGTCTGTTGTTTGACTCAGAGCACCATATTTTGCTATGGCAGCACTAGTGGATGAATACACTCACCCATTTTCAAGCACTTATAATCATGTCATATACACCTGAAAATAAATTCCAAAGGAGAGAGAGGGGAAACAGACATGATCATTTACTGTTGGTGGGGGTGCAAGTTGGAATCACTTATCTGGGAGGCCACTTAGCGATAGCTATTAAAATGTGAAATGTTCATGTCCTTTGATCCAGCAATTCTAGTTCTAGGAATTTATCCTACAGAAATACTCAAGTGCCCCCAAAATTTATCACACAGGCATTATTGTTTCTAAACAGAGTAAAAAATAGAAACAACCTAAATGTCTACCAATGGATGCCTAGATTAAAAAAAGAATGCTACAGAGCCAGCCCTGATGGCCTAGGTTGAAGTTTGGCGTGCTCACTTCGGTGGCCCGGGTTCAGTTCCTGAGTGTGGTTCCTGGGCACAGAACCACACCATTCATCTGTCAGTAGCCATGCTGTGGCAGTGGCTCACATAGAAGGACTAGAAAGACTCACAACTAGAATATACAACTATGTACTGGGGCTTTGGGGAGGAAAAAAAAAAGAGGAAGATTGGCAACAGATGTTAGCTCAGGGCAAATCTTTCCCAGCAAAAAATAAATAAATAATAAAGTGGGGGGCCGCCCGGTGGCGCAGCGGTTAAGTCCGCGCTTGGCAGCCCAGGGTTCAGGGGTTCGGATCCCGGTCGCCCGCCGACGCACTGTCTGTCAGCCACGCCGTGGCAGCGTCCCATATAAAGTGGAGGAAGATGGGCACGGATGTTAGCCCAGGGCCAGTCTTCCTCAGCAAAAAGAGGAGGATTGGCAACAGATGTTAGCTCAGGGCTGGTCTTCCTCACAAAAAACAAAAAATAAATAATAATAATAATAATAAAGTGGAGTGAAAAGCATTAAAAATTGCTACTTTACAATCATCTAGTAGAATCCTATGCACCTGTTAAAGTGTATGAGGTACATTTATATTTACCAGCATGGGTATGCTCAAAGATACATGGCTAAGTGGAAAAAAAAAGCCCGTCCAGAATAGCATAATTAGTATAATTCCAATTATTTTTGTAATTGGAATACATGCATCAATGTTATTGTATGTATACAAAAAAATCTGAAAGAAAATACCTCAATCTGTTAAGAGGAGTTAATACAAACAGCAGTATTAGAAAGGATATTTACTTTCTGGGTTTCAGATTTCAGTGTCTGAATTTTTTATAGAGTCCGCATTACTCTTATTATCAGAAAAATGTAAGGATAAATAAAATGTTCATTGTGTAGGAGAGAGAAAAATTAAAATGCAGAAAACAAAAATATTTAAATACAATGGCATAGATGTTGTTATCACTGCTCTCCTACTTTTCCCAAATAAGAAAATTTGGCAAAGACCCAGAATTTGTGTCAGTGGAGGGAGATATATAGTTCTAAACAAATTAAAATAATAGCATCCCATAAAAGCTTTTAGCACTGGCACTCTGAAAGAGAGACCACACACATCCTCATAGTGTTGCTTGCAGAGTGGATAGATTTGCAGCAAAAATAAATCAAAACCAATTAACTGTGAAATGTATTATGGGTAGAAAAAAGTAAAGCCTAGTTTTAATCTACTCAGTCTTTGTCACATACATATATGTCATATGTATATTCACATATTTTATATGTACCATAAATATTCAAAAGATTGTTTTACCCAATTTTCTACAAATTCATTTACAACACTGGTAATGGGGATCCTTGGCTCTTCATCAAAAACAGAGAAGTTCATTTCAATATTGTAGAAAGAAACTGTAATTAAAAAATAAGGAGATTAATTTCATTCATTTAGTTCAAGAAATTTAACTTCTGTAAATTTGATCAAAATAGCTCTTCATTTTAAAGAAACCAACAATGAAGTCTCATTCTTAAACTTTGCTCAATTTAACTCCAGGGTCAAGAACCAGCACTTTTAGCTCCATATCCAAAAGCAAAATAGGATGTGCCATTGCATTTTTGCTTTAGTTATTTGGGCAGTTCCCTGATTTCTACACAGTTTATGGACATTCTACAAATCCCCCAAATCTTCAATTTTCATTGGCCAACAGATTTCCAGTCCATTTAATGGCCAAGCTGAACACAATCTCACAAGATCATTTGTACTGAGAGAATATTTATTTTTCCCTGTGCCTTTCTTTCTGCTTCAGGATTTTCTCTCTTTATTTCCCTCTTTCTCTTGTCTGTCCTATCAGATTTCAATTTTGGAATGTTAAAAGTTGAAAGAACGTCCAAAATTTGAATGATACAGAAGTCAAATACTCCCTGGCCACAGATAAGCATTCCAAGTCAGCTGGAGGTGGGGACTGGAAAAGACTGAGACCTGAATAAGAGGAATTCAAAAAGGCAGACTAGACTATCTTCTGATGTTTCCTGGTATGTGATCAACATGTCAGACCTAAGGCCATATAATCCTCTTACTGGGAAAGGGGTGAGGTTCCTGATCCATGTTCACATTAGCAGAGTCAGAGTCAGAGTATCAGGAACCAAATGGGTAGAAAGGAGGCTTAGAAATGTCATACTGAATGAAAAGATACATTAGCATTTTATTTCAATAAAGCAAAGATAAGCAAGATGGCTAGACAATTCTGTGTTTGGACAAGGTACTCATTGTACCCACTGTCTGAAGGAGATAAGAAACACCTGTACCCTTCTTTATCCTTTTCTGCCTTCAGAGAACTGGCCACCTTGGAGAACACGTGGCCCATTGTGCATGCATTCTATTAGTGATACGCTGCACACCTTGTGGAACATACCTATGAACACAGCAGCAATAGGCGAAGTCAGTGTTTCCATAAATACAAAGGAAGGTGTGGAGTGCAGCCAACTTGTCTCAAAAGAGGAATAGAGTAGTGAAGACACAGTTGCTGTAAAAGGATGTGTTACTCCAGTAGAAGTAGATGAAGTGATGGTTATATTTGGAAGGGAGTCCAGTGTGGGCTTAGGAAGAACTACAGTTGGGGATGCTGATGCAGCCTGGATTCTGCTCCATGCAGATGTTATTCTAGGGCTAGACAGAAGCATGGGGCCAATAGATAGGGTGTGGTCAGTTGTAGGAGGTGACCTACTTGTTCTGCTAAAGGATGGCGGTTGAGACACAGTCCTGGAGTTGGCAGTCACAGTCATTCTGTAAGTTGCCTCAGGGGATTTGGAAATGTATACACTGTCATCTGTGATTTTTATAGACATAGGGAGAGAAGTTGGGAAGCCAGTAGTGATACTGCCCACTGTAGGTGTAGGAGCAGTTTTGGTGAGTGTGGTGCTTACAGTAGCAAAGGGTAGTGTTGCAAAGTTAGTGAATGGGTGTGTTGGTGTCGTGTCAGAAGTCAGAAATGTGGATTTTGATTCCTCTACTGTAGAGGAAGTTATAATGTGAGGAGTATTGTATACAGTTGCCAGAGGGGAGTCTGAAGGGAGACTAGAAAAGATCCAAGTCAGCATGGGGGAAATAGTAGCCTTTGAAATTATAGATCCTGAAGCAGCACCAGAAGGATTCGATGGAAGTGTGGTTCCAGGAGTTACAGATGTGGTTGTCTTCTCAAATGTGTGCTTAATGTCACCCAAAGTGATAGATCTTGAAGATATTGATAGTGAATGACTCTCAGACGTCCCCAAGGTAGGAAGAATTCCTGATGTGGAAATTGATGACATTGCCATAACATCTCCAGATACAAGGCCAGTCTGAGAGGTTGTGAATGTTGACAAAGACCCAGGAGCAAAGTTTGTAGTCTCTGTTTCCATCTTGTTGGGTGTAGGTACATTAATAGTGGTAGAAATTGGAAATTGAGAATCTTCAGCCGTGGGTGTGTTCCAGGAAGTCACAGGCAGAGATGGGGTGTTACTAGTTGTGGCTCTTGTTTCCAGAACTGGAAATTCAACCATTTGGGTTGTAGGAGGAAGAGAAGTCTTTGGAGTAGAGAACTTGGTTTCATTACTATGAGGCAAAAAAAGAAATGATGTCAAAGAGGGTGGAGTTTCACTGGATGGAGCCCATGGAGGGTATGAAACAGGGGTATTCACAGATGTGGCACCTTTTGTTGGCTCAGTTGTTGAAGAATTTTCTGACAAGGAAGTCATCTTTTCTATATTCGAAGAAAGGTAAGTGGTGGCTTTTACACGTTTTGTGGGTCCAGGAGTGCTCTTAAAGCTAGTCAAAGATGGGGAAACCTGAATATTCAAAGAAGTATGGAGATTATCTGAAGGAGTAGATAAAAGCACACTTTCAGGGGCAGCGGTTCTGGAATAAGTGTTTGTGAGAGCTGTTACTCTACCACTGCTTACAGTAGACAGGGAGCTATTAGTAATCCCAGATAATATGCCCAGAGTTGTACTCTCACCGCCTTGTGATAATTGTTGGGTTGTGGATAGCAATGGTGAAAATATGGTCTTTGGAATGGAAAAAACAGCTTCAGTGTTCTTAGAACTGAGTAGAGAGGAGGTAGTGGTGCCTACAAATGGAGTCACTATCCCAGCGATAATAGTGGTTGGAATGGTTTTCACAGAGGGAAAATTTGGCTCTGTTGGAGAGGAAAGGGATGTAGGTGTGATCCTGGAGGACATCTCTGTCATTTCTGAAGTGGTGAAAGCAGAGGAAACCGTTGTGCTTTTTGAAGTAGGCCCAGCATATGTCACAGGTGTGGCATCCAATGTAGATGGTTGAATGGTCATAATAGTCTTAGGGGTAATTGAAGACAATAAAGTAGAGAATGATCCAACTTTTGTGGAAGGGTCAGAAGAAACAGCTGGAAGTGAGAAAGCAGAGTCATTAACTGACATTGAGGATATCTCAGACATAGGCCCAGAAGTGGCTCTAGAGGGACTTTTCAAATAATCTGGGTGTACTGTTTTAGAAGATTTAGTCATTAGTATTGTGGGAGTGTCAGAAACTCTTTTGGAGGTGAAGGCAGTGACACTAACTGGCAGTGAGGACATCTGGTAGATAGGAACAGACGTTACCATAGAGGTTTTCCTAAGAAGTGCCGTAGGTACCTTTGCAGCAGAAAGGGCTGTGGTGATCCCGTCAGTAGAGATAACTGTAAAATTGACACTAGATAGTCCAGTTGTGGAAAGAGACAGGGACTTAGGGGAGGTCTGTGTGCTTTCAGAAATGGGAGAGGCAACTGAAGTCACCTCAGGTTGAGTCGTAGGTGAAAGCAAGTGTGAAAGAGTTGTGTTGATGTTAACAGGATTTGATATTCTGGTTGTCCTGGAAGTTATGGTATCTACGAATGAAGTATCCTGGTGGTATGAGAAAGGGTGAGTCACAGAGGTGGAGCTTACTATTGTCTTCTCAGTCCTGGGAGTATATACTGAAAGGGCACTCATGCCTTCTTTTTCAGGAGACAAAAATGTGGTAGTTGTCAGAGCTTGTGAAGGGAGAGCTGTTTTTCCAAGGCTGGCAGACATTTCTGAAATGTGTACATCTACTGTGTTACTTGAGGTGGAGGTGGATGTAGCCTGTGTACTCCCAGAAGTAGGAGATGAAGCTGAAATCCCATCAGGTGGAGTCACAGGTGGAATCTCTGAAGGTGAATGTGTTTGGTGACTGGAAATTTTTGTGGTCTCAGCGAATCCTGTATCTGTCATTTCGAAGGATGGAGTACTCTGGGAGTCTGAAATAAAAGGACTCTTTGATGGGGACATTTCTTTCACCTCCACAGTTCTAGGGGCATTTCCCAGGGAGGTGGTCATCTGCTTTTTGTCAGAAGATAAGGTAGAAATGTCAGTCACTAATAGAGTGGGGACCAGTGTGTTTACAAGATGTGTGGAAGATTGAGAAATGTGACTATCTACTGAAATGGTGAGCTTATTGGCAGAGGTGTGTGAGGGAATGGCCTCATCAACAACAGAAGTTTCTGTGGTGCCAGTAGCCAAGCTAACAACATCTCCACTACCACTGAAAGTATACGGAAAGCTGAGAGCATGGGTAGAAGTCTTCTCCACATGAGATATGGGTTGGGTTGCTACTGGTGTAGACATAGCTGAGATCACATGAGTGGAGGACACAGCAGGAATGTTGTCAGGGAGAGATTTGGAGCAGGCAAGAGTGGGTGTGGATGGGGTTACTGTGTCAGCTGAGGTGGAGAGAAGGGTGGTCTCAGCCTTAGTTGCCACAGGAGTGGGAGGTTTCAGCGAGGGAACTGAAGTTTCTGTCAGAGAGGGAACTGCCATGGATGTCATCCTAACAGAGACTATTGTGGCCTCTGAAGTGGTATGAATTGAGTCTCTGTGGGTAGGCATGGTATCACTGGTTGTAGAAGCAATCTGATCCAATGGTGGCACCGATGCTGTGGTCACTGTAGCGGATGACAGAGTTGAGACATCTGAAAACATAGATGTGAAAGAAGCCCTCGCCAGTGTAGAAGGCTCAGGCATGGTAACCTTAGTCTCCTCAGACACCACCACAGAGGTGACAGCAGACACATTAACCGGCAGTGAGAGGATATGGGTAATAGGTACAGAGGTTGCTGAGGAACGGGTAGCTGTAGGCTGTGGAGGCAAGATACCAGCAGACAAGGACATAGCTGACCTGTCTGTAGGGATAGTGGCAAAGCTGGTTCCCAATATCCTTGTGGTGGAAGAACCCAGGGGTTCAGGGAATGTCTGTGTGCTCCCAGAAGTGGGAGATGGAGCTGGATTCCCCTCAGATGGAGTCTCTGAAGTCCAATATGCTGTGTAGGTGTGAGTGGAATTAAAGATTTCTGTAGTTCCATTATATGAACTCTTAGGTGTGGTTTTCACCAATTTTGTAGAAAGCCAACTTCCTCTCACCTCAGTAGTTGCAGCTTTATTATTCAGTGGGGTAGTCAACTTTTCTATATCAGGAAAAGAGGAAATTGTGACAGAAGCTGTCATCATTTGTGCAGATTCATCTGTTGCTTCCAGTATTGTTGCAAATGGAGAAACCTCAGTTATTGCTGCTATAGTCGATTTTCCCTTAAGATAATGGGAAGTTGTTTCTTTCCTTGTCACAGTAGCGTTGAATCTATGTGTTGCTGCAGACTCTGATACAGGGGCTGTTGTCTCTCTGAATGCAGTTGTACCATTTGTTCCTGTTTGTATGGTCTCAGAAGCACTCACCTCAGTAGAAAAATTTGGTTCAGTGTCAGCAAGGGTAGGTATTATATCTACTGGTGGAACAACTCTCTCCCTTGGTGTTGAAAGTTCATTTTCAGCTACTGTGGACATAGGGGTAAGTGGACGTAAGGTGGTAAGTTGAAACTCAGGCAGTTTGGTTGCAGATGTGGTTCCAGAAACTGTGGAGAAATTAGAAAACCACAGAGATGTCAATTTGGATAGAGTTGTTGTATATCTGTCTGTAGTAGCATCAGCAGTAATAATAGCATCAGTGGTAGTGGTAGCCTCACTCTCTCTGGGTGCTTCTGGTGGGATGATAATATTAGTAGTTGTGGATGAATGTTCTGTATTAGAAGTACTCCCTTGGAATGCTGATGTCAGCAGGCTCTGATTTGGTCTGGAAGCCCAAGTGATCTCACTGGTGGAGAATAGATGGGCACCTTCATCAGTTATTGATGTGGGAGCAGACTCAGATGCCTTGAATGTGGAAGCTGAGCTAGCGGAAATCAAAGAAAGCATGTTTTCACCACCTGTGTGTGTATTCTGAGTATATACCTGCCCAGTGATTGTAGGGGAAAGCATAGTTTCAACTGTAGGTGCAAGTGTGATTCCAGGAGTCAAGGCCGTATGTGTAGTCTCAGCATCAAAAACTGTTTGTACACTCTGAGCTCCAGTGAATGGAGAGGATGTCCAGAAAGAAAGGGCCATAGAAGAGGCCTCTTTTGGCATGAAGGTAGGTATTGTATCCTCCACTCTGGGTGAAGAGACATCCTGGAAATTTTTAGATGGTGATTTTGTTTCAGCTGTTCTTAACACAGGCATCATCTCAATAGGCTCAGTTGGGAGCGTCATTGAATGAGCTGTAAATGTTATTTCCATATCCGTTGTTGCCAGTGTAGATGCCGTCTGATTTCTAGGAAATACAGAAACCACTGGAGCATCTGTGGAGATGAGCACAGACCGTGGGAATGCTGATGCAGTCCCAATGTGAGTAGTTGTAGCTGAAGTCTGTTCCACCATGGACCAAGGTACAGTTCCAGCTGTTGTAGATGCAAGAAACTCCTGGCTAGCTGTGGAGATAGGGAGGTCCCCAATACCTGTGGATTTGTGTTTGGGCCAGGATGTTGTGGACAAGTATGTTGACTCAATAGATGAGAACAAAGATGTTGTCTTCATAACAGTGGACCGAGATCCAGTCGCTGAAGTTGTGGATACAGTCGAATTCTTGGTAAATCCAGGTGTGAATAGGAAATTAGCAGCTGTAGTTCGATGAAAGGTCTCAGTAGCAATGGCTTCAGCCATTTTTGTTGTCCTTGTGCTCTCTGAAGATGGAGATCTAGTTATTTTCATGAAATTGGTAGTAGTGTCTACGGAGGTACTCTTGGTAGGCAGAGCAATGGCTGCTGAAGTAGACAAAGCATTGGCTGCAAATGTAGGTGTCTCAGCTGTGGATGTCTTTAAAAACTTTGGTGCAGTCACTGTTTCCAGAGGTGGAGATGTTGTATTGGAATATGATATGGTTGTATAATCAGTTGCAAATACAGGCATGCTTTTATGCATCACTGTAGAAGAATATACAGTCTTCTGCGGTTTTAGTCCAGTAACTTGGGGTGGAGTTGTCAAATCTATTTGTTGTGAAAGAGTTGTACTTGTTTCTTGAATTGTTATATTTTCAGAAACAACTGAAAAATTAGAAAGCATGTGTTACTTTGGGTTCAGCTTTAGAAATCAGAGATAATTCTTTAAGAAAGAACTCTCTAATTATTTCTCATATTTTTAAGAGGAGGTAAGTATCAGATATAATCAAATAACTTGATTACTTGGTTTATCTTAAGATAATTTTCGACTTTCTAAAACCTCTATATGGTTCTCATTATGCTCTGTTTAAGTAACAAGTAGAAGGATGTCCATTCCATAGTGTTTCCATAAAAAAATATAGGCACTCCTAGAAGAGGGATGCATGCTACAGTAGTGCACTGATTAAGAGGATTAGCTTTGGAAATGGACCAATTTCCTGAAAGACACAAGTTATCAAAACTCACTTAAGAAGAAATAGACAATTTGAATAGTTCTGCATCTATTTAAAAAATTGGATTGTGTAGTTAAAAATCTTCCAAAAAAAGACCATCTTTGGATTCAAACAGATGTAGTTTTAAATCCTGGCTCCATCACTTACTCATTATGTAACCCTGGACTAGTTACTTAACCTCTCTGTGCCTCAATTTACTCCTCTGAAATGTGAGATAATAACACCTACCTTTTAAAACTCTTTTGAGAATTGAGTTAATGCATGTAAAACACTTAGCATAGCACCTGGCACATAGTAAGCACTCAAAAAATAATGAACTGTTGTTAATAAAGACTTGCTATTTTAGACTTGGTGAAAGTTCTGTTACTCATCTAGACACTATAGATTGAAAATGTTTTGATCTGTAACCCCAAGATTAAAATTTCTTGAACATGCACCACTTACGTATATATATATTTATCAATAATGTATATATGTATATATATATATAATAAATTTGTATTATGTACATTATAAAAATGCACAAAAATAGAAATGTCAAAAGGGTATGATAAATATAAATAGAAGTTTTACAATGTTTTCTTCCTGCACTCTAATGTACTGTCTGTGTACCATCTAGAATTATGCACCCCACTTTGAAGACCACTGAAGCCTAGCTTATGTCTCAATTCAAGTCAATTAAATTTAATAAGTATTGCGAATACTATTCTAGGTCCTGTGAGAAATGTATCTGCAGGCAGACTGGTTCCAGGACCCCCATGGATACCAAAATCCGCAGATGCTCAAGTCCCTTATATAAAATGGGGTAGTATTTACATATAAACTACTCCTTCCATATACTTTAAATTATCTCTAGATTACTTGCAATACCTAATAAAATGTAAATAGTAGTTATACTGTATCGTTCAGGGAATAATGACAAGAAAAAAAGTCTGTATATGTTCAGTACAGATGCAACTATCATAGGCCTTTCCATCTGTGGTTGGTTGATTCCGCAGATGCAGAACTCGCGGATGTGGAGAGCTGATTGTATGGTCTTTATGGCATAATTCCTTCCTTCAAAGAGCTCACACTCTTATTGGAAAAGTCTTATATTACTGAAATAATTTTAGGCAAATTATAACATAATATTTTAAAAACAAAACAATAAAATAATAATACAGTTTATGATAAAGTGAACAATGGAATATAATCAAGTTCCAAATGTCTCTAAAGTGCAATGGGAGATCAGTGCAGTGAGAGGTCAACACTGGCTTCAAGCTAATGAGGAAGCTTTGTCTTAAAAGATGTAGGCCTTTGAGAAATGGTGGGGTTTGGATGGAGAATGCAAAGGTACATGGCAATGAATACAGAGGCAGTGAAAAGATCAGTCTAGCTGGGAAGGAGTATATCGGATACAGGTGAGAAAGAATGTCAGACTAGGATGGGACCTGAAGGGAAGAGTGGAGAGACAGATAAGAGAAGACAATATAGCAGCTTCCGTGCACTTACTACAAGCAAAACACTGTGCTACGTGCTATCTCATTTAATGCACCTGACAACCTTATAAGGGAGATATTACAATTACTCCCATTTTAGAGTTAAAGAAACAGTGTCAGAAACTTTACATGAATTGCTCAACTTCACACGTGGAGTTCAAACCAAGGTCTATCATCTGTGCTCTTAACCACTACACCGTTTGGAAGGATTTAGATTCTTGAGCAAGGAGAATGAGTTGATAAAATGTAGTCTTTAGGGAAAATGAATTTCGTGGCAGTGTACAGGATGGGTAGGAATGGGAAGAAACTGAAGGCAAGGAGACTCTTTAGGAGGCTGGTAGAGTCCTCCTCCCCACCTCACTCCCTCCAACTCTAGGCCAACCCAACTATCCCTCACCTCCATACCTGCACTTGAGTAGTCCAGCACTGCTGGGCACAGTCACACAAGAAGACGAATTAGTATTTCTATAAATTCATGACCACCAACCTCAAATAAGCCTTTCACACTGCCCAGTCATCCTATTACTTTTCTCTGGTCAACTTATGCTCCTCCTCTCTGCAATAACTATTTCAAACCTTCCCCATTCTCCAACTCTACCACCATATGTTTATCAAGTAATCGTTCCTCTTAATTCGTAGGAAAGAATAATTGAAGTCATCAGATAGAAACGTAGCTGTGCTAGTGTCTCAGAAACCTTACACCAGCAGTCATCCCTTCTTTCCCTAAGGAGCCTTTCCCTATTGATTTAAAACATGTTCCAGTCTCTTGCAATAAAACATAAAAACCCCACATCCCTCTGTAGGTACTGTCCTATCTCTCTCCTCCCCATCACACTCAAACTCCTTTAAAGAAAGTTTATCTATACTCGCTGTCTCCACACTCCCCTGCCCCATTCTTTAGCCCACACTAATCTGGCTTCTGCCATCATCATTCAAATGAACAGCACTCGCTAAGACCACCAATGGCCTCCATATAGATAAATACCATGGATACGTTTTCAGTCCTCATCTTACTTGACCTCTCAACAGCTTTTGGCAATGTTGACCACTCTCTCCTTCTTAAAATACTCTTTTTGTTGACTTCCATGACATAACGCACTCTTGGGTTTTCTCCTACTTTTCTGGTCACTCCTTCTCTATCTCCTTTGCAGACTCATCCTATTTTTACCTGACCATTAAATATTAGAGTTCCCCAAGGCTTGGTCTCAGCACCTCTTCTCTTCTCACTCTATATTTCTTCACACCTAGGATTCCAATTTACATCTATACACAGGTGAGTCTCAAAGTTATATCCCTAGACCAGATCTCTATTCTGAGCTCCACATTTATATAACCAAATGCTTACTTGACATCATCTCTTGGATATCTCATTAACACCTCAAACTCAATATGCCCCAACTTGAACTCATTGTCTTCTCTCCAAACTGGGTCCTCTTTCAGTATTCCCTCAGTGAATAGCACCTTCATACATTCAATTATGCAAGCCAAAACCTTCTCCCTCTGTCTCCTTCATCTTCTCTCTGACCTGCCACAGCCAACCCATAATCTTATCCTATGGATTTATCTCCTAAATATCTCTTGACTCCATCTGTTTCTCTCCATCTATATCACCTATCACCCTGAGCAAGCCACCATCAATCTCTCACCTGGACTACTGCAGTAGCCTCCCAACTGGACTCTGCCTCTTCTCTTGGGCCCCCTCCAATCTGTTCCAGAACGCAATCAGAATGATCTTTTTGAAATGCAAATTTTATCATGTCTCACACACACATTTACACACAGCTCCCTTTAGTGGCCTTCCATTACTCATAGGATTAAAAAAACACAATTTTCTTAATAGAGCCTATAAAGCTATGCACGATTTGGTCCCTACCTACCTCTCCAGCCTCTATTTGTGTGACATCTCCCCCTTGTTTTGTGGGCTTCAGTCCACCAGCCTCATTTCAATCCTCTCATACTTGGCATTCTCTTTCCCACTACAAGACCACTGCATGTGCTGTTATCTCTACTTAGAATGTTCTTCCCATCCTTCCTTATCTGATTAACTTCTACTCATCCTTCAGCTCTCAGCTCGTGCGTCACTTCCTCAGGGATGCCTGCCTTCCTTAGCCTCCATGACTAGGCCAAACCAATCTATTCTAGGCTCTTATGACACCTCATACCTCTTCTTCATAGTACTTGTCCCAGCTGCAGCTGTACATTTGTGTGTGCTTATTAATATCTGTCTTCCTCACTACACTGTGGGCAGAGACCTCGTCTTTCTTTGCTCACCATTGTATCCTCAGTGCCTAGCACAAGGCCTGGCACATGGTAGATGTCCAATAAAGATTTGTAGGCTAAATGTATAAGTGGAAATTATAAGGGCTTGGAATGAGATTAGTGTGATGATTCTTAATCCTATAGCTATTGGAAAGGAAGAATAGACAGGTTACCGTAACACAGAGGTTTAAGAGATGAAGAAGACAGAGAAATCTCAGAGGACTCAAATTTTGTTTTGGGGGCAACTTGAAGAATAGTGGTGATATTCATAGAAATAGGAAAATTGAGAAAGCAGCCTCACTCACAAGAAAAACATCCAGTTTAGACTTGGATAAGTAGAATTTGAGGTGATGATGGACCATCCAAGTGAAAATGGTGCATAGTAAAATGCAAGACTGAGTCATAATTTTTCTCCAGTTCAAATCACTCAAAATGAAATCATGCGTATTTACTGTTGGGAAATTAGCATTTTGAATTTATGCACCTGGGAAGCATATTATGTACGATGTAAGAATAATTATGGTGGTAGACAATCTACTAACTTGTTTCACTGTTTTGAGCATTAAAATTACTTTTAATTTGCACATATAAAAATTTTGAGATGTGTGTAGAATGTTCTTTAGGATTTTGTGGTCATTAGCAAGTAGAATGAGTGACAATCAGAAGCCTGCAACTTACATAGACGAGTTCACAGAAGTATACACATTTATAAGGAGAAAAGTCAAAGATATATAAGAAATACTTTTTCACTTAATTTTACAACATTGTTTCAATTATCAGAGATTCACATTCTGTTAGGTTTTATCAAGAAACTGGCATATTCCAGCAGCACAATATTTATTTCAAGCTTTCTGCCTTCAAATCTGTCCACAACTACAAGTAAAAGGAGAATTGTCAGGATCTTGGTTTCCATTTTTGCAGATGGCTTTACCATAGCCAACTGGCTTAGCAAACTGTTAAAGTGTTACTTCTATCACATTTGAGGAGTGTGGCATCCCAGAGCCTGAATCACTCTCTATGAATGCACTAATTGTTGAGCGAAGAGTTCACAATTGCCGCTCCATTACAAATGATCAATGTCAGAGCTGCATTCACTTTTTAGGAAAACAATAAAACACTAAATACCACAAAAGCCTAAATTATCTTCTTTGAGGCAGCATTCAAAGAACACTACTAGAGGAATCCTAATGAGTAATAGGAAACTCTTAGAGCACAGAGGATGGGAGTTAGGCATGATATTTTTATCTAGAGAGGACTGAGCTATAGATGTTCACTGTCATTAACACTTCCAATAAGCATCTCAAAAAGAAGTATAAGATTTAGAAAAAGAAAAACAAATGAGTTGAACACAATTGTCAAGCAGGTGACATTTTAAATACCAGACATCTCTTAGGAGATAATGCAACTTACATTGCTTCATGTTAAACTAAAGCCTGGATTTCCATATTTCAGCAAACCTCCCATTGAATCTTTCAGATGAAAGGTTTTTTCCAGAGGGACTACTGTATCAAGTTTTCCCTCTAAAGTCTTTATTAATAAAGACTCAAGTCTTCATTAATTAAAAACACAGAATTTTAGAAGCAAGTCTTGGAGATTGTATTCAATCCCTTCATTTAGAGATTAGGCCCAGAGACGTGCAGTGTTGAGAAGATGAGATTTCCACAGATGAAATATGTAGAGAAGAAATAAAACAGTGTGTGCCAGCACTTCAATTATCTAATATCCGTAAGTGCATGCCCTCAATTTACACAGAACCACCACAAACTCAGGGAGAAGAAGAGACTGTACCTAAAAGAATCAAGGAGAAACAAATTTAGATAATAAAAGCCAAGTTCTGCAAGTACTGAACAGCTCAAGAAAAAGCAATCCCCCAGAACAGTGAGACATAAACCTTGGAGGAGAGCATCACAGTGCTAAACCAAAACGTGAAGGCGCCCTTGCAAGCCTAGGCATCGAAACCCAGTGGGGATCCCAAATCACAGCTATGCCCTGAAAGAATATCTTTCTTGAAGAATCATTTGTATCCCAAATAAAGGCAATCCAATCAAGTGTCAGTAGCTTTTTAAACAGGATCTGTAGGTATCAAAGACTCTTTCAAACCCTAAGTCTAGCAATTAATTACAAAGGTTAGCAAACATGTTCAGCTGATATAGAAGAAGCATTTCACAAAATCCCACATCCAATTATGATAAATTTGCTACATTAGGAATAGAGAGTATTCATATCAACTTGATAAAGAACATAAGCAAGAAATTACAGCTAAAGTGAACCATAATGGTGAAAGACTGAATGTATTCCTGCTAAGACTGGGATTTAGGCAAGGATGTCCACTCTCACCACTCTTATTCAACATAATACTGGAGGTTAGAGGCACTCCAGTAAGGAAAAAAAAAAGAAATAAAAGGCATTGCAGATTACGTGATTATCCATGTAGAAAATCCCAAAGAATCTAAAAAAAAAAAAAAAAAAAAAAAAAACTCCTTCTGGAACTTAAAAGTGAGTTCAGTAAGGTTGGAGGATACAAAATTAACGCTAAGCAAAGAGTTCTTAGACTTGATACCAAAAGCATGATCCTCAAAAAGAAAAATTGATAAATCAGACTTCGTCAAAACTAAAAGCTTTTGCTCTGTGAAAGCCCATGTAAAAAGGATGAAAAAGCAATCTACAAGCTAGGAGAAAATGTTTGCAAAACACATCTCCAACAAAGGACTAGAATATACAGAAAACTCTCAAGACTCAAGAGTAAAAAAAAAAAATCCAATTTAAAAAAATGGGCAAAAGACATGAATAGAGAGTTAACTAAAGAGGATATATGGATGGCAAATAATCACAAGAAAAGATGTTCAACATCATTAGGCCTCGGGGAAATGCAAATTAAAACCACAATGAAACATCATTACACACTTACCAGACAGCTAAGATAAAAAATAGTGACAACACCAAATGCTGGCGAGGATGCAGAGAACCTGGATCACTCATACATTGCTAGTAGGAATATAAAATGGTACAGCCACTTTGGAAAAACAGTCTGACAGTTTCATATAAAACCAAATGTGCGACTACCCTACAGCCCAGCAATTGTACTCCTGGGCATTTATCTCAGAGAAATGAAGACTTATGTTCACACAAAACCCATACACAAATGTTCATGGCAGGGTTTTTTTTTTTTTTTTTTTGGTAGTAGCCAAAAAATTGGAATCAGTCCAGATAGCTTTTAACAGATGAATGGCTAAACAAACTGTGGTACATCCATACCATGGAATACTGCTCAGCAATAGAAAGGAACAAACTATTGATATAAGCAACAACCTGAATGGATCTTCAGAGAATTATGCGAACCGAAAAAAAGCTAACCCTAAAAAGTTATATACCGTATGATTCCATTTTTTAACGTTTTTGAAATGACAAAATTTTAGAAATGAAGGACAGATTACTGGTTGTCAAGGGTTAGGGATGCAGGGAGCAGAGGGGGCTGAGGGGAAACGGCAGGAGAGAAGCAGGTGTGTTTATAAAAGGGCAACATGCGGGATCCTTTTGGTGTTGCAAGTGTTCAGTATCTTGACTGTGGTGATGGATACGCAAACCTACACAGATGAAAAATTGTATAGAACTTAATACACACACGCAAATGAGTGCAAGTAAAACTACAGAAATCTGAAAAAGATTGGTGGATTGTATCAATGTCAATATTCTGGTTGTTATACCATAGCTTTGCAAAATGTTACTATTGGGGGAAACTGGGCAAAGTGTACAAAGGATCTCCAGCTGCACGTGAATCTACAATCATCTCAATAAAAAATTCAATTGAAAAAAGCAAATACAAAAGCCCACACTTACACAGGAAGTTGAACGATAACCAAACGTCCATTCATACTGGAGGGACCACAGAAGCCGTGGAGTCTGGCCTCCATCTTTGAAGGGCTTGCAAACATATTTTGCAACATTCATTCTGTTCCATTTTGGAACAAGTGATCGCTTGGCACAAATGATTTGCATGAGCTTTGCTGTCTCTGTATTTTAAAGCGAAGATAATCCACGCTAATTCACAGGGGCCTGTGGGCTTAATTGCCATTTGCTCCTTCACTCTAGACAAAATTGTATTCTTGTAATCATTGGGAGCTGGAGAACAGAGGTATAGAGTAGCTGAATATTTATGAGGCATTTGTTGCAGATGTACCTGCCAACAGAATATTAAGTAGAACATTTGCTAAGGTACCAAATTCTGCTTGTGATTTGGGTATATCACCTCATATTAAATCTTTGTATTTTTCTAGCCCACATATTGCATCTGGTTTTTCTTTCAATCACAACTTCTGTAAATATAATTCACAGTGTGTTTATTAGATTTGTGAGAGCTAATAGTGACCAGAAACTGCCACAGACAGCTCTGCCTGTGGGGTAGAAAAATATGAAATGAGCATCTCTAAGATGATGAGAAAAAAATATTTTTCAAAATGGTGTCTGTATTCAGTTTCCAGGCAAGGACATGAAAAATGAATTCTGAGATAGTGAGCGAGACAGGCTAGAGCGTCCATCTCTGAATCTATAGGAGAATCGCACCCTGTGCAGGAGAATACAAATAAGGGGGTTTGAGCGAACTACAAACAGCTCCTGCTTATCTCTCATGATGAAAAATGAGGCTAGCACAGAGGACTGATATACAAGGGCAAAACCAAATCGCCTTTTAGCTAGTAGAGCCCATCACTACAGAACCTTTCCTATCAGAGCTGATAATTGCTTAGAGGGCTTAATGGTGGGCCGAACAAAGGCCTTAGAAAGTACATAAACGATATAATCAATCTCCGCATATTTTAAGAATGGTTAGTTCACAAAGTAATTCAAAGCACTCTAGCATCAGATCAATTAATAAATCTTAGCAAATCAATAACTCCATAGATACAGGGACCCCATGTTTTGATACAGTGTAGATTTCCCAGGATGGACTCAATTCATGTTATTCCATTTTTTCCAAAGAGGGGATTTCTCAAATGCACAACTAAGAGTAATTCAATCTGCATACCTTTAAGAAGACTCCTCGTCTTCATATATTCACCAATCAGAACAAATCCTTTGTTGGATCATATGTCTGAGCTGAGATTAGGAAATGATGCTCGACATGCCTCAAGAGGAATTTTAGCATGTGATCAGTCCCTAATGGTCACTTCAAGAAATTCCTGTCACCATCCATTCCTTTTCAACATACCGTAGACTTTTGTCACAGCTAAAAACTGGAAACAAAAGTCCTTCAAAGGGAACTCATTGAATAAACTATAGTATATCCCCATTCTATCCTACTAATCAGCATCCCCCCCAAATAATCAGATAGGTCCATATGTTCTGCTATGGAAATAGCTCCAAAATATATTATTAAAGGAAAAAAAAGACACAGAAGACTGCGTATAATGATGATCCCAACTATGAAAAAGAAAAACAAAGAATATTTACACGTAAACCCAAGTTTTAAATTGTTTCTGCAAGGATACATAAGAAATTGTTAACAATCATTACTTCTTGGGAGAGGCACTTGGAGTAAGGGATTGAAGAGAAGGAGAATTTTACTTTTAATTTGTATCTTTTTCATTGTTTACGTTTTTACCATGCATATCTATTATCTTTACTTTAAAAAATAAATCAATTTCAATCAATAGTTAAATTAATAAAATAGCTAGTAAACTGGTAAATCAATTTAAATTATGAAAGCTTATATCCTTTTCCCTTGAAATTCTACTTTTAATAATGTGTCCCATGAAATTACAAGCCCACATATACCAAGATGTACATACACAGAAATTTATTATAGTATTATTTGTAACTGCAAAAAATTGGAAACTTAAATGCCCATCAGCGGTGACTTAATGAAGTAAATTATAGTATATCTATACAATTGACATAAGCAGCCCTAAAAGTGGACGAGGTAGATCTAAACGTACTAATGTGTCCATGATAATATTGAATTAAAATACATCAAATTGTAGAACAATATGTACATATGTATATATTATTTTTGTTTTTTTAAACTATACACACCCATGCACACATACACACACGCTTATCATAAATCCATAGAAAAAAATATTTAAAAAAATAGACACCTCTGTGGAGAAGAGGAGAGGTAGGTTTTACTTTATACTTCATGTACTTTCATATTGTTTGAGTTTATTTTATTCACAGACATAATGTATTACATTTGTAATTTTTAAAAATAAAGAAAAGATGCTTAAAAACTAAATTACTAATGACTGGCAACTTTGCTGTTATTATTACTCATCACTGTGCGGTTTAAATATTCCTGGGACATCTCCAACTATGGTGAATACTTATTAAACCCAGGTAGGGTTCATGGTTTTCAGCAAATGTTCCCCAAAAGCCTTTTCTCATGACTATATAAATATATATATATAATTTATGAGTAAACAGATTTATCGAGATTTCTAACCTAGCAATGTGCTCATTAAACTTTATTTTTTAAAGGTCATAATCCTTCTATGGACAATAAATACGAATTTATTAGGCCAAAGCTGAAGCTAGACATGTTGTAATCACTCCTGTTTATTTATATAATTGCCCCCTTTTCCCAGATCTCATACGGCCGAGATGGAGGTAGAAGAAATTCTATGGTGTTACAGCTCCTTCAGTGGTGAGCAGGCAGTGACTGCAGCTGGTAGCCTAATTTCCCAGGTGTGTTATCGGCACCAGAAATTCCCTTCAAAGGAAGTTTCTAAGACAGTGGTTCATAACCTTATGGGGGCCACAGACTCCCTTGAGTCCTGCATGGTGTGGTGGTGAAAAGAATATGGGTTTTGCAACCGGAAAAATCTTTATTCAAATCCCAGCTCCACTACTTATTTGATGGGTGACCTTAAGCAATTTACTTAACCACTCTGAGCCTCTCTTTCCTCAACTATAAAATGCCTGGCGCATGGCAAGAACTTAGTAAAAGGCATCAATTATGGTATTATTTTAGAATACGACAGAAGCTAAAGACTCTGTCCTCAGAAAAAAAAAATCCACCTTGCATTTTTAGGATGTTGCACACAATTTCAAGGGCTTTGTCTACCCATCAAGGCCATCCTGGACCTCAGGCTAGGAAACCCTGGTCTAAGATTTGGAAAGAACATTTGAAGAAACCTGAATAATAGAAATAACATTTTCTACTCTTTTTGCTGATTGTCATTCTAGGTTGTGTTTTCTTTTCCTTGTTTGTTGTGTTTGATTATTTGTATATTATGCCCACCAGGACTTGCTCAGATCAAGAGGATAGATTGTGCATTGAAAAGCATACACAAGAGTAAAAATAAATAAGGATTGTCTAGCACTTCAACACACCGGTTAAGATTTAGCGATTTACCAGCAAAGTGATAGGAAAGGCCGTGGCGATTCACTGGCCAGACTAGGTTTTCAAAGACCACTGCTAAGCACATGGATTTAATAGAGCCATACTTCCAGTTCCTTCGATCAAAGATGAAATTACTTTAAACTGCTTTGGGGAGCTGTTCAGGCTTAACGTACTAGTCCCTAGCTCAGTTTTGTAATCAGAGCCAGCTCGGACTATTCTCTTCTATTTTCAAGGCTACAGAAAAGAGAAAAAACAGATGCCTTCAGGTAGTAGCTCAAAGGAATAGCTTTTCTGTTCCTTTGCATTAGCGTGATCTCAAAAAGACACAGAAACCCCTCTGTCATTAACTCAAACACCATCCAGACCATTGGTGAAAACATATCTCCATCGTCTGTGAGAGCCCTATTAGGTATGGATCCAGCCCCCATTCCCTTCCTATCCCCACCCCAAATCCATAAGAACAGTAAATAATACTCCTCTAAGAACACGTGAACATTTCAGGAAATGAGAAAAAATCCTATCTTGATGCTGTTATCACTGACTTTACCCACATTTCAGGACCTGCTGTTGCTGATGGTGGAGAATATTTGATTTGAGGAGAGAGTGTGGTTTTACAAAGAAAAACAATCCTATATTTCCTCCCCAAAACTGGAAAGATGGGGGAAAATACATGTATAATTACAAAAAGCCAGTTTTCTTACAAGAACTCCACTCCAAACAGTTCTCCAACGTCATCATTACTCTCAAAAGAGAAATGAATCAGTTTGTAAGTGCCATTCCCCACTAAAAGGAACCAGGGCCCCTTGGTAAAATGGCTGATTCTTGTGCTGAGCAGGAAAAGTACAAGATAAGCCTGTAACATCTTGTTGTGCTAGAAAGTAAGGAAGTGTCCAAAAAATGATGGGAATGTGTCAAAAGGACATAAGAGCCAGATTGAAGGACTCCCACTGGCCAAATCTGGGCCAATTTGAGCATCAAAATAAATGATAGCAACAGATTGTAAACCATTGAATAAAATAAGAATCCATGAGTTCATGCTGATTTAAACACATAAACAACTGAAGGAATAAATAAGTAAATGTGGAAGAAGAGAACCCTCTTCCTTACAACAGAATGCTAACTAATAAGTGTAGAAAAATGAGGGAGTTTTAAAAATTGTCATTTTGCAACCAACATAGTAATAAGTGATTGAGGCAACAGTCATCAAAGGATGTAAAACTACTGGGTGAAAGTTTGATAAAAACAGGATATTTACATAGCCTCCAAATAGCTCCCCAGAAATTACTTATTAATTACAAAGGAAAAAATAGTAACTTTACAGTGGAGAAATCTAGCAATCACCATCAGAATCAAGTGATCAAAGTTATCATCGCCAGTAATGGGACAAATTGGCATCATGAAAGACAAGGAAAGACTAAGGATCTGTTCCAGATTAAAATCTAAAGAGACATGATAACAAAATGCAATGTGTGATCCTGAATTGGACCCTGGACCAAGCAAAAAATAGCTATAAAGGAAATCATTAGGACAATTGACTAAATTTGAATGTGGACTATGAATTAGACATTAGTATTGTATCATTGTTAAATTTCCTGATTTTGATAATTCTACCATTGTTGTGTAGAATGTTCTTATTCTTAGGAGATACACACTGAGGTATTTAGGGGTAATGAGGCATTATGTCTGCAACTTACTCCCAAATGATTAAAAACCAAATAACGTGTGTGTGGGTGTGCGCACACGCATGTACATGAGGAGGGAGGGGGGAGAGAGAGAGAGAGAGGGAGAATGATAAAATACATGGGGAAGAGCCTGCCCTGATGGCCTAGTGGTTAAAGTTTGGTGCTATCACTACTTCAGCAGCCCAGGTTTAGTTCCCGGTCATGGAACTCCACCACTTGTCTGTCAGTAACCATGCTGTAGAGGCAGCTCACATAGAAAGACTTACAACTAGAATATACAACTATGTACTGGGCCTTTAGGGAGGAAAAAAAAAAGAAGATTGGCAACAGATGTTAGCTCAGGGCGAATCTTTCCCAGCAAAAAAAAAAAAAAAAAATACGTGGGAAAATATAACAGTCAGTGAATGTGGGTAAAAAGTATATATAAATACTTTGTCCTAATCTTGCAATTTTTCCATAAGTTTGAAATCATATCAAAATAAAAGACAAAATAAGATGATAACCTTTGCTCTACATTAAAAAGTAGATGACAAAACTGTGGCAACTTTGGGCCCCTCCCAGGAAGACAGAGCCTTGGCCTAGGAGTGGGTTATTTGGAGTAGCAAGCAAAAGAGCACTACATCCCCACTACCCTTGCTAAGGAAGCCCATTCATAAGTTACTCACAGCAGCGCAGTCTCGTGTCAACAGTTGGAATGATCTTGTTGACAAGCCAAATATCTTCTTCCCAGCTAACTACATTTCCTCCCAAACACTTCATAAACTCTTCATTTTCCAGGATGTGGTCCCAGAGTTGAAAGTAATACAAGCTGCCAGTGAATCTAGGCATCGCGCATTTAATCTGGCTGTTCCTGTTCTTGAGAAAATGTCCTAGAATCAGAGTCCCATTAGGTGTCAGGTTTTGTGGTTGATCCATCATTACCAGTATCCTTTTTTTATTCAGAGAGAGTTCTAATCTGCCTTTCACACCATCCCATATCAAGCAAATTGTATGCCATTGAAATGGAGCCAGGTGGTAACGGATATAAAAGGTCTTGCCCAAGTTGTATAGTATTAGCTGCTGATGGTCTCCTGCAAGTCCAAGGTCTATGTCTTCTCTTCCTAGGAAGGTGTTATTAGTAATATAAGAGAAGGCCATCCAATCACTTGATTTGTCATCCACGAACACCAGGTCAATGCATGCTGTGAATTGACTGAGTTCAGGAATGGTGTTGGTCAGGCTTACATATGTGTCAGCTCTTCCATAAAAATCCAGCCTTTTTCCTTTTAGTGAAAGTGCATCTATCCAAATTTTGGGAAAAGGAAAGAGAAAACAAATGAAATTTCAGTAACAAAAAAACAATCAATTTTATCATTTTCTTTAGCCATACAGTCAAATCCAGATTATACAATACTGCTACGCGTCAATAGTGGTGCAAATAAGTCCAAATAGTAGATGTACAAAATTCATCACTATTTGACATTGGCATGTGACTTTTTCTAGCAGAAGAGTTTTTTCCTAATTATATTTTGTCTGGACTAATATGAAACGTTAGATTAGTGTCCCCAGAGCACACAAGAGCTGGACAGTTTGGGGAGAAAGTTAGACGCCTGTGGCTAGTGGGGTGGGGGAGGAGGCCAAGGAAAAGGCAGCTTGGACTTAAAATTTGCAGCACATAATCCTCACTCATATAATCAAAAGATCACTATTTCCATCTACCTAACTGCTTTATTATATTCATGGTACAACAGCAATTTATTTCTCCCATGCCTTTTCCTGAGCCAAATTACCTGATTTATTCTGTCCCTGGATATTTCTTCTCACTGAAGCCACTGACAGAGGCCTGAAGGATGACAAGCTGGACAATACTGAAGCTCCAGGCTACTGTTTGCACTCAGGAATGGGAGAAATGGCACTGCCCTGAGTGTATCCTGATTCCCTCCTCCCATCTCCTCACTGAGGGGGCTGCAGCAGCTTTAAGAGGCTCTGGATGGCCATGGACCCAGTAATTATTGGCTCTGGAGTCAGACATGCTGTGTTGGAATCCCAGCTCTGACACTCCTCAGCTGTGTAGCTTTGAGCAAGAAACTTAACCTTCCAATACCTCAACATTTGCTTCAGTAAAATGGGGATTCAGGGCCACGGTGCTGTATGTATGCACAAGTCTAGGGGCCATCATTCACATTATAGTCTATGCCAGATAATACCCCTACCTACTGACCTTACAAGATCGAAGAATAAGTGAGATGATGTATGCAAAGCCCTCTCAAACATTGCTGAAGGACATGTCCATTGGTACAGTCTTTTGGCAGGAAATTTGGCAAGATCTATGAAAATTTAAATTGAGTATGCCCTTTGTTTCATAGGAAGCTACTGATGAATCGTGATCCTATCACCATCAAAAACCTCACACCCCAGGCCACCAGGCAAATATCTCAGGACTGCCAAACATCAACCTAATTCCAGTCCCAGCACAGACAAAGACAAACCAAAAAGAGCTTTAAGGCAGAACAGAATTCCAACCTGTCTCTGAATTAGGGGTGTAATGTTGGTACTGCCACTCTAAAACTGACAGCCATAACAGCACACTACAGAGGCTGGCAGGAAGTGACCACTTCCCTGCTCCTGGGAGATGTCCCCAAATAAAAGCTTCTAGATATTCTCTAACCCTACAGTATTCTCTCCCTCCATTTCTCCACCGAACATCTTCCAAAGGCAAACCAGTACATGCCTGCCCACACAAGCGCACACATGCACTCACCTGCACACACACGCACACATACACAGACCCATGTGATGGAACTTATACTATCCACCTGCCTGGGAGCTATTTCTGAACTGTCCTTGGTGGATGAGCAAATGCTTATTTCTGTCCCTGGCTTAAGTGATTATAATATCTTATCATCTTTCATGTTGCTAACAAATCAAGAGTTAATCCCACAAAGTGATAATCGCTAATGAAACCCAAGTCTCAGTTATGATTGGTTAACACTGCTCTTCTGTTCAACCCTCCAAAATGACGTCAAATACAACATTTAAGAATGGGTTTTATGGTGAGCACAAATCTCCAGGGCTTACTTGTCCCTTAAAAGAGAATGTATCATAATCTCATATAGCCTAAAAGGGTCTAAAAGGGCCTCTCCTCTCTGCAATATACTAATATAAAACCAGTTGCCAAAGGACATGAACAAGCAACTTACAAAATCAGAAGTATAAAAAGATGGCCTCTCACTATTTTTAAAGCACAAGTTAGAACAACGATGAGATACCATTTTTGCCTGTAAGAATGATAACATTTTAGACTGAGAATACCCAGTATTGATGAACCTGTGGGGAAATGAGTCACTTTTATACACTGCTGGTGGGAGTACCAGTTAGTACAATCTCTTTTTTTTAAGAGCAATTTGCCAATATCTATGAAGTTTTTAATTGTGTATATACTCTAGACCCAATGATTCCATGTATATCAATTTATTCTAGACAAATATACATATATACAAAGATGCAAGTACAAGATATTTCTTGCAGCATTGTTTGAAAGTGAGAAAAAATAGGAAAATCTGTATGTCTATTAATTTGTGACTAGTTAAGCAACTGTTACCTGTATAAAATGCGATATTAAAACAAACAAGGTAGAGCTACATAATCATGAAGAGATTTCCAAGGATTAATATTACGTGAAATGGGAGTTACATAAGTGTAGGTATAGTATTATCCTATTTAAAAAAAAAAGAGGGAAAAGAGGGGCCAGACCCATGGCATAGTGGTTAAGTTCCACATGCTCTGTTCTGGTGGCCCAGGTTTGCAGGTTCAGATCCCGGGCGCAGACCTACACTACTCGTCAAGCCATGCTGTGGTGGTGACCCAATACAAAAATGGAGGAAGATTGGCACAGGTGTTAGCTCAGGGCTAATCTCCATCAGCAAAAAAAAAAAGTTAAATAAAAGAAAGAAAGAAACAAGGAAGGAAGGAAGGAAAGAAAGAAAGAAACAAAGAAACAAAGAGAAGAAGAAAAATATGTGTGTCTGCGTACACAAAAAATCTGGAAAAACATATCAAACAGTGAAGAATGAGTATCTTTAGGTGTGAGATTTAGGAAGATTTTTACTTTCTATGTTATTTCAGTAATATTTGCATTTTTATACAATCATGTGTTAGATTTATCATCAGAAAAATAAAGATAGATGAATGGATGGATAGATAGATAGACAGACAGACAGATAGATAGATGATAGACAGACAGAACCACTTGTGGCCATACTTGAGATTCTTCAGGCAGAGGTAAGTTCTGCTTAGATATGAACAGAAGTATGGTGTCATGGAGTCCAAAAAGCTAAATTTGAGAACCAGTTCTGTCCCTTATTAGCTGCATGAACATGGGCAACTAATGCATGTGAAAGCTTTTAGGACAGTGTCTGGCATAGAGTGAGCACTATACAAATGTTAAGTAAATAAATTCATGTCACTTCTCTGTGCCTCGTTCCTCCAGGGTAAGATGGGAATAATAATTACCTACCTCCCAGGGCTGTTATGAAAGGTGATGCAATAAACTAGCATTTAGGTTATGTATGAGAATGTTTATAAACTGTGAAGTCCCATGTAAATGTCAGCTGCCATGTTTGCCATTGTCATTATTAGAAGCCTCTTGCTTCTCCCACAACATCTTTTGCACCCTCACACGGGCAAGCACACCTGCACTGAGTGCTGCTGTAGCCTCCAGGCCCCCAGCAGGGCTCAGAGGAGGCCGGAAAATGAAGAAGCGGGACACGGGTTTTGCCCTTCTGTTTGGCCAGGCAAGCAGCATTCTCTGCCGGGCCTCTCCAGGGCATGCCTCGAAGGCCACTGTGTCTTTGCATACAATTTAACTATCCATTGCAGATGTCTGCTTGGATGCTGCCATCTGTTCCCTGGCAATTTTCAAGTCCAAATTGCATGATTGCTCCCCTGAAGCGTGTTCTTTCTTGATTTGGCTCCTCTACGTCTCTTCGTCTCTATCCTCTTTTTTCTTTTATTTTAAATTATATTTCTTGCTTTCCCCACTTAAAAAAAAAAGAGTTGTTGTTTCCATTATAAAAGTGATACTATGCATGCTTCTTAAAAGAAAAAATGGGAAATGTTAGAAAGTAAAAAGATGAGAACAAAGTCAGCCAGAGCCCCATCACCCAGCGACAACCACCATCAACATTTTGGTATATTTTCTTTGGCTTTGTGTGTGTGTGTGTGTGCACGGATTTTGCTTGTTTCTATGTGGCTGAGATCATATCATATGGAAAATTTGGTACCCAGCTTTTCTCACTTAACATGATGACATAAGTATTTTCCATGTCAGGAAAAATTTATCATAAACCTCACTTAAATGGCTATGCTACAGCCCCAGGGGTGCCAAGCACCATTTTACTTATATTGAGAAAATTCACATAACATAAAATTCACCATTTTAATCATTTTAAAGTGTACAATTCAATGGCATTTAGTACATTCACGACGGTGTACAACCATCACCATTGTCTAGTTCCAGAACATTTTCATCACCCTGAAAGGAAACTCTGTACCCATTAACCAATTGTCCCTCCTCCCAGCCCCTGGCAACCACTGATCTGCTTTTTGTCTCTGTGGATTTGCCAATTCTGCACATTTCATATAATTGAAATCATACAACATGTGGCTTTTTACATCTGGTTTCTTTCACTTAGCGTAACGTTTTCAACGTTCATCCAAGTTATAGCATGTATCAGAACTTCATTCCATTCTATGGTTGAATAATATTCCATTCTAAGGATATACACAATTTTGTTTATTTTGTTTACTTTTTTAATTATTGTTTTTTGTGAAGAAGATTAGCCCTGAGCTAACATCCGTTACCAGTCCTCCTCTTTTTGCTGAGGAAGATTGGCCCTGTGCTAACATCCGTGCCCATCTTCCTCTACTTTATATGGGATGCTGCCATAGCATGGCTTGACAAGTGGTGCGTCGGTCCTTGCCTGGGATCCGAGCCTGCCAACCCCGGGCCACTGAAGTGGAGCTCGCAAACTTAACCACTATGCCACCGGGCTGGCCCCACACATTTTGTTTATTGATTCATCTGTTAATGGATATTTGGGTTGTTTCTACCTTTTGGCTATTATGAACAGCACTGCTATGAACATTCATGCCATTTGTTTTCTTTAGAGTATATACCTGGGAGTGGGTCATATAGTAATTCTATGGTTAACTTATTGAGTAACAGCCAAACTGTTTTCCACACTGGCTGCTCCATTTTACACTTCCACTACCAATGTATGAGGGCTCTTATCTCTCTACCTCCTTGCTAACACTTGTTTTCTGTTTTTTTTAATTAGTATTATAACCATCCTAGAGGGTGTGGAGTGGTATCCCATTGTGGTTTTGATTTGCATTTCCCGAATGACTAGTGATACTAAGCATCTTTTCATGTGGGTGTTGGCCATTTGCATATCTTCTTTGGAGAAATGTCTGTTCAAGTCTTTTGCCCATTTTTAAATTGGTTTCCTTCTCTTTTTGTTGTTGAGTTGTAAGCATTCTTTATATATTCTGGACATTATGAGATATATGATCTGCAAATATTTTCTCCCATTCTATAGGCTGTCTTTTCACTTTCTTGACAGTGTTCTTTGATGCACAAAAGTTTTTAATTTTGATGAAGTCCAATTTATCTATTTATTCTTTTGTTGCTTGTTCTTTTGGTGTCATTTCTAAGAATCTATTGCCAAATCCAAGGTCTTGAAGATTTAACCACATGCTTTCTTCTAAGAGTTTTATAGTTGTAGTTCTTACATTTAGGTCTTTCATCCATTTTGAATTAATTTTTGTATATGGTGTGAAGTGGGGGGTCCAACTTCATTCTTGTGCATGCGTGTACATACATATGTATGAATACATGTATACATGGATATGTGTTTACATATCCAGTTGTCCCAGCACCATTTGTTGAAGAGACTATTTTTCCCTATTGAATGGTCTTGACACCCTTGTAGAAAATTAATTGACCATACATGTATGGGTTTCTTTCTGGACTCTCAATTTTGTTCCATTAATCTATGTCTATCCTTGTGCCAATAACACACTGTTCTGATTACTGTAACTTTGTAGTAAGTTTTGAAATAGGGATGTGTGAGTCCTCCAACTTTGTTCTTTTTCAAGATTGTTTTAGCTATTCAGGGTTCCTTGCAATTCCATACGAACTGTAGGATCAGCTTTATCATATCTGTAAAAAGAAGCCAATGGGATTTTGATAGAGTTTGCATTGAATCTGTAGATCTCTTTGGGGAATCTAGTCATCTTAATATTAAATCCACGAACATGAGATCTTTTCCACTTATTTAGGTCTTCTTTAATTTCTTTCAGCAATGTTTGTAGTCTGAGTGTGGAAGTCTTTCACCTACTTGGTTAAATTTATTCCTAGGTATTTTATTCTTTAAGATGCTATTGTAAATGAAATTGTTTTCTTGACTTCATTTCGAATTGTTCATTGCTAGTGCATAGAAATATCACTATTTTTTGTGTCAATCTTGTAACTTGCAACTTTGCTGAATTTGTTTATTAACTGAAATATATTTTGGGGATTCTTTAGGATGTTCTCTACTTAAGATTATATCATCTGCAAATAGAGATAGTTTTACTTTTTCTTTCCAGTTTGGATGCCTTTTATTTCTTTTTCTTGCCCAATTGCTCTGGCTAGAAATTCCAGTATAATATTGAATAGAAGTGGTGAAAGTGGGCATTCTGATCTTGTTCCTGATCTTAGAGGGAAGATTTTCGTTTTTCACCATTATTTACTGTGGGTTTTTCGCAGTGGGATGTGGAATGTTCATTGTGGGTTTCTTGTAGATGCCCTTTATAAGCTTGAGGAAGTTCTCTTCTACTTCTAATACACTGAGTGTTTTTATCATGAAAATGTGTTGGATTTTTGTCAATGCTTTTTCTGCATCATTTGAGAAGATCATGTGGTTTTTTTTTCCTTCAATATATTAATGTGGTATATTACATTGATTGATCAATTTTCATATGTTGAACCACTTTTGCATTCCTGGGATAAATTCTACTTGGTCAGAGTATATAATCCTCTTAATATGCTGCTGGGTTCAGTCTGCTAGTATTTTGTTAAGAATTTTTGCATCTATATTCACAAAGGATAATATTGGTCTGGAGTTTTCTTTTCTCGTGATGTCTTTGTCAGCTACCATTTTTAACTCTCTAGCAAATTGATATTGCAAGAGATTGTGCCCCAGGTCTTTCTCTGGCAGAGCCTGGGGGGAAATAAAACTCTTGCCATAAATGGTTACTCAATATGTAGTTTTATTTTGTTTTTTTGCTAACTTTGAAAGCTGCTTTGCCTGGTAATGTCATGTTTAAGCAGTTTTTAAGAAGAATTGAATTCACTGAGCATTAAACAATGCCAGTTTTTCCCAGAATGCTCCAACTTTTGTATTATCTGATTTTTCAGGGCAGTGACATAACCAGTCTGGCTTCTGTTACCAGTTTCCAGTGCCCAGCATGGTTGGCACATAGCAGGTCCTTGATAGCTATTTACTGAATAAATGGTTGTGCCCTGTATTAGGGTACTGAGTTAGAGGCTGATGGGTGGGCAGACGGAGGGCTGTCCCTTGTGCAAATGTATCAGGGATGTGGGCAAAGCATCTGGCATAGAATGAGAAATTCTGAACTGCAAACTGAACTTGTGCCCTGCCCTCTGTTTTAGAGAACTTCTGGCAAAAGATCAAGGGAGGAGTTCCCTCTCCCTATCAGACTCCAAAAGTAATATATACATTCATTTTAAAAGCCAGTGAGTAAAAGGTTTAGGACCCTAAGAGATAGGCAATCCGAATAACTTTTTTCAGCAAAGTCTTTATTTTCTGAAGACAGCACTAAGTAATCGTCAGATGTAGTCTGCACTTGTTTTTTCATTCTCTCTTGGTGAAGTTTCTCCTTGAAATGTTAGTGTTTCAAAGGTTGGGGGACTGAGGTTCTAGGTGCACTTCCCTGCATCATTTTAGGAGGAGTGGACAGGTGAGGTTCATCCATGGTTGGACATATGGACATAACCTGCTCACTGTTTTTCCCCCATGCGGTGACCTGCTTTCCTCTACTTTACCCCAAATTTCTGATCCAGCGAGCCTGACTGAGCATCAGTCTGCTGTAACAAAGTACCACAAACTGGGTGGTTTAAACAACAGAAATTTAGTGTCTCACAGTTCTGGAGGCTAGAAGTCCGAGATCAAATTGTCAGCAGGTTTATTTCCTTCTGAGGGCTGTGAGGGAAAAATCTATTCTATGCCTCTCTCCTAGTTTCTGGTGGCTTACTGGCAATATTTGGTGTTCCATGGCTTCTGCTGCATCAATCCCATCTCCACTTTTATCTTCACATGGCCTTCTCCTTGTGTGTGTGTCTGTGTCCAGATTTCTCCCTTTTATAAGGACCCCAGTCGTATCGGATTAGAGGCCCACCCTCCTCCAGTATGACTTCATTTTTACTTAGCTAATTACATTTGTAATGACCCTATTTCCAAATATGATCTCATTCTGAGGTGCTGAGGGTTAGGACTTCAACATATGAATTTTAGAGGAGCACAATTCAGCTCAAAATACTGCATAATGCTTAGGCAGCTAACCACTTGGCAATATCTCCTATCAGAGGAGGGAGAGGAGGCAGAGCAGATTTGGGGGAAGGGGCCCATCACAGGCATTGGCTGTGTTTATACTGTGGAGAATCTGGCCACTCTGAGGGTGAGCATTCTGCCAAGGGTACACCTTGCCTGCCTCAACTGGGAAATGTCACTACTCACTCATAGAAGTGGAGTGGGCAGACATTCATTTCCATAGTATATGAAACCCTTTCCTGAGTAAGGGGTCTTCTGGCTCTTAGTATCACAAATCCTTGCAAATGAATGTTCAGGAGCATTGAAAAACTTTGTAGACCAGATCCTGGTCTAGCAGACTCACAGCTGTTTGAGTAGATATGATAGATAGGTGCTCAGTACTGGGGAACTCCATTACCCACATCACCATGGCCATAATGTGGACAACCACAGAGAATCAGAGTTACTGTCTACCACTCACTGCCCACACTTTCCACTGGTCTTATGAGTAACCAACTAATCTTTAGATAAACCAGATCTGCCATATATAGAAGCATTCAACTTTAAGCCTCATTTCTCTCACCAGCCGCAGCTAACCAACACATCCCCTCCTCCAGTACCCAGGCTGCTGAGCATGTATGTGGCCTGACAAGAGTTCTTCTTGGAATAAGAGGCAGAAGAATTACTTCCACATGGGTAATGTGATTGTTCCTTCAAATCTTGGGTTCAAGACCCATGTCTCACTCAACAAAGTAGATGTCCTTACTCATAAAGCCAGAAGCACCCTAGAAAATTCATTTACTTGGCTATAACGCTCATTAAGCACTGACTATGTGTCAGTGCTAGAGTACAGTGATAGAGTGAACTCATGTTCACACCAGGTCCCTGGCCTTAGTCAGCTTACATTCCAGACAGAGAAGCAGTCAATAAACAAGTAAAGAAAAGAATGATAAATTGTGGAAAGTCCTCTGAAGGAAATTAACAGGCTGCTTAGCTAGATAATGGGAGAGGCAGGGATGAAGAGAATGGGAATGTCTACATTAGATAGAATTAATGTCTACATTAGATAGAATTAATGTCTACATTACATAGTTAAGGGAGACCTCTGAGGAAGAGTCAGTTTAGCTTAGTCCTGGGAGATGAGAAAGAGCTAGGGTTACAAAGATGTGGAGTAAGAGTGACCTAGACATGAGTAATAGCACATGCAAAGGTCTTGAGGTGGTCCTGTGCTTGGCATGTTCAAGGAATAGGGAGGAAGCCAGTGTGTCTGGAGTGGAGTGAGAGAGAGGAAGCATGGTAGGAAATGAAGCCCAAGAGGCAGTGAGAGACCAGATCATGCACTGCTTTTTAGGTCTGATTAAAGAGTTTGGATTGTATTCTAATTGTGATGGAAATGTATTGACAGGTTTTCAGTGAAAGAGTGACATGATCTGACTTGATACATTAAAGGTTTGCTCTGGCTGCTGTGTTGAGAATAGGCTATAGCAGAGCAAAAGTGGAAGCACGGAGATCAGTTAGGAGGCTATTTCTGCTTTATTCCTTACCTCCTGCTCCTTTCTGCAACTATTCAGCTCCTGACCTCAGTCTTAATGCCTTCTTGCTGGCTCTGCTCTCACCCTTAGACCTTAGGACAGATTTGGTTTCTTCTTCCTGATCCTTGCTATTCTTCCATAGACATGGTTTTGCTCCACGCTCTGGCGCCATCCTGTTAGAGCATCTCAGTCACCCTCTGCCTTATCTAGGCTTGGCCCTAGCCCTCTCTCCCCCAATGACCCTCACAGTTGGGAGGCTGGTGACACATCCGCAGTCTAAAGGGGACTGAACCTTAGTTATACCATTGTTTCCAAGACAGAATTTTTTTCCAGGAAGAAAATGATGTATTTCTCACCAATTGAAGGACAATTAGACCTAGCTGTTTGGTAACCTAAAAGGATCATTGCCTTGACTCATGGATTTGAGACTTACTCTGGAAAATCTTGTGATTGTTTTAAAGTGACCTCTGCAGTTTTAAAATCTGCACATCTATTATAATTTCCAATGGCCAATGACATTCCTCACAAAACCCGTTCTAACTTTCCAGAACCACACTCTCTTCTACTCTTTCTTCTATGACTATGCTAAAGACTCCCAGATCCTTCTATTTCATGCCCCACGAACCCTCACAAAAAAAACCCACTAAGAGTTTGTGTCACATACACCACCACCATACAGGTGTTCAAAGTTTCATAATTTCAAATTGCATTAATTTATTAAATCAACAAATACGTACTCAGTGCTTAACCTGTGTGTCAAGACCTGTGCTGGATGTTTTGGATAAAGAAATGGAGAAAACCCAGTTTCTTGCCTTTAAGGAAACAGGCAAGGAAAAGATAAATCAACATCTTAGCAGGTAGTCAAGCCAGGTGACAGAGTTGCCAGTGTGCCCCATAGGTCCCATTTCAAGCTTTATTATAAGAAACATGGTTCCCCATAAGGTCCTGCACACAGCAGGAAGTCAGTCACTGTTTGTTGTTGATGGTGATGATGATTTGCTATTTTTCCAGAAGATTAGCTCTCAAATCTGAGAGCTGTTCAAATTAAACCCCAGTCTATTTCACCAAGAATTGTCACTCACTGGCATGTGACCTTTTAGCTAAAGACTGATGTGCTAAATGAGCAACACTATCAACTGAATTTACTTAATATAGAGGAGATTGTAGTTTTCCGAGACAACATTTTTCCTTAAGTCTCCAAATTACCAGCTACGTCAGTTGAACTGTCTTAATCATGTATTTGCTGCACAACAGAAACAAAGACAGAATCTATCTCCACTCCTGTGATGGAGTCTAGGCAAGGTCTGGGCCTCCTCAGAACAGATGCCCATTTGTCACTGTGAATCAGTGACCAGCTTTAGCATACCTCAATTTCCTCCACCTATATTCTATGATTGTTGCTATGTATGTATAATGGAGACAGAAAGATGATATCATAATGCTCCAGGCAGCTTTCAATAAAGCATTACGCATAAGAGAAAACAGTCCAAAGAAACCCCAAAGCTTCTGTTAGGTGTGCGTTAGCCAGCAAATGGCATTTCAGAGTTGCATTAGGAAATGTCAGACAGTAGTCCAAGCCACTGTCTACTTGAGGCCAGTTCTTCATCAGTAGTGCATAATCCTGACCAAACGTATTCATTTACCGAAGCTCCAGCTTGTCCTACAGCCATATTGACCAAAAGGAAGCCACTGAGAGGCAGCCTAGCAATTTTTTAATGGTTTATGTCTGTAAACTACTGTATATGAGACATTGAAAAAGATAATAAGAATATATTTTCTTACCTGAGAGGAAGATAAAACTCGACGTGAGAATCAATCCATAAAGCCTCTGATATATGATGTGTTCTTTCATTGTAGCAACCTGTGTTCACAATAGAAATATGCCCAGCTCAGATTCAGAGAAAACAATGTCTAGGTGTACGTGACCACGACCCTCCTTCACATCCCATGCAAGGCTTTTTCCTATTGCTTAAAGCCATGTCAGCCAGCCACAATATAGACGCTTACCTGAGTTATGCAGCCTGGCTGAAACCTCGCTGATGGATTTATTTGCATGTCTGTTCAACAAATTTTATCGAGCGCCTACTATGTGCCAGATACCGTGTTACACACTGGGGATACAGTGCTGGGAAGACAAGACAGAGACACCTGTCCTCACGGGGCCGTTAGTCCAGAGGGGAAGACAGACATTAAATGCATAATTACAAAATGTGCTGCATTCAACGTTAATGTACACAACTTCAGCCCAACAACTTGCAGTTTCAATGACCCTAAACTTTTTGAAGGAAGCGCTGTGCAAGAAGATCTTAACGGCAAAAGTAACTCATGAAATCATTCCCATTTTTAAAGCAGGTCTGTTTAGAGAAACCTAACCAGTTCATTACATTCACCCAGCTTCTCTCCTTAAAGAATTGTACCTTAAGCTGCTTATTTGGAAAACACACTAGAAATCCCCCTTTCTCCAATCAACGGTGTGAAAACTACAAATCCTATGGAAACATATCACAGAAGCTTGGCAGTAGGGTGCTGATGGGCATTTTCTGATTTTAAATAAGATACACTTCAGAATAATTTACTACTGATTTAAACATTTCTTTTCCTATAGGATAATGCAACGTATCATATTTCTTTCCACTGCTAAGTGGGATTTGGAGTGAAGAGACTCACTTTACGCTTAAAGCGACAGAAGCCAATTAGGAAACCAAATGAATCTTGGGCTTGCTATGAACACTGGCCCTTTTATTAATGTGGCTCCTCGTATTTACCAAGTGTTCTACTGCCATTCTCATTAGAATAATAAGGGAATTTGTATGACTTGGATGGATTTCCTAAACTACAAGCTTAGAAGTAATGGGCTGCCTAAATCTTTTATGACTTGCAAGATGAAATGCAGCTTAAGTTTACAGTGCAGTAAGAGGAGGAGACTGAGAATTGTAACTAGCTGTGAGACGATACTGCTATTCCTTCATTTCCCTGAGCCTCAGTTTCTTTATCTGTAAAAATGCAGATAATAATCTGCCTATTTCCCAGAGCTGCTATAGAAGAGGATCAAATGAGGTGATATTTTGGAGGCAATTTTCAAACTATAAAGTGCTACAGAAATGGATATGATGGCTATCTATAAAATGGAATTTTCAGCAGCAAACAATCCAATTTATATCTTTCTTGCATTTCCTCTAAACTTTTATGACAATTCCAACGTATGTTTCAGAAACTTACCTGGCACCCAATAAATAAATCATGGGATATTCATACTACAGAATATTATGCAGCCATTAAAAGGAATAAGGTAAGTCTATATGTCTGTCAGGCATGAAAAGGTGGGTTGGGGAAGGAGGGTTAGGGACTGAGGACTTTTCCTTTATATACCATACAATTCTGTACTGCTTGATTCTTTTATAATTATTGTACATCACCTACGTCCTTTTAAAAATTGAAAGAAAGGAGAAAGGAAGGGAGGGAGGGAAAGAGAAAAAGAGGGAAGACATGAAGGAAGAATGGGACTTAAATAGGTTTCCTTTATACTTCATACCATTCTGTACTGTTTGATTCTTTTGCAATGAGCATGCATTACTTTTATAACTTTTTTCTTTAATTATTTTATTGAGGTCATATAATTTTTTTAAAAAATGAAAGAAAGAAGGGAAGGAGGAAAAGAAGAGAAAGAAAGGGTAGAAATTAAGAACTTTTATTTTATACCCCATACAATTGTATGCAATTTGGTTCTTTTATGATGAATACTTGCTTCTTTCATAACTTAAAAAAATTTAAAGGAAGGAAGAAAAGAAAGAAGGAAGGGAAGAGGGAGATAGAGATAGAAGAAGGAAGGGAGGGAAGGAGGAAGAAAGGCACTTACCTGAGAACTGGACTCTTTTAACTTCCCACCCTCGTGTCACTGTGGGGTCCAGAAGAGTTTGCTTTATGAATGACCAGATCTGGTCTCTAGATCCCTAGGTTTGATGTGAAATGGAATGAGCAAAAAGCAGGAGGCTCGTTATCTGCTGACCATGCCTCAGTCACCTTCTTTGCTGGATCCAACCAGTCTCTCTGCTCTTAGCTTTGTGGGGCTTATTGACCAGAGCAGATCCTCTTTTTGTGGCTTGCAGCATGTCATGGGGCTGCTCTCCCGAGCATGAAATCAGCATGAGCAAAGTTCTCAGGTTATCACATACCTGCAATAACCCATTAATTTGAGGCGTCTTTCCCAGTTTTCACTAAGGATTATCTTCAGTTGCTAGTTGATTATCATTTTAATTAAATTGGATATGTTAAATGGGTACTTGCTCACTTAACTAAGAATCATTTCACTTTATTGAGAAAATGGGGGGGGGTAGTGTTGAGGACTATGAGCAGAACGTGGAGGCCAAAGAAGTATTAACGTGTTCACATCTCACACTGTCAGTAAGGTGAAGCCAGCTGTTTACCCTCACTGTAGATCCATTCCTCCAATTGCCTTGAAAATAACCAGTTTTACTGAACTGGTTCTGCGTCATTCTCAAGATGAGGATGTAGTTTTTGCCCCAGAAGGTGTCATTACAGTCCTTTTGGGATGATGGAAATATCATCAAATCCCATCAAGCATCCAGGGATGATCCCCACCAGCCTCCGCATTTCCAAGACCCCGAGGTCCAGAGGGTAGAATGACTTGCTCAAGGTTATAGAGCTTATGAGAAGCAAGGTAGGAGCTAGAACCGAGGGCTCCTGACTCCCAGACCAATGTGTTTTCCTCTCTGTCCCACACCTTAAATGGAAAAATGTAATCTAACTAGAGGCTGAGTCTATTATCTGTAGGCCAGTGGTTCTCCATGGGCAGAAGGGGGAAGGAGGGGGTGTATCAGAATCACCCATTACTCACCCCCAAGCCCAGAAACTGATCGGCATTGTGGATGAGAGCCCAGGCTTTGCGGAAAGATAGACTTGAATTTAAATCTCAGTTGTGTGATTTAGGGCCAGTTCCCTAACATCTGTGGAGCCCCCACAGATGTTGTCTTCATTTGTAAAACCTGGAAAATGGCACTCACCTCACATCGCTGTGAAGATTACGTGAGACAGTACGTGTAAAGGGCTTAGCCCAGGGCCTGGCACAGGGCTCCAGTGCTGCTGCTCCTGCCTAGCACTCCACTGCTTCCCCTTTCCACTAGGCACGAGGCTCAGCTTTTGCGGCCTGCTCCCCACATGGGGCCACCCAGCTTACAAGGGGATATGGGGCAATTGCCAAGGATCAGCTTGACGCTTCCCTGGCATTGGTTTATATTTCACACCATGCCTCCTCATTGGCCTGCCTTCTCCCACTCCATAAGACCATGAGCTCTAGAAAGGCAGGAAGGAGCTCCATGTTATTCAGTGCTTCACACACTGCCTTGCACATAAAGAGTGCTCAATCAATATTTGATAAATGAATGACTATGCCTTTCTCCCCTACTAAAGTAGGCGCTTACTGAGCACAGGAAAACACTGCTCTGTTCTCCTCGTGCTCTGCCCCGGGAGTTAGCACAGCATCTGACACACAGTGGTGCTTAACGAATATTTGTTGAATTGAAAAAGAATTTAGAGGACAGTTTATTCATATATACCTGGGTAGGTTAAGAAAATTTTCGGGAAGGAGACCTTGGTGAGAACAGCTGATTCTAGAGAAGGAGACTGAGAGGTTTTGGATGGGAGGGAAGCTTATTTTTCTCCGCATATGCATTTGTACTGTTAGATTTTAGTCATCTGCATGTGTTACTTTTTAAAAAAGAAAACACTGTGTTTATTTTTTAAGAAATCCAGTGTAGTGCAAGTGAAATAATTGACTGGAAAATGAAAGTTGTGCAGAAAAATCAAGAGATTGGAACTTTTGGGTCAGGAAAAAAATAAGGCCACCTGAGGAGGGAGGACTCCAATGGGTATCTTCTACTCTCTGGAAGATTATAAGGAGAATGCTGACCATCTGTTCTCTGTATCTACAGAGTAATAGTAAATGGACTGAAATTGCAGTTGGAGATGTGAATTAAATGTAAATAAGTCATTATTGACGATAGGAGTTGATAAACAGGCTATCACGGGATGTTATGAGCCATCTAGCCCTGGAAACTCGAAGGTCTAGATAGCCATATGGCTCTGCTGATTTACATGTCCTCCTACAGAGAGGAAAACTGAGCTTGTTGAGACTCTGTCCCCATTTTTGACACTAAAAGAGACCCTTAATCCAGTGAAGGTCCAAGCTGTCATCATTCCCTCTTCCCTTTCCTGGTGTGAGCATCCCACCAGGCCAAATGGGAGCCTGGTGATTTTCATACAACATGGCCCCCAGCTGCAAGCCCACTGTGGAATTCAAAGTTCAACCATAAAAACAGTGACAGGACCTGATGCTCAAGGAAAACTCATCTGTGTGAGTGACTTATTAAGAGATTTTCAAAGACAATTTTGATTATATTTGATTGCCGCCTTAAATACCACTATCCAACTGATGCCCTACTGGTTGTCCTTCCCATGCATACCCTTGCTTTTACTATATATGTGGGTATCACTTAACAACATGTAGTAGTATTTTGTATAATAATACTATATGTTTTTAAACATGACATAAATGTACATGCTTCTCAACATGATATAAAAGGTATCACACCACAAGAGAGGCAGCACAGCACAGTAGTTAATAAAATAGACTCTGAAGCCACACTGCTTGGGTTCCCTCGTGTCTCACTACCCAGCTTCTTCATCTGCAAAATGGGGATGATGATGATGATGGTGGTGGTGATAATGGTATTCACCTCTAGTGTTTTTATGGTATAAATGAGATAATGCAAACAAAGCACTTAGAACACTGCCTGGTACATAATAAATGTATATGTATTAGCTATTATTAGCTATTCTTCTGCAATTTGTTTTTCAAGCTCAATAGTATTCATTTAGTAAAGAATATTTGATAATTCAGCAGTGAACAAAACTGATAACTGTCTCTCCTCGTGAAACTTATGTCCTAATGGGAGTAGAAAGACAATAAACAAGAAAAATAAGTAAAAGATATTGGAAAGTACATATAGTGTACTTTTCTTACAACTCTTCTGTAAATTTCGTGTTATTTCAAAATAAAACGTTTTTTGAAAACCCTGAAGTAGCTCCCCCATTTCTCCAGAGCAAAGTCAAATTTCTTTTTCTTTTTTTTCAATCTCCCTCTATTTATCCCAGGTTTACCTTGCATTTTCCCTGCCTCAGACCTAAAATCCACCATTTCTCTTAGGACCCCCTGGTTCCATTTAGTGGATATTGTGTCTAGAAACCAAGATCTGAGTCATGACAGAGTTTTAAGCAGAAGAAAAATGTGATCTGACATGTTGTAAATGCTGTAGAGAAAAATGAAGTGCGAAAGGATTTCTGGAAGAAGAGTGGGGAATGCAATTTTAAATAAGGTGATCAGGGATGTCCTCACTGATAAAATGACATTTGAACAGAGACCTGAAGGAAACGAGGGAGTGGGTCATGGGGACACCTGAGGAAACAGCGTTCTGGACAGCAGAAAATACCCTGAGCACTACAGGGCACTTGAAGCCTTTCTAGAAGTGGTACTGAGGTCAGTGTGCTGGAGCAGAGTGAGCTAAGGGGAAAACAGTGAGAGAAGAGGTAAGAGACATAATGGAGGGCCAAATCACACAGGGTCTAACTGGGCCATTTTAAGAACTTTGGTTAAGTTCAGCACACTCTGCTTCGGCGGCCTGGGTTCAGTTCCCAGGTGCGGACATACACTGCTCTGTTGGCGGCCATTCTGTGCTGGTGGCCCACATACTGAAAAATAGAGGAAGATTGAAAAAAAGAAAAAGAAATTTGGCTTTACTCTGGAGAAATGGGGGAGCTACTGCAGGGTTTTCAAAAAACTTTTTATTTTGAAATAACATGAAATTTACAGAAGAGTTGTAAGAAAAGTACAAAGAACTCTCATATATCCTTCATCCAGATTCTCTAATTATTAACATTTTGCCACATTTGCCTTATCTCTCTTTACATATATTTTTGAAACATTTGAGAGTAAATTGGAGATATTATGCCCATTTACCCCAAATACCTCAGCTGACATTTTCCTAAGAGCAAGAGTAGTTTCTTGCATAACCACAGTACAGTTGTCAAGGAAATTTACCTTGATGTGATACTATCTCCTACACAGTCCATATTCACATTTAGCCAACTGTCTCACTAATGTCCTTTATTACAGTTTTTCCCTGTGATCCGGGATCCAATCTAAGATGACACACTGCTTTTAGCTGTCATTATTTTTTAGTCTCTTTCAATATGGAAATATTCCACAGCCTTTCTTTGACTTTCACATTGACATTTTTGAAGTATACAGGCCAACTATTTTCTATAATGTCCCTCAATTTGGGTCCATATGACCTTTCCTCATAGTTCAGGTTATGTACTTTTGGCAGGAATAGCACTGAAGTGATGTTATGTCCTTCTTGGTGCATCACATCAGGACACACATGATGTCAGCTTGTACCATTATTGAGGATGTTAACTTTGATCACTTGGTTAAGGTGACGTCCACCAGATTTCTCCATCATAGAGTTATAACTTTTCCATTTGTAATTCATAAGTGATCTGTGGGAAAATACTTTGAGTCTATGTAAATACCCTGTTCCTCCTTGTCTTGGTTCGTTCACACTTCTATAACAAATTACCATAGACTGAGTGACATAAATAACAGATATTTATTTCTCACAGTTCTGGAGGCTGGGAAGTCCAAGATCAAGGCACCAGCCTTTTCCGTGTCTTGTGAGAGCCCGCCTCCTGGTTCAAAGATGGCCATCTTTCTGCTGTGTCCTTACATGGCAGAAGGGGTGCAAGAGCTCTCTGGGGTCTCTTTTATAAGGGCACTAATCTCATTCATGAGGGCCCTGCCCTGAAGAACTAATCACCTCCCAAAGGACCCACCTCCTAATACCATCACATTAGGGGCTAGGTCTCATCATATGAATTTTGGGGGAACACAAATATCCAATCTATAGCATTCCTCAAACCTTCAACCAATAGGTTTAGGATTCACTGATCATTTTTGTATGACGGTGGCTAAATGGTGATTTTCTATTTCCATCATTTTCCTACATTTATTAGTCAGCTTTCTACAGAAAGGAAGAGTTTTTCCTTCTCCCGTATTCACTCATTCATTCATTTTTATCAGTATGGACTCATGGATTCCTATTTTATTCAGTGGGTTACAATCTATTACCATTATTATTTTGATGCCCAAATTGTCTGAGATGGGACAGATTGTCCATCAGGATCCCTTTCAAGCTGGCTTATGTGTCCTTTTGACATATCCCTGTGGTTCTTTGAGCATCTCCTTACTTTCTTTCACAAGATATCCCAGGTTTACCTTGCATTTTCCCTGCCTCAGACCTAAAATCCACCATTTCTCTTAGGACCCCCTGGTTCCATTTAGTGGATAATTGTGTCTAGAAACCAAGATCTGGGTCATGACAGAGTTTTAAGCAGAAGAATAATGTGGTCTGACATGTTGTAAAAGGATCACTCAGGCTACTGTGCTAAAAATTGACTCTAAGGGCACTGGGGAGAAACGTCTCCCTCTTCCTCCCACACTGCTCCCCTTCCTCAAATCCTATACTTTGCCTATAGTGAACTATTTAGAGTGCCCAAAATGCACCATTTTGTTTCATTCTTCTGTGCTTTTGTAAATGCTGTTCCCGTTGCCCAGAATATTCTTTCCCCAGCAGGCCCCCCTTGACCTTGACCATCTGACAATTTTCTACTCAGCCTTCAAGACTCAACACTGCTACTTTTTTTCCTCTGTGAAGCCTTCCCCTGAGCAATTCCCTCCACTTGCATCCCATCCCAGGTATAAATTATCATTCAGGCCATTGTGGGAGCATCGTGCCTCTCCTTCAGTCACCTCTCTGGACTCCTAAGAGAGATAAAAATCACCTTTTTGGGTTTCTTTTGTCCTAATGTATCAACAACAATGATTGACTCTGTTGGTATGAGGCCCTAGGAAGCTCAGGTTCACTAGGGCCTGGCCCCATAATATAAGTGAAGCCCTAAGGCTGGAATGCTAGACTCCTTGAGACTAAACAGGGGTAGCAGGACTTCCAGGAGAGAAGCCTGTTCAGACAGCTCTGGGGATATGGGTAGGCCAGAATTCAAAGGAACCTGGGGCACAGGGAAGAGGGAGGTAGGCTTAGCTAACTAGAAGACATAACTCGGTTGAGTTTTGAGGCTTCTATAAGAACATGCCCCTTCCCTTAGTGCCCTCAAAATCTCATCAGAGTCCAACAATAACCTTCTTCCTCTTGTTCTCTGACAGTGAGCTAAGGTCATCCAAGTAGGTCACACCTTTTAAACCAGCTGGGAAACTGTGTAAAATACCTTAAGTTAGTCCTCTGGAAAAGGTCTAGCTTTCTGAAACATTTCCTTCAGATTCTTGGAGATGAGTCTTATTAGCAGCTCATGGGTCCCATCAAAGTTCTCTAGTGTCAACGTCCTCCAGTCAAAGACCATCAGGAACACATCTGTAGTTGAACAAGTTGGGTTTATTGCTTATTGCAACAAGGGAGAATGCACACCATGGGGGGACCATGAGGCATCTCAGTAAGAGGGAGTTAGAAAAGACTTATTACAGGATTTGGACTTGGGTTGTGTGATTTGAGGAGGGTTTAAGGAAGCAAGGGTTCGCTTTAAATTAGGTGCTGTCAGAAAGCAGGGACAATGCTATCATTGGGTATCTCAGTAAATTTTACATATAGGGAAGGCAGACTAGAGCAAGGATAAATATAAATATAATATAATCGGTAAAGAAGCAGCAGTCACTCATATTAGCCAGGAGAGGGAGATGTTTGGCATTTTGTGGGCTGCACAGTGACCTTGTTTTTATCTGCTTAGACAAAATTATGAAGTGACCTAGTTTTGTCTTACTTTATCATGGTCTTTGAGTAACCTTGTCTGCCACTGGTGTTCTGTAAGATTGTTTGTGTCTAACAGGAGAATAACATTGTCTAGCTGTGAGTACCAGGCCAGCTTGTACCAACACTGAGGCCTAGCTGTGAGCATCAGACCACTTCCTGGATGTCAGAGGCTGCTTCTTTTCTTTCTCTTTTGGCCAAGGGCAGTGAAGACAGGCTGCAGGACATTACTCCATAGTATCCAGATTTCCTCGTTGCTGATCAGAAGCTTGTTTAGAAAACAGAGTCTGTACTTGGACTAGGGTTAGTCTCTCTGGCTTGCTGCAGGATGAGTTTTTGCATTCTCTGACATGAAAATGACTGCACAGGGGCCAGCCCGGTGGCATAGTGGTTAGGTTCATGGGCTTTGCTTCGGCGGCCCAGGATTCACTGGTTCAGATCCCTGACGCAGACCTACGCACCACTAGTCAAGTCATGCTGTGGCAGGCATCCCACTTATAAAGTAGAGGAAGATGGGCATGGATGTTAGCCCGGGGCCAGTCTTTCTCAGCAAAAAGAAGAGGATTGGCAACAGATGTTAGCTCAGGGCTAATATTCCTCACCAAAAAAAAAAAAAAAACCCATGACTGTGCAGTAAGAAGTCAATATAAAGACTCCGGGAAGGTTGCATCAGCCAACTGTAACATAAGCAATTATCAGAAACATACTGCAGTAACAGGTCTTGAAGTCAGGGACCTAGATTATGAAACCCAGGCAAATAAAACATGTCCCAGATTCCAATGAGATCTGTTTTAGACAAGCAGGTGGCTTTTCCTTTTAGCCTAGTCACAAACTCTTGTGCTTGCCCTGTAGTACTTACTTACATTAGTGTAAAAAGCAATATTTGCTATAGCCCAAACTCCCCCTTGGCTGGCTAAGAGGAAATCAAGGGCTATGTGATTGTCCATGACAACTCTAGCTAATGAATTTAGACAAGTTTATTGGGCTTCCAGAGCAGAAGTGTGTTATTTATGACTTCTATTAGGGGCAGAGACAAGTTTCAGACCACCTTTCTAGTTGCATTATCTCCATTATGGGAATTGCAATGCATAGTGTAGGCATAAAGAGGGACTCAATTATCTCTCTTGGAAATTCTCTTGAATAACCTGTGTTTATCTCATTTTGGAGGCCTCTGGGTGTCCTTCTCAAGGTAGAAGGCTGAGATCCTCATAAGAAGTAATACCCTAGTGGAGCACAGATTAGGAGTATTATATTAGGAGTGTAACTATCATTTACCACAATAGGAGTGAGCCAATTTGTGTCTCTCGAGATGGACAAGTCCCTTTAGTGGAGTTAAACAGTTCCTGCAAAGCAGGTTGAAGAGAAGAAACAGACCATTGCAACCAGGATATGTCCAATATTAGTGTCTACTCCTGACTGACCAGGCCTTGCTGATTGGATTATAATGACTTTATCAGAAGCATTTTGTTGATGTGAGGTCAAGGTCCAATTTTACAAGACTAAGGTTGGGGGTTAACGCTGTGAGGGAAACTAGTACCAGAAGGGACCTGCAAAGGGGAATCTACCTCCTGAAGTGTTTAAAGGAACAGCTACTAAATTTTTGCCAGTTGGGTTAGGTAGGGGGTAACAGACCCAGCAGTCAGTTAAATATAGAGCAGTGGTTATGGAAAAAAACACATAGGAGAGTTTTAGTTTTTCTTAAGTGGTAGAAAAAACATAGGGAGGCAAAAATAATCGGATGGAAATAAGGGATGTCACATTAGTGTTCTAGAGGGCAACAAAGTGGAATAGTAGGCAAGATTAGCAGAGGAGTAAATGAACAGAAAAGCGTGTTGAAGAATCAGAAAATTGATCTTGTTCTGTCATCTTGGGCAGAAGCCTTTCATTTTCGAGGTCAGCGGCTTATTCTGTCACCTTGGGCAAAAGCTGTCCACCTCTGAAGTCAACAGCCTCTAAGATTCCTAAGAATCCAAAGTTTAAGGTCTCCAAGTGGAATGGATATCCAGTAATCAGGATGAAGTGATGTATATCTTTTGAGTTGGGAACCATGAATCCAAGGATAGATACCTTGGAGTTGTACCTCTGCGACAGTTAACAGCTTCTCATAAGATCTTTTCACTGAGGCTCAAGAGCAGTTTTTCTCCAGTGTCTTTTCCAAAAGACGAAATCTCCAGGTTGCCAAGCACGCAGAGGTTGTTTAGGTAAGTATTTTGGAAATGCAGCTTGTACCTGTTGGTGATAAAGCTGGAGGTTTTGGATGAGTCCCTTGCATTAACTAATCACACCTGCTTGTAATAGGGTACAATCTAAGACTGAGGGTGAAATTCCCAAACACAGAAGGTGGCCTGTTATTAATTCATAAGATAACCTGTGGGTCCCAGAGGGGTTGATCTTATAGACAGTAAAACTAATGGTAATACTTTAAGCCATGGAAAATTTTGGGCTTCTGAGAGTTTTCCTAGTTTTAGAATTCAATTAATTCTCTCTACTTTTTATGAGGACTGCGAATGATAAGGACAGTGGAGTTTCTGGGTAGAAGGGAGAAGATTATAGAGCTCCTTAATAACAGTGCTGGTAAAATGAGTTCCTCCGTCACTAGAATGTTAAGTTGTAATTCCCCAGGTTGGAAAAAAAGAAATCAAGATTTAGTTTTGCTGCAGTTAGGGCCTATTAGGTGTTGAACTGTGTACCCAAAAATTCATATGTTGAAGTCCTAAACCTCAGTATCTTAGAATGTGATCTTATTTGGAAACAGGGTCTTTGCAGATGTAGTTAGTTAAGTTAAAATGAGGTCGCCAGGGTGGGCCCTAATTGAATACGACTCTTGTCCTTCTAAAGAGGAGAAACTTAGAAATTTGGAAACAGAAAGGGAAATTGATGTGAAGAAACACAGGGAGAAGACAGCCACTCACAAGCCAAGGAGAGAGGCCTGGAACAGATCCTTTCCTCACAGCCCTCAGACGAAACCAGCCCTGCCCACATCTTGATTCCAGACTTCTAGCCTCCAGAACCGTGAGACAACCAATTTCCGTTGTTTAGGCCACCCAGTTTGTGGTACTTTGTTACACTAGCCCTAGCAAAGTAATACAGGGCTGTAGCTCTCAGACACGAAAAGCTTTAACCCACCCTGAAAATAAATAATAACCGGACACATTTATAGGCTATTGAGGAGACATTTGTAGAAAGTCCATTTGGAGGTGTTCAAAGGGCCCTCCAGGCTTTGGCTCACGACCCACCCTTACAGTTTAACTAGGGTTGGGTTGTTAGCAGGTAGGACACGTTTGGGAAACATCTTTGACAGTCCCTCTAAAATCACCTCATCAATGTTAGTGCAATATCATGGCCAATTTATCTCTGCTGTTGTAGATAATATCATGAAGAATTCTTGCTAAAATCCATTTTAGAGGATTTGGCGCTACCAGTTAGCCATTCCGAGAGTACCAAATATTATCTTTATGCAATGAGCCTTCAAATTTTTTCCCAGGTATCTTTTTTTTCAAATTAGGGGCTTATCTCTGACAGTTAACAACAGTCAACAACAATATCTGACAGTTAACAAAAGTCTTAGAAGAATTTATTAATTCCTCTAAGGCCTCTCCTTTCTGATAATTACAGAAGCAATTATCTTAGTGAAAGCTGCTTGTTTAGCATAGCGGTCAGCTAAGGTTTTATCATGAGATTCTGGATCCCTGCGCTTTGAATGATTTTCCACCTTTATTACAGCTGTTTCCTTAAGTTAACTGCTTCTAAAAGTTCTTTAATTTGTCCATTTTTGTAAATGTTTCTGTCAAGGTCAGAAAACCTCTTTGTTTCCCAGAATTTTGAAGTCAGATTAATCTAAAACCATATACTTCCTATCAACATAAATATTTATTCTTTTATCTTCTGTCAGTTGGTAAGTCTAGGCGAGGGCAGCCCATTAAGCCATCTGAACTGATTTAATTTCTGTGAGAAGTTTATATTGAAGGGTAAATTTAAGTTCATGATAGCATATCCTGTTTGTCAGTTTTGGGTTTTACTTTTTATGTATGAACAATTAACAAACACAATTAAATTAGTGTTACTCAAGGAAGTCTCTAGGAGGTCTGTGTAGTGTGTGGATAGTTTTTTTTAACAGAGGTAAGCAATTAGGGGGTTTCCTTTTTCAAGCAAAGGAAAGAGGCTGGGTTTGTAGTGTTGCAGCTATGGGCAGTGATGTTTGAAGAAGAAAGAAGTGACACGTTATAGGAGGTAGGAACCAGCCAAAAAGTGGTGAGTGTCTTTTTTTTTTAATACAAGATGTTTTTAGCACGATGAAGCATTAAGTTTAGTTAGAAGTAAACGAACTGAACTTTTCACATGTTTTGCTATTGCTGTTATAGCTCTTAAACGAGAGGACTATGTCTTGGCTACTGGGTCTAATGAAAGACTGAAATAAACGATAGGCCTCTGATGAGTCCCATGTAACTAAGGCAGTATGCCTAGTGCCTGATTCCGACTTTTTATGAACAAAAGGGGAAGTGGACTTGTGAATCTAGAATTCTGGAAACATTTTGTGATAAACAGTTATTGTATCGGTCTTTGTGCTTATACATAAATATGTTTCTTCTACCTTGAAAAGTATTCAATCATTGAAATATATTTATACATAACCTAGTCCTGGTCCACTTATGTCATAGTTCAGGCCAAGTCATAGTAGGTTGATGAGACAATAGTGCAACCTGGATGAGGCCAGGGTATAAGTACAGAAGCACTCCCTGGAACAGTTCAGACACTGGAGAAGAGCCTAGATGAAGACATCAGAAATCCACCTTCGTGGCAAGGCTCATATCCAGACAGTTGCCAACATCCACCCACCCACCAGGCGAGCAGCTACACTTGACATCAATCAAGTCCCATCAGAAGAAGCAGACTTGGCTCAAAAGAGAAAAAGAGCAAGGTAATGGGAGGTGCGGTGGATGGGTACATTGAACAAGTAGCAGAGTGGTCACCAAGGTAGGGTTTAGAGATGAAACTCTCCAAGAGAGACTATTTATTTATTTATTCTATTTGCTCCAAAAGGAATTGGAGACAGCTTACAGGGATTCATTCAATATAGAAGTCTAAAGAAATTTTAAATAAAGTAAGAAATAGAGGGCAACGAAATAAAGATACTAAGCCAGGAGCAAGGTAAAGATCCGGTTCTAATACTGGATCTCAATTCAAACTAGCAGCAAGGGGGGGGGGAGCATCTAAACTAGGGGGTAGAAGGATTCAAAGGAGATAATGGCCTAGACTTTGAAAGATAAGAGGCATTTGTATTGGTGGAGGTGAAGAAAGAAGCATTTCAGGTGAAGGCGAGCACTAATACCTATACTATGACTGGGTCCTAGAGCAGAGGTGGTGGGGAGGAGCCTTGGGAGATGAGTGGGGCTGGAGGCAGAACAAGCAACGAATCATCCAGGGTCCTGGATGCCTGCTGAGGAGCAGGACTGGGCTCCTCTACAATTACTCAGCAGTTTTCAAAGGTTCTGAAGGGTAGAAAACTTAGAGTTATGCCTAAGAAAATATGTTGGATAATAAGGTAAGTGATGTGTCTCAGTGTGACTGCATGTAAATCCCTAGGTATGGGAACAGAGAGGGACAAGTGTCTTTAACAAGGGTCACCTGGTCACTGTGAGGTAAGGAGTCTATGACAACACAGAATAGCAGCAGGGAGACTGGACGGGGATACAAGGGGACCAGGGAGAGGAAATGGGATAGAGAGACTTCAGGAACCTCCCAGTTATTGATGGCCTTCTGTATTTGCACTTTTGCCCCCAGCTTCACTTAGAGGGAGAGATACATTCACTGACACAACCATTCATGTGTCAGCAACAAGGTGCTCTCTGAGTGGTCAAAGGACCCAGGGGTATGGGGTGGGGAAGAGCCATGATGCCTCCATTGTGAGGCGTTGATGGTCCTGAAAACTAGGTTTCCCATTGGTGGAAGCTGGCCAATGGCTGCCTCCTACTTATATCACAGCCGCAGTATCAGCAGTCAATGTGCTTGATTATCACCTCAGCACCCCTATCATAGGGTAGGGCTGTTAAGAGGAATAAGGATGGCCCTAGAAGGTTGTGATCCTCCCTAACACTTCGATCTTCATACACTGCACCCTGCCCTTGGAGAGAAATAGAGGGTGGCAGAGGTCATCCCTGACATCACTAGTCACGTGTCAGCTCAAGGTGCTCTCTGAGTGGCTGAGGGACTGATGAGGCGTGGTGGGAGGAGCCACGATGCCTCCATTGTGAGGTGTTGATGGTCTCTCAAGCTAAGGTGTCCCATTGGTGGAAGCTGGCCAATGGCTGCCTCCTACTTAATCACAGCTGCAGTATCAGCAGTCAATGTGCTTGATTATCACCTCAGCACCCCTATCATAGGGTAGGGCTGTTAAGAGGAATAAGGATGGCCCTAGAAGGTTGTGATCCTCCCTAACACTTCCATCTTCATACACTGCACCCTGCCCTTAGAGAGAAATAGAGGGTGGCAGAGGTCATCCCTGACATCACTAGTCACGTGTCAGCTCAAGGTGCTCTCTGAGTGGCTGAGGGACTGATGAGGCGTGGTGGGAGGAGCCACGATGCCTCCATTGTGAGGTGTTGATGGTCTCTGAAGCTAAGGTGTCCCATTGGTGGAAGCTGGCCAATGGCTGCCTCCTACTTAATCACAGCTGCAGTATCAGCAGTCAATGTGGTTGATTATCACCTCAGCACCCCTATCATAGGGTAGTGCTGTTAAGAGGAATAAGGATGGCCCTAGAAGGTTGTGATCCTCCCAACACTTCCATCTTCATACACTGCACCCTGCCCTTAGGAAAGAAATAGAGGCTGGCACAGGTCATCCATGACATCACTAGTCACGTGTCAGCTCAAGGTGCTCTCTGAGTGGCTGAGGGACCAATGTGGGAGGGAGTCATGATGCCTCCATTGTGAGGCATTGATGGTCCTACAAAGTAAGGATTCCCATTGGTGGACGCTGGCCAATGGCTTCCTCCTACTTAATCACGGCCTCAGGATCAGCAGCCAATGTGCTTGATTCCCACTTCAGCATGCATATCATAGGGTAGGACCATTAAAAGGAATAGGGATGGCCCTAGAAGGTAGTGCTCCCTCCATAACACTGCCATCTTCACGCACTGCACCCTGCCCTTGGGAAAGAAATAGAGGCTGGCAGAAGTCATCCATGACGTCACTAGTCACGTGTCAGCTCAAGGTGCTCTCTGAGTGTCTGAGGGACTGATGAGGCGTGGTGGGAGGAGCCATGATGCCTCCATTGTGAGGTGTTGATGGTCTCTCAAGCTAAGGTGTCCCATTGGTGGAAGCTGGCCAATGGCTGCCTCCTACTTATATCACAGCCGCAGTATCAGCAGTCAATGTGCTTGATTATCACCTCAGCACCCCTATCATAGGGTAGGGCTGTTAAGAGGAATAAGGATGGCCCTAGAAGGTTGTGATCCTCCCTAACACTTCCATCTTCATACACTGCACCCTGCCCTTGGAGAGAAATAGAGGGTGGCAGAGGTCATCCCTGACATCACTAGTCACGTGTCAGCTCAAGGTGCTCTCTGAGTGGCTGAGGGACTGATGAGGCATGGTGGGAGGAGCCACGATGCCTCCATTGTGAGGTGTTGATGGTCTCTGAAGCTAAGGTGTCCCATTGGTGGAAGCTGGCCAATGGCTGCCTCCTACTTATATCACAGCTGCAGTATCAGCAGTCAATGTGGTTGATTATCACCTCAGCACCCCTATCATAGGGTAGCGCTGTTAAGAGGAATAAGGATGGCCCTAGAAGGTTGTGATCCTCCCAACACTTCCATCTTCATACACTGCACCCTGCCCTTAGGAAAGAAATAGAGGCTGGCACAGGTCATCCATGACATCACTAGTCACGTGTCAGCACAAGGTGCTCTCTGAGTGGCTGAGGGACCAATGTGGGAGGGAGTCATGATGCCTCCATTGTGAGGCATTGATGGTCCTACAAAGTAAGGATTCCCATTGGTGGAAGCTGGCCAATGGCTTCCTCCTACTTAATCACGGCCTCAGGATCAGCAGCCAATGTGCTTGATTCCCACTTCAGCATGCATATCATAGGGTAGGACCATTAAAAGGAATAGGGATGGCCCTAGAAGGTAGTGCTCCCTCCATAACACTGCCATCTTCACACACTGCGCCCTGCCCTTGGGAAAGAAATAGAGGGTGGAAGAAGTCATCCATGACGTCACTAGTCACGTGTCAGCTCAAGGTGCTCTCTGAGTGGCTGAGGGACTGATGAGGCGTGGTGGGAGGAGCCATGATGCCCCCATTGTGAGGCACTGATGGCCTCCCAAGCTAGTGTCTCCCATTGGTGGAAGCTGGCCAATGGCTGCCTCCTGGTTAATCACATCCTCTATATCATCACCCCACGTGCTTGATCCCCACCTCAGTAAGCATATCATAGGGTAGGGTTGTTAGGAGAAATAGGGATGGCCCTAGAAGGTAGTGTTCCTCCCTAACACTTCCATCTTCACACACTGTGCCCTGCCCTTGGGGAAGAAAGAGAGGCTGGCAAAAGTCATCCTTGACATCAGTATTCACATGTCAGCACGGGGTGCTCTCTGAGTGGTTGAAGGATCCATGGGGAGGGAGGAGCCGTGATGCCCTCATTGTGAGATGTTGATGGTCTTTCGAGCTAAGGTGTCCCATTGGTGGAAGCTGGCCAGTGGCTGCCTCCTAGTTAATCACAGCCTCTGCATTAGCAGCTAGCGTGCTTGATTCCCACCTCAATCCCCCTATCATTGAAGGGCTATTTGGAGAAATAGGGATGGCCCTAGTGTTTCCCCCATAACACTTCCATCTTCATAAACTGCACCCTGCCCTAGGGAAAGGAGTAGAGGGTAACATTAGTCATCCCTGACATCACTATTCATATGCACACTCTGAGTGGCTAAGGGACCCACAGGAGGGGGGGCATGATGAGGATGGAGGGAGGCGTGGAGCCATGATGCCTCCATTGTGAGGCATTGATGGCCTCTTGAGCCAAGGTCTCCCATTGGTGCAAGCTGGCCCAATGGCTGCCTGCTACTTAAGGTCTCTGTGTCAGCATCCAATATGTCTGATTCCAGTCACAGCACCCCATATGATAGTCAAGTCATTAGGAGGAATAGGGGTAACCTTGGGAAGTAGTAGTCCCCCATGACACATCTACTCCCAGTCACTAGAACTCATTTAGCAGAAGGTCTTGAGAGGGTAGCATTAGTCATCCCCGACATTGCTATTCACATATCAGCACAAGGTGCTCTCTGAGTGGCTGAGGGACCCATGGGGGAGGGAGTCACGATGCCTCCATTGTGAGGCATTGATGGTCCTACAAAGTAAGGATTCCCATTGGTGGAAGCTGGCTAGTGGCTGCCTCCTACTTAATCACGGCCTCAGGATCAGCAGCCAATGTGCTTGATTCCCACTTCAGCATGCATATCATAGGGTAGGACCATTAAAAGGAATAGGGATGGCCCTAGAAGGTAGTGCTCCCTCCATAACACTGCCATCTTCACACACTGCGCCCTGCCCTTGGGAAAGAAATAGAGGCTGGCACAGGTCGTCCATGACATCACTAGTCACGTGTCAGCTCAAGGTGCCCTCTGAGTGTCTGAGGGACTGATGAGGCGTGGTGGGAGGAGCCATGATGCCCCCATTGTGAGGTGTTGATGGTCTCTCAGGCTAAGGTGTCCCATTGGTGGAAGCTGGCCAATGGCTGCCTCCTACTTAATCACAGCTGCAGTATCAGCAGTCAATGTGCTTGATTACTACCTCAGCACCCCTATCAAAGGGTAGGGCTGTTAAGAGGAATAAGGATGGCCCTAGAAGGTTGTGATCCTCCCTAACACTTCCATCTTCATACACTGCACCCTGCCCTTAGGAAAGAAATAGAGGCTGGCAGAGGTCATCCCTGACATCATTAGTCACGTGTCAGCTCAAGGTGCTCTCTGAGTGGCTGAGGGACTGATGAGGCGTGGTGGGAGGAGCCACGATGCCTCCATTGTGAGGCACTGATGGCCTCCCAAGCTAGTGTCTCCCATTGGTGGAAGCTGGCCAATGGCTGCCTCCTACTTAATCACAGCTGCAGTATCAGCAGTCAATGTGCTTGATTAATACCTCAGCACCCCTATCAAAGGGTAGGGCTATTAAGAGGAATAAGGATTGCCCTAGAAGGTTGTGATCCTCCCTAACACTTCCATCTTCATACACTGCACCCTGCCCTTAGGAAAGAAATAGAGGGTGGCAGATGTCATCCATGACATCACTAGTCACGTGTCAGCTCAAGGTGCTCTCTGAGTGGTTGAGGAACTGATGAGGGGTGTAGGGAGGAGCTACGATGCCTCCATTGTGAGGCGCTGATGGCCTCCCAAGCTAGTGTCTCCCATTGGTGGAAGCTGGCCAATGGCTGCCTCCTGGTTAGTCACATCCTCTATATCACCACCCCATGTGCTTGATCCCCACCTCAGTAAGCATATCATAGGGTAGGGTTGTTAGGAGAAATAGAGATGGCCCTAGAAGGTAGTGCTCTTCCCTAACACTTCCATCTTCACACACTGAACCCTATCATTGGGGAAGAAGTAGAGGGTGGCAGAAGTCATCCCTGACATCACTATTCACATGTCAGCATAAGGTGTTCTCTGAGTGGTTGAATGACCCATGGAGGGGGGGGGAGCCATGATGCCTCCATTGTGAGGTGTTCATGGTCCTACAAACTAAGATGCCCCATTGGTGGAAACTGGCCAGTGGCTGCCTCCTACTTAATCACATCCTCACTATCAGCAACCAATGTGCTTGTTTCCCACCTCAGCACATCTATCGTAGGGTAGGCCCATTAAGAGGAATATGGATGGCCCTAGAAGGTAGTGCTCCCTCCATAACACTTCCATCTTCACACACTGCCCCCTGCCCTAGGGGAAGGAATAGAGAGTAGCATTAGTCATCTGTGACATCACTATTCATATGCACACTCTGAGTGGGTCAGGGACCCACAGGGGGCTGGGGGGTGTAGGAGGGGCATTGATGGCCTCTTGAGCTAAGGTCTCCCATTGGTGGAAGCTGGCCCAATGGCTGCCTCCTACTTAATCAAGCCCTCTATATCAGCAGCAACGTGCTTGATTCTAATCGCAGCACCCCATGTGATAGGCAGGCCATCAGGAGCAATAGGGCGGCCTCGGAAGGTAGTAGTCCCCCATGACACATCTACTTCCACTAGCCAGACCTCTTCCTAGGAAAAGGACTTGAGACGGTAGCAGAAGTTGTCCCTGACATCACTATTCACATGTCAGTGCAAGGTGCTCTCTGATTGGCTAAGGGACCCATGTGAGGGAGGAGGAATGATGCCTCCATTGTGAGACGTTGATGGTCTCTCAGACTAAAGTCTCTCATTGGTAGAAGCTGGTCCAATGTCTGCCTCCTACTTAATCACATCCTCAGTATCAGCTATCAATGTGCTTGATTCTCACCTTAGTACCCATATCATTGGTTAGGGCCATTAGGAGAAATAGGGATGGCCCTAGAAGTTAGTGCTCCCCTCATAATGCTTCCATTTTCACACACTGTCCCCAGTCCTAGGTGAAGGAATAGAGAACAGCAGAAGTCATCTCTGACATCACTATTCATATGTCAGCTCAAGGTACTCTCTGAGGGCCCCATGGGAGGAGCCGTGATGCCTCCATTATGAGACATTAATGGTCCTGCAAGCTAAGGTTTCCCTTTGGTTGATGCTGGCCCAATGGCTGCCTGCTACCTAATCACATACTGTGTATCAGCAGCCAATGTGCTTGTTTACCACCCCAGCACCCCAAATCATAAAGTCTGGCCATTGAGACAAATAGGAGTGCCTTGGAAGGTAGTGCACCCGCCATGACACCTCCACCTCCACACAGTGCAATCCACCCTTGGGAAGAAGTTCAGAGGGTTCCAGAAGTCATCCCTTACATTACTATTCACATGTCTGACCAAGGTTCTCTCTAACTGGCTGAAGGGACCCATTGGGGGAAGAGCCATGATGCCTCCATTGTCAGATATTGACTGGCCTCTGAAGCTATTTATTCCCATTGGTGGAAGCTGAGCCAGTAGCTACCCTCCTACTTAATAATAGTCTCTCTCTGCCAACCATGGTGGGGGTTTGTGCTAGATCTAAAGATGAAAAGGTCTCTCTTCCATTACCACTCTCCTGAGTGTACAAAAAGCATAAGCAGGTTTTAATGAGGGGATTATTATGTCTTCAGACATTAAGTGATAAATGTCGCTGAGAGTTTGTGGAATAGGATAGACAGTATTACACAAAGTGGGAAATGAATTTTTAAATCTTTCTGTGTAATTCTATGTAAATGTATGTAATATATGATCTATATAATTTATATACTATATAAACATATAATGTAAAACATTGCCAGTCAGAAAAGTTGTGGGCCTTTTCCTGACCCCATTTGAATCTTTTGAAACTGATTTTAATTTGCTTTTGGGATATATATATGAATTGGGCCATGGTTGCTATGGAGATCTCAAAGCTCAACCTACCTTCTCTGTGGTTATGTCTGAAATGATGTCTTTGGGGAGATTCAAATTATGAGAATGAGGACTGTGGGTGTCTGCCTCTCAAGATGCCACTTGTTATCAGCTACCATCATCTACTAAACTAGAAAGACTCATAGATTCCCGATCTTAATAGATGATTACATTTCATAGTAGATCTTTTATCCTGTCAACCAACCTGAGTAACACACCAAATTAATTTGGGGGCATAAATGGATGTACTTTTTAGGAGAGTTTGGCTCTATTTTCAGCTGTGAATTATGCATTAGTAAGAATTATTTGGACAGCATTCATCATCATTTCCGAAGTTAATGAAATTCCATTACACTTCAGTACATTTTCATTTCACCCAGTGGTAAATTAATTCTCCCTCACTCTTTCTGCCTCTGTCTCTCACTCCTTTTTTGCATCATTTACAGTAGTTCAGAGTGGGAACATGGAGAGGCTTCATAACTAGCATAAGTTAAATAAGGGCCAGGAAAGACAGATGTTGCTGATTCCCTCCATAATCATGATGTGCTCTATAACTCAATGCCAAGATGAGCAAGCCTGCTTGTTTTCACAGCTGTCACTGCTGTTTCCACTGCACAAGAATTCAGGGCAAGAGCCAGCTTCAGGGGCTTAACTGGGCTACAGCTTAGAAGTCTAGCGCACATCTCATCTCCTTAACACACAGCTCCCACTTGTTGCCCACAGCAACACCACATGCCACCCAGTCACATAGGCTTGACCTGGGGAAGATCTTTGGGCAAATGAGAGGGCCAATAGCATTGCCAAGTCCAGCTTTGCCCCACCGAGGAGCACCAAATCGGGAGCTCTCCTAGGTGCTGGATATTTCCCTTTAATTTACAATTGGCCTTGTCCTTCCCTGGTCACACCCTGCCTCCAGCCCTAGTCATGGCTCAAGCCAACTCTTGTTTCCATGGGTCCCCTGCCCAATGGGCAAGAAATCTCTTCTGTCTGGTTGTCTAGCAACTGACCAAAGTGCCCCCCAGAAGCCACTTTGACCCCCACTCACAGGAGGCTCTGCATGTTTCTAGACTCTTCTTTCAACTAATAGTGTAGTGGTTAAAAGGGAGTTCTGGCTCTGAACTCAGAAAGACCAGGGTTCGAGTCCCTTGGACTTCTGTGGGAACACTGCCAAGTTCTGTCCCAACTTGAGTCCTAGTTTTCACAGTATGAAACGGAGATAATCTCTCTCTCACAGAGTCATTATGAGGAAGACATGGGATAATGTATGGGAAAGTATCTAGCATGGGGCCTGAAACAGTAAATGGCAGTTATTATGATTATAACTAGCTCATTCTAATGATGCTCACTGACTGCTTTCTGGCTGCCTGCTCCTTTTCCCTTCTATTTGCTGTTGTGCACATCTGCCATGAGGCTTAGAGGGGTAATGGTAGGCACCTAAAATGTGACAGGTCCAACCCCACTCACTAACACCCCTGGTTTCCCAGTCTAGGTCAGTCGAGTCCAATCTAGGTGGGCCTAAGCATGCTATTTTCTTCCTTCCCCATTCCCCCACTCTCATAAATATGCCCAGACAACTTTGTTTACAGCAACTATTTGGAGGTTGGCATTCTGCCTACAGAAACCTCAGGAAGTTAGGGCTTCTCTCTACTCTCTTTAACTGTTTCATTCCGCCCAGCACTGAGTCCCATCAGGCACTGTGCTAGGCAATGTTTTTATTGAGCACCTCTTCTATTCCAGGCACCACACTAAATACTAAAGATTTAGTGATCAGCAAAATTAGACATGGTCCCTGTTCTCATGGAACTTAGTCTACTTGGGGAGGAAGATATTAATAAAACAGATGCATTAATGATTTAATAACTCAAGACTAAGATACGTGCTCTGCAGAAGGAGTTTTACCATAAAGCTAAAAAAGTTAATGAACCTTCAGATAAACTCCAGGACCTCTTGTTTGAACAGGCTCCTGTAAGTGCTGGGAGATGCCGGGAGTCATAGACTATTGTAGGTGGAGAGGGATGTAGATATTAAAGTCACCCCCAAGATGATGCAGAACTTGAGGTGGAGAGGAAGATCATTTTCAGAGTGTTCAATGATTCCATTATATAAGTAATAGGTAACATAAACTTTCAGCTTTCAGGCAGATGTGTATTTTATTTAAGAAAAAGAACCGAACTTTTGAATCATTTATAGTGGGAAAGCTCTCCAAATTCCTAAATATCAAAACCATACAAAAACGAGTCTGTTTCCACGGGTGAAAAAGTCCTCAATCAATCAGTTCTGTGGGAACACTTAGAAATGACCACAGTCAGATGGATTGTTTTCTGGTGGATGGTATTCGGCCAAACTAACTGGAATAAAATCAACCAGATGGCAATCTCATTGATTGTACAATCATTGGTCATTTTCTAGTCCAAAAAAATGACCTCCACGTGAGCAATTCAGGCACATAATAACAGCATAGACTCTTGCTTATACATAGTAGTCATCACATTAGATTACTCTTCAGCTTGATTTAGTTGCCCTGTGTAACGCAATGTATATTTACTCAGATTATTTGATACTCTCTGTTTCAATTAACTCCAGACAGGTCCCCTCCAGAGGTAAAAGGCAGAGAGCATAAGTTTATTTGCCTACATTGACCAAATTGGCAGGTAGTCAGGCAAACACAACCATAGCAACATCTGTCTAATAAGCTACCCAGGGCTCCCAAGCCAGGAGGGTGATTTGAGTCAGGTGGAGATAAGAGATTACCTTGACTGTAATTCATAGTTGCCGGGGAAATGACAGAACCGGGGAAGCGCCCTACTCTTGCTGAAAGCAGAAGCCATTAATGAAGAGAAGTTATCAGTATTGATCGTGAAAGGTACAGTAAATCCTGTGACCACATGCGTCCCCTTATCAGGAGATGTTCTCCAAGAGTCATCAGTCGTGGGAAGCTCAGCTTGCTGGGACTGATTTGGAACACAGCGAATTTGTACATAAACTTGAGGACTAAAAGGTGGCATGATGCAGTCATTAGAGGGAGCACTGAATTAGAAGGGGCACCCAGAGGCCCAGGCGCTGGCCCTGCCTCCACCCCTGTGTAACCTTAGGAAGACCTTTCTCCTCTCCTCTCGGCCTCACTAGGTCCCTCTGCAAAAGAAGAGTTACACCAGATGGTCACAACGTCTCTCTCTCTCTCACACGCACATAAACACACAATCTGTCTCTCTCAATCTCTCTAATCCTACAAACTCCTCCCCACAAGGAGGGATCTAAAGAAGTGATCAATTTCTAAAGAATGAAAGGAGATGTATTCTGTCAATGGTGGCGATTAAGTTTCCAGAACTATGTAATTTTAATAGAAAAAGTGTCAAATAAACTCTCCTCTTTGGACCAGGCTTCAGGCTGAGATCATGAACTGAAGTCTTCTCAAGCCTTCTTCATTTTACTCTGGAATAATTTAGTCACCACATAACACGTGGCTACTACTGTTTTTAGCTACTGTCCCTGTCAGGACCTGCTTATAACAATTCTTTATTTTATCACCTGACAAGAAGAGCTCTCTTCTAGACAAGAGACCAAATAATTACACATTTTCATCCTGCTTTCCTTGAAGATTTCTCATCTCGCCAGCAATATATGAGAGGCCCAAATACTCTGCATTCTTGCCAGCATTTGATAGTATCAGTTTTGGTTTGGCCTTGTTTTTGCTTCAGCCACCCTGATTGACATGCTGTGGTATCCCACTGTGGCTTTAATTTGCATTTCTCTAGTGACTAATGAGGTTGAGTATCTTTTCATGTGCTTATTTGCCAGCCTTATGCCTAGCACATAATAATTGCTCCCTACCAAGGTTTCGGGTGGCTTCCATTCCCTTCTTCCCAAATACATGATTTTACCAGAGGCCATGGAGAGACAAGACCTTACCTCTCCACTCAGAATTTTAAGCAGCAGTCGCATGCTTGAGGAGAAAGGCATGGAGGAGCTAGGGAGACAAGGGGAACTTCTCATACACCACACCATGGTAGTAATAGCCCTAATTCTAAAAATTCTTTCCAATACTAGTTTCTCTGGATGAAACACACACACACACAGGAGCAATTTTCTTTTTTTAATTAAAACATCGTTTCAGTGAATTGTACAGTGAAGGTAGACAGCTAGATTGGAAGGCAGCTGTAACAAGTCGCCGAGGAACTGCCCCCATATGTGCTGCCGGCTGCCTTATTATAGCTATGATTCGTCTAAAATGAGGTGAGAATATTTACTCTCCTTACAGTCTCCCCTAAACACTCTGAAATGAAGTCTCCATCGTTTCCCCTTTCTTTTGCTGTTTAACAAAAAAAAAAAAAAGCAGCTTGAGTCTCGAAGCCTGGAACCCGGTTACAAAGTCCGTTTTGACTCACTAAATATTTATTGAGTATCTAAAACATAGCCAGCCCCTGGTGGTCTAGTGGTTAAGATCAGGCGCTCTCACCATCACGGCCTGGGTTGTTTCCCGGTCAGAGAACCACACCACCCATCTGTCGGTTGTCACACTGCGGTGGCTGCATGTTGGTGTCACGCTGAAAGCTATGACACTGGTGTTTCAAATACCAGCAGGGTCACTCACGGTGGACAAGTTTCAGCAGAGCTTCCAGACTAAGACAGACTGGGAAGAAGGACCTGTCCACCCACTTCTGAAAAAACTGGCCACGAAAACCCTATGAATAGCAGCAGAGCATTGTCTGATATAGCACCAGAAGGTGAGAGGATGGTGCAAAAAGACTGGGCAGGGTCGCAGGGTCACTAGGAGTCAAAAGCGACTTGGCAGCACTAAAGACGACAAATCTACAGCATGCTAAAACTAGGCTAGATAACCTGGAGGAACTAATGATATACAAGACAGAGTCCCAGCCCCTGGAGGGCAACTGGTGGTCTACTTGCACCTTGGATTTATTTCAGGAAACAGCTGAAAATTCTGCTTGTAGTCCAGACTTGGTGCATGGAGTCTAAGCATGAAGCGAGGCCTCTATTTTTTTTATAGGCCTTTCTTTTTTGTTGACTCTCAGAACACAAAGCTTCCTTTAGTCCCCACTCACTTCCTCTTTTTTAACAGCATTCACAGCTTGTGTTCGACTATTTCCTGGTCACATTTTCTAAATGCTCTTGTTTATTATTCTCTGCCTTAAAAAAAACTATAGAGAGACAGCATAAAATGTTATATAAGCATTAGCATATATTTTTAGCCTAAGGAACGAACAAAAAGTCAAAAGTGGGGAGGAGCGGGGCAAGAGATGATAGATCGAGTCTTCTTTAAGGAACCTCTTCACCTAATTGATAATTTAACGGAAGGAAGAGGGGGTCATATCTGACAACAAACACTAGAAGGAAGTCCGACCCTTTCAGTGAATAATTCTGTGCCTGCTTGTTTATTACTGAAGATAATTTTGTGTGTGAGAGAGGAAGGTTTGAATCACTTAACTACACAGTCAGTTCTTAATTATCCACGTTAATAGAGAGAAGCAATTGTTCTGATACACGGAAACAAAAGATAATCAAAAATTCTTCCCCTTAATTAGTCACCTGTTCTCCTACAGTCTATCTCCCCCGCCACCCCCCACCTCCCCCCACCCCCCGCCCCCGGCCCAGCAAACAATTCGTTGTAAATTAGGGAAAATGTTTTCCCGAGGTAATTTCTCCCCCTACAGGCAGCTAGCCTAACCAGCTGATGGATCAGTTCCCCGAGGAGAGGCTGTAGTACTAGAATGCCTCCGCGCTAACTTACAGTGGGGTCTGTGGGTGGCGAGGAGGGTCATTTCCTAGAGATAGAAATGTACATGTCCACTAGCCAGAGTGTACCCGTGCACCTCCTGCTTCCCGGTGTTAGCGCATCGGGGCGGCCAAGCTCTCAGGGAGGAGGTGGGACAGGGTAGGGATTAAGGGCTGAGATAGTTAGGGGGAGCTGTGGGACTCTGGTAAACTGCACTGCGTCTCAGGTTACTCAGCTGTAAAATGAGAATCATAATTATTACCTCATTGGGCTTTCGTCAGATATAAATGAGATCGTGAATGCAAAAGCCCCCGACTCAATGGATGCCCTTGGTGATATCAGCTACTATTATGATGATGATGACGATTATCATTATCATTATTAAAGGTTGTTGACCGTGCAAAGAATCATTACAAGAGTAAGCTGATCACCTCAACCAGGGGCTGTGAGTTTGTTGCAGTGATTTATTATAATAGCGATAAAAGCTTTTGATTTTTCAAAATACATTCTAGCAGGTGCAAGTTATCCCACAACAACCTTTGCTTTCACTCTCCCTTCTGATAGTCTTTCCTGCTGGCAAACCAAAAGGTAAGATTATATGTGGTGCGCTGGGAGCCCCGGGCACGCCCCCAAGGGTGGGGATGTGTCTCTGGAAGATTAAGCTCCCCTGGCTGGGGGTGGTGAGCCAGCCCTTCCTTCACCCCAGCACCAAGTGCCTTCTGGTGCTTAAAGCTCCCCTCAGCGTCAGCTCCTCCAAGTTTCCGGCCAGACCCCCCATTCCTCCCCACCGGAAAGCCTCAGTCTTCCTTTGAATATGTAAATGTCATTGATTACATCTCCTAATCTTCCTTCAGGCCCGGGAGCTGTATTCTCTTCTGAAGGTGATTTTGCAAATATCTAATCTCGTCCATTCTCGGTGGATTTTACCAGACCAGTTTTTAGAGTTCTGGGACCAGTCTACTGTCACCTCTGCCTATGTTAACTCCCCGTGTGACCTTGGTCAAGACACTTTTCCTTTGTACTGTGAAATGGGTTGCCCTAGAAATTCTCTGAGGATGGTTCCTTCCTGCTCAGACCTTCTAGGGTTCTGGGATTCCAGCTGGGAGAGGGAGAGGACCGTGGGAAATGTCACAGTATATACACCTTTGCAGGAGGCCAAAGACCGACTGGTCACGTCTACTCAGTAATACTGCCCAGAGAAGCTCTCTGTCAACCTCATTCTAGTCAAAGGGGAGGAGATAGGCTTGCAGAAACATTGTAAGATTTAACACATCAGTGAAATTCGTAAGTTATCTGATCAACTGGATGATATCTGGCAGTTTTTCCCTAGGCCACCACAGAAGGACCCGTCTTTGCGTGGAAGCCATGCTCCTTTTCCTCACTAGGTGGCAGCAATACTTAGCTTTACCAAATAGAAAAAGTGTCCTTTCTGTGTCATTTCTGTGATGATCTCCATCATCTATGTGTTTGATCTGGGGGCACCTGGATACTTTGTATTTCTATTTTCCTGAGCAACTAGACGGGTTTCATTCCAATTACAAGTAATTGCAAATAATGGTACAGACTTCAGGAAAAGGCATGGAGTGTAAAGCCAGCAAAGAACCAAAGCAATAACTGAGTAAGACCCTTGAATTTGTAGAGGATGAAACAGGACTGGAGTGACTTGCCCAAGGCCATGCAGGCAGGTAGTGGCAGAGTGGGAACTAGGACTCAAGCCTCAACTCCCAATCCCAGTCTCTTCCTCTTTGTTTTGGGAGGTGAATATGCCCAATAGTTTCCTTTAGTAACTGTGTACCCTAGGGCTTATTAGTTAACCTCTCTGGGCCTTGAGTTCCTCCTCTGTAATATGGGCATAACAATAGTATCTACCTCATAGGATTTTACTAGAATGAGAGACTGTGAATGTAAGGGACAGAGAGGCACATCACACTCGGGGAGGTGTGTCACAGACAGGCAGATGCATCACACACAGAGGTGCCCAAAGGCATTTTGTTCCACAATTTCCTGTGACAGAGTCTGATACAACACGCTACATACATGGTTTTCCTCCTCTTTTCCCCACACAGGACAGTCTTGCATTTTTAACAAAAACAAGAAAGCTGTATTCAGGAAATAAGAAATGGGATGGGTGGGTGTCCAATGAGAGGACATCTCAGGCCTCTTTCGATGCTAACAGTCTGCCAACAGTCTCTGATTCGGGTATTGAGGTGAACTGTGTCTAACTCCAGGTTTCTCCCTCAGGAGAGGAAGTGCAAGACAGCGGCTCCTTCTGTTACTATCCCCAGCTTCCTCGCTCGCCCACTACAGTAAGACCTGATGCAGAAGACGCTCTGAGCAAAAGTCTCTAAGTACAACACCCACTCTAGTTCATCTGCCTCCTTTTGAAACATGCGTAAGACCATCAGAAGCAATACCAGCAAGCCAGGTGAGTCTCCCCTTTCTCCTTACAGCTCTGTCGTGGGGGAGCACTGTATTTGCAAATATCACAGTGTAACTATGATTGGGGACCCACTTCTCAGAAATTGTTCTTAGGATAGAAACTAGTGAATCGCTCCAGAAAGCCTAGGGCCGGGCCAGGTAATGTGGCCCTGTACAGTCCTGGAGAATCACTGTAGCCAAATTAAATCCCAGTGATGATAATGCATCCCATTTAAAAAATGCCTACACATTGAGACAACGTTTTGTTTCCTCTTTTATTTCATTTGATCCTTTAAACAATACTGGAGTCAGTATGGCAGATAAGTCACTACCTCATAAATGAGGAGAGTAGGAGAGGCAAAACAAGACCAAGCACAAAGGCCTTCGAATCAAACAGACCTGAGTTCATGTCACAGCTCTGGCACTTCCTAGCTGTGTGGCTCTGGCAAGTTAAATCATCTTTCTAAGCCTCAGTTTCCTCATCTGTAAAATGGGGATGATAATATTGTCTACTTCAAAGGTTCTTTTGAGGATTAAATGAGATGATGCATGGAAGCAAAGGGCCTTAACACTCAAAGATGTAACTTATTATTAAATCATTGACAATTTGTAAGCGACAGAAGTCAGAATAGGTACCCCAAGTCCAGTGGGTGAAATGTCCCAATTCAAGCACATGGATACATAGATCCACAGTTAGACTTTTCTTTCTGAAATGGCAGGCTTTTCTTATCAGCCGATCTTTGAAACCAAAATCATCTTTTTGGCCACGAGGGAAATTCACAAGTGAATCTCCAGCATTTTATCTGGTGAAGCACTAGCGATAGTCACACTTCCATGTGTTGCTTTTGTTAGATTTTGCCTCGTATTGATACAGAAACTGTTCATCGTGCTCTATATTAGCATGGTCACTTCTGCTCCCAGACTGCGCAGGAGGAAGTTAGAAAAAGGCCAGGAAAGCACGAAGACTGCCAAGGGTAGGGGGTGGGGTGAGTGGGGGTGGGGAAGGAAGTTTCAGCCAAGAATCCCCAAGTTCCTTTTCTATGCCTAGAGGAAAGAGTTAAACCACTTTTTTTCCCCAATGATATAGTTTTCCATCACTGGTGACACACAAACGCAGTAAACTGATGGTATTTCTCTGGAGAGCAATCTGGTCTGGAAGCTCTTTATATGTCTCATTCCATTTCTGAGAACATATTCCAAGGAAACCACCCCAAAGGGAGGACAGGGGGTGGGAGGGTGGCAAGCTCTGTAAGGTTGTTCTAAGCCCCACTATTTATAATGGTGAAAAACCGGAAACAACCCAAATGTTCAATAATAGTAGAGTATCTAAAAAAAGTAGAGTCTACCAACCAGATGGAATGTTCTTTAGTCAGTAATATAGTAAGGATGCAGGCTGTGTTAAGTGAAAAAAGATCACAGTGTGGTATAGACACAAACATTACAACTATGTAAACCTACAATATAATATGGACATGAATATAAAGGAAAGAAAATATGTACTGGATAGAACATTTTAATTCTGTTTAGCTACTGTGCATGCCAGTTTACAGATGTTACCTCATTTAATCCTCATGCCAACTAATCATCTTGTCAATTTGCACACACAAAAGTGCCCCCTGCTGGGACTATAATTTGGATTGTGTATAACAGCATTTTGAAAAGGGGACTTTAAAACATATGGCTCTTCCATTTACTAGCTGTGCGACCTTAGACAAGTCACTCCCTCTAAGTCGCTTCCTTTGTAAAATGAAGAGAAAGCTGACTCAATTTTAAATCTCCAGTTCTCAAAATCGAGTGTCTCTGAGCTACCAAGTAAGTCATAATTTGAATTTTTCCACTTCTGGTGCTTCTGAGAATCCCTGCTCAGAATGCCCACCCCAAACTGTCATGTTGTTTTGAAAAGCATGGTGCAAAACGCCACTAGAGAAAAATATAACTGACTTTCCTATTTTAAAATAATACACAACTCAAAATATTATACTACTATCATTCATATTTGCATGAATTTGGGGGACCAGACTGAAAGTACTTCCTTTCTACCACACCCAGAGAATTGGCAGAGGTGGAGGGGAGGGGGAAATGAACTCAGAGAGAATTTGGAACCGTGCACAGATAGTGTAGTGAAAAATGTTGAAATGCCGTGCTGTAGCATCCCCGAGGCCAAGAGGAAACTTGAATCTGCTTTGTTTTCAGTTAGATTAAAATAACCTTGCCACGGAGGAGGCACTGTTTCCCCCAAGTGCAAGCTGTCCTTCTGAGGTGGGTGGAGCGATGTGTTTAGCCACGTGACCTGGGTTGACCTCCCCCCCCTCCTAGCCCTGGGGTCCTTCAAAACCCACGTGCTGCCCTCTTTGCCATAAACTGCCGAGGCTGACTGCAGTCTTCTGATTCAGATTCTCACTTGATGGGGCTCCAAATTAAGCCTCACTCTTAGGAGAGATGGTCTCTTCTTGCAAGATCTAACTTCAGATGAGGCCGTTCCCGTTTGTAAGAAATGAGGAGAGTGCAAGCATCCTAATGGCTGCCGTCTATCTGTTTGGACTATGTCTGCTTCTGCCTTGTGTGCCTGGGGATGGGCATGGGTAGGTCTGTGACCACACTACTTCCTTTGCCGCCACCTCAGGCGAATAGACCCTACCTTGTCCCCTTCCGAAACAGGCCTTCTCCTCCCCAACAGCTGAGGCAAGCGGAGAAGGAAGGGGGGCACACGAACACAAAGTGTACTGACCCTCTGTGAAGCGCCAGGATTCTGGTTTAAAAAGATGTCAAGTAGATGAATGCCTCCTGTGTTTGTTTCCCCCAAACAAGCCTCTTTGTTAGCTAGTTACACACAATTACTCTTTGCATGGAAATTTGATCTCTTGTCTCTGACTGCAAACCCCTCCTCCAGCATTTGGGTTGCAAAATGCTTGTTCTCTTGACCTCCTGTCTTTATTCTCTAGCACCTGGAGAAACCTCTCCAGCCATCTGGCCACAAATGAAAACAGTGGGGGGAGGTGTGGGGGTGAGGTGAGGGAGAAAAAGCAGAATTACAAAGCATAGAATTATCTATTCCAAGCTGAGCTGTGGGGTATGTTATCATTAATAATAGCATTAGGCATTTTAGGGGATAATTCTACTGACCTCATAGCACCATTCTGGAGAATAAGTGAGATAATGTGAAAAAATGCCTAACACAGTGCCTGGCATAGTTCGTGCCTCCAAAATATTAGCTACTATTATAACTCCTAACTGAGCTCCTATCGAGCTCCTCCTGGATATTGAGCAGGTACCCGATCCTTTATATCAACTCATTTGAAGGTCAATAAAACAGTTTTAAGCAACTGTTATTATCCCCATTTTACAGATGAGGAAACTGAGGCTCAGGGTCGAATAGTCTTTTAAGTGGCAGGACTGGGACCCAAGCCCAGATGTACTGAGCACCAAAGCCCATGCCCTTTTCACCACACTGCAAAGGGTCAAGGGCAGGTATGGGAACTTCACAAGTTAGCCAGTCCGTTACTCTCCTGGCCAGTCAGTTACTAAATTTCAAATGCTTATATAATGACAGCATTTCTCCCTGAACCAATTTTCTTCAAATGTCATTTCCTCCTTCTATAAACAGACCGAACACATCCCTGACTCACATTTGAACAAAATTATGTCACATTTCGAATTTTCTTTCCCCTGCAGTCAGCCCTATGGCAATTCCACAGGCTCAGGGCCAAATTCCAGCTCATAGTGGAGGATGTGTGAATACCATAGGCTAAGAAAATAGCATGAGACCAACTGACAGCAGTCCCCACAGTGCTATCTCACCCGGCAATTTCCCAGCAGGCTGCGGATTAAGATATAAATGAAACATATGGAGATGGGAAAAAGCATATGTCTGGCCTGCTGTGGCCCATATTCCTGTCAAGCACATGCACCGGGTCATCTTCAATCATGAAAACAACACCAAGCAGGCTTCCCAAATATTTCTACAGCACCAAAATTGAAATCAGTGCTTTATTTCTCACGCCTTCCTTCTGAAGGCGGCCTCATCTGCAGTATCCAGGAATACACACATCCAGAAGGAACCAGGATTTGGCACACACACACTCCTCCTCCCAGAAAGAAAAAAGAACTGGTTAGCTCCAGAAGACTGAACAGTTCCTCTGGGGATGTTTCAGTTGAATTAATTATTCCCAAGCATAATAATAAATATCACCAGCAACAACAATAACATATTGAACACAAAACCTCTACAGAGCACTGTGCAGAGTTCTAAGGATAAGACGTATGAGAGTTTACCATCCAATTAACAGCGGCCATTTATAAAGCCTGGTTTTAAGAGCCATTTCTTCCATGAAGCCAGATTCAAATAACAACTCAATTTTGCCATTCTTTTGGCCCTTGGTATAGGCTGCCAGGCACTGCTTTTAGTGGCCCTCTCTTCCTCTGGTTCCTTATACTTCTGGAAAGCTCGAGAACTCTGGAGTCAGATTATCCCGAATTTGAGTCATGGCTCTGTGAGGTGGGGGAAGAGTAAAGGTGTAGAGGCGTGTGTGAGCCAAGGTTTTTGCCTGGTTTCACTGCTGCATAAAAGGGTTCCTGGGAGGAAGTAGTGAGAAATGAGTCCAGAGCAGCAGGTAGGGGCCAACTCATTGGACCTTTCCCCAAAATAACGGTTGTGAAGCATCCTTTAAGTTTGCCTTTCACAACTTAGCGATATCTCCATCTATTTCCCTTCCATCTCCATTTCAGTTTCATTGGGAGGATATAGGTCAAATTCCAGCTGTATTACATAATGGTTCCCAGCACTGGATCAGCAATTCTCACTTTTTTTTTCTTTCTAAAGATTGTTTGGGCAGCCTTTCACATGTGTGTGGAGGAAAGAGCGTTAGATAGGGTGTCAGGAGACCTGGGTTCCAGCTGTGGGAACTTGAATCAACACCCCTCTCTGAGCCTCGGGGGGGAAATGAGAGGACTAAACTAAGTGGCCTTGACAGTCGTTCCTAGCTTTCACATTCCCTGATCTGTCCTTGACAGTAATATCTGGAAACTAAAGAAAAGCAAAGTCAAGGGTATGTGTCTTTCATGAGAGCCGAGAAATATGGTCTATTTCCCGTTGGCCTCAGAGATAACCTGCCCTTTTTCTCTTCTCCTTGGGGGCCTGGAGGAGCTGGCTGTTGGGCTAATCTGATCCTTGGAAGTTTTTCTCTGTGTTGCTGAGTGCTTACCCCAGCTGCACACAGAGATGATGAGAACCCATTGGTGAAACCTACTTTGGCTCTTGGCTGCCCATGTGTGCATTCCAATAGACCCGCGTGCCCTGGAGAGTGTGCACACAGGTCCTTTTGTACCCTTGGGCCCTTTTTCCTCTCAAAGTACACATTCTCTAAATAGATCTGTGAGCTGGCCAAGAGGAAACAATAAGGTTTATTTACAGTGCAGCCTTTAGACTACACAACTGTATCAGCCCATTGACAAACAATTGAGTTTTGCAAAGAGAAATTCTCAAGAGCCAGAGTAAGGACAGATTTTTTTCAACCATTGAAAATGCTTTCAGCTTGAGTCTCAAAATCTTAAAGACCTAAGACTTTTTAGAACGCTATGTAGTCCCAGATAGAGCTTGATGATTAATGAAGTGAAATATATAACTATGAATGAGATTCCTTGCACCACACACCTTTCAAACATCTGAGTTTGCAGCATGCTAAACTAGTGGCTGAGTGTAGTGGGTGAAGGGACATGATCTACCCTAAATCTGACCAGAATTCCCTGGGAACATCTCTCTCAGGTCAGGAGGAGAGGAGTTTCTTCTGCATTTCACTTCCTGTGTGCGATCTGCATGTCTTCACTTTCCCCTCATTCATCTAACTAGCTCCTTTTAAAATGTAGGTACCTATGTACGCACACTGTCGTGTGTGGGGAAAAGAGAAGGAAAACCGTGTATGTAGTGTGCTGTATCAGATTCCTGTCACAGGAAATTGTGGAACAAAATGCCCGTAGGCCTCCCTGCCACACCTCCCTGTATGTCGTGCCCCTCCCTGTGTGTGATGCTCACCACGAAGCCTTGGCAATATCATGGCTTTCAGTACACCCGAGGGAAAAGCATCTGCCTGCTCTTAGTAAAAAAAAAAATTTAAGTGTCAGGATGTACATGACACTAGACCTGTATTAGAATTTTTAATATTTATCATCATCAAAGTGTAATGATACTAAGTACTCAGCTGTATTGACATCTCACTAGACATTACTCAGTACATTTCCTTAGAGGTGTATGTTATACAACTAATAACACTTACAGAATCAGAAACTCTGGGAACGGGGCCCAACAATCTGTGTTTTAACAAACCATCTCAACTCCTCTTTTCTTCTCATTTTCTCCCATCTGGATTTTACCAATTTTTAGCTCTATCAGAAATTCCAAAGTGTCTTTAAAGGGCATTCTTTGATATTTTATACTTTTTTTGGCCTCCTCTAAAGCTTCCTTTATACTACAGACCTGTATTTAGAATGAGAAGGCACAGCCCATGTTTGCTCTACTTTATTTGAAGTCAAGAAAAAAAAATGAGGACATTTTCTTGCCCTTTAATAATTTTAAGTCTAGACCTTTTCAACAAACCAGTGGCTATCCAAAATATTTTTGTTTCTTCCTCCTTCAGTACTGTGGGGCTTTTAGTACTCTCTTCCATTCATTCAACAAATATTCGTTGCAGAATAAACAGTGCTATAGATGGGGCACGTTTTCCTTTACACATGCATTTTGCAGTCAGTCCCGAGTACTCAATGATTATTGCTTAAGAGGAGTCATATTTATCTCCTTCACAGGACATATATTAAACACCCATTTTCAATGATTTCTTATTGAATAGTTTGAAGCAATTCTATTAAAGACTTAAGAAACAGCTATACTGATACTTGGGTTGGGAAATGTAGTTGTAGGAAGACCCTACCTATTATAGAAAGTGCAATTTTAAAAAGGTTCAGTAGCCCAAGTATAGGGACTGGATCAGTGAAGAAGTGGAAGACGTGGGTTGGGAATTAAGAGTGGACCATCTGGTAAACTGGGAGACACAGTGGAAGGAGTACTGGATATACTTGGTCTTGAATCCTGGCTCTGCCGCTTCCTAGCTGTGCTAACCTGGGGCAGGTTAGTTAACCTCTGTGTGCCTGTTTCCACATCTGTAAAGTGAAGATGATAATAGAAGCTATCTTATAAAGTTGTGGTGAGGATTATATGAAAGAATCCATGTAAAACCTTTAGTACTGTGCCTGCCATTGAATAGGCACTGGACGGATGACAGCTCTTCCTATCTACCCGTAAGTATCCAAGACTCACCTACTCCTCTAAGCAGATTGCCACCACACCCTTCCCCTCTGAGGTTTGTCTGAATTTCCAGTTTGGAGGGAAATACCCTCCAAACTGGCAGTGGTGGCCTCTTCTTCCTCTCCTCAGCTCACTGTCCCCACCCTGCTGAGGTCAGGCCATGAGAATCAGCACCCCACCCCACCCCAGGAAAGACCAGGGCCTCCCTAAAAGGAGAGGGTTCCAGAGAGCAAGGTCACCCTGGTCCTCCATGCAAAGGGAAGGGAGAGAGGGGCTGGGGGGAGGTGTACTGAAGGGTCACGGCGGTGGGGGGGCGTGGTGCTGCAATGGGAATTCCGGAGCTGGGAAGGCTGCCATCAACCAAGTGAGAAATGACCAGAGACTGAGGTAAGTCTGGAACTTAGGAGAGAAAAAAACCACAGATTTGGGAAAAGAAAGGAAAATGTGAGTAGATTTGGCAAGAGATGAGTCCAGAATGAAATATCACTCTCCCTCTCATCACAGCCAAGCTGCAACAGATCCTAGGCAAGAGTCAGAAATAAGAGAAAGAAAGCAAAACTAGAGCCCAGTCTCCACTGTGTGCACGATGGGTGAATCTGACAGGTAGTACAGGATGGAGAGGAAGAGCCATCCCATGGATGTGAAGCTTAAAACTCCTAGTATGGTGCTGTGGCAGTTGAAATGCAAATTTGTTAGACTTGGTAAGTCCACCGAGTGTTTATTACATGTGAATTCAATTCCTTAAAACTTCATCATTTAATAGAAAAAAAAATGTGACAATTCCTAGACCTATCATGACTGTGGTTTCTGAATCTTTTTCCTGCTGGTGTCAGGTTTAAGGGGAAAAAATAGCCAAGTAGGAAAAAAAGTGAGCAGGATTCCAGTTCTCTTTTGCTCGCTGGGGAACATCCGCTTTCCAATACGGGAGGAGAGAAGGGGAGCTGCCTGGGTTCTTTCCCAGCTCTGAGTCTGGGTTGGCTCCAAATAGACTCACTCTCCCCCAGCTGGCAGCCTTCAGTTCCAGTACTTTTCTGAGAAATGTACAGATAGTCTCGTGGAATGCCTCAGGGAGCTCTTCTAGCCCTAAGGAAACATGTAAGGGGGCCCCAACGACTTCTAATCATTAGCTTACAATCAATGGAGGGGTCGGCCCCGTGGCCTAGTGGTTAAGCTCGGATCGCAGGCACGGACCTACACCACTTGTCGGTGACCATGCTATGGCGACAACCCACATACAAAATAGAAGAAGATTGGCGCAGATGTTAGCTCAGGGCGAATCTTCCTTAGCAAAAACAAACAAACAAAAATCACTGGAGGGCAGGGCTCCTTCCATGTCTCTCTCCCCAATCTGCCAGACACAGAGTAGGCCATCACTAAAAGTTTCATTTGCCTACTGAATGAATGAATGAATGCTAAACTTCACAGGGATCTATGAAAGATGTTAGCAAGAAATAAGGGTTATCAATAGATTAAAAGAGACTTAAAAGGCATATCAATTAATGTGATGTGTGGACGTTGTTTGGATTTTTATTCAAACATAAAAAATGAGACAATTTGGAAACTTGAACACTGATTAGATATTTGATCATTTTATTTGCCCTGCACTGTTTTTCAAAACTTTTAATGTTGTCAACTTTTTAAAAGTGAGATTTTACATTAAAATCCAGATTTCCAACTTACTTTGAAAAATGGGAATATCTGGTCACAGAAGGCCCATCTCCTCACTCAGCTACCATGGGCTGGAATGAGGAGTGATTGCTCTCTTTCCGTCCTCGGGTCCAGAATAAGTACCAACACATTTTAATTATTCCCCCAGCTCCCAGCATATGCTGCCTGTTATGTGCTTTTTGTAGACCTCTTACAGCCCCTCCTCCCCCACACCTGGGTGGGATTCAGGCCTTCAGAGGCTTTAAATGCTGAAAAGATTATGGAGGATGCCTCCCTGTATGTAATTCCACATCAAATTTGACTTTTCAAAGTAGTAGTGTTTACAAGTAGGCTGAAGACAAATTTTCTAGGTTTTAAAACAATTCTTCAACTTCTTACTTTGAAAAATTTCAAACCCACAAAAGAGTTGAAAGAATAGTAAAATGAACATCTATGCAACTATCTGGATTCATCAATTTTTAACTTTTTGTGATATTTGCTGTTTTTTCCTCCAAACTACTTGAGAGTAAGTTTCAGACATTATGATGCTTTACCCCTAAATCCTTCAGCATTTCTTTCTTTAAAAAAAGGACATTTTCCTGCAGGACCACAATATAGTTCTCACACCCAAGAAATTTGACCTTGACACAACAATATTATCTAATATACAGTTCAAATTTTCCCAATTGTCACAATAATGAATGCCCTTTAAAGCTATTTTTTTTTTAAATCCAGATTCTAATCAAGGATCCTGCATGGCACTTGGTCTCTTTAGCCTCCTCTGATCTGGAACACTTCTATGTGTTTGTTTTTAATCGTTTATGACATTAACATTTTGTGGCATCCAGGCCAGTTGTTTTGTAGAATATGTCACAGTTTGGATTCATCTGAATGTTTCCTCATTATTAGATGGGTTCAACTTCTAACAAGGGGGTCAACATTTTTGCAAGAAACTGCAAAGGTGATGTTGCATTTTTCAAGATTTTGTTTGTGAAGATCCAGATAAATTCACCAAAGCTGAATTTGTGTGTGTGTACGTGTTTTGCTGGCGCCCTATTCACATGTGTGTCATATTAATAAGCTGGCTACCATCATATATATCACGCGAAGCATTGGTCTCTGTACATACATAGGGGCAGGGCTTTGGATGCTGTAATGCCAAACTTTTTTCCCCACTAGTGTTAATCTACAGCCTCACCAACACTGATTGTCCCCTCTTTAATTTTTGCTAAATCTGTAGGTGTAACGTGATCTCTTGTGGTTTTTGTTTGTATTCTCATGACTGCTGAACAGCTTGAGCATCTTTTCTTATGTTTATTGACCACTTATGTTTTCTTTCCTGTGAAAGGCCTGTTTATGCCTTTTGCTCACTTTTTGGAGGCTGTCCTTTTCTTATGTATTTTTAGATCTTTATGCATTCTGGATACTAATTTATCAATTACATATATATCTCAGCTCTCATGAACCAGTATCACATAAGGCTAAGCACATAGACACTGTGGTCAGCTGTTTTGGGTTCAAATCCCAGTTCTGGTACTTACTGTGTGACTCTGGATAAATTATTTAACCTCTCTCTGCTTTAGTTTCCTCGTCTATAAAATGAGGGTGATAATGGTTAGTAGGGGGATTAAATGAGTTAATATATAATGCAGTTAGAACAGCACCTGGCACATAGTAAGAGGCAATGGTGTTTGCTGTTATTAGCGTCTTCCATTTTATGGCTCCCATGTAATTCTGAGACCCAGCGGACTCATCAGAGTGCTCATTCCACAAGTGGTCTGCCACACCATACCTATGGCCCCATCCATAAACTGCTTCCCTACAACCGTGTGCCACACTGCAACAGGGTGACTCCACTTTGTACAGGCAAGCGCCCATGAAGTGACCTCTGTCCCTCAAAGGTGCCTCAGGCCAATTAAGTTTTTCCTTGTGAATGGGAAAAACATTCTGCAACCTCGAGGGGCCTCCTCCAAAATCTGGAGAGATTAATGCCAATAAGTTTTTTATTTTTATTATAGTTGTTTTAAATTTTTTACTTTTTTTTTGCTGAGGAAGATAAGACCTAAACTAACATCGGTGCCCATCTCCCTCTATTTTGTATATGGGATGCTGCCACAGCATGGCTTGACGAGCGGTGCATAAGTCCGTGCCCAGGATCCGAACCTGGGAACTCTGGGCCGCAGAAGTGGAGTGCTAGAATTTAATCGCTACACCACTGGGCCGGCACCCTCTCCTTCACTTTTAAAGACCCACAAACACTCTAAAGATAACTCACGACACTTTGAGACCTAAGCGTCATGATTTACTCTGCAACAATTTAACAAAGTCTGTACTTATGATAGGGCCCCTAGCACCGCACAGAAACCTCTGTCTCCGACCCTCCCCCTGGGCCTCTTCCCCCAAGTTGGGCCTTTCTTTCTGCAGTGTTTCAGACTAGCAAATTCTTGATACAAGCGTACCCAGCAGACACTCAGTAAATGCTCCCTAAGTGAACGAATGAATGAAAGGAGGAAGGAACGGTGCCGCGTTCCGAGGTATTAGTGATGAAAGGGGGGAAAGGAACGTTGGATGGGCAAGCCGGGTGATGATTGGCTGGCCCCTAGGATGGGGGTAGGGATAAAGGCTGGAACGCAGGAGAGGGTCTCATTAGACAAGGTGGTCGCTGCCCAGCCGGTTACGACGTGGTGCGTGAAGAGCAGCGCTGCCGACTTTGAGGGTCCGAGGAGGGCGCGGCGGGTCTTCGGGCCCCGCCCTGCCCCGCCCCCCGGCGCCGCGGCCGCGGCCGAAGCGGCGACGGCGCCGGAGTCTGCGCACTGGGGCCTCAGCGCCGCCAGCGGCTCCGGGCTCGACTACTCGGAAGATGGCGGACCGCGCCGGCGCCGGCGGCAACACATCCCTGAGAGGATTGCGGGAACGGATGGGTGAGCGGGCTGGCAGCTCCCGGGGGGGGGGGGGCTCGGGCCCGCGCGGGAGGCGGGGTTCCCGGGGCCCTGGGGACCGTTGGAGCGGCCTGGCGGGTGCCAGAAAACTTTACTCCGGAGTCGCCCGCGCCGTCTGGTCCTCCCCTCACCCCCTCCGGAGCCCCCTGGGACGGGACGGGTGGCTGTTGTAGGACGGGGGCGGGGGGGGAAACGGCCGGCCAGCGCCGCCAACGGCCGAAGTCCCGAGCCAACGGCCCAACTGCCACCGCCAACGGCCGAACCACGCGGGCGGGGAGCGAGGGAACTAACGGGCGCTGCCGGGGCGGGGGGGCCTGGAACCCCGGTCCCCGCGGACGGCTCCGAGCCCCGCCTGCCGTTGGGGGGCGGTGGACGCCCGCGCAACCGCCGGAACGGACGCGCCGCTGCCCGGGATGTGCGGGCGCCCGCCCAGACCCGGCGCGCGGGGACCGCCCCCGAGGCCGAGGCAGCCCTTCCAGGCGCGCAGAGTTGGGAATTTTCCCTCTGCCCGGGGCGCTCGCGCTTTAATCTTCTCCCACGTTTGCAATCCTCGTCTCTCCCCAAAGGCTTCCCTTCCGCACCCGCCCGGTCAAGGTCGGGTGAGGAGGGAGCCTCGGGAGTCCGTTGATTTGAAGGTTGGGATGAAATTTAGCTCTCTGCTCCTCCTGATCTGCCTGATGTAGCACATGACTTCACCAAGATGTCACCTTCCGTGGGACATCTTACAGACCCTAGGCTGAACTGAACGGGAATCAGCACTTCAGAGTGCTTTCTCCTAAATGGGTCCCATCGCCAAAAAGTTATTTTCCCCTAAAATCGTTAATTTTATAAAATTTGGCAGCGCATTGCCTAGTGGAGCAGTGAGCGACATAGTATGTATTTCTTGCTTGTGAGAGGTTGCTTTTAGCCTGTTCTCAGGCTAGTTTCCTCCTATATGAGTTTGAATAAAATGATCTTATTGATTTTTATTGAAATCCTTAGGGATTATATTGTTTGTAGTTGAAAAATTAATTTCGATTGGCTGCAATTGCGAGGCGTTATGTTACTTCAGAATGCTTTGAATCAGCTCCCCAAAGAATGTGTCAAAAGCAAGTACACTTTGATCATTCCATAGGGAGAAAAAGGTTTTTTTTTTCCTGCCTCTACCTTATTACCATTCACCTAGAGAGAGAGTGTGCGATTAATTCAATCGTTTTTATTGCTCATTGACACCTAAGGCTCTCTGACTTTGGTTTATTTCAGTGGTTTAAATTAACCAGCATTTTGGATAACCCTGAAAAGCATTTGTAGATTGAATGTTGAAAAAGGTATGTTAAAATTTTGTATGGGACAGCTGCTTGAATCCACAGTATTTCAAACCAAAAACTTAAGCCATGCAAAAAAGGCTTAACCTAGAACCCTACTTGACATCCCTGCTGCCCATTTCGTATTAGGAATTGAAAATGTCACGTTAGACTTGCACAGAGCACCAGCTGGACTAGAACTGCCCTCATGGTCTCAGCGTTTTCCGAAGGGGACAAGGAGTCAATGGAATGTTTTGCCACTTCGTGGCAATTGTTTCTTTTTATTCTGTTATCCAAATAACAGTGAATAACTCTAAATCTATTAATCTGGTCAATTTCATCTCCTGGGAGCCTGGGTGCAAGAGTTAAAACACTGTCCTGAATAAGTAACTTCTTTAGGTGCACAGTACGGTCTACATATGTATATTATATACATTTATTGAGTTATGTTTTCTGTGTATGGTGCTGTGCTAAGATTGTAGTATACCAAAGAAATACACTTTTTTTGTGTGTGTGTGAGGAAGACCAGCCCTGAGCTAACATCCGTTGCCAATCCTCCTCTTTTTTGCTGAGGAAGATTGGCCCTGGGCTAACATCCGTGCCCATCTTCTTCTACTTTATATGGGACGCTGCCACAGCATGGCTGACAAGCAGTGCGTCGGCAGGCGCCCGGGATCCGAACCCGTGAACCCCGGGCTGCCAAGCACGAACTAAACCGCTACGCCACTGGGCCGGCCCCAGAAATACACTTATTTTAACAAAACACGTGTTTTATATTTTTATACAGAATTGTTGTAAAATAAAAATTTATGTGACTGTTTCAACTACAGCATAAGAAACTTTGACCCTGACTCATCACCTTTTCTTTCTTGTTTTTCTAAATTCACAAATGATTTCTCAGTTTAGAGTAAACTATTCAAAGAATACTTTCTACAAACACAGGAAAAGGTACTAAGATTGACAGCCAGATCATCATAGAGTTTTAGAGCTGGAGAAACCCTAAGATTATTGAGTCCAGCATCCAGAGTCTCAGCTGTCAAATCCTGGGCAGCTTCTACAACTTGAACGTGTACTCTAATGGAGAGCTTTTTTTCCCAAGTAGCCATTCCATTATAGACAGCTCTAAATGGTAGGAAAGTGTCTCTAATTTTCTTCAAGACATGCTATCTTTGGATTTGATCTAGAGGTCTCCTGGAACTTTCAGCCCTATGAGTTTGTTGTTTTTTTAGGCAGAATTCTGTGAATCTGCCTTATTTTTATGGTTCCCTGATTGCAGATGTCTTTGGTTTCCTATTTTTCCTTAACACTTTCTCACCATCTCCCAGGCTTAAGGACGTGCAAACTGTCATAAGGCCATGAAGAGAGATCCTTGGTATAGGTGGAATGGATCTGCCAGGGACCACACCCCTCCCAACTGCTTTCCTTTGAAAGAGGGTGGATCCAGGACAGGGCCAGCAGCTGTGGGAAAGGTCAGATATTGAGCTATAGGAAGAGAGTCGGCTGCTAGACCCCCCAGCGGGCACTTTGCAGTGCTACATCCAGCAGCTCAAGATAAGACTTTGTGGCAATTGCTTCTTTTTATTCTGTTATGCAAATAACAGTGAGTAGCACTAAATCTATTAATCTGTCACAGTTTCGTAGTATGTTTGTTCTCTGCCACAACCATAGCCCTTTTTATAATAATAAAATCTTTCAGTCATTTGTTGCAATCTATGCCCTTTGTTAGCTAATAAAAACACTAGTTTATGTGATCTAATATTTCTGAGTACAGAAGGAAGGATCTTGGGGAAGAAGGGTCATGGAGAGGTGGGGCTACAGATTTTATGTTGAATTCTGAGAGTGATTTCAAGAGCAACAGCTGTGGCAGACAATACAGAATTGCTGAATAAGTATTAGGAAGAGTATTTATCCTTGACATCTCATGAGATGAAGCATTTGGGGGAGATTGTGCTTGGGTGCAACCTTAGGAAGATTATTACCATTTTTGAACTAGTTGTCATAGAGAAGTGTACTTCCTTACTTTCTTGCATTTAGCTTGCCCTAGTGGAGCAGAGCTCTAGTGACACAGATTGTGTGTGTGTGGGTGTGGGTGTGTGCGCGCGCGCGTGTGTGTTGAGGAAGGAGGGGGCCAGGAGAGAAGCAGAAACTTTCCATTATATTGAAGTCAGTAATGAGCTAAAATGCTTTATGTCGAAAAGGAGCTTCAAAATTTCACTGACATCTTTTAAAAAATCTATTAAATGTAAAGCATTCTTTAACTTTGGCATCCTAGTGGCCCCTACTTTTGCTTCATCTCATTTTAAGGCTTTTATTGGGCTAGATAACCAGGATGATTGAATTTGTAAGTTTTCCCCTCATTGGAGGAGAGTGGTTTTCTTCTTATAATGTCTTTCGCACATTTTCTCTAAACTCAGGCCTTTCTTTAGCCACAGCATAATAGTGCTTTCTTTTAAAAAAAAAATGGTAAATGCTTTATTTTAAAATCTTTGCATTCCTGTATTTTCCAAGTATATTTTAAACCAAAACCCATATGTTTCATTTATTTATTGTTGAATCAACTTTATACATTTAGATCTTGATTCCTTCTTTGTGATATTTTAAACACAAGTAACCTTAGAAGTAGCTGAGGTGGGAATAATGAATTAAGTCATGTAAAGGTTAATGTGGGTTTTGTACAGTCTGGTTCTTGATGGTTATGTAATATTTCAAAATAAAGTTGCTTCTTAATCTACAATTAAATCAAGTTCTGGCTTTACCAGTTACTACCTGTGTGATCTGGGAAAGTTAAGTTTAACTTCAGTTTTCTCATGTGTAAAAAAAAGGGGGGGGGATAATAATATCCACTCTATAGGATTGTTATGAGAATTTAATGAGGTGTAATACAAATGAAAAAAAACTTTGTAAATGGTAAAGTGATACACATTATTTGTTATGGAAGTTTTTAGGAAAGTACCATAAATATAGATTAAGATTCATAATTCAGTTTTAGTAATAAACTCTACACATTTTCTCATTTTAATCTCCAGGCAAAAGGTAACTTTTAACTTTAATTTGGGATTTAGAATTAGTATAAGAACTATAGAAATACTGTAGTATACTTACTGCACCTTACTCTTACTTTAAAATGAATGGTCAGTAAATTCCTCATTCCATGGAGTTAAAGTGTTCACTCTGTTAGGTTCAGACATAAAGGCTTTTTCCCATTCCCTGGGCATCTTAAATCATTCTTAGAACGTGTCCTTTTGCTGAATGTATTTCTGGCCGGTAGGAATTTGGATATAAAGGTCTAAAAATCAAATTTGATATTATTACCTCATTAAATTTTATATGATTTGGTTCATTATTCCCAGTAGAGCTACTTCTAAGGTTACTTCTGTTTAGTAGGATCTTTAAATCTGGTAAAATCGTACATTTTGAGAGAAATTGTCCTTATGGTCAGCTAAATTGTGCCAAAATATGGACTTTCCTTAGGACTTCTAAGCAGGAAAACCGAATGTGCAAAAACAACTGTTGTTTTCTCTGTGTGCTCACATAGAAATGTTGTGAGTGGAAGGGGCATATGTAGGAGGGCTTAATTAATTTATAGAGTATATTTAAGAATTTTTCTTAATACACTGGTACTCAAATTCAGAGGATAATTGGTGGGCCACAAAATTGCTGGTAGTTGAATTATTAAGGAAGCTGAGGAGTCTAATCTTCAAATTTAGCTAGGCCATGGATTATCTGAGGCGTTAGGTCTCTGGAGTTAAAAAAAATCCTTTTTCCCTCTTGAAATGGTGAACTTTATGGCAGCAGTTGTGATGTCACTGTCAAGGTTACTCTGTAAAACCACTCCCGGATATCTTTCCTCAGTAGCAACTAACATCTCAAAAGTCCATTCATTCTATTAGTACAATGACAGCCCCTGTAGTCCCTTAATTATTTTAATTACCCATCTTTAACTGTTAGGTTTTTCTTGATATATAGAAACCAGAATTGTATGCAGTATCGCAGGGGCACATTTCCTGTGCTTTTATACAGGGGTAGAAGAGAGTTCTCAGTGTTATTTTATTCTCCAGGTCCTTCCTGAAGATGCCCAGTATTGTGGGACATTTTAGATACAGCTGTACTTGGAAATAAAGGATTCGGGGAATCCTCTATAATAACTCATATGTGTATCATCCTGGAATTTTAGTTTTTCCTACTTTCCCTCAAACTGTGTTCCCCTAATCTTATATATGACCCTTATTGAAGTTTACCACTTTTCTGCCTGTTTACACAAGACGTGTAAATTTACATTGTATAATTTATAGTTGTTTGCTTGACATTTTTCTGCCTAGAATAATCCCATCTCATTGGAAACTCCTTGAGTGGTTCTCACCTTCACTGCGCATCGGAATAGAGCTTTTAGCCACTGCAGAAGGCCTGGGCCCTACCCCCAGAGAGTGGGGGTGGGGAGGGACAGGCATTGCTAATTTTTTTAAAGCGATTTAGGTGACTCTAGTATGCAGCCAAGGTAGAAAGCCCCTGCTCTAGGTAATTTATAAATGTCCTCCTTAGTGTGGAGCCCAATCTCTGAGAATCTCACTGTTGACACTTTTGCTTCCCAATTCAGGTCAGTAAACTCCAAATCTTTGTTTTTCTAAATTCCCAATTTATGGCAAAACATTTTTTCCAATTCCTTGCCCGCTCAGTTTTTCTGGTACTTGGTGCGATGTCTTGTCCGAGGCACTTTTGAAGGCTGTTAATCATTAGCTCCTAGTCATGCACAAGCTTGTGCCGCTGCTCCCACTAACAGCTCTCTCTTTATGTCCACAAATAATGCCGGCACATCCACAGTGAACGCTTTAAATTCTCTGTTCAATTATTGTTGAACATCGTAGATGCTCAGTATGTCTTTGTGGTTGACCCACATTAATCTGTCATGATTTTGCCTTACAGAAGAGATGGTGTCCTTTATCATCAAAGATAAATTGTTTCTGCTTTGCCACCCCCTGTATTAGCTGTTTATATTCTTAACGTTGAATCCCTTTTTTGATCTCCCTGTGTATTAGTTGCTGCTGCTCATGCCATTGCTGAAGAAAGACGGAGTCAGAGTGGCTTTAGTTCTCTTCCATCCCAATCTTCAAATATAAGATCAGCATTTAAACCAGGTATAACTTCTAGAATGTGTTGATAGATGTCAAAGTGTCATATCATTCAAATTTGATGTCCTATTAATGTCTAACTATATTCTTTTTTTTTCTTTTTAGTAATAGATGGATCTGTCCTTAAAAATGATATAAAACAAAGGTTAGCAAGAGAGCGCAGGGAGGAGAGGAAAAGACAACAAGATGGTATATACATATTTTTAAGATGGTATATTTTATACATTTAAAAAAATCAAAATGAATGAATTTTATGTTAAAGCTATGTATTTCCAAAGTGATTTTACTTACTTTTCCTAATCTGTTTATGTGATAGATTATACTTTTTATAGTATGTATTATATTGGATTAAATGCTTATACTAAATCAGATACAGAAGGCCTCTGAAAAATATTTGATTAAATTGTTTAATTTTTGAAGTAATAGTTTCTGTTAGGTTTAATTTTCTGAAAACGAAGGTATGAAATCTTCACCATTCGTGGAAACAAGCAGAGTGGGATTTCAGTAAAAATGATTCTAAAAATGGAAATGAAGTTGCTAATAAGCTTAACATAGATGTGGTAGCTTTTACTGATAGCTGTGCTTCTCAAGTTTAACTTTGTGTCAGTCAGGATCTAAAGAATAATCTCTACACCTTGAGAGAATGCTTTTACAACTATGTATTTTTCTCCTCTGGTCTTCTAAAACCACTGACAAAACTAGTGCTCCTCTGCATTCAAATGGAAAATCATTATCTTTGTTTTGGTGAGGAGCTGTTTCTTCCTGTAGCTCCTTAGGAGAGTATTTTACAACTGCATAGATGCTCTCCAGGCTTGAGTGAGGGGCAGTTTGTATATAGGAAAACATCGTGCTTTTCCGTAATGTGAGATGTGACTAAGCCCAGGAATGTAAAACCGGCATGCTTAATAGCGGTCTGTATAGATGAGAACTTTGAAAGAAGTTTCCTAGTAGAAGGGAAAACAACCGTACATTCTGGCCATGTGTTTTTTTTAATTCTTATTTTAATGTACAGCGTGTTAATCTGGTGGGGTTTAACTTCACCTCAAATCAGCAGAAACAGCACATGAAAGACAATATTTCCTCTCAGTTTGGAATTTTAGTTCAGACAGGATGAGAGTCATCTAAGCCACTTCAGTTCTTTGGTGGCCGCCTCTCCTCACTTATATAATAATCTTTAGTTATCAGCACGGGTTACATTATGTTTAAGAAAGACAAGGAGCTGTATCATCTTTTTCCTTCTCTGTGTAATGTGGAAAACTTAAATGTTTTCTTGGCTCTTACATCTTATATTTGGAATATTTCAGCTAATAAAGAAATACAACTACTTGAAAAAGAAAGAAAGTCCAAGATCCAATATGAAAAACAGATGGAAGAAAAGCAGCGAAAGCTGAGAGAGCAAAAAGAAAAGGATGAGCAGCGGAGAGTATCTGCAGAAGAAAAAAGAAAACAAAAATTACAGGAAGAAAGGGTACATATTTTTTGAGCCTGGTAATCAGATGATACAATATTGCCTGGGTCTAGAATACTTTTTTCTTAGCCCTTCTCTGCCTTTATTGGTCCATCCCGTGGAAAGGGAACCAAATCCCAATTCTTCCTTTCTTCCCTTCCACGTTAGAGGCTCTTGCCCCTGTCCTTATCAGATCCCTGAGTTTACACCCAGTAGCTGAGATAAAGAGGAGCCTTGCAGATGCAAGCAGAGAGCCCTCTCCACCTTCAGGACTTGGCACACAGGATGCCTGTAGCCTGGGGTTTGCTCTGAGTGGCTCTCTAGCCTACCAAAATCCCTTAGGTGGTGTCTCATTGCCTGGAATTCACAGCCCCACCTTCAGGCCCTCTGTGATAGGCCCCATCTGACCGGCTTACTTCTCACAACTCCTCTAATTGCGGACTGACCCCCAACCAACCAGATCCGAGGACTTGCTCTCCTGGCCACAATCCCCTGGCTCCCTCTTGTGTGCGCCCACTCTCTCCCTCACATTCCTCACGTTCCCTTTCTTTCTGTGTTTTGTGGCCCTGCCGCTCTCTTTTCCTTTCTGGACTCTTTTTTTGGTGTCTTTGGCACTCTGTTGGTATGAGCCACTGCCTTTGTCAGGCCCCCTCTTTTCCTTCTGTCCCTCTTCAGTCAGTTTGTCTTTTTTTGTTTATACTTGGGCATCTGGCTACCTGTCTCATTCTGTGTGATTCTCTCTGGCACCTTCTCTGTAGGTCATTCCACTGCTTTATCCTTAGTATCCTTGACTCCTTCTTCTGAATCTGGCATGTTCTCTGTGACACCATTCTCTTTCTTCCTGGCATTCTCTCTTTTTCTTTATTTCAGTGACTCTGAAGTGTCCCTAAGTCTTACTCTGTCTTTTGGTTCTTTCTGACTCTGGCTTTTTTCTGCCTGAGGTGCCTCACTTCTCTTTCTGCTTTCTTTGTCTTAGTTTCTCTCTCCCCATCTTTGGACTTTCTGCCTGTTGTTCTCTCAGTGTGTGTGTGTTTATCTCCCCCTCTTTTTTTCTGCTGCTCTAATTTTTAGATTTCTTTTTCTCTCCTTTTCTCTATGGTTCCATTTCTCCCCATGAGCCTTCTTCTCTGTGTCATTCTCTGTGGTGCTCACTTTTCCTCCTTACTTGTGCACACAGTTACTTGTGCACACAGATACTTGTGCACATGGTTGCTCTTGCACATGCCTCAGCCCCATCCCCTGTGCCCATCTGGGGATCTTCCTTTTTCTGGGACTGTTGTCATGCCATTTCTTCCCCATCCATGGTCCACTACCACTTTCTCTCTGTCTTTCTGAACCTTTTGCTGTGGTTGTTTATGCACTTTTTGCACATTCCAGTGTTTGATGGACTCTCATTCAGAATTTCTGTTATTCTCTGTCTTCCTCTGTGAAACATTTTCTTAGTGTACTTACCTATGGTAAAGAGAATGAAGGCCGGAGAGAGAATGCACTAAGTAAAGACAGAGAACCAAACAAAGTAAGATAGAAAACTGTGTGTGCAGAGTGGGGGAGGGTTCTTGGAGGAAAGAGAGGCAGTCCCAGGGACTGAGAGAAAAAAGACCATCTTAGAGAAAGAGGAACCTGAGAGAGTGAACACAGAGAAAAGAAGAGAATGCAACATAATGACACTGCAGACAGACAGGGAGCAGAGACATGATGGGAGAAGAGGCAGAAAGACAAGGAGAGAAGGCAAAAGGGAATCAACCCCAGAGAGCTGGTGTAGGGGAGCGCCAGACAGAGCAGGGACCATGGGACACTGTAAGTAGGCTGCACGTAGCAAAAAAGAATAATTCCGTACAGCAGGGAAAAAACCCAAACTCAGTGGTGCTGAGGAGGGGCGAGTATGGACAGGAGATACATCTGAGCCAGGACGGGAGCTTACGTATTAGCCACAGATGCAAGAAGGGACCTAAGAGCACAGAGAGTCAGTGCATTTGGAAACAGCAGGATGGAATTCTTATGAATCAGAAATGGTTTAATAAGACAAGATTCATCTCTGTTTTTAGTATTTATTATACTTTCTGGGTTTCCAAGTAATTTAGAACAATTTACTTTCTGTTAGAAAATATAATTTTAAAATATTGCCATTAAATACATTTTATTTTGAGAATTGCAGTTGCTTTTCTCCTCAGAGGATATGGACGACTCTTCATCTTCCCAGTATGTTTATCCCCTTTGCCCTCAGAGACAGTGGGGACACTGTAAGGGTGATGTTGCTGTGAAACGGTTGTTGTCAGGAAAGAATAGAAAACCTTCTGGCCCTGAAGTTGATTTGCTTAGCTGATCTAATCCATGGTTTGTTGTAGCACAGGGCTGAGAAATATCTTCAAAAAGAAAACTGTGCCACTCATTTCTGGCAGTGGAGTTGTTCTGCCACTGTGTGGCATTTACATTTGTAGAGCTGTCATCTCGAGCAGTTTAAACTGAAGTTGAGGTCAAGACAAACAGATCGATTATCTTTTTTAAAACTTTATTAGTTAACACCAGAATTCTAGATGTTAACCTTGTGGGTATAATAGGTAACTCTGGCATAGATTTCACTTATATGTGTGTTAGTTGATTTTTTTCCTGCCTCATTCTACGAAGAATTGAAGGTATATTTTAAAAAACACATGGCACAACCAAATGATAAGATAAATGGTTGAGGGAATCAAGCAGAGGGGAAAATTAAAATAGGAAAATAATAAAATACAAAGTATGATTAGCATACACAAAAGTGTACCACTCAGTCTTTGAATAGTTACTAGAAATAGGCCACAGATTTGGTCCTGAATTTCCTAATGATATAAGCAAAGAGGGAAGCGTGGTCAGTTCCTCAATTTAGATCCATAAAATTAAAACCTAAGTTATTCAGGAGAAGCACTGATATTGATTGATACCTGAGACATGTCTCCAATTATTTTTAACTTTTACCTGATACAAAAATGTGGTGATGGGGTTGTTTTATAATCCACAGATCAAAATTATACTAACCAATACAATGAATGTGTAAAAATTTGTTGGCATTTATTTTAAATAGGAGAAATTCAAAGCCGTTGTTTATCGTACATTGGAACGGAGCAACCGTGTTGATCGTCAAAAAAGATGGTCGTGGGAAGGTTCTACGGCAGTGAACTCCGAGGGTAGAACTGGTAATTAATGCAACTGTCAAACTTCAAGTTCATTCATGTTCATAGTTAAATATTGGCTCTTAGTATAAGGTTGCATTTATGACAAGGTTTTGAGCTTTGTATCCTAAATGAGAATGCTGTCATGTATTCTTTGGCAGGCATGGTGAATTTCTGTTTAAATTTGTGTCATGTGAGATTGCAAAAGAAACAGGTGATATTTTATAATTTTATCCAGTATATCCAGAATCTTACCATTTAAACTGGTAATCAGTATAAAAATGATTAATAATTAATAACCTTTACACAGCTTTATCCAATGCATATTTTAAAAATAAATTGCCTGCCCTGTTTACTGTCGATGTACTATAGATTTTCCTATGTATGGACTTAATTCTACACAATTTCATACAGCATAAGTTGAATTTATATAGTTTGTAAAGGCATGACTGACAGTGAACATTGTGTATTTAATTCACATTTACGTGCCGTAGAACTGCATCACAAACTCATTTTGTTTCAGCTAATGATGCTTTCTTTAAATACGAGTACAATAAATACTATCTTTTCTCAGCCAATAGACGTTCTATATCTACTGAAAAACTCGAACGCGAGACTTCTGGTTTACACAAACAAATGTCTACGTCATCTTCAGGTCTTCAAAATTCTGTTGCCAAGAGTAAGTATTTAGTTCATGTATTCTACTGAATTTCAAACTAATGAAATCAGTTCTTTCTATGGATTTTTACAATACCACTTATTTAGATTGTGGAACATTTAGATTTATTTCAGAAGAGCACCACATTGTTTTACAGTAGATAGAAATGGTTATTACTATTTGTGTTTTCATCAATATAAATCCTTTTTTGTGTATTGTGTATTAATCATATCAGATGGGTTTGTTGGGCTCAGGTAGCCCAAACTGAAACATATTTTTTTTTTTTTTTTTTTTTTGTGGGGAAGACCAGCCCTGAGCTAACATCCGTCGCCAATCCTCCCCTTTTTGCTGAGGAAGACTGGCCTTGGGCTAACATCGTGCCCATCTTCCTCCACTTTATATGGGACGCCGCCACGGCGTGGCTGACAGGCAGTGCGTCGGCGGGCGCCCAGGATCCGAACTCGCGAACCCCGGGCTGCCAAGCGCGGACTAAACCGCTGCGCCACCGGGCAGCCCCCCAAACTGAAACATATTTTGACCAAAAGACATTAGCATTAAGTGTCACAATAATTTAGTTTAAAATTAATTCATATCCTGTGTAACCTATAAATGAAATAATTTTCTTTAGGGACTAGTTAGACTAGTCATTAAGTTTCATGAATATTACCTAACTTAAGGTAAGTAATAGCATATATGTAGCAGTGGACAGGTTGATCTGCTTCACATATATGATATTTGCTATTCACAACAACTTTGTAAAGTTGACAGGCAAGTATAATTACCTTCCTGGTTTTATAGTTAAGATCCAAAGAAATTCAATGATTTCCATTCTACCTTGCTTTTTTGATTTATAGTTTGATCATTCGATAAATGGATCATGATATTTAAATGGTACATTTCACTAAGAAGTCCATGTTTTCCCCCAAAGCAAATAAAGTGATAACAGTGTTGAATGAGAGAAGTGTTGTTAAGCTCCACCTTTTATAACTCTTTGTAGTGGTAATGCAGTGTTCTTTAAAATAAAATGAAGTTATCTACTATGGATACTTCAAATACCATTTGCTATTTTAATTAGTGTTTCTTATTTAAAAAATCTTTAGCTAAGTGTGTGTCAGTGACCATTTCTGGCTTGTAGCACATGGTGCTTCTCACTGATAATTGAAATGAATTAGGTAACCATATTCATCAATCAAAAAAATACATCTTTTTTTTCCAGAGGAAAAAATAGTGATCTTGGCAGGAAAAAGACCTGGCAAACATATTCCACATCATTCCCTCAAACTTAGCCATTAAAAAAGAAGAAATACCACATTTGTGCCTTGTGAATTGGAAAAAAAGGCGTATTTATAGTTTGAATTTAAAAATGTTTCTTTTGTATTATTTAGGGGCCTTGACATTGTTTTGAGCAATCTGATTGCTATAAAATTCTAGTACAGCAAAAGATTCTGGATCTCATTTAGAGTATAATTCATTGTATCAGTGGTTAACTTAATGGGAAGGATTTCCATTTTTGTCTAAACTTTATAGCTTTAGTATGTGAAAGGATTTTTGTTTTGTTCACACTTACATTATGTGTTATTTGTCCTTTCAGGACTCATAATTTCCAGCCAGGAGCTTGAGAGGTCTTTTGTTGTTTGTCAGTCTGGGTGCATCACATTTGCTCTTCTAATGGTTTAACAAAAGTTGATCTGCTTACCACCCGCACCCTGAACATGCTTTCCCAAAGCCTTTTATATATAGCCTGGGTTCATTCACAGATTAACGTGGGAACATTTCTCTCTAGCACCATGCTTGACATATGATAAAATTAATTTATTATTCACCAACTCAACCCTTTAGAAAAATTACATAACATTCATTGCAATGTCATGTTTATATACTTTCATTTTAATATGTCTCAATTGTTTTACAAACGTTGACTATGTTTTCCTATCTAAATGCTTTGAGGAATTAGCAAAGATTTCTTCTGCAGACATTTATTATGTTTTTAATATCATGAGCAAACACTAGTATGCTTTTGTTAATATGTCTACTTGCCATATTAATTAGACGTGTAAAGAGAAGGGACAGGTGATGACTTTCAAGGTAATAATTAGTAAAATTGCACTGAAGGAGCAGTACCAAGAAACTTTTTAAATGATTTCTTTAGGGGTTTTTAATACAAGGAGGTTTGTGTGGAAGATACTTTGTGAAATAACTTGCTTAAAGGTACAGTATATTGCACACTCTGAAATGATGAATGCTGTGATTAATGATTCCAGGGAAAATAAAATCAATATTGGCAGTGGCTTACCTTTTTAAAATCCCTTCAAATTGAAATGAAACCTGTTCAATCCAGAGAGATGAACATTTCAAACTCAAATGAAGTTCATAATCTAACCTGTAATATTTTAAATAGTCCTGCTTTAAATCTTGGCTGATTCAGGGGCCGGCCCTGTGGCCTAGTGGTTAAGTTCAGCGTACTCCACTTTGGTGGCCCGGGTTCGGTTCCTGGGTGCAGACCTACACCACTCATCAGTGGCTGTGCTGTGGCAAAAAAAAAAAAATCTTGACTAATTCAAACAGTCTGTTTTTCTTCTGCTAATTGCTGACTCATAATAACTGTTCACACTATGTTGTCATTTCTTGCAGTATGATAATAAAGGATATGTGATATAATCACATGATTGAATTGATTACACCTCTGTGGTTCATGCTGCTCAATTACATTATCAATTCAAGAATTTTCAAATGATGCTGTAGTGTCAATATGTACTTTAATTTACAGATCCCCAAAAGAGAAGTTATTATTATTATTTTTTTGTGTGTGTGAGGAAGACCAGCCCTGAGCTAACATCCGTTGCCAATCCTCCTCTTTTTGCTGAGGAAGACTGGCCCTGGGCTAACATCCGTGCCCATCTTACTCTGCTTTATATAGGACGCCGCCACGGCATGGCTGACAAGCAGTGTGTCGGCGGGCGCCCAGGATCTGAACCTGTGAACCCCGGGCTGCCAAGCGCGGACTAAACTGCTGTGCCACTGGGCCGACCCCCGAGAAGTTATTTTTTAAACAGACATTCCTCAGTATTCTGAGTCAGAATATTTCAAGTGAAATGGACAAGTAGTCTACACTACAGATTATTTTCCCTTATGAGTAGTTCGAGTTGCTAAAATTGTGACATCTATACCAAATGTTAATGATCATTTTTGTTTAAAAACATACTAGTTATAACTAAAATATAAATTAGTAATAGATGTCATGGATTGTGTCCAGAATTAAAAGTTGTATGTTTCTAATTTGGGAACTTGGATGTTGTCAGGTAGTATCAGACATTGTCCCTCTTAATTTTTACCATTTTCTGAATAGTTTTATTTCGTTTCAGATAACTTAAAGAATAAACTAGTTTTTAAGTTTGGGGATGTGGAATCTCTACATAATATTTGAAATTTAAATAAATTCTTATAAGCAAGAGTAAAGAAGATGAAAAAATGTTTCTAAAAAGGAGTGGCTTACTCCTGAAATAAGATATTTAAACAGTTTGTAAAAAATAATGTGTCTTTGCCTTTGATCTCCAGAAAAAACAGAGAAGAGAAGCTCGTCCTTGAATAGAAGATACAGCAAACTAAATTCATCTACGGAAACAGAACAAGTAGAAGCAAAACCAGTTGGTTAGTTATTTCTAAGTACCAATCTTAAATAGTGGTTTAAAAGAGATGTATTTATGTCGACATTCAATTGCTTGAAAAGTCATTCTTAAAATTGGAAGCCAAAAGAATCCCTTCTTTAACTGAAAAATGTACTTTCGTGCCATGCTTATTTGGCTGAAGCTGGAAGAGTCTGCCTTTAAATGAAATATATCATTCTGCTATCATCTGAGCAAGGGGTCTGTAATGAAGCTGAGGAACTAGATCACAGAATGTTGATAGAGATAGATTTGTGCTGGAGGACTCGATTCCTTTCAAACATTTCATCAGTTTGTAGTTAGAGGTTCTAAATTACTGGTCACACTTTGAACTTCGAAGCTTTGCTCTGTTGCTTCATAGTATTAACTACATCTATCCTTTGTGCATGTTTTCACTGCTGATTATTGCATGCAACATTTCGTAATTATTACCAAAGTACTTTATTTAAAGTAGTTTCTTTGTAACGCCTTTCCCCCGACTCTTCCCTCTCAAACATGATTGTTGCTTTTTGTTTGATACCGAACCATTCACTTAGAGAAGACTCTCCACTTAATTCATTCAGGTCAAATCCTATTATAACAAATGCCATTGTTGCAGGGACCTTCCAAAACATAAACATTTAATGGAGCAAGATATTTATAACAAGATTCACTTTTAACAAAAGAATTCAGTCCCTTGCAGCTTTTGGCAGTGGACTTGACCAGTATGACTGTCAGTGGCAGATACCTGTAGGAATCCACGTCAAAAGTTGTTGTCATGTACAACTTTTTTCTCCATATGTGAGTTGCTCTGTAGAGACTCCATACATTGGGTATGGTTCTGTTAATTATATCGCCTGGACTTCTTCGTTGGGGTTATTGTGGGATGCTGGGGCCTTTGCCCCTTTATTCGGGTACTCTCTTCCCTGACCATGCCATTTGATCAGGTGGCGGTATTCAATCCTATTATGTATGTGTTGCTCTCATTGCCTCTACTTTTAGGCTGGGCAAGTTATTTGCAGCAGTTCACATTGCTTTCTTGTTTTGCATTTATTTGTGAGACTTCAAATTGAATCCTTTTTGTTTGTTCTCATCATTTAGCTCGTTACCTGTACAGCAATGTTCGGGAGAATAATTTAATCACTCGCCTGCTGGCCCCAACAAAAGCATCAATAGCCAGGAGCAGAAGTGCTGCTTCATTATCAGTCCCTGGAAAAGATACTCCAGGTAACAGGCGTAGGGTAGAAAGCCTGGAAGGGTTAGTGTTTGCACTTAAAAAGTAGGTTGCGTCGCTTAATTCATTGCAGTGAGGCATAAAAAGAATTTGAATCAATAGTTTCCAAAGAAGTGATTCTACCCAACATTTTATGTTGTATATTTAATGACTTTTAGCATGGTAGAGTAGTTATCTGGGTAGTAGGTAATTTATAGGATAAGGGAGGTAATTTTGGCTGTTATTAAATTTTAAAGCTCTATGGGTTTTTTGACCTGTGCTTAAATGTGTCACAGTACTGTAAAAAGTACTGGATTTTAGTATAGGAAAACCTAAATAATTTCAGGGGAGAAGGCTGCTTACTCCACTCTCCTTTTTTCCCTAAAATATGGAAGAATAACATTGAGCTGCTGTTAAGCTTTGAATTAAGAACATAAAGATTGGGGGGCTGCCTGGTGGCGCAGCGGTTTAGTCCGCGCTTGGCAGCCCTGGGTTCGCGAGTTCGGATCCCGGGTGCCCGCCGACGCACTGCCTGTCAGCCATGCTGTGGCGGCGTCCCATATAAAGTGGAGGAAGATGGGCACGGATGTTAGCCCAGGGCCAGTCTTCCTCAGCAAAAAGGGGGAGGATTGGCAACGGATGTTAGCTCAGGGCTGGTCTTCCCCACAAAAAAAAAAAAAAAAAAAAAAAAGAACATAAAGATTGTTAGTAAAATAAAACAAATCTTCATGGTTATGTGGATTTTCTCATTTAGAGGTCGTAGAGTGTTTGACACACCTGTGGATAGTAAGAAGTCAATAATGGAGAGCTCTAATGCGTTGTTCCCATCATTTTTTTCCTCCACTTCTTCCTTTCCAGAATATATTCTACCCCCTTGGCTTTTTTTTTTTCTGTCAATAGTCATATGATTACTAAAATAAATCAAAATGCTGTCACAGACTTTCTGGTAGGCAGCCTTACTTTTTTTCATTCAAATTCCTGACTTTGTTTATGCCCAGTTATATGTATGTCAGATTATTTTCTGCCAGTCTCCCCCAGTCTATTGTAAGATATTTCTAATTACTTTCAGTTTAGCTTAATATATTACTCCCATCAAAAAACTCAATATTTTGTCTTAAATTTCTATAGCTAATAGAAATCTAGTTATTACACTTACTATATTTCCTGTAGCACAAATTGTTGATGTTAAATAATGTGGCTGTTTAGGCACATGCAGGTATGTAAATAAAATGCTTTCTCCACCAAAAATGAGGGACTAAAAAATAACGTTTAATTTAGTCAAATTTTTTTTATCCATAGGTAGTCGGTCAGTCGTAATTTGTTCTATTTTAATTGTTTGATGAGATCATGTAAAAATTGACCACCTATATTTAAAGATGAGGTGACAAATTTACTAAGTCTTAAGAAAGCCGCCACCAGATACCTTTTTAAAAATGTTTACCTTCTTTATTATACAAGCGATAAATATTTAGTGTAAAAATTTTTTAAATATAATTCCCTATTATCCCAGTACCCACTGATAACCGAATATTTTTCTTTGCGTTTATGTATTTTTTTCACAAAATGGGATCAAAACCTGCTTTTGTTTAAACTCAACATATGCCATTTTCTATGCCCCCACATTAAATATTATTACTCTTAATGACTGCCTTAGTGTAGTCCAGATTTCCTGTTGAATATTTGAATTATATTTTCAATTGTTTCAATATTATAAATAATGCTTTAATAAGTAACCTTGTACATACATCTTCATTTGTTTATCTCATTTTTTTCCTAAGGATAAACCTAGAAGTGAAATTGTTGGATCAAAGAGTATGTACTTTTTAAAATGGCTTTTGATGCATTATTGCCCAAATGCCCCCCAGGGAGCATATATAAATCCACACTCCCACCAGCAGTATATGAGGTTGCCTGGTTCCCAACATTGGTATTATCACTTTCTTCCATCTTAGCTGGTACCGAGTATTATCATTTTTGTCCATTTATCAGGCAAAAAATATTTAGATTGTTAAAGCTGGAGGAGACCTTGGAGACCCAGCTCATTCTGATTAATGTCTGATTGCAATTTTTAGTATGAGTGAGAAGATGTTCTTTTTTACATTCTATTCTAAAGCAGTCATATGTAGAGTGTCTTATATAATTACCTATAATGATAAGATCTCTGGCCCTGATGAAGTTGTTTAGATTATTTTTTAAAAGTGTTGAAGACCTTGTAATTTTCCATGAAAATCATTCTGAACTATAGTGTGATTAAAATAGAAATGGCTTATTGTAAACATCAACTTTGGAGAAGCGTCTTATTTTCATCTGTAGTGGACTGTTGGTTTCACAACGCCTCCCTACTGGTGGCGGCACTTTTGAAGTACCACCTTTGGGATGCTTTTCTCCTGTATCTGTGATTAATTTCACTAAACACTTCTGTGTTGTATGTAATCCCTGTGATTTCCTAATCAACTCTCTTTTCTCTTCCTGTTCTTATACATGGTATGGTTCTGCCTTGTCAAATTTCTAACTGTATGGAATTTCACTCTTTGTCCTCATTCACCCACAGGCATCCACAATACTTTAATCCAGTATATAAACATGCCCTTGCATAGCCATAGCCGTGATGAATTGAAGAATACCATAGTGCTTTGCAAGTCAACAGGGGCAATGCTTCCCCAGGAGAAAGGAGAGACATCTTCTGAGGTGAGCCTGGAAGCACCCACTAAGGTGAGCGTGGAAGTTTCCCCCAAGACAAGCTTGGAAGTGGCCCCTAAGGCAAGTGTGGAAGCGCCCCTCCATGCGAGCATGGAAACACCCCCTGAGGTGAGTGTTGAAGCTCCCCCCAAGGCGAGCATGGAGGCAACACCCAAGGCAAGCGTGGAAGCAACCCCCGAGCCAAGTGTGGAAGCATCCCCCGAGAGCGTGGAATCACCTGAGGTGAGCATGGATTCATGCCCTGAAATGAGCGTGGATCCATCCCCCGAGGTGAGCATGGACTCGTCCCTTGAGGTGAACATGGAAATGTCATCTGAGACGAGCTTGGGAACATCCCCTGAGGCTAGCATTGAAGCATCCCCCAAAACTAGCGTGGAAGCCCTCCCCAGGGCGAGCTTGGAAACCTTATCTGAGGCAAGTGGGGAAGTGTCCCCTGAGGCTAGCATGGAAGGCTCATCTGAGGCAAGCGGGGAAGTGTCCCCCAAGGCTAGTGTGGAAGCTCTCCCTAAGGAGAGTATGGAAGCGTCCTCTGAGGCAAGCGGGGAAGTGTCCCCTGAGGCGACTAGCGTGGAAGCTCTACCCACGGGGAGTATGGAAGCGTCATCTGAGGCAAGCGTGGAAGTGTCCCCTGAAGCTAGTGTGGAAGCTCTCCCCAAGGCGAGCATGGAAGCATCACCTGAGGCTAGCATGGAAGCTCTCCCCAAGGCGAGCGTGGAAGCCTCACCTGAGGCAAGCATGGAAGTGTCCCCTCATCCTTGCGTGGAAGCTCTCCCCAAGGCGAGCGTGGAAGCCTCATCTGAGACAAGCGTGGAAGTGTCCCCTGAGGCGAGTGTGGAAGCGCCCCCTGAGGTATCCCCCGAGGTGAGTGTGGAAACATCTTCCAAAGTGAAAGTGAGAGACTCTCCACAGGTTTGTCAAGTGCCTTTTAATGACAGATTTTCTATTAAAATCTGTATGTTTAGTTGTAGAGATTATGATAGGTTAGGTTTCACAACATAAGCAACTTCTTATTTATAGCATTCTGCAAGAAAATTAATAAAATAGGATAAGTCACTTTAATTATTTAAAATTCTCTGATACTTGTTGTACCAGAGATTCCCCCCAAAGCTGAAATAGTAGTTAATTTTTAGTAGAAGGGAGAAAAGGTAACAGTTTATATGAACTGTTTCTAAACTCTGAAGAAAAAGTTTTTGAGAAATATTGCAAACCCTTAGTTAGGATTTAGAAATAGAATTAAGTTTTGAAGCAAAAGATTTCTTTTAAATTAATTATTTCCCATGACCTTCTTGAATTGTATAATATGAATTATTAGTCTGGAAGAATGATCGCTGTACCTAATTCTCATGCATGAAAGGAAAATTGGGAGTTTAAGGAGCTATAATTGTATTTTATTCTGAATATTTTTCTCTTGAAAAGCTAGCTGCAATAAGGTAAATGCTAGAAATTTCTTATCTGATTGTGTTGATCTGTTCAGAAATCAGAAATGGATAAACAGGCCTCAAACTCTGTTACCAAGAAGCGCCCATCATTGCACATACCGTGTTATAGACGGTCATCTTCTGCAAGCGGGTTGCGTCCACCCTCTCCCATCAGTGCTAGGTAAGTAGCTTATTTGCAACTGTTCCTGATAGGTATTTTACCAGGACAAATTTCACATCAGTGTTTCATAAATGAAATAATGTAGTATGCATGGTAACATAAATATAAAGAAAAAAACCTTTAAAAATGGATTTACCTTTGTCTATTATAAAATACCATTATGTTAAAATATCAAGACATTATATTTTATGACATGGTACACTGAAAATTAATTAGCACATATTTATTACAAAACCATATTGATTTCCTCCATTAACTATTACTTTTTCCCAACAGGCAAGTCCAAAAGAATCGCCCCCCATCGCCTTCACCCATCATGTCAAAACAATCAGGACAGTCTTCTTCCTATAAAATGATTCCTGTTCAGCGTACCCTATTTGCACAAAATGCATTAAGTACTATGGGAAGGAAAAGAGAAGCAATTTCTAAAACCACTAACAGCTCTGAGGCTATGAGCCAAAAGCATATGACCTATGAAGGTAAGTTCCTTCACTAAGAAGTTTATTTTGGCAACACAGAAAATCTTAAGGTAGCTTGAGAATGGTCAACTTCATTTTATTCCCCAATTCAGAGAACTTTAGGGAGTGAGCTTTCTTTTAGATAAAGAGAACTTAACCAATCACTGGCACACTGCTCACTTTTCCTTGCCAGAGCTTCTTAGTCACCCCTATCCCCTTATTGGTTTGGAAAATCCATTTTTGGAACTGATGTTAAAAGTTCTGGTTGGACGAATGCGTTGGTCTAGATGATCCCTACGGTTGCTTCCAGCTCTGATAGTGGATGGCTCTATGAATGGCCCTAAGGTATTTTTCATCCTTGGAGAGAGCACATCTAGTCATTTGTGGCTGAGCAGGTTTCCATCAGGAGCTGTAAGTCAGTTTCTGTACATAGGCCATAACGTGTCTGGGCAGTATATGGGTTCATGAAAGTAGTGTAGTGATATTTTGCCTGTCACATGCCTTCCTAATATCCATGGGCATTAGTTAATTTTAAACATGCTAGGGAATTTTGCTTTTTGAAGGAATTCCACAGTGAATTCTTTGTAACAGAAACGATCTTTTTATTATAAATTATTCATTCCTGATGTCTTAAAATCTTCATTTTCCTATGTGGTTTATTTAAAATAAAGAAATTAGTCACATAGACTAAATTATTATAATATGCCTCCATGTGGTCACCTTATTTTACTGATAGTCTTGGTTTCTTTGGCTATCTACAGTTAGCCACTTTACGATCAACCAAATATAGGAATATACTGTTATCAACGGTTAGCTAAATAGTAATTATTTAGTAAAAATGATGCACAAATTTCAAAATGTATGTTGGATATATTTTTGTTTAGTATTTAAAGTTTTTATACTCCATTTGGACCAAGCATAAGCTTATCTTCCTCCATATTCAGTATATCTTAATCATTTTTCCCATCGGGTCAACTTAGGTTTCTTAGAACAGCTAAACCAAGGTAGGAGTACATTATTTCATTTTGGAACAAGTAGTTGTTTAAAAGAAACAAGATGCTACTTCTGTTGTTGGGGGGAGAGTTGGAGTTTTGAACAAAATCTTTGATATAATCATTTATAGATTGCTTGTTATTTATAAATTTTAGACCATGTACATATTATTGGGTTTTAACATTGTTGGTTGTCCAGCACCTCTGTGTTGGACTTAGAGACAGTAAGTTCCCTAAACTGTTTTACATATTGATTTCAACTAGAGTCTGGTAATAAAAGCACACCAGGGACCATGAATGCCGAGGAGGCAACAAAAATCTTGGCAGAAAAACGACGCCTTGCTCGTGAACAAAGAGAAAAAGAAGGAGAGAGACTACAAAAAGAAATGGAGCAAAGGTTGGCACAAAATCATCCTTTCTATAATATAAATCTTGACTGGGGCCCAAATTTTCAAAGTCAGAATTTACCCTCAAGTTAGATATATTATAAATTCTCAAAGAGTAACTGAGTTTTTCTTTATTGTGGATCGGAAATGACTCATTGTCTTCTGAACATGCGTAGGAAGGATTTCAAGCAGAGAGGACACTGGTGTGTAGATGATGGTGTGGTCCTCCTTAGTCTCCATGCATCATGTGCCATTAAGGTGCTATAAAGATGCATACGGAGACCTGGACTCGTGTCAGGGACCCATACCTCAGCAGCAGCACCTGAGTGATCACACAAGATGCTTTCTGTTGGCATTCACTGGTGTCAGCCCCTTTCTTTATTTCAAAAGGCTTTTGTAGCTTTAGAATCTATAAACCTGGAAAGTGTACTGCCTCGTGTTTTACTAGGGGTGCTTTCCAATGATATTTGTGACACCTGAATCTCATCAGTCGCTGCTGGAAGGATTTCCTGTGGGCAACAAATCTCATGTACAGTTGTGTGCATTCTAACTCAATCTAAAGGTTTCTTGATCCTCAATCTTGAGGCCCATTTGATTTGGGGCCCTGTAATGTAAACCTCTGTCTACTGCCTGCAAAGAGTAACTATAGTCCTGACTTTGTTTTTAAGTATTAAGTGTTTTTGAAATATAATCACATGCTTTCCATTTACTTTATATGGGTTTGGGAGAAAGGAGGAGAAGGGGATATTGTGAATAGCAAAAAACTATAACTTGAAGAATATTCATTGCTTCATGTAAACAGAGCTAATTTTAGCATTTTAAAAGCCCTGAATACTGGTCACTGCAGACTGGGCTTTCCTCTTCTGGGTACCACCAGACCCTCTCTAAATTACCCCTTTCACACCCCCGTGTGAGATTGGGTGTAAGCACATGTAAATGAGACCTTATGGAGGGTCCCATGTGTCTAAAACAGTTAAGAAGGAGAGATAATATCTCTCTCTCTGTCTTTCTCGTGTGTGTCTGTGTGTCTGTGTTTTAAGATGCAAAGTAGCCTACTACTCGATAGAAATGTTTTCCTACTCCAAAAGGCTAGTTTCCCCCATTTAAAAAGGGTGAAATTGTGCAAATCCCGTGTAGTAACAACACAGAAAATGTAGTGAGTCTGGTGTAAACATAAATTGTATTACTGTACACAAGCAGTTTCACTATAAAAATGTACATACTACTGCAAGCTGCGGATGGTAGAGACCAAGACCAACATTAAGAGTTATTTAAATATTCTTTGTCGTTAGGAAGGTGAAAGATGTGGCAAAGAAAACAGTTGAAGGCCAAGAAGAAGAATTCTCAAAATCTGAAGATGAGCAGCTACAAAAGGAGATAAAAAAGAAGAAAGAATGTCAGGATCAAGAAGACCAGGAAGTGCTACTACAGGTTTGCTGCTCTACACTTTATCAGGGGATGAGAACCAGATTGTAAAATTCAGTTGAAACCCAAAGCAGAAATCTGTTTCTCCAAGAATGAAGATGAGCAGATGCAGCCTTCTCTGGCTGTAGTTTTCCATTGCAGTCTAGTTATTACTCAGTACCACTGCAAGTCATTCTCAGCCACCATTGGCAAAATCCTAGAATGTTCTTCGGGTGAAACAAAAGCAGAAAGCAGCAAATTATAGATTAGCAGTCCTTTAGTTTGTCTGCATAAACAATATTGCAGCTTGGTTTCAGGAAATCCAAATTACTTGCACAGATTAAATGTCCTATGTGAGTTTTCCAAATCCTACATTCTGTGGTGACACTCATAACTGTACCCCACACACACCCCCCAACAGATGAGATAAAAATTAGGAATACCTCAGGGGCTGCCCGGTGGCGCAGCGGTTTAGTCCGCACTTGGCAGCCCGGGGTTCGCGAGTTCGGATCCCGGGCGCCCGCCGACGCACTGCCTGTCAGCCATGCTGTGGCGGCGTCCCATATAAAGTGGAGGAAGATGGGCACGATGTTAGCCCAGGGCCAGTCTTCCTCAGCAAAAAAGGGGAGGATTGGCGACGGATGTTAGCTCAGGGCTGGTCTTCCCCACAAAAAAAAAAAAAATAATAAAATAAAATAAAATTAGGAATACCTCTACAAATTTAAAGTCATCAGATTCACTAATAAGAATGTCTCGCCCATGTAAATTCAAATCAATAAATCCCCAAACTGAACTCAGACTATATTCAGCTTGAATTATTAACATAGCCTAATTTATATTCCGGTTTTAGTGTGTCATTCATCAGAATCTGTTACATATTACATGAATGACTATGCATTTGCATTCCTTGAGAAGTTACCTTTAAGAATCCTCTCGATGCTTTTGAGAAGTATAAGACTTTTGTCTCCTGTTGCTATGTTTAATGGATAGCCACACACTTAAATATTTGAAACTATAGGGGTCTGATAACCACTGTAATGACAACCACGAGGTTCGGAGGAGCCTAACATGCCTTCTAAATCCTCAAGATAATAGTGAGCCTAGTTTTGTACCTTTTAGCTAATGCTTTGAAAACTGATAATCCCTGAATGTTGTATCTATAGGTACTCTCAATCGAAAGATTATATTCTTTGATGCTGGATAACGTTTTACTGTTTAACTTTTTAAACTAATGCTCTCTGATGTCACTCAGATATATTGAGATTAAATGATATTTTTATACAAATTTTCTAGAAAGGGGATGCCAAAATAAAAGCTCAGGAGGAGGCTGACAAACGCAAGAAGGAGCACGAGAGAATTATGTTACAGAATATGCAAGAGAGATTAGAAAGAAAAAAGGTACTCTCTCTCTGTTTTCAAGGGTTTGATTCTTTGTTTAAAACAATGTTGGGCACATGATTTCAGAACATGTTTTTGAAAATCACAAGTAAATGATGTACTAGCCCCTGGTTGTTTTCCCACTATACTCTCTTCATCCTTAGCCAGTGATCTGACCTCTCCTTCCTAGAAGGGTCCCCTCTGATTGATCTACCTCTCCCTCATGGACCACTGGTGGCCGTTACAGTGATGCCTCAACCTAGCAAACCTCTGGGAACAAAGCTCCTTTGAACAGAATTACTCGGGTCGTGGTAGGGATTGGTGGAAGTTGGAGTTTCTTCTAAACTGGGCTGGAAATTGTAGCAGCTGAGTGGGAAGAAGCAGAAGGTGCAGGCCTCTCTGAGAGGCCAGGGTGCAGGCTATTTGTAAAATAGGGCCTCACTTTGTGCGACTCACGTCATTCTTCTGGGAGCAAGGAAAGCCCTGGTCCAGGCTGAGGTGCTGCAAGGCCTCTCTGTCAGGAGACTGGTCATCCTGAGGCCAGAGAGCTGCAGCTCTCCTCACCTTCAGGGAAAGAAGTGTCCACTGAGGGGAGAACTCTTATCCCCTGTGTGTGCTCTTTCCAGTGACAAAACCTATGACAGTATCGCATCACTGGGGTGCATTCTTTTCATTAACGTCGGCTTCAGTCAGGGTCTGTTCAGACTAAAGATTCTGTTAAAAAGTTCTAATTGGTTTGCAATAATATGTGCTTAGTCTAAGTAATGAATTTCCAAGTATTCAGAATTAGGAGTGAGAAGTCATTTGGATTTCTTTGCTACAATAACAAGTAAAACTGTCACCTCTCAAGGCATTTTCTAGATGGCTGTGAAACCGGGATCAGAAGGAGGAGCCCAACTGTCGCCCCCAAGGTCTTGTGTTGGTTAAGTCTGTGGCTTTGGAGCAGTCGCTGATATTGTCCTCTTCTGGAAAATGGAAATAATCAACTGCTTCAGGACCACAGTTTTGTTTTTAATCTGTTTTCATGTTTGAATTTTTATTTTCCTTTAAATAGAGAATTGAGGAAATTATGAAGCGGACGAGAAAGACAGATTCAAATGCCTCCAAGGTAGTCTGTGAGCTCCTACCAGCAGTGTATAAACATTCTCGTTGCTTCACATTCTTGGTGACTTAATGTTTGCCAATCTGGTGGTAATGAAATAAAGTATCACGTTTGCATTTCCCTGATTATTAAAAAGGTTGAGCATGTTTTCGTATCTTCAGCTAGCTTTCGTGTTTTTTCTTGTGAGAAATGCTTGTTTAGACCTTTTGCCTACAATTTTTGGGCTGATTTGTCTTTTTCTTACTGATTTGTTAGTTCTGTCAATGTTCTGGATACTACTACTTGCTTGCTTATATGTGTTGCAGGTATCTTCTCCCAGCTTATGGCTTGTCTTGTCTTGATGCCGTCTTCTGCTGGATAGAAGTTCTTAATTTTCATGTTGTTGAGTTTATCAGTATCTTTGATGACTAATGGAGTTGGGTGCCTTCTCATACACTTATTGGCCATTTGGAGGTTCACTTTGGTGAAGTGCCTTTTCACGTCCTTTGCCCATGTGTCTGTCTGGTCACCTGCCTTTTTCTTATTGATCTGTAGGAGTTTCTACCTGTTCTGGTTATTAGCCTTTTAGGTATATGTATTGCAGATGTTGGCCCCCACTCTGTAGTTTGCCTCACACTCTCATAAGGTCTTTTGATGAACGGAAGTTCATTTTAATGAACTCAAATTTAGCAGTTTTTTTCCTTTATGGTTACTGCTTTTTGGGTCTATCTCATAAGTATTTGCTTACCCCAGCATCCTGTCTTTTTTTTTTTTTTCCGGTGAGGAAGATTCCCTCTGAGCTAACGTCTGTTGCCAATCTTCCTCTTTTTTTGCTTGAGGAAGATTCGCCCTGAGCTAACATCTGTGCCAGTCTTCCTCTATTTTGTATGTGGGTCGATGCCACAGCATGACTTGACGAGTGGTGCGGGTCCGTGCCTGAGATTCAAACCCATGAACCTGGGCCCCTGAAGCAAAGTGCACTGGACTTAACCACTGCACCAGGGGGCCGGCCCCAACCAGCATCCTGTCTTTTGATGGATCACATGATCCAAGGCCATTTTTCTCCCGATTCTGTACTCTTTACTCTCTGTGCTACAAAAACTGATATTTGGCCCGTTTACAATTGCCCAGTCGGGGTCATTCATATCATTATGAAAATATATTGAATAGAAATGTCATTTCTGAAAAGTGCTGGGAGTCACCATCTCAAAGATCATTTAGCCTAGTGGGCTAAATGAACTTTTACCTCATGCAGCAGCCAAGAACATTTTTAGCTGTTCACCAATTGGCCCCACGTTGGCTTAGTTAGTACTCCAAGCGGGCAGGGACCACATGCCAACAAAGCTGTTGTCCCTTGGCTCCCACTCAGGGAAGTCTTTTATTCTCGTGTGTCTTTCCCTAGCTGAAAGACCCATCTAGGGCCACTTGTCCTGTCCCCTGCAGATTCTTGGGGTCAAAGAGATTAGATGTTCTACCTTTTAATTGAAATGATGAAAATTAGCCATCAATCCAGCCATGAAGTCTGTCTTTGAAACAACTAAGTCAGATGACTGACTATTAGATGTAATCATGACTTTTGTTTTTCATCATAGACTACAGAAACATCTGGCAATGATATGTATGAGGAGGAGGAGGCAGATGATGAGGACGAGTCAGAAAGTGACGAGGATTCCTCCGATGACATGGATCCATCAGGTTTGCTTGCCTTTTGAGTTCTGTTAGTCACCATTCAGGAGCTACACTGCCTAGGTTCATCCAGGGGCTCCTCTGCTTCTGAGCTGTGTGGCTTTGGGCAAGCTGCTTAACCTCTCTGTGCTCAGTTTTCCTGTCTGAGAAAGGGGACTCTAACGTTGTCCTAGGGCAGGCATGAGATTTCGATGAGACAATCCGTGCAATGCTAGAATAGTGCCTGACACATAGTGAACTCTCGGTAACTATTAGCTGTTGTGCTGCTGCTCTTACTGTTTTTCAGGTTGTGCTGGTAGACTATAGATGGCAGCTCTTAGCCGAATGTGAGGCTTCCTAGCATTTCATAGCCCCGGGCCTCGTAATGTATCCGTGGTTGACCACAGGTGGAATGCCACTTTTCACTGCACTGAGAAAAGTTAAAGTCCGGTCAAGATATGGGTGCCCTCTAAAATGTATTGTTGATTCCCTTATGAGCAGGAACCACTGTAGGGCAGCAGCAATTGTCCACTCTTTATCCCACAAGTGGATGTTGAACACGCAAGTCAGGCGTCCCACTAGGTAGTGGAAATAGAGATGAAGAGACACTGGGCTTCAACCACGAGGAACCCTAGCCCACGAGGAGACAGACATATGAGCAGACAGTGAGACTGCCACGAGCTGGTTGCAGTAAAAGAAGTTTGGCCAAAATGCAATGAGAACATAGCAGTAGGAACAGGGTCGGTGTAGGGTCTGCTTTAGGGCGCTGAGGAAAGGTTAAGGTAGGAGGCAGCATTGGAGGTGACGCTAAAATAAGAGGCCGTATTGGCTAGGTGGGGAATCAGGAGGAGGGGTAGGAAGCATAGTGCGGTCCTGCACTCTGGCCTGGAATTCTTTCCTGGCAAAGGAGAGGGGACAAGTTCCTTATAGGTGGCCGCTTTGTGCTTTGAGGGCAGAAAGAGTCATGCGGCAGTACTCTGGGGAGGCAGGATCCCAGCCTTTGTTCGCTTTTCTTGTCTTTGTCGTTGAAACTCCAGTTTTAATCTTTTCTCTTTTTTTTCCAGACTTTATAAATGGCATGAATTCATCCACAAAACTCAAAACACATTTTAAAAATGTGAAGAACACTCCCAAGCTGGTGTTTTTAGATGCCACTTCTAGCCAAGTCCGTAAAGAGACAAAAACACGTTTTAACGGTGACATGAAAACCTTCGGACAAAAAAGCGTGCAAGACCCTTTCACTCAGGAAGAGGGTATCAGGTGGGTCACTCGGCGAGCTTATCCAAATAAGCTTGGTGGATTATGATTGACATTGTTAGAATGATACACAGATCATTGAGCTCTTAGTTTGTACCAAACGCTATGTTGAGCACTTGGCTCACAGAAATAAACCAATCCCCACAGCAGCCTTGCTGGGTAAGGATTAGCATCCCCGTTTTTATAGACAAGGAAACCGAGGCACAGAGGGGTTATGGGCCTTATTTGCCCAACATCCCACTGTTAAAGGGCAGAGCCCAGATTCAAATCCACACACTTGTGACTCCAACTGTGCTTTTTTTCACACTGATTAATGTCTAATAAACCAGGGAAGGGGACATTGAGTGACTGCTCAATGGGGGCATTGAGTATACCAGGCATTTTACATTACCTGTTTTCATTCTCATTGCAACTCTGAGTTTGATATTAATGTCCTCATTTTACATATGGGGAAACTGAGGGTCAGAGGTTAGGTCAGAAGAGCAGGAACAGATTCTTGGAAAGGAAGGCTCCTCAGGTGATGGCCTAAAAAAACATTAACCTACAGGGCCCATGGAAACAAGAATCCGCTAAGAGGCACAGTCATGATGTGGAAAGAGCGCTGAAGCTAGAAAACCCATGTTAGTCCTCATGCCACCTTACTGGCCTGTTGTGGATCAGCTTCGAATAGGGACAGGGTTCCCAGAGTCCTGCATGCTTGGCTGCTCCTAGCCCCCCGTGGCGTTTCCATGGAACCCTAGGACACAATTTGGAAACCAGGGTGTTCTGTGATCTCCAGGGTCCCTTCCAGCCTTCCCATTCTGTGATTCTGAAAGTTCATTTACTTCCAAGACGCTTCTTAGAAGTTAATTAAAGCATAAAGCTTCTTTTAGGACAAAACCTTGGTTTTGGAATAATCAGGATTCTAACCAAAACGTCTCTTTCCAGACTGTCCACCAAAAGAACGACTAGCCGAGAAGCAAAAACTGGAAAGACAAAGGAAACCAGCAACACCATGGGACCCTCCAGGAGTTTACCTTCGCAGGCACAGGAATGGGTCTGTGAGAATAGTGACATCGTAAGCATGGCAGAGCCTCTTATGTCCAGTATCCCTCCTGATAGCGAAAAACATCATCTGAAAGGTTCCATGACATTCCACCAAAGTCCCCAGACACGTTTAGACAACAAGAAAAGAAACAAATCTGTTTCTGCTCAATCGGGTAAGGCCTCGTCCCATCTTCACTTTGCTTGAAAGGCAGTTGACCTTGAACCTTCCTCTGCTTCCAGCTGTTGTTCCAGGTCCACGTTGGCACCGTGTAACTTTGGAGACGAGGGAAAAGACAGTGGTGTGTCTAAAGGCTAGGTTGATTTTGAAGTCTTTCATTAAGTTAGTTGTGAGAGAGTAAATGACTTGATTCTAATTTGTATGCCCTGCATTTCCTGCCAGACACACAAAGTACATTCTTTTCAAGCCCCTGATCTCTCAGATTCCTCTGAGCTTCCGATCCACCTGCTGCGTTACAGCACACAGATAATCACTTAGGGCAGAGGGTTAGTGAGGCCTTTGGAATTAGTCTCTCAACCTGTATTTCCAAAACCAAAAGGCTTTTGTTTTTCTTTCCTTGAGAAGCTCTCTTTGAAATGGAGAGGCAGCTGGGGTGCATTTGGGAGTTGGGGACGTAGGGAATATTTATAAGAGCACCAATGTGTCGGCAACTCCAGGGGGTGGCGAGAGTCCCAGGCCTGGGACCCACCCTGAAGGGAGGCCAGGGCCCAGTTGCTGTGATACCAGCATCTCCTCTACTAATCTTCTTTCTTTCCTTTTTCCTTCTGGTTAGATAAGTAGACCTCGTGCCGCCTGGAAGAGAATTCGTACTCCACTCTGGATTCCAACTTCCAGGCCTGTCTCCCCAAATTTTTCCACCTCCGATTTGAACGTGGCAAAGAAAATGACCATCAAAAAAAGGGGCAACAGCAAAAAGGCACCTTAACGTCTCTCAGAAGATGCTCCTATCATCCTGATTCTTGCTGACAAGCAAGGGTTCTGAGTAAAGAGGCCTTTTTGTCTTCCTATAAAAATTGCCATTGTCTCATTCTTACGTTTTCCTGCCAACACGTGTGCAAGTGTGCATCAAGGGTGTCTTTACAAGATGGTAACCCTGGAGTTTCTAAAGGAATCTCTACCAAAGGAATAATTTTCTTTCAGTACATATTTGAAATCTTAAACTGGTGTTTATTCTATTTAACAAGTACATTAATTTAGCAATTAAAAACTCACATTTGATCTTGTGCAGAACGTAATGGGTTATGTGAGGGACTCTAGATTGCTCACAAGAGCCTTGTTGGATTGTCTGTAATATACAAATACAGAAGGTTGCAAAATAGAGGAAATCACATTTTACCATTATCTGTGTACATTTTTAACTCTGGCATGGTCTGCCAACCGAGTGCACAGGCACTGATGCCCCAAATGCGGGGAGTCCTAGAAAGCGTGATCTTGGGAACAGTTGGCTTCTTTCGTGCTCTTGTCAGTGTTTCCTTTCGAAGTACATATTGGGGTCTATCTACAAAAACATGTTTTATTTTTATTGTGTGCATAATGCAGTATTTGGCTGTTGTCGGGCGGGGTAAGTTTAATTCCTTGAAATGTTTACTGTGTATCTTTTTCTGCTCGTGCCCTCTAGTCCTGCCCTTCAGTGTACCCTCAGGCTTGGGATAGGGAACCAAAATTTGCTTGCCTTTCTTTAGCCACTGGCTGCAAGTGAGTACAGGAGCAGTGTTCTTCTTCAGTCCCCATGATAGATGGGCACACAGATGTACACACACGCACGTGTACACACACGCACGTGCACACAGGGTATATTTCCTGAACTCCATCGGATCCTGCTTAAACCATTGACTAAAACTTGAATGCAGATTAGTTGTCCGAGTGGTAATGAGTTTTCTGGTGAATCACAGATAGTTTGAAGCAGCCCCATGTTCCTTTCTAGCCACCAGCCTGGCGTTAGTAAAAGGAAGTAATAATTCTTTCCGATTTCTCTAGTTCTTTGCTATTCAGAGTACTGTGCCTTTGTTATAGATTAGAGCTTGGTGCCTTAGATTTAAAAACTATTTTTATACACTAGCTCTTTTATATAGAAGCAGAGACAATCATCCTAACAAACGAGTTTCTGATATTTTTCTGCACAAATGTCACATGTTGAAACACTCTGTTACACTTCCATATAAATGTGTGTTCTGTGAAATAAACTTTGCAGACAAAGCAAGTTTTCTTTTCATTATAATAACAAAAACTATACTGGTAGTGGTATAAAAGGTGACACCAGTTGTTAACCAAGCTATGAACACAGGCACCCGGCAAGTTCAGTAAATAGTAATCAAATCCCCTGATGCCCCTCGTCAGCTAGTTGGTGACTTGGCAGGTTCTGCTTGTGGGACGTTAAGATGTGAATTTTCAAACTCTAGTCTTCTTCCTGCACCTGTTTCAATGCTTGTTACTCTTCCCCATGACAGCTCTGACTTAGTCCAGTGATTCAAGTACCTTTCTTTTTACTGTGGTAAAATTCACAGAACATAAGTCGCCATTCAGTGGCATTTAGTACATTGACAATGCTGTGCAACCATCACCACTATCTAGTTCCAGAACATTTTCATCACCCTTACCCTTTAAGCAGTAACTCCCCATTCCCCGCCCCCAGCCCTTTTAAACCTTACATGGGGTGCTTGCCATGGATGAGGAAAGCATGTTGGCTTTTTGAAGCCTGTGTGCTCAGGCAGGAATTATGCTCTGTTACACATCTCTTCATGAGATCACTTACTGTGCATGGCAAGATAAATGTTCTGATCTGCCCATAAATGCTTAGTTTCCAGTCTTGAAACATGTCCTACTCCACTAGGTTTTGTTTTTGATCAGGCGGGGTCGTCGTTTACCCCCGGTCTTTGGGGTCTGGTACTTATGAGAAGAGTGGCAGCCATTCCCCACTTAGCATTCCAGACTGTTGGTCCAGCCTTTGGAGCTGATGAACCAGATATTCCCTGGCACGCACACAACCTGAAATGCGGTCAAAGTGCTCTGTTTACAGCTCCAAAGTGATGGACAGTGACCTAGCCTCCCCCTCTTGCCCTGGGCTGGTGTCCTTGAACCTGTTAGGGGACACATCAGTTGCCTCAAGTTTCCCTTCCTCTCTGGATAGCCTCTTGGTGTCTTCTCCCCTGAGAAACTATCCCTGGTCTCTACCAGTGGATTGTGCAGATCAGCACTTTCCCTACACCTGTGTTATCTTGCACACCACATGAGGAATGAGGCCTTTTGACAGCCACAATACCTGGCAACCACAAAAATGCCGTATGGGATGCTGTAAAGGATGCTAGACGGGGATCTGAGCTCCTGAATCCTAGCCCAGGTGGTTGTGAGCTTGCCGTGTGACTTTGTGTGCGTTATGGCCCCTCTGAGCCCTCTTATCTGGCAAGTGGGGGCTTGCGCTATAAGCCCTGAGCCCCTTCCGTTCTGAGGAATCGCTAACTTAACTGTGGCAAGAGCCGGAGGAGGGAGAGGTGAGGCACAAACCACCAGCAGCAGCTGCTGCCAGCCAAGAAGCAAAGCCTGGAGGCAGACTGCCCATCACATTTATCAGGGGTCGATTCCCTCTGCCGCGTCCAGTGCCCCCTGAACCCCGCGGGCCCCAGAAAGGCTGCCTTGCCTTTGGTCTCCCCACCAATCCAGCTCCAGTGTTTCCAGATGTGTCTCATAATTTCCCCAACCGTTTTGTAATGACTGTAGTTATGTTACACGTGCTGTATGCCGGGTACTATTTTATAGGCATTGCTTTCCACCCTCACAGCAACCCTGTGAGGTGTGTGTATTCATTTTTACCTGGGAGGACACAGATTTGTGGAGATTGGCATTCGTTCAGGGTCACACAGTCAAAAAGAGGCAGAGCCGATATTCAAATTCCAGTCTGTCTGATGTGAAGCCGGCACTCCACGCTGCTTCAGGGGTGGGAACGGTGGCTTGTGGTGTGGCAGGTCATGTACTGTCTTTGGTGCTGGAGATCGAAAGGACTGCTAACCTTTGTTGAGCAGTTGTATTGGGTGTCAGTGGCCCTGCCAAGCACTTGTAGTATCATTTAATCTGCACGTGATTCTGTAAGGCAGGAGTTCTGTCTCATTTTACAGGTGAGGAAACAAGCTCAGAGAGGTTAGGTCACTTGTCCAGGTTCTCATAACTCAAAAAAGTGGCAAAGCAGCCGGGATTTGGGCCCAGGCAGTCCAGCTCCAAAACCCACCCTGTTAAGCACAAGTAGCTCTGTTCTTGATAATCTGACCCCTTAGTTACGAGGGAGAAAAGGGTTCTCTGCTGAAAATTTGGGAACTAGAAATTTCTCCTCCTTCCTCCGGAGTCTTATGGTTGTCACTCTTAAAATTAAGAACTGAGCACTGTGCATGATAGTTTCCTCAGTGTCCCTGCACTAAGGGGCTCACGTTTCTATGGCAATGCAGTGTCATAAATGATAGGCTAGAGGTGTGCCCAGGGTGGCAGTTTGTCATTTATTAGCTGTGTGACCTTAAGCAAACCTCTTAACCTCTCAGAACTTGTTTTCTCATCATGAAAATGGGGACAATAGTGCCAGTGTTGGCTGTGAGGATTAGATATAATGTGTATAAGGCGCTTACCTCTCAAGGTGCTTAAGTGTTAAGGGCAGGTCTCGTGTGGCAAGCAATTGCTAGAGGCCGACCCGATGGGCCTGTTTCCTGGGTGAGGAAGGTGGCGGAGGCAATCCATGGGGAATGTGGGGAAAAGTGGTGGAGTGGTGACGCAGGGCATTTTAGGCAGAGTTAGGGGCCTGGCAGGAGGTCATGCAGTGCTGGTGGCTGCCGTCTGTCGATGTGTGGCTTTCTCTCAGCAGAGCTCTTCGGCCTTGCTGTGGGCTGGGGTTTTGCAGGCCAAGTGGGATAGGAAGGCAAAAGGGTCAGAGGATTGAGGGGGGTAAGAACGGTTGAAGTGATTGATAGAACGTAGAGTCCACGGCAGACAAGGAGGGAAGTCAGGGTGCGAAAGGGCTGTGGTCAGTGGACTGGAGGGCAAAGAGCTAGCGCAGTGAGAATAAGTGGGAGGACCAGGAAGGGCAGGAGCGTGTGGGGAGAGGAGAGGTGAGTCTGGACGTGGAAAAGGCCCAGGGTATGCCGAAGTGGAGCAGAGGTGGAGAGCACTGGAGATGTGTCACCGTCTCTCCATGGGGAGGAGTCCGCAGAGAGGTGCCCAAGTTCCTCGTGAAGGCGGCTCACCCCCTCTGGGCTCCATCCCCTGCCGCAGTCTTGGTAACCCAGCCTGCTCCCTCGGGAAGCGGAAGGGCGCCATCTCAACTCCCCACCCCACCCACTCCCTTGGGACGGACGGACACACACACACACACACACACACACACACACACGCACGCACGCACGCACGCACGCGCGCGCACACGGTAAACATTAGCACCAAAGGAGTTCTGCCCTTTGCCTTTATCACACACACACACACACACACACAATTCCTCATTCGTAAAAATGCTCATGCTTTCTTGTTAGCACCAAAGGGGTTCTTCCCTTTGCCCTTATTATCCTGGGCACGAGGCTCATCAAAGACTAATGCCCTCTCCCGACTCCACCTTCAGCTGACATGTCATTGACTAGGTGCCCTGGTGGCCTGCAGCAGACACCTGCTTCAGTGGGCCTCCAGTGCCGTCTAGAAACGCCCACGTGGGTGCGGGCGGGTTGGCTGGCCTGAGAGGCTGAGCTTCAGAGGTGTGATCGGAAGCTGCAACCTCTACCTCTGCCAACACCGTCCCCGTGCCCCCCAGCCCTCACAGAAACACATGGGCCCGAATGAGGGGGGCCTCCCTAAAAAGCACCGTCCACAAGGGGGAGCAGGGTTCTCCTGAAGGCCCGACGGTGGAGGGAGCGGCAATTGAGAACGCAGCAGTGTTCAACGTGGATTCAGGGCTCCACAGGGCACAGGGAAAGGGCAGCCAACAAAATAGGGAACGTGATTACTTCTCGACGACATGCTTTGACTGCGATTCTCCTCCCACCTCCCCACTGGCCAAAGAAAATCAACTTGCTCTTTTTAAAGGATGTGAACATCTGGGAAAGGCTATTTTGGGTCCGAGTGGGGTTTTGTTGTTTTTAACTGGATCCAAGTGCGGTTATAGGTTTGTTTTCTCTTGTTTATAATTCCTCTGTTCCCCACAATTGCACAAACTGAGTATGTCCTTGAAGGAAGGAAAAAAAGTCATCCAGGTTTCCGGATCAGTAGTACCACTTTATAGCAGTTCCCCCCGGCAGAATGACTAGACAGGAGGCAAGTTATTGATATGCTGCTTTATTTCTGTATGGATACACTGAAACGTTAGATGATAGCTAATGACAAACTGTAGAGATGAGGCGTCGGCTTCTCTAACCACTCCTACAAGAATGTTAATATGTATTGTCATTACATGTTTACTTTCGATATCGTCTCATTATACTATGTCATATAACAACGTAGATAGAATACAGTGAGGAGGTGATCCTGCATCTCAAGTAAGCACTATGTGGAAATCCGGTTCTGCCTATGAGGACAGTGGCCTCCCCACCCCCCCAGAGATCCAGCTAAGCTCTTGAGGAACAGTCCTAAGACTCACAAGAGAAGGGACTCAGCAGGCCTCTTCAACACACGGACACAGAGCTGACAACTACTATGTTACAAGGGATTCAACTCGTCACCGTTGGGAAATGTCATATCTGTGTCAATGACAGTCCTGGTGCCTGCTCAGCCACTCCTCTAGAGTTTTATGGTTACTTCTGTAGGATGAATTTCAAAACTGCAGGAACGTCTGAGGGGCTAAAATATTTCCATGCAAGTCTCCAAACCCATAAACTATGTTGCTATTAATTAAAACGAAAATATTATTAATTAAAAAAAAAGAAAGGACAGCTGGGTTAGTTCTGTTAAGCTTCCAGAAGTATTTGCTGTGGCCACGTTCCTCTGAAGCAGGCTCGTTTTCTCAGATCTGCCTACACTTCCCAAATCACCTGCATGTTCCACGCTTGAAAGTCGGAACTCTCAGAAAACACGCCACACAGGGAAATCAAACATTAGTACGGGAGAAGGTCAGTTTAGACTTACAGCTATGTTCAAATGTTAATTTTCTGGAAATTCAGATTAGTCATTTGAAAGCACAAAAGAACAGAAGGAAGGTCTGATGAGGAAGTTAAACCATGCATTTCAGTAAGTTCTCTTTCTGCTCACAGAACACGGTGAGCAGCCGAGTTGGAGCAGCCGCTGCAACTCGAGCGTGTCCTGCCGACACGGTGGGTCCCAGCTGAGCCACGAGAGGCGTCTCAGTGGGGGCGTCATCTCTTATGCTTCTTGCTTAACATCACTAAGCGGCTAAATGGTTAGCACTTTTCTGCTCTATGATAAACATGCAGAAGAGTCAATCTATCTAAGTGTTCATTTTTTAATTGCAGCTATGGAGAAATTAACTTTGCTGCAGAGTTGCTGTTTGCTAAATCCTAATATGATCAGTGTGCCCTTATTTGAGTGATACTGTAAAATGGGAGAAAAGACAGAAGGAGCAACTTTGAAGAGGTGAAAGGCCACTCTTTCCCTATGGATGGTGCAGGGCAGAGGGCGAGGACACAAAGAACAAGACTCAATTCCATTTTACAGGACAGGAGCCCCTGTCACTTTACAGCTTTTTGGCACAGTCGGGGCAATACACTTGCTCCTGGTGGAAAACAAAGCGCTTGTTGGCCAGATTCACGGAGCATTTTTTGCAGTGGAAGCAGTAGTCGTGCCAGGATTGTCCTTCATAGGCCACCACACTGGAGCCTTTACCAAACCCTGCGGAAAAAACAAAAGAAAACAAGAGAGACAGCTGAGTGAACACAGGTGCGAGCCCCGCCGCCGCCTTGCCCGTTCACAGAGCCAACAAGCACGCAGGGGCAGCGTCTGCCCGGCCCCAGTCCACCCTTTCCACCGCGCACTGTCCCCCACGCCGCCGCGACCCTGCTACGGCTCTCAAGGACCTGAGAAGATGCCAGAGCTCAGCCAAGGGCCTCCCTGAGTTCAAGAGCCCACATTCCCATGCCACCGCTATTGCCCTGTGACGCGCACCGACCTCCCAGCATAACCAGTTTCTTTGATTTAGGTCAGGGCCATGGCATCAAAGTGGCCACCAGGAGGCAAACTTGGGCTGTTTGTGGGGTGTGCACTTACCGGGCCTCGAGGAGCTGCTAAGCTTCGATTTTTTCTATAAAGAACCACCACCCACGAGGGACAAGTCCTCTCTCCACCCGGATGCCTGCCCCGGAGGTTGGCGCTGGGAAACAGGGTGAGAGGCAAGCGTTTCCCGTGGCACACTGGGGGCTTCCTAGCTTTAGAGACTGGGTGGCTCACTCTTGACACAGTCCTTTTCCCTGAGGATGGCAAAAGTCTTCTCAAATGTACATTTCAAGGCTCCCCGGGGAGATGGGAAAATTGGAGGTGGGGGAAAGGGCCCAGGGCACGTGGATCCCGGCCGCGAGATGAGGAATGAAGTGATTAGCTTGGCTTCTGATCGCATAAACCTGCCCACAGGCACTCTGAGCTAGCCTTCCATTACGGGGTGCTATAAGCCCAGCTTACCGCTCTCCAGTCCCCCTCCCCTCCCCCTCTCCCACAGCCCCTACCCCACCCCCTTCCCCTCCCCACCCCCTCCCCCCAGAATCCCCCGCGCAGTGCCTGCCCGTGGCCGTGGGTCTCAGGCTCGTGAACGCCGGCAGCATCGTTAGTCAGCAGCAGTCAGGAAGTGTTCTGTATTGCAAAGGCTAACCTGGCCTGGGGGAGAATCCAAACTATTTGGGGGCCTTCAGGGGAAGAGGGCGTTCTTTGGGGCCTTTGTGGATGAAACCGACGACGTAGGAAAATGAGAGATGGTTACCATGCGCAAAACCTAGCCTGGCAGACTTAGCAAGGACTCTTTAGCCTACCAGTGATGGGGTTCTTGCATCCAGCACACTTCTTGGCCACAAAGTTCTTGTAGCAATCCACGCAGTAATACTGGTCCTCCACAGCGGTGAAACGCTGCCCAGCCAGCTTCTTAGAGCAGGTAACACACACAAAGCACTCGGCATGCCAGGGCTGATCCTGGTAAGTGATTCCTCCAGATGTGATGGCCTAGACCAGGGAGTGTAGCACCGGATTCAGATTCAACAACCAGTTTGTTGAATGCCTATTACGTGCCAGGCACTGTGCTGGGCGCTTGGGTATACAGTATCTCATTTAATCGCCACAACGGCCATGGGAGGCAGGTGCCATTATTACCCCCGAGTTACAGATGAAGACACCAAGGCTCAGAGAAGGCGAGCCCCTGGGTGAGGTTACACAGCCCCTAGGTGGCGGAGGCAGGCCTCTGGAGCCAGGGCCGCCCACGCCTCCAGGGGGAGCATGCCCTGGACAGCCTGACTTGGCCCGGGCACTGCTTTCTACTAGCACAGTCTCCTCATCTGTAAAACGAGAATAATAATTCCTACGTCGCAGGGCTGTCGTGAGGATGGAATGGGATAGTGTGTGTGCAAGTGCTCTGCAAACTCTCAAACGCTTCTAGAAACAACAGTCAACGCAGAACTCCCTGGACAACGTACCTTGTTGCACTTCACGCAGTGCTTGGCAAATTTGGCCTCATGGCAAGTCACGCAGTAGAAGTCCTCCCCTTTAGGGAAGAAGCTTCCAGTCCCGATGACTTGCTTGCAGTTGCTGCAGGTGAAGCAGTCTTTGTGCCACACGGTCCCCTTGTACTCCACGTTTTGATCTCCTGCGGGGGGGTGGGGGGGGAAGCGATTGGATAGCCCCGCTGACAGTGCTCTGCAGGGGGCTGCATCCACTCAGCTCTGCTCTGGACCCGCCAGAGGGGAAGGAATGCAGGCCCTGCAGTTACTGGCCTCAGACTTCCAATTACCCTACCACTGGGGGGGCCTCTACAATGTCCTCCTTGTGGTTGTGCCAACCCAGATTCCGTCAGGGGAGGGGACCCCAGCGGCAGTGTTTTAAGATCAGATCCCTGACTCCCCACCCCCCCCAATACCCTTTGTGGACTCAGAGATGCAGTATGGGACTACCTGACCCAGACTTACAGCCTAAGGAAGAAGCATGCTTTGATCACTTACTATACCCAAATGAGAAAGCGCTACATACTTTTCACTTCTTTCTCTGCCAGACAGTTCTCTCCAGTGTTCTTTAGTTTCCGAGTGTGTGCGTGTGTGCGAGCATATATGTGTACGCATATATACAGGGATATATATGCGTGCATATATATGCTAAAATCTAAAAGCAGCTCACAGCAGCATTAGCCCCATCATCACAAGCAACCCTGCATCATCTCTGCCCTCAGGGCCTCCTCCCTGGCTGCCCCGGGGGTGAGCGTGAGCAGTACCTGCCACAATCGGCTTGAAGCACCCCTTGCACTTGGGGGAGTCCTCCCGAGTGGTGCACTTGTTGCACAGGATCTTGTTGTCCTTGGCCACAAAGGTCTCGTTGGCCAAGGGGTGGAGGCACTTGGCACAGCGGAAGCAGGTATCGTGCCAGTAGCGGTTCTTATAGTGCACCTCCTGGAAACCAAGCACAAGGGGGTGGGCTGCTGGGAGGGGTGCCGGGACACAGGGGCAGCGGCCCTCCCGTCAAGGCCAACTTCCCAGGTCAGACTAAGATAGCACAGGTCCTTACACCCGGGGATGCCCTGAGGTGAATGTCCTTGTGAGTAACACGAGGGACACTCAGGTGAGGCAGACAGACCCACAGTCCTCAAACAGGAGGGAGACCACAACCAAAAGAGCTGGACAGATGGCCAGGGCCGCTCGGCCTCGGGGCGTGGCCAGGGAACAGCGCTAGAAGCAGGGGTGTCTCGTTCTCAGGCCAAGGCCTCCATCCCTCATCTCCTTCTCACTGCCTGCCCTGCCTTCCACACGGGTGGCCACGCTGATGAGGAGGAGTAAGGAGAGGGTGGGCTATTGTCTCAGCTGCAGGAAAAACCACCCTCCCGAGGCCAGCCCGTCCTGTCCCCACCTGGGGCCACTGTTACCTTGGCATCCGCACTGATGGGCTTGCGGCATTCCACACAGGTGTTGGCGCAGAACTTGTCGAAGCACTTCACGCAGCAGGGGCGGCCATCCTTCTGCACGTACTTCTTCCCATGCAGGGGCTCCCTGCAGTAGTGGCAGTCAAGTTTCTCAGCCATGGTGCCCACCTTGTGGCTGGAGGGACCTGCAGGGGCAAGCAGGCAGAACAAATGACCAATGGAAAGGCCAGAGCATTCTGCCGCAGAGGCTCCCGGGGACAGCTGTGTGATGCCACGCGGGGCCCAGAGGCCAGGTCCCAGCTGCCACCTGAGCCCGGCTGGCCACGGACGCCAAGGCAACAGATACTTCACTATGACTCCTGGGAAGAAAGAGCCCCTGAGTGTAGCTCCCCAGGGGTCAGATGGCCAATGACCAGTGAGTCCCTGGGGACTTGGGAGAAATCCCTGCTGGGCCGTCCCACTGTGCAGCTTCACAGAGGGCACTGAGGGGGACAAGTGGCTCACAGCTTGTGTTGGCTGGACAGGGGTTCTGGGAGGTGCAGTGGCTTTGAGCAGTGATGTGAACGAGCGCAGGGGTGTGACGGAGCAGGCAAGAGAGAAGCAGTGGTTTACACGAAGGGACACACAGCTGCGGGCAGTCTGCATGCAGCAGCTCCTCGGAGGAAAGCCGCTCCGCTAGCTCACAGGCTGCCAGGCGGGCGGGTTCGCTGAGGAGAGAGCTGCCCGGATCCTCTGCTTCAAGGGCTGTGTTCTAGAGAGCAAGCCAGAAAACTCCCTGCCGGCTTCTGGCTCATCCTCCGTAACTTCTTAGCGGGGAACAGGATAGCACCCTCTGGAGGCCTCACTTTCCTCCTATCTGTAGAATTCAGTTCATCTGAACAAAAACTTAGTGCTGACTCTCCACTACGCCGGGCAGGGCACGTAAGCAATTCTTATTAATCTGTTTAAAATGTCTGCATTTACTTTAAATCTGGCAGAACATTTTTAAATCTCTGAATGGATCCGAAAGAGTTTTGTCCCAAATGGTTTACTGACTTTTGAGGCCTGAGCATTCAAGCAAGAGAGGATTTATAAAAACGACATTCTTAACTGGTACTGGCAAGTTTGGCAACCGTGAATTATTTGTCACAGCGATGTGTAGTTTTGTGACATGCCAAAATCAATCCCCCTTTGTTCAAGCAAGTGAGGATCGATACAGTCAATGAGGTGTTACTATTTAGGACATTTGCTGTAGTAAAAATTGCAGTTTTAGGGGCCGCCCGGTGGCGCAGCGGTTTAGTCCGCGCTTGGCAGCCCAGGGTTCGCGAGTTCGGATCCCGGGCGCCCGCCGACGCACTGCCTGTCAGCCATGCCGTGGCGGCGTCCCATATAAAGTGGAGGAAGATGGGCGACGGATGTTAGCTCAGGGCTGGTCTTCCCCACACACAAAAAAAAAAAAAAAAGAAAAAAATTGCAGTTTTAAAGTATAATGGGGGGGGGGGGGAACGACTTTTAAAAAGTGTTAACCTGATTATTCCAAGAATCCCCTTCCATTACCTTCTTATGAACAACTCCTCTTGTCCGCCACTGGCTCCAGCCCCAGACCCACACACCCGCTAGACCACACGCCCGCAAGCACAACATTGCGAAGGCACTCTGTTACTCCTGCCACCAAAAGGTACCAAACACGAGCTGCTATTAGCTCTCAACATCTTTAAACATACGCTCATTTGTTCCTCTCTCCCTGAAAAAGAAACCTACACGAGTAAATAGATAGCAATTATTTAATTTGCGCAGGAAATACGCGAATGGAGACTGTTTTCTCCAGCTATCCACCACCATGGTTATAGCGCTAGCAAACACCCCCGGCGGCATTCCGAGAGAAAGAACGAGGGAAAAGAAATGAGCAGTTGCCCAGTACTCACCGCAGCTCTTCCACTAACTGAACGGCCCCAAACTCCCACTTTGGGTCCCATTCCCAGTTTTTTTTTTTTATACAAACACATGTCCAAGTTGTTTGGATCCTGTTGCCACAGGCAACCAAATAGCAGAGAGTGAGCTAAGGAAACCACACCCTGTGTCTCAGAACCCGCCTGGGCTCTGGCTGTGAACTCTCACTCAGAACCGGGCTGTTTCTGAAGCAGCCTCCGATCAAAGGGAATCAGACCACTGAGCAGCCTCACGCCTGGGCCAGCCGTGGCTCCTGCTCGTGCTGACACAGACAGACCCCTCATCCCCAGAAACCTGACAATCGAAGCAAGTGAGTGACATACTCATGCAAAGACAGTTGCTTGGGACAGTCGTGTCACAGTTCAGAGACTTACTGAGCCCAGAGAATGGTTCTTACTGGCACTTCTGCCCCCAAATGAAACCGGGATGGTCCCTTATGTAACTGGGTTACAAACAAAAAGCAGAGACACAGCGAAAGCAGGCTCTCTCTCCTTGAAGTAACGCACTGTTTACGCCAGGCAGCTTTTAAACTGCCTTTAGCCCCTCTGTGTATAGAGGAAAAAGTGCCTGTCACAGTGATGGCATGCGGACACTCACTCTCCCTAATTCATTCTTGCTGGTTTTTCACATGTCCCACAAAATCCTTGTCTTATTAGCTTTTCCATATTGAAATTGTACACTCAACAAAGATTTACTTTCTTGTTAAGAGCCGAGCAGAGAAACCAAACAGATCTCCAGTAACAGTAAATGCCAGGAAATGAAATTATCAGTGGCTCCTAAATGCCATTTGGCAGGAAATCAGAATTTGTAAGATTAGACAGCACCGGCTTCCTGCATAGCCAGTAACCACGGCTGGTTTAGCCCTTCAGAGACTATCTGAAAACCCCTCCTTCTCCCTTACCAAAGTCTCTATTTAGAATAAAACTCGGAACTCTACTCATTTTAATATCACTCTCTTTCGATGTCTTTCAAAGAAGAAATGAATTCCAAATATTTCTATATTCAAGTACCATATAGAGTCCCACCTAAGGGGAATCCCATCTTGTGGTATTTCCGAGTCTTAGCTTTATGGTAAAAATATAGGTATTAGTGTCACACAAAAAAACAAATCACTAGAAAACACAGTGAATTCTCTTCAGGGGGATTCAGAGGTTTCGGAGCAAAGGAAAACCACTATGGTTCAGAGTACCAGGGAGATCTTACCTGCCAAGCCTTTCCCACTTTAAAACCACATACTCTCAAACCATTATTTTACCAATGCCAAGTTCTTCACTGGTCACTTTCATAGTCCTAGAACACGACTTGTTCAGAGTTCCTAGGCATCCAGATGATGACATAATCCATGGCTCACCAATGAACATGGCAGTACCAGAGTGTGCTGAAAATGGAGTCAGTCAATGAAGTTGCTCACCACTTTATCATTCCTATAGTACAGGGTCTTAAACCAAGCAAAAGGAAAATTAAATGAATCAGTTCCAAATTAATGGTACCACCAAGGAGAGTCCCACCTCTTGGTGTTTTCGAGTCTTAGCTTTAGGCATTACTATTTCTTCTTTGTGTAGTATGAAAAATCCAGGGTCATCTTACATTCCCCACCACTGTATACTTAAACCCAGGGTCTGTATCCAGATGGAGAGACGATTTCAAAGGGCATATCCTTTTAGAACTGTTTCCACAGTTGACTCAAGCCCTTTTCATGTGTGTGGAAACGCTTATTTGTCAAGATAAAATAGGCACTTCTAGGAATGTTGGCTTTATTGCCCAATAAGTAAACAGGCTGGAAATACTTAAAGCATGTTAACAACGTCCATGTCAAATGCATGAACTTTAGTACTTTCTTGCAATAAATCCAAGTAAGTGGAACTTGGGGCAACCTGAATTAGCTTACCTCGTGTTTTTCTAACCTTATGATTATTTCGTCCAAAACTATTTCAAACCTTCATGCAGTATGCTTAGGATGAAGTTTGAGTAATACACTCCTGCTGACGAGAATAGTTACCACGTCAAAACTTTGTATAAGCTAAGGATGATGTGTATAAGAGCAAAATATTTTGTGACTACTTATCTTCAAAGAGGGTACGTATCTTAACAACTCTAAGAAAACAGCTTATAAATGACAACACTGAGACAGACAGAGGCTCCTAAAAGACAGCAAAGATGGATTCATGGGCTCCACCAAAATGAGCCACAGTTAAGCTTTGACTTTATGAGGAGAAAAAAGCTTTGTGGTTTCCTTTCTTTCCCTTCGTCAGAAATAAGGGAATAGAGAAAAATGAAGATGGCATTATACCTCTTCTTTGGGTCTCTCTTTAATCTTACTGAATTACATATACCTAGGCATTTATCTCTTAGGGAATAATTTTTTATCCCCTTAGCATTTTCTAAGTACATGAAATATGAAGCCTTTTAACCTTCCAAAACTTCCAGACCGGTTTGCCTTGACCTGTTGCTGTTATCTGGGAAAAGGCATGCCATCAATCACTAAATGAAACACTGGATCCATATAATCACAGTGCCACTTCCCTTCCCGCCTGTCTCTGTCCAAGACATGTTCGCCCTAGGGTAGCTTTTTGACTAATTTTAACCTCACAGTGTGGCCGTCATCCATACGTAGTGATGAGGTTTCTCGATCACAGAAAAGTTTGCAAATACACTAGGAGCCCCAGGGACCTAATCTAGGGCCTTGTATACATGGGTCACACAGTACGTGTCTGTTGATGGACAGATGGAGACAAGGCACCACCATTATGCTTCTAAAACCTCTTTTATTTAAAGCATTTTATGATAAAGATTTCTATTTTAGAAAATCAGGGGACGGCTCCTGTAACCCTAAGGTGCTGATGTCTAACCCACAGTCCCTTATAGACTTAGTAGGGTAGAATGCAGTTGGAGATGCGACTGGGTGATCAAATTTTAGATGCAGTCATACATCACTTAACGACGGGGATACATTCTGAGACAAACGCGTCGTTAGGTGATTGCGGCGTTGTGCGAACATCATAAAGTTTACTGACGCAAATCTGGATGGCACAGCCTACTACACACCTAGGCTCTGTGGTACTAATCTTATAGGACCACCGTCGGATATGCGGTCTGTCGTTAACTGAAACGTCATTATGTGGCGCATGACTGTATTTATTCTGAGATGGTAGACTGACTTTCTTGCTATGCCTGCTTAAAAAGACACATCATTCTTCACTTAATAAACAAGCTTCCTCTTTCAGAAAATTCCTAAACTACATCCAACATGCTAACAAGTGCCTACATAAACCTCAGGAACTCAATAAAAACTTTTGGCTTTCGATTTAATCACACACACATATGAGAAACATAACTTTGCAACATTTATTTTTTTACTATAAACCTCTCATTAGAGAAGATTCAATTTGCAGTTAATCTTTCTTGTGTTTTTATGTGTATTTTCTCATGTATTTCTTGCTAATGTTCATTTTTCCCCTTGTGGCCAAGTGGCTCAAAATAAGAATATTTGAGGAAAAAGCGAGTATTATGACTAAGTAGCATTTTTCTAACTATGTGCTTTCCCTGAGTGGTATAATGCACAGCGTAAACAGTGAACAGCAACCCAAATGGAAAAAAAACATCAGGTTATTTCTGGTTTGTTAATTGCTAAGTGCAACATACCAGTACGTTAGTCATTCCACATATAAATATTGGCTTCTAAAGAAAGGGTATATTGCTTTTCTGAGAACATTCAGCAAGTGGAACGCAGCCTTAGTCGATGAATAGGACACTTGTGTAGCAGACATGCTAATGCACCTGGAGGTGTCGTCAGACATTGGGAATAAATACCTAAATAGCTGCAACGAGACGGAGTTCATGAGTCACGGCTGAAAAGCAGTCTTTCATAGAATTTCATAGAAAATCAGATAGTGTTTTTTCCCTTAAAAACAGAACATGTACAGAATGATTCAATGTTATTAGTAGCTTCACTTGTACGCTGCATTCAGGAAAAAACCCATAAATCTCTTTTGGGTCACTGATATACAGGTACCACAGTTTTAGATTATATCTGGTATCAGGAGGGTTGGATGGAGAGTATTAAATGAAAAATTATGTGCCACCGAACTTCTGCCAAGCCAGATTCTATTCCAGTACCATCTTGTCCACAGATGAAGCTTTTCTTAACCTGCACATCTTACGTGCAGCACGCTCCGTCTCTCACATAGGAAAAAAAGTGCTTCCGACCTGGCAGCGGCAGAACGTGTGTTTTTAGTTTCTCTAGTTGTGGTGTAGTAGGCAGTCACTTGGTGGTCATTAAAAGTATAAAACGGTCAGTTGCACCCTCGACCAAATCTTCTGACTACCATTTTTCAGTTATTTTAAGAAGCCAATCCATGGATTACTCCCTCTCACTCCCCCGTTTCATTTTCCATCCCTGGCCCGAGAAAAGCCTGCCGGGTGTGTGTAACAGCACCAGGCAGCGGCTGGCGAACGGAATTCATGGCTGCATAACGTGGCAAACGATCTTACTTCCCTCCCCACCCGCACCCCCACCCCGGTCCTCAACCTGAAAGGCCAAAGGGTAAAGGAACTGAATCGACATAATTCTGCAGACTGTAAGTGTTCAATAACAAAAGTATAAACTCTTGTCCTTGAAATGTCCTCTCGGCATGTGGATGGTGACTAAAAATGGATTCTGATTCAATTACCGAGCCTCTATTTTGTCCATACAAAGCCCGTTACAGGGCAGTGTGGAGTTTCTTCCTGTGAGGACTTCTCTCTCATCTGCTTTCATGGACCTATGAACCTAATGCAATACAAAATGATAGTTCCTGATTTTAAAAGTCATTTAAAAAGTGTGAATAATTTGTCTAATTCAGTCACAGTTACAGCCTCCAGATTTAAATGAGCAAGAATAATGGCACGATTTGGTGCAATTTAAAACCCAAGGCGGGGTGTGCTATAAATACGTCACCTTTTAAATATATTCCCTATTCTGTCACGTAATTAGTAAATAAAATGGGGAGTTACTCTACTAGTTAACGTGTTCAAGGTCCACTGGAACAACTGGTACAGCTGAATAGTTTGCCTACACGCAGAGAACGTGTAGGTTGGCCGATTAGCACAATCTCAGGCACGTGGCACCATGTTTGTAAAATGGCTCCTGGGGGGCGAGGGGCAAAAACCAGACAGCTCTTGCGCACTTGGGAGCAAGGAAGACACTTCATGTTAATTCATTAAAGCCAAGAATTCCATTGCAGTACACTGGTTTTAAAACAACAAAAGAGATTTCCAAAAGTATTCCCATTATTTAAATATCAACAGGCAATTACAAGTTTTCAAAAATAATTTTTCGAAAAGACTGCCAGTGACAATTACTTTATCCCGTCGTCGGAGAGCCAGGAGACAGGACAAAGTGCCTGGTTTCTAAGCAAGGGGCCCGTTACTTAGGCAGAGGGCGACAGAGCAACAGCGACATTCCTGGCTTTGGGGGTGGGGGGGGAATCAGGCAAGGCAGCAGGCTGACTTCAGGGAACTGGGCTTTCTGGGGAAACTGCCCGTCCTCGGTCCTTCGGCCCCTATTCCACGGGTTGTCTGTCCACGCCCAACAGGCTTCATTAACGTCAGGTTGCAAAACCAGAGGAAGACACTCATGGTAATGATGGTCTACAAGTTCTGAAACTTTGCCCCTTTTCCTGATAAGAACAATTAATAACCTTCCTGTCATATTGAAAGGATCATAGGTGTTTCTTCAGGAAGACGAAAAACATTGTTCAGAAAAAGGGAAGATGTGGTAAGTGATCATGGACTTTCTTAGTCATAAATATTCCTCCTTCCAGCTCCATATTCGACTGACCTTTTTAAACACCTTAAATTCGATTTAAAGCACTGTCAAGATGAAGATTTGTATCTTATAAACAACCAAAAACTCCTAAGCAAAAAAGAAAAACAAAAAAACACACCTTCTTTCCTCACACAATCCCTTACAGTTTCATAAGATGTCCCGAAAAATGTACAACACAGTAATATGGTTATATAATTTTTTAAAATGAGCCACTCAAACTGGTAAGTTTACTTCAGTTAAGAATAATCTTTTGTCTTTGAAACAGCATTAGAAGGCAAGGACGGAAGAGAGACAAGCTATGACTTATTTACTATTTAGCCAAGACTAAAATCATTTCATCAAACAGTATCTTGTAGGCAAAAGATGGATTCACTGCCGTAACAGAATTGTGCTCGACAGAAGATAGAGAACACGAAGCTTTTACCTGATCTATGGGAAGCCATGTCTCAGAGACCAAGCTCGGGGGCAGCACCTAGACCAGTCTTCCCTCGACCCCAGCTGATAAGGCTGTGGCTCATTTGTGAACATACATTTAAGGGGAAGCGGCTAACACAAAAATAACCGAGAGCAGATGGCCCACCCCTCCCCAGAGATCACAACCTTAATCCCACTAGAAAATTCTTAACCATTTTAGGTGATCCAAGGGAGAAGAATAGGACCCAGTAAAAATACCAAACACTACATATAAATACCTGTGGGGCTACTCAGCATCCAAATTAGCTCCCGAGCCAGAGAGGCCACATAGAAAGTCATCCCTGTACTAGAATAAAATTTGGACTCCGCTCTGGCATAGCTTAACGCTGAGCCACCCTTATTAATCCACTTTATGTGCCTAAAGAGCTTGCATTTGGCCATATGATGAATTTGGTTTTGTGCTGTTAATAATAAAAGTAACTATAAGAGATAGACTTATGTTAGCAGTGTAGTTAAGAGGGATCAGACATGATGAATATAGAGATCAAGGGCATTATCTCTGTCCTCCTTGGGATGGACTTTAGTGTCAGACAGAGCAGGCCAGGGTGGAGAGACATATACACATATACCCGCTACACACACTAGAAAGATACTTTGTCCCACAAATGAAAACTCCTGGTTTTCACTGTCAGCAGGGATAAAAGTAAAAATATGGATGAAAACGAACATGGCAACGTAACGTGTTACAACAGCTCAACAGGCCATCTGACGGCTGGAGGCTGCTCATTGGGAAGGAGCTCGAGGGAAAGCTGAGGTCCTGGGGATGGCCCAGAAGGCCCTCCATGACTTCCCGCCCTGCTCCTTCTCTGGCCTCATCCTCGCGCCCCTCGCTCCTGCCTCACTGGCCTCCTCGCTGTCCCCTGCACCCTCCAGACACGCCCCACCTTAGGCTCCCAACCCCGATATTCCCTCAGCACACAGCGTCCCACAGCCGCTCCTCTACTTCCTTCAAGGCTTCGCTCCAAGTCACTCTTTCAGTGACATCCTCTTTGCCCACCCTATTTAAACTTGCAACCACACGCCCCGCTCCCTTTTTCCCTCCCCCCTTCCCCAATTTGTTCTCCACGATGAATGAATTGAAAGACAGAATGAATTAAATGAATGAATTACAAGAAGCAGAAAGTGTTAATCGAGCATCATATAAAACCAAAACATAGTCCCACCTGGAACTCTAAAAGTGGCTTTGGCCACTGAACTTCAAGGAAGCAGCCAACCTTCACTCTGGAACAGGCCCTGGGCCCAGTACCTTAGAGACACGGACTTGCCTAGCACGTGTCACAGGTTTCGGCCCGCTTCACACCTCTCCCCTCCCAGGCTGAGGGCTGCGGCCATGCGTTACCTGTCTTCCTATTCCTAGCACACAGCAGGTCAGCAATAAATGCTTCATGGATACATGAATGGACGAGCGTCACAATTCTTACACGCTTCAAACATTTAATGAAAAGTTATTCCAAAAGACAGCTGAAATTGTCAGTAACTCCTAGTCAGCTGGCAAATGACATAACAATAAAAACAATGTTTCAGGTAAAATTTATTACATGTTAAGGTCAAAAAAGAAGCCTAGGAGGGGCCGGCCCGGTGGCGTAGTGGTTAAGTTCACACACTCCGCTGCAGTGGCCCGGGGTTCGCAGGTTCGGATCCTGGGCACAGACCTACACACCGCTTACCAAGCCATGCTGTGGTGGTGTCCCACATAAAGTGGAGGAAGATGGGCAGGGATGTTAGCCCAGGGCCAGTCTTCCTCAGCAAAAAAGAGGGGGATTGGCAGCGGATGTTAGCTCAGGGCTGATCTTCCTCACACACACACACACACACACAAGCCTGAGAAATGAAGGGAAGTGACTCCTCCAAACCTCTCTAGGCTCTTTCTTATCCAGCCTGATAAATTATGGCAGGGAGGGGGCTGTTTCAAATAATACCACACCCCTAAAATAAACTTAAACTTTTCACTTAGAGGAAATGCACTTATTTGATTAGATAATTAACCTTTATGAACCCCAAACTGTAGATTTTGGTGAGGTATATTTTTAGGTAGAGCCAAAGTATTTTTAAATGCTCCTCTTGCCGTGCTTGCTGTGAACAATAAGCTTAGTGTTCTCCCAACGCTTTCCTCCAGGAGTCAATCCTCACTGCAAGCCCGGCATCAGCAGGGGCCTCCTTTAGCAAGTATAGTAGGTCCTTTAGCCGTCTGATCATTTCGAAAGGTGACAACAGAAAATGGACAGACTGATAGCCTTATGAAGTTAGCAAATAAACATAAGTCTATTTTGCCTGAAACAAGAGAAAATACAAACCCAAGAGAATTACTTCCTGACCATTAATTAATTGGTCAACAAGGACTAGCCAGTGTGAGCTGGGAGCCTGGCGCTACAACCACAGCATTTACTCCATCCGTAGTTTACATCAACCAGGTTAACTCTGTCTTCCTAAAAACTTCATGAAGCACGGCCACTGCCTGCTCTGACATTTGTCCCCACTGCCCATGTCCTCAAGTCACAAACCTACAACTTTCAGAAAACCAAAGCAGAAAAGGCCCTTGGCAAGGTGAAAAACCATTGCTCAGTAGGAATAGCTGGTAACTTTGCCCTGTCTTGGATCAGTGGTTCAGAAACCTTGACGGCTGTTTAGCAGACACTCGAATAGTCACTGAACAGACCACCGTTTCATTAGCGTCTTAGTCAACTTCGTTATATATTAACAGTACGATGTTTAACAGTATCCTTAGTAATCACTGCACTGTTTACAAAGCGCCTTGATCTACTGTTGGTGGGGTTGGCTGGTGTTTGACGAACAGATTTCTTCCGTGTCTGAAGGCCACATTTCAGGCCTTCTAGTCTCTCACACTCTTGCATATGTACATCAGGAGGATTTTTCGTGAGTGTTAGGCATCAAAATCCCTAAGCTGCCTCTTGTATGTGATCCTCTGAGAACCATTTACTTCAGACATTATCTACACATTCGTGTCTTCCAACTACTCTGCAGTTACATTTTACCCTACCTTTGGGCGCCACCTGTAGATGATACCGCCCCATCCATTCATTTATTTTATAAGACGAACACTTATTGAAGAGATGTTCTACTACATGGTGCAAGATATTTTGCTGGTCACAAAGAATAAGATACAGTCCGTCCTTCCAAGTGTACCAAGGTCAATATACAAATGACTATCATGCAAGGCAGACACGGCGAGTACTACAAGAGAGATATAAGGTGGTATGGAGGTTTATCCCAGGCAGAGAGCACAGCAGGTTTGGGGAAGCAGACAAGCTTGATGGATGTGATGATATTTGACCTGGTCCCTGAAGAAGGGGTAAGGCTTTAGCACACAGAGAAGGGGAGGGGACATTCCAAGGAAAGATACAGCGTGAGCAAGGGTATGAGCAGAACACAGGGCCTGCCCCAGAAGCAGGACACAGCCCAGTGGGCGTAGGAGCATAGGATAAGGAAGTAGTGGCACAAAGCTAGAAAGGAAGGGAAAGCCAGAGCACGGAGGGCCTTTTTGCAATTGGTGCAAGGGAAGGGTGAGATCAGAGTAATGCAAGCAGTGATAAGAAGGGCGGATCTTGGAGGAAGGGAGTCTGGAGGCAGGGAGATAGTCTGGAAGGGTCCTGTGGTTGTCCAGATGAGATGTGCAAGAGGACTGAAGGAATGAGAGCAACAATGGCAATGGGCAGAGAAAGGAAAAGAAGAGATGTAGCGGACACTGTGGGGCAGGACTCGAAGGACAGTTTAGACCTATCAGAGGGAAGGGAGCCGGCGATCCCTCTGAGATCGGGATTCTGGGTGATCAGGGAAATGATGGGGAATTGGGGAGGCAGAGCTGGTGTGGGGAAGAGCAGAACTTTATTTGGGGCTTTATAATGAGGTTCTTCTGAGATGTCAATAACTAAGCCCCTTAGTGGGATCTAAGCTGTCAAGTCAAGAGAGAAATAGGGCTAACGTGACGTTATGGTGGAATCACGTTTGTGGGGATTCTCGCACTGCAATCTAATCCCAGACTCTCCCTCAGAAACCCCACTGGGAGGATCAAAATTCCGAAGTTCAAAGTGGTGCAACCTAAGAGTCAAACACGGCAAATTCAGTGACCCAGTTGGCCCACATCTCAGGAGTTCCTTGTTCACAGCTTGCCTTGTGGTCACCCTTCCCCCTTTCCTATATTTTTCTTTTACCAAAAAACAATTTCCAAATGGTCGAAAACTTATTCAGACAATTACTGGCTTAGTCACGGCCAGAGGCAACAGAGTGATAACAACCTGCAATGCAGTCTTTGTGGACTTATCAGTGGTTTCATCTTAATTTTTTTTTTTACAATCTTCTTCTCTTGTGCCTACTACTAATAAATTAATGCACTGCAAGTTTTTTTCTCAGTATAACTTTGTCAGGCTACTAGTCCCTCCGCCAACAATTTTACTGAGTGACTCCAACTGCGAGATTAAGGCACTGCCACGTGATTCAATGTTGAGCTCGCTGGAGTATTGCTTGTCTATGTCCTCTTGCCAGAAAAAACCTAGTACGGCTTCAACCATCTCATGTTCCTGTCAATCTTTAGGGTGAGAAGAGTACTTTTTCTTACTGACAAGTCAAATTTTGCAAAGTCACTGCTTAAATGTCACAATTCAGGGCATACCCGTCAAAGAGTAAAACAAGGGAGCCCCCCAGAACCACAAGGGGGTGATTTCATCATGCAAGATCCAAATGAAAGCAAACCTGGAATTCTTCCTCTCCAGAGGGTCTCTGAATTCCAGAGCAAAGGAAAGGGTGGCTATAAGAGTGCCAGACCTGTTACAAATGAGGTAAGATACATGAAATAGAAGACCCTGTAACTAACAAAGCACCTTGAAAAGGCGAACTCACTCCAGTGAAGAGCTGTTCATTTCGCAATTAACCAGGGCTTAGAAGGTTTCCTTATAATACTCACTCAGATTAAGAATTTAAACACATGCCATGGCCTCTGCCATTTGATATTTCAAATGTCATTCCATGATTAGTAACAGTTTTAAATGTCTCCTGTTTCCAGATTTTGCCCCTTCCCATACCGCTACTAGACTCCGCACCAAGACGTGGGAACTATCCCAACCACATCCTATAGATATTTTTATGGGCCTCTAACCATCAGGACAACACTGAATAAATGACTTTCCAAGCAAGCCACTATGATGGCCTCAGATTCTAAAAAAAAATTTGAAGTGGCACTTTTAAAAGAGAAAATAAAAATGATAGAAGAAACAGAAAGTAGAAAAAGTTTAGAAGGAAACACATAATATAAACACAGAATCTCAGGTCAAGGGAAAATGAATGTTTCATGAAAACGAGAAGCTGGTAGGGATAAATCTTTGTCATATTTTAGGTGTTAAAATTCTCTTCCAGTCTATTTCTACCACCCACTTGTGATATATCTGTTTTATTTCCATGTTGCCATGTGCCATGACTCAAAACACCCTTTCAACCATGCTAAGTCCTGGCATTCACCAAGCCCACCTGTTATGGACATTTCAAGCCTCTGATAGATACTTGAGGGCTAAACATTCCATGACCCTAGTCTAGAATTTGCCCTGCTGATTAACATCCATAACAGGAAAGAAGAGCAAATCAAATAAGCTTCCATCTCCTTATTCTTAAAGCTACTAACTCAGATCGACTCCCTTGACCACAGGTGTTCTCATAATACCTTATGAGGTCTGTTTCCTGGTGGGAGATCTCAATTAGTAACATAGAACCTGTCTTCATTCATCAAAGGACTGTAATTAATACATTTCCTTATTATGCATTGGTGTTTTCAATTCCCAAACACGGGATAGCCCTAGAATTCAGGGTAAAGTTGGGAATACTCATGAATGGTTCTGTGGGGTCTGGTCATGGAGCACAGGAGTGGGAGTGGGAGCACAGGAGGAGGAAAGAGATCAAGCAGTGACCTGGGTGTCACTCAGAAGTCTAGATTTCATTAGGCAATAGAGTTGTTTGATAGCAGGAGTACCTAAGGTGAAAGTCTCACTTGGTCCCCATCTGCCAAGTTTCCCCGAGGGCCATTATTTGTCTGCCTGAGCAGTGTCTCAATCTGTATTTGAAGCAGATACTCACAGGCAGACCTAAAAGGGTGGTAGTCCATGGTGATTCACATCTGAGAGCAAACATGAAGAACTTTCTGTGGAAAGAGCTATTCTGTTTGCAAGGACAGGCACCATTGTGTAAAAACTCAGCAGCAAGACTGGAGTAAAGGCCAGTGTTACCTTGCTGTGTGTGGCCTGCCGTGAGTTACTGCCCCAAAGCGTAGCTCATTTTCCCTGTTTGTCACGCTGTGCATGTTGAGGACAGAGTACAATGGGCGGGGTCTGTGGGTGTTTCCACCTTCATAGAGATTGTATAATGATAGAGTTGGAAATGATCTTAGATACCATCTAGTCCAACCACCTCATTTTACAGCTGAGAAAACTGAGGCCCAGAGATGGGGAGACGACTTGCTTCACTGTGTTAACGGCAGCTCCAGGTCTAGAACCTGGGTATCCGGACTCCCAAGGCACTGTTCCTTGCACCATATCAAGCTGCTTCCAGCAAGAGCTCTTTACTCATGACAGTGTAAAACTCAGGAAGGCAATTTATGGTAAATGAGGTTCAAGGTCCCTTGACTTTGGATAATCATCAGCAGAGGCTAGGTGTCTGGGTCACAGACCCTGAGACTGAGTGACAGTCTGTGTGATTTGTAGATGAAACACTTTGTAGATTCTCTCCCGCAAGGGTCTAGTCCAAAGAGACCAAAAATTTCAGCTGAGATAAGTGGGAAGCAGTAATGGATCGAGAGCCAAGAGATAAGGACCAGCCTGATGGAGGAGCAGAGGGTCTGCCTAAAATAGCTGACACTCAAGGAGCATGAGTGAGTGGTTTCAAAGCTCTTAAAGTCAAGCAATAGGTTTCCCATGACAGGCAGCGAGTACACAAACAGAATGACAGGAACACGAAGTCCAGCAAGGAGAATGCGAGGAGTCCGCAGCTAGAGTGGTCCACCACAGGTCATCCACTCGCAAAGATTACATCACATTTACCTCAAATCCCAACCCTTCTTGTTCATTTTCAAGCTGTGTGATAATCAAAGAGAATAAATATGTGAATCTGTGCCTAGTGTAAATAAGACCAGATTATCTAAGGTATGGAAAACTAAACAAAGAGTGATGGTGATTACTCTACTGCATTCAAAGGAATTCAGATAAAATGGTTCAGACCGAACCATAACTATTTTTGTAGGCTTCCATGAAAAAAAATTCAAATGTTAATTTTATATGAGATTGAACGACTAACATTGTTCTAAGATGAATATTACGGACTCTGCTCTGAGTTTAATATAGGTATACCTATTTTATAAAGTTTCAAGCGGATACAGTGTAGTGGCTAAGGGCATGGATTCTGGAGCCAGAATGTCTAGCATCGAATTCTGCCTCCACTACTTACTGGTTATACGCAAACAAATTTTACTTAACTTCTCTGTGAGTCAATTGGTTCATCTGCAGAACAGGGCTAACAATAGTACCTACGCTAATAGGGTCCTTATGAGAAACGAAGTAGTAAATATTTGCAACATTTAGAACAGTGGCTGGCACATAGTAAGCACAGTATTATTATTATTTATTCAATCACTGTCTAAAAACATGGATGTCCCACCAAGCAGCAGATTCCAGCAAAAGAGGAATTTACCTTCAAGTTCATCAGTCCACAGGGGTATGTGGAAAAGAGATAAGAGTGCAGGATCTTGGCCAAGAGCCCAGCTGCAAGTATTGTGGGCCCGAGAATGACTGGGGCACCAGAGAGCAATTCTAAAAGTCCTAGAACTCAGAGGAATCAGCCTCTGGCAGCAGGACAGCCCAGAGGAGAGAGCTGTATATCCCACATGGACGAGGAGGGTTTATGAACAGATGACAGAGGCTTAGGGAGAACAAACTCTGCTCTCTTAATCCTCTAGTGAAAATAAAAGACCCACTAGGTCTAGGTCACGTGCGTGCTCAGTCTTGGGGTGGGGAAGGATCTTCCGTCCTACCAAGTAAGGGCCCAGTGAACCCCATGGATTAGACTTTCCAACACGATGAATAAGGGCTTGCTCTGATGAGACTAATTAATGAGGTAGGCCACCCGTGGTTTGCATCTGATCTTAGGTTGGCCTTTGAAGATCAACAATGAAAACAGGCCACCTAAACCATCAGGAACAGCAGCTCCAGCCAGAATGTATGTTAGGTTTCTATTACGTGCATGAATTCTGAACAAATACCAAGGACATGGATCTGAAAGACCCTATCTTATTGGGCCACTTACAGGAAGGACTCAGCGGCTCAGGTGAGGTAAGAATGCTTCAGGAGAGACCTAGCCTGAGGGAGTACAGGGACTGTCTAAGGTCTTGGGGGTGGCAGAACCGAAATATGCGTCATCTACCCCACTCCTGACCAAAGGTATGTTGTGGTCAACCCCCCATGCCCACCCCAAGATGACTTCAGGTTAAAGCACCTGGAGCTGAGAAGACTGACAGAAGACTGTTATCTGATCAATCCATGGACCGGCCAGATGCTATGATGGCAACTGTCCTGCTGGGCAATAATCCAACAAAGACCCAGCACCTATGAACAGTTTGGGACTAGGAGAAGAGAAGCTATACTGTCAGGTCCTTCGATCTCACCCCAGAACCCCAAAGCTAATCCCCTCCTCTTAGGAAGGGCTCCTTAAACCCTGTGACTCAGCTCAACCCAAGAAAACACAGGAAGGGAAGAGGGCCGGCTCACCAGCCTAGGGAGGCGGGCTAGCGGCAGGGGCAGCTCTGGGATCAGCCGCGAGGAGAGGAAGGGCAGACTGGTCCAAAAGGTTCTCTGAGACCCCTTTGAAAACTCCCCTAACCTTCTCTCCTAGTGGCAGAGTCTGGGGAAAGCCCGCAGACACAATATCTCAATCCCATATGATTAAAAAGTTTTTATTTGGTTATTTTGCCTAAAATTCTATCAATCAGGGCTTCATTTAGGTTAACAACATCCCCCTAAAAAATGAAAAGATCACTGGTGTTAGTGAAAGGAGCTCAAGGATACGCAGTCCTCTGGTGTTACCAGTGATACCATGAACAATATTTCACAATGGCAATATGTCTTAGGTGGAAACTCAAGAAAGTTGTTCATTGTTATTGTTCACGGTGGTTCTTAAAGTTTCCACGTCCATGACTTCGCCAAGTTGTTTTTTTATTTTATTTATTGAGATACAATTTACACACCATAAAATTCACCCTTTTAAAGTGTACACTTCAGTGGCTTTTAGCATATTCATGAAGTTGTGTAACCATCACCAAGAACATTTTCACCACCAAAACAGGAACCCTGGACTGCTCAACAATCACTATTTCTCCCTCCTCCCAGTCCCCGACAACCACTAATCTGGTTTGTGTCTCTATGGATTTGCCTATTCTGGACATTTCATATAAATGGGATCATACCATGTGTGACTTTTTGTGGCTGGTTTCTTTCATTCAGCATCACATTTTCCAGGTTTGTGCATGTTGCAGATGTGTAGGTACTTCATTCCTTTTTATAGCTAAATAATATTCCATTGTATGGACACACCACAACCCAGTCATTCATTCATCAGTTAATGGACATGAGTTGTTTCTACTTTTTAGCTATTATGAATAATGCTGCTGTGAACATTCTTTTTTGTGTGTGGATTTATTCTTTAAATATGTATTTTTGAAAAGGTAGAAAAGAGTATACAGTGAAAAGTCTTCCTCCCTGGCCTGTCCCCAAACACCTACCTCTCCCTCTCCATCAGTAACCAATGTTTCCAGAGATACTGGGCATATGAAAAATAGGAGGTTATATACATTTTTTTCTTTTTCGTTTTTAAAAAAACATAAATGGAGATATATTATACATTCTCTCCTACATCTTGCCTTTTCTATTTAATATATTTTAGAAAATTTCCCATGTCAGTACATAAAGAGCTTCCACTTTTTTAACACGTACATAATATTCAACTGTGTAGAGATGCCACAACTGACTTAATCAGTCCCCTATTGACAGACATTTAAGCTGTTTCCAGTCTATTATTACAAACAATGCTGTAAGAAATATACAAAGTTTAAATGATGGAATGAACCAACTAAAGAAAGTAGGACGTTTAATCAGATTGTCTTCCTCTAACACCCAACAAGGGTCAGCTGCACTAAAAGAGTGAGAGCTGTGATTTACAAGGGAAGGGAGAGAGGAAAAGGAAAAGGATGAAGGGATCTCAAGTGGACCAGGCAGCACCCACCAAAGCTTACAGAAATAGCTGATTATTTTTGTTCAGGCAGAGAAGACGCCATCTGGAAACCCTATGCCAACTATGCTAAGGTTACCCTCAGTTAATAAGCCACCCAGACAGGAAGTGGCTTTTGATTCCAAGTCTAGCGCTCTTTGCACCAAACCACAATGGCTCGCCAACGAATTACAAAACAATAAACTGAGGAACACACTTTTTCTGACGACATACACACAGGCTCATGCAGTGCTGCACCATGACAGGTCAGTGGCCCTGGAGACTTACCCCTAGAAATTAAGGGGGCACTTACTATTCATCAAGTCTTTAGGCTGAAAAGCTATAAAGTACACACGGTATTTGACTTTCAAATGTTCACGTTCTTTATCTATTTTAAAAGAATGAAAGGTGGCTTTCTCAGCTGGGGATTATAATGGAGCAACCTGAGCTGGGCACAAGGCCTTCTGGACGATTAGACTGGCAACATGTCACCGACACATACCACCATCGGCGTACACGGCTCTGAGTCACAGGGCTGACCTTCACTTTGCATGCTGGGAGAACAAAACACCGTACTCGTTCGTTATAGAAACCTCTTGGGGATTTTTCAACTATATCTGTATCAGCGTTTTAAATTCACCCTGTAAGTGTTCCTTCTTCAAAGCAGAAGAGTAACTCGATGTCTGTGGTCTCAAAAGTCAAGTCTTTTCTGAAACGGGGACTTGTTCTGCAAAGGTTGCATAACTAACTGAAGCCAGGTGGCTTGTGATCTATTTGTCACCGATTTACCGACTTAGATTATACTCCCCTGTTTGCTATGGATAAACAAGAAAATGTCACTAGCACCCCACTCCAACCCCACAGTGAACATGGGAAAAAGTAACGCTTCGGATTTCGGGAAAAGGGGCTGATGTTTATAAAACGGCTCAATAGATGCAAATCATTCTAAAAGTATGTCTACCAGCTATTTTTGTTAGATGTTAAAACAGGGATCCCCAGCTGCGGCAATTCAGCGTGGCAAACCAGGAGTATTATAAAAATCCCAACCCCTAATTAATTTTAATTTACTTCAAACTGTCTACTCATTTAATGTCACAAATAAATGCTAAAGCCTATATAAATGTCATACTGCACAAGGAAATGTACAGAGAAGAGATTAATTCAGGAACTGTGAAACAGGACATTTAATTTGAAGACGTTTTTAGCAAGTTCAAAGCCAATCACAAGTTAGCTTTGTAAAAATAAATTGAGACAACAGTATAAAACTTATTTTAAGCTTTCACCTAATGAAAAGAACAGTGAATGTTTTGTTGACTTTATTGTTTTATAACTCAAGGAATAAGCAACAGACGTGGAGTCAACAACCTCAGACAGAATCCCTGACTCTGATGAGCTGCCGACCAGCCAAGTTAATGTTTCTTCCTCATCAAGAAAATGGGGACAGTCATACCCGTCCTGCTTCCCCTATAGAACTGTTTTAGGCACCAAATCATATGTGTCCACGTACTGTATGAAATGAAAAGTAATATCAAGACAACATATTTGGAAAAGAAAAAAATATATAAATCAGTCTCCGTTCCTAAGGAGGTAGTGTCCTCTAACTTTTCAAGTGGATTTAATTTTTCACATGATTTATGCAATTTTTGCAATAAACACACACACTGATCACGCACCATAAAATCTAGTAGCAGATCATTGTGAAGAGACTGACAATCTCCATGACAGGGATTCTCTCCCTCTCTCACATTAGCCCAAACTTTCAAGGATACAGAATTTAGAAAATTGTAATACGCGTATTTTAGTTTTATTTAGGGTCTAGCTATTTAATCCTCTTGATATTTAGTTAATATTTAATTCTTTGCGAGGGCACAAGTAACTAGGAACAAATGTATAATAAGCAAGCTCTACATAATTTTGGTTCTTTGCTTTGATCTGAAAATCAAACACATACTCCTCTGCATAGCTGTAGTGCGTAATATTAGTTGCTTTAAGTAACTGACATGGTTTACCCTTCATTCTTTATGAAAAGAATAACTTGGGAAGCTCTCAACAAAAGGAAAAATTAAGCCAAGTTTAGTTTGAAGACTTTTACTTGGGAAAAATTAAATGAAACAAGGAGTACTTTTTATTCCTGTTGTCGAAAGGGCTGGAGATTTAGTAACAACTTGAAGAAGTGAGTTAATCCCTTTGTAACATGGCCAAGACAGGGTTTATTTTCCTACTGTTATGATGGTAACTTAGAACACACAGGACAACAATATCAAATATCAATTCCCTCCAGAGCTGTAACTTTCTAAATGTAGTAATCAGTAATTTGTCAAGATTATCGTTCAACATACAAATAATTTCTACATAGTAATTTGAACCTCCATGCCACCTTCTACATCAAGTCCTCAAATGCTATCAAATATAAACCAGGTACTGTTTCCATGAAATAAGACTACAGGTGTTACAGACGGATAAACTGAGACATGAAAGAGATTAAGTGTCTTGCCTTAAGAGAGGGGGGCGAGGTCAAACTAAGAATAGAAGCTCAAATACTGTCACCTGTCCCAATCATAAATCTAGAAACCTTCCCACCCTCCCGCTAGCAATAAGTATATAGTCTAATCAATTTCTACGTGTTTGAAACATACATTCTGCAGTAAGAAAATTAATCTTCTAAACTGATTTGTGAAAATATCACCTAATGAAGGGTGGTACTGTACATATGAACTATGGACTATAAAGTAGTCATACCCAAAACAACTTTTCACAAATAAAATTAAATCTGATTAATGTTAATATCTAAGTGTTAATAATTTAAAAACTTGAGCTATAACAGAAACTAGAGATCGTTTTAAACTCCTCTATTACACTATATACAGTAAATCAGTTTTATTATCGGTGCTTGTGAAACCATCACAGAACAACTCAGTCACCTTCTGAGATCAAAGAGCAAGTCAGTGATAGAGGAATCAAAACCTTTGCAACCTAATAGTCTCTTCCAAGACCAAAGGATACATTATTCCACAGTGCCAAGGAGTTTTTATGGGTTTTAAAGGGTAGCGTGTCTGTCTCAGGAGGTTGGTAAATTTTTTACAACTATCTATGTATAATTTTTGAAAATTTATGTTCTATTGACATATTTAAAATACATCTCATTACCCAGTTCCCCACACATCCCCCACCTAATCCCTGCTCCAACGATTTTCTATCCTAACTTTTTGTTCTTACACATTAAATTTTCTCGGAAGGTCCAGAGATTGGGAACAGAGCAGAGACCTGTTGCTACACAAGCAACAGCAGCTGGAACTGAAGTGGAAACTACAGGATTAGCCCCTATAGGGAGTGGGAAAAACTGCTTGCGAATGCTTTTAAGGGATCTCCTGCCAGCTAACTCAAGAGTGTGAGTGAAGCCTTCCAGAAGGAAATATACCCAGCCAACCCCCCCACCCCACCCCCCACCCCCCGCCAAGGGAGAGTGTTTGGACACAATTCTGGGGATTGGGAATAAAGGGAACAACACAGCTTTGCAAGAATGTAGGGAGTGCTTTCCACATCAATAGGGGCAAAAGCCATATGCTAAAATCTTTCCTCTCCATCCCAGTCTCACTGTTCCAATTGTAACACGAGTGGTTTTTTAATAATTTGCACTTAACACCTTGACACCGGGGTTTGGGATCGGATCCAGCATAGACCAATTTAGTCCTCAGTTAACTGCTCCTCTGCTTTCCAAACGCAATAGATTTCGTTGGAGTGACCAACCCCGGATGTTTACAACACTTTTAAAGATGATCCTGCCTCTCTATAAGAACTGGAAGTTATCTGGCTCCTGTCTCAACGATGAAAACAAAATTTACAAGTATAACCCCTCTCTTCATTAGGGGTCAGCAACGTCTGAATCACGAAAAAGTTCAGATTTAAAAATAAGCCAGTATTCTTTTCCAACTCCAAGCCAGAATGCCAGGAAATCTGTTCCTTTTAAAATAAGGCTTCTAAATGTTTTTCCAGTAAAACTGGAGCATTTATTTTATACCTTCTTTCACAGGAATCTATGCCTATTTAGGCACAGTTGTGTAATGTTTGAAAAGTCAGACTCTAAGTGTGTAAACTATATGAAGTTATTTAACTGGTGAAATCCACTACATTTGCTTTGAAATGCATCCAAAAAATACTATGGATTGATGGATAGAGGGACAGACAGACAAGTGATCAAACAAGTATAGTAAACTGTCAGTGGTAGACTCTAGGTGATGGGAATACAGGTGGTCACCGCAAAAGCATTTCATCTTTGAAAATCTCCATAATAAAATGTTAGGGGAAAATAAAATATAGATAAGCAAACATTTTCAAAATTGACTGCGGCTACACACAAGCAAGTACTGGCTTCCAAAAGGCATTTCAGACTATGGGCACAGAATGTGGCACCAATCCAGAACAAAGGGACCAAAGTGAGGAGCACAGCCTCCAAGTGAAAGAAATCTGCCAAAGCCATTGTAAGGCTTTTCAGGCATAATCAAAGCAGCCCCGAAAACCTCATGATGAACTGCAATACTGCACACATACGTTGTCAGACCTATGTTGAGCAGTTTGAGCTATGGGCCACAAGAGAGACCTTCTCGAAGGTTCCCCAGTCCATTCACACAGCCCCAGCTGAGGGATGACACTAGAGCCAGCCTCCAGCCTCTTAACTACTTTTCCCCTTTTATGGTCATTTCAAGTTGAAAGCATACTTATCTGTTTCCAGATTCCTAAAGGTCCTAGGGAAAAAAATCTAAATATAACAGATAGGTAAGCGCTCGTGGTAACTAGAAACCAAAATGTAACTTCAGCTTTTGCAGGCCAGTGCCTTAACACCATGGCTTTAGTGTAATGGTCCTGCTGAAGACCTTTTGTCTTTATTCCCACAACAGAAATATAACCCTGGCTTTGATGAATGACAGATAAGTGTCATTCAAAATTTTATTTTAAGTTGACATTAACAACCTTTACTTCAAGTCAATCAGTAAGTGTTCTCCAGCATGTTAAAAATTTAGGACAAAACACAATTGAGTATGTCTGCTGTTTGTTATCATTTTTAATAGTTCAATACACTTTTAAAAATCTAATTGAAATGTTGGTGAAACCTCTGAAACATCTCTATGAGTTCTAGGGTTCCATGGAATATAATGTGAAAACCCTCTACTTGTACTGTTAGTGTTTATTAAATCTATGACCCTTAGGTAATATAAACAGCCACCAAATCCTCTCTAGACTTTGTGTAAGTGGTATCACGCTGGTAACTTCCTGAGTCTCTTTCCCCATCCCTTATGGCATCCAACTCTAACCTTCTGGCCCACTATCCTCAACCCCAAATCTCTGGTTTTACTCATAGAAACAAGACCCTCAATTCTATTTCCTAGGCTGGCCTTCCAAGTTTCAACAACACAAATAACATGACCGTGTAAGGAGGGGGGAAAGGGGCAGTGATATATATGTGTGTTCGTATACCTGCTGGTAGTTAGAAATAAACGAAGACTTCCCAGAGTCTGAAAAAGGAGCTTATTTCACATTCAACTTACCACCTCTTCTTGGCCACCACCAAAATAAATGTCAGAATCTTAGCAAATCTGATAGCAGCTCTAAGAATGTCAAAATTGAAACCACATAATGATATGCATGCTGAAGTGTTTACGGGTGAAGTGCACGGATGCCTGCAGCTTACTTTGAAATGCACCCAAAAAATTAAGATGGACTGATGAAATGGATATGTGATAAGGCAAATACAGTAAAATGTTTAATTGTAGAATCTGGGTGGTGGGAATGAGTATTTACTGTATAACTTCAACTTTTCTGTTTGAAAAACTTCATAATAAAATGTTGGAAAAAATGATGCCACACTATGAGGTCAGAGGGAGTGTTCTATTTGAGAATACACTCCAGTGATGTCAGGAATACTGATATTAGAGGGAAAGGGAGTTAGACAAAGATCCCGAGATTGTCCTGTGTAATAGCACAGTAGTGTTATGGTCTGTAATTTATAAAATGCCTTTCATTCAATTAATTGTATCTCCAGTAAATGCCGGCTAAGCCTCTGGCAGTAAATAATAAATGATATGGAGGACACCAGAGAAAACATCAGTATTCTTGCTCCCAAGGAGCTTCTAGTTCCCTGGGGAAAGCAGAGTACAAATTTAAGACAGTAACCCCAACCAAATCCTTGACTCTCTTTGTGCCTTAGATCGTCTCAGTAATAAAAATGGAAAACACCCAGGAAAGGACCAAAGGAGTTGGGTCAAGATCCTGTGTAAAGTCTGTGAGGACTGACAATACAGAGGACATAGCTGGAAACATAAAGGATGGGCTAAAAATAACGAACATGTTGTATTGTTTCCAGGTTCAAACCAGTCATGTGAGCCCAATGCCAAGGGTGGAACTCATCCCCTCCAATTAGTCAGCATTTGAACCACTTTAGTGAGCAAAAGACACTATGGACTGTGTGCCTCCTAGCCCACGTACACTGACAGCTACGTATATAAACTCTCACCAGAATCCACAGGAAAAGCTCCACTGGTTCTGCGCAAGAAACACTTGGAATATCTTAAGTAAATTAATTCATAGCCCTGAAGCACGTATAAAAATGGTCATATCACCTACATATATCGCACAGTTTCAGAGATGTCTGCAGACTCTCAAAGACCACAAGTGTTCTCACTAAACTACCTAAGGACCACCGCTTTACTACTTAGGTGAGAAACTGTTACGGAAAGTAACTGTTGATCCAATAAATAGAGACCCTTCAGCGAGAGATGCTATACAAAGTGTGAAGCTGACCTGGCTGATCGGATAGGAGAATGAGGCTACTATTCTAAAGACATTTTTACATATTTCATCGTTTTTTATTTAAATTGATTTGATCCCTAGAGCTGTTTAAACAAAATGAAATATTAACAACTAACGAAATAAACTATAACTATTATTAGCACAGTTCTCTGCACTGGGCTTTCAACACATAAGGTTGATATGTAATGATGATGATAATGACAATGATGATGATAAAAGTGCTACTCTTTCCCAAGCATTATTAAGAGCTTCGGGCCTTCACGTTTTGATTTCTGTAAAAGCTTTGATCTCAGCTATGCCTGTTGTACTGACCATAGTAAAATTTATACGATTTACCTATGACCTTAATCTAATAAATTTTCTAAGTTCACGGTTGTGAGACACATGAGTGAAGGTTTCAAACCCAGAACTTAATGAGTATCCAACATTCATCTCACAAGTATGGATCGATCTCTTTCACAAGTGAGCATCTGTTGTTGAGCTTCTCAAGTCTGTCCTATAAATAGAAGAGTTGACGAGAGAGAAAATCTTAAAACAACTTCCCTATCCATTGAGTTTTATGATATTAAAAAATCTTAATAAAAACATTAAGTATTCACAAGTTCCTATTGGACTTGAACTGAACTTGATGACAGATCTGAACTCGAATATTTTATTGGGGAATAAGGATGTAAGGGCACTTATGTTGCTTCCCTTGTCTCAGCCTTTGTGCATCCCTATTAATCATTTACTGACTCCTTTGCTTTGGTTTTAAAGAAAATTCACATATGTGAGTTTGTTCCTAGAGAAGATGAAAGGATTTACAAATAGATAAATTACCCATGAGGAAACTAATACAGTATACACTAGCCTTAAATAAAGCACTCTGACTTGATATTGGATAAATTATTAAATTTCCTAAAACTGGAGTATCCTTATAAGTCTCAGAGAATCATATGGGAGAGGACAGAAAGTTTTAAAGGGTCCCTTGAACCAAGATGGTTTGACTCTAGCTACCTCAGAGGTCAGATATCCATGTCTGCATTTCACATCAACAGGTAGAGATGGAACGCCCGATTTGAATCTCAATATCCAAATCTGACTTCTTCCATGTGACTCCTAGTCAAACCCAACCTTCATGGCACAGTTTAATGCACTTGAACTCCAAAATATGGTTTGCATATTTATATGCATGCAAATTTATAATCCTGTAATGGATAAAGGAGCTACTGTTTAAAAATTTAAAAAATTATAATATCCAATCAATGTTTCCATTGATTTATATTCTTACAAAAGGTTCTCTTACAAAATGTTCTCACGGAGAGTTATTCACATTTAATTATACAATACTTTATTTCACTGAAAAGAAAATCATTTCCTGGGGCCATTAGTAATGTTGTGCGCATGTGTGTGTTTATCTAAAAGACTTCCCAGCTTTCTTTACAAGTGCTATATGAACTCTGACTGAAGATAGCGCAAGAATCGAAGACTCTGGAGATTCCACTTTTCAAGAGCCCAGTTAGGACCCTTTCTCTAAGTAAGGCAGTTTCTCTCCTAAAGTGAAAATGAATTCCTTCTATCTCAGAGGCTGGGAAAGTTAGGAGATGTGCAAGAGGTCAAAATTAAGTCCATTAAATCCCAGCCCCAGATTTAGTCACCATAGAGACAGGGGAGATAAATAAACCAGTAACCTTAACAAATGTGCTGCACCTTTGCCAGACATATCTCTGACTTACCATATTTTTACTTAAGTATCTTTCAGTCCAAACACAACTGACGATGAAGACTACAAAACCAAACAGAACTAGGCCCAAAAGAAATAGGAGCGCTCATGCAGGCAAAGGGCAGGCAAAGAGTCAAGAGCTACCCCCTCAGTAATGTGCTCTCTGTTCCCCTTGAAAAACGATTGCAACATGAAGCTCCAGAGGCAATGACATATGGGGAAAATATGTGGTGCTAAAGCCAGAGGAAACCATGTCAAAAAAGAAAAACAGACATGAAGTAACTGACCTAATTAAAGGAGAAAAGTATACTTACAGCAGGGACACAAATATATCTGAAACAGGGACTCCAACTGGAGGGGAGGGGATGCCGTAAGACGGCTCGGGGCACTAAAGCGAACGTTTGTTACTTATCTAAATGAAACCAGAAGATGAAAGAGGCATTCTCCTTGAATTACGGCTCCATTAAGGTTCTCCTTAAGTGTACACGGAACCTTGAGACGTGCAGATTCATTCCCTAGCACTGCCACACACTAACGAAAGCTCTGAGACAAATATTTATACTTTGTCATGCGGGATACCAAGATGCCTCCCTACCAACCACAGAAAACAGAAGAAGAAAGAAAAACGGAAGCTCGGGGTGATGGAACAAAGCAGCCAGTAGGAACTACATCATCAGAACTCCCTGTTTGGGCTCTGGGCAGGAGGCCTCGTGGTGACCCAGAGTGATTTACTGAAGGCCTACTGTGTGAGCAGTGGGACTATCTCTGCTTGCGAAATGGAACTGAGTTAAGTAGGTGAAGCTGAAGCTTCTCAACTGCTAAGCGAGCATGTACATATGGTAAAACGTACAAACAATAGGACAATAACATGAATAAAACCTCAAATAAAGTTTTACTTACATTTGTCCACGTGCCTTCTAGTTCTTGTCCTTATGTACATACCACTTTACAAGGTACAATCACAGCACTTACACAATTTTGCATCTTGCATTTTTTAGTAAGGCTAGTATTATACAAATTCTTTCATGTTGCTCTGCAAGCATCAAAATTACAAATTTGAACAGATTCGTGGAATTCCACTGCAGAGATGTGTCATAATTACTTAACGAAAAAATTTGTTGAATAAATGAACCATTTCTCTAACGTTGGACATTTTAATTCTTTCTAATCTTTTGTCCTTACAAATGACACTGTGATGAACATCCGTAACATATACCTTTTTTTCTTCTTTTCTTAGAACAATTTGTTTCTAAGAACACATTGCCCAAAATAGGAAGACTAGATCAAGGGGTACCAATCTTTGTGACTTTTGCCATATATTGCCAAATAATGTTCCAAAAGGCTTTTTATCAACTTATGATGTTACCAGCAATGAGTAAGTGTTTATCAGTTTCAAGGTAACCATGTTAGCATTTCTTGAGTTTTCTTTTCGTTTTTGTTGATTTAATAGGTGAAAAATGTACCCTGTGGCTGTTTGAATATGCTTGTCTTTGCATAACAGTGAGGCTGAATGTTTTTCCACGCTTATACTTACTTTGTGATATAACATGAACATCTTTTACTGGTCCAACTACTGAAAAATTCATTCAGCCAACAGTTAGAGCATCTACCATGTGCCAGGCCTTACAATCTGTATGAGTTCTGTGCATAATATGGAAATTGATTTTCTTGTCAAATTCACCACAAACTTTTCCTGGTGTGTTTTCCTTTTCATTATTTATTTTTTACAACTTTATTGAGGTAAAATTAACAAAAATTGTATATATTTAAGGTATACAACGTGATGATTTGACATATGTATACACTGTGAAATGATTACCAGAATTGAGTTAATTAACATGCCCATCACCTGAGGGTTACCAATTTTGTGTGCATGGTGAGAACACTGAAGATCTACCTTCATAGCAAATTGTTATATATTTAAATCTGTTGATCTCTTCCTTTCTGACTTCTCCTATCATTTTGTAGCTTACAAGGTTATCATATATCCAGTGAGATGATAATTATCCTATTTTCTGTAGCCTTATTGACAAGTTTTCTAAGAGTCTCATAAATATATTCTCTCATAATTATAAAATTAAAAGCTCTAATCCATACTTCATGATTCCTGAGCTTCAACACATCTAGCTTTTTTACTAGAAGCCCTTAGTTTAAAACAAGTTTTAAAATAAAAGTTAGATTTATCTTTTACATGGGTTATGTTGTATTAAAAATAACTGAGTCTTTTTAACTTACCTTGCAGCAAGTAGAAGTGAACTCAGATTTATCTATGATGGTTCAACCCAAAATAGCCTGGCTAAGATCTCCTCCTTCTCAGGCCAAAGAAAAAGATATCTAGAACCATCACTGCATGACTGCTTTTTCTTAGGACTGCTTTAGGGTAGAGTCCCTTTGCTACCCAAAGAGAGCTGGGTCCTCAGACTAGCAGTGGGATAACCTGGTGCTTGCTGGAATTGCAGAAGCTCAGGCCCTCCCCCACACCTGCTGCATCAGTAGCTAGCTACACGTTCAAGTTTGAGAAGCACTGGGGTACACCACAGGATTCCTCCAAACTCTGCTGATGCTCCTTCTCTTAATCAGACACCGTCAGAAGGCATCCCTCTCCTGAAATGTTTACTCTCAACCTTTTTAATGCACCCCCTTACAATGAACATCACCCAACATCGTGCACCTGAATATTAATGAGCTGATATTTTGAGAGAAAGGATGGCTCTAAATTTGCAGCCTCAATTTCATCTAGACCTGGGGTTGAAACTCACATGCCTCTAAGAGCCAAGCAGATATTATAAATGAGTAAAACATTCAGATAATGGCAACGGACTCTGTCCTTAGTGTCAAGGAGTAACAGAGAGTGGTGAAGACTGTGGCACATTTCAGAGTTCACGTTCCATCTAAAGACACAGCAGCTATTTGGCTCCAGCCTGGTGTTGCCCAACAGGAATGCAGGTTCAATGTTGCCAGATCTTCGGATATTTCAAGAGAAGCTGAAAATCTGGACTTTTTCAAAATGTGAAACCTCTCAATTTTTAAATGCTGGCAGTTCATGTAGAATTTTAAAAGGACATCTCTGTGTGCCAGAGCCAGCCCATCAGTTGGAGCCCTTGGCTCTAGACTGATGATTTCCAAACTCTTTAAGCCTGGGCAACCCATCTGTGCGGATTTTTCGTGCTTACTGCCAGTGCAACAAGAAGAGAGGTCACCTCAATAGTAATGGTACAAATCAAATCACTATGACTACTGTATTTTAAAATTTTGTGTTTTGTGAATCTTAAAAACTTCCAAATCAATAACGAAAGTGACCATATGTCAGTGATACAAATATTTCCTAGATGTGAAATGCGTGTTTAATCAATTAACAATATTGTCACTACTACAGAAACAAATACTTAGAGCACCCAGCTCATGTATGCATTAAGAATTATGTTGTGTTCAAGTTTTTGTTCCAAATAATTCCATAACTAAAAGGCAGCCAAGTGGAATAATTTCATATTCCTGAATTATAAAGTTTACCTGTGATAAATTCTGTATTAAACATAGAATGGGACACATTATCAGTTAAAAAACCAAAATATCCTTCTGTGGAAACTGCAGAGTCCAATTTCCTAAACTGTTCAATTATTCCAAATAAACTTTAAAAAAATAGAGTGTGAAATACACAGCTTACATCTGTTTTCATGTGGGGGGCATTTGGGTCCTAGGCACAGCTGCATCCCCAGCAATTATTGCATATTTTATTATTTGCACATGCTTAAATGGAGGTGGCATACATCACGGGCTCAAAGAGCAGACTGGAGATAGGGACTCTGAATTGCACCCATGTACCCATACTGGTCTGCTCAATACTGGGCAATTTAATTAAAAAAGGAAAATCAAATTTCAGTTTCCTCATCTGCAAAAGGGAAAATAGTCTAGGGATGTCCTACATTTGAAGAATAGCAGACCAAAACGTACTATTCTTTTTGTTTTGCTTACTCCTACATTCCTGGCCTGGGACATAGTAGGGCTGAATGAATGAAAGAATAAAAGAAAGGAAGAAAGACCACAAGATATAATTGCATCGTGACTGTTGAACTGTTTTACATCAATTCTATAGATTTCTGTCACTGGGAAACAGAATTTAATAGGTTCTATTTAATTGACTCACCTGAGAAACTCATTGCTCTAAAAGAAAACCCAATGATGCTAAGTTTTGGTCAAATTAAAGATATCATTGGGGTATTCGTTTTTTGTGTGAGGAAATTAGCCCTGAGCTAATATCTGTTGTCGATCCTCCTCTTTTTGCTGAGGAAGACCGTCCCGGGGCTAACATCCGTGCCCATCTTCCTCCACTTTATATGGGACGCCGCCACGGCATGGCTTGACAAGTGGTGCATCGGTCCGTGCCTGGGATCCGAACCTACGAACCCCGGGCCACCAAAGCAGAGCATGTGAACTTAACCAGTATGCCACTGGGCCGGCCCCCATTGGGGTATTCTTAATATCACAAAACCGTTTCAAATATGTGTTCAAAAAACTTCAATCAAAATGTTCCATTTTACCAATACAGTCTTCTACACATAGTTTCTATCGAAGTTTTCTGCTGATGAAGTTTGCCAAAGCTGCAGATTGCTGTGGAATTACTAAGGGCAAACAACACACAGCCAAGTTTCACCTAGCTAGCGTTTCCAACTAAGGTGATGAGAGGACATTTTACCCTTCTGTATATCTCCTTAAGCAATCTCGTCTCTGTTTCCATGGAAAAATCAAAATAAGAGCTGTGAAAGGGCACAGAACATCTCTGCTCTTTAGACAGAGCACTGTGCCTTCCAACTGTGCCCTAGGGTTCCTCAGAGGAGTGAGAGTCACAGCCTCCCACTTGAGCCAAAGCAATTCTGCTTTGGTGTTCTCTACTGGGGTTACACCTAAGATTTTATTGGAAGACAGGTTTCTATTATCAAAAAAAAAAATTTTGAGGGGCCAGCCCAGTGGTGTAGCGGTTAAGTTCATGCACTCTGCTTCAGCGGCCTGGGGTTCGTGGGTTTGGATCTCGGGTGTAGACCAATGCACCACTTCTCAAACCATGCTGTGGTGGCGTCCCATATAAAGAAAAGGAAGATGGGCACGGATGTTAGCCTAGGGTCAATCTTCCTCTGCAAAAAAGAGGAGGATTGGCAACGGACGTTAGCTCACGGCTAATCTTCCTCACATACACACACACAAAAAGGCTTGAAAACAACCGTTTTAGGTAAAGGCTGATAGCTATGTCACAGCTTAGACCCGAAGATGGAAGAGTCGATCTCTGGCAGCTGAGAGAAACTGCTGAAGCTTTTGTCGTTGGGCCAGTTTAATCCCCAGGCCCTAGGAAGGACTTCCGACTACCACCATAACTGATGAGATGGATAAAATTCAGGTTAAACACTTCTAAAAATCTGTCCTATTTTTTTACTCTTTAAGGCTTAATCTATTTAGGTATCTGAATACCTATTTTTTAAAATCTGTGCAGAATTCTGCAGCAAGTACAATTATTGTCACCTAGTGAGCATCTACCCTAACAGAACTAAAAAGACCTACACTGAATGTGGGACTGTGCGTGGAGGCGGGGCAGGGTGGAGCGGGGCAGGGTGGAGCGGGGCAGGGTGGAGGTGAAGGCAAAAATGTAGCAACTTTTTGGTGGATGAAACTGGAAATCCTGACTGGTCTGGTGCTGGCAAATGTTACATCCTCTCTTGTAAATACATGGAGACGGCGGCACAGAAAGCAGAAAGACTGGGGCCCCTTATGTTGTGCCTGGATGAGATTGCCTCCTTGCATTGTTTTCAAAGGCGAGTATCCCGTCTCTCAAAGAGAGGAGTAATCCTGAATCATCAGATAGCCATAAGCCCCTGTGGCTAAATGAAGAGGACAGAGGATGCCCACCCACACGAGGATGTGCAATGAAAGGGCTGGTCAACTGGGCAGCTCACACTAACGCAGCAGCGCTCTGAACTTGACTACTAATCTGAAAACACCTTGCCGGGCCACATTAATGTAACCCAGTGGAAGCACTCTTTGGTGTTCCTATCCCCAGAGTTTGCAGAGTGGCAGTCCCATACCTTGGCTCCTTTCAACCCGAGACATAAAGATTGCTAACAGTTAATTGGGTCAGCCCGACCTACTCACGGTTGTCAGCAGGAGTCTCCTCCCTCAATCCCTGCATTTGCTCCGTGGAGCTTTCCTGCTCCCTACTGTTCATGCTGTGACTTGAGCAGATCTTTATTTTCAAGCAGACCTTCTAACAGTTCTGTTGTGCTTGGCACATTCACTTTTCATGCCCTCAAATTAAAAGCAAATAAGATTTTTATTCCTTTGAAAAGGCATCCCCCGGAGAGCTAACATTTAGGGTAAGCAGTGATATTGGTTGGGTCAATGAAAAGGAACCCTCATAAACCTACTGTACAAATAAAGCTCTTCGTACCATTTTGACCCTGAGACCACAAATTGGAAGGCTGGAGATCAGCATAAGAATTTGTGGCAATTAGTTCAACTTACCTCACACTGGATGTGTGGAGAATGGGATGTATTCGGCAAGGGCTGGACACAGTTGACAGCAACTTCCAACGTGCCTAAGTTAGAAAAAAAATGAGAACCAAGAGGCAAAGTTACCTTTTCAGAAGAAGACTTAGAAATTCTAAGAAAAAAATCAACTTCCTCTGAAATAGCTCATGGTAACACATTCTACTTTGCATTTACAACCTTTAAAGTTAAAGGAAATCTGCCAAGATGTTCTGCATATTTCCCCAAATGTCTGTTTATCACATAACATTCGCCCCAGCAGTGGATCTGGCCCCTCGTTATCAAGCTGTATTAGCTGGGACACTCAGCATTGTTAGTGGAGTGAGCTCATGGCCTATTTCGGTTTTAAATTAACATTTGGCAATCACCCGAGTAATCAAAACAAATGACTCAGTCGTTTAGAATAGATTTATTAGTTGAGCCTTTTTTCCCCCTCTTTTAACATCTTTAGAATATTTTGCCACAGGAGGGCTCAGATCCAGACAGAATGTAGAGCATAAGTCACCAGAGGAATATTTAGAGGCGTTGCCATGGAGATGAGGTGCCTTGTGACCGCTGAAGTTATCTCCAATCAACAACACGATTAGGATGCAGGCTGGGTGGGCAGGTTCATCCTGGTGGGGATGGCTCTGCATCACTAGGAAGCAGGTGTGCCCTGCATGTTTCCCATCACCGAGAAAGACAGTACACCCTGACGCGCTGCCCTCCCCACGCCCACGAGGCCTCCCCACAGGCTCATTCACAGTACCACCGCACGCGTCCCCCCATTATTTAGAAAGGACTGGCCGGGGCTAAGGAGAAAGGAAGTGTGATCACTGTATTAGCCCCAACGTGTGAGATCCTGAAACTCACACCAAAAGCACTTTCATATCAACTGTGAAATGTACACGAGCAAATGAAATCGAAGGGAAAGACAGCTCCCTGAGAGGAGGGCCCCCGTCTGTTCTGTGTGCCGCTCTATCCCCATGCCCAGAACAGTACCTGGCACACAGGAGGCTCTCAAGAAGCACCTATCGAACGAATAGAGCAAACGTAAGCCAAGGATTATAACCAGGCTCGTAACTGCCCCCCCCCCACGCCCCACCAACCGTTTCCAGGCTGATCATCAAACAAGCAGTGGTTAGAGATTTAAAAAAATGTTAATGTACTGGAAAAGACACAGCTGGTCGTTAGTTCACTAGGCTAATGAGTTCATCTGCTTAGAGATCTTAATGACAACTGTCATAGCTGAAGACAACTCTTCCAAACTCAAAATGGACAAGTCTGCTGACTATAAGGACAGGGTTCTTGTCTGCCAGGTCAAAGGCCCAGAGGAAGGCGAATCTGTGCCAGGAGTGAACAGCTAACTTTCCAAAGCAAATGTTTAAAAGTGAGTGACTTCAAAAGAACTCCTTCTAGTCCTCTTCCCACCTTTCCTTAAGCAGAGATAATATTTTCATACTCTATCATATGAATATGTATTATTTGTTTCATGTTATGTCTTGTTGGTCTAACAGGACTTTTTAAGTTTCTTGGTGGTAGGGACAGAAATCCCTTATTTATTTTCTATCTCCCAGTACTTAGCATGGTATGTATATACAAAAGGCTTTGCTCAGTCTCATCTCCCACCACCCACACCCCACTCATATGGAACTCACTGTTTCTAGAAGGTACCACACCCTTTCACACAGCTGCGGCGAGAATGCAGCATGGCACAGCTGTTCACAGCAAGGGCGCCAGAGTCAGACTGCCTGGCTTCAAATACTGGCCCTGTCTCCTATGAGCGTCATAATGGTCGCCTACCTCACAAAGAGGCTGTAAGGGGGCAGGAAGGCAGCACATGTAAGCCCTTACCAGTGCCTCACACGTACCCAAAAGGTACACTAAAAGGTACTGAAAAGTAGACATATAATTACCACTATTATTATAGCAGGCTCACAGTAAACATGTTATCAAACTTGGATAACGATTTCACATGCTGCCACTAACGGCTGGCACCAAACATACTCCTCTCTAGATTCAACCCAACTGAAACTTCAAACCTGAATCCATCACACTCTAGCCTTAATATACTACTTCATTTTACTCAGCCTTCCAGAATCGATTTTTCCTGAAGGTAGATTTGATACATACTGGGCTCTCCGTGAAGGAATCCAGTTCTCTACTTAAAGAACCTGAACAGCTTCCTCCCTAAGACCCCGACTGGGCCAGTACCTTCCTGTCTCCTCTCTGTCTGCTCCCCACCTCTACAAGTTCAGGCTTTGAGAGGCCCCTTGGCAGGGGGTGGGGGTGGGAGAGGGGCAGAGAACTTGTTTTTTAAGCACCAAGACCCTGGGCTCTCGGTTTCAGAGAAGTCCTTGCATGTCATGTTTCCTGACACCCTCCAGAGGGCGGAAGAGAGAAAGGCCCAAAGGCTGAGCAGGCAAAGCTCTCACATTGGGGTCCAACTTGGGACCCTGCCAGAGGTGTCTTCAGTTCCACAGGTCATGGTTTCACCATTATTAAGAACTAGACCGCAAAGAACAATAAAAACATACAGCAAGATTTTAACAGCACTTGTATCTCTGTTTCACTTTATTGTCTGTGCTAGTGTGTCCCACTTAACATTTAGTTGCAGTTGGGAGGATGAAGACACTCATGGCAGGTAAAGTTGTGTATACTTTTCAATCTGCAGTGTGTAACTGTGGCTTTGGCCAGACATGATACAAATTGTGTTGACGATAGTGTGTAAGCCAAAGAATAAAAACAGAACAGCAGCCAAACACACCGGGTAAAACGTGATGACAGCAAAGTAATCCAAAATAAAACCAAACACTTTAGGGTCAGTCATGCTTTAAAGTAAATCATGTTAATCTTATCCCACCTTGACAGAATTAATAAGTGAAATTAGATAAACCATTTACATTATTCCAGAAGAAGCCAGTAGCTATGTTCCAGTGACATTTAACATACACAATCATTCTCCCTCAGGTTTAACAATAGTATTGTGGTCACAAACACTGGCGACCCTCTCTCTACTGACAGCCAAGCTTAAACGATTCCCAAATCACCAATCAATTGGGTGAATTATGTGGAAAAATAAAATCCAGAGACAGCAGCTGTTTGAATGAACCTAAAAGACCTGTTGAATTGATCAAAATGGATGAGCCCCACAGATTCGTCTCCTCTAAATTCTTTGAATGTGATTGTCATGGTAACTGTTTCTTAATCATGTCCTTCAGAATATTCTCTCCCACCTAAGACACCAAGGGCGGTGAACCCCAAATATCTTCTTAATTAGGTACACTTGTGATGGCAACAGACGGCTCAGACTTCTCATTTATCCTACTTTCCCACTTTTATTCAAATGCTTACGCTACTGTGGTAGTCAGAAACACTGGTATATGCACCATTCAAAACACATTTAAATGTTACCATAAAACACAATAAGAAATACAAATGAGATGGCCACTGGCTCGTTTCCTTCAGCAGAACTGATAAACTGGCTCTCATTCAGCAAAATAATTTACTGGTATAAATAAATGGCTCAGATGTAAGATACTTCATTTTTAATAATTTCAACATAATCAAGATCCGCAACATAATCAAATCTTTAACAATATATTAACTTAATAAATAAAAAGGATATGTTATAGAAATACAATAAAATCTAATTTTGTATTCTTATATTAAGATTTAGCATCAAGTATATCACCAGATATACTCTATTCCATGTCTGGAAGATCATTTATTCCATGCAAGTTTCTATATTTAATTTTATATAATATAATCATAACATTCTTCACAATTTGGAAAGAAAGGTTTTATCTTTATTCAGTTTGGGAAAAGATAGGTTATATTTTTAAAAGGTATCTACTACACATTTAAAGTTGTGATCTGTCTAGATTTTTCCCTAGATTCTTACAGTTCCTTCAGAAATCCAAAAAGTACTCAGTTTTACCCAAGTTAGAGCAGTGAGCCATCTTTAAACCTTGCAGTAGAATATATATAGCCTCTTAAAATATTGAATTTGCTTCCATAGGTTTCCAAGCTAGTAAAGAACAAGTGTCTCTCCTTCCGGATATGGCACAACCTATGAACTAACAAAAGGTGGAGAGGTGAGCAGTGCTCCCACCATGCCCCAAATAAACACTAAGGAGTTCTTTTGATGAGACATTTCTGGATGCAAATGTAAAGAACTTTTTGGTCACAAATGGGGGATAACAAATAAAAATATATTTGTTTATATTTTGACTGGAGTATTAAAACATTAAGAATACTTTTTCAAGAAAAGCAAAAATAAATAAGTGGGACTATATCATAGTAAAAAGCTTCTGCACAGCAAAAGAAACCATCAACAAAATGAAAAGGCAACCTACAGAATGGAAGAAAATATTTGCAAATCATATATCATATAAGGGGTTAATATCCAAAATATATAAAGAACTTATACAGGGACTGGCCCAGTGGCACAGCCATTACGTCCATGTGCTCTGCTTCGGCAGCCCAGGGTTTGCCAGGTTGGATCCTGGGTGCGGACTTACTCACCACTCATCAAGCCATGCTGAGGCAGCGTCCCACATAGAACAACTAGAAGAACGTGCAGCTATGACATATAATTATCAACTGGGGCTTTGGGGAGAAAAAAGGAAAAAAAAAAGGGAGGAAGATTGGCAACAGATGTTAGCTCAGGGCCAATCTTCCTCAAAAAGAAAACAAAGAATCATTGTCAAATCCAAGGTCAAAAAAAAGAACTCATGCAACTCAATAGCAACAGAACAAACAATCCAATTAAAAAATGGGCAGAAGATCTGAATAGACATTTTTCCAAAGAAGATATACAGATGGCCAATAGGTACGTGAAAACATGCGCAATGGCACTAATCATCAGGGAAATGCAAACCAAAACCACAATGAGATATCACCTCACTTCCGTCAGAATGGCTATTATCAAAAAGACAAGACATAACAAGTGTTGGTGAGGATGTGGAGAAAAGGGAATCCTTGTGCACTGTTGGTGGGAATGTAAATTGGTATAGCCACTATGGAAAACAGTATGAAGTTTCCTCAAAAAATTAAAAATAGACTACCATGTGATTCAGTAATTCCACTTCTGGGTATTTATCTGAAGAAAATGAAAATACTGACTGGAAAAAATATATACACTGCTATGTTCACTGCAGCATTATTTACAATAGTCAAGAAATGGAAACAACCTAAGTGTCCATCAATGGATGAATGGATCAAGAAAATGTGCTATATATACACAATGGAGTATTATTCAGCCATAAAAAGAATGAAATCTTGTCATTTGTGACAACATGGATCGACCTCAAGGGCATCATGGTAAGTGAAGTAAGTCAGACAGAAAAAGACAAACACTGCATGATCTCGCTTACACGTGGAATCGAAAAAAAACAAGCTCATAAATACAGAGAACAGATTGGTGGTTGCCAGAGGTGGGGGGTGGGAGAAATGGGTAAAGGGAATCAAAAAGGTTAAAGAAAAAAAGGCTATAGTTATTTTTCCATGTATACCGTTGCATAATTGCTGGTTAATGAGTTTTATGAGAAAGAAGAAAAGCAGTAAAATGAAACAAATGAAACATTAAGAATACCTAAGAATAAAAAAGCCATCAATAACAGAAGAAACTAAAATTATCAGGCATTAGGAACAAATGGGAACAACACAAAAAAACCAAATGGCAAAATCCAGCAAGAAAAATGGAGCGGCAAATATTTGCTAAAGTCAAAAGGTAAAACCTTGAAATTCTTGTCCTTTGCCCTAATGTTCAACGATATTTTTGTTTTGTTTTAAAAATACAGAGATTGATGTCCTTTCAATGGCTATTACAACAGCTCCCAAATAAAACAAATGATGAAATAAAACTTCACTTAATTGACTGATAGGCATGAAGTAGTCATTGCCAAGTTTACAACTTTCCCACAACTCCAAGCATTCTTTCGTTAAGACAAACAGGATTGTTTCCCCCTGCCATGATGACCGTGGGTAGCTTTCTGGGTGACTACAATTCTGTATTTTTATATGTCACCGGGGAGTACCCGCTCCCCAAATTAGAACTCTTAAATCAAGGCAACAAGGGACAAAGGAAGAGTACAGAGCCATAAAATGTGACAATTCTGACAGATGCATCTGGAGAGCACGGGTTGTCCCAGAAGTCTGAGAGGAATTCCTGAGCCAAAGACATTCTAACGCTGCCCTCGCTCCCACAACCATCACCGAATCCTGTCCATTCGGCCTGTAAAAGAGCTTTCATACTTTTTCTTCCTTATAATCCATTTCAACAATCCTAATTTGGCCCATTATCACTTCACGCCTAGACTACCTCACCAGACTTCTTAACTATGGACATGCTCCCTTCTTCATCTAGCTGTCAGAATAATCTTTCCAATGTATCACTCCCTTTTCCCCCAAACCTTTCTCCATTGTAATCTAAAGGCCAAATTTCTAGCATGAAATTCAAGGCCTTCCAATCAGACTCAAACCCACTTTTCACCTTCCCCCATGCTCAATTCTGGCTTTGGCTGATTGCCTGCCTCTGGGGTTTGTCACCACTGGAGAATACAGGTACTCTGGCTCATGCCCTAAACCCTCCCCTGAACCAGTGATTCTCAAATTGGCTGCCCCCGGGGGAACGAGAGCAACTAATGACATGTGGGTGCACCCCCTCCCCCCGACCAAGTTCCCCAGATGAATCTAATGTGCAGCCAAGTTTGAGAACCACTGCTCCAAATTCCCATGGCCCATAATTGTCAAAGTTTAGTGGGCCTCAGAAACTCCTAGGGAGAGGAGGTTGTTAAAACACGTGTTGGGCCCCATCCCCAGAGTTTCTGATTCAGTAGGTCTGTGGTGAGGCCGGTGAGTTTGAATTTCTAACAAGCTCCCAAGTGATGCTGCTGCTGCTGGTCCAAGGACCTCACTTTGAGAAATACTGGTCTATAGCTGTAATTATAACTATATGTACCATATATGTATAATAGTAACTATCATAGGTACACTTCATTTGGCAAAAGAGAATGTACCATCATCTGGAATCTCTTCCATTATTGCCTTGTATTGTTGTTTAACTTTTTAACATATTTGTTTATGAACCAACCCACAGAATGTCTTACAGATTATCTAGTCCGATTCCCTTTTTATAAACTGAGACCCCGAGACCGGAAGTGACGTGCCCAAGGGATCAGATGGTTATTGGCAGAACTTGGGCTAGGATTCAAACTCCTGACTCTCTCCTCCCCTCCCTCAGTCCAGTACTCTTTTCACCACATTCTTAATGCGTCTCTAATGGCTTCTCCAATTAGAATAGACATTCCTTGCTTGAAGAGATCACTTTTGCTTTTAAATATTCCCCACACCATCTAGCAGGCCTAGCAAAGTGCTTTGCACATAGAGTAAGTACTCAATAAACATCTGCTGATTTCATTTTATGAAGTACTCAACTCAGCCTCATATTTTATAAGCTGGGTTTGGCACTCCATGAACTGTTTCTTTAAGCGCTGGCAATTGGGCAGCCCTGCTCCAATCAATGAGCCATAGACGAAATTCTTTACATCAGTACACACGCTGCCCGTATCTGCTGTAGGGACAATCATCATAAACACATGAAGAAAAATTACAGGGGTTTTAAAAGTGGAAGGAGTGATATGTTGACACAATTCAACTTACAAGTTGTGCATCAGGAAATGTTTACAAAGTACCCTAAGTTCCACTGTATACCTAACACACCAGTGCTGCAGTGAAAACCTGGCAGTTAGAGAAGTCTAAAGCACATTGCTCTGGTAGTTTGAATACTTAGGGCAATGGCCCCCCAACTTTTTGTGCTGAGGCCCTACCTCCTTGTCCCTTAACAGAAAATTCACAGGTAACTGAATTAACGGTAAAGAGAAGATAGAGGGGAAGGGAGACGAAGAGGGGCCAAAGGGTGGCGAGAAGTAGTTGGGTGAGCAGCAAGGGGCAAGAGGATGTTGTCAAATACCTGCCCCGCATGCCATTGCCACTACACCTCCTCGGGCCTTCCAGTACCTTAACTGGGAGGAGCACGACCGTGCCAGGCCTCATGACTGAGTGAGCCTGCCTATACCGTGATGCAAATACATTACAATTTGGTCAGACCATTACTTTTGTTCTCCCTACAATGGACAGAAACTGCTGTACAATCAAGTCAGCTGCAGAACTCGGTATCAATTGTGAAGGTGACCACAAGGAATGCATCGGCTGTGCCACAGTTTGGTTGACCACTGGCACAGAGTAACCTGTGATCTTGGCTATGGAACTGGAATCCCCAGCTTCCATCGTGGATTGTGACTCAAGGGAGAGGTTATTTCTGTCCCCTCTCTTTCCCCTTCCCCCTGTTAAGATCTGTTGCTTCTGGGGCCGGCCTGGTGGCATAGTGGTTAAGTTCTCGTGCTCCACTTTGGCGGCCTGGGGTTCACCGATTTGGATCCTGGGCATGAACCTACACACTGCTCATCAAGCCATGCTGGGGGGCGTCCCATATAGAGCAACTAGCAGGATGTACAACTATGGCATACAGCTATCTACTGGGGCTTTGGGGAGAAAAAAAGAGGAAGATTGGCAACAGATGTTAGCTCAGAGCCAATCTTCCTCAAAAAAAATTGTTTTTTTTTTTTAATCAGTCTGGCACTTCCATAAAAAAAAATGTGCTGCTTCTAACAGAGGTAGGACTGCATGTATTGTCAATCAGGCAAGCAGTGACATCAAGAAAAAAATATGTAAAAGTCTGCCTAATAACAGGTGTAACAGTGAGTATATATAACAGATCCACACATAAAAAATGACTTCTGACATACAAAAGAAATTTTAATAAGTTAAATAAGTGAACTCTATAATGAACTCCCCCTTTTATTAGTATTTTTTCAGGTTAACTGTATGAAGTTTTTTACCCTGGGTCTAGCCACAGACCTGATGGACACATTCCATGAACAACCACATCCCCAAGAGATCCATCCCTCCAGTGATCGCCCTCATTTATGTTCTAAACCTTGATGTCTTGTCACTTTTTTCTCTTTCAGTGACTTTAACATCACCATAATGTTTGCTTGTCTCCCTTAGTCTCAATGTCCCTCTCAGACCTGATTCCCCCTTTGCTTACTACTGCCTACCAAAGAATGTTTTCACAGCCAACAAAGCAACATATACTTGTAGTTGCGCATAATAATCACCCAGTTCCAATATACAGAAACCATTTACAATAAGACCTTAAAAAACCCTAATCTTTTCACATGGGTTTACTGTAGAGCAGGTTACACTGAGTAACTGCATGGAGGTTCTGGGCTTCAGTCTATGCTACTACAAGCCACGCAATAGCCTTTGGCCCAAAGCAATCAAACTCTGACCTGGATATTGGCTCGAAGAGTTGGCATGAGCTCACCAATTGTCACTGTTGCTCGTGACACCACAAATGCCAAGGGTCAAAAAAGAGCTCATTGGGGGCCAGCCCCAGTAGCCTGGTGGTTACATTTGGCATGCTCTGCTTCAGCGGCCCGGGTTCGGTTCCCGGGTGCAGACCTACACCACTCGTCTGTCAGTGGCCATGCTGTAGCAGTGGCTCACGTACAAAAAGAGGAAGGTTGGCAGCGGATGTTAGCTCAGGGCGAACCTTCCTTAGCAAAAAAACAAAAGGAAGAAGAGTTCATTGGGTTGTAGGGCAGGGAATTTGTCAAGTCTGGGGCTTCACTCCACCGCAAAGAAGGCATGATGCCCCAATGGTGGCAGAGAAAGTCCCAACCCAATGCTCACATTGACTTGTCCAGTAACTACTCTGCAACCAGACAGTGTGAGCAGTACTGGGCAGCTCTCTTGGAAGCTCACTTTCACTTTGCAGGGGGCCCATGATACAGGTTACGTCATTCAAGGAGAAGCATTTCTTTTATTGTACTAGCACTTAAAAACAAATGCTGCACTTGTATCTACAAAGATAATCATAAAAAGTGCCTGATATATTCTTTGTATTTCTGAATCCCAAATATATGCAGGGTTGTTTTTTTTAATTAACAGATGTGTTTTAGCAGTTTTAGGTTTACAGAAAAATTGAGCAGAAAGTACAATTTCCATACAGCTCAATACACCTCCCCGTTTCCTCTATTATTAACATCTTGCATCACTATAGTGTATCTATTAAAATTGATAAGACAATATTGATACATTATTAACTAACATCCATAGTTTACATTGGGGTTAACTCTTTGTGTTGTGCACTCTAAAAGATTTTGACAGTACATTCTGAGGAGCAACAAATCACCTTATTTCAATACAATTTTAATTACTTTAGTTTTGTAAAGGGAAGTTCCATAGGAATATTATAATGTAAATCATTCATTTTTAATGATTCACGGTTTCAAAGACTGCCTATAACATAGCCCTGCAAACATACTCGACTTTGATTATCTGAAAACCAACTGTTCACAACTCCCAAACCTCCAGCATGGCTCCAAACCTGAAAGGAGTCTGAAGAAATGACTGGACCACAAAACAAAAAGTAAGAAAAAGAGCCTCCAAGATGATATGTAACACGTTGGAATTAGTCTGCTGATGACTCGGTCTGGAGATGTTTACAAAAACAGTTTTGTCATGAGAAAGCAGAGTAGTGTAAGAGAAGCAGCATCAGAAGAAGAAGAGAAAAGAGGAGGAAGAAAATCGGGGAAGGAAGACACGGGAGGGCAAAGAAACAGCAGAAGTCAGGAGTGGCAATGGAGACTAGACAGATGCAGGACAGAGCAACAGCAACGGCAAGGAGAGCCAGCTAGACATAAAAGAACAGTGACATGAATTTTTTTGAGGGAGTGAGGAAAGGACAAACTGCGTCTCAATACTATAGCCCTTAAATTGCCTAATTATTCGTTCAATTGGATATATCAATGGAAAAGTAACATCTAGCATATTAATAGCTTGATTTGCATGTAAGTGTGTAAAGATGGTATACCTCCCATCCACAGAAAATTCTCTCTGGAACCTGTTTCAAATCTTTTGGAAGGTTCAAGGGACAGGGTTATTCCTGTGTAATGGTTATATACATACACTAGCTGGAGCTATAGATATATACAGAAGTAAAATATTTATTCTCATTCTTTCATTTTTACTTTAAGCATAAGTGTGAAGCAAAATTCAAATTACTTTATTTGCCCTGTTCTTGGGGGATTTGACATCTCACTGGAACTACTTCAGAAGAACATATACCGTTATTCCATTGTATCAGAATTGTTTATTGGCTGTAATTTCCCTTTGATCCAAGTAGGTAATGACTCTATTTAATAAGGATGCTGTAGTTTACTTGAGGCAAAATTCTTAAGTACTCATCTTTAGGCAATCAGGAAAAGGTTCTAGGAAATCACACCTGGAGTCTCCCTGTAATATTATTTTATCTTAAACATAGAGAAGAAAATTGCGTTTTAGATATACACCTGGTCTTTGGAGAGAGAAGGATCCACAGTTTCAAATCTAAGTTTAGAAAGTAGTTGTCCCACAAAAGCAGATTGGCGGTGACCTGGGGATGGGGGCAGAAGGAAGAATGTACTGCAAGAGGGACACAAGGAAACTTCGGGGAAGTGATCAAAATCTTCTTCATCTGATTGTGGCAGTGGTTTCATGGGTATGTAAACCTGCCAAAACGCATCAAACTGTATGCTTTAAGTGGATGCAGTTAATTATACATAAACGATACTAAAGTTGATATCAAATTATCTTGATAATCATTCCACAACGTATATTTATATCAAATCATCACATTGTACCCTTTAAATATATACAATTATATTTGTTAATTACTCCTTAATAAAGTGAGGGGAAAAGTGGATATTAAAAAAGTGGCTCTAACAAGGGCTGACTGCTTTATCTATAGTTGCAAGTATAAACTTTCGCCTCCTATTAGTGAGCCACTTGGTTTCTTCCCTTAGTGTGATTAGGTGTGCTTATTACTACGTTGGAAAATTCCTTCCCAGCCCCTTCCTTTAAAGAGGCAGAGCTTCTTGGGGCCTAGAAGGGAAAGGCCTAGGATTTGAACATATGAATTGACCCTGGCATTTGGAGATGCAGAATCTCTGACAAGGAACTTAAAGTGTCTCCTTAGCTTCCAGAAGCCATCTGGCTGAGGATTTTATTTTATCATTCTAAGTACTTGAAACTACAATTATTTACAGGGTATTTCTTGGAAACTGTTGAAAAACATTAAAAAAAATTGTTAATTCAAATGTCTAAATCCACTACTGTGGCTTAGTGATATAAAAATTTGGAGACTTTATAACTTGTATGTGTGTCTGTGCGCACTCTTTAGTCTCTAAGAAACCTGGGGGGGGACACCTGTTACTTCAGTCCACTTGGCCACCTGGAAGTGCAGATGGCAGCTTACGTCCCTAGGCAGACACTAGCAATCAGCTTCACAAACAAGAATGATGTGTAAAACTAGGGCTGGCAGAGATTCACTGAAAAACCAATCCTTTACGTCTCCCTAATAAAGCACGCATTTTAAATTTGACAGGAGTCAAGCAGCCTCATCCACACTCTAAAACCGAAAGCGTATGACAAAACTTATTCATCGAGTACAGAAATTTAGTTTTGTACCACCCTCGTCAATAGAACCTTGATGATAAATCTCTGCATTCCCAGCTATCACTTCCTTAGTATTGAGGAGTCCATTTAAAACCTTGTGAATATTACAAATTCTTGTGATTAGAATGTCTATGGAACATTTTATGTCTTGGAATATATATCAGATGCAGAGAGTTTTTATGTGAAAAAAATGTAAATTCTACAAGCAGTAAAATGCTGACAACAAAGACTTACTTTGTTCTTTTCTTTTTCTAGGTTTCACTGCATTAAAAAAACAGTGCACTTGTATCTTCTCTCTGTGCATTTTATACCTATAGTAGCTCAAAAATGGAGTACAAGCAAATCTCAGAGGTTTAAATAGAGAGGAAAACCCATTTTCAGAAAAGAAATACAGCGTCGTATGGGAAGCTGGGAAGGGCGGGCTGCTCACTGACAGCACACATATTCATTAGAAAGCAATAATGAGGAACAGAAGCAAAACCTACTGAAGAACACACCCCTAGGCAACGGTACAATTTTCTCATTTGTTCAGATAGTAAGCTCTCGGCAACGAGTATCCATATTCATTATTTCACATAGCTTTAGCATTGCTGGGGCCCTGGCTGTAGAGAAGGGCTGATTTTGTGTTCACAGGTTTACATGTATATGCAGCCTACGCAATCTCTGTGCGTATTTTGTTTAACTCTATTCTATCAGTGACACTTCTGTATCAAGTGACACTGGCGCTTCTCACCCCACACCTGCTCTGGAGAGCGGCTTCCCCGTCCATCCTAGGCTGAAAACAGACCTGGCCCAGTCCAGGTTGGGGTAACTGTAATGCTGCAAATGGGGAAGGGGGAAGACACAACGGCAGATGCATGTGATGATGTGGATACACCGAGAGCCCGGAAAAAGGAAAGTGGGCAGAGTCAGCTGGATCAAAAAGAGTCACTCTGAGAGTGAAATAGACACACACACATACACACACACACACACACACACACACAAAGGAGACACAGAAAGAATGATCCACACAGCGACAGAAAGAAACGAAGAGGGGCAGGGAAAAAAAGGGAGGAAAGCTTAAGAACTTATTTTTTAATAGTGCCAGATTAAAACAATCGTGTGTGTTTGTGTGTGTGTGAGTGTGTTTTTAATGATGCCATACTGCCAGCATTTGCTACAATTTGTTAACTTCCTACCTAAGTTTGGAAGCAGACATAATCTTTAAAATTTCTTCCCCACAATTTTAACAGACATCTCATTTTATAAAGGAAAAAAATACTTTCATGCAGGAATAGGTCTACTTGTGGTCTTCCAAGCTAGCATGTGTAAAGACTCTCACAGAGTCATTTTTCATTTCTGCGACTACAGGCATATTCAATATGCCTTGGTACTTGGAACCTGCCCCATGGGCCAGAGGAAATGAAACTGAGGACTGGATGTACAAGAGTTTCCCCACCACTAATGTTCAATTTCAATAAAGCAAATAATATGAAAAATTCCTGCACTGCTCACAACTGTTTTGGTCATTTTCTGAAATGAGGAAATACTTGGCCTTTTTGGTATCCTTTTGTATAGTTAATATACTTCCACCATGAAAGCTTGTTCTTTTGAAGGACAGGCCAACAAAAAGTTCTTGACTGCAAAGAGTTTTTAATCAGGAAATAAAAACTTACCTACGTATGGAGGACCTAAAACTTCAAAGTGGAACTCCGACGTTAACATGTGATATGACCTTGGATCAGGGGTTTGACCTCTTTGAGCCTCGGTTTCCTCATCTGTAAAATGAAGCGGGGTGGGGACTGACAGCCCCTTCTAGTACCGAAATTCTATTACTCAAGTTGGAGGAGAAATGTTAAGGAGCTCGCGTGAGGAGGTCACAGAATAGTTCACTAAACTTCCTGGGAGCCTCCCACTTCACTCCTTATCACCCTGTCTTTATCTAGAGATGCAGCAATAATTCAGAAAATCTTTTGGTAAAGTTTAAAAAAATAACAGACTATATTTATAGGTTGGAGATTTCGAAATGGACTTGAATCCTCCATTTCAAAAATCACTGCATTAAAAAAAAAATACACGGGGCCGGCCCAGTGGCACAGCAGTTAAGTTAGCGCATTCCCCTTCGGCGGCCCGGGGTTCACTGGTTCGGATCCTGGGTGAGGACCTACTCACCGCTCATCAAGCCATGCTGAGGCGGTGTCCCACATAGAAGAGGTACAACTCTACAACTATGATACACAACTACGAACTGGGGCTTTGGGGAGAAAAAAGAAAGAAGAGGAAGATTGGCAACAGATGTTAGTGCAGGACCAATCTTCCTCAAAAAAAAAAACAAAAGAAAGAAAGAAACACAGTTATGCACGGTATAATGATGGACTGACCGCATATATGACGGTGGTCCCATAAGATTAGTACCATATAGCCGAGGTGCGTAATAAGCTATACCATCTAGGTTTGTGTAAGTCCACTCTATGATGTTTGCACAAAAAAATCACCTAAGAACACATTTCTCAGAAAGTATCCCTGTCGTTAAGTGATGTATGATTGTACAAGATATTGTCACTAATTTCTGGGTGGCAGGTTATAACTGATTTTTATTTTCTTCTTTAGGCTTTTCTGCATTTTCTGAATTCATCTACAATGAAAAAGTACCACTCATACCATTAAAAATTAGATTTTTGAAAGGACTAGTGCATTCTTGCAAGTTTTATTAGATCTCTCAAGTCTAATCTAAAATCTCCGGGGAGGGGGGTACAAAATCAGACTCTATCACAATACATGTCCATACCCAGTGGCTGATTACCCAAGTGGCTGATTGCTGTAGTCAGAATCAGGACGTTATTATTATAATCAGAATCTATGGTTCACAGTCCTACGTGCAAATCAAAGAATGCATTTTATCTAAATAACATTTCTTTTTTTCCCCCAGCATCCTGGCCCTTGAGAATCATGGTTAAAATTCCTTTCCAATTTAAAGTAAATGAAATGAAACATGAGGTCCTTCTTCTACCCAAAAAAACCTTGCCAGACAAAATGATTGCCATTAGTCTTTTTATTTTTCCTCTTTTTATGCTCTAAAACACAACACATCAAAAGTTAAAATAAATATTTAGCTGTCAAAACAAAACACACCCCCCATATGGAAAACACAAGTATGAATTTGATGACGTTTATTATAAAAACAACTTCCATGGCAAACACGAATCTTTAAACTGCCTAAAAAGATGACAAAACCAAATGCTGTCATTACTAAGTTCCATAGGACAGTCCTAAAAAAAGGGAGAAGGTAAGCCACTGGAAGGATATACACACAATTAGGTAATTTCCAGTTTCACGGTTATCAAAACAGTGTTTAAAAAATTCAAGTAAGATAGAAAATGAACTTCTCCAAAGTCACAATCACAGTCTCAATTTGGGGAGATCTCTAGAACAAATTCCATGTTGAATTCAATTGTCATCAGTTGAGGAAGGCAGAGTAACTCACCTCTCCATTCATTCTCTCCCTGCATATCATCCATTGTCTACCCCACATCACCTCTGAAATTACCTTTTATCCAGGGCCAACTACTTACCTCTTTGCAGCATGCTCCTCAACTCACCCCCCCTTCCGCCACCCCCAAGCTTTAGAGCAAGCAGCAAGGGACAGTGGCTTCGTCATGGGACTTAAGTCAAATCCCAGCTCTGCCGCTTATTAGTTGTACAATCTTAAACAAGTTACTTAACTAACCTCGTTTGTGAAACGCGCATGATATCTACTTGGCAGAGTTGCTGTGAGAACCAAACTACACAACGGGTGTAAATTCAACTAGTGTGTTTTCTAGAACTATAGTAGGCCTCCAAGTAACGTCGGCTCCCTTTCTCCCCCTACTCCTGGCCACTTACTGCAAGTATGATCAAATTTAACGTTCCTGGTTTTAATTACTCTCCAGCAAGCTCAATGGTATATAGGACATGTAGTCATTTTTAATTTTGTTAAGTAAGATTTTGAATGGAGCACACCACAAGGGAGACAGTATGACGTTGTGCTCAAAACCGTGAACTTCCGAGGAGTAAGACAATCTTAATTTTGATGTCTACTTTCAACCCTGACCAGCTGTGAGACCTAGGGCAAGTTACTTGACCTCTCTGAGCCTGGTTCTTCATTTACAAAATGAAGAGAATTTACAGCGTATACAAGTGCCTGGCACAGAGTAAGTACCATAAATGGTAGTTGTTATTGGTCTTTTAATTATTCAGGTCCATATACCGGAACTAGTTACTTTTAAGACAAGTGAAGTGAGTCCAGCCAACTTCTCAGTCACATCCAGACGCTGTTATTGTTCTCCACGCCCCTGAAGTTACATTTTACTGCATTTTGTAGAGGAAATTACATCAACCTCAGCACTAGTGACATTTCAGATCAGATAATTCTTTGTTGGGCGGGGGGGGGGGGGGTTGCCCCGAGCATTGTAGAATGTTTAAGTAGCATCCCTGGCCCCTACCCACCAGACACCAGGAGCATGCCGTGCCCCGCCCCGAGTTGTGACAACCAAAATGTCTCCGGACATTGTTCAAAATTCCCTGGGGGGCAAAGCTGCCCCAGTTAAAAATCACTGGTCTAGCACTCTCCACAAACGGGAATTCTCAAAGATCTCAGGAGGTAGCTCTGCATGAGGGCAAAGGTTTACTTGAGCTACTATTTAGTATTATCTACTCTCCTGGGCTCCATCGCCCATTATTATCCATAATTCAAAGTTGACCACAGAAAAATAATTTTTTGGCCCAATTTGCTCTCAGAAGATGCTTTAAGTCATAAGAGGGAATGCTGCCCTGGCTGTCTTCCTCTCACGACTCTATGCAGGGTTACAAAACTTTGAACTTAAATATCAAGAAATCTGCTATGTCCTATTTACTTTACATAAAACTTATCTTTTTAAAAAAGGCCACAGACCTTAAGATGACTTATAAACCACGTTATTACCCAAAATGAAAAAGTATGTCTTAGTTGGGAAGGTGAGAGAGAACTTACGCAGTGAATAATTCCCTGGAAAGAAATGACTCCCTGGAAAGAATAATTCCCTGGAAAGAAATGTTTGCGTGGGTGAAGCATGTGTAATGTATATAAAGTGTTCCGCTAATGTCCAGAAGACTCTGGACAACTCTTGATTATTCACAACAAATTCATTGTCTATTTTTCATTTTATTAACTGCACCAGAAGGCAGGAGCCATTTCTTACCTACTGTGTAGCCCGGCACCTAGCACAGAGCCTCCAACGGAGGGAGTCACTCAGTAAATGTTTGTTGAATAAATGAATGGTCATACATTCTGCTTAATTAAGTACTCCGGTGACCAAAAAAAGAACCTTTCTTTGCTCTCATCCAACAGCAGCTGAAAGAAAAGATCTTTTAAGAGAAAATAATTGCAGTCCACACTCTTTTACCCCAAATCCAAACAACTGGAAAGTTCAATTAACCAAAAAAATTTTGTAGGCAAAAGTTGGGGAAAGCAGCCAAATAGATAAGGCCTAAAGTTCAAGCGGGCACGAACATTTGTTCAACTCCCACAAGGTTATAAAAGCCAATGCTGCTGGCACCAGAGGGGGAAAGGGGAGGGCTGTGGGGAAGGGAACTCCCAGGCAGAGAGCAGGAGCAAAGGAGTCAGGCTCAGAATGTTCGCTTCCATTCCTTCAAGACACTGGTATTGGTTTTAAACGTCAAAACTTGAGGGGCGAGGGTCAATTTCTTACACAAAGGCTTGATTTACAAATTACTTTTCTAATGGATAGTAGCAAAATCTTTAAGAATATCTCGAAAGATATTTGATCATACTTTTGTTAATTTCTGAAATTTCTCCATCTTTTTTTCCTCCAGTCCCACAGGGCAAACAGGCTCTCAAAAAGCTGGGTGAAAGACACTTCATTTACTCCTTTTGTCTGGAGATGCTTAAGGCCCCCCACCCATCAACACGCTTCTCTCTTCGGAAGATTTTACCACTCTCAGCATTCTACTCAATAGGAGAAAAACAGGCTTAAATTGTATTTTTATATGTACTATCTTTAGATTGTTGCCTGTGTATAGAAGGCGTATCACATTAACATTAGAAATGGTGCATACAACAGTGTTTATTTAAATGCATTTTCGTCAATCTGTGAGACCAAAAATCTCTATTTCCAGTTTAGTATTTCCAGTAAACAAAATAATTATCTTATTCAAGTGGTCCATTATTTTGATACATATTAAATCAGCTCCAACGCACTGGTATCATGCAAGAGGAATTTTACCAATCTAAATCTCACACAAATTTTAAGTTTCGCTCAAAAATCTAGACTTGGTTGGAAAAAAAAACGCGTTCCTTCTCCAAAAACTCAATATGGAAATGGCAGCTTGGAATTTCAAAAACCATATATGGTTAGAGAATCTATATGGTAGTCTTTGACTATATACTTATGCGAGGTGGTTTGCACAAATCATGGCCTATCTGACCAATTTCCTGTTGCATAAAGATTATATTTGCTCTTAAAAATGTTAAACAAGCATTTTTAAAGACTGAAGATAAAGACTAGATTAGAACCTTATGTAACCAAAATGGAAAGGCACATATAGCCTCACCACATTAAAGACCTGCGCCTTTTTAATACGTTCTTCGTAAGCAACTATGAGCACCAATTTCTAAAGGTAAAGCTACCATCCCAGACGCCCTTGCTTCCTCAGTGTAAAGAACTGGGAGAGTTTTGTTCCCGGAGAAGATGAGCTGGGGAGGGAAAGAAAGGCTTTGCAAAATTCCAAGGGGCCCATAATTTAAACTTATGCTATTCTGCAAATATTCACGTTTCCAAGGAACAACATAAAATTTACATTAAAACTGTCTTAATCAAGATAAAAAAAATTATTCCTGCCGCTTGCCATAGATTTGATAACTCTGGGAAGAATTACAGGCAATTACAAAATGATGGCTCCAATTAGGAAAACTGGATCTATCCCAAATCCAAATCAAAATCAAAGGGGGCTCAAATAATCCCGACGGAATAATGTAAATGGATATAGGGGACTTCCAGCAAAGACATACGTTTATTCTATTTCCATCTCTTCTGAAAGCCAAGCAAAATGCTATACGACGTATCTCTTGCCCTTCAGGAAATTCAAAAACCAAAACTAGAGTCCCCTTAATAAACCTTGTTCTCTTCTTTTCCCAAGGGGTCTCCCCGCTACAAGGTTTTTATTGTAAAGGGCAATCAAAACAAACCTGAGAAACTCGCACAGTCCCAAATGCAGAAAATATTATAGCACTGACCACGAGCCACACACAGTCTTCCCTTGCCGATTTTCAAACCTCTCCCTAGTCCTGGACAACTGGGAAGAGGCCGCGAGGAACGAAAGAGAAAGAGAAACTTCGAAAGCAGAAACCTCTCTCCCAGAGCCTAGAACAGACAGCACCTTGTAGGGATTTCGTGCTTTTTGAGACGGAAAGGTCACACCCTGCAGTTTTGAAAATCCACCTTCTAAGGCTCAACCCACGTGATAGAACCTTCCTCTTGCTTCTCTAGGTTCCACGCTGAAGCTGAAATCCCCCACTCTCCCCACCCCCATTCGCCAACCCCTCACCATCCTCTTAGAGAGAAGAACCACAGCGGGCCCTCTCCCTCCCTCCTCATTCTCTCTGCACCCCACCCCCACTCCTCCAACCACCGCCCTCCCCCAGCATCTCCGTCGAGTAAACCAAGAGCCCCCTCACCTCCACTCCATCTCATCCCCAACCCCCACCATCCTCGTTGAGCGAACCAAGGCAGGTCCCCCCCACTCCCTCCCCAGTCCCCGCCATCCTTGATGAGAAACCAAGGAGAGCCCCCCACTTCATCTTCACTCACTCCCCACAACCCCCACTAGCTCTCCTTGTTGAGAAAACCAAGAGATGCCCCCCTCGCCCCACCCCCACTGCCCGCCATCCTCGGTGAGAAAACCAAGGGCCCCCCTTCACTCCCATCCCACTCCCCACCATTCCGCAGAGGAAAACATGGAGAGCCCCCTCTTCACTCCCGCTCCCCCCACCCCACCCCTCTACCTTCCCAGTCGCTCCCCATCCCCATCGCCCGCCACCCCAGTGGCGAGAGCCCAGGGGAGGCCGAGGCACGCACCAGAGGGGACCCCACGGTCTGCCGTCCCGCAGCCCGGTGCACCCCCAACCCCCACCCCCGGCCAGGCGACCGAGGCCCGAGGCCGCAGGTACCCAGCCCTGGCAGGCCGGCCAGCTGGGGCGGCGGAGGCCAGCCCGGGAGCAGCGGCGGCGGGGCAGGAGGGCAGCCGCTCCCCCGGGACGCGGGCCCGGCGGGCGGGAGCACACACGCACGCACACGCGGAGAGAAAGCGGGCTTACTGCCTGGGGATGCTCGCCCGCGCAGCTGTCTCGGCGACGGCCGCTGCCTGCACCGAGGCCGAGGCGCGGCGGCGGCGGCGGCGGCGGCGGACTGAGCCCCCTCGACCGGGCGGTGGATGTAGGGCGCGGGAGGGGCGCGAGGGGAGGGGCGCGCGCGGGGGAGGCGGGCAGGGGGAGGGAGCGCGCGCGCGGGGGCGGGCGCGGCTGGCCCGGGGCGGGGCGGGGCGCGCGCCAGGCGGGGCTCTGCCCGCGGGGGCTGCGATGCGGGGCGCGCGCGCGGGAGCCGGCCGGGCCGGGGGCGGGAGGCGGGAGCGCCACGCACCCCGCGAGGCCACGTGCCCCCGCCTCGGGAGCGGCCCGCTTGCCTGCAAGGCGCGGGCGCGCGGGGAAGGTGGCTGCGAGCGGGCGGTGGCGAGCGCTTCCCCGGAGGGCCGGCTCCCGCCCGGAGGCCGAGAGGAGGGCGGGCTGTGGGCGCCCGGGTCCCCCCTCCCTCGCGCCGCAGCCTTCGAGGCCAGCGGGGCGTCACGAGTCACTGTAGGCGGCCGCGGCCAGGGCAGAGGAGGTGGGAGCAACAAAGAGAGTCGGGCGAGGTGGCCTCTCCAGGAGCCTCGGCTAACCTGCGCACTCCCTGAAAAGCAGCCCGAGTCTGAAGCGGACCCCGTTTTGGCCCCCGACTGCGGAGCCCCGTGGTTTGGAGCCGGGCCGGAGGACCCAGTGCCGACCCTTCCACTTAGTAACAAGCTGGAGGGAGCGAAAGGAGTCCCATCCATAAGCCCAACGCCACCATCCAGAGGGCTTTACATCACTCAGAAAAGCACTGATGGCCAAGCGGCACGTGGCTACTCATTCATTCACTCAACATGCAGTTTACTGAGCGCTCACCATGTGCCAAGCACTGTGCCAGGCTCTGGGGATACAGCGCAGCGTCCTGCAGAACACTATCCACCCTGCCCTAGGAGCTTGCAATCTAGTGGGGGAGACAGACGATATAGAAGTGAGAAAATCACATTTGGGATAAGACCTGTGCGGGAAAAGGAGAGGGTGCAAATTGTGTGGTTAGCAAAGGAGGAGGTGGCATTTAAGCTGAGCCCTGGAAGTTAGGAAAGAAGCAACCATAGGAAGAGCCAGAAAAAAGCCTTCCAGGAAGAGGGAGCAGATGTACGAAAGCCAGGAGGGGGCAAATCTTGATGCCTTGGAACTAAGAGGTGGTGATTGTGATTGGCACTAGGAGAGGTGGGGAGAGTAGCATAATGTGAGCCTGGACAGGTTGGCAGGGACCAGATTGTGGGCTGCCTCCTAGTCAATGGGCAGACCATTTTATTCCAAAATCAATGAGAGGCCATTGAATGAATGGCTTTACCCCAGGGCGTGACATGATCTGATTTATATTTCTTGTATATTCTTTTTTTGGGGGGATAATTGTAGATTCACAAGCATTTGTAAGAAATAATACAGAGAGATCCTATGTACCCCTTACCCAGTTTCCCCCAATGCAAAACTCTAGTACAAGATCACAACCAGAATATTGACATTAGTAAAATCTACCAATCTCATTCAGATTTCCCTGGTTTTACTTGTACGCATGTGTGTGCATGTGTGCTTAATGCTACAATTTTATCACGTGTAGGCTCATGTATCCACCACCACAGTCAAGATACAAAATAGTTCCATCATTACTAGGGTCCATCCTGTTGCTCTTTTATAGCCACAGCCACCTCAGTCTCCCCAGTCCCTCGCCATTGGCCACCATTAATCTGTCCTCCATTTCTATAGTTCTGTCATTTCAAGAATGTTATGTAAATGAATCATACAATGTGTAACCTTTGGGGATTGGCTTTTTTCACTCAGCTTAATTCCCTTGAGAGTTATCAAAGTTGTTGCGTGTATCCATAGTTCGTTCTTTTTTATTACTGAGTAGTATTCCAGGTCTGATTTATATCAAGAGACCACCTCCACTACCACGTGGAGATAGGTCCAGAGGCAACAGGGAGACTAGTTAGGAGGCTTTCCCAATAGTCCCTATCAAAGCTGATGGTGTCCATTTGGATGGCGCCTGTGGAGGGAAGTGGAAAGATTTGATGGAACAGGTTTGAAGAGGGAACTGGAGCTGAAGTAGACCGCATAGTGTAGACAATTGTTTTGAGACGTTTCCCTGTGAAAGGGAATAGAAGTGGAGTGGAACAAGAAGGATAAGTAGAGACAAGAGGAGGTTCCTTTCTCTTTTTAATTTGAGAGATGAGAGCATGTTTAGGAATAATCAGTAGGGAGGGATTGCTGATGGGAGAGAAGGACTTATAAAGGAATCAAGGCGCTGCCTAGCTGAGATGAAGTGAGAGCTGGATTCCACGTGGAGGATAGGCCCTCCACCTGCTGAGAGGAGTTCTCCACTGTAAAGACCATGGAGGTATATGCTGATCAGGGCCCAGGTGGAGGGGCAGCCGGCCAGCCATATGTATAGATCAAGCAAATGCAGTCTGATGACTCCTGTTTTCCCTTGTGGTGCATGAACTGGGCACTGGCCTCCCTTAGGAGAGAGCCTTGCAAAGTTCCCGTCTCTCTCTCTGGCACCAGGGCCCTGGGCCTTCCCTTTTCCCACTCCAAGCCCTCAGAAGCACTGAAGTTTGGTCTTTTTGGATGGCAAGAGCTTCACACTTGCTGGGAAAATAAGAAGGCAATCTGCCCCACCCTGATCTCTAGAAGGCTCTGAACAATCAGCTCTCCTGCAGGCGACTCTCCAAATAGAATACCAGCCCAGGGCCCAGTCCCCAAATAGCCAAGAAGCACCCAAGATGGAGGGCTCTGGATGAAGGGCCCTCTCCCAGGGAACCTTCTGGCCATCCTTTAGCACTCAGTCAGTGTTAGTTGTGGTTCATTCCTCACAAGATCCCTTTCTTCCTCCCACCTTCCTTTTCTGTCTTTCTTTCCCCATCTTTTCTGCCCCCTACCTTCTTTCCCACCTCTCCCACCTCTTTCCTCTCTTCTTCCTTTCTGCAGATATTCATGATTCGCTCCTGCTAGGTGTGAAGTACGGATCTCCCACATTGCCCCCGCTTGGTTTACAGCCAAGGCCAATCCTATCTGCCTCTTAACAGTTCATCTCCTTGGATTTGAACTCAACTTTTGTGGGTCATGGAAACACATTGTTCCACTTAAATTATGTGGGGGACTGTGTTGCAGAATAAGCAAAACAGATAAAAGGAAAGAGACTGCCCAAACTGTGAACTTGTGTGCTACATTCTGGTAATGTTTTCAGCATCTAGAAGCAAAAAGAAATCAAATAGACTACAATCAGATGGTATGAGCTCAGATCTGACCTTTTTCATTTCTGTTTCAGTAAGGAAATAGGCATGAGGAGAGGGTCTTAGATTTTAACAGAATTTAAAGCACTCTTGGAAGGAAATGGGAAACATTTATCAGCATACAAAGTAATGATGCCCTTTGCCTTCTCTCCAGAAAGTATCATTATGATTAATGCTTCTAAATTATTGAAAGTGTGTTACACACCAGACAGATTACATGCATCATTTTATTTACTCTTCATGTTAGATACTATTATCCCCACTGTACAGATGAGAAAACTAAAGCTCAGAGATTAAGTAACTTTGGAGCCAAGATTTAAAACCAAGCAGCGTGGCTCCAGAGTCCACATCCAAACCAATATACTCACTTCCAAAGAGTTAATCATTTTTACTATGGTCATCCAAAGAGGCTGCTTCTTTCTGCTAAGTGATTTTTTTTTTCAAAAAGTTGCTGAGTCCATCTCAATGTCCTTCCCTATCAATGGAACCCTCAGAGTTCAAATGTCTCCATCCACAAGGGGCCTCAAGCCTACAATTACTCCATTTCATGTTCATCACACACGATGGCAACTGGTGGAGCCCCGAGCAACTCCCAGTGAGCACATGTACCTCTCCGGCCAGCCTTACTTCCCACCTCTTCCCTCTCAGACCCTATGGGCCATCAGCCGGGGTGGTAGGAGGATCTAGAAACATATCCTGTGCATTCCCTCTGGAAACCTTTGTTACTGTAGCTCCTTCTACCTAGAACACGGTTTCAACGATTTCTGGGACATCTCTACATTTCACAGGTATCTCCCGGCTGCCTGCCCCTACCCTGACCTATTTCTCTTCCTGTATTCCCTGTTTCCATTAGTAGCATGTCACCTGCCCAGGTGCCCAAGGTAAAAGCTTCCATTATCTTCAACGCCTTCTTCACGTCCAAAAGATCCCCAAGTCCTGTAAATTTTACTTGTGAAATAGTCAAACCTTACCTCCTCTTCCAAGTCGTCCCTGACCAACTCAGGCAGAATTAGTTGCTCCCATGGCACTTGGTTTATACTGTCAGTAGAGCAGGCAATCATTTACAAACCTGCTGATTTCAGGGATCTGTTTCCCCCACCAGATCATAGGCTTCTTGAGGGCAGGAAATGTGTCTTTCCTGTTTCTACCTCCAGTTTCTTGACACATGGTAGGCATTAAATTAATATTTCTTTTAAAAAATATTTCATTATGATAAAATATAAACATACAAAATAGAGAAAATAGTATAATGAACTTACGTGTACCCAACACCCAGCTTCAACAATTACCAACACACGACCAATTTTGTTTCATTTCCATTCCCTCGCCCATTTTCTCCAACGCACACACACTGGCCTATTTTAAAGCAAATGAAACACATCCCATCATTCCATCCAGAGATAGCTGAGTATATATTACAAAAAGATAAAGACTTTCTTCTTCTTTTTTTAAACATAAGTGCAATATCGTTATCACACCTCAAAGCAATTAACTAAAATTGCTTAATATCAACGAATACCCAGTCAGGATTCGGAATTCTCCAGATGTCTCCGAAATGTTTTTTACAGTTTGTTTATTCCAACGAGGATATTTTTAAAGGCTCATTTATTATATTTGGTTGATTCGTCTCTAGTTTATGGTTCTTGGATGAATGAATGGATGGATGAATGAATGAATGAACGAATCCTCCCTACCCTCTCTCACCCACCTCTCCCCTGGGCGAATTCTACGCATTTTACACAGACCCATCTGTCTGATGCCAGAATCTGCTGGAGCTCCTCTGTGATACCCCAGCTAAAAGTAATCTCTCTTTTCTCATAGCATTTGTCATAAATGTCTCTTGCTGTTATTACATTTAATCTTATATTAAAGATTTTGTGAAGACAGCTTATCTCTTCTATAATTTTTTAAGCTCCTCGAAGTAACTAAAATGCCTTAATCACTATTGTGTATCTAGTGGCACCTAGCACAGGACCTTGCTCATATCTGACAACCAAATAAATTATTTCTAAACTGAATGGAGTTTAATTAAGACCAATATTCACAGCATCCTTTCTCTCCCCCCAATATAGTCAAAGGACCACAGGCTTTGGAATCTTGCAAACATGGATACAAGTATAAACTTGGCCATCTGTTGGTTGTGTGGCCCAGGGCAAGTTATAAACTCAGGTGTCTTCAAACTTTTTTGCTGGTGACTATAGTAAAAAAGAAAACAGAAAAAGATTAAAAAGAAAAAAAAAACGTTTTTGCTCACATGCTGCCTAAAATAATTTTGAAAACCTGTTTACCCCTCACATATTATAAATTGATATCTAAACATTTTCATCTCATGTTTAAATACTTACAAAGGAAGTTATTTTTGATATATAATAAATATCAACATTCTAAAATAAAATGGTTACATCACTTTTTTGAGTCTGTCCAATTCAATCTGAATACAATAGCCATTTCATACCCACCATCAGCTATTTAAAAAATACACAATGTCATTGGAAATTGAAATTAATTAGAAAATTAAAGTTGTAAATTTTACATCTTTCCTTTTTTCTCCTTAAACTCATATCTCCATTCCATTTCTCCCATAGAACTTCGTCCTAATGTAATATACCTTATGCCTATAAGTCTGTTTGATCACTCTATATACTTCTCGGCAACAAAAATATGAACATAAATTAAAATTAATTTTTTTTCTTTTTACCTTTTGACCCCCTTCACACATTTCTGCCACCCCTAACCCCCTGCCTCTGGCAACCACCAATCTATTCTCTGTATCTATGAGCTTGGATTTTTTTGTTTTATATTCCAGGTTTAAGAGAGATCATAGAGTATTTGTCTTTCTCTGTCTGCCTTACTTCACTTAGTAAAATGCCCTCAAGGTCCATCCATGTTGTTGCAAATGGCAAGATTTCATTCTTTTTTTGTGGCTGAATAATATTCCATTGTATATTTGTACCACATTTTCTTTATCCATTTGTGGGTAGATGGACACTTAGGTTGTTTCCACATTGTGGCTATTGTAAATAATGCTGCAATGACCGTCGAGTGCATGTATCTTTTTGAGTTAGTGTTTTGATTTTTTTTCAGATAAATACCCAGATTGCTGCATCTTATGATAGTTCTATTTTTAATTTTTTGAGGAACCTTCATACTGTTTCCATAGTGGCTGCCACAATTTACCTTCCCACCAATAGCCAGAGCAATTAAAATTGATTTTTAAAATTTCCTATCACCATAAGGCTGGCTCTATGTATTAAAAAAGTTTTCTAGATAGAGGTATCCTTAGTACACAATGATCAAAAGAACTTAAATATTTTATAAAATTTGAAAAATAATTTAAATATACAATGTAAAAATATTTTGGAAATGTATCTCTTAGAGATGAATGAGGTGTTTTTCAATTAGTTCATGCATCTGTGGATAAATACTACTTATTGCTAGAATGAGACAGGGTTTGGGATCGATTTTATTTTGATTCTTTTTTTACTTTTTAAAAGTAAATACTAAGAAGCTTTGTTCACAGAAATAGGTAGAAGGAAATGAAAAAATATTCTCACAGTATTGTCACGCAATTCTTTGTATTTCTTCTGAGTTATGTACCAAAAATCCCATCGTGATCTATCATCAAAAATTAATTTTAATGATTTATTAGCTGGCAATTCCGTTAGATCCTTCAGCAATTTTGTTGAAAGCAGACAACTGGAAACCACCTGTGTTGCAAAAGCTCTTGTTAAGTAATGATTAGGGTCATTCATTTTTCCACATCAACACCGTTATTTTGGCTGGTCCCTTTGTTTGGTACCCGAAGGTTTCTGCCCCCTAGGGCAATGCACCAAAGTTAGATTAGTGACGGGTGGGGGTGGGGAGGATTGTCTTTCTTTTGTAAAATAAGAGAAGGGCTGTTGAGAAAAGAAGATGGGAAAGGAGAACCTACCTACCAGAGACGCAGTATTCTCTGGAGATCAATTTGAAGTTGAGAGTCTAGAAATTAATTTCTTTACAACTGAATGTGCCCACGGACTGCTGGCAATTCTTTATGGATCCCCAGTGATATTCGTAACCTAGTTTGATTTAATTTCCCTCATCCCAGTGTCCACATCTGCAGTTTGGGACTGGCATTATCTAAATCACAGGATTAATATGAGGATGGAATTCTACTACATACCACACGTAAAGCACCTAGTACAATGTCAAACATACACTAAATATGGAGCGAATATTAGATTCCTCCACCTTTCTGCCTTGACATGCCCATTTTTACACAAGTACGACTGATAATTTTTTTTTACAGTCTGAAAGGCATGTTAAAAAAAGTTTATGTGACTTCATCAAGATTACACAGGAAATCAATAAAAGTAAGCTGAAAATCCAATTAAGGACATTTCTCTGTGTAATTTTTTTTTTAACTTTCAGACATTTTAAAAAAGTACAAGGAATAATATAACAAACAAACACCCATGCTCCCGCCACTCAGAATTAACAGCTGTTAACAGTTCGTATTTACTTTAGGTCTCTCTTTTGGGAAATAAAAGAATTAAATATTACAGATAAATATTTAATATTGGCACTGCCTTCAGCTCTACCCCATTGTCTCTCCTGAGTCAACCACTATTACAAGTTGGTTTTATTTTATGACTATGTTTAATGTACATTACTGGTACCATTCATACGTATCATTCTGTAGCTTCGTTTTATCTGTTTGACTCGACATCATGGCTTCATTTATTCCTCTCCTTCTCTCCCCGCCACCACCATTTTAGAAGTTATACATTCTATTTGTATCGGGTGCAATGGAACGAGTATCTCTGTCCTTCTCCCAAACAGTCTCCCACCTCCACCCCCAACTCTGGTGTTTTTGTTGTTTGTGATTTTTGTTCCAGTTTTCTGTTTTGTTTTGTACAGCATGTTCTTTTTGTGTAACACATTGATTTGATACATTTATATACTGCAATATGATCGCCATTGTGGCCTTATCCAACACCTGTTTGTTTTTTAAGATAGAATTCACCTACCATAAAATTCACCCTTTTACAGTATATAATCCATCGGTTTTTAGCATAGTCACAGAGTTGTGCCACCATCACCACTATCTAATTCCAGGATATTTTTATCACCAGAAAAGAAAGCCCACTAGCAGTCACTCCTCCAGTTATTTCCCATCCCCCCATCCCCCCTGCCAGCTCCTGACAACCACTAACCTAGTTGTTTTCTCCATGCATTTGCCTATTCTGGATGTTTCATATAAATGAGACTATGCAATATGTAGCCTTTCGTGTCTGGCTTCTTTCACTTAGCATGATGTTTTTAAGGTTCGTCCTCTATATTGCTGAGTAATAGGCCACTGTATGGATATTTTGCTTGTCCATTCCACTTTGTTTATCTGTTCATCGGTTGAAGGACATTTGAGTGTTTCCACTTTTTTGGCTATTATGAAGAAGGCTGCTGTGAATATTTGTGTACAAGTTTTTGTATGGACATATGTTTTCAGTTCTCTTGGATATATACCTAGGAGTGGAAGTGCTGGGTCAAACGGTAACTCTATGTTTAAGCTTTTGAGGAACTACCAAATTGTTTTCCAAAGCCCATTTTACACTCCCAAGGAATGTATGAGGATTCTAATTTCTCCACATTCTTGCAAACACTTGTTGTTGTCTGTCATTTTTAGTGTAGCAATGCTGGTGTGTGTGAAATGGTATCTCATTGTGGTTTTGATTTGCATTTCCCTGATGACTAATGATGATTGTCAATTTCTGCAAAAAAGCACGCTGGGATTTTGATGGGAATTGTATCGAATTTGCAGATCAATTTGAGAAGTATTGTCATTTTCACAAATTGTCTTCTAATCCATGAATATGGGATGTCTTTCAATTTGTTTAGGCCTTCTTTAAGCAATATTTTGTAGTCTTCAGAGTATAGGTTTTATACTTTTTTTGTTAAATTTGTTCCTGAGTATTTTATTCTTTTGATGCTGTTATAAATGGAATCTTCTTAATTTCACTATTGGGTTGTTCATTGCTAGTGTATAGAATTACAATTGATTTTTACATATTGGTCTTGTACCCTGCAACTTTGTTGAACTCGTTTATTAGTTCTCATAGGTTTGTTTGTGGATTTTGTAGAATCTTTCATATACAAGATCATGTCATTTGCCAGTAGTGATAGTTTTACTTCTTTCTTTCTAATCTGGATGCCTTTTTATTTCTTTTTCCTGTGTGATTACACTAGCTAGAACCTCCAGGACAATGGTGAGTAGAAGTGGTAAGAATGGACATCCTTGTCCTGTACCTGATCTGAGAGGGAAAGCTTTTAGGGTTTCACTTTAAGTATAATGTTAGCTGTGGATTTTTTGTGGAGGAAGATCCTCTCTATTCCTGGTTAGTTGAGTGGCTTTTCTCATGAAGAGATGTTGAATTTTGTCAAATGATTTTTCTGAGTGTATTGAGATGATCATGTGTCCTGTATTTTATTGGTATATTCTACATCAATTCTATTGATTCCATTGATATGTTGTATTACATTAATTGTTTTTCTGATGTGAAATTAACCTTGCATTCCTGGCATAAATCCCACTTGGTCAGGTGTATAATACTTTTCGTATGTTTATATGTTGCTGGATTCAGTTTGCTACTACTTTGTTGAGGAATTTTGCATCTATATTTATCAGAGATATTGGTGTATAGTTTTCTTTTCTTGTCATGTATTCGTTTGGCTTTGGTATAAGGGTAACACTGGCTTCATAAAAGGAGTTAAGGAGTGCTTCCTCCCCTTTAATTTTTGGAAGAGTTTCTGAAGAATTGATATTAATTCTTCTTTAAATGTTTGATAAAATTCACCGGTGAAGCCATCTGCTCCTGGGCTTTTCTTTGTATGAAATTTTAAAATTACGATTCAATCTCTTTACATATTATAGCTCTGTTCAGGTTTCCTAATTTTTTTTGAGTCCGTTTTAACAGTTTGTATCTTTCTAGGAATTTTTCTATTTCGTCTAGGTTATCTAATTTGTTGGCATATATTTGTTCATAGTATTCACTTATAATCGTTTTAATTTCTGTAAGGTCACTAGTGATGTACTTTCTTTCATTTCTGATTTTAGTAATTTGAGTCTGTATTATTTTTCCCTTGGTCAGTCCAACTAAATGCTTTCAATTTTGTTGATATTTTCATAGAAACATCTCTTTGTTTTGTTGAATTCTTTTTCTGTTCTTTCTCTAATTGATTTCTTTTTTCAGTTGATTTCTTATTGCATGTTCTGATTTCATAATCATTACTATAATTTTACGTATGCTGATTTCCCTTTTTATCTTTGGACATTTTATTAGTTTTTTGTTTGTTTTCCTCAACTTTTTATTTTGAAATATTTCAAACCTTTAGAAAAGTTGCAAAAACAGTATAATGAAAACCCATGTACCCTTCACTAGATTCACCAATTGTTAATATTTTTCCACATTTGCTTTATCTGTGTGTAGATGTCTGTATCTCTATCTGAACTATTTGATAGTTGTAGGTGCAGATGACGTGACACTTCACCCCTAAATACTTTAACATGAATTTCCTAAAAATTAGGGTAGATGCCTACATAATCACAATACAATTATCATCACACGTGGGAAATTTAACATTGATATAATAATATCATTGACTTTGTATCCATAATCAAATTTCCCCAGTTGTTCCAATACTATCCTTTATAGCTATTTTTAATCCAGAACCCAATCAAGAATCAAGCATTGCATGTCATGTGTCTTTAGTCTGCTTTGATCTAGAATTATTTCCCAGTCTTTTTTTGCTTTCATGATATTGACATTTCGAAGAGTCCAGGTCAGTTTTTCTTCTAGAATGTCCCTCAATTTGGATTTGTCCGACTGTTTACATTTTGGCAGGAGTACAACATAAGTGATGTGTTCTTCTTAGTGCATCAGAAGGCACATGATGTCAGCTTGTCCCACTATTGTGATGTGAGGTTTGATCACTTGCTTCAGGTGGCTTCTACCAGACTTCTCCATTTTAAGGGTTCCTTTTCACCTTGTAATTAATAAGGAATCTGCGAAGTGACATTTTGAGACTGTGTGATCATCCTATTCCTCGACATGCTTTCACCTGATAGTTTTAGCATCCATTGATGATTTTTGCCTGAATCAGTTATTAGTATGGTGGTTATAAAATGATTTTTTATTTCTGTCATTTCTTCTACATTTATGAGCTGGAATTCTCCTATAAACAAGAACTTTCCCTTCTCCCACTATTTTTCGGTATTGACATGGACTCATGGGTTCTTTTTTTTTTTTTTTTTTTTGTGGGGAAGACCAGCCCTGAGCTAACATCCGTCTCCAATCCTCCTCTTTTTGCTGAGGCAGACTGGCCCTGGGCTAACATCCGTGCCCATCTTCCTCCACTTTATATGGGACGCCGCCACGGCATGGCTGACAAGCAGTGCGTTACGTGGGCGCCCGGGATCCGAACCTGCGAACCCCGGGCTGCCAAGCGCAAACTAAACTGCTGCGCCACCGGGCCGGCCCCCTCATGGGTTCTTTATTTATTATTATTCAATGTGTTATAATTCATTGCTAACCTTATTTGTTTTGATGCTCAAATTATCCCAAATTTGGCTAGTGGAGGCCCCTTCTAGCTGGCTACTGTGTCTTTTTTAATGTGAGTCTATCAATTTTTGAGCATTTCCTTGCTTTCTCACATAACAAGATATTCCAGGCTCACTTTGTTCTTTCCTTGCCCTGGACGTGGAATGAGCCACTTCTCTTAGGAGATCTGGCTCTTTTTAGTGGAGAACAGCGTGGTAGACATGGAGATGTGCCCTCCAGATCAGCCTTCAGGAAAGGACTTGCTGCCCAGCTGTGGGGCATGTGGTCAGTAGGCAGCCTCCAGCTGGCAGCTCCTTCAGCATCTGCCTCAGCCGCAGAACCACGTCACCTATGTGTGTGCCCTCTTGGGGCAGCCCACATCAGCCCACAGCTAGTGGCTGAGTGAGACACGGGTATAAATGTTACCGCACTGTGGGTCCAGGTTGCTTGATGTCGCATTGTAAAAGAATTTACAGAAGAGGAAGGATGGCTACAAAGAGTAAGAAGTTTCTTAGAAGGATATGCTCCATAGACAGAGCGGGCACACTCCAAGGGAGGAGCTGCCACAGCAAGGATGAGTACCAAGAGTAAAGAGTTTATTAGACAGATACACTCCATAGACACAGTGGGCACACTCCAAGGGAGGAGCTGCGCTCAGCGGTTTTGCCATCGCATCTTCTATATCCCTGTTTTGTTTGGGGGGTCCTCCTGCATAGGGCAGAAGTATTAGCGAAGGCAGCTGTGAGTCAGAGCAGCAGCAGCCAGGGGAAGAGCGGCGGGGCCGCAGCTTCCATAAGTCAAGCAGTTCAGTCCCCCTACAGACAGTCAAAAGAGGTTCTGGAAACTTGCGGTTGCCTAAGTTATCTTAAGCTATAATGCAGAACTATGTCTTAGCAATGTCCCCCCTGTGCAAACTTCCTGTTCCTTCACGGTGCCAGATCCCTATGCTAACCTGCCTGTCTCATAAAGGCCCAGCTTTTCAACTTTATGTGGGACACTCTGTTGGGGCAAAATACCAGTTCCAGAGCTCCCTGCTAGGTTGATTGAAGCTTTGTCAGGCCTGCAATCTTCTTTCTCTTCTCAATCCTACTTCCTTCCCCATCTTTATACATTTGTTGATCCCTAGTAAATATCTTGTACTTCAAACTCCATCCCAGTGTCTGTTTCCAGAGAACCCAACCTGAGGCACATGGTATTTAGAATACAAGATCTAGGTGCTGTGTGCTCAGTGCGACTGGAATGTCATTACTTCTAGGCCCTTTTAGTAGACAGATATATATTTCTAAACCGTGAATTCATACTAATAGCTATATTCCAATCGAGCATCATGTGGTTCTTCCTCTCCTTCCCTCATAATGTAGTTTGTACTTCCCTTTACCGACAGTGAGAACCCTGACTCCCAATATATTTACTCAATTGCAATGTATTTATTTATTTGCTCATTTCAATGATACACACCAAATAGCTTCAGAATTGCTACAGCAATATATTACCAATTGTAAACCTACTAAAAAATGTTCAAGATTGCTTTGCAACTGTTTTTTAGATCTATATAATATATCCCACTGAGGGTATACAGTGAGAGTACTGTGTCAAAAGTTATTAGACTAATTCCTTTTTATTTTGCTGCATAATTGTATTTTCAATGTGATATGCAGTTAGGTTAATTTATTTGTTTATATTGAATTTTAGTTTTTTATCATATTAATTCCATTTTATTTTTTGAATATGTAAAATATTAATGTAATTAGACAAAATATACAAAAATATATTCAGAGAAGTCCCATTGCCTTCCCTTGCCTCCCATTCACACCCACTCAGTTTAGGCAATCAATTTCCTTAATTTCTTGTTTGTCCTTCCTGTAGAGTATGTTTTGCAGATATTAGCAGGTACATATATACATATTCCCTTTTGTTTCTTACACAAAAGGTAGTGTACTATATATAGTATTTTGCATCTCACAAACACAATATAGTCTTTGAAGGTTTTATGTAAGCTTGCTTGAAAGTCCTTTTTAGATTGCTCTCTTATCTCCATTTCCTCAGATATTGGACCTGTTGACCACTTTTCATGGTGTCCAATTTCCCATAAATTTCATAGTTTTGTTTGGAAGCTAACCTTCTATGGGGATTTTCTTCAACATGCCCATCCTTGTGGGTGTGATTTCTCAGTTGCCTCAAGTCTGGCTCCTCAAGTTGCCAGCAGCTCAGCTTAGGGCTTCTTTCTGCAAGATTTAACAGTTCTAATGCCTATACCCACATGGCACAAACCCAGATATAGGTCTCATGTTATTAGAGTTTTCTGCTTCAGCTGCCGCCTAAGGCAAGCAGGAGATCCTGGCCCAATCCTGGTGAGTAGGCTGAGCTCTTTCAGCCACTGCTTCTGGGGAGAAAGCACGGTCCTAGGCCCTGGCTTCACACTAGGATCCTGGTTCCACATACTGGACATTGGTGCAATTCCCCCATGGACTTGAAGCCCTGGCCTCAACTGCATGTGGCTTATCACTGTAGTTTCTCTCTCCGTTTAGGTCCATGCCGATTTTCCTCTCACATTTGATCATTATGTAGTTTTAAATATATCTTTAAAGACCTTATAGGTCATTCCTATGCGTCTGAAGTGTGGGAAGAATTATGCATATGCTCATTTCACCGAGTTGACAGGAAACCCTCATTAGTTTATTCAACAAATATTTATTGAGATCTACTATGTGCCAAGCACTGGTCCAGGGGTTTGGGATATGAAAACAAATTAAAGAAATTAGCGTAGCTAATCAAAGCTCAGGTTTCTTTCTCTTTACACTTTATTAAGAATGTGCACTTTGGGGCTGGCACAGTGATGTAGTTGTTAAGTTTATGTGCTCCGCTCTGGCAGCCCCTGGGTTCGCAGGTTCAGATCCCAGGAGCAGACCTACGCACCACTTATCAAGCCATGCTGTGGCAGGCGTCCCACATATAGAGAAAGATGGGCAGAGATGTTAGCTCAGGGCCAGTCTTCCTCAACAACAAAATTGTGCACTTTGCCTTCATAATACAATAAAACCTTTCAAACATATTAGGACTGCTAGGCTTTCTTGAAGGAGTGCCCATCTCATCCACTTCCTTCTCCTCCACCTCTACCTGGATGTACACTCTCAAAATAAAAGAAGCTTTCCTATAGAAAATAAAAACTCACCCGGAAGAGAGAGCTTTTCCTTTATTTCTTTAATCCTTCGCTTCAGTTGCTAAAGTAGACCACAAGAAACTGCTTCTAGAAAAGCACCCTGTCACCTACTCAAAATTTTGTATTACACCCTAGCTCCTCTTGCATAGATGGGAGTCTTGGCTTTTTTAATGGTAAATTATTTGAAAGAATTCACTTGTGATGATGAATTCTGGCTTCTGGGCAGACCTTTTATGCTGTCACTCTCCCAGAATTTCTCCTCTGACGAATGTGTACTTAGGCTCTGCGTGACATTTTTCTTGATTATTGTGTTTCACATCTTTTTATCTTCCTCTGGAAAGGCTAAAATTAGATGCATTTTCAGTCTCTGGTTCAATGCTGAGACAAAAGGCCTCCTCTACTCTTTGATATTTAACAGGCTGATGTGCTGACTAATTCTGCGGCAGCTTTCTCTACTAGTTCAGATACTAAATATAGCAGCGGACATGGTGTCTGATAAAAGCAAGTTAATTAAACATTACTTTTCATCCATTAATTTTTCAGTCGTTCACTGTTTAAGCACAAACAAATATCATCGTAGAAAAAGACAACTCAAAACAAAAGCACATAACACGGTCAGAATATTTAAATGTAATAGTCAACTATTTTTCTGTGACTTCAGAACTGAAAGCCACTGATAACTGTAAAACATTTTTTTTTCAAAATGCAGTCACACACAGCATAAGCTAATGTTCCCTTTTTAGAATTACCAGAACCGAGGGAGGCCAGAGAGACCTACTGAGGGAGAGCCAGCTTTGGCTTGGGCGGTTTGTTCTGTTTGGGGTTAAATCATGTCAGTATAATTATTTTCTTAGTCCAGATTGCTACATGCAAACTTCTACCATATATGCTTACAGTATGAACTCGCAGAGCCCCCCTCAGCCTGGGTTTCAATGGAGCTTAGAGTCGGCTGAATCTTAACAGCAGTTGGATTCTGAAGAGCTGGATAATTTATGTTGTTTATTGACTAATGGTTTTGGCAAAATTGAGCAAAAATGGAGGCAAATGAATTCTTGACTTGTTTTCTAGACTGGAATGATTTAGGAGTGAGAGCCCTCCTTGGTGGAGATTAGGCCTATATTTGGGAATTAGTAAGAAGTGCTTTTCTGTAAAGCTCATGAAGACAGCAACCGAAATTACCATCAGTTTAAGGAGTCACTTTTTCTTTTCTGCCTCACCCTCAAATTTCTTAGCTCAGATAGCACATTCTTAATCGCTGCAAATTCAATACAAATGTAAACTGCTTTAATTCTATGTGTTTTTTTAATAAGGCAGGAATAAAGAAATAAATAAAAATATGGTTTGTTGACCACTCTGTGCCAGGCATTGTTTTAAGAGCTTTATGTGTATAGTCTCATTGAATCCTTACAGTAACCGTATGAAGGAGGTACTATATTGTCTTATTTTATAGATAAGGAAACCGAAGGTTCAGAGAGGTTAAGCAACTTGCCAAGGGTCACACAGTTATTAAGAGGGGTTACCAGTAGTCAAGCCGAAGAACTCTGACTCCACTATGCTTGCGTAGATAGACTCCTTTTCATATATAGGTGTTCCTCATCATTGCATATATATTTTTTAGAGACATTGGGTCATGATCTGCCATTGACTCACATAATTTTTTGCGGGGAATTTCTGATCATAGATCAGCAAGATTCCCTTCTCCCTGTCACTTTTAATAAATCAGTGAATGGAAGGTTCAGAACTCAGAGTGTAGCCAGAAGGCGTTCTCAGTGGAACCCCTTTAGCTTTTACTCAAGGTCCTATGTAGTAATCATCAGATATGACCAGCGCTGGTTTCTCTGACTTCTATTGGGAGAGTTCTGTCTTAACTTCTGAACTATTTCAAAGGTCTGAGCAGATTCCACAGGCCAACCCCCTCATGCACACACACACTTGCACACACACTCACACATCAACTGCCACCCACAGTCCTCCAAGGGCCAGACAAAAAGAGGCTTGTCCACAGCCAAACACTGGAGCCACACCTGATCGCTGCTCCTTCTCTTTGAGCAGACCTGTTTCTATCGTTTATACCCAGGAGGATGGACACTGATGACATCCAAGGACAACTTCTCCTTTCTCATTTGAGGCACTGAGTTGCACGCTTGCTCTCTCCTTCATAGAAGCATTACAGAATTCTCATGACACCATGCAAGATGTCAAGATGAAAGAACTCCTCACACTTGCTTCTATTCCCCTTGTTTTATCCCAGGGAAATTATCTCTTGCAAGAGGGGCATTCCTAAGCCCTGCTATGCCAGGTTCTCCTAGTGACAGCCTGCTTCCAGGAGATTGTCCAGGGTCCCTGAGCCAATAATCAATTGGTCAATGAATTAATAAGTATTTATTCACTTACTACTATATGCCTAGCACTGTGCAGTCTGCTGTGGAAGACTCAGAAGAAATATAAGACATGGCCAATATGATGGAAACCCCTCTAATGACGTCTAAAGCAGAATAAAATCTAAACTTCTTGCCATGACCTACAAGGCCCTGCCTGCCTGGCCCTTGCCTCCCTCCCCCAACTCAGCTCCTACCAGTCTCCCCCTCTTTCCCTGCACTCCAGCTACACTGGCCTTTCCTTCACTGAACACACTAAGATTATTTCCACTTTAGGGCATTTGTGCTTGTTTTTCTCTCTGCCTAGAACAATCTTCCCCCACACCTCATATGACTGGTTCTTTGTCATCAAGTCTTCTCTAACCGTCCAGTCGAAACAGTACCCACCCCCAGGTCACTGTCACATTATCCTGTTTTTATATCTTCATAGTGCCTATAACTATCAGAACTGGTCTTCTTTATTTATTTATTGTCTCTTTCTCCCACTAGAATGTAGGTTGCACAAGGGAGTTTTGTCTCTTTTGTTCTCTGTGCTATGCCAAGGGCCTAGAACAGCACCTGCATCTAGCAAGTACTCAAATGAATATTTGTTGAGTGACCAAATGATTAAATACTAACTTGCTTGTTACCCAGATATGTAAGTGAATCATAGGGGTTCAGAAGAAGAGGAGAGCAATGAAAGAAAATTTTAAAGAAGAGGTGAGAGTCAAACTGGAAGACAGGTTTCAAACAATGATGATTCAGAGCACATTTTACTGTTTTTGATGTGATTGATCTTTGTTTATCTGTGGCTCCGTTGGCTCCTCTGTCAGTTAATTATATTTAAAAAGACTAAATACATCGCTGAGGATGCCATTCAAGCAAGAAAATCCTTTGAAAATTTAGAATAATTCGCCCTTCCCTAATTTTATCTGTTTTATAAATAATACATTTGAGTCGCGAAAAATTGAGAAATTGATAACTGATTAGCTGTTGCCTAATTTTGAGCAGTAACAATTTCTCCAAACTCCAGGAGGGGATCCAGTTAGCTCAAGAGTCACAGACTCAAAGGCCTCCTGAGGCCAGGCAGGTCATGCAGGGAGGACCTTGACAAACTAGAGCACCCATGCCCGCATGTGTGCCATGCGGCGGTGTGGGCCTGACATGGTCAAGTTCATCCTCTTTTTCAAGAAAAGCCAAAATCCAGATTTGTATGTGAAACTGCCTGACTTTTAGTTGGCAACTAATCTAAACAATTTTAAAATACCACAGGGGCCAAATAAAACACGTCTACAGGCTGAACTTGGCTCACAGACCACTGCCCTGGCTTTCTAAGATTCCTTCCAACTTCTCAAATGCCTCCAGTCTATGAAATTTCTTTTTAAAAGTTGACACAAAATCTGGGTAAACATTTTAAAACCTTGATTGTATAGGAATCTTTTTTAAGATCAAAAGAAGTAATTATTTCAAGTAAAATAAATTAATATTCACTGTGTACTCGAGTTCTGACCAATACACTAGATGTTTTGATAAAGTTGTTCATTATTTAATTAAGCATGGAGCAAGAGGAGCCAGCAATCTACAGAGAGGAGAGTATGCTAACTGTGATGTCTTAAGGCCGGAGTGGAGAAGAGATGGACATACTAACCTCTGTAGGCGAGGGGTTGGTGTGAATTTGTGTCTAGTGTAGAAACCAAAATTCATCCAGAACTTTAACAGCAGAGTCCTGATCTTGGTCTTTGAGAAAATTTAATCTCATTGGATCAGATTCTCAGTTCATTAAAGAAAGGAGGAGATTAATACCAGCACCCAGGAATTTTCCATGTCCTCTAGAAAAAGATTCATATAGAAATACCCACTCATCCAAGAAGCACATTGAATACCTGAATTATTAACAGACAAGCTTCTGGAAGAACCAAAGTATGTAGTTTCACATTAACTTTTCTTAGACAGGATGGGGTTGGCTTGGAGGTTTTATGATATTGTTAAATCCATTAGTGAAGTCAATTGTTTCCACATTACCAAAACATAACAATGGGATAATTTTTTAAGCTTTATTTCAGTGCAGACCATGGTAAAACATTGGAACCCCTAAAAACAACAACTAAACATATTAACAACCTTTGATTTTAAACTTAGAGGTTGTTCATGGTGATTTTTTTACCTGTTATTCAAAACGTTACAGTAACGATATGAAAATAAAATTTTTAAAAATTGCATTTACAATAGCATCCAAAAGAATAAAAGACTTACAAATAAATTTAATAAAAGAGGTGTAAAATTTGTACTCTGAAAAGTACAAAACATTGTACAAAGAAATTAAAGACCTAAATAATGACAAGACACTCCACATTTATGGAGCAGAAGGTTTAATATTGTTAAGGTGGCAATGCTCCCCAACCAATCTACAAATTCAATGCAATCCCTATAAAAATTCCAACAGCCTTTTTTGCAGAAATGGCAAAGCCCCTCCTCAACTCACATGGAATCACAAGGGGTCCCGAATAGCCAACACAATACTAATAAAGTGGAATAAAGTTGGAAGACTCACACTTCTCAGTATCAAGACTTACTACAGAGCCACAGCAATTAAAACAGTGTGGTACTGGCATAGACATATAGAACAATGGAATGAAATTGACAGTCAAGAAATCAACCCATACATCTATGATCAATTGATTTTCAACAAGGGTGCCAAGACCATTCAATGGGGAAAGGATAGTCTCTTCAACAAATGGTGCTGCGACAACTGATATCCACATGCAAAAGGATGAACCTCTACCTCACATCGTATACAAATATTAACTCAAAATGGATGAAAGACCTAAGTGTAAGAGGAAAACTATAAAACTCTTGGAAGAAAATGTAGGAGTAAATCTTGGTGACCTTGGGTTAGGCAAAACCTTCCTAGATATGACACCAAAGGCACAAGTGACAAAAGAAAAAAATAGATAAATTGGACTTAATCAAAACCAACAACTTTTGTGCTTCAAAAGGGCATCATCAAAGAAGATTAAAAAAACGCATAAAATGTGAGAAAACATTTGCAAGTCATATATCTGGGAAAGCACTTGTATACAGAATATATAAAGAACACTTACAACTCAATAATAAAAAGAGAACCCAATTGGAAAATAGACAAAGGACTTGAATAGATATTTCTCCAAAGAAGGCATACAAATGGCCAATAAACATGTGAAAAGATGCTCAAAATCACTAATTGTTAGGGAAATGCAAATCAAAACCAGAATGAAAGAGTAGATTTTAAAAGTTCTCATCACAAGGAAAAAAATTGTAACTATGTGAGGTAATGGATGTCAACTAAACTTACTGTGCTAATCATTTTGCAATATGTACATATATCAAATCGTTATGTTGTACACCTTAAACTAATACAACATTATATGTCAATTATATCTCAATGAAACTGAAAAAATAAAGTAAATAATCATAAAAAAAGAAAATAAATGTTAGAGAGTTACGTAGAGGAATTGGAATTCTTGTACATTTTTTTTTGCCATAACATTGGTTTATAACATTGTATAAATTTCAGGTGTACATCATTATACTTCTATTTCTGCATAGATTACATCATGTTCACCCAAATACTAATTACAATCCATCACCACACACATGTGCCTAATCATCCCTTTCACCATCCTCCCTCCCCCTTCCCCTCTGGTAACCACCAATCCAATCTCTGTCTCTATGTGTTTGTCTGTTGTTGTTTTTATCTTCTACTTATGAGTGAGATCATAGGGTATTTGACCTTCTCCCTCTGACTTATTTCACTTAGCATAATACCCTCAGTGTCCATCCATGTTGTCACAAATGGCTGGATTTCATCATTTCTTATGGCTGAGTAGTATTCCATTGTGTATATATACCACATCTTCTTTATCTGTTTGTCCCTTGATGGGCACTTAGGTTGCTTCCAAGTCTTGGCTATTGTGAACGATGCTGCAATGAACACAGGGGTGCATGTATCTTTACATATCAGTGTTTTCATGTTCTTTGGATAAATACCCGGCAGTGGAATTGCTGGATTGTATGGCAGTTCTATTCTTAATTTTTTGAGGAATTTCCGTACTGTTTTCCATAGTGGCTGCACTGGTTTGCACTCCCACCAGCAGTGTATGAGAGCTCCCTTCTCATCACATCCTCTCCAACACTTGTTTCCTGTCTTGTTAATTATGGCCATTCTGACGTTAATTATGGCCATTCTGATGGGCGTGAGGTGATATCTCATTGTAGTTTTGATTTGCATTTCCTGATAATTAATGGTGTTGAACATCTTTTCCTGTGCCTGTTGGGCATTGGTATATCTTCTTTGGAGAAACATCTGTTCTGGTCTTTTGACCATTTTTTAATTGGGTTGTTAGTTTTTTTGTTATTGAGATGTATGAGTTCTTCATATATTTTGGAGGTTAACCCTTTATCAGATATATGGTTTGCAAATATCTTCTCCCAGTTGTTAGGTTGTCTTTTCGTTTTGTTGGTGGTTTCCTTTGCTGTGCAGAGGCTTTTCAGTTTGATGTAGTCCCATTTGTTTGTTTTTTCCATTGCTTCCCTTGCCCAGTCAGACATAGTACATGAAAATATGTTGCTAAGACTGATGTCGAAGAGCGTACTGCCTATGTTTTCTTCTAGAAGTTTCATGTCTTACATTCAAGGCTTTAATCTATTTTGAGTTAATTTTTGTGTATGGTGTAAGATAATGGCCTACTTTCATTCTTTTGCATGGGGCTGTCCAGTTTTCCCAGCACCATTTGTTGAAGAGACTTTCCTTTCTCCACTGTATGTTCTTGGCTCCCTTGTAGCTGTCCATAGATGTGTGGGTTTATTTCTGGGCTCTAGATTCTATTCTATTGATCTGTGTGTCTGTTTTTGTTCCAGTACCATGCTGTTTTGGTTACTATAGCTTTGTAGTATATTTTGAAATCAGGGAGTGTGATTCCTCCAGGTTTGTTCTTTTTTCTCAGTATTCCTTTAGCTATTTGGGGTCTTTTGTTGTTCTGTATAACTTTTAGGATTCCTTGTTCCATTTCTGTGAAAAATGTTGTTGGAACTTTGATAGGAATTGCATTGAATCTATAGATTGCTTTAGGAGGTATGGACATTTTAACTATGTTAATTAACTATGTTAATTCTTCCAATCCAAGAGCATGGAATGTCTTTCCATTTCTTTATGTCTTCTTCAATTTCTTTCAACAATGTTTTATAGTTTTCAGTGTACAGATCTTTCACCACCTTGGTTAAGTTTATTCCTAGGTATTTTATTCTTTTTGTTGCAATTGTAAATGGGACTGTATTCTTAATTTCTCTTTCTGCTATTTCATTGTTAGTGTATAGAAATGCAACTGATTTTTGTGTGTTGATTTTGGATCCTGCTAATCGACCATATTCATTTATTATTTCTAGAAGTTTTTTGGTGGAATCTTTAGGATTTTCTATACATATAATCATGTCATCTGCAAATAGTGACATATTCACTTCTTCCTGTCCAATTGGATCCCTTTTATTTCTTTTTCTTGTCTGATTCCTCTAGCCAGGACTTCCAATACTATGTTAAATAGGAGTGGTGAAAGTGGACATCCTTGTCTGGTTCCTGTTCTTAGAGGGCTAGCTTTCAGTTTTTCACCATTGAGGATGATATTAGCTGTGGGTTTGTCATATATGGCCTTTATTATGTTGAGGTACTTTCCTTCTATACCCATTTTATTCAGAGTTTTTAATCATAAATGGATGCTGTATCTTGTCAAATGCTTTCTCTGCGTCTATTGAGATGATCATGTGATTTTTATTCTTCATGTTATTAATGTGGTGTATCATGTTGATTCATTTGTGGATGTTGAACCATGCCTGCATCCCTGGAATGAATCCCACTTGATCTTGGTGTAAGATTTTTTTAATGTACTGTTGTATTCGATTTGCTAGTATTTTGTTGAGTATTTTTGCACCTGCATTCATCGTTGATGTTGGCCTGTAATTTTCTTTTTGTGTGTTGTCCTTGTCTGGTTTTGGTATCAAGGTAATGTTGGCTTCGTAGAATGAGTTACGGAGCTTCCCCTCCTCTTCAATTTTTTGGACGAGTTTGAGAAGAATAGGTATTAAGTCTTCTTTGAATGTTTGGTAGAATTCACCAGGAAAGCCGTCTGGTCCTGGACTTTTATTTTTTGGGATGTTTTTTATTACTGTTTTGATCTCCTTACCAGTGATTTGTCTATTCAAATTGTCTATTTCTTCTTGATTCAGTTTTGGAAGGTTGTATGATTTTAGGAATTTATCCATTTCTTCTAGATTGTCCAGTTTGTTGGCATACAGCTTTTTGTAGTATTCTCTTATAATCCTTTGTATTTCTGAGGTGTCTGTTGTAATTTCTCCTCTTTCATTTCTGATTTTATTTATTTCCGGCTTCTCTCTTTTTTTCTTGGTGAGTCTAGCTAAAGGTTTGTCAACGTTGTTTATCTTTTCAAAGAACCGGCTCTTAGTTTCATTGATTTTTTTCTATTTTTTCATCTGTATTTCATTTATTTCTGCTCTGATTTTTATTATTTCCCTCCTTCTACTGATTTTGGGCTTTGTTTGTTCTTCTTTTTCCAGTTCCTTTAGGTGCACTGTTAGATTGTTTATTTGAGATTTTTCTTCTTTGTTGAGATAGGCTTGTATTGCTATAAACTTCCCTCATGGAACTGCTTTTGTGGTATCCCATAAATTCTGGCATGTCATATTTTCATTTTCATTTGTCTCCAGGTATTTTTTGATTTCTTGATTGACCCAACTGTTTTTCAGTAGCATTTTGTTTAATCTCCACATACTTGTGACTTTTCTGATTTTCTTCCTATAGTTGATTTCTAGTTTCATACCTTTGTAGTCAGAAAAGATGCTTGGTGTTATTTCAACCTTCTTAAATTTATGGAGACTTGTTTTGTGGCCTAATATGTGAGCAATCCTGGAGAATGTTCCATGTGCATTTGAAAAGAATGTGTATTCTTCAGTTTTTGGGTGGAATGTTCTATATATATCTACTAAGTGCATCAGGTCTAATGTGTTGTTTAAGGCCAATGTTTCATTGTTGATCTTCTGTTTGGATGATCTATCCATTGGTGTAAATGGAGTGTTAAAGTCCCCTACTATTATTGTGTTACTGTCTATTTCTCCTTTTATGTCTGTTAATAATTGCTTTATATATTTAGGTGCTCCTATGTTGGGTGCATAGATATTTACAAGTGTTATATCCTCTTGTTGGATTGTTCCCTTGGTCATTATGTAGTGCCCTTGTTTGTCTCTTGGCACAGTTTTTGCTTTAAAGTCTATTTTGTCTGATATGAGTATTGCTACCCCAGCTTTCCTTTCATTGCCATTTGCATGGAGTATCTTTTTCCATCCCTTCATTTTCAGTTTGTGAGTGTCTTTGGGTCTGAAGTGTGTCTCTTGTATGCAGCATATATATGGGTCTTGTTTTTTTATCCAATCAGCCACCCTATGCCTTTTGATTGGAGCATTTAGTCCATTGACATTTAAAGTGGCTATTGATGTGTATGTACTTACTGCCATATTTTTACTTTTTTTCTTGGTGTTTTAGTGGTTCTTCTCTGTTCCTTTCTTCTTCTCTTGCTCTCTTCCCCTGTGGTTTGATGGCTTTCTTTGGTATTATGTTTGGGCTCCTTTTGCTTAGATTTTGTGTATTTATTATAGGTTTCTGGTTTGTGATTACCATGAGCTTCATATATAACAACCTACACATTTAGCAATCTATATTGAGTTGATGGTCTCTTTAGTTTGACCTCTATCTAAAAGCTCTACTCTTTTACTCCCCTCCTCTCACGTTTTATGTTTTTGATATCATATCTATCTTCTTTTTTCTGCATTTGTATCCATTACCCTCTTATCGTGGAAATAGATAATTTTTTCCTATTTCTGGTCTTTTCTTTCCCCCACAAATAAGTCCCTTTAGCATTTCCTGTAGGACTGGTTTCTTGGTGATAAACTCTTTTAATTTTTGCTTGTCTGGGAAACTCTTTATCTCTCCTTCCATTCTGAATGATAACCTTGCCAGGTAGAGTGTTCTTGACTGGAGGTTTTTTCCTTTTAGCACTTTAAATATGTTGTGCCACTCTCTTCTAGCCTGTAAAGTTTCTGCAGAGAAGTCAGCTGATAGCCTTCTGTGATTTCCTTTGTATGTAACTTGTCTTTCTCTTGCAGCTTTTAGGATTCTCTCTTTAGCTTTAAATCTGGACATTTTAATTATGATGTGTCTTGGTCTGGGCCTCTTTGGGTTTATCTTGTTTGGTGTTCTTGGTGCTTCCCATACCTGGATGTCTGTTTCCTCCCTTAGGTTAGGGAATTTTTCAGCTATTATTTCTTCAAATAGATTCTCTGCCCCATTGTCTTTCTCTTCTTCTTCTGGAACACCTATAACAGATGTTAGTGTGCTTGATGTCCCAGAGGTTTCTTAGACTGCCTTCACTCTTTTTAATTCTTTTTTCTTTTATCTGTTCAGCTTGGGTGATTTCCCCTAGTCTTTTGTCGGGCTCACAGATCTGTTCTTCTGTATCCTCTACTCTGCTTTTAAGATCCTCTAGTAAAATTTTCATTTCCAGTATTGTATTCTTCATCTCTGATTGGTTCTCTTTTATGTCTTCCATTTCTTTGTTGACATTCTCACTGAGTTCATCCATTCTTCTCCCACGATCAGTGAGCATATTTGATTCTTTGTTTGAACTCTTTGTCAAGTAGATTGCTCATTTCTGTTTAATTTCGTTCCTTTTCTGTGGTTTTGTCCTGTTCCCTTACTTGGAATGTATTCCTTTGCCTCCTCATTTTGCCTCTTTCTCTGTGCTTGTATCTATGTATTAGGTAGGTCAGCTACATCTCCTGATCTTGGAGAGGTGACCTTATGCAAGTGATGCCTTATGAGGCCCAGCAGTGTGCTTCCCTCTCGTCACCAGTTCCAAGTGTTCCAGGAGTGTCCCATGTGTGGGCTATGTGTGTCCTTCTGTTGTGGCAGGGTTGCTGTTACTGTACGTGCCCAGGGAGGCTCAGCTATCCCCTTGCCTGGCTGGTTGTAATGCTCAGCTGCGTGTGGTTGTTGTAGACACTTCAGTCTCTTTATTGGGTGTGGGGAGCCCCAGAACAGTTGGCTGTAAAGTCTAATAGCACATTCCTGTTGCAGTTTTTCTATTGAATGAGTAGGCCCCCAGCATGACTGATTGTTAGGCTCAGGGGCTTACAATTGCTATAAGCCTCCAGACTAAAAGGGTCTTGTCAGCTCTCTGAGGGTGGCAGCTGGGTGGGGCTGGCCCCAGGCATAAGGGCACCCAATTGTTTCAGGCTTTGGAGAGTGGGGCTGATTCCCTGTGTGGCTGTTTGAGAAGCACAAGTCTTCTGCAGCTGAGAAGCCCCACTATGCACGGGGCCACACACACATTCAACACAGTCCTGCCCCGTGCACGTGTCCCGAACCCCTAAAGTGGACCCAGTTGCTCCAGGGCAGGGGGACCACACTCTCCTTGGGCTTGCCCTGCCCCACAGAGGTGGACCCACTTTCCAGGCTGCAAAGAATACAGGCAGCTCCCTTAAGTAGGCCCACAAGTTCCCTGAGGGCTTATTGTTGGGTGGGGCCAGTCCCTAGGGCGGGCTGCTTTCCCTGGCTGAGCTGGATTAAATTGGTGCTCTAGTGGGTGGGGTGAACCCTGGGCTAGCAGGCCTGGGGGAAAATCCAATGGCGCCTGCCAGCATCTGTGTCAGTACGCCCACACCAGGTCACAACAATGGCCACCACCAAATGTCCCAGTCCCTCTGGAGGTCTCACTTCTCACTGAGATGCACCCAGAGCCTATCAGGCGAGTCACTTTTCACCAAAGGACTATGCACCTTTATTTCTGGTGATTTTATGTTGCTTTCTGAAATGGGTGAATTTGTGCATGGGCCCTTGAAGAGCCAGCTTTAATTTCTTTGTGTCCCAGCTTTTCTGGGGGTATTCCCTGTTGTTCTTAGTAGCCAACAAAGCCAGATATTATGACACTCATCTCAGTTGTGCTGGGTCCAAAAAATGCCTATAGCAGCAATGCTCCCTGGCTCAGATTCCCCCCTCCTGCAGAGAAAGTTGCACACATTTGGATTGCTCTGGGTTGCTGTGAAGCATTGTGGCTTGTGAAGGTGGCAATTTTTTCTCTCCAGAAGGGAATTTCTGCCTCTTCCACCTCAGTTAGGACTGTCATTCATTGCACGGGTTCCTCTTACCCAGTTTTCAGCTCTCTCTGAGGAGTAATTTTTCCAAGATTAGTTGTAAGTCTGCTGTGTCTGTGGGAGGAGGTGACTTCAGAGTCTGCCTATGCTGCCATCTTGACCTCTCTCTAACCCTGTACATTGTTGGTGGGAATGTAAAATGATGTAACCACTAGGGAAAACAGTATGGAGGATCTTCAAAAAATTAAACATAGAAATACCATATGATCCAGCACTTCCTCTTCTGGGTATATACCCAAAGGAATTGAAAGCAGGATCTCACAGAGATATTTGTACACACATGTTCATAGAACCATTATTTATGATAGCCAGGAGGTGCAAGCGACCCAAGTGTCCATCCATGGATGAATGCATAAACAAAATGGAGTATATACATACAATGGAATATTATTCAGCCTTACAAAAGAAGGAAATTCTGACACATGCTACAGCATAGATGAACCTTGAGGATGTTATGCTAAGTGAAATAAGCCAGCCCCCAAAAGACAAATACTGTGTGATTCCACTTATATGAAGTACCTAGAGTAATCGATTTCATAGAGACAGAAAGTAGAATGGTGGTTGCCAAAGGCTAGGGGGATGGGAAAATGGGGAGTTACTGTTTAATGGGTACAGAGTTTCACTTTTGCAAGGTGTTTTGGAGATGGATGGTGAGGATGATTGCACAACAACGTGAGTGTACTTAATGCCACTGAATTGTACACTTAAAAGTGGTTAAGATGGTCAATTTTATGTTATATGTATTTTACACAATTAGAAATAATTTTTAAAAATTGGCAAAGGATCTGAATAGATATTTCTCCAAGGAAGATATACCAATGGCTAGTAAGCACGTGAAAAGATGCTCAGCATCAATAGCCACTAGGGAAATGAAGATCAAAACTATAATGAGCTACCACTTCACACCTACTAGGATGGTTATAATAAAAAAGACAGACGGTAACTAGTATCCACAGTGATGTGGAGAAATTGGAACCTTCGTATATTACTGGTGGAATTGTAAAATGGTGCAGCCACTTTGGAAAACAGTTTGGCAGTTCCTCAAAAAGTTAAACATGGAGTTATCATATGTTCCAGCTATTTCACCCTTAGGTTTATGTCCAAGAGAAATTAAAACATATGTCCACCAAAAAAAAAATAATGTTCATAGCAACATTATTCATAACAGCCAAAAAGTGGAAACAAACTAAATGTCATTCAACTGATGAATGGATAAATAAAATGTGGTATATTCATACAGTGGAATATTATTTATCAATAAAAAGGAATGAAGTACTGAAACATGCTACAATATGGATGAACCTTGAAAATATGCTAAGTAAAAGTAACCAGTCACAACAAATCACGTATTTATGGTTCAATTCATATAAAATGTCCAGAAGAGGTTAATCTATGGAGACAGAAAGTAGATAAGTAGTTGCCTAGCGCTGGGGGTTTGGGGGAAAATCGGGAGTGTCTGCTAATGTCTACAGGGTTTCCTTTTGGGGTGATGAAAATGTTCTAAAACTGATTGTGGTGATGGTTGCACAATCTTATGAATATACTAAAAACCATTGAACTGTACACTTTAAATAGATGAAATGTCTGGTATGTTAATTATATCTCAATAAAGCTTTTAAAATGTGATAGTATTCTTCCACATTTACAGAAATAGCAGATTTATTTATTTTACAAACATTGATAGAGTGCCTATCATATGCCATGCACTGTGCTAGGTGCCTTTGGAGGCAAAGAACTAAATTGTACATCACTACTGTCTCAGAGAGCTTCAGTACAGTACATGTGCATCAATGACTATAATGCATGGGAGAAAGTGAAGACTGAACCCGAAGAGGTACCAAAAATTATGATGAGGACAAGATTAGTTCTTAATGGAGGACGTACCATTGGGGGCATTGAAGGGTAGTGGGATTTTGACAGAGATAGTACAGTGGCGAATTTATTCTAGCTATGTGTGGGGGTGAGGGCGGGACAGGGGTAGCAATGCACAGCAGAAACGATGGAAGTGAGAAACACCTTGTGTTGAGGAAATGTCAGTTACCCCACTTGGTCTGTAGGTAAAAACTAGGGTGTAGTGACACCCGAAGGCAGGACAGGTAGGTTAGGCCATATCCTGGAGGGCACTGAATGCCATGCTAAAGTTTGCACTTGCCTCACTGGGCAAGAGAGACACATAATGGCTTTTGAGCAGGGGAGTTACAAGATCAGAACTGCTTTAGACAGATACCCTTGCCCCCCACCCTACTTCCACTCCTACCCTCACCTTCGCCCTGAATCACACAGTGCCAACTACACATCTTGTTCTCAAGTGAGAGATCTGAGCAGATGAACTAGAGGGGTTCATGAGTTGAAGACACCAGGCACAGCACGGAAGAGGCTGAAATGTCAGAACGACCGGGATTGCCAAAAGATCTTAAACCCTTCGGAAAACCAGTCACATGTAATACAAAGGAGATTCAGAACAGCATCAGACTTCTCAAGAGCAACAATGGATGCTAGAAGGTAACTGAGCAATTTCATAAAATGTGTGAGGGAAAATAATATTTAACCCTGAATTCAATGCAAGAAATGCAAGGAATCAGAAACTTTATCTGTCATGCATCTTTCTTAGAAACTACTGGAGGATATGCTCCAGCAAAATGAAGGAATTAAACAAGACTGGAGAAGAAATGGGATTCAGGAAACTGGATCCCATCTAGGAGAGTGGTGTGAGGTTTCAGGATGACAACTGTGCAGCAGGCCAAAAGAGCAACCAGTCTAGACTGGTGCAGGAAGATGGGAGACCCTAGGAAGGTGATTTCTGAGGAAAAAAAGAGGACTTGATGAGCTATCTAATATTATGAAGTTATAAAGAATTTAGAATAGATGGATGATAGATAATGTAAAAGAAAACAAAACAAAAGGTAATTAGAAGTTCCAGGAAAATGTATATTACAGGAAAGAAAAAATAATCATATTATATTACTTGACTCCACAATAAATTATACTTAGTTGTATTAGTGTAAACACTGTTTTATTTTAAAATATAATTACAATACAACTATATAGCATACGATTGTTAGATATTCATCTATTTAGTGCTCTTCCAGCATAACGAGAAGTCAATACATGATGTCTGAAACTGATGAATCTAGAAATACCAATAAAATCATGCTGTAAAGAAATGTGGTCATAATTACCAGAAGAAATAGCTAAAAGTATTTAAGTGGTTTCTTCTGTGGAGCAGAACTAGGGTGTGGTAAAAGGTCGGTAGGGGGATCGTGATTTTTCATTATGTGATATTTGATTCTGAGTTATTTGTTTTTTATGATATTCATATAGTAATACATGTTTTTAACTGTGCAATTATAAAATAATTTAACTCTGGATGTGCTGTGAAGGTTGACCTGGGGAGCGTTGAAACTGAATTAGAAGGACAGTGCAATAGTTCTGACTAGAAAATAAGGGTCAAAACTAGGCTTGTCAGGCAAACAAATGTTTGACTAGATTTATTCAATTCACAGTCATGAAGACCTTCCGTTAGGAGTCTCGTGAGAATGTTACTGCCTTCAGAGTAGGGATCTTGTCTCTTTTGCCCACTGTTGTCTCCCCACTGTCTAGCACAGTGCCTGGCACCTGTAGAAGTTCGATAAATATTTATTGAGTGAATAAATGAATAAATCTTGACACATTTTTGCAAGGCCAAATTGCTTTCTTTCTGATTCCTAAGGTGATGTTTATTTATAAAATGAATGCTTCCTTCAATGGCAACAAAACAATAACCGCATCACCTTTGTCTCCCCTTTCCCAAGAAAAGACAGACTAGATTGAGACCCATTTAATCTTATGGAAAGCAGGGCGACAGCTTGCTTCAGGAGCACATACAAGATCTGTAACGCTGATGTGTGTATTCCCAGGTAAAGGGTTACAAGGGGTGCTGGGTAGAGCTAGTTCTATTTGGACCTAAGAGCTTTAGGGTTTCCAAGATTCCATTCTCCTTATCATTGGCAAATAGACCCTGAACAAATGCAAGGTTGAAAAACCATGATCTGGATATTTTCAAACAGGGTGTTCTAACAGAATATTGTACAGAATCCCCACAGGCTTAGTTGGAATTTGAGAAAGCAATAGTTCTAGAAGCTAAGTGCCTGAGAAGTATTATATCAAGTTATGCAATTATATAAGCAGTGCCAAAGAAGTTCTGCTTCAATATACTAGAAAATAAGAAAGAGATGTTAGTTACCCTCTAGCTGAAAACAACTGAGCTTGTATTGAGTCTGCAAACCCACTTCCGGAATCCTCTTGTATCTCTGAAGATTTAACTTTTAAGCAGAAGTTCCAGTGGTAAAGGATACATGCAAGGCTAGATTCTGTATAAAGCCCACCATCTCAGCACTTGCTAGGCAGGTTATAGACTAAATTAATTCATCCATGTGTAGTGGTTGAAAATCCCTAGATATTTAAGGTTAGGGTTTTATTATTTGAGTATGACGTGATATTGCACCTATAAAATAAAAAAATATCTGTTAACTGCATGAAGACAAGTTACCAAGGCAGGAAGCCAGATGCAGGGGAGGAAGCCAAGACTCATGTTAGTGGCAGTAAGGTGCAAGGTGGGGACTGGACTTGGTTTCCACACCTTCCTCCCCACTTGCCCTCATCGATTTCCCAATATCCCCAGCCGGGTCCACTCCACCATAACTCTCAGCAGCTGCCCCACCTCAAAGAATATCTCCTTCAAAATTTGGGACCCTCCCAGTTTGCTCCAACTTGTAGCAGTTAACCCTGTTAATTCCTGTTAACCTCTGGAATTTCTAAGCTAGTCAATGTAGTTTGTATTACATGGTTTGGTTTCATTGCTACTTTTGTAATATGAAAAAGATTTTTAAAATTAAGAGTTGGGAGGTGCCCAAAAATGAGAGACTGTATTTTCACAGTGCACACAAGGCATACAATATGTCTCTCAACAATGCAGCTGCTAAGTAACACAAATAGTTTTCCAGTCTCCATAGCTTTTCATAAACATTTGCTTATGCACTTCTGCATGCCTACGATACCATTCAAAAGCTGTGCTTAAGTCCTCCATGATTTAGGTGCACAGCAGGAATAGAAAAGATCATTTCTCATTTATTCTTATTCCTTTTGCTATAGACTGAATGTTTGTCCCCTCCAAATTCATATGTTGAAATCCCAACCCCCAATGTGATGGTATCAGGAGGTGGGGCCTTTGGGAGGTGACTAGGTCATGGGAGTGGAGCCCTCATGAGTGGGATTAGTGCCCTTATAAAAGGGACCCCACAGAGTTCCTTTGTCCCTTCCACCATGTGAGGACACAGAGAGAAGACAGCCATCTATGAACAAGGAAGAGGGCCCTCTCAGACACCAGATCTGCCAGTGCCTTGATCTTGGACTTCTCAGGCTCCAGAACTACAAGAAATAAATGTCTGTGGTTCATAGGCCACCCAGTCTGTGGTAATTTGTTATAGCAGCCCAAACATATAAGATACCTTTGGAATCATCAGCCAACACCACCGCAATTCTACACTAGACAGTTAAAAGCAAGCAGTGTTTACTCAGGAAGAGGCGACCGTGGTGTTTTGTCCTAAATACGAATGCTGAGGCTCTGTCATTCATCTGGAGTCAGGGCCTGTGCTGGGTACCGAGGATGTGGAAGTGGACACTACAGCCCTGTTTCCTGCCCCCATGGAGCTCACAGTCTCGCAGGAACAGCCAGACCACAAACAAGAAAACAAATTGCATTTCAGGTTGTGAGTAGAGCTATGCTGGGAATAAACAGGGAGGCATGGTGAGAGTCCGGGGGTACTACTATGCAGGGTCAACAGTTTCCATATGAATAAGACAGCCTTGCCCTGAGAAGTTTTCAGTCTAGTGAGGGAGACAGACTAAAAACAAGTAGACAAAAAAATTAACCTAATTGTGGGTTATGATAAAAGAAACAAACAGAGGAACAAAGGATGGTCAGAGAAGGCCTCTCCCAGGAGGTGCTGTTTCAGCTGAGGCCTCATGGATGAGACGGAACTAGCCAAGTTCAGAGCTGGGGAAAGAACATTCCAAGCAGTGGGAACAGAAAATCTAAAGTCTCCAAGATGGGAAAAAGCTGGTCATTTCCAGAAAGGAGGCCAGCGTGGCCTAGTGAACAAAGGCAGATTGGAAGGAAACGAGGTTGGAGAGACAGACAAGAGCCAGCTTCAGCCCGTGATGAGGGGTGGGATTCTTATTCTACGTGCACTGACAAAATGAAAAAGTTGCTTATGGTCTACGGTTCCTTGACTTTCTGTTCCAGACTGACTCTTTCTCTGTGAACTTTCATTGGGCAGTTGGGTATAGGTTGTCAGTGAGAAATGTGAAATGTCTGAAAGCATAATAAATTAGCCTTGGCTTTAAAAATTTTACAGATATCCAACTGAATATTTGAATACAGTGGTTATATGCAGACCTATTCTTATAGATCATATGGCCAAGTAACCTGGTAAGCCAAGTGGAGCTTGAATCCATTCTGCCTTCACTATCTCTAAAATGGTTAGCAGGGATGGAGTTTTCAACACTGAGTAATATTCGTTAGGTTCATACTGTCTTCCTCTGTCAATAAGTAACTAAGGTAGTAGTTTGGTCAACTAAGGAAGTACTGCCTACTTCCAAAGAGGATGTGACGTGGGTCACATAAATCCATGTACTATAGCAGGATACAAAAATAATCAATAGATAAAGTTCATGACTTTGGGAAAATATGGGTAGGGAAAGAAATGAAAGCAAAAGTAAAGTTAGAACAGGATGCTGAAATGCCCCAAGTGGATCACAAACCTAGATATGGGCTGCCTAGGGGACAAAGGAAAGAAGGAAGCAAGATCAAGTTCATATTGTCTAGAAGATAAGCCATAGTTTTGCTCAGGATAAGTGCAGCTTTTCCTGGCATAGAAGCCTGAGGAAAATTTCTCTCATGGGTCCCATTAGATTGGGGACATTGTGCTCAAGTGGATCTATGTCTTTTTTTTTAAGTAGCTGTATTGAGGTATCATTTACATACCATAAAATTCACCCATTTTAAGTGTACAATTCACTATGTCCCTATGTCTTCTTAAAGACTTCTACATAAGAACACCTAAGGAGGTTTTGTAATCAGAGGACAAAATTATTATCTTTCCTTCAGATAAAGTGATTCATTTGGGTAATCACACTTTCTCCTAGCAAATAGTTCTACAATTGTTAGCATATTCCTTCTAATTAATAATCTTAAATATTATAGCATTAGTTCCATTTAAAAGATGGAGAGTCTAAGGAGCAGGGAAGTTGAACAATTTAGCTGAAGTTAGATATTTAGCCAGAGCTTGACTTCAAAACTGGACTGTTACACAAGCCATATTCTGATTCTATTTGCTTAATATGGGTTGATTTTCCCTGTTTACAGATGGCTACTCTTGTAGTGTGTTCATCACACTCAATTGAAGTCCGGAAATGTGAAAGGGCTCCAGGAATTCAAATACCATTAAGGCTGCATTTCAGATTGCTAAACACAGATTAAGTGTGAGTAATGCACTCCAATGCTACAAATGAAGAAATAAGATATTTGCTTCTTTATTTTTGGAGAAATATATGAAAAATTTATGTTGAACCTTAAAAGAGTAGGTAGAACATTCCATCACATTTGTCTATAAATCAGTTTCTCAGAACTTTGCTACTGTTGGTTAATGACGTGTGGCCCAACAGGAATGTATAGATAATCGCTCGAAAGCAGAACGTGAAATATGAAGATACTATTGCAAAAGACCTTGCTATTTCCAGAATATATTAACAGAAGTATAACATGCAGTCCAAAACATTTGTAAATTCATCCTCTTTGTTTATCCAGCATTTTTGAACTCCTTGTAAAGTATCCTACAGAGCCAAGCAAGGATTTAACCATTCTGGAGCCCACAGTCCTAGAGCAGGACATGTTTATGATATCTCCAGACTCCAGCCAGCATAAACGAAGAGCTGGAGAGAGACAAGGAGGCCAAAAGGTGCTTTCTGGGATCATCCAAGGACCTAGTCCAGTGCTGGGAACACAGGAGACGCTTAGTAATTGGACTTTTACCTGAAGGCAATGGGGTGGGGAAACAGTTTTTATTTTCTTAATTTTTGTGTATTAAAAACCCTTTTTGTTGAGTATAAGTTTAGAGTTGGTGAATTTTCACAAGCTGACCACAACTGTGTAACCAGTTACCCATTTCCAGTTGGATTTTTAACAAGGGAATGAGCAAAAATGGGTGAGACCTGCTCTCTGCACTGGAGGAAGGCATAGTGCAGTAGGGCAGACAGATGCCAAGCAAAATGATTACATTATAATCCGTATGCTGAGTGCTCTAATAGAAGTGTGTACATGGTCCCTAAGGACATGGTGGAGAAAGTGGCCCACTTTACCTTGACTTAATGAAGTCCTCACAGAGGAAGGGACATTTGAGATAGATCTTAAAGGATAAGAGCTTGTCAGGTGGAGAAGAGTGGAGGCAGAACTGCATGTGGAAAGAACTGTATGGACAAAGGCAAGTTTGGGAGAACTACAAGAAGGACAGTGTGGCAGGAACACTGGGGGCATGAACATTCTTCCGTTGACCCCACAGCCCTCTCCATCTGATACTCTTTTTTTCCTTCCCCCTTCACAGCCCAACGTCTCCAAAGAATCATCTACAGTCATGTGCTGCATAACGGTGTTTCGGTCAATGACAGACCACATATGCAATGGTAATCCCATAAGATTAGTACCATACAGCCTAGGTGTGCAGTAGGCTATACCATCTAGGTTTGTGTAAGTACACTCTGTGATGTTTGCACAGTGATGAACTCTCCTAAGAATGCATTTCTCAGAACGTATCCCTGTTGTTAAGCAATACATGACTGTACTTACACTGCCTCTTCCTCCTCAGCTCCCATCTACTCCTCAACTCACTCCAATCTATCTTCCAGACTCTCTACTGAAAACACTCTTGCTGAGGCAGTCAACTTCCATGTTGGCAAATCAAAGGAACATTCTTCCATTCTTATCTTATTTAGTCTCTCAGCAATATCCAGAGGTCAGTCATTCTTTCTTAGGACAATCTCGTTTCTTGGTTTCTGTGACATTCCACATCTTGGCTTTCTTCAGGTTTCTCTTTCAGTGTCTTTTTGCTGGATCCCCTTCTTCCTTTACTCATGCAAAGAGTAGATAAGACAAAAAGTGTTTAGAATAGTTCATGGTAAATAGTAAGCACTCAATAAATAGTATCTATTATTATTTCTGGTCTTCTGGTGGCATCTTTTTCATTTTTCCAGTCCTGCTATCTATTTATTCTTAAGTTATTACCCAACTTCCAAGTTTTGTTATTCCTCAGGACTCATGCTTTAAATACCATCCATACAATTCTGAATCACAAATTTCTATCTCTAGCCTTTCTTATCCACTGAGCCCTTTTTTTCCACACAGCAACCAGAGTATTCTTTTTGAGACTTATATATCATCATACTTACTGGTGAAATATTGAGTACTTTTCCCCTAAGATTGATAACAAGGCAAGGATGTCCACTCTTATCAATTTTATTCAACATCATACTGAAGGTCCTAGCCAGTGCAGTAAGCCAAGAAAAAGAAATAAAAGGCATACAATTTGGAAAGGAAGAAGTAAAACTTTTTATTCAGATAACATAATTGTGTATAGAAAAAACTCTAAGGAATATACAAAAAATTACTAGAGCTAATAAGCAAATTAAGCAAGGTCACAGGATGCAAGGTCAATACACAAAATTAATTGTATTTCTATACACTAGCAATGAAAAATTGGGAAATGAAAAATTGAAACTTTATTATTTATGGTAGCATCAAAAAAACTTCAAACACTCAGAAAAGATCTAATAAAAGTCATCCAAGATTCTAGACTGAAAAACAAAACACACTGCTGGAGGAAATTAAAGACCTAAATAAATGGAAAAATACGTCATGCTGATGGATTGAAAGAATCAATATTGTTAGGATGTCAGTTGTGCCCAGATCAATCGATGGATTTAACACAGTCTTGTTTATAATCCCAGCAAATTTCTTTTGTAGAAATTGACAAGTTGGTTCTAAAATTTATGTGAAAATGCAAAGCATCTAGCCAAAACAATCTTGAAAAAGAAAAACTTTGGATGATGCACTCTATCTGAATTAATACTCTAAAGCTACTGTGTGGTATGGCATAAAGACAGACAAATAGATCAATGGAACAGGATAGACTCTCTCTCTATATATATATAGACTATAAATCAATATATCAGTATATATATATATTCAATTGATTTTCAGCAAAGGTGCAAAGGCAATTAAATGGGGAAAGAATAGTCTTTTCAACAAATAGTACCGGGAATAGCTAGATATCCTTGTGGAAAAAAATATAACTTGACCCAATACTTCACCGCTTACTTAAAAATTAATTTGGGATGCATCATGTACCTAAATGCAGTTAGATATAGTTAAAACTATAAAGCTTCTAGAAGAATATGTAGGAGAATATTTTCATGACCTAAGGATAGGCAGTAGTTTCCTAGACAGGACATAGAAGGCACTGACATAAAAGAAAAAAAAAAGATAAATGAAACTTCATCAAAATTAAAATTTTCTCTGGGCTGGCCCCATGGCATAGTGGTTAAGTTCAGCACACTCCAGTTCAGCAGCGCAGGTTCTCAGGTTTGGATCCCAGGTGCGGACTTACACCACTCGTCAGCCATGTTGTGACAGTGACCCATATACAAAATAGAGGAAGATTGGCATAGATTTTAGCTCAGGGCTAATCTACCTCAAGCAAAAAAAAAAAAAAAAGAGGAAGATTGGCAACAGAAGTTAGCTCTGGGCCAATCTTCCTTAGCAAAAAAAGAAAGAAAATTAAAATTTTCTCTTCATCAAAAGACAATGTTAAAAAATGAAGTCAAGCCACAGACTGGGAAAAAATATTCACAATACATGTAACTGACAAAGGACAAAAGACAAAAAACCCAATGGAAAATTGGGCAAAATACTTGAATAGACACTTTACAAAAGAAGATAGATGAGGGGCCAAAAAAACACATGAAAAGGTTCTTAACATTATTAGTCATCAGGGAAATGCAAACTAAAACTGCAATGAAATACCATTTCACACTCTCTAGAATGGCTAAAATAGAAGACATTGACAGCATAAAATGCTAGCAAAGATGTGGAGAAATGAGAAACCTCACACGCTGCTGGCGGGAATATAAAATGGTAAACCACTTTGGAAAACTGTTTAGCAGATCCTTATAAAGTTAAGCATATACCTTTCCTATGACTTAACAATTCCACTCCTGGATATTTATCCAAAATAAATGTAAGCATATGTCCATAAAAAGATTTGTATAAGAATGCTTATAGCAGCCTTATTCATAGAGTAAAAACTAGGGATGGAGGACCAAAATGTACATGCAATAACGGGACAGAGGGCAAACTGTGGTGAATTAATACTGTGGAATATTCGTCACCAGTAAAAGGAACAAACTACTCATCCACGCAACAACATAGATGAATCTCAAAAATATTATGTTGAACAAAAGGAACCAGACATGAGTATATACTACATGATTTCATGTATATGAAGTTCAAGAACAGACAAAACTAATCTAGAGGATAGAAATCAGATTGCTGGGTGATCTGGTCATTCTGCCTGCTCTGTGGAAAATAGATTTGGGGGACTGGGAAGAGTAGGAGCAAAGTGACCAGTCAAAAGGTGGGTTGCTTATTGCCCTTAACCTCTTTACTCCTTACCCCATTACCTTCTCTGCCCCACTCTGACCCTGAAGGGTGACTCCTGTAGACAGCATCTCCAGGGCTCCTTTGCTGGCTGGTTTCTGGTTGAGTTTAGCCAATGGCAGGCAGTGGCTGGGGATCAGAAGGTGGGGGAAGAGAGATCAGGGTGCTCATTACCACTCCCCCTGCTCCATTTCCTTCCTTCCTCAACTAGGTCCTGGCTATGGTTGTCTTCCTGCAGCACCTTGTGCTTGTTCCTGGGGCTTCACCATCTTTCGGTTGTTCTCTTAAGCCTGCCTGCACCTTGGTTAATAGTCTATAGTTGATGGTTTATATATAATAGTTTATAGTAATAATATATAATATAAAGTAATATTAATATATAGTAATAATATATAATGGTTTATAGCTAATGGTCATTAGACTCTCTTTGTTTAATCTCCTTTGAGTCTGCCATATGTTTCTTGCTGGCGCCCTGAATGGCACAGGTGGCTATTGCAGGCAAAAAGATGCTGATGCCTTGGACTACAAGGAGGTGGTGAGAAGAGGGCCGATTTGAGATAGTATATTTTGGAGGTAGAAACCATAGGACGTCCTTATGGATTGGATGTGGAGGATGGGAGAAAGAGAGGAATGGAAGGCAAATCCCTAGGATTTGGGCTTGAGTGATTTGCGGTGCTGTTTACCGAGGCAGGAAAGTCTGAGAGAGATGTAGGTTTGTAGAGGTGGAGATGGGGGAATTAAGAATTTGTTGTCTGCCATGATAAATTTGAGTTGTTGATTGGATATCTGAATGGAGATGTCATGTAGGCATGTAGACATATGAGCCTGGAGCTCAGTAGAGATGTTGGCTAGAGAGAGAAATTTAGGAGCCATCATTACGTTGGAGTATTTAAAGCCAAGGGGCAGGATGAGATCACTTAGGGAGAGCGTATGATGGGGAATCCTGATTGTGTGAGTTGTGATGGGAGGCGGGACCCACCTTCCTCTGAGCAAATTGAAAATGCCAGGGGCCACCCGGTGGCGCAGCGGTTTAGTTTGCGCTTGGCAGCCCGGAGTTCGCGAGTTCGGATCCCGGGCGCCCGCCGACGAACTGCCTGTCAGCCATGCCGTGGCGGCGTCCCACATAAAGTGGAGGAAGGTGGGCACGGATGTTAGCCCAGGGCCAGTCTGCCTCAGCAAAAAGGGGAGGATTGGCAACGGATGTTAGCTCAGGGCTGGTCTTCCCCACAAAAAAAAAAAAAAAAAAAAAAAAGAAAATGCCAGACACTCCCTTCCCTGGCCCCCTGCAACTGGACACCAGCATGTGACTTAGGCTCAGCCACCTAGGACTCTTGCCCAGGACTTTGAATCTGGAGCCAGTGTTGCAAAGAAGCAAGGGACAGTTCTGAATTTGTTCTGATGGCAGCAGCTGTGGCATCTAGTGGGTCATTGGTAGTGGTTGGTGGTGACAGTGTCAGCATTCAGTGTCCAGTGGAGATGGCAGAGCCACTTAACCAGTCTGTTCCTGTGGTGTGAGCTTGGCTGGGACTCTGACCCCCGAGCTTCCCTCAGTCTCAGACCGTTCCCAAGCCTAGTTCATCGGCCTTCCCATCAATTCTCTTTGCTACCTGATTTCCTGCCAGTGAATTACTTTTCTCTTCAGGTTAACCCGGGTTGGTTTCTCTTGATTGCCACTAAGAACCCTTTTAGCACAATGCCTTGAACTTGATAGGCATTCAACAAATATTTGCTGAATAAGTGTCTGAATAAGTTTCCTCCTAACTTTTCCACCATGGTTGCTGTGGTCTAATGGCGGGTACTCTTTTTTGTTAAATGAGTTTTCCTTGGAGTTTTTGAAGAGCAGAGAAACAAGAGGTCAGCAGCTGAAGTAACTGTCATCCTAATCTAACAAGAATAACATATTGACTCATGGGTAAAGTCAGTTTCCTTCTAAACATGGCATATGGGAATTATTATTCATGGGGAAGGATTCTTCTCTGGATCCTCCATACTTAATGATGCTCCAAATCAACCCACCCACCACTCCCCATATTTTAAACGGCAGTTATAGAAACCCATAAACTCCTGATTTTAAGATATGTATCCACAATGAAAGCGAGGCTACCTTTTGTCCTTTGCAACTAGAATAAAGAGATCACATTTTCCTTTTCAAAACTTCTCAAGGTAATTCAATTCCTCCCTCCCTTCCAGTGCTTTTAAATGAAAGTCAACTGTTGTCTTTGAAGAGACTTAAAGAAATTATTGAAACAGCTGGAGTCGAAACCTGCTTTGGCAAAAACAAAAAACTATGCGGAATTATCCTACACTGTTCAATTTTACATTTTATTGATTTTGAGCTGCATACGGGGCCATCTGCTGAGACTCCGGAAAAGAAACCAACGTTCTGTCTACAGATAGCTCCAAACCCGAAGAGCAAGCCAGCTTCTCAGCTGTGGTGTGAACCCAGTCCAGGATAGTGCACGGTCAGTTGGAGCTCCAGTTGACAAAAAAATGGGGATGTCAGCAGATGGAGAAAAAAGTTAATTTAGAAAGGATCTCTATATTTGATGCTAAATCCTATCAGTTTCACCTTAATACTCTCTCATGTCTATACCCTCCTTCCCGTCCCCATTTAGTCTTGGCCAACGCTTCTCCAATTTTAATATGGACACCAATCACCTGGGGATCTTGTTAATGCAGATTTCAATTCAGCAGATGTGCAGTGGAGCCTGAGATTCTGCATGTGTGATGCACGTACTGTTGGTCTTGGACCACACTTTGAGTAGCCAGGGTCTAGGCCGCCATAACGTGTCTTAACTGGATATTTACAGCAGCTTTCTAACTGATCTCTTGTCTCCAGGCTTGATCTTATTCTCAACTGATTCTTCACAGAGGAGATAGAAATGATTGGTTTAGAAGCTAATCCTGGATCCGTAACAGTCTCCTCATCCCTCTCCACTTAAATTCCCCCAGTGGTTGCTAATGTTCTTAGAATACAATCCAGACCCTTTATTGTAGCACCAGAGGTCCCTGCGCCCGTGAGCCTCCAAACACCACTCCCCTCTATACACACCCTGCCCTCCAGCCCACCCACTGCTGTGCTCTCTCACAGCTCAATGTCTATGCAAGTCTTCTTCAAACTTCTTCAGTTGGGCCTACTCCCTCTGTCTGCCTGCTGAACGACTCTCTGGTAAGTCTTTTCTTTCCTGCCACAGCTCCTGCCTCCTTCACAGAGGGAGGACCTCTTATGTGTTCCCACAGCACCCTGAAAATATCTCTACCACCAATCTTATCAACTGCAGTTTAATTGTTTATGTGATTATTCCCTAGTGCTAAATTGTGGGCTCCTTGAAAGCATAGACTTCCTTCCATCTTTTATTTTTTCCTTCTTCCTTTCCTTCTTTCCTTCCTCCCTCCGTTCCCTCCCCTCCCTTCTTCCTTTCTTCTCTCTCTTCCTCCTTCCCTCCATCCCTCCATCCTTCCTTCCTTCTCTTCCTCATTTCTTCCTTTCTGTCACACTGAGCTATCAGAAATTTCTGAAATCTCTGGTCTATAGGACTTTGCAACACTGTTTTATCTCCCTCAAACATCCTTTCCCCACCTTCTAGATCTGGAAACTCCTATTTATTCTGCAGGATTCAGTTGAGATGTTATTTCTCCAGGAAGCTTCCATTAATCATTTTTACCCACATTCCACTCCCCAGCCAGACCGGGGGCCCCCACAAGACCCCATACAAACACATCACAGCGCTGATTACACTGCATCGTAATTGAATGTTTACTTCTCTACTCAGCTAGACTATGTACTCACTCATTCATTCAACACATGTTTGTTGATCACCTGCTGTTCTAGGGACCAGGGATACAGCAGTTCACAAAAGAGACAAATCTTTGCTCCTGCTTCCTTGGAGCTTATATTCTAATAGAGAAAGATATATGATACACAAATATGTATGTCAAGTGGTGACAAAAATTTTAAATAAAAATAAAGCAGGTTAAGGTGATAGAAACGAATGGGGAGGTGTGCTGTTTGGGTGGTGAGGAAAGTCCTCTTGGATAATATTAACATTGGGGCAGAGAACTGAATGAAGTAGGGAGCAGTCATGCAGATATTTTGGAGCGTTCTAGACAGAGGGAAGAGCAAATATGAAGGCCACGAGAATGTAGCGTACTGGACATTTTTGAGGAACAGCGTGGAAGCCAGAGTGGCTGGAACAGTGTGAGTAAGGAGAGTGGCAAGAGGCATTGCTGAGCCTTGGAGCAGGACCACCTACAAAACTAAAGAAGATCATGGACTCGGGAAGATAGGGAACTTCATGTATGTTCAACACCCAACATAGAATAACATTTCCTGAGTATCAAGAGCTGTTGTTTATTGCACCCCTACCATGGGCTCATTATCTTTAATGCACACAATAACCCTGCCAGGAAGGCGGTGTCAACCCAATTCTACATATGAAGCAACTGAGGCTAAGTGATTTGCCAAAGGTCACTCAGCTAGTCGGTAGAACAGGAGGGACTGGGACCTGGGTCTGTCTGACTGCAAAGCCTGTGCCATTTCTGCTACATTTCTTGGGGTATCCTTGTAGTTAAAAAAAACAGCATCGAATAATGCCAAAGCCTTTTGGCGCGGGGTGGGAGTGGTGGGGGGATGGGGGGTGGGGGGGTGGGGGTGTGTGTGTGAAATGAAACATTCTTATAGCCTGAATGGTAAGAAAAAAAAGGTCATGGCATACAGTTTAAAACTTAAAAGTACCACAAATATCAAGAATGTAGGGGCCACCCGGTGGCGCAGCGGTTTAGTTTGCGCTTGGCAGCCCGGGGTTCGCAAGCCCGGATCCCGGGCGCCCGCCGACGCACAGCTTGTCAGCCATGCCATGGCGGTGTCCCATATAAAGTGGAGGAGGATGGGCATGGATGTTAGCCCAGGGCCAGTCTTCCTCAGCAAAAAGGGGAGGATTGGCAACAGATGTTAGCTCAGGGCTGGTCTTCCCCACAAAAAAAAAAAGAATGTAATGCCATGGTGTTCTAAGCAGGACATGGACTCTAGTGAACCTACATTCTGAAATGAGAAGTGATAGTGGTCTATTAGTTTCCGATGGCTGCTGTGACAAATGACCACAAACTTGGTGGCCTAAAACAGAAATTTATTCTGTTCTGGAGGCCAGAAGCCCCATATCAAGGTGTCAGGCAGGGCTAAAGCGTCTAGGGGAGAATCTTTCCTTGCCTCCTCTAGCTTCTGGTGGCTTCAGATGTTCCTTGGCTTGTGGTTGAATCACTCCAGTCTCCGCCTCTGTCTTCACATGGCTTTCTCCTCTTCACCCTGTGTCTGTGTCTTCTCATC